>OY728163.1:39972821-42378655 GCA_963277665.1 Viscum album
TTTTTCATAGTTATGTATCTAATTATCATGATTCACTACAACAAAACCGCTATTTAGCGGCGGTTCTAGGAACTGCCGCTAAACCTTTTGTAAAAAAGGTTTTGTAGCAGTTTATAATAAAAGGCCATGAAACGTTGTTTTTTTAACACCTGACCATCCTTCTCCCATGACCCCGGTCCCCCGCTTCCCCCACGACCCCGGCCCCCTGCTTCCCCCGGCGACCCCGCGACCCCGACCCTGGCGACCGAGCGCGACCCCGGCAACCCCGTGACCCCGCGACCCCCGGCCCCCCGCGACCCCGGAAGCTGCACCGTCTTCCCCTATAGGTAGGGTTTTGTTTC
This sequence comes from Viscum album, assembly GCA_963277665.1. NCBI lineage: Eukaryota > Viridiplantae > Streptophyta > Magnoliopsida > Santalales > Viscaceae > Viscum > Viscum album. Next base: position 39,973,163 of record OY728163.1, read on the forward strand.
TCCTTTAGGTTTTTTTGGTTTTACAGTAGGTATAAGAATCAAATAGATTTTATCGGCTATTAGTTCTTTGAATCGTGAAGCTCGTCTATAGTGGATTTTCTTTTAGGGTGATCATGAAGAGTTTATGGTGTATTGAGGAAAATTTTAAAGTTAATATTGAGATAATTTATTATCATTGAAGTTGAATGAAATGTAGTTCCAAGAGTTTATCAACCTTCTATATGAGAGTTTGAGTGTGAATGAGATTAGAGTTAGGTTCATGAAACTTCTCTTATATGCTTGCAATATTCTTTATGATGTTACCCCATTATACTATTTATGTAAATTAATGTGCTAGAAAATATTGAGGTGATAGATAATAAGTTATCAAAGTCTCATTCATCTTAATAAAGAAGTAACTATAACTTATTGAAGAGTGGATCTATGAATGCATATATATTTTTAGCTAGATAGTTGATGTTTTGAATAATAGTTTTTTTTGTATCAATATTTCTTTTTTTATTTCTCTAGGGATGAAAATTCTTATGATTCATCTAGGATCCCTTATGTACTTTGTTTTGTGTGTGTTAGCCATGGAAATTGAAAGCTTTAGCACTCAACCATCCCTGGTGGTCAGTATGGAGGTCATGTCAACTTTTAAATACATCCTCAATAACAATTTCCTCTAAAAATTTCTTATTAATAACATAATCCTTTGGATTTTATTCTATAGAGGGGTGATAGAGTTGGTGGAAGAAAACCTTGAGATATTCCTGGTTCAAAATGACTAAGGACTAAGCATGGTAGATGTGAAAGATGTCATTAGGGATAGTAAGGAAAAAGAACAGGGTGAGATCAGTTTCATGCTATGTATTTTCTAGTGTTGGGTGGACCAAACATCATTTGTTTCATGACCCACCCAAAAATAATTTTTGTCATGACCAAACAACAAAGATACTTATGCTGCCCCACGGATGTCGCTGGACCGGGCCAACAGGCTGCGGTCACGCCGCGGTCACACCGCGGTCACGCCGCGGTCACGCCACGGTAATGCCGTGATTTGGCCTTGCGGATGTCGCTGGACCGGGCCAACACGCTGCGGTCACGCCGCGGTCACGCCGCGGTCACGCCGCGGTCACGCCGCGGTCACGCCGTGGTTAGCCCATCCCCTCTCCTCCCCTCCATCCCGCCCAGCCCCTCCCCTCCCCTCCATCCTACCCCTCCCCTCCCCTCCCCTCCCCCCTGCCCAACATTTTCCCCCAGTCCAGCAGCCCCCCTGCCCCTCCTCTCCTCTCCCCTCCCCTCCCCTCCATCCTGCGTAGCCCCAACCCCTCACCTCCCCTCCCCCCTGCCCAACATTTTCCCCCAGCAGCCCCCCCTGCCATCACCCTCCCCTCCCCTCCCCTCCCCTCCAACCTGCCCCTCCCCTCCCCTCCCCCTGCCCAACAATTTCCCCTAGCACCCCCCTCCCCCTCCCCCTCCTCTCCCCTCCCCTCCCCTCCAACACGATGCGGTCATGCCGAGGTCACGCCACGATCATACAGTGGTCACGCTGCGGTCGCGCCACTGTCACACCGCAGTCACGCCACTGTCAGACCCTCCCCTCCCCTCCGTCCTACCCAGCCCCTCCCCTCCCCTCCCCTCCATCCTGCCCCTCCCCTCCCCTCCCCTCCCCCCTGCCCAACATTTTCCCCCATCCCAACAGCCCCCCTGCCTCTCCTCTCCCCTCCCCTACCCTCCCCTCCATCCTACCCAGCCCCAGCCCCTCACCTCCCCTCCCCCCTGCCCAACATTGTTTTCCAGCAGCCCCCCTGCCATCACACTCCCACCTCCCCTCCCCTCCAACCTGCCCCTCCCCTCCCCTCCCCCTGCCCAACAATTTCCCCCAGCAGCCCCCTCCCCTTCCCCTCCTTTCCCCTCCCATCCCCTCCATCCTACCCAGCCCCTCCCTTCCAACACGCTGCGGTCACGCCGCGGTCAAGCCGCGGTCACGCCGCGGTCACTCCGCGGTCACGCCGTAGTCACACCACAGTCACGCCGCGGTCACGCCGCGGTCACGCCACGGTCATGCCGTGGTCATGCCACGGTCACGCCGCGGTCACGCCGCGGTCACACCGCGGTCATCCTCTCCCCTCCCCTCCCCCTCCCCTCCCCCCTACCCAACATTTTCCCCCAGCCCAACAGCCCCCCTTCCCCTCCTCTCCCCTCCCCTCCCCTCCCCTCTATCCTGCCCATCCCCAGCCCCTCACCTCCCCTCCCCCCTGCCCAACATTTTCCCCCAGTATCCCCCTACCATCACCCTCCCCTCCCCTCCCCTCCCCTCCAACCTGCCCCTCCCCTCCCCTCCCCCTGCCCAACAATTTCCCCTAGCAGCCCCCTCCCCCCCGCCCCTCCTCTCCCCGCCCCTCCCCTCCATCCTGCCCAGCCCCTCCCCTCCCCTCCCCTCCCCTCCAACATTACCAGGCCTTGCCCCTCCCCTCCCCCCTGCCCAACAATTTCCCCCAGCAACCCCCCACCTTGGCCAAACTTTCCCCCCTCCCCCCTCCCCCCTTCCAGAATCCTCCCCTCCCCACTACTCCATCCTGCCCCTCCCCTCCCCTCCCCTCCTCCCTGCCCAACATTTTCCCCCAGCAGCCCCCTCCCCCCTGCCCCTCTTCTCCCCTCCCCTTCATCCTGCCCAGCCCCTCCCCTCCCCTCCCCCTGCCCAACATTTCCCCCAGCATCCCCCTCCCACCTGCCATCACCTGCCCCTCCCCTCCCCTCTAACCTGCCCCTCCCCTCCCCTCCCCCTGCCCAACATTTTCCCCCAGCAGCCCCTCCCCTCCCCTCCCCTCCCCTCCATTTTTCCCATCCCCAGCCCCTCCCCTCCCCTCCCCCTACACAACATTTTCTCCCAACAGTCCCCTCCCCTCCCCTCCCCTCCAACCTGCCCAACATTTTCCCCTAGCAGCCCCCTCCCCCTGACCATCCTCTCCCCTCTCCTCCCCTCCCCCTCCATCCTGCCCAGCCCCTCCCCTCCCCTCCCCTCCAACATGCCCAGCCCCTACCCCTCCCCTCCCCTCCCCCCTGCCCAGCTATTTCCCCCAGCAGCCCCCTCAGTGAAATGTCATGCTAAATAAAGATGTTATTATTGTCCACTGTAATTTTCAAAAAGGATTATTTAGTTCTTATTCCTACCTAGAATACGTGTTGATTTGTTGATGTTAAATCATTTTCAATCTCGGACACCATCATAGGATTCCTGAATCACTATCTTCCTTCATTAAGTGTTTTTCGGTCATGGAAGATAGTTCCACCTAAACCACATAATCAGTCAATGGAATGATTGAGAAAATATCCAACCTACTACCATTAGATCCTATTGAATGAGAATGGTATTAGTATTCCACTATTTGTAATGGTCATTCTTCACCAGTTGGTATCTATTTCTTATTGACTCAGGAATTCATAATGTATTTTAAACCTTCCAAAATCATTCTATTCAATGTGATTGTTGTACCCTGAAGTTTAAACATTTGAGAATCATTTTAACAGTTAAATAAATTTTGAAATTATATTCTTCTCCACCTTCCAATTTTGGTATGAATCTCTTTTGGATACCCCAAATACATAACATTAGATTCTCCTTTTGTAATGTCTTATCAAAACCATGGTCCTTTTCATAGGATATTAAACTTTTTGACACAATGGTCTAAACATAATGACCATAAAATTAATGTCCCCCTCCAAAGTATTATATGATACTAATAATCCTTAATTCACATCAGGTTGTGTTTTGGAATATCTATGAAGACTAACCAATCATTGGTTATATGCTTTTATATATAAAAATGTTAGCATCTACAGGTCTGAGATCCATGAACATAAAATATATGAGTCATCCCCTAAGGATATATGCATATGTGTGTCAAGATCTATATCCATATCATATTTTTATTCCTCTCTTATATCACTATATATATCACATAATTTTTTTGAAGGATGCATTCCCTTAAACTCTATACATAGATTGGTCTATGAACAATGAAATTAAACATAGTTTGAATATCCATGATAAATAAGTCATGGTTTTGTAATAAAACCCCTCCAACGGAGGTGCGCTGTCTGAAAAAACTCACAATGGTATACCTTGCTTAACATTATTTCATTGATGTTTTCCTTATACTTGATGTCATTGTTAGTCATAAAGCACACATCGTACTTGACCCTTTTTATATCCCTATAGAGGGTTTCCATCTTTTTATTAAAATGATTGTTTGAACTAAGACACTCTTTAAGTGGCGTTAGACTTTTAAGATGGGTCCCATGTTGTGTGACCATGTCACATGGCATGTGATATTTAAATCCAACCAAAAGCCCAGTTCCACAGCCTAGGGGTCCCACGGTACCAGTAATGTCAGATTACATGTTATGTAACTTGTGATTTTCCTGATCCCATGGGGTATTAATTCCTCTAGGTATTCCTACACATTTCTAGATCTCCAAACCTCACCGAATTAGGTATATCAGGGGTTATCCAATACTCTAGTCATCACATATTAGCATTCACTTCTTTAAAGTTTATGAGAAAACATCCTATCATGCCATCCATATCATCCTATTTGAAACTAAGTGGAAGATGCTTCCCCGCGGATGTCGCTGGACCGGGCCAACACGCTGCGGTCACACCGGGGTCACGCCGCGGTCACGCCGCGGTCATGCCGTGGTCACGCCGTGGTAATGCCGTGATTTGGCCCTGCTCCAGCCACATCCAGCCCACACCATCCCCCTTCCACCTTCATTTCAGCCTGTTGCCACCAGCATTCCAGCCCGCAACAGCCCCCTCCCCCTGCCCATCAGCCAGCACCATCCCCCCAACACCTTTAACCAGCCCCCTTCCACCAGCATTCGAGCCCTCACCGAATTAGGTGTGTTAATTATGTCCACTACCCATGAATCCATGGTATGTTAATGATGTCCCCTTTCATACATAGGATATATTTCTACATGATATATTTCACCAGAGGATTATTCATCAATGTACTTATATTATGGAAATTTTGTTCATCGTTATTTGTTTTTGATGATGGGGTTATAGAAGATGTCTCATGTTTGATTCCTTGTTTTTTGTGTAGGCACATTGTGATATACATGGATAAAAGCTGGATCACATTACCGAGGAACAAACCTCAGTATGTTAAGGGTTTGAAAGAGTTTTTAGATTTTGCAATTTATAATCGATCCGTTTAAGGGAGAATAAAATGTCCATGTCCTAAATGTAAATTTAGAACATGGTTGAAGAGAGATGAGGTTTATGAACATTTAATACTGAAGCAATTCCCTGCTCAATATTTGTGTTGGATTTGGCATGGAGAATCGAACGTTACAGAATGATTGAGCACTGATGTTAATCCGCATAATGAGGTCCCAAGTTCATCGAAAATGGAAAATGAAATGCAAAACCTAATAAATGATGCATTCGGCACTGCAAGACACCACTATCAACATCAAAACATATCAGAACAACCAGAATAGGGTGTTACAAATTGCAACGTGACAAGTGATGTTTTTGAGACTGTAACACAGGCAGATCAAGATTGTCACATATCATTGGATCCTCCTCTTGATTCTGCAGAGCCAATTGTAAGAGAAAACTTCACTAAGGAAAATGTGTTTCATGATTTAGTTGATGATGGAAATCAAGAGTTGTATAGTGGGTGTTTGAAATATTCAAATCTTTCATTTTTTCTGAAGTTGTACCATATCAAATGTCTATGTGGAATTACAAATAAGGCAATGTCTATGATATTGGAATTGATTTGTGATGCATTTCCTGAAGCAAAAATCTCAGAATCTTTTTTTGATATGAAAAAATTAGTTAACAAGCTTGGTCTGAATTATACAAAAATACATGCGTGTCCCAATGATTGTATGCTTTGTTGGGGAGAGGATTCAAGTAGACAGAATTGCAAGAAATGTTCTTCTTCTAGATGGCAGACAATGGGTGATTTTAGAAGTCTAAATGAACATAATTTCATGGAGAAGAAGAAAAGGAGAACACCTGCAAAGGTTTTGCGTTACTTTCATTTGAACCCTCGATTTCAAAGATTATTCATGTCATCGAAAACCGCCGAACACATGAAGTGGCATTCTGTAGATAATAACAATGATGGGTTAATGAGACATCCAAGAGATTCCCAATCGTGGAAGACATTTGATTCATTACATCTCGATTTCTCAGCTGATCCTAGGAATGTTCGATTGGGATTGGATGCCGATGGATTCAACCCATTTGAGACTTTGAGTACCAATTATAGCATTTGGCCAGTTGTTTTGATCCCTTATAATCTGCCTCCGTGGATGTGTATGCAACAAGCATCTTTTATCCTTTGAATGATTATTCCTGGAAAACAAATGCCTTGAAATGATATTGATGTATACTTGCAGCCTTTGATTGATGAATTGCAGGAGTTATGGAGAAACGGTGTTGAAACATTTGATGCTTCTTCTAAAACAATGTTCAAAATGCATGCTGCTTTAATGTGGACCATTAGTGACTTCCCTGGGCTTGGGAATTTATCTGTTTGGAACACTTACATGGGTTTGGCTTGTCCCATTTGTAACTTTGATTTTGAGCCCAAACGGCTACCTCACAGTAGAAAATGGTGCTTCTTGTGTCATTGAAATTTCTCGATGCATCTCATAGATTTCGGCTAAACAGATCAAAATTTAATGGTTCCATTGATCATAGACCACCTCCAAAGTTGTTAAATGGTTTTGAAATATTGGCACAACTTGAAAATGTTGAAACATAATTTGGGAAGGTTCTTCATTTGAATGATAGTGGAAAACGGGTCTGAAGTGTATCGTCAAGCGAAACCGGAATACAATAATGGAAGAAAAGAAGTATATTCTTCAAACTTCTGTATTGGGAATTTAATTTTTTGCGGCATAGTCTTGATGTGATGCATATTGAGAAGAATGTCTGTGAAAATTTGATTTTCACATTGCTTAATGAGCATGGAAAGTCGAAGGATCATATCAATGCTCGCAAAGACTTACAAGCAATGAACATAAAATGAGATCTCTTGCCAGATGAGCATGGAAAGTATCCTCCTGCAATTTTTGCAATGAAAAATAGAGATAAAGATACATTCTTTCGAATGTTAAAGAATGTTAAGGTATCTGATGGGTATTCAAGTAACATCTTGAGGTGTGTTGACTTGAAGAATCGTAAGTTACATGGATTGAAAAGCCACGATTCACATATTTTGTTACAACAGTTACTACCATTTGCATTGCGTACATTATTACCTGAAAAAATTACTGCTGTTGTACTCCAGTTCTGCATATTTTTCAGAAAACTATGTGAGAAATCTCTACATCCATTTCAGCTTGACAACCTCCAGGAGAGGTTTGTATTGAAACTTTGTGCAATGTAGATGATCTTTCCTCCGTCCTTTTTTACTGTAATGAGGCATTTAACTGTGCATTTGGTTGAGGAAGGTAAATTAGGAGGCCCCATTCATTATCGATGGATGTATCCAATTGAGATGTACTTTATTTATATGTTTTCCAGTTAAGTAAACAATTTTTGGTACTTAATGAAATGCATAATTATGTTTATTTTTTTTCACAGATATCTTGGGCATTTGAAATCATACGTGAGAAATAAAGCTAAACCAGAAGGATCAATTGCTGAAGGCTATGTGGCTGAAGAGTGTCTAACCTTTTGTTCTCGATACTTGGATGATATTTAGACAAGATTTAATCGAGTTGGACGTGTTGACGACACGTCGACTCAATCTCAAATACATCAGAAATCCAAAATATTTCCTGCTATTGGCCGATCAGTTGGGAGGACCTCAAATGTGACACTGACTGAATTGGAATTATTACAGGCACATAGATATGTGCTACTGAATAGTGAAATTGCAGATCCATTTATTGAAGAGTTGAGGATACAAACAAAGAGACGAATGAGAGGATGAACACAAAATGAGAAAGATGTAATGAAATCTGTTAATAAAGAGCTTGTAGAATGGTTTGCACGACGTGTAAGTTCATAAATATTGCAATAAATATGAATATTATTTTGACACATACATTTTTTAAATCTATTAAAGTATATTGCTTTTTTCAGATCATGAATACTGATACTTGAGCAGAGGTATCAGAATATTTGAAGTTTCTTGCTAGAGGTCCTTTAAAAGAAGTTATAAAGTCCGACACTTATAATGTGAATGTCTTTAGATTTCATACAGTCGATCGAGAAGTGGGTTTGAGAACACAGAATAGTGGTATATTTACATTTTCTGAAGTGGAATACTATAGAAAGATGTATGATATTATTGAATTAAACTACTACAGACATTTTTAGGTTGTTTTATTCAAATGCAAATGGTTCGATTTTATCATAGGCGTTAAAAGAGATTCCTTGCAATTTACTTCTGTGAACTTCTCTCGCTTGATGGATGTTGGTGATCGTGAACTGCATGATCCATATATCTTAGCATCGTAAGAAAAAATGGAAATTTATGTGAATGATGTTGCCGATGAAGGGTGGAGTGTAGTTGCTCACGTAATACAAATAGATTTGTATGATATGGGTTATGAAGTGGAAAAATTGACCTCTGAAATTGAATTTAATCAGCAACAGGAAGCATAATTATTTGTCCATCATGATATTAAAAATGTTAGTCTAGAAAAGATGAATGAAATGGATGAAGCAATGGAGCAGGAAACCGACATGATTGAAGGGGAAAATAATTGTATGTACAATTACTTATTTATTCAGCAACCACTTGTTTCATTTCTGCAGTCATTCATTATCATTGTTATATATATTTTTTCTATTAGTACTCCATCTGTTATCATTTTTAATTTTGTTTTCTGCATAATTTTTTTGAAATATATATTCTGAACTTAATTTTATTTGATTAAATGACAGTAATTTCAAGGATGAAGCGTTACATTATTTCATCCAGTTCTGTGACAGATGACTATCCATCTGGCTCCCTCCCCCCGACATCTGATGCACCACCTGCTAACACCCCTGCACCATCTCCCCCTACACCATCTCTCACACCATATGTGGATGACCTAGTAGAGGATGAGTTTTCAACTCCCCCTTTAGGGGCTTCAACAGTGGGGCAGCGACACGCTCCTTCAAGTTCATCCCGGGCATACTGGAGTGTCACTATCATAGGTACAAATTTTAATTAAATAAATTTATTTCATTTTGTTTATACTAATTTTTTTCTCATTGAAGATGAAAAAAATTCAACCGTGGAGAAAAAAATAAAAAGTTCAGATGTTTGGAATCTGAATGGAGAGAATATTTTTGTGCCATTTGATTCTTACAGGGTCCCTACGGATGATGCCGCGGGGTTGCTTGGCCAGATTCTAGGCCAGCTGGCAGCGGAGCCCATTTCCCTTCCCATTTCATATGACGATTGGAGACATATGCCTACAAGCTGGAAAAATTAAGTGTTTCATTCTCAAATCAAGGTAAATTTATTACATTATGGTTTAATTTAATTTCATGTTACTGATATGTTCAAAATGAATTTCTGTATACTGATGTTCTTCCACTTTACCGTTGCTGATGTGATAGCACGAAAGTGGATGTTGAAAAATCTAGGTAAGAAGTGGAAAGATTTTAAATTGAGATTGTGGTGTGATGTCAACGATGCTTCGTTGACCACACTGCAAATGTATGATAAGCAACCTAGTGGGGTACCAAAAGGCCAGTGGAAAGTGCCTGTTGACAGGCATCAGGATCAGAAGCAGATGGTATTGACATATATATATTATTATATTATCCAAATTTTACATTTATACATGTATATGAAAAAGACATGACATTCAATACATCAGTATTAAATTTCATTTTATTTATTTCAGGATCTATCAAGACAGAATGCGTCAAACCGAGCGAATAAAGTCATCCTACACACTGCGGGCTCAAAAAGTTTTTCTAGAAATCAAATTTCATTGGTAATCGTTTAATTAGTGTAAATATTTATAAGAAAATATTATCTATTTAATATATTTAATTTTTGATTTATCTTTGATTAATGCATTCACAGAGTTTAGGCCATGAAGCATCATGAACTAAACTGTGGTTGGATGTTTACAAGAAATCAGATGGATGTTTTGTTAATGAGCCTGCTAAAGAAGTTGAGGTATGAAGTCAATTTTTTTATCATAATAAATTCTTATCAATTTTTTCTGTGTTAATATATATTTATATTTGATATATAGGTCAAAATCAAAGAACTATGGGATGCCAATCCTGCGCATTACTACTCTGTCTCCCAGGATGACCTGGTTGCTAAAGTCCTTGGGAAGGAGCATCCTGGGAGAGTGCGCGGGATGGGTTTGGGACCCGTTCCATCTGAGATTTTTAGCAGGACACCGGGGATAGCTGCTGTATCTACTCCTAACTTTAGTCAGCCAAGAGATGCTAAAAAAGAGATTGTTTCTTTACGAAACACAGTTCACCAGCAGGGGAATCGGATATCTGCATTGCAGAAAGAGTTGACTGAACTACGTTAGCAGATGAGAAGATATGCCCCCAGTGGGAGTGCATCGATTGGTGGTATGCAGGTAAATCACATAAAATAAGAATCAGTTAGTTTTCTAACTTTCATTTGTTTTAAGTTTTAATATAAATATGTAACCGTATTTAATTTTCAATATAATGTTTTTACAGGTGACAACACAAAGTGGAAATGAAGTTGGAGAGGGTGACGATGCATCATCAGACCCTGAGTAGTTGTACTGTTGATGTGTTGAACAAAAATGAAAACAGTTGGTTTGTATATGTAACATTTGTGGCACATAGTTTCCACTACACATTTTCATGTCCTAAAATTTCCTTGATTTCTCACGTTTATTTTTATGCATTTTATTGATTTATGATGTTTGTTTTTATGTCTCCATTTCTCGAGTGTGGTATACATCATTCCATTTAGGTCTATGTTTGAATTGGTAGTCGATATTTTGGATGACTAGGAGTTAAACCCATTGTTGATGTGTTGAACAAATTGGGTCATTTCATAGTGATCAAGGGGATAGTGTTGTGGACACTTTGGTGAGGCCCATTGTTGAAAATGTCTGATTTAAGCGTCAAAAGTATCTAAACATTCTCTAGAACTTCTAAAATGTCATGAGAATGTTCTAAATCAAGGGTGGTTAACTAAGATATAGGTGTGACTCACTAGAAAATATCCACATTCCTATAAAAGCTATATCCCAATGTAACTCTAAAACTATTCCCGCAATAATATTTTTTTATAACAATATATTTCTAATGTGTTATTTAAGCTATTTCATCAGTTCAAATTTATTATAAGTATTGAGGATGGTTTCTAGGCCACAAAACAAAAAAAATCATTTTATAAATGGGTTGGTACTAATATAACTACCAATTCATCAATTATCAATTTTTATAAGTAGAGTGGAATCGCTATGGATGATCTATCCTAAGAAAGTGAAGTTATAAGATTTAGTGGAATCCAGTTTGGGATGTTACAATGTTGGATCAATGGAGTTTTATCTTCCTAGTATTTACTATTTATGATATTGTATACATGAGTATGAGGAAGGTGTTGGAACCTTTGATTATTTTTTCTGGTTTTATTTGTTTTTTAGGGCAGTGGAGCAGCAGAATCCAAGAATTATTTTCTTTATTCTGGGCATCTTTTAGCGGAGGTTTTAACCACCGCAACATTTATACTGGCGGCGGTTATAACCGCCGCTAAACGTAAAAAAATTACTTCTAGCGGCGGTTATAACCACTGCTAAATAGAAGCTTTGTGGCTGCCACATTCCGCAGCGGTTTACCTGAATTTAGCGGCGGTTTTACCGCCAATGGAAATTGAGTTTATTCGCGGCGGTTATAACCGCCGCGAATAAAGTGATATCCAGGGCTCGTAAAAACGCCGCTAAATTCAGGAAAACCTCCGCAAAATGAGGCACCTACGATGCTTTCCTGAAACCGCCGCTAAACGTTAAAAACTGCCACTAATAGATTGCCGACGCCATATTAGGTAGCGGTTTCTGTAAACCGCCACCAAACAGTATAGGGGCGGTTTAAACCGCTGCTAAATGCAAAAAAAAAACCCCGCCGCTAAACGATAATTCTGTTGTAGTGATTGGATAGTTGGTTCCATTCCAAGTTGATTTATAGTGTGATTTCATACAATCACTGATATTTAAAGACACAAACTTCAAGATATGGAGAAACTAGTGGAGGAACTCCCCGTAAATATAAATATATTATAAATGAGTCTGGATCATTAAAGAATAAATTTAGTTCCAAATTAGTCTTCATGACATCCCTATCTTGGTGTCCATCTTAGAGGTGAGTAAGAATGAGGAGAAAAAGTTGCAATATATTTCAATATTAGATCCATAAAGGGAATGATCAACCTAGTGGATGAAAATTTAATAAGTAGTGTCATGGAGTTCCCTCCATTCTCCAATGAAATTCTCCAACCCTCCTTCAATCATCACAACATGAACTATCAGTATTAAGGGGAACATTTCCATGGAAAACTCTTTCTTTTCATTATATGAAACATTTTCATGATGAGGGCCTTTGTTTTAAGGGCTTATTAAGTCTTCAACTAGTTTCATCGAGTCCAAGAACAAGGGATTAAAGGAGGAATATGGTGTGTATACTCATTAGACAAGATGGATCAACAAAACATCTTGATATAATTCCTTCCAATATTTGGAATAGTCATCAGATAGATATGTATACGAATCCACAGGCCGAAGGTCAATCATTAAATTATTATAATTAAATGAAAACATCAACAAGAATTTTTGGATAAGCCTCAGATTTTTTCCCCTCATATGCCAAAAAAAGAAATAGAACACACATGTTTAAAGTAGTTGAAAAAAATAAATTATCTATAAGTTAAATATGAATCATAGATTATTAACACATAAAAATGGGCTGTAAGAACCCCATCCTGGAAGAAATATTTATATGACCTCTCAACAAGGGAACAACTATGGTCATTAATGTATAACTCGAAGGGTGTGGGGTATTGAATTATATTTTAAAAATTATTTTTTCTTAGCATAGTGTGAACCTTGTAGATGTCTAATGACATTTCCTCAACCACAGATATATTTATTATTAAAGGGGTCACAAATAATGAGGTATTTTAGTGGTTTTTGGTACCCATAACACATGAGGTTCCCAGCTATCTAACAAAATAGAAAAAAGAAGGCCCCACTTATCTGGTAAGGGGTATTACCTTGTTGAATGTGGTTGAGAATATGATAAATATGAACAAGGGTCGACACGACTAGTTTAAGAGGCCACCCTTCTACTAGTAGAGTTGCAATCACTAATGTGCCAACCCAAATTCTATGAAGTGCATCCCTAGAATGAAAAATCCATCCATTTATAAACATGAACCAAAATCTTGATAAATGGGGACTTTAAGACATGATGATTTTCACCTTATAACCCCATGAATATTAATCCCAAACCTCTTTAATATCCTAATAGGATCCCACATTATCTTGGACCTATCGATATGTGAAATGATGTGGGAATATCATATTTTTTCGAGCCCCATTTTGAAAAATAAAGATTCCAATCCAATCCTTGAAAGAAATGATCGAACATATGTTCAATTCATTCTTTATCCTCTCATCCAAAATGTTGAGTATATCTTATTCCAAGGTTGGAGTCAGTTTAGGTTCATACCAAAAGTAAAATAAATGGAGGAATTTGTCATAAATATCCCTTGGAGGAGGTATTCCCCCAAGGTGATAGATGTCCCATAAGATGAATCCTACCTCACCATGGGTCATATGAAAAGAGTTGATATCAAGAAACCAACTCCTGATCATCTCTCTAAAAATTAATGGTAGATGGTACATGATGAATTAAGAAATACATGTCACCTTGTATAGGATAATGGTTCACAGATGATCTGAAAACTCAATAAATCTCTATGTAACCTATAACGTACATTCCCATTCATCATAAAAACTTCTACAAGCTTGCATATCACATTTGAAACTCCACCCACATTTCAATTTGTCCAAATACGAGGCATGTATGATTAAATAAATCTAGGAAATTGGATGATGATAATGATCATAAACATCCAGGTTGAGAGAGAAGTTATTGAATGAGTATGATGATTCTTAGAATGAAACCAAAATTTGTTGGATATGCTCAAAGACAATAAACTCTATACCATCGATGGAAGATGAAATACCATAAGTTAGAAGACTATGTTTGGTTGAACAGATAGAGAAACCATCCATAATGGTGAAGTTATGTAGAGACAATATATGTGACATATTATAGTTTTAAATACAAATAAAAAAATACCCTTTAGAATAATTTTGTTAAATAAGAACTGATACCATGTATCAATATAGTATTTACTAGTGATCATATCCCTCTAGAAAGCCATATTGGATGATGTCCACGAACTCGAATCCATTTATGATAAGAAAAAAAATCATGAATTATAATAACGATTCAATAATAAAAAGGGTAGACTAAATGGGAAAAGTGTGTTCCTCGAATAAAATCACACAGAGAACGTGATCCATTTTGGGTCTCACGATTGTTTGATCAATGTAAAGTATCATGATTTCATGACTTGTTCCAAGAATCATGATCTTGGGAGCATGAAAAGGTCACACCAATCACAGAAAGAATTATATGGCCACACGATTCTTAAGTACATCAGATGAAGTATCCCCATGAACAAGGATGTGAAATATAGTTGAAGTAAATTACCAATGATCAGTTATAATATTGGTTGCACATTGTTTTTGAAAAAAGTAATTATGTGATGAGATCTCATTATCAAATCACAAAAAAAATTTATCTCGATGAGGCTACATGTTGAAGTATCATGAAGAAATCACATAGAAGAAAAAAATTGAGAGATCTCAATACTTATGAGTCACAAGTTAAATAGCTATCCCTCTACCCTCTTATTTATAGAGCATTTAATGTAATACTAAAGGTCTCTCATAATTCTAAGAGTCACTTAGGATACTAACTTGCGGAATCTCTAGGGGCTCAAGTGGGAATTTAATTTCCCATAACTGAGTACATGTTCCTTTAACTAAACATCTTTTATGAGGGGGGGGGGTTGATTCCCACCAAATGAGCATCTGTAAATTTGGGGGGTGAAGAAATACCCAAACAAAAAGTATTATTTTACAAGGAAGGAAATACAAAAGAAGAAAAGAAACATAATGATCAAGAAACTAGGTCCACGTGAGTCATGTAGCCTTCAGAAAGGCTCACTGTCACATTACCCTTGGGAAATCATGTAAAGGGATTAAACACTTCACGCGATCCATTAATTGATCATGTGAAGCCCCTCAGAAAAATCACATTGATCACAAAAATGCATCAAACCAGTATTTATGATCCCATTACATGTTTATGGATGAATTAATGATAATATATAAAGTATTATGTGATAGAAAGTGGAAAATGATAGGATCCTCACATGATGGAAGTTACATTGTTTTTTATGGGTATTTGATTATGTGTTTCACATAATCAGTTTATTTATCCTATGATGGACCTAATACATGTCCTACTGATCTCATAAATTCCATTAGACGTGTCAGACCAATCTCAAAATGTCTTTGTACATGTCGGAATAATCTCAAAAAATTCCTCAGATGTGTCGTACTGATCATGCGATGTCCCTTGGATATGTCTTCATGATATTGTGAATCACTTAAAACTTATCGGTTTGATCTTTTGAATCATTTGTGCATGTATTTCATAACTCTTAAGTTACACCCCCTATAATTCCCATGATCAATTCCATAATAATCTAGTCACATGAAATCCTTATGTGATGGAAGAGGATATTCATGATAGACTGATCTTGTGGTCACTGTTTTTCATGGTACAAAGGTAGGATGTCACTGATGTCATGTGATTGTACCACACAATGGGAATAAGATGTATACAAATTATATAGACACCCCTTTTAATGAATTAATATGAATTATTCACCTTGATCACAACAAAAATTGACATTGATGCAGGGGAAATGATGCCTATAAAATTTCCATGGTAGAAGAAGCAAACACAAATATAGATATTTAGATTGGAGATAACTTCACCTAGAAAAGGGATCACATGATCACAAGAACCTTACACCTAAGTGATGTCTAGTGAGAAACATTAGATAAATAAAAGAAAAATTATTTTTAAAAGGGTTCGTGTTACCATATTATTGATCACATGAAAGCTGATGGTCATGAATGCATGAGCACACAATACCTCATTGGAAAAATTCATTGGGATTACTATGAAAAAAATATGTAAATGCTAAGACCCTTAAATGATTAAATTTATGTTGTTATTCACACGATGGGATCAAATGGTTCATGTGATCAGTTCATTGATCATTTGAACTCTACCCAATAATTTCTAATCAATCATGTATTGACCTTTGGATATGTCATACATGACTATATAATGGACTCCTTACATGTTAGCCTTGATCATGCGACACTTTTGGATGTGTAATACATGACCTCATGAAGGAATTTGGGCATTTTAGACTGGATAATGTGACACCCTTGGAGGTTTCCCCCTTGATCATATGAAGGACTCCGTATATTCCAAAATTCATCATGAAAAACCCTTGTACATGTCATCTATGACCATGTGATGGACTTTGAACATGTCATCATTGATAATGTGACACCCTTGGACATGTCATACAGGATCACATGAAGGAATTTTTACATGTCATCTTTGATCATGTGAAGAACCTTGGATATTTTATCCATGGTATACATACACCATTAGACATTTTGACCTTTTCTGGTAGGCATAATAGGACATATACCCTTGAACCATGTGAACCCCCAACCATGAGCCTTTGGCCGACTAACCCTTTTATGTGGATAGTGTATGTGATAGACCAAGTGATATTCACTCATGAAACCATATCTCTTCCACATATTCAAAAGTGGTCCCCATGCCATCCAATAAAACACAACAGACATCTCAAGGTCCCCAGTCTTTGTCCATAAGAGGATAAGGGTTGGATATATAACTTGGGCATCCACCTTGGTGGATGTCCCTTATCATTCCATTTAATCTAGCTCATGAAACCTATGTTATATGTGAAAACAAAATTTAATCCTCCATTATTTTATTAAGAATCTAAGTAAACTACGAGGACACTAATTCCAATTATAATCAAGAAACATTTAATGCCCTTCTAAGGGATGACATCTATATCAAACAAGAATACCACTCCGTCCCTTATGGGGTATTATCCTTCTCAACTTTTCTAATAATATCCCATTAGGGGTGATTTAATACATCATATTAACACCTATAGGTGTGTTCATGATCCCTATTTATATAATTTTTCTCACACCAAATATGAATCATGTGAGCCTCAGTATTTTCAATGATTCTTTTGCTAGAATAATACCCCCACCCCAATCAAGGAAACCTTAGTGTGTGAGACCCTTTAAAATATCAGGAAAACCCCAGTGTATAATCCCTTTCCAAATATCAGGGTAGACACATTGTTTAATCCATATATATGTTCAATATTGTATCTATTATGACATGTTTAATATTATAATATTTCTTCTTTGTCACATCGAGTGCGACTCACATGGTCTTAGAGATATGTAGTGATCTTACCAACAACGTTATACTAATTCCTCTAAACAATGGAATCCATTTTAGTATAACATTATATCCTTCCTAAAATTTTGTTCAATAATACTCATGAGTGTTAATTTAACTTATTCCCCAATAATTGGGTTGGGGATAAACTAAACTATAAGGACTCTGATTCCTATTATAAGTATGGTGTGTAGGATGCATTCTTAAAGCCCGAGTTCTATACCAAATGATAAAATTCCCTCATACACATCATCCTGAAATGAAAAGAAACTCAATATAATGGTCAAATAAAAACTACATAGGTTTTGATTCCTATTCTGATATGATATTTAAGATGTCTCATGAAGGTTCAATTACAATCCCAAAACACCAATCACCTTACTAAATGGTAGTAAACTCCAGACTTCATTGTCATATGGCATCAAAACATTAGTAGTTCCTCAATGTTAAGAAATAACGAGAAACAATATTGATAACCTTTGATTCTTATAAATTGTATCATTAATATAATTACCTCTCACATGTATAGGGATTAAAAAACTGATAATTTTATTATGGTAACAAGTCTCATACCAGATTTGGAGAATATTCAAAAACATATGATAAATCTATAATAGAGCCCTAGAGTAGGAAATAATTTCCCCCAAAACGGTATGATGAGACTAACCTCCCATACTATCATCCAATGTGAGTTCCTAATAATCAATGGGTTTGAAACACCAATGAATTCATACCATTGGAAATAAGGACAATAACTTGTCATGGATTTCAGATCCATTCATCGTTTCCATGGAAAAAACATATGGATATGAATGGTTGTGAGACTATACCGAGTCCCTCAAGACTTTCCATTGGTCTGTATGAATATGGTATATACAAAACTAGCGAATTTGATATGAATATTGTTAAAAATTTGGTCAATAAATGCATTTTTGTTAGAAAAATACTTTCATAGTGAGGTTTTCAAGCATCATAGCTTAGAAAATTGTCTCCCATCACTTTTTTTGGTTCCTATAAAATATACATAGTGAGTTACACCTGTTTTTTCTGAAATGTTAGGAGGAAATCAATATGTTTTAAAATATTCTCCAACAAATCCCTAGAAACATGAGATAACTATTTTCCAAGGAAGGTTTTTAGGGTTTTATGGGTGAACTCTTCATAATGATTCATCATTCAAGATTGATACCATCCACTATACCCTCCTAATTCTTGAATAGTATAGATTACCGACTAAACCAAAATCATCTTAATCGATGGTTTTCCCTGTATAAATTTATCCACAACTCCCTTTCTATGGTTCAATATTTCTTTTCTAGGAGGCGTAACTCTTTAAAATTTTTATAAAAGAATAAATAATTATCAAACATATTGAAAACTAATTGAAATCATATAAAATAAAATCAATGAAATAAAATATATATCATAAAATCTATAAAAGATAATGTAAAGTCCTTAGATGAATAAAGTAAAGAAAAATAAATATATGTTTTTAAATATTTTAGTTTAGTTATGCAGTCTCTGAGATTGTGTGTCTATCAGGGTTTAGTTAAAGGATTTCTAAAAATGGGTTGCACCATTACCTAGAATGGTGTAAACCCCATGTCCACTAACCATGAACCTTTATATTTCCCTCTAATTTTAATTCCAAATTTGAAATAATTCAAAAATGAACCATAAAAAAACTTAAAGGCATAAATACCAACATCAAAATATCCCATGATAACTCAATGATTGTTACTATAGGTGTTAACCAAACCCATTTTCATAACCAACCCCTTGATCTATAAGGATCCTTTCTCTTGTATATATTTACTTACCAAATAACAAGATTGAACTGATTCAATTTTATAATAAATAAAATTGATTCATCCTAACCCAACACCTGATATTATCTTCTACAAGGCAAATAGAACATTCCCAAGTTTTTTATTCAATGCCCAAATGCCTTTTTTTTGAGCATATAGTTATATAAAATATTATTTAGGCCTTATAGTAGAACAACTCAAGTTTAATTTTAGGATAAATTGTTATGATACATATATGGTTATATTATTATCATTATATGTTTTGTGTGTGAAAATAATAACATGAATAAAATCCATTAACTTTAACTAGTATATGGTTTATTTAGTTTTAAAAGTTAATAATTATGAAACACTAATTCAATCACCCCCATCACTATTTCCTCCAAAAAAATTATTACAATCAAATAAATTCATATAATATTCAATGCATAATAATTTCTAAATGTGATAAAAATTACATAATTATTTTCAATTTCCCACAAAATATTTGTATCTCATATCATACGAGAATAATAAAAACTATCCATGATCAATTTCTTGTTACTTTTACTAAACATAAATGAAACATCCCCAATACATGGTTTTTATATCTTTTTTTATTATATTATATTTAGAACCTATTGCATTCAAAAAATATATAGGGATTATTTCTAATTAATTCTAATCATAATGTCCTATTTGATAATATCTCCTACATGTATCATCCATGTATTAAAATATGTTTTGAGCATACATTTTTTAATTATTTTATTAAATTATAGATAATTTCATCTGAATTGATTTATATATATCAATATTTCAAATCTTATTTAAAATAAGACTAATTTACATCTATTTAATGAATTATTGTATCAAAATATATATCCTTTAAAACCATATAATACACCAGACCAATAGTTTCTATTGAATTTATAATTTACTCTTTGAAATATTGTTTTATTAGAATTTCAGATCAATTTTTTTTTACATATTCTTATTTATAATATTCTATAGGTGAGTTTGCGGGTAATGAAATGAGTTACTCCAAGAACTCACACTCAAATAATGAAGCAATAAAATTTTATCTATTAGGGAGTGTTGGTTTGCCTATTGATCCTTATAGCCAACCCAAAAAATATCCACATTTGATGACTTTGTAATGGATGGGATACCTGGTTGTTTTATCATAACTACCAATTTAGGGGAATATATAGGGGAGAGGTGAAATCCATTAAATCTTATTTATATATAATTTTATTATGTCATATATTTTTATTTCTTTGAAAAAAAATTTACGTGCCTCTAACTCTTCTTGATATAGAGGAGGGTTTCATAAAAAGTTTCTCCACCCATGTACTCATAGAATTGTTTCTAAAAAATTAATTATTAGTAAAAAAGGTATAATATTTTATGAAATATATATACAAAACTATACCCCACTTTTATTTTTATTTGTTATAATAATTAACTCTAAAGAATCATAATAGTTACTTTCCCATTAAATGTGATCTTTGAAATATAGAACAGAGATCATGAATTTCTATAGTAGAATCTTGTTTCTCAATATGTTAGGATATTTTAGCTTTGTAATCCCTAAATTTAAAAAAAATCCTCTATCATATTACTTAATGTATTTTTATAATCAATTTTTTTAAAACATATAGAAGTTATTTTTTATTATAAACTACTTATGATTCATTTTTTCTTTTATCTACTTGTACTCAATTACATACACATTCAAATCCCTATTTAATTAACATACTAATACATTTTATCAATAAATAAATATTTACTATTTTGATTTATTTCAATATAATTCTTTAGTTTATTAATATGTTCTCATTTATCCTCCATGATTTCTTCAAGGAAATTCTTTGTATATTTATCTCCATCCTCTGTAGTAGATGAATCTGATTATTCTTTAACATGATTGATAATATTTCTATATATTCTTTGGGACTTATCATATTTATCTAAATAAATATCCTCATACATGACATATTCCCTTTTTTATTTGTCAAAAAATCATTTGTTCTTCATAGATAACCTCTTTTATTATCTAACACTTTGTTATGCGCTAGTTGGTATTCATGTTGGGTAACTTTTAGCTCGTTCCTCCTCATTATATTCAATGACCTTATTTTTTTTAGAAACTACTTATAATATTTTACCAATCATACATAGTTTCATAAATTGTAATGACGTTGACCACTATTATCTAATTTTCATTTTCTAAAAATTTTAGATATTAGTGGCATGTTTTTCTCAAAGTCTCCATAAATAACATAATTTTCATATTTCATGGACTACATATTTTTATATGATTCGATTTTAGAGTTTTATTTTTATTAAAAGTGGTCACAAATTATTCCTTTATCTTTTTTATTAAACATTAATTTTATATATCTCATAAATAATTTAGATACTATATTGATCATATATAGATAATACAATGAGATATCCATCTTTGAGGACTGATATATTGAAATTAAATATGTTTGAAAATAATCCCAATTGTTTTTTTTCAATAAGTTATTCTGTAAGTATATCACCATATCCTATTATAGTTCTTTATATTTTATTGATTCATGTGAAAATTTTATCAACTATAACTTCTTTAAAATAATTTAACATTCTAAAAATCATTAATAAAATTAATCCTTGGCCTCTTTATACTTCTTGTTCATTTACAAATATTTTTTAATTTATCCAAGATCAAATTTTCTAGTATTATATCCTAAAAACATGGTAAATATCTTCTAAGATAAGGTATACAAATATTATTCTTATAAATTATCATCATTTTAGTTCTATTAATCATTTTTTATTTCTTAATAGGTTTAAAACCAATAGTAATAACATCATGTATATTTAATCCCAATGATATTAAATAGGGTGTCATCATCCATCATGTTATAATATTTTTTTATATCAAATGTGGGAACCAATTTACTATTAAATTAATTAATATTATTTATAAAATATGTTTATAATAAAATAATAAATCACATTATCTAGTTAGAGGTGTCCCTGGAATTGTTTTTTTACCAATTAATGTTATTATAAACGTTATGGACCTAACATTGAGAAGGGGGGATGGACTAAATGTTGGTAAATTTTTAAGATTCTCTTTAACCAACCTCTAATTTATTATTAGATTAAATAATGATATTATTTTACTATAAGTGACTCTTTCTCTCCTAAATCTAAAATGATGAACATAATCTCAATGTATTCATTGATTTACAAGGTTAATCCCTACTATAGTTTACTATATCATTAGTGTTCCTGGTATCATCCATATCACTTATTAATCCACTAATTATATAAAATGATTTATAATGATACATAAAAAGGTATCAAACATAATTTATACTATTAAAATCTAACCAATTCACTAATAATAATACTATTTATTTCATATAATAACAAAAATCATAACGAGGAAGGCCAATATTGAATCTAGAATGAATAGTGAATCTGATAATTTTATCTTCTTCGGATGTCTATAGATTCATCAATTAACTTACAATAGTTTATTAATAATCATAACCTTAAAAATCACTCCACACAAATATTTATTTCTCTCTTGTTTATATTTTTTTTATACATGATATTATTAAGTTTAAGTTGTAGTTATATTAATCTTGTATTAGACACTATCTCATTTAATATAATCTTATTATTTTTATACTATATATCTAGCCAATGATAAAATTAGTATAAATAATTAATATTGTAATAAATCATTAATATTCTTTTTAGATATTATAATATATCACATATTCATAAACTAACAATTATAGATATTATTATCTTTAAATCACATCATTTGAATCTCTAAAAATCACATAAAATATATCTAGTTGCCTTATTTTTTAAATAAATATAAAAATATATAAAAGATATGAATTCCTATTTTTTAGTAAATTAATTGATTAAATTGTTTTCTACATTATCGTGTAGATTTATACCAATATTAGGTAACATCATCCAACAATGTAGAGAATATTTCACAAAATTGTATCAAACCTTTCTAAAACTACATCATGAAAATAAAATTTTATCTCACACAACCCTTCAACTAATTTATTTCGCACACAAGTCATTTTATATCACATAAAAGTCTAGTTATTATGTTATTGATATTATTTAATGTCTCATAAAACATTAATAAATGTTTTATAAAATATTATATACACTAAATTATTTTAATGTATCTTGAGAAAATAGTTATATTATTTCATGAATTATAAATATTGAAAAATTATTTTCAATATATATGATATTATTTTTCCGTAATTAAGCTACCAAATATCCTTTTTTAAAACATGAAATAATGTTTAAAGGTTTTTACAACACACATATCAACAATTTGATTGAAGAACTATTTATTTGTAATTATAGTCAAATTTTATAAAATGTTTTTAACGTAATCCTTTAACATTAATTTTTATAGTAAAAAAAATTTCCAAGAGTTTATAAGATAAGTATTTAATAATAAAATTTATTAAATCATCACTATTAAAGAATTATCCCTCTAAGAGTGTCCTAAACACCAATATAAAAATATTGTTCCATTTGATGGTATATGTTTGATATTAGTGATATTACTTCATCATCATTATTCATTAAATTTTTATTATTTGGGATATGAGATACAACTAGGACCTTGAGAGTCCTAAAATGATGAAGGCCAAGGGAATCCCCACTAATCAAGTTAGCCCCTCGGTTTTAAAATGAGAAATGCGGGAAAGAAAATTTATGTTGGTACCATGATTTTCCAAATAAACTAGGTAGTTTTCCTCTTTTTCCTTTCCCTCTAAGTGAGGATGACATTAATATCATTGTTATGGAGAGATTTACATTTCCTGATGGAGTAGAAGATCGACCAGGGAATGGATCCTTGTCCATGCGAGGAGTCATGGATAACAATGGATTCAGTTTCCACATGAGAGATTTGGATGTTTTGCTGGAAGTAATGGGTGAGCCCCATAATAACAGATTTTACATCCGCTTGTAGGGAATTTCCACTCCTATAATGAGCCTTGAATTCCATAACCACACTCCATGTGGAATCACAAATGACGCCTCCTCCCAGAATGTCACCCAGAATGCGTAAACCATCTGTATTCGACTTGAAAACTCTTCCTTAATGTTATATCTTTTATGTGATTATACATATTTTCTTAGGTTTCTATAAGGCTATATAGTCATGTATAATCCTTTCTAAATAATAAGAAATCTACACACTAGTGGAAAATTCTTAAAGGAGGGAGTCTTTTACCTCCCTCTTAGGTATATCTAATAAATATGTATGAGGATATAGTAAATAAATTATGGATAAAGAATAAAAAATGAGAATGTTATTATTTATATTTATGCATTTCAATTCCTTATTTTATGGTTTTATCTTATTGAAATTAGTTTTATTTAGTGTTTTATGTTGTCAATTGGATTGTGATGAAGAGAGTTTCTTTTATTATATTTGTTTTTAAATGATATGAAAATTATATATATATGTTGAATTTAGGTGATAATGAATATACCATTGAATGAATATATAAAAATATCAAAGACAACTTAGAGATTTTGTATGATAAGTGAATGTTTTACATACCATTTTATATATTTTTGAATTTTCATTCAAAATTTAGCAAAGGTAATTACTTTAGTGACATACATTATAAAAACTAGAAAAAAATAAGGAGATGATTTTATGCTTTGAGTTATAAGATAAATATATTTGAATAAAAATCATACACTTATGATTATTCTAGAGATACTCTATTTCAGATTAAATAAAATTTTAAAATTGAATATGAGATTACTTCCTAATAAATGGTCTTTATGTTTTATAAAAGATGAATAATGGAGATATTATGTGATTTTGGACTAGAATTAAAGTTATTATCTACCCTTATATTATAATTATTTTAAGATACTTCAATATATAGAGAATATCATGTAGATAATGATAATATAATGTTGAGTTTGAAGCTATAAGTGTTGACTATTATGGGACTCTGTCATAACTTGGCTCCATGATGTGTGTTATAAAGTGTGGAATTTTTTTTTGAATAATGGGTTTTCACTATTGTGAATGTTGATATGGGAAGCTTAGAAAAAAGAAAGGTAAGGATGGGGATACTCACACTCAAAATTCAAATTTGGGTGAAGTCCCTAATGGAAGACTTTAGTGTTCATATTTCTAAATGGAGGGCATTGAAATCCATCAGGGGGATCTGATAAGGATAATTGGTTATATGAAAGAAGGCATCATGAATTCTCAAGGAATCCAAGTTATTTATATGGGTTCTATATCTAAAATAAAATTGAGCATTGAATGATCTTATGTGAATGGGGAAGTGAGAGGAGGTGGCCTACTGTGTGATGGTATATTTTTAGTAAATTTTGGTTTTATGACCTTCTATAGATTGGGTAATTTTATTGGAGACAAAAAATATAAATTCACAGTAGACTTTAATTTTTATGGATGTAAAAAATTTTCATTGTCGAGGTGGATTATGATTCCAAAATTCTATTGTGTCTCATTGATAGCAAGTAGAACATTCCATGGAACATGTCTTATTATGCAAGGAAGTGCATGATGATGACTAGGAAATAGATGGGTGTTTTTCACACATTGAGTGAAGGGAATGTTTTTATCCAATAGTAAATCTAGTAAATAGATTCCAAGTGATATAATCATTCTCAACCAATGTATTATATCAATTCCATAATAATTTAATATCGTTATAACTGGTTATTCCCTTGGGATTCACCACTTCCACCTCCATGATATCCAGCTTTGTATTAAAAAATAATTAATTTTTTATTAATTTATAATGTAAAAAACCAAGCTTTGATATGTATGATATTTATTCATGCATAATATTTTTGAGGTACCTAAAGAAATTTTGAAAAGGTAAAGGCATGATGATGACACATAAAAGTAACCTCATACTGATATTTAAGGGCTTATCAGACATTCAAGATTGAATATTTTAGAAATTACTTGAGTCAAACTATAACTCATAAGAGTCTATTTCTTGATATATGATAAATACAATAGTTTTTCAAAGGAAATACATAAGTGTACTCAAAGGGTAGAAAACTATAAATTAGCAATGTAACAAACCACACCAGGATATATAATATCTTAAAAATGGTAAATTACATTTATAATGATTATATATAAGATATTTCAGTGTGAAAATTTGATAAAATATCCGAATTGATGATACATATGATATTCGAACTCACCTCTATGATACATGAAATATTTTATTTCTTATATATGATTTAGCAGTTATGAAAATATATGAGTTTTTTAGATCAAATTCAGTTGATATTTTGTTTTGATTCACGATTCATTGAATATCCATTTTTCTATCTATGAATAATGGTCATGTAAATTAAAGAACAAAGTTATTTCATGATAAGAGTTTACATATCGTACAGATTTTCGTATTCTCATGTATAAATATAAAAGTAAGAAAGAAGAATTTTTAAATGTAATAAGGAAAGGAAGTTCCATTATTTTAGGATATTATTGAACGATTATTCACGGATTTTAAATATTAATATTTAAAATCAATATATATGATTAAATCTAAATATTTTGAAAGTAAAATTTTGACCAGTAAAAAATAAGAGGATCATGTGGTAGAAGTTCTCATAGGATTAATAAATTCTAATAATGGAATCAATATTAATAAAATTATATGAAGAAAATGAAATCTAAAGAAGAAGAAAAAGGAAATATATAATGTGAGGTATAATAAATCCAATACTTTATCTCATTGTTAATATTCTATATCAAATAAAGAAAAAGTGACTTGAAGGGAAAATAATATTTTATTCTGGTGGACATCATGTGTATCAACAAAGTATTATAACAAGGTGTTAGTGTTTGATACCCTATTATCTTCAAAAGAGAAGAATATGATATATAACCAAGTGCTAATTCTTCCCTATAATATCTTTATATCATACAATCCAAATAAGAAGAAGAAGAATAAGAGAATATTTGATATGGATATCAACATATACCATTGTCCATCTTTATCAACTATATGCTGAATCTAAGTGATTGAGGTGATGCTATGCTTGAAAATCATTGAAGGATCAAAGAGGATTCAGTTGAGTGAGAAAATCTAGAAATCTTGTTCCCTATTAAGTTATAAAAATTTGGATACTTGAAACAATAAGGATAACGTTCATGTAAATATAGAAGAAGATAGATTGGTAGTTGAAGCCTTTTCATTAAGAAAGAATATCTATCTAGTCAGTGCAGTGAAATTAAAATTTATATTGGAGATCATATTCAGGAGTTTGTTGTTGTGGACTATTGAATACTAGTGAGAGTTGGTATAAAAATCTGTTGGGAGACTATAGAATAGTTGGTGATAGTACAAACAACATATCAAGAGAGAGTGATTTCCTAAGGGATGTGAATAGTAGTTATTCCTTATGGTATCTATGAGTAGTAAACATCATGGTAGGTGTTGACTTGAGAATGATACCTTCTCACCCATTATAATCAGTTTTCTATACTAGTGATAAAATATGTGTCTCAGACTAGACCTGAACATAGTAAGGGGAAAATACCCATATTGGGATCAAAACATTTAAAAACACAATGTGTTATGTACCTTTCAATATTTAATACTTTATAGATGATTAATGTGTTAGAAATTCATAAATAGATCCATATATCTTTACCGATATAGAGTTTCAGGTATTAAGAGGTAAAATTGATTTGGCAGTGTTTTCATGATCTTTTCCACATCCTTTTTGTATTTTTATTGACTTTCTTATACCAAAATGTAGTTTTTTATTAAATAATTGATAATTGTTGTGATTTTATACTTTGCTGTGTAAAATTATCAATTTTAGTTTAAATTGTCTCTTTTTAATATTCATTATTGTCTTTTTAAATAATTCTTAAATTAAATTAGTCCTGCGAATTTGAATTTTATTTATTTATTCTTTTATTTTTACAAAATATCCATTCCAGTTAGTTTATTAATTCATTAATTAAGTTAATTAATTCTTTATTATTTAAATTTTAATTAAATAACCCTTTTTAGTTTTTATTCTTTTAATAATTAAATTAGTTTTAAGAATTTAATGAATTTTTATTATTCTTTAATTTACTTTATTAATTATTTAATTAATTTTTTAATTATCTTAAAAAACTAATCATAAATATTTTAATTTGTTCTTTAATTAATTTGTTTATAATTTTTAATATAAATAAATTCATTCTTTTAAATAAAGCACAGTTAATTTTATTATTTAACTTTGTTTTATTTAGTTTTTAATTCCATTACTTTTAATTTAATTTATTAATTGATTAATCTATTTATATTTTTATTAAATTATTTATTTTTTTATTTTTTTGTTGTGTTTGTTTTGCAGGTGTTACGGTCGCTCCGGATCCCTCTGTCCCGGTGCCACCATTATCAAACTGTCACGGTGCCTCCTTGCTGTTTGAGAGCAATTGTGAGCAGTATTCACGGTCTCACCGTTCTTTCACGGTGCCTCCATTGTTGTCCCACTGTTTCACTTCCATCCACCATTTCTTTACGGTCTCACCATGACACTCACAGTGCCTCAATCACCATCTCACTATTTCCCACTATCCCACAGGTTCTCCCACACACCATATTTCTTTGTTGTTCCACCCTCACCTTCCTGCCATCATTCCATCATGGTGCCACCACAACATCACTCACCGCTTCGTCCCGTTGCTATCTCACAGCAACTGTGACCATCTTCCTGCCTCTATTCCGCTTCTGACACCAGCAACAAAACACCATCACAACACCTGAGATAGTAGCAACCCAATTCTCCCCACAACAAATTGAAAATCACATCTAACACCAGTGAAAATTGTTTTTCAATAAAAACAGAAGAAGAATTCAGACTTAAACCATCAAATCTCAGTGGCCCTCATTTCCCTTGCTCTTAAGGGAACCCACCGAACCCTAACTTTCCTCGGACCTCACCTCCACCCCGTTGGACGAACCAAAGCCCCCTGCTGGAACACCCGTGCCACTGTTCAACCCATGCCAATGCCGTTGTCGTACCTCACCGGTCTACCACCTTCCCAGCTCGTCGGACCAAGTCTCGATGCCATAGTTTCTCCCTCAATCTTGGTTGAGATCCTCCGCAGTTCTCTTCCACCCCTCCCCTGCGGCACACGAAGAACCTGTTTCCCACTCCTTTCTCCCTCTCTGCACGAACCACCCTCTCTTCTCTCTTTTTCATTTTTTCTTTTTATTATTATTATTATTTTATCTTTATATTATATTATAACATATAATAACATATATATAAAATATATAATAATAATGATATTAACATATATAATAAATATAATTAGTATACCATTAATAATATATAATTGTTTATATTATTTTTGTAATTCATATATTATGTGTTATATATCATATACAATATAATAATAATAATAATAGTTATATTAATAAAAGTATATTAGCTTATATATAATATCAAATATCATAATAACATAAGTTATTAAACATTTATTAGTAATAATAATATTGTATATTATTATAATATACATACATATTTATAATTGTTTTCATTAATTTTAAGTAGTGACATTATTATATATTATACATATATAATATTTTCATTTTCACTTACTCACGTGCATTTTGTTTTGCAGAGGGAGGGTTGTGGCTCGCCGCGCGTGCACCATTTTATTCAGTTAGGAGCATCTGCTCCAGTGACAAGTGCGGAGGAGGCAACACAACGAAAGCTCCACGTGGAAGATAGGGAACACCTCAGGTGAGATTCCAAAGACTCCAACTGGTCATTATCATTTGTTACGGGCATGAGATCATTGATACACTGGTGGGAGGAGTGAGTGAGAACAACAGGGGGCATTGATCCAGACAGAGGGAAGTGAGAAAGAGTAACATACAAAAATTTCCATCAGGAGCATATTGGAGTACCGAGAGTAGAAGATCAAAGAATTTGACATGGATGTAAAACACAACTTTGGTTTTCTTTTTTAAAATAATCCTTACCCAAAGAACTATGAACATGGATGTAAACATCGTTGATTAAATAAAATGAAATGAACCAGAAATCAATGAATAATAAAAAGTGGGTTAATAAAGCTCAAGAATAAATGAAATTTCTACTAATAATATGAAAATGATAAACATGAAAAAGTCTATGATACCAGGAAATCCAAGGAACTCTAAATGGAATAGTGAATCATTAATCCCTCCCAAGACATGTAACCCAATGAAACATACCAACCTCGATCAACCTGACACATCACATGACATGGTTTATCACAATACCTGAAGCGCATTACCAATCACTATAGGATGACAATAATAATCTGAGTATCAATTACATAACCATGGGGATGATTTTACCATAACATTTGACACAATATGATTTATGTATAACTAGATAAGTTAATAATAAAATTATAATGAAAAATAAAAATTTCACAACTTTGAGACATAACAAACAAATCCAAATGGATAGTCCTAGAAGAAAAAAAACTGATATCAAAATAAAAATTCCATGTCGCTATCTATTAGTACCATCCCAATCCAATACAAAGGAAATATCATCTGGGAGAATCCCCCAAACCACAAGATTCTCTTAAAATTACCAAAATCCTATAATACCATAACATCAAACAATCAATGGAAAATATAAGTTGTAAACATTAAATCATAGTAGTACACCAGCAGATAATCAATACAATGTCTCTCGCAGTGCAACCATAAGTTATAGATTTAAAATAAAACATGTTTATAAGGAAATTTCATTTGAAAAAAATTAACAGAACACATACTTTGGTTTCCTTTCAAAATTCATTATTTTATTAAACAAAGAATATAAAAAAAGTGTATGAAATACAAATAGAATCATAATCTAATATTTACATAGAAAACCATAAAATAAACATGTGAGAAACCAAACATGAATCAATACCATCATGTAATTAACTAAGAAAAATTTATGATTTAGTCTATGGGAATACATATTAGGACATATAAAGGAACACTAAACCAAGATTTCTATGAATACTACTAATATCGAGTCCTACAATCGTATATTGATATCACAAGAATAATTTCAAGTAGTTCCACACTCAAAAATGTTTTCATATGTCCATAAATCGATGGAAACAAGGTTAAAATTTTATTATGTTCTCAAAAATATCTAATTAACCATGAAATTATCTTATAAAAAAATTTAACAGTAAATAATGAATTCTATGATACTAGAAAACCCATTATAGAGTCAAATTCATATTGAGGAATTTCATAGAACACATGAAATGTATATATCTATTTTTTAAAAGAAACCCATTTTAGAAACACCTTTTAATTCCATCGAGGATGAAATTCATAAAAAATATATGCATTTTTGTGAAATTAATAAATTTCAGAAACCAAACCAAAAAATTAACATAGATTAATTCATGTGATAAAACCATAGTATAAATAAACCTACCTAAAAAAATAAGAAATCACCATCACCTTCAAATCCAGTCACAAATATAAATTTCACATATAGATATAGTAAAAAATCTTGTAAAAAGTCTTAAAAACCATGTCTATATCTTATAGCCATAGTTATACCTAGACATGGCTCATATTGGCATGGCTATAAAGAGAAGATATAACCACAATTTTAATGTATATTTCTAGGATTACACACTATAGAAACAGAACCTATAGGCACATTTTTTACACCATATAAATATGCCCCCGGTTGTATACCATAAAAATATTTAAATTTCCCTGGTTTGAAACTGTGGCTATAGGCTTCATTTCCATGGTGGACAACTATGGCTATAGCTCGATTAAGCCATCGATATAGGTTTAAAATAAAATAAGACCGACCAGATTTGAACCCTTACCTCTCATATCTACAGACCAAGAATTAAACACTATCTATAGAAAATTATATATATATATATATATGTATATATATTAAAAACCATGGAAATAGGATCAAAAACTGTAGAAATATATTTTTCAGCCCCTTCCCATGGGAAAGTATTTTTCTCATAAATATGAGGGAAACATATAACCATGTTTTTATAGATCCATGATTATAGGTATTCTCTATATCCATGGTTTTAAAGATCCATGGTTATATCCTATGAATAATGACCTATAGAAATTTTTTAAAGAAAACTATGGCTATAGGTGTAGTCTATTTCCAAGGTTTTTAGATAAATTATGGCTATAGGTCTGTTTTTTAGTAGTGAGTGATGGGAAATGAAGAGATTCCATCTACCTCAACCAAGATACAAGTAGAAAACCATCAATTATCTATCTAAACTATTGATAATATCATCATACTCCACATAGGTTTGTAAGACATTGGTGAATATGAGAGATTATTGGTAGATCTAGAAATAGGAGAAGATATCCACTAGAAAAGAACACATAAGTCAAAGATGTCCATCTAGATTGAAAGATAATCACTATGGGACAAAGGGGAGATCCTCCATGAGAATAATGTATAGACTGGCTTAGGATAATGTGGATTTTAAATGAGATTAAAAGTTCAAATTTCGAAGAAACAATTATGGTAATTTTCAGATTTTAGAATTTCAGATATGGGTAAAGGGCTTGAATGTACTCTTTAAAAACTATATACCAATTTCTTATTAGATAGTATAATTGGAAAAATATATCACATAGTATCCTAGGACGAGCCACATGGTTTTTCACACCATGCTCAAGCCATGAAACATGCACTGGACAAAAACCCATGTAGATACATGTTTTTTTGGGTATGTTACGTAATTCAACAAACCATGCTCAAATTATAAATAACTCCACTGCAAGTCATGTTCCATGTTTGACAGTTATAGCATGGTTATTACTAATCATGTGCGTAGTCTATTTTTCCCAAAACACTATTTTTTCAACCCAAAACTCCTGAAAAACTATAGAATGTTACAAGAGACAAAAAAAATATCAAATTAGAGCATACCTATGACCCATTGGGTGTCACAATACTCCCCATAATGAAACTGTTTTTCCCTAATAAATTAATCAATATTTCAAACTCATACAGAGATAAGGCCACCTCCACATGTACATAAATTCTCACTCCCATTTCTTAGGGATATATCATCTGTACTTCCACATTACACAAACCAAAGGGGTCATTTTACCACACCAAAATTTTTCATATAATTCTATAAACCAAACTGGTTACTAAAACACTGAGGTTTCTAGTTCAAGATCAACATATTACCATTAAATCATATGGGGATGTCCTAGTTGATCCCATATTAATTATAAAACATGAATCATTTCTTGAATCAGTGTTTAGAAAGACAATATTTCAAACTAATAAGACAGCTTTTCAAGTCATTCAATGATCTCAAAAGGTCAAATGAACATCGGTTCCACATATTCTACCTACCCCAAAGCAAATTTCTTAGGGGAGGTGAATCCTTGAGGAAACCAAGATCACATCCATCAACCTCCAACAGAAAATAATGGGGGTTTCATAATATTTTTGGTTGCTAGTAACCACTTCCAACAACTTTTGAGATAACCACACCATCCCCATTATACATAAACAAGACCTAGTCCAACCAGTGACCATTATCCTACCCTTCCCCATCATTAAGGAGATCCACAAGGCCTCTTATAGAATATAACAAAGTGTGTCGCTTTAATTAAAGAATATGGTAGATACTAAACCAAAATGAAACTAAAATCAAGAACACACACCCAAAACATATAATCAATAATTGGATGATTCATCTATTTTAACCATCCATATGAAGATAGAATATCCTGATAAAAATTGACTGAGAACCTGTAAAATTTCGTAATCCATTCTAGAATTGATAATCACATCATGTTTATCTACTAAAAATAATAACCATAGGCACACAATAGAGACTACAAAAAATATATAAACATTCAAGTTATTCTTCCATAACAATACCCATGAAATAAAATATATAATCCTATTTTTTAAAAAAATGGATTTACATAAAACTCATATATTCTTCACCAATATGATTATTATATTTTTAAATTATGTGGTTTATGTATCATATGTCAAAATTATTTAATGGAGTGTATAAGGCTATAAAAATTGATAAGTTTGTGGTTTTTTGCTTCACTTTTTTAGAATAATGATAATCATGATATAAATTCAAGAATTGATCATCTTATTATATGTCATAAACATTGATGTCTCATATTATGACACGTCATTATGACCCTAGAGTGCAGCTACCAACAATAATTATGTCCATAATCTATCATCCCTAGACTTAGATTAACTAGTACAACCAATATCCTTCAAATACTCAAAGAACCATTGGGAGAATGAATCCAGAAACCCGAGGTCTCCCCACTATTAAAGGTTTCATTTAAATTCATTCAATTGGAATCCACTACTTCCCTAGGCCAAAAAGGATTTCATAATAAATATTTAGTATTCCCAAAAACATATCATACAAGTACACTATAGCCTAAAAGATAGCCCATATAATTCTAGTGAAAATGTTTACCAAGAATCCCTCCTCTATTGACTCTCTATATCTAGAATTGGAAAAAATATTATTGAATCATCAGTGACCACACCTCTTATCTTGATAGTTTACACATTATCGATATCAATGATCTAAAATAACTTACTAAATAATTTATAGCATTAGAGTTGATTCCTTCAGGTAAAGGTTCATTTCATACTCTTTTGATAATAATATATCAAAAAATATTCTATGGGGCTGTGACACCCCAACCCAAAATCTTGCGGTCATAGTTTTTTATTTTATTTTTTATTTTTGTCTTCTGGTTTCATAAAGTTTAAATATTTATTAAATTAAAACCAAAATGAAATAAAATAAAATAAATGGAAAACAATTTAATAATAATATTATTATGTTTATTATTATTATGATGTTATTATGGATATTATGAATATTATTATTTTAGTTTATTATAATTATTCTTAGGATTATTATTATTTATTAAAGTTTTATTTTATTTTATTTTTTATTTTTTATTTTATTTATTTATTTTTCTCCTCATTTATCTCTTCCTCCCCCTATCCCCTTCACATGTCTCCCCCTCTTCCTGCTCACTTCCTCTTGCATGAACCGCTGACAGTCCCCCCCTATATAGCACACCTTCTACCCTCCTCGTGAGTTCCCTCAGACGGACCACCCATTGGGAGACCTCCCTGCTCGCGACCTCCCCTCTTCATGACCACCCCCTGGAAGAGCCCTTTATACTCATGAAGACACGTCTTGAGCTCCCTCTACAGCTCAGATTTAAACTGGTTTTCTACTTTATTTTGGTTAGATCCTTCATGGTATGGTTTTCTCCCCTCTCATCCTTCTATTTCCAACCGACTTGAGGTCTCCCCATCACCCTACTGAAATTTTTCCAAACTCTAATTTGTTTGGGGTTTTTCTTTTTATTGACACATGACCATGGTTTTTGGGTAAGGATTTTTGAATTCTTCATTGTGGATTAATTTTAATTTAGGGTTTTTATGATTTTTGAGTTCTCAAAAATTTAATATGGGAGTTTGTATCTTTTCTGCGGTGTTTTGAGTTATTAAAAAAGAAATTAATGTATTACATTGAACTATGCTTTTCGATTTCGAGTCATCGGGTCAAAGGAGAATCTCCTAGGTCTGCATAGGTCGTATATATGTATATGTGGGTTCCCCCATTACATGTATAATAATATATGGTAGTGAATGTATATGTATGGGGCTAGGTGTTCCATGTATATATATAAAAATTCATATGTAGGTGAGTGGCGAATAGTATATGCATATAAGAATTTATATAAGGATCCTGTGGCACATGTTCATGGCCTTATAGATGTGTGAATAGGGTCTAGGTGTCCTTACATGTATGTGAAGGTGGGTATGATTAGTGGGGGAGTAGAAGTTTTTAGTTAGAAATCACTAAGGGCCAAATCTTCGGTTTGGTTCCACCCTGAGGTAGCCCCCCCATGCCTATACCTTTAATTTTAATTCCATGATTTCATGAGTGTTTAAAAAAGTGTTTTCAATATTAAATAGTGTATATACATTCTATAAAAATCTTTAGTGATTCTTGGTGTTGGACTTTATTTATTTTTCACGATTCACATTTATGTTTTGAAATATGGTCTTCTTTTAAATGTGCTTCCAAGCATGACACTTTAAATACTTAAATGTATTTTCAAAAATGGTTTTGGGTGTGCAGTTGGTAGTCCCCATGATGTTTGGTGTTGTTCAAATTGGTTGTGAAATTTGAATTGAGTGAACATGTTTTTTTGTGATTTAAAAAAGGTGTAAATATATTGTTTTGGTATGTTTCTAAAATTACAGGGGTTTTTTGTGTAAATTTGATATTAATTAAATGTTTTACCTTTTCAAATGGTTTTCTTTGATTTAGATATGATTTAATGCTTGATTATAAGTGTGTGGTACCTTGGTGGTCTAATTGAGTTTTTAAATAATTTTGAAATTAAAAGTGTTGGGTAATTGTATTTTCAAAAAATGAAAGTATTCCTTGCAAAGTAACAAGGCCCGTTTTGCTCTTGAAAATGGTCTGCGAAAGGGGAAAACCCCACTTTAGGCATTCCTCCAAATTTCATAAATGTGATGAAAGTATTAATGTGTAATTTTTGATATGGGACTAGTGTAAATCATTGTGTGTGGTTGTGTGCCGTAAAAGGGGATGTGCTCAAGGGGGGAGATTAGTGGTGAGAGGGTGGGTGTATTTTTAAATAAATGGAATGATATTTTAATGTATGTTAGTCAGTTGAAAAATCACCACCACTAGAAATAAAGCACATGAAAATCTTGGGGTATTTAGGCAGGTGGACTACGACTAGTACACTAGATGATACAAAAGTGGTTCTACCCAGTTTCATCTTACAGGATTGACGCTCACAACACTAAATAAATATAATGATGATTTATTGGAGACCACTATGTTATGGGTGTGTTACCTACTAGTGGATCGTGCATGAGAACATATTTTTTTGTGGTTTTCATACCACATTTCAATGATTTATGAGGTTCATAGGGTCCCATATCTTTTAGTTACCTATAGGGACTGACCATGGTGCTCACTTTTGACATGGTTTTTGTGAAATTATTTCCATTTTTGTAATTTCAAGATTTTTTAAACATTTTTAAATATATGTTTTTAATTTAAACTATTTTCCTTTCTTTTTGGAATGATAAAGATGGCTTGGAAACTATTTTGAAAATTTAGTGGAATAAGAACACTTTCCTTTAAAATGTACACTTGTGAATTGAATTTGAATAGAATGAAAAACATTATTTTTTATGTCTTATTTTCAAACAAGAATGATTGGGTTTCTTCTTATAGGAAAGGGCACATGGTGTTGTTATTATTTGGAATTCTTACTAAGCATCTTGGTGCTCACGCCTACTTTATTTCTCAATTTCAGGTTCCTCTAGTTTTGGATCACTCTTGGAGAAAGTGTATTTTAGGATCCATAGTGACCCAAAAGGTCACTTGAGGTATG
This sequence comes from Viscum album, assembly GCA_963277665.1. NCBI lineage: Eukaryota > Viridiplantae > Streptophyta > Magnoliopsida > Santalales > Viscaceae > Viscum > Viscum album. Next base: position 40,011,145 of record OY728163.1, read on the forward strand.
TCTTGTTGCTTAGTTTATTGTTTGTTTCCAGTTTGTTCGGTTTATTTTCTTTTATGTATCTATTTTGATATATTTTTATTTATTTTTATATCTTTGTTATGGGTCAAATCATTCCCAAATTGTTTATTTTAATGCCCAACACTAGTTTCCAGACCATGGGGATCATGAAAACCCTTTGATCCTTGTTGTGGAATTACTTGGGTGACTGGTTCGATGTCCTGAGTTGGTTCGTGGCAAAAAGGTATCAGAGGAGGCTCTTGTTATTTAGGGTGTTAGGTTGTTTGGAAATTTGGTGTGTCAAGAATTGAGAGGTAGGTGCATGAAGGATGTCATGAACCCTTTTCAATTTACAACTTGAGTTTCCAGGGGTAGTCCGAGAATTGAATTGTTCTTTTTCTTGGTCTTAATGGATAAAGGATGAAAAAATGAAATGAGACAGTGTTACGAAATGAGATTGCATGGAGTAGCGACCCATGTACAACAAGAGGTTACAGTTCAAGATACTTCCTTTGGTGGATGGTATCTCTAAGCATGGTCTTATAAACCATGTTTATGGGTTGTAATGTCCAATAGTTCCATATTTTTTTGGATTTTAGGACAATTATGATTGGCCATCATTTTGGTTGGTTTGAGTGGATCTCAAAAAATGAAAATGGATTTTAGTGAGAGGGGTTTTTAAAAGGGAGTGTGGTTTTTGGAGTGAGGAAATGGTTTTTGGGATGGAAATTGTTTTCTTTTAATGGAATGTGATGTTTTAAAGGGAAAAATGGGAGGTGTTTTGGAAGTTGTTTTGGGATCTTAGTAACACTTTTTTGGAATGTGAATCGGAAAATTTTTTGGAATTTGTAAATGTGTTTCTTTAATGATAAGTGAAAATTCTAAATTGTTTTAGAATTTTGGATTTATGTTTAATGATCTATTTTGAAAATGGTAAGTGTTTTTCATTAACCCTTGGTATTCTTATGAGGGATCACATAAATGAAGGTACACATGTGGAATATGGAAAATTAGTGGTATGTGTGGATGATTGTTTGAGCTATTATAGATATATATATATATCTGTGTGTGTGTGTATGTGTGTGTGACTTCATGGAATACCAATGGTGGGTATTTATGTTATTTTTTCTTCTGAAAATTAGTTTTAAAAAATGGTAATTTAAATGTTTTTAAAAGTGTGTGAGCAATTTTTTAGTGTTCTCTTTTCATATTCGGTATCATATTCATGGGTTCTTGGTTTTGAAATATTGAATTTTGGTTGGAATAGTGATTTGAGTTTTAGTTTTAGTTTGTGATTAAAGTTTGGAATTGTGATTTATGATGAGTTTTTATTCATCTTTGTGCCTATTATTTTTTCTTATGCCTCCCAAAAAAGTCCCAGTGGTTTCCAGTAAGTCTCTTCTAGTTGTAGGTTCTACCCAAACTCTTAACATAGTGGTGGAATTGATTTATTTTTGGTTGTTTTCTATCTTCCATGGTGATCGTGATCTATTGATGTTAGTGGTCTAGATTTGTGAAATCGTTGGTGTTTTCAGGTTATTGGAAACTCCCAAAGCTATGAGAGTCTGTCCGGGTTCGGGATCATTTGAAGGGTCAAATTTGGATTGGTGAAGGAGATAATCCCAATTTCGTTTCATGATGGGATGTCTTGGGAGGTGATTAAGACAATTTTTTTTGATGGTTTATACCTGAGGAGGTGAAGGTGAGGAAAGTGAAAGAGTGTGTGAGTGTCCAGCAAGACCAACGAACTGTGGAGGCATACGTTGGGAATCTCAAGGAGTTGGTTCCTTATTCTCCAAAGATAACATCACAGAATCAATTAAAGTTTCTCTTGTTTGGGGTCTCAATCCAATGTTCAAGGATTTATTCCTTTTAGGAATTGAGGAAGGTTCCCCATCATGAGAAGAGAGTGAATCAAAGGAACCTGTTTCAAACAAGTTTTCTTTTCAATTCCATATTTTAAATGTCAGTACAAACTAATTATTTTCTTCTGGTGCATCCGATTTGAGTAATTTGAGTTTCATTGTCATCATTCTTTGAAGAATTTTCGTCTGTGATGGTTTTAATTTAGTGGATTGAAATTTTCAAAACTGAGGTGGTTATGGTTTTTGAGGAAAATCTAAATTATTGTTTCCCTGAGTATTTTCATCAATGACTCTACCTAGACTCTGAATTAAGTGGTGAAGCTGGATCCTTTCTTGATTGTGGACAACACCTGAGTCTTCTTGGTTTGTCTCCCACTATTTCTATCTAAAAAATAGAAGAATGTTTTGTTCATAAGAGAAAGTATTTTCTGTTCAGTGTGGTTGCTTGGGTTGTTTGAAGGGATTCTGTGATTCACACCATTGAAACAGAGGTTTTAGTTGAATATCGTCAGCTCCTCACTACAAGGTAGCATTTTCTTTAAGACATCAGAGCTCCAACCATAGGTATTAGAGTAAATATTTTCACACAGTCAGGTTATCATTGGTTGTGGAGGACCATGGTTTGGCTTTCATCACCAATGTTGAAATGGGTATGATTTAAATTTCTCTGTTGTAGCTTCCTTATCTTTGAAGGTTCTATTTTGTTGTAAGAGGCATAGATGCATCATTCCCTCATTGTGGTATTTTTTCTTTTAATAAACCAATTTGTTTTTAAGGAGGCACAATGATCTTGTTTTATTGTAATTCCAGTAGTTGTGCCTCCTCAAATGTGAGTTTTGATGGATGTCTCTTTGTGGCTGGGAGTTTCTAGATGATTGTCTCTCTTGTGTGGTTAGCTCATTTATGACCCGTTATTGTTTTAGGAAATGATCGTTTAGGAAATGAATGCATCTTGGGAAATAATGAATAGGGGTTTGGATCACTATTTGGTTTGGGGTATTTCATCATGGACCCCATGTGGTAGGGGTTTTCTTTATGTGGAGAGTTCATGGGTTGGTTTGTGTGGGGTTTTACGTATCAGTACGTGAAGTTAGCCTAAGCTGGCCGGTTCATAACTAGTAGGAATACCCACCATGGATATTTTCATTCCTTCTTTGAGAGTTGGTTTTTGTGGGAGTTTTGGTCTATGATTGTGGTCTCCTCATTGTTTCATGTTATCAGTTCTAGAGTTATCCCATGTTGAGTCTCAATGTCTATCGTGCTAGTCGAGTTCTTGTAGTGGGGAGAACCCTACTTGTTTCCGGATGGCTCCTCTCATTGCAGTTTCCCTTAGAGCTGGTTGGGTGTGACTGATGGAGTGAAAAGTCACACCATGTTCATGATTTCATTGGCCTAATTTAGTTTCAAACTCGATTTTGATTCCACATTTGGCTGGGAGAATTTCTAGGGGTAGAAAGTTTTTGTGGTGGGGAGAATTATCACACCCCGAGCTGACATCTTATGGTCGTAGTTATATTTTATTTATATTTCTGTCTTTTGGTTTCTTATAGTTTAAAAAGTTATTAAATTAAAATAAAATTGAAATATAAGAAAATAAATAGAAAAAAATTTAATAATAATAATATTATTATTTTGGTTAATAATAATAATATTATTTAGTTTATTATTATTATTATTATTAAGTTATTATGAATACTATTATTATTATTGTAGTTTATTATAGTTATTATCATGTTTATTATTATTTATTAAAATTTTATTTTATTTTTTATTTTCTATTTTATTTATTTAATTTTTTCCATCATTTCTCTATTCCTCCCCCTATCCCCTTCACGCGTCGCCCCCTCCCCCCCTGCTCACTTCCTCTCACATGACCTGCTAGTGGTCCCCCCTCTCTGGCGCACCTTCTACCCTCCTCATGAGTTCCCTCAGACAAACCTCCCATCGGGCGAACTCCCTCCTCATGACCTCACTTACACATGACCCCCTTGCCAATCCATCTTCGCTCGTGACACCACCTCCTGAGCTCCCTCTCCGACTTGGATTTCAATCGCTTTTCAATAGGATTTTGGTCTGATCCTTCAAGGTATGGGTTTCTCCCCTCTTCTACTTCCATTTCTGACCGATTTTAGGTCTCCCCATCACCTTACTTAAATTTATCTGAACCCTAATATGTTTGGGGGTTTTCTTTTGATTATCTCTTGTTATTTAGGGTTTGTTGGGTTCCGTCGAGGCCAATTATTTCCACTTCTGTCAAGGGAGGTGGGTTCCCCATGGGTTTTTGGAAAGGATTTTTGAATTTCTTCATTGTGTATTAATTTTAATTTAGGGGTTTATGATTTTTGAGCTGTCTACAATTTATTTTTGGTGCGTGGATCTTTTCTATAGTGTTTTGAGTTGTTGGTAAATTTTTTATATAGTGCCTTGAACTATGCATTACGGTTTCGATTTACAGGGTCTAAAGAGATTCTCCTGCGTGTGAATAGGTAACTATATTTGTAAATGTGGGTTCCCCTGTTATAGGTATAATCATCCATGACATTGAATTTACATGTATGGGGCTCAGTGTTCCCATGTATATATATTTGAAAGTGCATATCTAGGTGAGTGTAAACTAGTATGTTAATATAATCATATATTTAAGGATCCCCTTGCACATGTTCATGGCCATTTAAATATGTTCATAGGGGCTAGGTGTCTTTACATGTATGTAAAGGTGCATATTCTTAGTGGGGGAGCAACATAAATTAGTTAAAAAGTGCAAAGGGTAAAATGATCGATTTGGTTCCACTCTGAGGTAGGGCCCCTATGCCTATACCTTTAATTTTAATTTCAAGATTACTTGAGTGTTTAAAAAAAGTTTTTTCAATATTAAATTGTTAATATACATCCTATGAAATGTTTGAGTTATTCTTGGTGTTTGACTTGATTTATTTTTCATGATTCACTTTTATGTTCGGAAAAATGGTCTTCTTCTAAATGTGCTTACAAGCATGAAACTTTAAATGCTTAAAGAAGTTTTCAAAAATGGTTTTGGGTGTGCGGTTAGTAGTCCCCATGATGTTTGGGGTTGTTCATATTGTTTTTGAAAGTTGAATTGAGTGAACATGAGTTTTTTTTGTGATTCAAATAAAGGGGTAAATCTCATGTTTTGGTATGTTTGGAAAAGAACATGGGGTTCTCGAGTGAATTTTAGATTAATTGGAAGTTTTACTTTATAAAATGGTTATATTTGGTTTAGATATGATTTGATTCATGCTTGTTAGTGTGTGGTACCTTAGTGGTCTAATTGTGATTTTAAAGAATTTTTAAATTAAAAGTGTTGGGTAATTGTATTTTCTAAAAAAGAATGTATTCCTTACAAAGTAACGAGGCCCCTTTGGAACTTGAGAATGGTTTGTGAAAGTGGAAAACCTCACTTGAGGCATTCCCTCTAATTTGAGAAATGTGATGCAAGTATTAATGTGTCATTTTTGATATGTTCCTAGTGTAAAGTCTTGTTTGTGGTTTTGTGGCCTAAAAAGGGGATGTGCTCAAGGATGGAGATCGGCGGTGAGGGGTGGGTGTGTTTTTAATTAAAGATAAAGATATGTTCATGTATCTCAGTCTGATTAAAACTCACCACCACTTGAAATAGAGAACGTGGGATGATCAAGATATCTAGGCAGGCAGACTAAGACTAGTATACTAGATGATATGGAAGTGGTTCATCCCAGTTTCAACTAGTAGGATTGATACTCACACAAATAATAAAAACATAATGATGATTTATTGGAGACCCCTAGGTTCTAGGTGTGTTCCCTACTAGTGGATCATGCATGAGAACTTAGTTCTTTGTGGTTGATATACCATGTTTCATAGAGTTACGAGGTTCCTAGGGTCCCATTTATGATGGTTACCTATAGAGAATGACCATGGTGCTCACTTTTGACATGGTGTTTGTGAAATGATTTCCATTTTTGTTACTTCAAGCTTATTTCTTCATTATTAAATCCATGTTTTTAATTTAAAATGATTTCCTTTCATTTTGAAATGTTAGAGCATGCTTGGAAACTATTTTGAAAATGCAGTGGAATAGAAACAATTTCATTAAAAACATAAACTTGTGACTTGAATTTGAATAGAATGAAAAACCTTATTTTATAACATCTTATTTTCAAACTAGCATGAATGGGTTTCTTTTTAATGGAAAGGGAATAGATAATTTTTGTTCTTTAGGATTCCTACTAAGAATATCGGTGCTCACACCTACTTTATTTTTCAGTTTCAGGTTCTTACGGTTTTGGATCACTCTTGGAGTGAGTTTAGTTTATGTTTCATTATTACCCACAAGGTCACTTGAGGTATGTCTTCTTTCTTAGATTGTTTTTTTCACTTCCAGTTTGTTCGGTTTATTTTATTTTATTTCTCTTTTTTCTTTAGTCTATGTTTATTTATTTATTTTTTTATGGTATAAATCATTCCCAACTGGTTTATTTTGATGCCCGACACTAGTTTCCATCCCATAAGGATTAGGAACACCCTTTGGGACTTGTCGCGGGCTGACTCGGGCGACCGGTTCTGGGATGACCCAAGTCGGTTTGTGATAGGGGATAGTGTCACTATGTTATGATAAAATATATAAATACTACCAATTAAAGGTTATGGTGAGATAGATTCTTTCCATGAATGTGTAACTTGAGAAATCTTTAATACATCATTCATTTTTTAACATCAAGACATATCCTTAATTCATTCATGAGGATTTACAGTAACATCATCAAGAACTAATGTGGCTTAGCATGAGTAAACACTAGAGTACAATTTAACATCACTTATAGTAATTAAAAGGAGTCATGGGGTTTATATTATCCTAAATGAGGATCTAAGAAGAATAGATACCTATCATAAGTTTTCCTACCTTTTATATTTACTCTGAAATAGTTAAAAAATAAGAAACTGTATCAAAATAAGAGAGAACATAAAAGATAACTGAGGTTAAAAATTTAAAATAAATGAAACCACAAATATTTATATCCAAAACCATAGAAAATGGTATTCACTCATAAAGTGTATCTAACTAAGAGAAAACCAATTAAATCACATGGAAAGGAACCATACTAAAGAAATATTCAAATGATCATTGGATCAAGCCACCTCAAAGATCATTAGGAAGACACAAGATGGATCACCTGATCCAACATGTCTCACACAACCATGAGATGGTTCAAACAAAGACATGGCTCAATAAAAAATGACATAGATCTAGTTTGGGTTATGAAATATCATCATGGTATCTCATATTTAAAGATACAATCCTAGTGTTCCCCACTACCCAAATGATAAAAACATATCTCTGATGGATCTCTCATCCAAACCAGCTATGAAACTAAACTTTATTACCCATGAAAACACCGAAGGTTCACCATGTTTTTATCACTAATCCAAAACCCAGTGAATATATTTTTCCACAAAGCTATCCCTAGAAACAAGTTTTACATAGTGAAATGATGGAACATGGAATGAAGAAACATGGGGTTTCCACTTCTCAAAATGGGGTAACCTAAAGAAGATATAAAAAATCACACTCAAATAAGGTTATCTCGAAACCACAACCACGTTAAAGGTATAAAGAGAGAAATCTTAAAGACCAGTACACAAATTATAGGATACACCCAAGATTCCACTCCTCACATGGAACATTGGGAACAATAGAAAATTGTCCATTGGTATCTTAATTACCCAGCTGAACCTATAAAATTCTCTATTCAGGCTACATAATAACATAAATTGTAAAGATAACACTCTCCACTCCATTCAGAGACTGAGAAAGACTAAAATTAAGAGATAAATAACCACTATCATTAAATGAATTTACTTAATCTCAAGACATCTCCCAAAGTCTCACTCAAGAAACATAATAAGAGATATCCATATATTCTTATTCTTTAGAGAACGTCGGGTAACCCTTCTTCATGCGAAAGGGTCAGGATAAACATAAAAATATTAAATGCATGAAAACACTATTAGAGAGGTTTCAATACAATCCCATATAATAAGTACAAACCCCATTAAAAATTAATCATTTTTAAAGATACAAACACCATTTTGAAAGTAGTTGTACCAAAAAACCACATTACTAAAATACCCATTTATAAAAGCGCTAGAATCATCATTTATAAGTGATATAAAAACACTCATAACCTTAGTACGGTTAAATTCCCATTTATTTTATCAGCGCTAAAAAATCTTATATATAGGGTATATTTATCATTACTTTAAAAAGTGATCATAAAATATCCCATTTACCAGCGTATTTATTTAGTTATAACACATGTTAACTATATTTGAATTTTTAAGAGTGCTGATAAATGAAATCCTTTATCAGTGATTTTATTTGCACTAATAATAGTATGATTTTTCAGCACTATTTAATGTGCTAATATATATTGACTTTATCAGTGCCTATATAAGAGAAGATAAAAGAGCCATTTATCATCACTTTTTAAAGTGATGATAAAGGAATGTTTTATCGTCACATTTACTAGCATTGATAAAGGTGAAAACTGAAGCGTAATGCTATAGCACGATGCATCACCAAAAATAGGTGCAATGTACTACAACAACACACTACATAAACAAAAACAACCACAGAAATTACCAAAATAAGATAAAAATACAGAATTTAAATGAAATAAAATTTCTAATACAAATACAAAAAACAAACAAGCACTATTATGGAGAATGCAAAAAAAATTTGATTAAAATTAATGTCATTTTTGAATAAAAAAGACACACTTTGATTCATACCAGTTACACAGTGCGTCAGATTGAGGAACGAATGAATGATACATGTTACAAATGATTCATGGGTCATTTTCATAATGTATCAAAATAATTGGATTGTGTTTTCATAGTTTTGAGTATGTTAGTTTTTTTTTGATTAAAATTATTGTCAGTTTTGAATAAAAAGAAACACTTGGAGGCATAGTGGTTACATCGTGCATTGTATTGTGGTGTAACTGATACCTACACATCAAAAAATGACGAATGGTTAATTTTACTAAAGCACCAAAATAATCATAATGTTTTTTCTTGGTTTGGAGTACGTGAATTGTTTTTATCTAAAATTAATGTCAATTTTGAATAAAAAATGCACTTGGAGTCATATTGATCATATCATGCATCAGATTGAGGTGCGTATGAATTCTATACATCCAAATGGAACATGGATAATTTTAATAATGTATCAAAACAATCAGAATTCATTTTCTTTGTTTTGAGGTTGTCAGTTGTTTTTTTGTTTAACATTAATGTCACTTCTAAATAAAAAAGACGCAGTTGGAGTCATACCGATCACACCGTGTGTTAGATAGAGGTTTGGCTAATGCCTACATGTCACAAATGACTTATGGACCGTTTTCCTAATGTACCAAACAATCTGAATTCATTTTCTTGGTTTTGAGTATGCCATTTGTTTTTGTTACTAAAATTTATAATAATTTTGAATAAACATAAGGCACTTGGAGTCACAATGTGCGTCGGATCGAGGTGCAAAAAAATTATACATTTCCCAAATGACTAATGGATCTTTTTCCTAAAGTATCCAAATAATTAGAATGTGTTTTATTGGTTTTGAGTAATCTAGTTGTTTTTTTGATTAAAATTAATGTCACTTTTGAATAAAAAATATGTAGTTGGAGTCATACTGGTCACACCATGTGATGGATAGAGGTGAAACTGATCCCTACACATAAAAATGATATATGGATCATTTTACTAAAGTAAAAAAACCATCCAAAATAATTTTTTCAATTTTGAGTATGTTAGTTGTTTTTTACTGAAATTAATGTCAATTTTAAAAAACAAGACGCACTTGGAGTCACACTGTGCATCAAATTGAGGCACGACTGAATTTTACATGTCCCAAATGACTCCTGGATTGTTTTCCAAAATTATCAAAACAATTGGAATTCCTTTTCTAGGTTTTGAGTATGTGAGTTGTTTTTTAATCAAATTAATGTTAATTTTGAATAAAAAAGACACACTTGGAGTCATACTAGTCATGTCATGCATCAGATTGAGGTGCGACTGAATAATACACATTCCCAATAACTCATCAACTGTTTACCTAAAGTATCAAAATAATTGGACTATGTTTTCTCAGTTTTGAGCATGTTAGTTGTTTTTTTGATTAATATTAATGTCAATTTTGAATAAAAAAGGATCAGTTGGAGTCATAATAGTCATAAGATGCATCATATAAAGGTGAGGATAATCCCTACATGTCAAAAATGATGTATGGATCATTTTACTAAAGTAACAAAACAATACAAATGTGTTTGCTCAGTTTTGAGTATGTAAGTTGTTTTTTCAATAAAACTAATGTCAATTTTGAATTAAAAAGAAAAACATGGAGTCACACTATGCATCAGATTAAGGGGTCACTGAATGCTACATGTCCCAAATGACTCATGGATCGTTATCGTAAAGTATAAAAACAATATGAATGTGTTTACTCGGTTTTGAGTATGTTAGTTGTTTGTTTTGATTAACATTAATGTCAATTTTGAATAAAAAGCCATAGTTGAAGTCATACCGGTCAGAACGTACATCAGATAGAGATGAAATTGATCCCTACATGTAACAAATTAGATATGGATTGTTTTACTAAAGTATCAAAAAAATATGAATTCATTTTTTTGTTTTAATTATGTTAGTTGTTTTTTTACAAAAAATAATGTCACTTTTGAATAAAAAAGACGAACTTTGAGTCATACCAGTCACACCGTGTGTCATATTGAGGTGTGACTAATCCATACACATCATAAATGATGTAAGGATCATTTTACTAGAGTATTAAGAAAATTAGAATGTGTTTGATAAGTTTTGAGTATTCCATGTGAGTTTTATACTAAAATGTCATTTTAAACTCGAAATATGCACAATGGATCTTATCTTAAGTGACAAGTGTTGTCTGCACATTTAAAAAATAATTCTCAAACACAATCATGGTATGATAATTATTCTACGTCATTGAAAAATAATTTTTTAATTTGAAAGTTATCATTTATTATCCTCCTACGCCTCAGTCTCCACCTCAGTCTTCACCTCTTCCTCCTCCTCTACACCAGTCTTCGACTCTAACCTTGCCTTTTAATTCATCTATGACTCCACATTTGCCTCTTAATTCTCCTTCTCCACCACCTCCACATCGACCTCTACCTCTTCCTCCACGTTTTACCAAATTTTTTTAGGTCAGCGCTTCTAAATAAATTGATTTCCTCCATTAATATTCTTCCTAATAAAGAGATCAAAAATAATATATAAGCATTTTAACACTAATTCTTAACATGCAAGATATAATTTTTTGGTCAAAACTTTTACTAAATCACAAATATAGCATGTCAACACCTAATTATTTGTTCTTCATACATTCTGACAAAAATTACACAACCCACTCATCTCTAATCAAATTTATTTCTTCTTTTGAGTAACTCTTTTTTCTAAAATCCTGATAGTAATGAGAAAATATAAACAAATAAATGATTATCAAATATATTCAATGAAGTTATAACAACATTCATAAATTACCTATTGGGGGATGTTGTTATTTACATGATGTATTATTTCTATCATAAATTATCAAACATAATACTAATAATCAATTGCATTATATTGTTTTAGACACTGAAAAAACATTGAAAAAATAATTAAATTGTATTTAAATGGTTTGATAGATAAATAATTTTATATATACATTATGTTTTTTCATTTTTAGTAATCCACAGGCTTTAACTTGTCAGGAACCAACCTCATTCCATGATTTAACATGTATTTAGTGACCGACCTATCTAAACAAAATTATCGTTAAAACAAAGCATGAACATATAATTTTAAGTTTATCAATAAAATGTTGATTTTAGTGTATTAGTGATTAAAAATACACATAATGTGTTGTATTTTGGTTGGAAATCCATGAATTGAATCCAAAAAAAAAATATTCGATGTGTCTATGATGACTCCTATCAGTATCTAGTGCTTCCTAGAAAAACAATTATGTAATGAAAAAAATTAAAAAAATATTTTATGTGATTAGATCAATGAGTTTTATCCTTTCATTGTAGGAATAAAAAAGAGTCTGCCGTCTAATTATTTGTTATTATATGCTTGGAGTAACTCATATTTTTTCTAATTAATTTCTTCCTCATTCAAATTAATTTCTAGAATAGAAATCATATAGGTATTAATGAATCAAAATCATGATTTTCATGATCCTCCCTTTATATAGTTGTAATATAAACGCCTGTAAAAAATATGAGTAGTTATTAACTCTAATAAACATATTTTGCTAACTATTTTGCTATATTTATTATGAAAATGTACCTTATGTATGTATTCACAATTGGACACCAAGCCATTAATTCTTGAGAATCCCATTTAAAGACTCGAGACGAATTACACATGTAATAGAAGCTCCAAATATTTATTCTTTATTGGGAATTTATGACACATATTTATCTTTAAATGTGATAACTACCTAATGTTGTAATTTTAATAAATGTTTATTTGGAACTTGTGGAGAGGAGGTACTTTGGGATGTTTGTTTTGTTTTCTTGGTAGATTCACTAGATTTATTTGATTTAACCTTTTGTTTGTCCACCTCTTTATCCATCTGTAATATTATACCTCACTTCAGAACTTTTATCATAAAAAATTATATGTTTTTAATTTGATTTTTTTGCTAAATACGTACCTCATATATGGTAATAAGATTAGATGAACATGCTATGAAGGCTCCCATAACATCTTCGACCATTGTAATATTTGGATCATCAAGTGGAACCGGAAACTCTGTAGTTGGATCATAAGTTACCTCAATCCTCAGTCTCATGTAATCTTCTGTGAGGGTTTGTTTGTGTAGATAGTCCCGTGGGATATTATACACTGTACCCCTCACTACACAGTTGTACGTGGGTGTTGATATAAAAAAATCACATAAAATTACACCCTATAGAATTTTAGTAATATAGAGTTATCCGAAGTTGTTTGATTCACATTTAGGAGAAAGGTTAATGAAATAATTGATTACCCAAGTAAGGTTTGATGGTAATCACTAGCCTCAATGATTGTGGGATCATTTGTATCATGTTTGGATCTTTGCTCCACCACCATTTTGCATTGATCTTTTCTCATACATTGTTCTACCAAACCAGACTGAAAAATAATATCTTACAATGCCTCTATTTGTGTATTCATTCATCTCATCATATTATATGTATCTTTTTGTGTTTTTATCTTCTAAAAATATTTTCTAAGAGATACTCTAATACCTACTCATCTAACATAACCGTATTGTTTAGGCCACTTCAAAGCTACAGAAAGTTTCTTTTATTCTGGTACATCTGTTGCCAATTCTTGTGCCTAAACCATAGAAGAAATATGAACATATTTATTTTATGTAAAATTGTTATAAATAACAATGAATTACAATTATTTCATACTTACAAATGATTCCCATACTTCTTTTGTGTTTTCATCAACTAATATACCATCCTTATTTACACGACCCTCCTTCCATATCATATGATGTGGGATGGAAGTTGCTTCATATTTTGATTCATCAATTTTCATACAATCAACGAAACATATGTTGTTTCATATGAACTAATTAAAATTTTATTTTTTATTTAAAATACATACCAATTTTTTCTATAATGGCGTGTACCCCATCCTTTCTTTGCGATAGAGGAACACTGGTTTTGATGAACATTCTTTATTTTCAACACACTTCGATTGATTCATAAATTAACATTTTTGAATCAAGTTTGAAAAAATAAATATTGCCAAATTTTTTATTATAGATTGAAATGCGCCTAAAATTATTTCTCATTGTGATGATTGCGGAAAGCATTCCATGTTTCATGCTATATAATGTGTGAATAACAATGTGGTGGGTGAGGCTTTATTTTCCCCTCAGCATCTGTAAGATATAACTTCATGAGAAGATTCCAGAATCCTCTATGGGATTTCACAGTGGCCATTAGGATAAATTTCATATGAAAATATTATAAAATAAATGAAACTAGCAAGGAATAGTTAAAACATAAATAATGTTTCATTATATAATTTTTCAATAAAATAGAGAAAGTATATTGTAACAATACCATTATATATTCTCAAACAATTTCCTTCATTTAAGGTTAGATGTGGCACCATGAGTCAATATCAATCATCACATTCAACCTCATTATGACCCCAAGTTAACTAATGAAAGTTGACTTATTGGGGTTAATAGGTTGGTTGTGTTGATTCTAACCAACCTCAAGTTTTATACCCTCACTTCTTGTCTTTATAATTTTATCTAAAACTGTGATGATGCATCATTGTTTTTTTCCATTTTTTTCATCAACATGTTATTGATACCCTAATAATTCCACATTTTTATCATCAATAGTCTGTTCTTTATCAGGATTGTAAAAATCATCATTTTCAGAAGCTATTGTTTGTACGGGTAGTCAAACATTTAATTTGTCTTGAATAAAAACAATGTAATACACTCCCTACATAAAAGCCCACAATTTTATGAATATTGCATAAAATCTTGAACATAGATATAATACATAAATACTAAAATACAACTAACCTTTATTACCTTTATTTAATTTATCATTAGATGCTTGATTTCCTTTCATCTCTTGATGATGGAAGGAAGGCTAGTTTGAAATAGGGACTCCATTCCATCATCAAGAGATGGAAGAAAACCAAGCATTTAAATATTAAAGTGTCCTAGGAACCTACACTAATGGAATATTTCAAAAATCATCCTCAATGGATATATAAAAGCCATATGCTATGGTTGAACAAAGAAATAATACATATGAAAATATATAATATTGACATAATAAAATATGATATTTAGTTATTCAGAAAATTAATATATTAATACATTGTTTCCTTGATAAAAAAGTCTCCCATACAACTTATGAGTTTAAGGGTATCACCCTATGATCATTATAGGCATAAAAACATAAAGAATACTGATTTATCTCAAGGATAAATGTGAATGGAAACAAATAAAAAAACACATATGGAATTCTTGTAATATATTATCAATGGAATCCATCTGTAATATTCAATGAAATATGCTTGATTTATAACATGAAAGTAGCAAACAAATTATTCTATACATTGAGGAGATTACACTATACTTCAATCACAAAAATATTCATGGGGGCCCTCGATCGCCAAAGGATTGCTAGCATCTTAACCCAGTGATAAAAAATGATCAAATAATGAGAGAGGATTGGATATGGAATTCAACAAATAGTTAATTAGAATATGGGGATCGTATCTCTATTTTGTGAATTTTGGACATGGATAACAAATTATCATGACTTATAGGAAATAAATACCCAAACCATAAAAAGTATATTTTAATCAGTTTTTGTTCTCTCTAGGCTTATTCACCATGTTATATGGATTTTCAAATTATTTTTTATCCTATAAATTAATTATCTCTCTATTTTGATATGTAAATCTATTAATAAATCACATGTAATAGCTTTATTCATCAATTATCTAACCATGGATAACTCACTTACTTTTGGGAATTATACTCTTTATATGTTGTTGTGTATTTCTAAGTCCATTTACCCAATGATTTTTCAACTCTATCCAGTCTTGGAAATTTTTAAAAAATTTGTTGGCCATAATTTTCTCACTGAAGAAATTCCCCATAACTCTTTCTAACCCATGGTTAAAGTTTAATAAGAATCTTGAATTAACTAAAAACAAAACACTAACAATATGCATCACTAAAATAATTTTTGGAATGTGACTAATTAATTAAATAAAAAATTATTCATCAAAATCATAAATCTGAATAACCCATTTCAGGGTTTAACAATTAATAGGAATAACCAAAATCCATAAAAACATGTGTTATTGATTTTTACACTTACCTTGGTCCATATATGTTCATCACCCATAAATGAGGGCCACAACTTGGTATCCCATAATCCTTAAAAACCCTCATAATTAGGCCTTTAGAATCTATAATCTAGTATATATGATGAATTAAATTTGAGAAACTACCTAGATTTTGTAACCCTATATGAATCAAATGAAGAGAAAACCAAGGGGGAATGAGAGGTATCCTTGTTAATTTCGATATCATAGTAAACCATATATGTGTTCCTTTAGGGACCAATGGGTTGGATAGTCAAATACACATGAATGGAGAATAAAAATGAAATAGAACCACACTAGTTGTATTTAAATAGTTACAAGAATATATGTTGGGTTCTTCATGTTAATGAAAAGAAAAAAACACAAAAATCGGAACCCAAAACATCAAACGATGATAGAGGAAGAGTAAAAAATAACATACATTGGATTTTAACCTTGATTAATCAGATAGAACGTAGAGGAGTTGTGCTGGTAGTATAGGAGTTCTACAAGAGATTGAGAATCACGAGTGATTGAGTCGTGGTTTGGGTTTTTCTAAATAGATCAGTGTCACTTTTAACAGCGCTTTTAAAAAAGCACTGACATAGATTCCTTTTATCAGTGCTAAATTTATAAGCACAGATAAAAGACATATTTATCAGTACTTTTTTAGCACTAATTAATCTTGATCTTTATCAGGACTAATAAACATTGATAAAAGATATATTAATCAATGCTAATAATTTAGTACAGATAACGATTGATCTTTATCAATGCTAAAAAAGCACTATTATTTTTTTTTGTAATTATAATTTTTTAAATAACATTATTATAATATTATACATATTTAAATATATATAATTATTTATTTATAATTATATAAATACTTATTTAAAAAATAATAATTATTTATTTATAATAATTATTAATATAGTAAATATAAATTTATTATTTATTTATAAATATTTATTTTCAAATATATTTTAAACATTATTAATTGAAATATAATCTTAAATACATGCAATTTAAAAAAGAGTGAAGTTGAATAATTCAAAATGGGTACACTTTAAAAATATTGAAAAAATTGATAAGTTTTATTAGTTAAATATGAGTTATTAAAATATATGGATATATATATATTAAATTGGATGAATACATTTTGAAAATAATAAAACATAATAAATAAGTATATATTATTAAATAATAAAAAATGTTCAAATTCGAAAACAAAATATAAAATAATTAATCATTAAAAATGAATACCCAAACTGTAGTATTAAAAACAAATAAATAAAATTGAATTATTAAAAATATAATATTTATTAAATGTATCATGTTATAATAAAATTCTAAAAATATTAAATTTTGAATAAATTACATATATATTATGTGTATGTGTTTATATATATTGCGTAGATTTATTTGTGTGTGCATTGTGTATAAAAATTCATTAATATATATATATATATGTGTGTGTGTGTGTGAAATAAATGCAACACATGACATTTAATATAGGTTTAATTTAAAAATAAAATCATATAAAAAATGAATCAGACATTAATATGTTTTTAATTAACATTTTATATATATTATACTTATTAATTTTATATATTTATATTAAATATATACTATTTATGAATATTTATAATCTATATATAAGCATATTAAATTTATTCATTTTTTCCGATAATTATTTAATCAATAAAATGT
Organism: Viscum album; assembly: GCA_963277665.1. Taxonomy (NCBI): domain Eukaryota; kingdom Viridiplantae; phylum Streptophyta; class Magnoliopsida; order Santalales; family Viscaceae; genus Viscum; species Viscum album. Next base: position 40,028,646 of record OY728163.1, read on the forward strand.
TTGATATTTCTATTAATTTAATCATTTTGTTTTTATTTGTTTAATTTTTCATTTTATTCTGGACCTTTGTTAGGGTTAAAAAATCATTGATGAAGGGAAATTTTTATCTGTGCTAAAAACACAATGATAAAAGATACCTTCTATCAACACTATAAATGAAGTGCTGATACATGTTTTCTTTATCAGCACTAAAATAAAGTAGTGATAAAGGTTAACTATTGTCAGCTCTAAATAAAAAGCACCTATAAAGGGTGAAATTTATCAGTTCTAATTTTTTTCACTCAGAATGATGAACTTTATTAGTGAATTTTTTTGAGGAGTGATAAATGCCAGCGCTATTGTAGGCAATTTTTTTATTAGTTCCATTTCAAAAGTAAACATATTTTTTTACATTAAAAGATAATCCTAAAGAGAAACATTTCATCACTTCTATATTATAAGATGAAGCCTCATAACTCTAAAAAAACCAAATAATTACAAATGATACATTTTCATCTTTAATTTCATTACCCATGTTTGAAGTCCTTTAAATATGAATCATTATTAATGTTATAAATCTAGTTTTTATTAAAAATGCAGAATTTCATCTTGATTTATCACTCCACCTTCTACAACCATTCTATCTTTCATATTACATCTTGAAAATAATCATGTGTTTTTTCTTATTACTAAAAACCCGCCATTTAAAAAATTAGGTTAAATTACAATTTCTTTGAAAAGATATGAACCTTATTAAAAACAAGCTTCAACGATGTGAAATTGTTTTATGAATATCATCAAATTGTTTGAAATCCAAAACATATTATAGGTTTTTGTGATTAAACAACAAAAAATAAAGACTTGAGATAAAAACAAAGCATCATTTTATAGGAAATAAATAAAGCATATACTTTTGAAACTAAATTATTTTTCCCTGAAATCCATTTTCATAAAATAAACTAGTTTTACTACACTTACATAAAAAAACATGCCCTAACTATTAGTCAAATATATTTTTGATATCATCATATCCTAGAAATCAACATGGATCTTTCCCATCAACGAGTCCCTAAAATTTTCCATGAATAAAGTGTTTTCAATAATTAAAGCAATAGGATTTGGAGTCATACATGACCTAGATAAATGGTTAACAACCATGTTTTAATTGTTCCACAACTGGATTAATGTTTTCAATATAAAGTGCTTAATCACTGCATGGTTTGTCAGGCTATCCATGTCAACCACATAACTTAACTATTATTTCTATTTACACCCAAATTCATAATATCCCTATAACAGACCATATTTACATATATATTTTACTTCAACATTGAGGAATATTTATTACATATCATAACAAAAACCACACCAGGGCTGTATAGGTTTAGTGTCAAAATTGGGAAACAAAAAAATTGGTTCATAAAACATTCACATTATCTCTTGATTATTTCTTCTTAACTAGACAACTTTTTAACATATCTTACTTAATACACTTCTTCAAGACTTGAATAAAAGAAACACATGAAAGGGTGAGCTCAAATTCTTATTGAGGGCAAACAAGAAAAAATATTTCATAATCATAAGAAAATAACATTTTAAAATCTTATCCTGTATATAAAAGATCCTAATATCTTGTCATGGGATAAATCATAAAAGTGAAATTTAATTCTAGTAGTCATAACATAAAACATGAAATTTCATGGCATAGACACAAAATCATATAAAATCATTTCATATTATTCAAGGCTCATTTTCAAGACCATCATAGTGGAAAAGTCCATTACTAAACCGAGTTTACTCCCCATTCTGACCCTATATAACTAAACCAGATTTACTTACCATTCCATTCATGTATATCCCATTAGAAATAAATATTTACCCAATTCATTGGAGGGAGATATAGGTCTCTCCCATCTCATAATGAAACCATTCCTACGTGTTCCACAAAAACATAAAAACATTCACCATAGCGTAACCCATGAAATAAAATGGGTTTCTTAAACATCATTCCATCATAATTGATATAAAACAAATGGATTTACATAATAAAATTCCATAATAAAAACAATAAAATTATTGTAATAATAGTGATATAAATTTAACCCTATTTAAAGAGTTTCATCTTAGATGGAAAATATTTTGAGAAAACACTTGAAATTAATTACTGTGGAAAATATCCTTGCTTCTTCAAAAACGTTTTCCTTCCTAAAAAGGCCACACAATTTTAGAAGAAATAATTTTTTTGAAGATAAAACTGTAAGCTTGTTAGGTATGCTTAATGGAAATAAGATATTTTGAAATTTTAAAAATTTGTTCTTTCCGTATAAGTTAAAAAAACATTCTTCTCATACTCTTGCTGTAAAAGTCAAAAAGTACCTTGTATGCAAAATGACAAAAACAATTTCATTCTTAACATTTATTAAAAATTCACTAATGTGCAAAATTGAACTAAAACAATTATATAAGTACATAAAGAATATTTTGAAATACATATTTTGGAAACATGGATGTGGATGATAAATATACTCTAGTAAATACTTATCAAATAACCAACTCAGATAAAAATAATATTTTTAAAGTTTTCCCTTACCGTAGGTCTAATATGATTCTTATGTATCCAAAAATATTATATAATGATTAAAATAATATTAATAATTTATTCTATAATCATAATAATTTTTATGAAAACAATTATTATAATATTTTCATCCATTTTCGAGTAACATTTCATTATTACTCGTTATTCGGATATTAACTTCATTATGTTCTTATGCATGTTTTGTCAGATAAGATCATATTACTATTTTTAAGTTATAGTTATATATTTTATAGTGGGGTTTTATTATAATATATAACATATTTATTCATTCAATCCACTCATATAATCATTCTTTAATGAATATGATGTAGAACGAATGACATCGCACCGTGGAGATGGTAAGATGAATGTATGCACGAGTGATGATATCATTACCATAATTATTGAATGGTATTGAAGTGGATGATGTACAATATCTCAAAATAAATATCATTTTATATTAATTGAATATTAATTTATTAATTCCATCATTATACCCATCCATGTAAGGTGATGGTGAAAAAAAGATTACACCATGGCGTGGAGATGGTAAGTCGTACGTACGCATGCGTGGTGATTTCAATTTTCATAGGATGGGTAAAAGGTGGAATATTGTTATTTAATAATCATAACAACCTATAACTATATAAGTACTACTGGAGTAATTAATTTATAATGAAACAACTCATGGGGTGGAAGTAGAAGAAGAATTAAGTTTGAAAGAATCGGGAAATGATATTACCTGTTCTTCAACGTACCTCCTCTAAATCTCCTCTTAGAGAACTAGAGTTGGTCTTTGAAGAAGAACGGGACCTATATAAAGTTTCTAGGTAAGATGATAATGGAAATTTCTGGGGTATGGAAAATCTTGAAGGCTCAAAATGAAGTTAATAGTTGAAGGATGAAGTGAGGTTTTATAATTGAGGGGAGGGGTACTTTTGGAAACCTCAAAAATATTAATTTATAATAAAATAAAACCCCACGTAAAAACCTCAAACATTTCCAAATTTAGAATCATAGATGAGATAGGGCTATATAATCATCAGCCAATAAATTTTAGACATGTTTTTATTTCAATTTAAGCATTATCATTTTAAATAACACTTAGTTATTCTATTTAATTGTAAACTAGGGTAACAAATATTTCAATTTTAAAATGGATAAATATTTACTTATTTGAAGTCAATTAGATGATAAATGATTAAAATAGTACATATTATACCATATCATAATTATTATATATTTTTTTAAATGTTTTATGATTTTTAAATAATTTAAGAAAACCATATTTTGACAAAATATCAATATTGTCAATTTTGACACCATTTATTTCATGTATTTTTAAAAATATAAAAATAAGATGTGAACCTTGATCAAAATATTTAATTATTTCTATAAGCTGTAAAGGTAATCTATAAAATTAATCTTACATAATAATTATCCAAATTTATATTTATTAAAATATTTTTAATAACATTTATTTGATCTCTTCATCAATAAAATAATTACTACATCACTTTTGTGAATTTATTTAATATAATTATTATATGAATAACAATTAAAAATAAAATTATATGATGAAGATAAATCCATTATATTTCATAAAAATACTTGTATTTTAATTTATTTTCTTAAAAACCCAACATTAAAAATGCTATGATCTTTTAAAACATGAATGTGACAAATTTATCATCACTTTAAATAAATTACTATAAGTGTCATAATCTCTTATATAAGCCAAAGGGACAATAAGGTTACCCTTGAATGAGTATGGTTGAGATACACTCGACCAATAAGGCTTGGTCATGTATTTGGGTCTTTTTAATGTTATTAATATTTTAATAAAAATGGTTTTAATGATTTCTCATCAATTAATTAATGTTTTCACTATTCATGTATTAGTCTTTAATGTAATTATTTATTTCCTAAAAATTACAAATAAACTATCATGATAAAGAAAAAAAATTAGATTTCAAATGAGTATTTATAAACTAATTTATCTTATGTATTACCTTATATAATATTTTTTAATTATTAATGTTTGAGTGAGACATATTTCACTTTTCTTTAAATAAAATAAATTAAATGTCCTAATTTCATCTAAGTGGCTTCCAATGGACACCATTTCAACCCAAGTATGTTTCAGGAAAAATTATAATCATCCAATTATTTTATAATAAGTGTTAGGGTAATTTTATAATATTATTTTTACCCTTAATTTAAAGATTTACCCTTTTATAGTGTTAATAAAATTTACCGAAGTTACTATTCAAATTGCCCTAAATTAAAATAAATCTATTCACATAATTTGGACCCACTAATTAAAAATATGGAATACATTTTTAGAAATTAAAAGCACAGAAGATGATGTAATTAATTTAAAACTAATCTCGTTGTTGAAATGAGAAAAAGAGTTTTAAATGTTTAAATATTACAAAAGATTGAAATGTTTTTTCATCTGAATTTAATGTAAAATAAATTACAATGTCATAAATTATTTTTAATAGTTAAAATATATTATATTTATACTTTTAAACCATTCAATATTATAATTTAACCATGTAAATTATTTCAATGAAAGAAGTTACTTTTAATTAAAATATAGCGTATTTTTTCTATTCCTCAAAACAAGAAAGTTACCAGAAAAATATCATAAATTCATCCAAAGTAAATTTTTATATTATAATTCAAAATAATATGTTTATTTTTACAAATAAAAATTATTAATATATCAAAATATTAATTTAAAATTGGTTCTCCATTCAAAGGTGTAAAATTAAACTTTTTAATTTTTTTATATATCAAATAGGGTTTTATTCATACCCTTTGACTAAAATATCAATTGGATGAATATTAAAAATATTTTTTTAAGTATATAACACACACACACATATATATTATTAATTTTATTACCAAAAGTAATTCACTAAAAAATACAAATATCTAATTGATTTGTAATTTTCATAAATAATTTATAGCCAATGAATTCAAAATGCATTTTCATAAGTTAGTTATAATTATTCCCGCTAACTTAATGGATTGGATATAATGGTAATTTTATAATAAGGGTATATCACAGTTGTAGACACCGAAAAAAAGTCCGTAACTCCTAGAGGAAGTTTCGAAATGGAAAAGCGAAGTCATATTCGGAATCAGAGGCCCGGCCCGGAGGCCCAGGAAGTGGTGCGCGAAATAAAGTAGGGCTTGCATGAAATAAATATGGGCACACGAAGCATTCACGGGATTTGTGTAATTGAGCCGATTGTGCGTGCAATTTTGCGCGCCCTGGTTCCACGCGGTGAAGATATGCGCGCCGACGGTTCCCGTCACGGAAACTTTCGCACGCCGCCTGGATTCCACGACGGCTGATGCCTATAAATAGAAGGCGACCCCTGACGGTTTGGGGGTTGTAGAATTCAGATCGGCTCCCGTGCGTGCAATTCGACTCCCACCGCACGCAATATGAATTCCAAGTAATCCCCCTTTTCACGCAACCTTGCCCCGAGGTTCACCTTTGCATGCAACTCCACTGGCTTAAGTGAATTTGCCTCCTCCTCCGGGTACTTCCCTTGCGCGCGATCATTTCCCCTTGCGCGAAATCCCCTTCTATGCGTGCAATACCTTGCGCGCAATCACCTATCTGTTCAATCCTCTGGCCCTATTACGCGCCATCCCAGTGTTTTTCATGCAAACCTTCCTTTTGCGTGCAACACCCAGGACCCCTTTACCTTGATGCCCCTTGGCTGCCTTTTCGCACAGGCACCTGATGTCTCCCCTGCCAAGCATGCGTGCCATGCGTTGTTTTCCCGTACGGCCATCCATGCTCGTACGAAGTAACCTCAAGGTCCCTTGGGCTGTGTTTCCCATTGCATTGCTTTGCTTTATACTTCTACGCATATGAACGCTACCGGCTTTTGCTTCTTCACATAGCCACGCTAACGTGGACCCCTCAATGGTTCGCCCTGCGGTCCCCCTTCACTACGGCCTTGCCGATGCCTTCCCTCCAACAAGGGGTAGAGGGCATTGGGCAAGTAAGCCCTAGGGGTGTGGAGCGAACCCACCTCGTCCAAGCTGCAGGACGTTAAACTGCTAAGCACCTCGTCTTTAACACATGACGTTAAACTGTGGTCCGAACCCGTACTTCGCACGCGGGGTCCCCCCAGCTCAGACATTTTTTACACCTCTCGTGTCCACGAGAATGGAATCTTCCTCGCATGAAATGAGATCCTCGTTGTCGAAGTGGCTTTTGTCCACGGGGGAAGGGATGCCTCAGAGCGTAAGCCCCTAGCCTCTCTTACGGAAGGTTTCACCCATGCACCTTCGTACTTCCCCCCTGCCGAGGCTAGTGGAGTCCCTTTCCCACTGTGCTTTGTTGCACCACAGGCCTCCACCCTGGAGTAATCCCCAGCACCCAGGGATGCTAACCATGCGTAAGCCCCTGTTTCCTATTTGGGCCGCTCCACATGTAAGCCCCATTCCGCATCTCATGGACGTACCCTTCGCGACGTGATCGTCTGGTCCCTACTGCCTCTTGTTTCTCACACCGAGCATGACTCACGTAGAATTAGAGCGCGCATCGACCATGAAATCCACCTATGGGATGCCTCAGAGCGTAAGCCCCATACCAGTGAACTTCGTGGACTTTGATCTGTGCTAAAGCATGGTACGTAGGAAGCCTCTACGAGGTTCATGCCCACCACTCGGTCGTTTCGACCTCTCCACGTCGGTTCCTCGACCACCATGGGCCGCCTCAGAGCATAACCCCCATGTCCACCATGGGCCGCCTTAGAGCGTAAGCCCCAGATCCCTCATCCCGCATGACGTTAAACTTTATGACCTCGTCCTGCATGACGTTAAACTGTATCTCATCCCACATGACGTTAAACTATATTCCCCCTCTTGGGCCGTCTCAGAGCATAATACCCATTCCTCACACCCACGTCTCATCCTGACTTTCCCCCTCAAGCCCACGTGCCTTGGGAAGCTCATGCCCTAGCCCGGAGATCTTACTTCCTCCAGGCTCCAATCCATGCGTCCATTCTCACAGTTCGCCTCTTCAGGTGTCCCACCGTATCACCGAACTATGAAGACTTTGATTCCCTGCCATGGGGATATGTAGGAAGCCTCCATGAGGTTCAAGCCCGTCACTCCATTCCTTCTGATCCTTACCCTTGCCGCCGCATCCCGGTGAGATCATTCTACCCTCTCCCACTCCATGGTATCCGGGAAGCCACCCACGTGCTGGCCCCAACATCAGTGTTCCCCCTAGGGTTCCTTCAATGTGATCCACTCTCAGTGTTTCGATCAGTCTGATCCATCTTTGCAAGACGTTAAACTCACGGCATACCCCGTGTTAAACATGGGAAACTGGAGAAAACCTCAGATGGTACATAATTCCCCGCGTTCGATGTGGGATGCCTCTGGCTTCCTTGCCCTCGGGATGCCCTATGATAAGGGAAAAATGACAGACATGTCGATCCCCAGCGTCAAGACATACCAACGACACCCCAACGTGACCATTATCCTCACCGAAGGTTGCTTCCCCGACAAGACCCCTTGGAGCGTCACGACAAAAGCAACGTAATTAACTAGCGTCCATGCAGATATGGCACTGGGAACGAGCTTCATGAACCCGTCTGAAATCTATGAGGGAGACCCAGACTAGGTGATGCGCTCCGAGGAGGAATCCACGGAAGGAAGAACCAACATCCCATCATTCAGGTCTCGATCAAGGAGCAGACGTCCCTGAATAAGGAACAGATGCCGCCCACCATTGAAAATTGGGAATGCGGGGCAACAAGCTGCTCGTCCTCCCATGCGTGATGGAAACGCACGCGTACCCTGGCGTAAAAGCGTCGGAAACATAAAATGGTGAAACCGACGTGAATCTCTTCTCCTCAATATGGGGACAGGTAGCGTTCGGGGTGTCGGAAGATTAGCATGTCACCAGGTCTGGGTACCTATCACCGGGATGTGAAACCCGCCAGGGGTTGAGTCAGTCAAGATGTGGAGCACTCCGTTCTGTGGCGTTGTCAGCATGGATCCCTCTCGCTGACCACGAAAGATGGAATGACGCTGGGCTATTGGTTTTCGATCTCTTTTCCTGTTAGTACTAATGGGTTCATCTCCCTGCTTCTAGGAATCGGATCACTGCATCCGGAGCTCGATCGCCACCTTCCCACTAGCGTAGGGGCAGGGGCAGTACTGACGCGGCTACCTTGCGCGGTCTCACCTTTTCCACAGTCACCCCGGCTCAGATTTCCACGACTGTCAGGCGCTCATGCCACCTCTCCCCGTCAGAAATCATCCAGCGAAGGGTTATCAATGACTTGGTTCGTAGGTACGACGAGTAATGGATCATCCCCACTAGGGGCATGGCCTATTTGGATCTAGAGGCGGTTGCACCTCACTATTGTCGCTGCCCCTGAGCGCCGCGCAGGGAGCTGCGGCTCCCCACTCCGACGTTCAACCGCTTCGGGAGCCTATCCCCGGAGCGCCTTGACACATCCTCCCCCTACGCCAATGAGGTGGGGGATGTCCAAGTCCGCTCGATCGGAGACCCGTCCCAGGGGTTAATGGCAAGAACCCCCACCAGGCTGCGTCGACGTCATCGCCCGGCTCCCCGTGCCGAGGACCAGGAAATCTTTGTGCCCGCACCACCAGATCCAACCCATCTGACCCGATGCCAGCGTCAGGCGCGAGCGGAAGAGAATGCCCGTCCTGGGGCACCAACGTCAGCAACCACTGTGGCCCGAGCCACTGCTGACTCCTGCTACCAGACCCCCACACACGTTGAGCAGGGGCAGTCACATGCCCGACTGGGATCGAGGCCCCGACCGCCCTACAGGCAGGTTGGGTCGACTCCCCCAGTCGCGGGCACAGGCAATCTGCGACCACCGCGGACCAATCTGCGATGGTGCCACCCACCATGAAGGCTTATTCCGTGCCACTGATTTAGAAAGCCGAAGGCTTCTTCGCGACAGCTACGCTCCGGGTATGACTCTTTCCAGCACCCACTGCACTGGGTATGTGGTGACTCCCCCTACCGCTGGCTGCGAGTATGGAGCCGTTGCCTTTCCAGTCGCTCACTCACATGGAGGTCCTCCCCATGTCCCTTTTGACATCTGCCCCGGTGCTTCCCACACCCCGACCTTCAGTCCCCTCTGCCCCAGCACTATTGCAGCCAGGGGACTCCTGAACGGAAATCATCCTTACCCTGAGGAGCCACCCAGGGGCAGGAAGGCTGGGCGTCGTCACCGTAGGAGGAATGTCAGGGGAGTCCGGACGGAAATTAGACCAGTTCGTTTCTCGGACTTTGAGGCGGAGTACGACTCAATGGTGGAACCTTGCCCCCAACCATTTGAGTCGAGGGCAGGGATGGGGACGTAGTGTGTCCGTCTCGTACTCCCCGAATGCGAGATCCATATGATTCCCTCCTCCCTCTAAAGGTATATCCAGGAGGACGAGGACTTGGCGTACCCCCAGGGGTCAAACCCGTAGTTATCATTGGCCTCCCTGGAAGCGCCTTCCACCTCGGTCAGGGAGGGTGGGGAACTTTTCTGGGGACCGAAGGAAGAGTCGCAAGGCGACACAACCTTGGCAAGCACTGACGCTGTGACAGGAGGCCCATTCGCTGGCCCATCCTATCGCGATGTGGCAGCCAGGGTACTGAAACCCTTGGAGGACAACTCAGGGATCGACGGCCAATCAACCTATTCACCGTATTCCACGCTGGCCAGCCGACCGGCCCGAAAACCTACCTCGGCACCGTTTCTAGCTCCCCGACCATTCTCAGTTGATGAGCCAGGGTAGCAAGGTCCGGACCCTGAACCGGAGTCATGGAGCTTCTGGACCGTCCTCACAGCAGGCCACTTCTCCAAGAAGTTTTGGCCAGTCGCTGGATCAAATTTTGATATGCCAGAGTCTCTCACCCCAGGAGAGTTTGAATGTTTCCACCAGACTCTTTGGGTGACTCACTCCCATCTTCGCCATCAGTTAGCGCCTTATCCTAGGATTCAAGCACATCTCAAGGATATTGGTGAGCAGTGTCGTCGGGTCGACCTGGCAGCGCTCCCTGTGGTTAGGCACCCCGAGTCGCTTGGCCACCGCAAGGCCCTCCAGCAACAATGCGTTTAGACTTTTCAAGTACTCTGCAAGGTTATCGAGGAAGCCACCCCCCACGCGCATGTCCGTGGATGGGGGCAGTACGCTTCCCTTCTATTCTGTGCGATCCGCCGACAACCCGATTCACCGGGTGGCCTTGAGGGAATGTCGCCAAAGGAAGTGGTGGTCAACATGGCTGACCTTCCAGATGAGAGAAACGGTGTGGAGCTCCTCAATGGGGACTCACCCCCTGAGGACAAGACACCACTGGACCCATCTGGGAGGATTACTCGTCACCAGAGGAGCCTTCTAGGTCTAACCACACCCACTGAGGCACTAACACTGAGCCGAAACATCAGCAAGGGTAAAGAGAATGTCAGGGCTGTCAAACTCGCCAAACCATCTGCCTCGGTACAGAAGGTAGAGGAAGACTCTGAGAAGGCCACGCTACGCCAACAGCTTGCTGAGAAAAAGAGGGCGGTTGATGAGCTATTGGCCGAACTCATTGCAGAGCGGCGGCCTGACTATGGTAATCCTAGGCCAGGACAGCAGGGGCAGGAGCACCCACCCCTTGCCGAGATTCCCCCAGGAAACCGCGACCATGTCACATTCGCTGACAGGGGAGAGGATGGCGCCCATGGCAAGAGGGTGCGATACGTCTCGCTGAACCCTCCCGAGCGGCGGGATCACCTGGGGGGCCATGCTCGGTTTCCTCCCGCTGCCCCGAGAGTCGCTCCGCCAGCCGCCCCGCGAGCTACTGAGCTTGACTACCAGATTGGAGATCCCAGAAATGCGCTTGTGGTTATAGATCCCCATCAGGATAGGAATCCGCATTTGGATGATCTAATGGAAGTACTCATCACCCGCTTGGAGGCCCTAGAAACTCAGTAGGTGTAAATCCCACCGGACGGCAAGCCACACCCAGCATGGGTGGATCATATGTCGGCCCCACCGGGATTTGGGAACCCCACTTTCGCCCCCTTTAATGAGATTGGAGACCTGCCAAAACACCTGGACCACTTCAACTCGAGGTGCATGCCTATGTTAGGGACTTCGGTGCAGTAGGAGGCTTCCAAGCTCCGTTGCTTCGTTCAGACACTGGAAGGACCAGCATTCATCTCATACAGCCAGCTCCCTGTTGGATCTGTGACTAGCTGGGAGGACCTTCGCCTGCAATTCCTCTACCAGTTCAGTTCCACAACCCGGAAGACGAACATTTCATACCTCTTCAGGTGAAAACAAAGGCCCGATGAGCGGGTCGCGGACTTCGTCGCCCGGTGGAAGGGGCTCACGTACTCCCTTGACATGCCACTAACTCAGGATCAATTAATGACAATGTGTGTAGGGAACGTCAAGGCAGAGCTGGTTCCTTCTCTGATCACTCATAATTAACCTGGAAGGTTCTGGGATTTCTCAGACAAGGCTCAGTGCCTCAAAGAAGCCCTACAACAGGCCAGTCAGGCACACCCGCTGCCTCCAGTAATCCCTGCAAGGAGATCCACCAGAGCCGAGCCCGCTTCCGTAGCCCAGATAGAGGCCCCCAGACAGCTAGAGTTGCTACCAGTAAGGCCAGCTCAGCATCTTCATAGGGGTCCACCCCCACGGGCACAGCCTCCGGCCCAGCAGTGACCGCCTCAAAATCGGCAAGCTCCTCCGCGTAATGCACCGCCACCACCCAAAAGAGATAATCAGGCTCCGCCTCCTCGGCATTCTCCTCCGGACCCTGGTTATGGTCAGCCTCCAAGATCCCCCTTTCCAAACAGAAGGAATCAGACTAACTCATTTGACGAGGCCCAGGTCCCTGGTTATTTTCGTAGCGCCTTGGAGCATAGGATCGTGCGGATGCCTGAGTGTCGGAAGCCAGAAGAGGCGCGTCTCACTGATCACCCTAACTACTTCCCTTATCACCGAATCCTGGGACACACCATCCAACGATGCTAGGTGTTCAAGGACTGGATCCAAGACCAGATTGACAACAACATAGTCAGGTTGGGCCTAGCCCCGACGCAGGTGGAAGGTGTCTTCGTGAGACCAGATGGTAGCAGTGACAATGAGGATGAGTGGGAACAGGTTTTCGACCGTGGGTCCTGGAAGTATAATGACTCGATGGCCCACAGGATGGTTTCCCATGCCCATGGAATCATCCGTGCCCACCTGAGTCTGCCAGAGCCCTCAGAATCTGCGAGCGCTGCTTTGGCATCGTCGTCGTAGCCTACCTCTTCTCAGACGAGCAAGCTGCGGCGTACGAAGAAAGAACGCGCCCTACCAGTTCCATCATCTTCCTGCACGCTTGGGGATTTTATGCCCCCAGAAATGGGGATCCCTCTGAAACTCCATCTGATAGTGGATGACTCCTCGAGTGAAAGCCTGGGATACGCTTCGGTCAACACCGTAGAGTTGGTAAATCTCTTTTTGACTCCCGACGATGAGGAATGCCATGTGGACCACCGTAATGTCCCCATCCGTCACCAACGTCGGCGGAGCCGTGGCTACGTGAATGTCCAGGGCACAGTAGTCGTCACCTCCAGTCAAGCCGTGAATGCTACTGAGACCAGGCAGCAGGCCCGATACAGAGATCAACGCATGCGGCCCCCTCACCCGGTGTCGACAGGTTCGCCTCCACCACCATTTGTGTTGCTGGATCAGGCAGGACCACCTCGTCCGTGTCGCAACCAGCCCTACCTTGCCACCAGCCGACTACAGCCTTCCGGTCCTAACACGACAGCCACCTCTCGGGATTTGACTAGTGAACAGTGAGACGTGCCTAGTACCAGTCAGTCACCGGTCCCACCGGTAGGGCCCGTCATGCCTCCAATCGCAGAGCGGCCTCCTGTAAGCAGAAGCTCACGTTTGGCTCGAAAGTATGATGTTTTGAAGCACCTAGCCGGAATTCCGGCAAGTATTTCTATCCTTATGGCCCTCCGCCTGTCGTCTAAAATGTGCGAGGCACTCGCCGAGGCTCTAAAGAGCCCCCTCCAGTTTGAGATGGAGGTGGCAGCTGCAGAAGTCTTCCACACCGAGGCGATTGAGGACGCCGAATGTCAGGCGGTTATCTCATTTTCCGGTGAAGATGAAGACCTTCCCATACAGGGGCACATTCGCCCAATGTACATCTCTGTTCAGTTCAATGGCGTGGAAGTCCACCGATGTCTTGTTGACATGGGTTCCGGGATTAACCTAATCCCAACTTGGACACTACGGAAACTGGGGTTGTCTGAGGAAGATTTAACTCCCTCCAACCTCAGGATCCCGGGGTATGACAGGACAGAGCAAACTCCACTCAGCAAGATTTGTCTGAAGACCCAGTTTGGCGGCCTAATTGCCGATACTGAATTCATGTTTGTCTCTTAGGACACCACCTACAACACATTGATGGGTAGGCCGTGGCTCCACCTTCACGCAGCGGTCCCCTCATCATATCACCAGTGCCTCAAATACTCCTTTAAGGGTTGAGTGGGCATGCTCCAAGGTGATGTGTCTCCTTTTGCCTCTTGTGAAGCCCGTTATCTAGACGCTGACTATTACAAGAGCAAGTAAAAGCAGATCTTGGCAGGTGTGGTCAAGCCCGCCACTGTCACGAGTGGTCCCTGGGCAGGTTTGGACGATGCATATGTCTTCTCAATCCATCGGTTGGAGGCCACGACCCCCCACATGGGGTAGTGCTTTGTTTTTTAGGGTACCAGAGGAAGGCATATTTTCAGGTCCAAGAGATGGCATGAAATCACCTCGTACTCTTACACCAGCCAGGCTCAGGTGATCCCAGAGCCTCCTACCCCTGTACGATATCGGGATGTTGGGATCATGGCAACGGTAGTACGTCATACGTGTCTGTTTCGCTGGGCCGGAATCGATCGGCTCAAGAAAACGCGCCACTACTGCTTTGATGTCATAAAGAGTGGCCCCTTGGGCCGAAGTCCAGATGGGATTGGATCAACTACCTTTGTCTCCATGGTCTCCACAGTGCATGGGTCCCCTGACGTGACGACCTCTGCTACCCAATCCAGCACCAGCTTCCCATCAGGGTCTGGCAGACCCGAAACGGCTCCCCCCATGGATGATCCTTCCACAAGTGGAGAGGAGGACATGGAAGATTCTCCTCCTGCCTTTGAGGAGGGTTTCCCCACCACGGTCGATGAGTTAGTGTAGGTGAACCTCGGTAGCGAGGCGGACCCGAGACCCCCATTGGTTAGCGCCGGTATGCCCCCCGAGGAATGGCAACGATACATAGACTTCCTCAGACAGCACTGTGATGTGTTCGCCTGGAGTTATGACGAGATACCAGGACTAGATCCCTAGGTATCCTTCCAGTGCCTTGGCCTTCCAGCAAACCATCGCGTGTTCAAGCAGCCTCCCAGAAAGATGCACCCCTCTCACGGTTCCATGGTTGAGACCGAAGTTGATAAGCTCGTCAAGGCCAACTTCGTTAAGGAAGTCCACTACCACAGGTGGCTAGCCAACATTGTGCCAGTCAGGAAGAAGAATAGGCAGATCAGGGTCTGTATCGACATCTGCGATCTCAATCACCATTGTCTGAAGGATGATTTTCCCCTTCCCGTGACAGGGTTGTTGATCGATTCCACGACCGGGTTCCAAGCCCTCTCCTTCATGGATGGGTACCCTAGGTACAACCAGATCCGGATGGCCCCCGAGGATGAAGAGTTCACTGCCTTCAGGGCCCCCAGGGTACTTTCTCCTATCAGGTTATGCCCTTCGGCCTAAATAATGCAGGTTCCACCTATCAACGGGCCATGAACCGCCTATTCAAGCCGATTCTTGGGACGCTGGTGGAGTGCTACGTGGACGACCTGGTGGTTAAGTCTCGTCAGCTCCAGGACCATCTCGAAGACCTTGAGAAAGTGTTTGGCTTCCTCCATTCTCACCACTTGAAGATGAACCCATTGAAGTGTGCCTTCGGGGTCACCTCTGGAAAGTTTCATGGCTTCATTTTTAGGTATCAAGGCATCGAGATCGACCCAGAGAAGATCAAGGCCATCAGTCAGATGCCTCCCTCGAGTAATATTTGGAAGCTGACAGGCCTTCAAGGCCACTTAGCCTATATAAGCCGATTCATCGCGAATTGGGTTGGAAAGTGTAAGCCCTTTTCCCGGCTCATGAAGAAGGGCGCCGCCTACGAATGGGACGAATAGTGTCAGATCACTTTTGAGGAAATCAAGCAGTATCTGCTTCAACCTCCGGTCTTGAAGCCACCCATTTCTGAAAATCCACTGGTCCTTTACGTGACCTCTCTAGAGCGATACCTCGGCGCACTTCTCGCCCAAAAGAACAACGAGGGAACAGAGAATAGCCTCTACTACCTCAGCTGCATGCTCCCTGACGTGGAAATTTAATATTCTCCCATCGAGAAGAGCTGCCTGACGCTTGTATTTGCCATGCAGAAATTGCGGCACTACTTGAAGCACCACGAGGTACAGCTGGTCTCTTGGGTAGACCCATTGAAATACATCCTTAATCGACCTATGTTGACCGGCCGATTGGCGCGCTAGGTGGTGATCCTCCAACAGTTCAACACCAGGTTCGTACCTCAGAAGGCTGTCAAAGGATAGGCATTGGCAGACTTATTAGATGCCCACCCAACCTCCGCGGACCATCCATTGGATCTTGGATTTCCTGATGAGGCAATCCTCTCAGTCGATCACACCATCCCATGATGGAAGATGCACTTTGACGGTGCCTCCCGGAGCCCCACCGGTAGAAGGCTCAATGATACTAGGCTTAACAGAGTGGGTCTGGGTATCGTCTTCATCACCTTGGAGCAATCTGTTCTTCCATATTCATTCCTTTTTTCAGAAGGATGCACCAACAATGAGGTAGAGTATCATTCCCTCATTACTGGCCTCGAGTTGGCTCTCGAGATTGACGTACCCCATCTGTATGTAAAATGGGACTCCGAGCTAGTCATCAAGAAGGTCAATAGTGACTATGCTGTCAGAAATCCAGAACTCATGCCACTGTTGGAGGGAAACCTCCATATAATGGCTAAGTTCCCCTCCCAGCCAGAGGTCGTTCACATTCCCCGGTCGCAGAATAGTCGAGAAGATTCTTTGGCCAGCCTGGACGCATCACATGCGGAGCCCGAACAAGATGACCTAATCATCCACGTGGTGCACCAGAGAGTCATTTCTCCTGTTATTCCGGAGGGAGATCGTTGCCCGCGAGTGAACCATATCACCGCTGGTGCCCCTATGTCAGGATCCACAGGGGCTCCAGGTGCGGTAATCGAGACAGTTCCTGACTGGAGGATGCCCTTGGTTGAATATCTCCAGCACGAAAATCTTCTGTCGGGCCGAGCCGAGCGAGAATGAATCTGATGCCGCGCGCCACAGTTCACCCTTCAAAGCGGTCCCAGCCTTGAGCAGTTCCTTTACAGGCACGGATTTGATGGTGTTCTCCTCCGTTGTCTTCAAGGAGTCGAGATCCCATAGGTCATGCAAGAAGTGCATGCTGGTTCCTGTGGTGCCCACCAGGCCGGGTCGAAGTTGTCCCACCAGATTCGGAGGCTGGGATACTTCTGGCCCTCCATGATCTACGACTACATAGAGTATTCCAAGAGGTGTCATGCATGCCAAGTTCATGCTAAATTTGTGAATCGGCCACCGGAGCCTCTCCATACTACCAAGTATTCTTGGCCCTTTGCAGTCTGGGGGTTGGATGTCGTAGGGCCTTACCCGCCGGCGACGGGCCGCCAGTGCTGATTCATCTTAACCGCTACGGATTTCTTCTCGAAGAGGGCAGAGGCAATCCCGCTCAGGAAATTCAAGGCCTGTTCTATTTCTGACTTCGTGAGCTCCAATATCATCTATCGGTTTGGAGTACCTCACGCTATCCTCACGGATAACAGAACCAACTTCCGAGTAGCCGAGCTGAAGAAATTGTATGCTAAGTAGAAAATTCGCTCTAACCACACCTCCCGCTACCATGCGCAGGTGAATGGACAGATTGAGGTGTTTAACAAAACCCTCTCAAACATTCTTCAAAAGATGGTTGGTCAGAACAAGAAAAGTTGGCCGGACAAGCTCCCCAATTCCCTCTGGGATTATAGGATGATGACTCGTAACTCCACCCAGGTGACTCCGTATTCCCTGGTATACGGAGCTGAGGTTATCCTGTCCATCGAGATCTAGTTTCCCTCATTACACACAGCGGTCTACGACCAGAAAGCGCTAGATAGAGTTGTTGAAATCCGTCTAGCCTATTTGGAAGCGCTGGATGAAAGTAGGCTTCATGCTTAACATAACTTGGAAAGGCATTAGAGTAGGATGGCTCGAGCTTTCAATAAGAAGGTTCACCTCCGCTCCTTCCTGCAAGGTGACCTGGTGCTGGCTCTCAGAGCGCCAATGATTCCCGGCAGGAAATGACCCAAGTTGGAGCCCAAATGGGAGGGGCCTTTTATTGTCCATAAGGTCTATCCCAATGGTGCGTATTCCCTGGTGACTATGGATGGTGAGGGCATAACTCCTACCACCAACGCCGGGTTCCTCAAGCAGTACTTTGCCTAAGCCTCCTGTGGTCCTACATGACCTTAAATTGTATGGTCCCACATGACCTTAAACTGCACCTGGTCCCGGATGACCTTAAACTGCTCTAGGGTCCGAGCTCTAAGACATAAAACTAAGATCCTCCTACGGTCCCGCATGACCTTAAAATGCACCCGGTCCAGCATGACCTTAAACTCCACTTTGCCCTACATCTGGGCTCCTTGGTCCGAGTTCTAAGACCTAAAACTTAGATCTGTATTTCATCCAACATGACGTTAAACTGCGTCTCTAGAACTATGTGTGGCTTGATTCCCATCTTTATGGGATATGTAGGACCGCCTGAACACTTATATTTCAGGTCCAACCCCATCTCTTAGGAGATCCCACGATCTCCCGATTGCCTCTATCTTTTGGCATGCCCTTCCCTTGGGAATCCTCCATCTTTTGGCCGCTCTCATACTGAGCCCTTCGACCCTCTCCAGTGGTCTGCTAATGTGTTCAGAGTACTCTGGTATAGGACCTGGAGTGTCAGATTCGACTTAGACAAGTTTTCGTCCACTTGTCAACCTTCATGTTCCCCTTCAATCAGGCCCCACCATCCTTCACACCTGGAGGGACCCATAAGAACATCCTGGATACAATGCCTAAGGGATCTCCTACCGTCATGGGCCAACGCCTCCGAGGGTTTTGGGCGACAAATTGATACAAATCCCGTGTTGTGAATGTGGTCAGCAGTTGATACTCATTTGTTTGCCCCTACTTCTAGGCTAACACGACAGGATGCTGTGTTGCAAATGTGGTCATAAGAAATCCTCAGTCATCACACCAGCTTCCTCGGGCCTTGAAAGTTTGTTGCATGATTCACATTGTGTTCCGCCCCACCGTGTCAAGGTGGAATCTCGACACTCCTTGTACTAACCCTCAGTACACCCCCATACATCGGACAGACCGAGCTGCGTAACAGTGTCTCTCGGGGCTCCCGTGATCTGAGAGCTAGAGTATGTGCTTGGTTTTCTTCTTTACAGGTTGCATGAAGCTTGAACATCATCCCCATGGTGAACGAGGAGTCGCCTAGAAATTGTGTTTCGGGCCCAGCGTAGCTAGGAGAAAGCATCTCCTGCCCCCCTGATTGTTGAACCCTCGTAGGCCCCTTTGGCCCGAGGCTCCTCTCTTGGAACCGCGTGCGGTGATGGTATGGGATTACGCCCTCACCCGAATCAGGTATGCTTTATCGCATCGTGCGTGTTCCTCTTAGTCCAAGCCTTATGACCTTAAAATATGCTACTGGTCCAAACCATATGACCTTAAACTGTGCTGTTGGTCCAAGACTTACGACCTTAAACTGTGCTGCTGGTCCAAACCATAGGACCTTAAACTGTGCTGTTGGTCCAAGCCTTACGACCATAAACTGTGTTGCTGGTCCAAGACTTATGACCTTAAACTGTCCTGTTGGTCCATGCCATACGACCTTAAACTGTGCTGCTGGTCCAAACCATATGACCTTAAATTGTGTTGTTGGTCCAAGCCTTATGAACTTAAACTGTGCTGTTGGTCCAAGCCTTACGACCTTAAACTGTGCTGTTGGTCCAAGCCTTACGACCTTAAACTGTGTTGTTGGTCTAAACCATACGACCTTAAACTGTGTTGTTGGTCCAAACCATATGATCTTAAACTATGTTGTTGGTCCTACCATGAGACCTTAAATTGTCATGATATCGTCCTGGCCGCACGACGAAAAATGGCACCGCATTTTGATGACCTCCCCATGGGGGACATCACACCAGGTATTGGTCGATTACCATGCCGCTTGTCAACACCTGTTATGGCTTGACTATTGTGGAGACGCCAAGAATTTCTACCCTAGTCCAGCCTCCCAACAAAATAAAAACCATTTACCTTCAAGAACAAACAAGATATATCAAATGCCTCTTCTTTTGGTGCAAGGGCTAGACCCGCACGACTCGTTCGTCCTTTGCGCAGGCGCCATATCGCGCCATGATGCCTCTCAAGAACTACGTATGGCTTGATTCTCATCCTTATGAGATACGTAGGAGCACCTAGGAACATTCCCGCAGGCCCAGACTAACTTTTCGTGTTCAGTCTCTCGACCTAAACGCGTCCCCAGGAGCACATAGTAAGCAGAGCTTTTTCCCACACTCACGTTGGGTTTTGCAACCGCTTTACCATGTATCTCCCATTCCCCTTATCCTTTTTTCCGAGTTCCAAGACCTAAAACTAAGATCCTTTGCTTGGATTTCCACGACTCGGTCTCTCTTGTGGAATTGTACGGTGTGGTGCAGGATTATGTCCTCATTCACGTCGGGTTACTCGTCGTGTCGTGACTATCCCAAGATGAGATGTGTCCCCTGTCCCACACGACGTTAAACTATATTTCATCCAACATGACGTTAAAATGTTCTTATAGAACTACGTGTGGCTTGATTCTCATCCTAATGAGATACGTAGGAATGCATGGACATTTCATCTTGGGTCCAGCCCCAGGGATTACCAAACCCCGTCCCTCCTTATTGTCAGCCCCTCGGCCTGACTTCATGGGAAGTGGTGCAATCGTGACATTTACCCTGAATAAGTTTGGGATGCCCCATAGTAATAATGGGAAGCAGTAGTTCTCTCGCCAAAGAGGTCCTGCCTGAAAATTGGGACGACCCGTGATCAGGTTGGTACGTCCGCCTAATGCGCCTATGCCACGGTGGCACAATTTCGGGAGTGTTGGACTCTATTAGAACAAAACACCACTCCACCTTCCACGCTTTGCGTTCCCCTTTATTCAGATCCTCATTCTCTTTCATGTATGACGGGACTCCCTAACAGTATGGATGATAGACCTACGGTCCGCCTACTGTCCTGGGCCAACATTCCGGAGGACTGGTCATGTTTGACGGGACCCCCTAACAGTATGGGTGATAGACTTTGGTCCGCCTACTGCCACAATATGGATGATAGACCTTTGGTCTGCCTATTGTAGCAATATGGATGATAGACCTATAGTCCGCCTGCTGTCCTGGGCCAACGTTTCGGGAAACTGACCGACATTATTTGAGTTAGGCCCCATGTTGCGAACATGGTCAGCGGTCATCCCTCATTTATTGTCCCCACTCCAGGCCAACATGATATGGATGCTGCATTTCCATCATGGTTAACAGTTATCCTCCATCGTCGCGCCCCACATTGTTCCAAATTCGGGTAGCATGAGTCACCTTTCCATTCCATCTCCCTATGTTCGGATGGATTTCAATTCCCCCGGCATTGCCCCACTCATGTGTCAGAGCACATTGTGAAGGTGATATATCAATCGGTCTGAGGTCTTCTCCTCAGAAATCCAGGCCCAATTTCGGATTCCTGAGTCTTGTTCAATTACCCATAGTTGGACGAGATGATAACACGAGTATCCTTTGCTTCTCACATTGGGTGCGACCCACAAGAGCTTAGTGATGGGTTGTTATTCATTTCAGAATTATGGTTGAGAATATTAAACCAAGGGTACAGATTAATGGATTTGGCCATGTATTGGATTGAGATGGTGAGCAGTACAAGCAAGAGGTTCATGAGTTGGCCAAAACAAAGCCCTTAAGGATCAGCATGCTGAATCGACCTTTCCAGCGTTGCTACCCTTTGGCTGGTAGCCTCCAGGACCACTTCTTGCTCCTTGAAGACTATCTCCTCATCATCTACCACAGAGTGTAGCTCTCCAATCCTAGCATGTGCCTTCGCCCGCTCGGTTCGATGTATGATCATCTGATGAATCGCCTCCATCAGTTGTTCCTGCGCGTCAGCCAGCTGGGCCGTCGGTTTCTCCACATGCTCAGAGCATGTTGCAATGAAGGCCTCCATATCTACCGCCTGCCATTCAAGGTGCTGGACCTCCTGCTCCGCCCTCAGCAACACTTGGGCACTCGCCGATATTTCCCGAAACTGGGCAACGTCGGTGCTCTGGCTACTCTCGCGTGTCTTCTCGGCCATGTAATCACGGACCATCAGATGAAGCCGCTGAGCGTCAGCCCCTCCGGTGCACAGGAAGCGCAGCCAGGTCTGGAGTGATCCCATCCGCATTAGCCAATCCGACTGGGGCTGTCTGAGAAAGCGATGGATACACTTCCACCCTTTGCGCCGTGTCATCCAGCTCTCCTAGGCTGCCTCTGAGTCCGAGTCATCTACCTCCTCAGGGTCAGCGGGTCGGTACGTAGGGAAGGCATCCAGCAGATCAGCAACAGGATCTGCCTCAGGGATGTCTTAGTGAGGAATAGGATCCTCGACGTCCGGGAGAGCTTCCTCTCTCGCCCCAACAGCTATGATGCTTCTGTTAGCCTCCAGCCTCACCTCAAGAACAGCGTCGCGGATGCCCGCTGCCCCCTGCTCACCAATTTCCAGGGTTTATTTAGTGTAGAGAGCATGTTCTGAATGAGGTGGTATGTTCACCACTGGTCCGCTCACGGACGGCCCGGGCTCTGCAGCCTGACGAGCCTCAAATGTTGAGATCACTGCGCAAAGAGTACACTGATTAGTTGGGATCTTTTGATAACAAGCGCCAGTTGTGAAGCGTGAGACTTACAGGAGTCCAGAGCGTCGGTCTCCAGTGTTCCGGCCGCTGCAGGAGACTCTATGATGGGAGACCCCTCTGTGCTTGTTAATTCAATGATGGGTGTCAGATCCCCATCATATCCCATCAGTTCCTCTCCTCCCTCCTCTAGTGGGGACGCCCGTCCAACACTCAGCCGTTCCAGAGTAAGGCATAGAGATGGTTTGGAAATTAGAAAGGAGAATGGATGAAGAAGGAAAATGAATGAATATAGAGACAAACCTCGAGTATCTCAGTTATGTCGAGATCAGAGCCGAAAATCTCGCCGCTCTCTTGGAGACTCCCTTGGTAGGTCGCCCCTTGCGACCCCTCATCTTCAGGTTCTCCTTCTTCTTTATCTTCTCCTTCACCTTCGTCTTCTCTGGTCTCCTCCTCCCCCTATGACTCCTCGTCACTGTCGTCTTCTCCCTACGGCATCACATCCGGATCATGCTCCTAGCCGAGCATCACTTTCACTAGGAAAGGTGGATCCGCACGCTGACCCCTTTGGCACGCATATCTGTCCATGGCCGTCATATAAGCATGTCGCTGATGTAAATTTACCCGGTCAGTAACTCGAATGAGCCCGACCTCTGGCAACTGGATCCCGTTTTTCATGATCTTCTGCCAGACAACTTCAACGCTCAACGATTGCCGCAAGGTCATCCAGGCTGACCAAAGTGCCGAGAAAATTGCATCTTGGGAAGGTTCGAGCAGGTATCTTATCTGCTTCCCGGGCAGTTACCTGGCCGCCTCATCTGACCCCCCAAGGGCAACGAGGTCGCGGTGGCGCTGTGTGATGTTCCCGCTGCTGAAGTCTCGACCTGCGCAGTCCTCACTGCCTGACACACCCCTTGTTTCCCCCTTCTGGTAGCACCTTTCCTTCTCCCCCGTCACCCGGTTTCCGCACGAGTAACCTCGAGTTTCCAGACTCTCTTGCATAAAATCCCCTCAGGGTACGCGATGGTCCAGTTTTTGGCATACTCGGTTACTAGGCCAGCATCAACCCCGGTGGGAGGAAGAGTAACGGCATCGCCAGAGCCGAAAGTGGTAAACATCAACCACAGCTGGCGCAGAATTCAGGGATTCTTCTCCTGCCAGACAGATGTGAATACCTTCTTCAGCATTCGTTTGAGGCACCCGAACTTCCTGGCGAATTGGGATGGCACGTAAGGCTCGCAGATCACCTTCCCGTCGATCTGAGCCACGAGCTCCCCACCTCGAATGCTCTGGAAATATTACTGTTGTTCCAGAGAGCCTCGCCCATTGTCCACCAGCTGGCCGACCGGGGTGGGGAACGGGCTGAAGTGGAAGTTTTTGTGGTTACCGATGTGGATTCTCATGCCCTTTTCATTGAGCGTCATCGGTTCCACCCCTGAGATGTTTAGCAAGGACGATCGCAGGCCATTGCCCGGAGGACGGATGGCGTTTGGGAAAGTGTACCCGCCGAGGTGAGCCGCCACCCAGTCATGGAAGATCTAGAAGGGGCCACATACTCTCAGAGGTGACCCCCCTCGTGAGATGCGTCCCGGGATGGCGTACAGCTTGGCCAGTATGGGGACGCCCAAGTTGAGCCATTTGTTGGCGGCCATGGTACCCGCCATCACCAGTGTTTCTGGACGGACGCCCATCCTCACGTCCTGCACCGGCAGGAGCGACCCGCTCAGGAAGGCAGCAAGGAACCCGGCATACCGGACGTTTGGGTGTTGGGCCTCGATGACGCGATAGCCCCATTATTGGTATTTCACCGCCTCCAGGGTCCTCCATTATGACCCCTCCCTGCTCCTCTGAGCCGCGGTTGGGCAACATTTACCCCATACCGGAATCTTGAAGGCCAGATCCTTCTCAAGGAACAGGCTGAACCAGCCCTTATAGGAAATGTCCTTCAGGAAGTCCTTGACCCCCAGCCTCTCTTTGGCCAGCTCCAGCAGGTGCAACGTTAGCTTGGGAATCCGTGACCTGTCTTCCCAGGTGTTATTTGGAGGAACGAACTCGTCGTATTGGTATCCCTCCAGTGGGATACCTCTATTGTAGTGAACTTCCTAGAGACTGATGCCAACTTCCCCATGATGAAGGTGGAATGTATTGGTATCATGAGACCACTGGGTGAATAGCTCTGGCCCGAGCTCAGGTTGACGGTGGAAGTGGAACTGCAATATCTATACCGCCCCGAACAGGCCAATATACCACAGTTCATCCCCGAACTGGTCGCAGGTATGGCGAACCCAGAACGCCAAGGCCCACTCGCTGGTGAAGTTACCCCCGGACCACAGGTCCCAATCCTTCAGCTAGCCGTTCGTGTCATCTGTGATGCTCTGACGAAACGTGCTCGCGTAGAGGGTCGGAGAATTCTTTGCGATAGGCTCGTCCCCGGTAATGGTCCTAGTCCTTAGGTTCAGGACATATACGTCCATATGTCTGGTTTCCCTGGAAAGACGACCATTGTTGGTGATGTTTTAGCGAGGAAGCTCGTCCTCCCGGGTCACCCATGACCGCGGTGTGTCCACCTCGAAACCCGGCAGGGGAACCTCCTCCAGAATGCCAAAATTCCAGAGCGGGAGGTTGTCAGACAGGGGATACATCTTCTGGACTGGAGTCAACAAATTGAACAAGGTCAGGTTGTTTGAAACGATCACCTTGGCACCATAAACCTCCTCATTCTCCGCCATTTCGGTCCTACGAGCGGCGACTTCCCCCTCATCAACTCGGTTTTCGGCCATCTCGAATATCTCGGGAGTTGCACGAAACCGGGATGTAGTGCACATAATCAGAGAGTGTTGCACGAAATCTGAAGTGGAGGTGTGAAATCCGGGAGATGGGCGTGCAATCAGTGCACTAAGCGCGGAATATCCCAAGTAGGCACGCAAGGACGGCCAAAATTCGGAAGGAATTCTGCGCTGCCATAGTGTTTTTACGCGCAGCCGCGGGAGAAATTTCGTGCACGAGAGCTATAAGAATATCACTTGGAAAAGCTGGGGTATGGATTTGGGACCCAAAAACCCTTTTTATAGGAAAGTCCAGGGTTTTTCACCATGTGGAAAGCAAATTCCACGCCGAACCGTTGTTTTGCGTTCCGCATGGGCTGTTTGCGCGCTAAGCGCCTAGGAGTGGCCCTGCTCCGACATTTCGGCATTTCCCTCGGAATCCGACCGTTGTGACCTCTCACCAATCTAATTCCAAGGGGGGGAATTTGTAGACGCTGAAAAAACTTCCATAACTCATAGAGGAAGTTTCGAAAAGGCAAAGCGAAGTCATATTCAGAATCAGAGGCCCGGTCCAGAGGCCCGGGAAGTGGTGCACGAAATAAAGGAGGGCTTGCGCGAAATAAAGATGTGCGCAAGAAGCATTCCCAGGATTCGCGTAATAGAGCCGATGGTGCGCACAATTTTGCGCGCCCCAGTTCCTCGCGGTGAAGCTTTGCGCGCCGAAGGTTCCCGTCGCGGAAACTTTCACACACCACCTGGATTCCGCGCTGGCTGATGCCTATAAATAGAAGGCGACCCCTGACGATTTGGGGGTTGCGGAATTTGGATCGGCTCTCATGTGTGCAATTCGACTCCCCCCACGTGAAATATGACTTCCAAGTAATCCCCCTTTTTTCACAACCTTGCCCCGGGGTTCGCCTTTGCGCGCAACTCCCCTGGCTTAAGTGAATTTGCCTCCTCCTCCAGGTACTTCCCTTGCGCACGACCGTTGCCCCTTGCACGCAATCCCATTCTATGCGCGCAATACCTTGGACGCAATCACCTATCCATGCAATCCTCTGGCCCTATTGTGATCCATCCAGGTGTTTTTCATGCAAACCTTCCTTTTGCGTGGAACACTCAGGACCCCTTTACCTTGACGCCCCTTGGCTGCCTTCCCGCGTCGGCGCCTGATGTATCCCCTGCCGAGCATGCGTGCCATGGTTGTTTTCCCGTACGGCCTTCCAGGCTCGTACGAAGTAACCTCAAGGTCCCTTGGGCGGTGTTTACCATTGCGTTTCTTCGCCTTATGCTTCTCCGCATTGGCACACTAACGGCTATTGCTTCTTCACATAGTCACGCTAACGTGGACCCCTCAATGGTTAGCCCTGCGGCTCCCCTTCACTACAACCTTGACGATGCCTTCCCTCCCACAAGGGGTAGAGGGCATTGGGAATGTAAGACCTAGGGTTTTGGAGTGAACCCACCTCATCCAAGCTGCAGGATGTTAAACTGCTAAGCACCTCGTCCTTAACACATAAAGTTAAACTGTGGTCCGACCCCGTGCATCGCACGCAGGGTCCCCCCAGCTCATAAATTTTTTACACCACTCTTCTCCACGAGAATGGAATCTTTCTCACATGGAATGAGATCCTCCTTTTAGGTGTGGCGTTTGTCCATGGGGGAAGGGATGTCTCAGAGCGTAAGCCCCTAGCCTCTCTTACGGAAGGTTTCACCAATACACCTCCGTACTTCCCCCCTGCCAAGGCTAGTGGAGTCCCTTTCCCACTGTGCTTTGTCTCACCACAGGCCTCCACCCTGGAGTAAGCCTCGACACCCAGGGCCGCTAACCATGCGTAAGCCCCTATTTCATCTTTGGGCCGCACCATGCGTAAGCCCCATTCCGCTTCTCACAGATGCACCCTTTGCGACGTGATCGTCTAGTCCCCGCTGCCTCTTGTTTCTCACACCGAGCATGACTCACGTGGGCTTAGAGCGCGCATCGACCATCACATCCTCCTATGGGACGCCTCAGAGCGTAAGCCCCATACCAGCGAACTACGTGGACTTTGATCCAAGCTAATGCATGGTATATAAGAAGCCTCCATGAGGTTCAAGCCCACCACCCGATCGTTCCGACCTCTCCACGTCCGTTCCCCAACCACCATGGGCCACCTCAGAGCGTAACACCCATGTCCACCATGGACCGCCTCAGAGCTTAATCCCCAGATCCCTCGTCCCACATGACATTAAACTGTATCTCGTCCCGCATGACATTAAACTGTATTCCCCCTCTTGGGCCGTCTCAGAGCATAAGCCCCATGCCTCACACTCACGTCTCATCCTGACTTCCCCCCTTAAGCCCAAGTTCCTTGAAAATCTCATGCCCTAACCCAGAGATCTTACTTCCTCTAGGATCCAATCCATGCGTCCATTCTCACAGGTTGCCTCTTCAGGTGTCCCACCGTATCACCAAACTACGCAGACTTTGATTCCCTTCCATGGGGATACATATGAAGCCTCCACGAGGTTCAAGCCTGTCACTCCATCCCTTCTGATCCTTACCCGGCCCGCCACATCCCAGTGAGATCATGCCACCCCATCCCACTCCATGGTATTCAGGAAGCTTCCCACGTGCTGGCCCCAACATCGGTGTTCCCCCTAGGGGGTCCTTCAATCTGATCCACTCTCAGTGTTTCGATCTGTCCGATCTGTCTCTGCAAGACATTAAACTCGCGGCACACCCCGTGTTAAACATGGGAACCTGAGGAAAAGCTCAGATGGTACATAATTACCCGCATTCGATGGGGGATTCCTCGGGCTTCCACACCCTCGAGAAGCCCTGTGATAAGGGACAGAAGACAGACATGCCGATCCCCAGCGTCACAACATGCCAACGACACCCCAACGTGACCATTCTCCTCACCGAAGGTTGCTGCCCCGACAAGACCCCTTGGAGCGTCTCGACTGAAACAACGTAATTAACTGGCGTCCATGTAGATATGGCGCCTGGAAAGAGCTTCACGAACCCGTCTTAAATCTATGAGGGAGACCCGGACTAGGTGACGAGCTCTGAGGAGGAATCTGCGGAAGGAAGAACCAATATCCCACCATCCCGGTTTCGATCAAGGAGCAGACATCCATGAATAAGGAATAGATGTCACCCACCTTTGGAAAGAGGGAATGCGTGGAAACAAGCCGCGCATCCTCCCATGCGTAACGGACACGCACGCGCGCCCCGACGTAAAAGCGTTGGAAACAACAGTTTTTTATACTCATGATTTTGTTCAAAGGAAGCTACTGAAGAATAAAAATTATTCAAAGAAAATATTTTCAAAAAAAATCTAGGTGTAACATTATACCCCCTTTAATAGAATTTTACCCTAAAAATTCTTCACTTGGAAACAAATAGATGAGGATACCTCTCCCTCATCATATACTCAAGTTCCCATGTAGCTTCTTCAAATTGGTGGTTCCTCTATAAAAATTTAACCTAGAGAGTGGTCTTGATTCATATAACATTTTTCACTTTGATCCAAAATCTCTAACAACAGTTCTTCATAAGAAGGATCTTTCTCCAATGATACGACTTCTGAGCTTAGAACATATGAAGTATTGGGTATTTAATTTCATAGGAGAGATACATGGAACAAATCATGAACTTGAGAGAGATTCGGTGGAAGCACCAATCAATAAGCTAACTTCCCCACATTATCCATAATTTCAAAAGGACTGATATAACTAGGGATTAACATTCCCTTCTTTTTAAATCTCAATATTCTCTTCCCTGGAGATATTCATAGGAACACCTTAGCACCCACTTAAAACTCTAGGTCTTTTCTTTAGTTGTAAACATAACTTTCTTGTTGACTCTGACCTGATATTATGTGTTGTTGAATAGATCTGACCTTTTTTGCAATTTCATTAAACCGATCAGGTCCTAATAGCTTTCTTTCCCTAACTTCATCACAACAAGTTAGAATTTTTCACTTATTTCCATTTAGGGATTTATAAGGAGCCATTTGGATACTATAGTGAAAGTTATTGTTGTAAGAAAATTCCACCAAAGGTTGGTGTTGATCCCAAACTCCTTTAAAATCCAATGAGAAAGCTCTCAACCTGTCTTCTAGAGTTTGAATTGTCCACTTAAATTGACTGTCTATCTGAGGATGATAAGAAGTGATAAAACTTAACTATGTATCCACATCATGTTGAAGACTTCGCTAGAAATTAGAGGTAAACCTCAGATACTGATCATATATAATGGAAAGTGGTACTCCATGAAATCTTACCACTTACTTTACATATATAATGGTGAGATAATAAAGAGAGAAATCGTCTCTAATAGAAATGAAGTGTGCTGACTTCGTAGGGAAATCAACTATAACACATAGAGCATTATGGCTTTTAGATGTTTTGGGAAGTCTGACAATAATGTCCATAGTGATGTTTTCCCATTTCTATTCTGGTTTGGGTAATGGTTGGGAAATCCCCTTAAACTTTTGTATCTCAGCCTTAACTTGTTAATAAACCAATCCCCAAGAGACATATTTGGTAACATCTCTTTTCATTCCATCCCACCAGAAATACTCTTTCAGGTCCCTGTACATATTTTTTCATCTAGGGTGAATAAAGAATGAAGAACTATGAGCCTCATCCAATAGCTCCTTCTTTAATTCTTTTATGGTATAAATAAAAACCTTGTTATTTGAACCTTATTATTTCATTGCAATCAAGGTTGAATTTTGGAACATTTCGTACCTTGTTTTAGAGCTCTACATATTTCTTCTACTCCTCCTTAATATTCACTTGTATAGATGTTTGAACATTAATTTTATAAGGTTAGTATTTCTCCCCTTCAATTAAAATTTCAAGATCCAACCTTTTCAAATCCATTAATATTGGATCTTTTGTGATCCTAATCATTGATAAGCTAGCATGGTCTTTTTGACTCAAAGCATCTTTCACCTTGTTCACTTTCCCAAGGCGGTAATGTATTGAGCAATCATAATCTTTAATCGACTACAACCATCTTCTATTGCACATATTCAGATCCTTTTTTGTAAAAATATACTTTAAACTTTTATGATCAGTATAAATATCACACATTTCACCATAAAGATAATGCCTCTATATATTTAATTCAAAGATATCCACTTCGAACTCCAAATCATGAGTTGGGTAATTTTGTTCTTGAATTTTCAATTTCTACGATGAATAAGCTATCACCATATCATTTTTTTGAGAACACATCCCAACCCCTTCTTGGATGCATCACTATATATCAAAAACCTTTCTCCGTTACAGGGTAGTGTGAGCACAGGTTCACTGGATATCCTTATTTTTAGCTCTTTAAAATTATCTTCACATACCTCCATATAAACAAACATAACTTCTTTCCAATTAAACTTGTTGAGTGGATTAGATAATCTTGAAAAATAGTTCACAAAACATCGATAATATCAAGCCAAACCAAGAAAAATTTGGATATCAGTTACCATTTTTGGTCTCCACCATCATTCAAAAACCTTTATTTTTTCTGGATCCACAGATATCTACTCTCTTGAGATTATGTGACCAAAAAATGAATCTTTATAATGCCAAAATTCACACTTGGGTAAATTGGTCATAAATCTTCTCCATTCTCATGGTCTTTAGTGCAATTCCCAAGGTGTCTTCATGTTATTCATTTCACTTTTAATATAAATGAATATCGTCTATAAAGACTATCATACACTGATCAAGATACTCTCTAAAGACTCTATTAATTAGATTAATTAAGATAGTGGGGGATTTAGTAAGACTAAACAACATCACTATAAATTCATAGTGTCCATACCATGTATGGAATGTTGTCTTTGGTATATCCTCCCTTTTTAACCTTAATTGGTGATATACTGAATGAATATCAATCTTGGAAAAATATTGATCTCCACATAGTTGGTCAAATAAGTCATCAATATGGGGAAGATGATATTTTATCTTGATAGTGATCTTGTTATGTTTTCAATAATCAAAGAAGAGTCTCATTGATCCAATTTCTTCTTAACAAATAGTATAACATCTCCCCAAGCTGATGCATTAGGGTGTATAAATGCCTTATCAAGATTCTATTAGATTTTATTCTTCAATTCCTACAACTCAGTTGGGGCCATTCAATAAGGTGTCTTTGAAATAGTCATAACACCCGGTATGAGTTACATTGAAAACTCAACATCACGATTTGTTGGAAGACCTGGAAATTACTCCAGAAAGAAAAAATCAAACTCCCATACAATAGGTGTATTCTTAATCATGAGTTTATCCCCAACCATTTGAGACGAATATCCTTTATTTATAGTAATCAATACCCATAATATGGAAGAAATTTATACTAGATGGTTATATTCATCCTTGCATCGATAGATGATCATAGATTGATCTGGAATATGAAATGTGACATCCCATACTTGGAAATTGATATGAGATATATATAGAGAAATACAATCCATGCCAAGAATCACATAAAATTCCACAATAGGATGGATCACAAGATTTTCATGAACCACATTCCCAAAAACTTCAACTGGTGAAGAATTATAAAATTTTGATATGACCGTTGTGCCATTAGGAGTTTTCACAACTAACTTAATATTTAGTTTTTGAGGTAATAAAGTGATACCCTTAGAAAATTCTTATGAAAGAAAAGAGTGGGTGGATCGAGAATCAAATAAAACGTTTTGTACATTAGAGTGCATGGTAAGTGTACCTTTCACCACTTCATTATCATAATCCACATCGCCGATAATTATTGCATGTGACTTTCCTCTATCCTTGGCCTTAAAATTTTGTTAATGTTTATCGTCATAAATAACCATTGGATTAGGGAATTTATTGGAATAATGCCCCATTTCTTTTCACTTGTAGCAATGAAGTACATGAGGTGCATTCTGTGTATCCTTTTCATTGTTCGCATCAGTAGAAATCTTTTTCCCATCACTTCATCATTCTACTATCCAATGACCTTATTTTCCACACTTAAAACATTTACTTGTATCTTTAAGAAAATTCCCTCCATGTTTCGTTCTACAATTTGAGCATAAGGGAAAACTAATCTTTTTTTAGTGTGGTCTTTATATTTTCCTTTGAATTCAATTTTTCTTTTCTTATCAAACCCATACGACTGATGGGTTACTCTAATCTCCATATCAACCTTGAGTGCAAATTGAAAAATTTCCTTGTAGCTATTGAAGACCCTTATTGAAAATACCCTTAAAAGACTTTATTTTAAGCCACTAAAGAATCAATCAATTTTACTCTTAGGTTGGATAATAATTCCTAAAGTGTACCTTGAAAGTCTTGTAAAAATTTATTCCTAGGTACCAACAGATTCATCATCCTTTTTCTTAAGTTCAAAGAACTCCTTCACTATCTTTGTTTGAAGAATATGAGGAATGTACTTATTAAAAAAATAAGTTATTTAACTTTTCCCATTCTATGGACTTAATTTCATCTCTTTGCCTTGAATTCTTGATAATATTCCACCATTTACCAACTTTACCTTCCAAATTATACACTGATAAGATGAATTTATCATGTCTCAAACATTATAGAACTGAATATATATTTTTAGTGTTACTGATCCATTTTTTATCCACTAATGGATCAAAATCCTGCTAAACAAGTTAGACGCTATCTCATGAAGGATTCAACAAAATATTTCTCCCTCCTTTGCATGTTTATAATTTTGGTATGATTCATAGCTTGAGAATGTTATGTGAGAATGTCTTAATGATGTTTCATTCTAGTTCCAATAACATTTGTTTTCTCAGGGGGGAAATCATTCCATTGACAGTCTCATTTAGAATTAACACAGTTCCTTCGAGTTCCATCCATTGACTAAAACCAAGAATCAGAAACACCAATAATAATGGAAAAACACATAATTCAAGAATAATATTTCAAATTTGGACACTTTATATTTTATCCTAGGTTATTCATGAACATCTCTGAAAAACTTTTATAAGATTGTAACCTACATATATATATATCCTTAGGGTTCTTACTATGGTTCTTTTATCCTAGATTCCAAAGTTTAACTATACCTTTGCTCGGACACCAAATATAACGGCCCATAATTTACATATATATTTTAATTCAACATTAAAGAGTTTTTATTACATAACATAATGAAAACCATGCCAGGAAAATATGGTTTTAGTGTCTTTAGAAACTCGGAAACATAAACAACTAGTTCATAAAACATCCACATTTTATCCCACTTATTTCTTCATAACTAAACTATTTTTTGAGATATCTTACTTAATTCTATAATTTATGAACTGGGTAAAAGAAACATATGAAAGGGTGAGATCAAATGAATATTATGGGTAAACAAGAAAAATCATATCATAATCTTAAGAACATAACATTGAAAATATTATCCTACAAATTAATGATTATAATATCATGTCATGGGATAAATCATAAATGTGGAATGTATTCCCAATTATCATAACATAAGAGATTAAATTTCCAAGATACACACATAGTCATAGAAAATCATTTCATATTAGTCAAGGATCATTGCCAATACCATTATAGTGGATAAATTCCATTATTGAACTGTGTTCACTCCCCGTTCCAGCCCTGTATTACTAAACCATATTTACTTGTTGTTACAGTGATATCTATATGAGATATAAATATTTAAACAAAGCATTGGAGGGATATGTAGGTCCCACATATCTTATAACGAAACCATTCTTACGTATTCCCCAAAAACATAAATACATTCCCCATAACATAACCCATGAAATAAAATTGGTTTATTAAACATCATTCAATCATAATTGATATAAAACAAATGGATTTCCTACAAAAAATTCCTTGATAAACACAATATATTCATAATAATAAAAGGTTTATAAATATAACCTTATTTAAGTTTCATCATGATGAAAATTAATTTTGAGAAAACACTTGATATTAGTTCCTGAGGAAAATATTCTTTCTTCTTCAAAAATATTTTCTTTCCTCAAAATGAAAGTCAATTTTAGAAGAAATAATTTTATGTAAAAATAAGCTTATAATTTTGTAGGGGAATATTCAAGGAAATAATTCATTATGAAATCATAAAAATACATTCATGTCGTATAATTTAAAAAAACATTCTTCTCATACTCTTGGTAGAAAAGTAAAAAAGTACCTCATACCAAAAACGGAAAAAGATTCCATTCATACCATTTAGTAAAAAATAAACAATGGGTAAAATTGAAACTAAAAAATTATAGAAGGATGTAACGAATATTTTTAATTTCATATTTATGAAACATGGATTTGGATGATAAATATTCTTGAGTAAATACCTAAGAAAAAATCTCTGATAAAAATGAGATTTTCAAAGTTATCCCTTACCTTAGTTATGATTTTCTTAGTATGTATCCGAACCTCCTGTATAATGATTTAAATAATGTTACTGATTTATTATAGAATCATAATATTTTTTTCTGATAACATTTATGATCATATTTTCATATGTTTTTAGTAACATTTCATTGTTACTCATTTTATGGGTATTAACTGCTTTATGTTGTTATGCATGTTCTGTCGGATAAGTTCTTATTTCAATTTTAGGTTATATTCATATTTTTTACATCATGGTATTAATATAATATATATATAATATTTATTCATTCAATTCATTTATATAATCACGCTTTAATGAAGATTAAGTATAACAAATCACTTCACACCATGGAGACAATAAGCCGTACGTACGGAAAAGCGTCAATATCGTTCCCATAATTGTTGAATGATATTGAAGTGAAGGGTGTATAGTATATCAGAATCAATATAATTTTATAC
Source organism: Viscum album (assembly GCA_963277665.1). NCBI lineage: Eukaryota > Viridiplantae > Streptophyta > Magnoliopsida > Santalales > Viscaceae > Viscum > Viscum album. The sequence goes on from OY728163.1 coordinate 40,063,908, forward strand.
TAATATATATATATATATATATTCATTAATTCCCTCATTATACCCATCCATGTAAGAAGGTGGTGAAAAACAGATTACACTACAACGTGGAGATGATAAGTCGTACGTACGCACGCGTGGAGATTTTATTTTTCAAAGGATGGGTAGAAGATAGAATATGGTTGTTTCATAATCATATGATAATCATAATATATAATTAAAACTGGGTTTATTACTTTATAATGAAACAACTCATGAGGTGGAAGAAGAGGAAGAATGATGTTTGAAAGAATCAGTAAATGATATTACATCTGTTTAGAGGCACATCCTCTAAATGTCTTCTTAGAGCACTAGAGTTAGTATTTTAAGAAGAAAAATACCTCTAGAATGTTTCTAGGGAGGTTTATAAGGGAAATGGGTAGGGTAATATCGATATTTATGGCTCAAAATGACATGAAGAGTTGAGGGAGGAAGTTCCCTTTTATTATTGATGAGAGGGGCACTTTTGGAAACCTCAAAAAATATTAATTTATAATAAAATCAATCCCCACTTAAAAACCTGAAAAACTCCCTGATTTAAAATATGAGATGATATAAGGTTGTAATTTCATCACCCAATAAAATTTAGACAAGTTTTTATGTCAATTTAATCATTATCATTTTAACTAACACTTAGTTATTCCATTTAATTTTTAACTAGGGTAACAAATATTTCAATATTAAAAGGCTAAAATATTTACTTATATGAAGAAAGTTTGACCATAAATGAATACTTTATAACATATTAGACCATATAATAAATAATATATATTTTTATAAATGTTTTATAATTTTTAAATAATTTAGGAATACCTTATTTTGACAAAATATCAATAGTGTTTATTTTGACACCATTTATTCATGGATTTTTAAAAATATAAAAATAAGAAGTGAAACTAGATCCAAATATTTTATTATATCCATAATGGTTCAAGTTAATCTATAAAATTCATTTGATATAATAATTGTACCAAATTATATATATTAATTTTTTTTAATAACATTTATTTGATCTCTTCATTAATAAAATAATCACCACCTCAATTTTGTGTAATTATTAAATATATAAATTTATTGAATAAAAAACACAAATAAAATATTATGATGAAGTTAAATCCATTATATTTCATAATAGTACTTTTAGTTGAATTTATATTATGAAAACCCAATATTAATCAAGTTATACTCTTTTAAAACATAAATGTGGCAAATTTTTCTTCACATTTAATAAAATAATATAAGTATGATAATCTCTTCTATCAGCCTAATATTTTTCAATAATTCAACCCTTAGATGATTAGGGTTGAGATATACTCTACCAATAAGGTTTTTTCAAGTGTTTGGGACTTTTTATTGTTATTAATATTTTTATAAAAACTCTTTTATTGATTTCTCATCAATTAATTAATTTTTTCAACATCCAAGTATAAGTATTTAAGGTAATTATTTATTTCCTAAAAATTACAAATAAATTTACATGATAAATAAAAAAATATCTTTAAAAGGAGTATTTATAATTTAGTTTATCTTATGTATAACCTTATATTAAAAATATTTTAATTATTAAAGTTTGAGTGAGACATATTTCACTTTTCTTTAAATAAAATAAATTAAATGTTCTAATCCCATCCAAGTGGCTTCCAATGGATACCATTTCTATGCAATTATGTTTCATAAAAAATTATAATCATCCAATTTTATTAATACAAGTTTTAGAGTAATTTAATATTATTATTTTTACCCTTATTTACCCGATTTACCCTTTTACCGTGTTAATAAAACATACCAAAGTTACTATTCATATTTCCTAAAAATAAAATAACACTATTTACATAATTTAGACCCACTGATTCAAAATATTGAATACATTTTTCAAAATTATAAACACATAAGTTTCATTAATTAATTTAAAATTAATCTTTTTGTGGAAATGAGAAAACGAGTTTTAAAAGTTAAAATATTACAAAAGATTCAAATGTTTTTACATCTGAATTTAATGTAAAATTAATTCCAATGAAATAAATTATATAAAATGGTAAACATATATTCCATTAATACTTCTAAACAATTATAATAATATAATTTAACTATATAAATTATTTCAATGAAAAAATTTATTTTCAATTAAAATTTACCATGTTTTTACTATTCATCTGAACGTGAAAGTTACCAGAAAAATATCATAAATTCATCAAAAGTAAATTTTTATATCCTAGTTAAAAATAATATGTTTATTTTTTTATATAAAAACTATTTATGTATCAAAATATTAATTTTTAATGGGTTCTCCATTCAATGGTGTAAAATTAATCTTTTAAAAAATTGGTTTTTATACATCAAATAGGGTTTTATTCATACCCTATGACTAAAATATCCATTGTATTAATATCAAAAATGTTTTATTATGTACATAACACACAAAGACATATATATAACTAATTTAATTACCAAAAGTAATTCACTCAAATATATAAATATCTAATTTATTTATATTTTTAAAAAATAATCAATAACCAATGAATTCACAATGAATTTTCATAACTTAGGTATAATTATTCACGCTAACCTAACGAATGACATATAATGGTAATTTTATAATAAGGGTGTCTTGTGGTTCATTTAAACTGACGATTTCATTCAAATCAAGCTACTAAAGAATAATTACTATTTAAAGAAAATATTTCATAAAAACATTTGGGTGTAACAAGCCCCCATACAAACCAACACATTCCATTGAGGATAAAAATACATCATTTCAGAAAATTAATCATGAAAATAATTAAATGTAATAATAAATCATGAAATCCCATGATAAATAAAGTGGTATCACAAAAGGTTGTGATCAAGAACCTACTAATAATGTAATCTTGAGACCCGACAAGTCCTAGCTCAAGTCTACCAAACATCAATCCAAACACAACAATTATTATAACACTTCATGATGGCTAATGTGTCTGATACCATTTTGAAACAAACCAACCTAGTTTAACCTGGTACTTCACTAGCGATGGCTCAGAATAGAACCCAAAGCATATTTCCGATCACCAAAGGCTGATAAAAAGCGGCTAGATATCAACAAACATAACCATGGGAATATTTTTACTATAAAAGTTAATATAGTAGGTCTAATTTAGAAAACGATATGTTAGTACTCCAAAAAAATATTTAATAAATTATGTACAACCTTGAGCATAATAATAAAAAATAAATGGCTAATCCCATAAAAAAACTAAACCCAAAACCGTGTTTACTTGCAACCCTCTATAACCACCATCCCAATCCACTATGAAGGAGATATCAAACAATAGAAGCCTCTATTATAGATGATTCATTTCCCTTTACCCAAATCATATAAAACTATTACTATAAACACCAAGAAGTAATGTTAGGTTTTTAGAACTAAATCTCATTACGATAAAACCAAAGGATATTTACAATGTATATAAACATGAAGATATTAGTTATAGATTTAAAACAAAACAAGTTTATAAATGAATTTATTTTGAAATCCCTTCTCACAAAATAACTATGATATCCTTTAAATCATTACTCATTAAAATAAAAAATAATTTGAAAAAAGTTCTTTAAAGAAAAAAAGTGTCATATTCATATCTATAAACAACAATCCATAAAATAATCATGTGAGAAACCAAACATGAAACAATTCCTTCATGTAATAATCTCAGAACATGTTGGGATCTAGCCTATGAGAATACACACCAGGATAGATGATGGAACACTAATTGAGGTACACCAAGATTCTTACAAATATAAATTCATTCCAAAGTCTATAGATATCAGAATAATAACCTCAATTGGGGCCACACTCACTATTTTTTTCATATTCACGTAACCCGACACACCCAAGGATACCATTGTGTTATGTTTATAAAATCATTTAAATAATCATGATCACATTTGATAAAAAAATATTATATAAAAACATTAGTCATCCCATGGTTTAAAAAATATTTTATTTGCCAATTCATCTTGGGGTATCTCATCAGAGTCATGAATTAAAAAAATATATTTTTAAAAGAAAAATCATTTAGATAAAACCACTTTTCACGCCACCCAAGTTTCATTATAAAAAAGAACCTTCTTTTGTATTAAATTAATTAGTTCATAAACCAAAACAAATGAATTTATAATTAATTTAAGTAATTAATGTGATTGAACCTTATTATAGATACACCTTTTTCCAAAATAATGAAAACATTATTACCTTTGAAACTAGTGAAGGGAAATGAAGTGATCTGGTCCTCACAAGAAAACTTCTAGGAGTATCACCATCAATTATCAATCTAAACCATAACATAGGTCTTAATAACCCACATAAGTTTTAATGACAAAGATATGATGAGATATCAAAGGTTGATCATGAAATAGGAGAATAAAATAACTAGAAAAGAACCCATAACTAGAAGAGATCCATCTAGATCAATAAAAATTCACCATGGGACCAGGGTAAGAATTTCATAGAGTGTCAAGGAGAGACTGGTTCAGCATAATGAAGATTTTATTGAATATTTTTGTTTTAAATTAGAATGTGAAATAGGGTAAGTTTTCTATTTTATATGTTAAAATATAGGCCCAAGGTTAGACCACATGGTTTAAAAAACCATGCATTGGCCACTTCCATTGGACAAAAATTTTGCACGGTCTTCTAGGTTGAGCCACATATTTTTCCCATTTTTTCCCAATCCATATGAATGGATCTAAAAAAACACCCACTTAATCATATGGTTTTCATAGTGACTTTCACAGTTTAAAAATCCATGCTCAAACCTTGCATAATGCCATAGTAACTCCCAGTTCCATATTACATAGTTACTATATAGTTTGTACTAATAGTGTTTCTAAACCATGTTCCTAGATTGTTTTTAATATAACCCCATGTTTTCAATCCCAAAATCCTAAAAGCCTATAGAATGTCATAATGTATAAACCAATCTCAAATTAGATAATATTTGTGACATGAAGATCATGACATCAATGTACTTCCCAAGTTACAAAGTTTATAATTACATGAAATATAATCTAATCCCATAATTTTCAAATTATCTTTGTGGTATTCCATCAAAAACTTGTTGTCCATAAAATTATTTTCTGAATAAAACCCCATTTTAAATAGTTCTTATCGACAATAATGATCAAGTAAATGTATAGGATTTCAATTTATCCCTTAACAACATCAAACTAATCATTTTGATATGCCAAAATCAAAAGATTTCATAATTACATTCATGGTTTCCATGTGAATGAATCCATTAGAAAGAGACACCTACCTCTCCAATTAATGAAACCTATATACCTTTATTTTTGGTGATGGGAAACAAAGAGATCCAGTCCTTGGAAGACAATATCTATAAATAAAATAATCAATTATTCACCCATAAGCCTATACCAACCATCATAGCCCATTTAGGTTCCAAAATACAAATATAAATAGTGATTATGGATGTATCATTAGAAAAAAATATGATATATATTGGCGATGTGAACATTGTTGATTTTAAAGATATCTTTCCACCCTAACCTTTTGTAATCACAGTTCACTCATTTATTTTTTTATTTCTAATATTTATCCCCTCTATAGTATAATGTTTTGTATAAGGTTTTCAGTTTTTACTGAATGATGAATTTGAATTCTATTGGATGGATTTTTTTTACTTCAATGGAAAAAGAATTATAAATTCTATCATATGATGACATAAAAATTATATCAGATGAAGTTTTTCGAAGTCTATTTGATGAAAATTTATCAATTCTATCAGAAAATGACTTAGAAAGTCTATCAACTAATGGATACTTACAAATTACTTCAGACAGAGATTAAAAAAGTCAATCATATAGTGGCAAACAATTTCTATCATATATAGTTGTTCAAAGTGCACCAGATAGAGTTTTAATAAATCTAACAAAAGAAACTATATAAAAAGAATTATAATGGTGATTGACTTAATGTTCATTGAAAAAAGTGTTGATGTTCATTACTCATCAAGAAAAGAAGATGTTTGACTGAATTTGTTAAAACTAATGTTGAGAAGGGTGGAATATGACGATTGAAATTTTGGTATGACGAAATCAATAAATAAGTCATAAAACATGAGGAGAAGGGAAATTAATACATTCATTCAAAATATTCTTCTTGATGTTTTTGCAACATATTATTATAGAGTATGCTTCATATTATAATATTTAGAGAGATTATCTTAAAGCATATGTTGTGTGAGGCTATCATTGTAAATACTCTTTTTTCTAGTTCTATTTTTTTCCTATCATGTTGATCAAGGTCTCCCATGGATAATATGATAGAGGTTTGTTTGATCATGTGGATTAAAGGATACCACTGATAGGAAGATGGAGCTTGGAAAAATCAGGTTCATTAAGGACTTCCAAGGATTAAAAGATAGAACTTATGATAGGTTGAAAATTGAGGATACCTAAAGTTTTGTTTATAGAAATCCTTATCACTTTTTGTGAAATTTAAGACAAAACTTAGTTGAGGCCTAGTATGATTAGTTATATTATTTTTATAAAAATTTAGTGATACTTGGGTTTTATTGTTAGTACAAGTTTTATATTTCTACAATGAATTTTATAAAAAGTTAATAATTTTTATTTTTTAGTTGCACTGAAATCTATAGTGTGTATCAAAACAACTATTTATTTAATAAAATTTATTACAATAAAGGTGTTGATAAGTTTTAATTTTAATTTTTATAAACTATAATTCCCCCACCCACCCCACCACAACAAACCCCCACACTTCTAGTGATATATCCTAATATTTATGATCCTTAAAAATATACCCAAAAAATATTTACCCAAATCAATAAAAAGTCACCATAAAATCAAGGGGAGATTACTCTAGAGTGTCTCAGAGTGGCTAGATCAGGCTAATGAGGGATTATGAGGAAATTATAGTTAAAAATGACCAAGGGAATCAAGGTAATATAAAATTTTTAGTATTTGGGAAAGAGTTAAATGGTTATAAGAATAGTGTTCTAACCATGTGATATCCATTGTCCCTTGAAAATCAAATAAGAATATTTTATAGGTATAGGCGCACAATAAGAAAAACCTTTTGCAAACTGTTCGATATCGTTCAGACCCAAAACCAAATTTCTGCATGAATATCCAAGAAATATTTATGTTCATACAACCCATTTTAAACCATGAAAATGAACACTAAAACCATTGGATCAGTATCACACATTTAGATAATGGTTACTAATTACCATGTTCCTAAACTATAGGAATTGTATGTTTCCCCCAAAACATCAAAATTTTGAACCCTCGACTCCCAAAAAGTATTTAAAACCTCAATAGGGATAAAAAATACTCAAAATTAATCATATCTATAACCTAAAGGGCACCAAAATGTTCCCCATCATAAAAAGTATTTTCCTTAGCAAGCGATCAAGATATTGGACTCATGAACATATAAGGTCATTTTTCCTTAAAAATATTGTCACTCCTACATATTGAAGATATCTTATCTAATCTAACACAAAATAAGTTCTAAGAGAATTATTTTAGAACACAAAACATTATCTTGGTTACCCATAATCTGAACTTACTACTCAACCACAGTGGTGTTGGGATCAAGATCAACATCCTACCATTCAATCACATGGTAATGGTTTGGGTAATACTTATTTGGATGGAAAAAAAAGAACATGTCTTGAATCATCTTCAAGATAGATAATAAGTTCAATAGATATGAAAACATTCCAAGTCAATCAATGAGAAAAGGACAAATATACCATTGGTACAACTTACCCTAAGATCCCTAATGATTATTTACAAATCAAGAAGAAATTTTGACCAAAACCCGATCAAAAACCTAAAATTGAAATAGTTGATACGGGGGATCAATATTGGATTAATGGAAACACTAAATTATAACTTATCTATTTGGGATAAAGTGGAACTTTTCCAACATGCCTTAAATAAGTTTCAGTTCGACCGTGGACCATTCTACCAATTCTATCCGACAAAGCATAGATCTGCATGTTGTCCAATACAACACTTTAAATGATTCCATTATAATAAAATCCTAATAAATATTTTTATTTAAATATTCTATCAATATTAGATGCATCTTCCATGAACCATTTATGTTAATCATGAACCCTTAAAGTGTGTCTTCTAGAATCTAGATTGATGGATCAGTCAAACTATCTGTCGGAGGATGATATGTTGTGCTCAAATTCAAATTGGTACCCATCACTTATTAAAATCCTTTCGAAACTCAATATTTAATGACTTATATACTATTAAAAAAAATAAGAATTCACTATATAGAGACTCATGAACTCTAATACATATAAGCTATTGACCTCTTCTACCATTTTCGACTCCTTAGTTTAGAGGAAATGAACTGAAATAATGATTCGATCGATGGTCACCCAAAAAGGATCCTTTAATCCATTTTTATGAGGAAATCCAATATTTAATTCCATAAAAATATCATCCCATTTCAAAACTGGAATGGGAAAGGGTTCCGAAAAACCAAAAGGACGCTGATGCTCTGCCTTAATCTTTTGAAAACTAAGGAATTAGGACATAATGTCTATAATCAATCTCCTCATCCCCAACCACCAACATTTATATATCATGTTTTGATTCATTTTCATACCACATGGATTCACATTACAACCAAATTGATGTTAAACACCTATAAAAATATTTTTAGGAGTTATTATAACAACCAATATTCATTGAAAATGAAAAGATACAACATTAGAGAAGAAAAATCACCTGAGGTCTCCCCATCATATAGTATTTGAATAATATTCTGAAAATTTATTTCTATTGCATATCAAATATGAATTTTTTTATCAAATTTAGAATAAGATTATATATAATCTACGAAAACCTACCCATGAGCCTCCTCTACGTCCAAGATAATCTCAGCAAATAGATTCATCATAGATCACTCCTCCAGTAATTCCTTCAAGGATTGAGTCAGTGAATTCAGGCACAATGTATATGAAACCACATCACATTTTCTATGTGTATATGAAATATCAAAAATAAAATGTCTAAATATATTCAACACCATTTATTCTTAAAAAATTCAAGTTTATATGGGTAAAACTATACTTCAGGCACATATGATCTAAATAAATATTAAATTGTTCCCCAAAGAGTTTTTGGAACCATGTCTTAAGAGTGTGTATCATGGATTCAAACTCAATTTCATGGGTAGAATTTTACTTATAATAGGGAATTATTATATATTTCTATAGAAAAAAACCTACATTACATTCATCAAGTAACACCCCAACCCCATACAGTAGGCATCAAAATAAAAAAACTATCTCATTCTCGACATAGGAAGAATTAGAAGATAAGATAATTCCCATATTACATTAAACTAATCAGATGACCTTTTCCACAACTCATTTCAAACAAACATAAAATCCTTATAGGCTAACTCAATCATAGTAGATTAAGGATTTGAGAAATCTTGGATGAAACATCAATAATAACCAGATAAAACTACGAAGCTTAAAACCTCTAACAAATTTCTGGGTTGTTCCTAATAATTAACTTACTAAAACATTTTTGGATTTCCTAATATAACCTTATCACAAATCACATGACCATGGAAGATCACTTCTCATGTAAAAAAGTCACATATACAAAGATTCCCATATAAAATATATTCTTTTATGATTCTAAAGATGATATCCAAATGATACATATGTTCTTTATCTAACATGGATTACTCTAAAATATTATCCTTATAGAAATATATAACTGATTCTAAGAATAGATGAAATATATTTTTGTTAATTACATAAATACCACATGAGAATTAATAATTCTAAAAACAAATGAGATATCTTGTGTTCCTTGATTCCAAACTGAGAATGTTGATTCATTCTAAATCTTTACACGTTTTTACCACATTATGAATTATATTTCAATATAATAGATTATTTTATCCTTCTATTTTTAATAATTAGTTATTCCGTCACTAAATGTTTCATATTATTTTTCCTTAAGTCTTAGTTCAACTTATCTTTGTGAACTATTAGATTTTTTAATTTGAGTTTTTCAATTTTTTCATTCAATTATCACTTTAACTATTACTAGTATCGATTAAAAATATTTGATTCATATACAACATTATCATCTTCCTTTGTTTTATGTCTCAAAATATTTAAATCCTCATGTATTTCTTCATGTTAAGATTCAATCATATCTCTACCCTCAATTCCATTATTTTTTCATCATTTTCCTCCTATTTTTTTCTTGTCTAAAATATCCACAAGGTATTTTTCAATTATATCTCTATAATAAATTAATCACTCCACCTTTTTCCCCGTAATTATTATATTATTTAGATAGAATTATATTTTTATTTAAGATTTTTTTTCTTTTATTTACACTAGCTATTGAAACCTTTCAACAGATTCTTTTTGGGTTCTTCTTCCTCATTATCATCTAATAATTTCTTAGGACACTTAGTTAAAATATTCTTTACTTTTGTAAATAGGAAACATGTGAGTGATATCTTTCCTTCAAAATTACTTTTTATATGATAAGGATTAGAGTGAATAAAAAACATTACTTCATCAAATTATACACACTCCAGTTCATGTTTGATTGATTTTTTATTTATATCATTGAACTCCACATGATATTGTACTTTTTTATCCTTGCTTATTTTAATTATTCCTAATTTTATAGAAAATGAGAGTGTTATATAATCTTTCCAATTTTAGGTCATTCAGGTATTTCTCTTCTAGAATTGAAACCTTTGGATTAAAATATGGGGGAAATCATCTGAGAGTTATTTTAACAATTTTCACATCATGAATAATTAACCAAATACCATACATATCATCTATAAGAATATTATTCCATAAAAATTGTTAACTACTTCATTTGTGCTTATTATTAAATCTCATAATTTTTCTATAAGTTCTGCAACATTTCTTCCTAAACCAATGAATCACCTTCATAAATATTTATAATTTTATCCCACATCTCTTGAGATGTCTTACATTACAACATCTTTTTATATAAACTATTATCTAAAGCTACCCCTAAAGAATTGATTTCTTTATTATCCACTGAAAATTATTTTTTTATTATGCAAACAATTTTAAGGAAAAAGTGAGAAACCATACATGACCTCACCACATCACCAATTCACCGCATCAACACATGAAAACATACAATCAAAATGGATAAAATCCATTCAAGATTTCAAAATGACAAACCATCAAAGCTGGAGCCTCATACACTGATAAAGGCTGAGTTACCATGAACAAAGGGAACAAAAATCAGGAGAGCTAGACAAACCTTAGAACCGGTCTCCTCAAACGCCCACCGATGTGACCATCGACATCAGCCCAAATCCACAAACCCGTCAACGAACTCTATTCGGATTCCGTCCAACCCTCCAACGAAGTGAGATGACCCCTGAAGAGCACATCCACAAAGGGTGATGAGAAGACCAGAGCGAGGAATACCAAGCCATCCAGATGTTGCAACCAGCTCCACCGGTAACCGTAGCGCACCTTCAGACCAACCACCACTCCGCAAACCAAATTCCAGCGTCTCTGAAGCAGCAAGAGAACGCAGCAGACCAAAACATCCCAATAAAAACCATCACACCATGGAAACGAACACACCTCCTTCCCACAAAACCAAATGCCTCCCCCCTCCAAGTCCATGGGAGCAATGCTAAGCAAAATAGAGCATGCCATAAGCCAGCGCCGAACCGGGACGAAGACGCATGAGGAAGCCAGCACGCCTGGGAAAATGCCACGCACTCCAGTGCCGGTGCCAGGATAGTCACCAGAAACTGAGGCCGTCGCCAAGGGCGCCAGGAGCAAAACCCAGCACCAAGGACACTGGGAACCTGAAGCTAAGAGGAAAAAAGATTCCGAAGACAGTCTACCCAGGAACGACTCAACTTGACGCCAAGCCATGGCCCCGAAGCCGAGAATGCCAGATCAGTCGCCGAGCACGCCGGATCCAAAGGCGAGGCCACCAGATATGGAACAGCCCGATACCGTGAGGCGCAACAAAGTCACCGTCTGGCAGAACCAGACCACAAACATCCATCATCAGCCCACACCAAGGCCAGGCAAACCAAATATGACGCCAAGAACATCTAAACCAGCAATGACCATGCCAGATTAGGAGAATCCGGAGACGGGATGCGCGACAAAGACACCAGAGCAGAACCAGACCAGACGTATTCATCACCAGCGAATGCTGATGCAGTACGAGACATCAGGTACTTAGGCCGGACCACGCCCGAGGGGGAAGGAGGGAGATTCGATGAAGGAACCCTAGCAGCACAAGAAGAGGGGGAGAGACACCACTCCGAGGCCCTCCGAAATAGGGCCTTAATAGAAGAGATGGTTCTACTTCGATTTCTTTATTATCTACATCATACATATTTCGATATATATCTATTATTTCAACATTTATTTTAATTATATATATTTGATACATTGGGGAAATATATACATCCAACCCTTATAAGAAAAATTAATGCTTCGTTCAATTTTTCCATATCTAGAAGTTGATACCCTAAAAAATTTGTATTCTATTATTATTCACAATTTCTACCTTTAAACCTATTATAGAGAGAGAAACTCCATAAAATACCTTTTCTTGGATTTTACTTATCAGCCCCAATAAGGATTTCACCAAGATAAGTGCGGTGAATTAGGGTGTGGTAATTGAATTGTCAACTTATCATTAATCAAGTTCTATAATTAGTATGAACACTTATCTCTCTATTCATCATATACATAATAATAAAATAACTAAGGGAACATGTGATTTTAGTTAGTTCCCTAAAATAGGTTCATCTATGTAAAATTCATGGAAAAACTTCTATGAACCAAATACACTAAATATCACTATTTTTTTGGTTACAAAATTTATATTTTGTACTAACCTTCCATGTTTATAAACATACACTTGAAGTTTCACATCCCTCACATTCCTTGATAAACACACTACTTATAGTGACATGATAGTGTTCTCTACTAATTATATCAAAAATATCTTATCAATTAAATGATGATAAAAATATTCCAAATGGGTATAGTTCTTCAATGTTATCTGAATGAGCTTCTAGTGGGAACACCTCATGAAAAAAACATTCCCACATCTTCTTCAAAATTATGGTAACAAAAATCTTGAACTACCTTCTGACAAAAAATATTTTCTTCTTGGTATCATGAATAATTGGGTACCCTTTTCATCACCTATTATCCTTTAGAAAAATACCTGAAATTCAAAATCAATGTTTCACCACTCTTTATAATTTTTGACATAGTCTACAAAATCTGTACATTAATATCTTATACTGGAAGCATCATTTTATCAGGTTTTTTAATTTTATATATTATATAGGCACACTATTAATATTTGAAAAAAAAATGCTCCTTTAATGTGGTAATTTAATTCACAAAATAAGGTCCACAAACCTCTAATTAACAATGGTATTAAAATCAAACTCATCACATAGAATTTTCCCTTCTATATTACTTCTTGCACGCCTCATAAGGTAGAGTTCTTGGTCACAACATATCCATGAAACCACACATGAACTCCCTTAAAATAATAAAAATAATAAATCATGAGTTTTCAAATGTATTTTGTTCGATTCGTTTGTCCAAATATAGCCATTTAAAAAATCTAAAAAAACTCCTCATAAATTATACCTGGTCAATCCTGTAGAAACTGAAAAGTCCCAGATGGCACATACATGAGCATGAAATGAAACTTACACAACTTGCAGTGACATGTACACCATATTGATGACATATAAATTGCCCTAGGATGACACCAAAACATCTTTTACAAACCTATACATCTCAAAAAAATGATCCATAGACAAATGTGTGATGAGACAAAGACACAAGTAAACAGAGCATATGACACATGTATTCTAAGATTAATACACACATATGTGATTTGAAAACACATTTTTTCTAAACATCATTTATCATATTTTTACATTATATGAAAATTTACACATGCCATCGAGATGGATGGAAATTACACTCAAAATAATTAAGCATATTTCCACAATCCGCTGAAAAACTAGATTTTATAGAATTCCATAAAACCACACAAGATCCAATCAAAATCTTTTATATACTTTAATAAATAAACTCTTCAAGACTACAATTAATATTTCATCCATTTAATTGTTAATAAAATAACACAAAATAAACACTTACGAGATTTTTTTCAACAATAAATATTATGTATGATGGTTTTATCAAAATTTAGATCCCAAAAGAGTATTATTCAACAGAGAGTGGGATATTGGGTTTTTTTTACACTAGATTGTGGACTTCATATTTTTTATAAATGTTATTAGTTGGATAAAAATCACATTGTAAATTATCATTATCAATAGTTTATATTTATAATATTTTAAAACTTTACATTAAAGGGTTTCATATAACATATTATTGATATTTATTTATATATGTACATGAATAATGATATTTTATTTTTATTTAGTAAAAAAAATAATTAGCCGTGAAATGTTCTTTTCATTAATATATCTAAAATACTTTTTTTGAAGGTATAAGATATAAAATTAAATATTTTGATAAATATTTACATATATGGAATACAAAAGATAAGTTGGTGAGATCAAACTAAAACCCCTTATAAATAATTGTATGTTTCCCTCTGATGTGAGAAATTATCAATGCCTCTATCTTAAAGTTGGTAGTTTGTGCCAAATATGGTTTCTTATGGATCATATTGTATGTTTCAAGTAGAATATATGTGAAATTAATTGAATTATGTTTCATTATATAAATAAAAAATTTGGATACTGTGGAATAGGTTACACTAATAGTATTAGGTTCCTAGATGAATTAACATGGGATAATCAATATGATTCATTATCATAATATGACTTCCACTCAACTATCCAAGAGTCATATATGATATGATTGACATTACCATCAAACTAAATAAATAATAAGTGTGGGAAATGTTATATAATACCCAAATATTAACAGAAATATAGTTCATCGCCGATAAATATATATTATGTGATAGGAGACCATTATTTTAATGGTACAACATTCAATAAAAGTCTATATTGAAAATACAGAAACCATGAAAATCAAATGATAAATGTTTCTGTTATATATTAAAATGAAATTGTTTTCAATATTTAATTTGTGATCAATCATGTAAAAGGAAAATATAAAAAATAAAATGATCCTTGAGAAGTATCATAATTAAATATTTTTTAAATAAGAAGAATAAGATATTTGTTCTATAGAAACTACTTCATGTTTACCCTATAGATAAAGCATGTAAAGCATAGAATTATGTTTATTATAATTGTATTATGTACAATTTTTACATATAGAAATTGATTCTAGATTCCTTGAATAAAAAACTATAGAAAAAACATGATAATATACTTTATTTTTGGGAAAATAGAAAACTTGAAAATGATTTATCCAGAGTAAGCTAGACATGAAAGATATAAATATTCAAATTAACTATTACGGTGTAAGATAAATGAGGGTACATTATCTTCAAATGATTTACCCAATATTATTATGTATATAAAAAACATGGATAAATTAGGGTAACCTATTGGATTAGATTTGGTGATAGAATTTATCTTCCAATCATCTCTAGATAGATATCATCAATTCATTGAGAATTATAATAATAATTAATTTAACAACAGCATAATTGTTATCCTAAATATGTTTAGGATAGTTGATCATGACATGAGATATCCAAGATCTTGTTCTATGGTTATGGTAAAAAAGGAAAGTGTATATTTTTTTCTATAGGATTACGAATAATTTCTAAGAAGAGTCCATACATACTTCTCAAAAACTTAATAGAGAGTGTAGAAAATGAGGGGAAATGTACCTATTAAGAAATATATATAAATTAAAGATGGATTTTACTAGAATATTTAAATGGGTGTAAGAATTTACATATATAATCATTTCATAAATTAATGCAATATCAATAAAATATTATATTTTTAATTGTATTTAGTACCAATAATACATTATATAATTTATTTAAAAATGTATGGTTGTTAAAATTTAAGGAAGGGTTGATCGAGGTAGATGGAATCAGATGTAAAGAGTGAAATAAATGGGGTTTTCAAGAGAATATGAATTGATTAAAATTGATTAATAAAATTTGATGACCTCGTATTATTTTTATTTAATTATATATTGTTTCATAAGAGGATTACCATCGATATAAAAGTTTTTTATAATTAAATAAAGTTCTAATGAAAATAGATAGTATTTTTTCTTATCATGTATATAACGTATTATGAGAAATAAGATGCATAAGAAACTAATGTCAATAATATTTAAACAATGTACCTTATCCAAGTAATAAAATATGAAAATGATCATATTCTAATCACATTTTCATATTGTTTTTATAAGTAAAAATTAAAATCTAATTAATTAAATAGTTAATATATTATTTAAAAAATTTGTTTTTATCAAAAATAAATAAATAATATTAATTGTATTTTGCCACATAAAGTGTTTTATATCATATTTTCTCAAATATTATTAGAAGAGAGTATTGATATTAAATATTCTCAACATTTTCAAACAATTAAAATATTAAAAAATGGTGATTTTTAAGATTCTACTTATATCCAATGTGAAATTTACTATATAAAATTTTATAAGTATGTTAAAAAGGGTTTAAAATATGATAGGTAAAATATTGAATTTTAAATAAAGTGTTGCATTATTTCTAGTGATATCCAGGTTTGTTTTAATTGTTAGAAGGAGTTTGAAATGTAATCCATTTTAACAATATAATTTATATACATTTTTATATTAGATATTATATATTAATGTTATTTGGATTCAAGTTTTTAAGTTTAAAGTAAAAGGATTAAGAATCCTAATTTCACTACTATCTAAATATAATTTCTTTAAAAATGTGATCTGATAAATATAGTATAATGAGAGAGTTTATTTATCATATATATGTATGGTGATGTTCTTGGTGTTACATAGAGATTAAATAGGTGTTACATAGAAATTTAATGTTTTTTCATAGAAATAGTGAAATCATAAAAACATAGGTTCGTTAATATCTTTATGTATTGAGATGTGTTGAGATTATAACTTACATATAGGGTTTTTACAATTTTCTTAAAATAAAGATTATATATATACATCATCTTACTCAAAGGAATTTATACTTTATCATTTACCCATGTATGTTGTATATGTCATGAATAATGGAATGATAAGGATCCCATTATTGTTCAAACCCTTTGTTAAAACTTGAAGTTATACATGGTTGATGATTATCATGAAAATTAATGGTCTATGATGAAATGTCTAGATAAATATGAGTAATGGATCATATATAGATAAATTGTTCACTCATGTGATATAATAAATTATTTATTATTGTGTATTAATGAAAATATATCATTTTAAACTACATGGATTATTATACATTAAGTAATTAGTATACTAAATGTGCATGTTTTATAATTATCCATATTACATGAGGTTAATGAGTTACCATGAATTTGAAACATAGTTCATTATACCTTTTTTTCACCATCCATGAGGCAGTTCTAATTATTGTATAATTAATTTTCTCATTGATCATCTGGTAGGTATTTATTAACTAATATGGGATTTATTATATTGTATAATGGGAATGAGTTGACATATATGATATTTAAATGTTTCTTCATATGGCCAAAATTGATTTATTAGATTAAGAGACTGTATTTAAATTAATATTATATGAGATATATCTATTGGAAATGTTTATGGATATACATGTGTTTATTACAGATTATACTAGATATATTTTTATCTTAAATAATGCTCACATTTTTCTAGTGGTCTCTTTGTGCTTGAAATTATGGATTATTGATTCATTATTTTTTTCAGTACTAAAACTTCATATGGGTTATCACATAAGGGTTATGTGAATGAGGATATGTTCTGTTATAAAATGTTTGAAAAAACATTGAGATCTTAATGGAAGCTTTTACAAAAGATTTTTTTGGAGGATATCTAATAAAATTGTTCTGATATGGTTCAAGATTTGTTACATGATATCTTACATAACCTAAACATCCATAAAGTTGTAGGTGAATTATTAAAAGTTATTGATAAACATATAGTGTGAATTATAGTATTTTGACATGTACAATAATAATTTTCTTATCATTTATCACAATTTAAATCTTCAAAAAAACTTACATATGCATTTTTATTTTATTCACACTGAAGCTATCACAAAATTGGTATACATTATTAGATATTCCATAAAGTATTCTATAGAAAATGATCTAATCATATAAGTGTTAAATGATTCCTTTATAATAATGTATAAGAGTCATAGAACATCAGGAACATAATCCTATATGATGAATGGTTATGGGTGAACAATTATATGTTATTTATAACTAAAACCTCATAATGGAATGTTTAAGGTATGTTTAAAATTAAATAAGTAACATTTAAAAAATCATTTAAAACTATATAAAGAGTCCAGTACCATGGAATGCTTTTCTATTCTAGTGAAATTACTTTAGGTTATAGATCTTATTATTTCTCCTTTAATCAAAGTTCTAAAACATTTTGGAGAAGAGGACAACCATTCATAAATAATAGGATACTCATGAACCTATATACTATATTTGTTCGGAAGAATTTTGTATGTTCTTTATTAATCATATCAATTAAATATTTATAAATATATATTAATTTATAATCTATTAACATATCAAATATGAGTATTTTTTTGTTTATATTTATTAAATACAATTCAAAAGTTTACTTTTGGATCTTATTAAAATGGGGTGTATGGTGTTTTACCACTACCTTTGAACATTAATTTCTTTTCTGTAAACCTAAATTTCATTAGAAAACTACTTGTAAGTATGAAACCTATTATTATACCATATAAATTAATTCATAAATTTTTAATGGAAAAAATTTATATATGTACGGGAAGAAGAATCTTCATAAAAAATAACTCGAAACTTTTAAAAGGAAAATTAAACCTTATTTTATACTAAATGTATTTCCAAATCATTTATTATGGTAAAAGTTTGACAAGAAAATAAGTCATAATTACATTATGACTTGTGGAGTAATTAGAAACTTATCTAGATGAATGAAGAATCATATAATTACTACCATGTTTGAAAAACATTTGAGCCATATCTCATTACAAACTCTTTAGATAAAATGACAATTTTATCTTGAATTCATTGTAAAATATGTATAGACTCATTGTTAAAAAACACTTAAAATTTATTTTAAATTAATGTTCAACATTAACTTGTATGTATTATAAAACCTATTCTTTCAAATAGTCATCTTATAATGCATTCTCAATACATAACATCTAAATAGTAATCAATATGTATTGATCATATGTGTAAATATTAATCCATGGGAACTTAAATTTATTATTTAATTAATATTATTATTCTTTTTAAGATATGGGTTCTTTAATATTCATGTTATTTTTTTTCAGTAATCACTCATCATATTAGGATACTATTTGAATGGTTTAGTTTGTTTTTTTCTCAAAATAATGGATTAAAAATATCCCTTTATTAATTATCTCTGTAATCACCATCTCATTTTAGAAACACCTATTAACCTTACCAAATAATGATAAACAATTAATTTAGAACCATCCTCTTAATGAGACTCATTAATCACTACTTAAGTTATATATCTTTTTCATGGAAATCTATTTAAACTGGGATATCAATCATGAAAAACAAAAAATAGTAAATTAATTATGTTACACTATATATTAAGTCATTTATACCACAATTCATGTTTATATTATAATTCATAATATTTTAATCCAATTATTTAAATTACTTTATGACATAAAACACATAGAAGATCAACCCCGCAAGTTTATAAATTTAATTTGATTATTAAAACTCTTCCCAATGTTTTTTGGGACAATGAAAATAATAATGGATGGGTGATTCTCTTTATTCACTCAAACATAGGACATCCACGACATGAATAACCATAAAATTGATGGGAGAGTGTTAGGGACACCTACCTCAAGTGAATATAAGGTTTCCCATAGAAATATTTTTATGTAATGGATTAGCTTAATTTATTACACTAAACCCCCACAATTATTTACAAAAAAAACTTCTTTACCATGGCAAAATAAATTAATGAAGTAATGGAAGAAAAATGATATGAATTACCTTAGATGGAATGATCCAGTTAAACTGTCACATATGTTATCTAAATTAGATATCTAACAAGAAAGAGATCAAGGATAGCATGTATAATGAATATAGGGAGAGTGGAACCTTTTTTCTATCATGTGACCCTTGAATAAAGAAACCTATAAGGGTTAAAATTAATCCCTTGAAATTTACCAAATCACCCTTTCCTAAATAGTATGCCTGGTGGACCATGTGCCCAATACATTTCATCCTGATTCAGGGTAGGTAAATATCTCTTAAATTTCATTTTAGTTGTTTATCAAGAACCCAATATGCTACAACATACTTCTTTATGATAGTGGTTATGTTTTTGGACGTCTATCTACTTCACTAAGTACATAGTTTTTGGGCACTAGGTACCCATTATGGTTAAATATTATATACCAAAATCCCTCATAAATCCTAAAGCAACTTTGATCCTCTTTATTTTTTTCCATTATCTATTATATACCACAAATTGAAAAATATAAATTCAAAAAAAAAATCCAAAAACTAATGTAGATAATTTTTAAAACAATGTTTATTATTATATCCCCACCATATTTATTTTTATGTTAGAAAATATTAATACTACACCCATATTATATCATATGTAATTCTTATTCATTTCATTCACCACTTATCATTATCTACCTAAAAGATTAGGATTAATATTTACAAAACACATTTTCATAGACTATACTCATTTTGTATAAAAAAATTTAATCTTTTAGAAATCCCTATGTTCATCAGTTATCTCATTACTCACACATCAAATTAAAAAAAGTCCCTCTATGATTCATCATAATTTTGAAATTATATCCATAAATTGAGAGAAGTCAAAGTATTATAGGACTCTGTATACACACAACCACATTCTCTGAATAGACTCTTCATAAAAAAAATCAAAATTCCCAAATTTTTACCATTCTAATACTCTAGTAAATAATTAATAAATTAATATACCACTATCCCATTAAAAGTTACAACTTCTATAAACAATTTGTCTAGAAACTAAAAACACAATATGTTCTCTAAACCTAATTTTATTCACATGAGTCATCAATCACTTCATCTAATTAGATAGTTTACAAGAAAAAATAAAACATGTGGTGATCCCCTCTATCAGGGCATACCAAAAAGTTTCTAAACAAATTTAACTTGAACTACTTAAAAATATCATAAAACTATATGTAACATAACAAAAACACTAGTCACATTCAATTATTTCTCAATATTATTAAATCAATGTGATCAATAATTTCCTTATTCTTATTACATTGATGTGTGAATCACCATCTAACACAACACCCTTGGTTATATTATACATTTAATTTACATTAAAATATTCCCTAAATAATTAAAAATAGTGGGTATTCATTCTAATATTCCAAAGGTAAAAATGAAAATTTCTATATTATTACCCATGAATTACAACTTCTATAGTTTCTCATGGTTTTGAGCATATTTTAATAGAAAAATATAATATTTTAAATATTTTCTATTTTAATAGATCATAGAGTGTTCCTAGAAAACTCATCCATAAAAAATAATTATCATATATTGTTATTACCATACACTAAACTCTAATTAGTACAATTCTTAAATGGAGACTCTTTTCACACATTATTATGATATATCTTAGATAAAAGATATACATACATTATTATACTCTTAATTCCATCAGGCCACTTCCTAATTGACAAGGAGAATTCCCAGTTAAAATATATCTATGTTAATTTTTGAAACCATCATAAGTATCTCATCCCAATAATGAAAAACTAGAATAAGAAAGTCATTATAAACAATAAAAATCATTTTGTCAAGGAATTACATATAAGAAGAATAAATCAAAATTTTCATTATTTTTTTCACCCGGTATATTCTAATGTAGACTATTATGTATTGATCGATTAACTCACCAATAGGATACCATTTTAATTTTCATTAAATTATCACTAGTGAATTTAATTAGATTTCTATTAATCTCATTTTCTAATTTTTTAACACTCCGTTAATTAAATGTTTAATTATATATTAAATATTAATTAGTGATATATAATTATACAATGTTTAGGCTCGTCATTATCAATAGGATAGATCATATAACCAAGAAATACGTAATTGTAACAATACTTCTTCAATATGAATTCCAAATATATCATGTTCAAATCATGATATATCTGATAGTTAATGAATGATCATATAATCTAGTAAATTTGGGTATAATTATTTTAAAATTAATGAATTGATCAAGTATCCACACAATAAAATCATTCATATGGATAAGTAAGTTTATGAATTTATTTTTACATAGAACATACTTCTAATTTAAACATCATTGTAAAATAATTATACTTTTACCATAAATAACACTTACAACATGGAAAAACAAGAAATTGTATCATATAATTTCTTTTTCATCATGTTTATCAATAGATTAAAATAATTTTTAAAACTATACTTATAGTTTACATTTTATAATAAGTTTAATTAATCATAGAATTTTTTAGAATTCAATCTCTTAATAATTATATAAATGAATAATATCAATAGTAAATATAAATTTTCATAAACATATAATTTGTTTTATAATGTAACATGGGGGCTATTAACATAATTAAATCTCAATGATCCTAGATATAAACAATCATAACATCAATAAATTAAAAAAACATTTTATGTCATCTTTCATAGATTTATAAAATGGCCCATAACAAAAATCATATTTCTCCCTTTAATAAAAATTTTCCAATATCATTTTTAAAATATCTAACTATAAAATTTTTTTTACTTATTTTATTTTTAGATAACTTTTTACTTTTTAGTTTACGACGTTGAAAAATAAATCACTATAAAAATTGACATAGTTCTCTTTGTAAAACATATTTCTCATTTAAATGAAAACTAACATGTCATTAAAATCAATGTAACAATTCTAGTATATAATTAACATTATCATTAAATTAAAAAAATATTAAATTATATAAATAATATCACTAAACTACTCTTAACAACTGAAATTGTTTGTAGAATCATGGAACACCTCCTTTATTTTATAACATGCTTTTAAAATATTCTGAAAAATGATAGATAGATATACCATAAAGGACAACTATTCAATTTGAAAATAAATTATAGCCTAAAATTTTAATTATATTAATGTTTAAAATTCATTTAAAACACATTTTTCTCTAATAAAAAACTTCTATTCCAAATTAAACTTAGTTTTTTAAAATTTCCACTTCTTCACAAAAAAACTTATCAAAACCAATTTTTATAGTTTTCTAAGTATAAAAAAATGTTATCCTTTTAAACGATTTTCTATTTGAATAAAAATGAACCATTATAAATATATAAAATTCAAACATATTTTAATAAAAATAATACTTTAGAATATATAATATACTAATTTTATCATCATTTATCAAGAGTATTACCACTCAATATAATTCATAACGAATTCATATTCAAAAAATTAGTGAGATAATTTATCATAGAAATATTTTAAGTATTAACTTCCTAATTTAAATTTATTAATTTTCCATTGATAAATTAATTAACAAAATAGTAAATATTTTATTATTTATTTTTAATGAATCCTAAATAGTTACACATCATATTATTTATATTTAAACTCTGATAACATTGAATCACATTTAGACATAATCACATCAATGTCTTGGTTTACTATATTTCTTATCCATGATGTATGAGTCGAACCCATCACTTACCCTCTCATGGGACATGTAACACATAAAATTTGAATGAAATAAATTGGAAAATTACCTAGCTATCATCACTCCCACAAAATCCCTAAAAACTTGATTATCCATAATAATTTTTTACAAAAACAATATTTATAGATTATTTGTCAAGTGTTAAAATTTTCTATCTCCACCTTTATACGTATATCCAAATATCTAAAAATTTCTCAGATACCATTTGTATCAACATACTGTAAAGTTCCTTGGCTCCTGGACGGACTGCTACTAGCATCTAACACATCCCTCAATCATTGAAGGATATCAATAATATCTGATGATAATTATATTTCACTAGAATATGATTTTTACTCTATGTATAACATATTATAATAGTAAAAAAATAAATAAACATCATTTCTATAAATTTCATAATCTATCGACTCAAACCACCACAAATAATTCAAATATAAATTGAAAATAAACCAACATAAAAATAAAAGAAAACGAAACATATATATTATGCTCAAGAAAACAATAAAAATAATTATTTAATTAGTGTTTATCCATATTATCTGAGGCAAGTAAATAAAGACTATGAAAATTCTAAGACATCCTAACTTACAACTGAACTAAAATTATTATTTAACTATAATTCTTACACTGACCTTATATAAAAAATCTCAAACCCTAGATAATGTTGTATCATGATAGAAAAAGTCTATATATACACCCATGATATTATATAAATGACTATTGTTATTATAATTAACTCAGAAGGATATCACCATGTGACTGTACTTACCCCATTATAGTGAATATACATGTAGATGTGTGGATATCAATGTATTAAATTCATATCAGATGTCCAGAGAAATAATAAAAAAATAGGAATAAATAAAAAAATAGTCCATAAAAACACATCACAATATGGAGAAACATATAACTAACTATTGTGATAGAATAACTATTGGTCTTTATTTACCATGAAGATAAATTCTATTTGTAATCAATCATAGGAAAATTCTCATATTCATTCATCAAATATACAAGAATATATTTAAGGTTTCTCAAAGAATCATTCTAAAAACCATATCTGTAATAATTACTAGAGTATAGGTATTCCAATTTATTTCATATCATGTTTTTTTCAAAAATTATGAGCATAATGTTGTTCTCAGTTGCTCACCTATGGTGTCAATATATTCATCTTGGGTGATCAACCAGAGCCTGGGTACAATATTCCTATTAGGAATTCCTCTAAATTCTATTTAAACTATCCCTATATGATGATCAAATTATATTCTAAGTATATTATTCTTCTTGGATACTCAAACCATAGTATGAGTAGTAATACACTTATCTATATAACTTCCATCAACTCAAATTAAATTATCATCCTCATTATAATAATCTATGGACATATTAAATAAATAACACAATTTATAATATAAATATTATAAAAATAGTTCCTAAATAGAAAATATATAAAATATATTGAATAATTAATTTAACAATAAATAAAAAATCAAATCACTCATAACCACAATGGAATAGATAAAATTATAATGATTTTCATCAATTAAACATTCATTGTTCATGGCTTATTATATCAATATTGTATTTGAACTATCTAATATGTTATGTTCACAATTCAGTTTGAATAAAAAAATTTAATCTCTTTTTTTATAAATTAATATATTATTTTTTCAACACCAATCAATCTATTAGTAGTAATTAACTCAAATCAATATAAATTCAGACCTGGGGGGTGAATGATGACATTAAAATTTTAACCAATCATTTCAAGATAATGAACAACATATATGGAAAATTTCTCTTTACATAGAATGAATAAACTATATTTAATGAAATTATGTCAATTGAGAAAACAATAATGTGTAAATAAAATAGTAGTTTACCTAGATTACATAATATAATATATGTATATGGTATATTAAAATAATTATTTAATATAAAGTTAACTAAAATTATTCAATAATTATAATTACAAAAAGTGTAAAGACTCATTATAATCCTAGAAAAATCATTTTACAACTCGCTACCTCTATATAAATATCCAAATCACGTGAGATTATATAATGGTGAAACACACCTACACAAAATGGATAATCCAATCAAAATAAATTCATCTTCAATATAAAACTTCATCCTACACTAAAATATTTTTTTTACAATATTTATTATTTATTTTTTCACTTTCTATATCTCTTCTTTCAATAAATCTCTAATATAAAGATAAATTCATCATCACACATCAATAAATATGATTGGGGGATATTCTTGATCCTAAATTCTCATTTTTCATGATCTATCCCCTGATTTAACACCACTATATCATGATCTCGAGTTTTTTATCAATAGAAAAAGTGATTTGGAAGAAAACTAAATATATATTAAATCCATGTATTAATGTTTTCTTATACATAATCCTTAAACATCATCACTAATATTCATTAACATATCTAAATGAAATCACTAATCATAAATAATAAAAAAAGTATAGAAGAATATTGTATCAAACTATCTATATTATATGGATAGATATATACAATCAGTATCGATGATATTATAATATCCTATGACGTAGACCAATAATTTTTGAATAAATTATCTTCATTAATATTTACATTAAACCATGAACTATGTTATCTACATATTACATTCTATAAAAAAGTCCATGTATATATCATGACCATGGATAAAAAATTTTCACACACCTATGACTCAAATATAAGCTATATATGAATTAGTTATTTCATTTAAAGTGGAAATTTTTATTGATGTCAAAGATATAATTCAGTTGTATTGCATGACCTCTAGTCTTTATGTGTTATTTTTTATGATTCATTTCTTCTTAAATTTACTTATATTATTGTGTGTTATTGAAAAATTCCTTTAATTTTTGTCTTTTGATACCTCATATCACAATATGTGATAATATAAATACATTGTTAAATTATTTTAGTATCAAAATATGTAACATATATAATCAAAATGTTATTTAAAAATAACCATTACATCGTAACATGGGAAAAATAGTATTTTACTTACTTCACTAATGATTTTAGTATCATGACATATAGAGAAAAAATAAATTAATGATTCAAATTAAGTAATATGATTAAAATATATATAAATAATATGTAAATTAATATTATAAAACATGAAAAAATCATATCAAGATGACACAAGGGATGTTTATCACTATAGTAAATTCATTAGAGGAATCTAATGTTGGACCTAAAATAGAAATATGTTCCTTAATTATGTATTTTACTATAATATCCATATTATTGGATACGATTTCATTGCATTAAGTAATATCTAAGTTACTAGTTGATTAAAATAATTTACATGTGAAGTTAATGTATTATTCAATAAATATTAAAATTCCACTTGTGGGAAAAAATAGAAAAATGGTTCAACTATTTATATTGTACCATTATGATAAGAAACTAGAAAATGAAATAGGATTTTTTTAGTCCTTGAGATGATAATTTATGGACTCATCATTTATATATATTGTTTAGTGAGTTTTAGGTTTTATATTTACTATTACTATAATAGTTTTTCTTTTAATTCACCCGATGGAAGCTTTCATACTTTTTAGAGGGATTATGGAATTTATATTAATCATAAATGACATATTATTTGAGACCTTGGAACTATTATATTCTAGTTATCTAGGTTGGTTCTTAGATTTTGATAATTTAGATATTAACATCAATTTATAGTTTTAGTGGATTGGTAGCTTTATTTGTTTCCTAAATACTTCTATGGTTTTCCACTAGAGAGATATGTCTCAATTGTCTTGTTTCCTAGATTAAGTATAATATCACTGTAATTTTATTTCATGGTGCCTATAAATCTATTAGAGTAAAATATATGGTTAATGTATTTGGAGGGAATTTTATTTATTCAATCAAGTGTTTCATCTTACAGACGTAAATTTTTATTTTCTATGAAGTGTTATTGTAGTTTTCAATTATGTATATTGTACCAGAAGATAAATCATGTGATAGAAAAAAATAAATACCCTTAACCCATATTAATTATAAAATTTATTAGTTAAATATAGTAAATTGGATAAAAAATGTTCTATTGGGATCAATATATCACTTATCAAGGGAAAATGGACAATATATCCAAATGTTATAAATTAAAAGGAGGTAAATATTTTAGTAATTCTTGTTAATTTTATTTTGTATTAATAATTCTTCTCTAGATTTTTGGTCTTTGAGGTATTATATATTTTATAAAAAAACATGACTCATTTTAGTGTTTCTGGATGATATTTTGGTTTATTTAGGATAAAATAAGAACTAAAAATGGAATTTGGAGAAAATTTTATAGAGGATTCATTATCATAGGTTTTATGTATTTCTTTACGAATACCTATTTTGTGTTCAGGAGGTGGAATTTCTGGGACATGTCATCCATGAGTGAAGTATTTCATATAAATATGATAAAGTGTATGAAGTGGTGTTTTGGAAGATACTTTCGAATGTATTTATGATTTATATATTTATATGGTTATTAGATAATATCAAGACATAATTTATTATTAATCAAATTTGTCATCATCAATGAAAACATTAACCAATAAGAGTGTAAATTTTGAATAGGATGAGAAGTGTCTGTGAGATTTTAAATAGATAAAGTTAGAACTCACATCAAATAAAATATTGATTATACCTAAATATAAAAATGGTTATTTAGTGTACTGTGATACTTATAGATATGGTTTGGGATATGTGATTATATTGAAAAATAATGTTGTTACGTAACAACCCACATCATTGTTGATCGATGAAATTCAGAAAGAATTTGAATTTTCGATCCCATAAAAGGGAATTATATAATAATTGTCTTTTAAATCATATTATTAGGTGTTTCGACACCTCTATTATGCACGTTTTGGTGTGTTTAGAGGTTCAATAGGTGGTCTGAGTGATCAAAATAGCCCCGAAATAGGGTCAGGGTGTCTCTGCTACAAATTGTAAGTAGTAGGGGGTCACTGTGTACCTTTTCCTTGGGATTGTTTTTTTTATTAAGGGAATGAATGTAATTTTAAAATCAATCCATCCCAGGTCATTAGTGGGAGAGAGATCAACAATGGACATTTTCAATTTCTTCCCTATATTTCCTCTTATTCTCCAACTTGGTGTCCCCTTGATGTGGAGAGTTTCAAATAGATCCCTGAAGTGATTTTAGTGGTGATTATTATCCCTATTCCAATGTTTTTATGATTAGTTATTTTTTATAATTTATTTATCTTTGATCTATGTATTTGAGTGATGATTCTACTATATCATGGCAGAATCATCTCTATCTAAGGAAATTTGAGTGTTGTGCATAAAAGCGGCCACATAAGGAGATTAATATGTGTTCAGTCATCATTTAGATTATGGTTCATCACCGGATGGATTTAATTTTTAAATTAAATTTAAATTTTTTAAATTGATAAAATATCATGTTTTAGTTAATGAGGATTTTTTATAGAGTAATATTTGGTGTATTGTGGACCCTTCACATGTGTTTAGTTGTAGTTTCGGAGTATCATGGTCAATCAATGGTTTTTTAATGAATACTCCATGCTGGTTAAATTATTTAAATAAATATAATTGTTAAAATTAAATGATAAATTAATTAAAAATGTGTTATAGTTAATATAAATGAATTTTATATCTTGATATAGGGGCTCAGGATGTCGACATGGATTGGTGTGGCATATCGCAATCCCAAATGAGGATGAGTAGAGAATGAAAATGGGTTAACACCATGAATGAGTTAGATAGTAATTATAATACTAAATAATAAGCTTATTTACACATGATTATGAAATATCTATTTGTTATTCGGGTTTGGTTAAATTGAAAAGGGATTGAGAGATCCCTTAAATAAAGAATTAGGTGATTTAAGGACCCTTGGGCCTAGAGTGAGTACTATGTTGGATTTTGAGTTAATTAAAATCTCTTTAAGACTTTCCTAAATGGATAAAGGAACAATGATTGAGTTCAAGAGTTCCCTTTGATAAGTCATAGGTCTGGGATGGTTGGTGAATTCTAAAAATGGATTTATTAAGCTTTGTATGGTTTGTATATATCTTGTATGATTGGGGATACCTTCTTGAGGGTGGGATGGAGTCACTATTTGTGTCTTCAATGTTATATGTTCTAACAACCTATACTTTTATATATATAATTTTCCTTTAAAATAAAAATTTATTTCATATTTAAAGATATGGTATAGGATAAATCACATTCACCACATAATGAAAACTAACAATAATTTATTTAATAAATCTTGAACATAATATAATTAGAATAAATACACTTCATAACATATAAAATATTATATTGAGTAAATAAACAAAAAAACAATAATGTTACTTTACAAGAGAAAATTAGATCATTTCGATGTCTTAGAATTATCAGACCCTTAAAAAACACTATAAAAAAGTTTCAAAACATTTATAATAGAGTTAGTGTTTTCAAAATGAATTATAAAAAATCCGGAGATGAATTTAAGTGACTGATGAATGAAGAACATATAAGTAATTTATAGAAATTATAAAACTAATATGACTATTGGAATAATAACTTAACTATTGGGAATAGTAATATGATCATTAAATAAAGTAATTTTACCATTAGAAATGTAATTTGACTATTAGAATAGTAACATAACGAATAAAATGGTATAATTAGATGAAAATAATATTTAACATTAATGTTTTAAGTAAAATTAAATACTATAATATCACACATTTAATAATCAATGAATAAAAATAAAATGAAAGTATTAAGCTCATTTTAATGAAGTGTATTTTTAGCTATTTTGAAAAACTAAAATTTTAAATTAAATATTTAAACTACCCAAGTAAAAATTAAATTTATTCTTGAAATCTCAACCTTAATGCTTTTCAAGGGGTTTTTTTTGTTAATTTTTAAAAAGATTAAATTTTTAGTTGAGTGGTAAAAATAAATTAATTAAATTTATTGATGTTTAACAATATAATATCAATGAAATAATGACATAACTAATTATAAAATGTTTTCCATATCATAAAATATATTGAATAAGATAATTGATTCATTTAAAATAAAATAACTGAATTTTCAAGACTAAAATGTAATTTCCAATGCCTATAAATATAAAGTATACCATTTAAAAACAACTTTTAATTTTTCATCATTTCATTTGTATAAAATATAAATTCAATGATGTAACAATTTAAAATTATTAAATTCATTTAATTATGTTAAAATATGATTTATAATGTCAAATAAGACCACAATTTTGTGTTTTAGTTTTGCAATATTAATTTATTCAGTATTTTGACACAAAAATATAGTCCCCCTAAAATAAATACCCCTCCGTTCCATTAGAAAAGAACTTATCATTAACTTCTAAAATCCCAATTTGTACCCAATTTCCTCTAAATTATACATAAAACCTTAGGGATATGAAGGTTTAATCGAACCCTAATCCCTCAAGGATAATCATATAGTATAGGATTATCGTTCAATAAAGAGGTAACCCTGTAATCCTATATTTTATTTTTTTGATATTCTTTGTATTTATACTCTCGAAACCTCTTTTATTTTACCAAAATATTAAACCACTTATAATTATATAAGAATCTTTTGATATTATAACATGTTATATATATTTTTAGTTAATTTAAAGTATATATACTATCTCCCTCTCTTTTTTACATACCCTATTTTCGATCAGTTTCATCCTCCCATAAGGATATAGTCAATGATTTACTTATCACTGAATTCAGGATTAGTTTTTGTAGACTACACATCATTTTTATAAATTTATTTTAATATATTCTATTTTTAATTTAATTTAAATAATACAAATTCAATTAATTAAAATAGTTAAAATGAAATGATAATTATATAATTAAAAGAAAACATGTCTTCAAACAATTCTATATTTAACAAAAAACAATGACTAAATAAATTTTAATGGTTATAATTAATACATAATAAAAAACCTATTGGAATAATTTTTTTATTAGTCTTATAATAAAAATATATTTTTTATACAGGAGGCATAAGTGTGATAAAAAATGGGATCTTAGGTAAGGGGACCTTTGAAGAAAACTCTTTTCTTTTGGGCTCCTCATATCTTTCTCTTTATTTTAAACATAAATATTCTCAATACTATAAAAATGTTTTATTATTTCATTCCAATTATATATTATGGCTATATAAATGTTCTTCCTTCATTGGGATAAGTTCTTAGAAACATTCATAATTTTTTAGCACCTAATTTTCTCAACAACTATCTTCAATGCTTCTTTTGTTTATTCTCTTCATATCCATGAAATATTATATTATATTTTTTTATTTATACCATTAAATTTATAAAATAACTTATTACTTTGGGAAACTACCATATTTTATTTTCTAATGCCCCATGATTTTAGAATACATTTTCTTTAAATAAATATTTTTTTTGAAATATGACATTATAGGAAACACCGTGTTTTTTAAAATTGTGATATACTATTAAAATATTATTATGAGAGAATTATCACCTTACCATTGGATCTTAATGTTTGAATAATATTAAATAAAATATGAAATATTTTTGTTATTAATATGTATAAAATAAATTCTTTAGTAATAAATTATTTTTAAATGAAAATAAAAACTAATAGAAAATTAAAGGATATTTTTTTTCCTAAAAACTCGTTTTTATGCACACAATGTGTGTTTATCATAATAAGTTAAGTTAATAACTATTGGTGAATGATTTTAGTTAAATTTATATATAATATATTCAATCAAATGTTTTATCATTAATTATATTTTTATTCTCAGAATGGGATAAGAAAAAATGGATTTTCATTCTTAAAAATATATATTTATAAAAATAAGTTTTCACTTTGTTTTGCAAACTTTTTTTTAAAATTAATTTCTGAAACTTATAAAACCTGAATAGTAAAAATAGATTCAATAATTTAATATAATTTTTCAAATATGGTAAATTGTAACCTTTTAATTTTAAGCATTATGATTGGTAACTATGTTAAAATATTTCACATCGGTGACTTAGGTTTATCTATGTTAAAACTAAGTGTCAAGGTCACCGTTTTTCATATAAATTACAATTGGATTAATCTAATTAAATAATTATCACCTCAGGTTTGAAATTTAAGTTTTTTTGGACAATTTTCCATGAAAATGACTTATATTAAATTTAAATCAAAGAAAAATATAAAATCTAACTATTTTATTTTTAAATAACTAGTATATTCCCACATAGGGACAAAAGCAATCTAAAAATGAATAAAAAAGAATATATTAAGTATAAATAAATTATTTCTGTGATGGAAATTTATTTCAAATTTTTAGTAGTTATATATTTATCTAATATTCTTATGCAACACTAATGCATAATACTTTCATTTAGTAGACAAACAAAATAGTTGATTTTAAAAATATCAAAAGCAATATAATTTGAATGAGTTTTAGTGTTACATAATTATCTTACAAACATTTTTACATATTAGTTACATTTAAAGGTATTATATTCAAATTTCATAATTGTCTTGGTGTATTTTATGTTAAATTAAATGAATAGTGTTTAAATTGACATTAATGATATTTTATCAAAATTATATTTTATGAAATGATTTAAAATTATTAAAAATATTATCTTCAGCCATGTAAAATTAACATGGTTGAAAAAATCACCCATTTCCCATTTATGAGTCACATATCAATTTATGGAAACAATATTAACCCTTAATGTTTAAAGTATCTGTTAATATGACTAAGATAAAAAATAATTAAAAAAGATAAATCAAAATGATAAGATTAAAAATGACACCAAAACCTATGAAAAATGAATTGGATGATGTTATTTCAACCCTATACACTTTATATTCAAATTAATCACCACATTGAATCATTATTCTAGAGAATGAATTATTAAATTTTGATATTTTATGAAATTCCATGTGTGTCCTCTCCCTCCATTATAAATGGACACCCCTCCTTCCCCATCATTAAAACACATCGAGCCACCCAGTTCAAACACACACTACCAAAATCTCTTTACAACATCCATATCCACAATATAGAGGTTATTGTAGCTTGAAAATAACAACCCTGTGATCATTAAGAGGAAATATAAATTATTTCATTCAAATAAGAGATAATCACCTTTACTGATTCCTTTTTAACTTGTTTTATACCTTATATAGATATATATTTGTTTCCACCCACCAAATGAGAATTATAAATTCTACAATTAATGAAATACCTAAATCTAGAGAATTATTTTCTTTGAAAAAACAAAGTAAGAAGTATCATGAAGTCCAAGCAGCCAAATCATGTAGATTTTGAAATATCCATGAAGAAATGTGATCACATGACCATTATAAGGTCACGTAAATGGATCATGTGATGTGCCTAATCTATTTGTGATAAAAAAACCCTGTGAAAACCCATATTATTCTTGTAAAGGTATCCATATAAGAACTGATGGTTGTGTAAAGGATTCTAGAAGACTTAATCTGATAATACAATTTATCAATTGGCAGACGACTGAAAATAATCTAATACCCCTTATAAAATAAATTCTGATAAATGTAGATGCTTCACGTGAAGGAGAGTTACATTGATCATAAAGAAATATAATTATGAGATTTTAAAGACCCTATAGAACCTCCTGGATACATTAATATCTTATCATTCTAGAGAATATTGGAATATCACCATCATCATGTAAAGGACCATGGATACTTCTATTTAATCATGTGATTCCCCTTTGGCATCACAGATATGCGGTTGTATTTTCCATGAGAATACTCATGCACCATCATGAGACCCGACATTGATCAGATGATGAATCATAGACAGGATGAGAAATTTTCCATGGAAATGCTCGCATGATGTCACAAAATACCAAGTTTAACAAACAATGCCCTGGACTATAACTAATGGGAAAATGCTAAGAAAATTTTAAAATAATGTAATAAACCATAATAAACCAGAATAGGTGGAAGCATCTCACGAAGTGAAGATACAATAATTTTAATGTGAAAAGGGGTTTTCACCTCACGTGATTATCCTTGATCACATGAAGGACCCTTGAAAATCCATTTTGATCCCACAAGAGGTCCCTGAAAATCCATATTGATTTTACAAGAGGCCTCTGACATGCCATCTTATTCTTGCAAGGGACCCCAGATACGTATTCTTTGATCACACAGAAGCCTTTCGACATACATATTGACCTTGTGAAGACTATCAGATATGTCAATTCAATCTTTCAAAGGCCATTTGACATGTCAATATGATTAAACAAATACATTTGAGAGGCCATAGTATAATAAACCTTTCAATGGAAGAGTGTTCCCACAATCAGTGTTTATCATGCAAAGCATTAGATGATCCACAACCAGATTAGGTGAAGATTGTGCTGTGATGTTCCCTCCATTGACAGAAGATCATATCATCGATATAAGCATCGTGCAAGTCAGTATATAACCAAGTAGTCAAGTTCTATAAATCCCACATCCTTGGAACACACACGCACATATGATGAAGACTACACCCACATGAGCTCATAAGTGTGGACTTATCGAAGTGGAAATTCACACGATTACATGAGTCTTCCCCCATTTAAATCCAAGGAATGAGCTAAGGGATCATGAGGCATAAATATGTGCTTCACATCTCTTAATCAATATTTTTTTTGAATTTTCAAATAACACTTTTAAAGGGGAAGTGTAAACCTTACAGATTTCCAGCCAAATAAAACAAACATCACAGTCCACCTAGACAGAATCCAAAGAAGAGCACCAACAATAGATGTTTCAAATTCATTTGTTTCAAATTCAAATTTCAAATGACATCCAACCAATCTTCATACCACGTAACATATGCCATCATTCTGCATAGATTCTCACCCACATTGAGTCGTGCACCAATCACACCTAGGCCCCATCAACACAGCTGACCAGAGCACCAAAAATCCACCATCGGAGTCCATCATCACCGACATTGAGCTTCAACGATGTCAAAACACAAAAAAAATGTAGCAATAACCAAGTAAACCATCGAAACAAAAGGGGATCCATTGCCATCGCTGAAAACACACAGGCATCATCGTCGTCGTCGGGACAAAATCTCCGCACTGTCAAGGATGGACATTAGAAAACACAGATGGAGAGAAACAAGACCAACACACACTGATTCACCTTGCCATCAGTCTAAACTACAAAACCACCGGCGACGTCGAATGTCCACTGAAACCCACGAACACCATCGATAAAAGACCTGACCAAGTGAGCCTCCTAAAACACCGCAACCACCAATGTCCACTAAGAAACACAAACATTGCAGAAACGCTGCCGACCGACAAGCTGCATTTATGAAGACATCACCGATAACGCCAGGAGCCAACAAATTTGAGACCACCACAAGCCACCGGCCGCTCGAACGCACATCCCAAAGAACCTGGAAGACAACCTCGCACAACTGACTTGGAAATGGAAGTGGAGTCCTGGAACCAGAGCAGAGAAGCGAGTAGGACGGAGGCCGGCGATGCTCATCCTCGAGACTCCCCACCAGGCGACGGATCATAGAACAAAAACCGGTAGCCAAAAAACCTTGAACTAAACTGAAGCCAAAACCTGGATAGATAGGGGAGAGAGGGGACTGAAACCCGAAAGAGAAGAGGACGTAGATGCCGATAAGACCCAAAAAACCTGAGCCTATATCCCAAAACCTTATAGATTACAATGCTCTAAATCTGACCTAGAGAGGAACTGTAGAACTCAAGGTCAGAGCGCGGCAGCAGTGACCTAGGGGAAAACCAAAACGCCTTATCTGATGCGAAAGAGGGAAGCCAGGCTGATGGAAAAAGGGGGATCCAACCATCCTCAAAAGAGATCATGGGGAAGAACCTGGGGAGGATCCATGGATGAAGCATGAGAAGGGAGGACAGCGGGGGGAAAGAATCTTGATAAAAATATGAAATAAATATAGAAAATATTGAATAATTATAGAAATATGGATACAATAACTTTCTTATTAAGTAATTATCCACTTATCATGACCTCTATGGATATTGAGAATTCATAAGGACATGTCCCTGAAGTCTTATGACATCCTCTAGACATTTCACCCAAATATTTTGAAGTCCTCTCTAAATGCCTCCAAATTATTGAGAATTACTTTGTAAATGTCTCCCAAGTTTTAAGATGTCTTTCTGATATACCATCAGGTCCTAATAAGTCCTCTGGGTAGGTCATCCATGTTTTTAACGTCCTCCAAACTTGTCATCTAGGTCATGTGATGTTCACTATACATTCCATCCATACCATACAACATCCTTTGTAAAAGTCTATTGGATCGAGTGATTGTCCTTAGATGTGTCCTCATGAAAACTAGGACATGTCTAGAAATCCTCAAACATGTTAGACAGAAACCATATATATGTCATGTAGACAATCTAGACATATTTGATAGACACCCCAATACATGATAACAATGTCTAGTAGACATATTCATGAATTCCCCCAAATATACTATAAGAATTATAATTCCTATCTTGAAAAGATATATAGGATTCCTTCATATCTCCCGAGATCCAATGGGATTCCACCTCATTGTAAGTCCCTTCATATCTCATACACCCTCTCCCATGGGATCCAAACTCTCCCATGGGATTATTTTTATTCCTCATCCATCAACGGATTGAGAAGCCAACAATACTATAATGAATCTGAATCTTGAAATAATAAGGATACATATGATTCCTTCATAATTTCCAAGATCCATATCAAATATCCTATAAGGTCTTCCCCAATGAATAATTCCAGTATCCGTATCCTGTGAGACAGATTACTTACTATCCCTTATTTTTTACAATGATCATATCTCACATTGTCTTTGGTATTTGAAATAGTCATCTAATTCATATCATAAATTCCACCAATCCAGGGAAACCTCATAGTTTAACCACCTTTAATTGTAATCATATTAATTCACCTATACAAGGGCACCCAGTTTAGGGTAAGTCCCAAAGGCTCATCAAATAT
Source organism: Viscum album (assembly GCA_963277665.1). Taxonomy (NCBI): domain Eukaryota; kingdom Viridiplantae; phylum Streptophyta; class Magnoliopsida; order Santalales; family Viscaceae; genus Viscum; species Viscum album. The sequence continues at coordinate 40,101,988 of OY728163.1, forward strand.
AATTAATATGATTCTTTTCATAATAAGGATACATATTATTCCTTCTTACGAATCAATCTTGAAACATGGTGCCTAAGTTCCCTCATATTTGAACTTTCTTCATGACATTAAATTACATGTTTTAAACGAACTACATGGGTTTTGATTCTAATTATAAAAAAGATATATATGATGCCTCTTATTGGTTTAATACTATCCTATAAATATATATCACATCCTTGTATGGTGGTATACTTCAGTATACCTGGTTATATGAATTCAAAATATAAAAATCTTCCCATTTCTACAGAATAATGGAAAAAATGTAAACCCTTGGATACATACATATTGTCTCATTAATATGACCCCCTTTAGACATAAAAATATTCAACACCCAATCATTTTGTTAGGGTAAACAGATCCCTATAAAGATTAGGAAGAGATTCTAGAACATATCATAAACTTTTAGGAGAGTCCCAAAAAAGGAAAAAATTACCCCAAAAGGGTGTGACGAGCCTGGCATTTCATCCTCTAAACCATTGTGAGTTTCTAAGCATTGTTGTCTATAAAACCCAAATTGACCACCTACCTTTGGAAAGAAGTTTCATACCTTATTATGGATGTGGGATCCATTGGATGTTTCTAATAAATAAACTTAGTGAACTGTGCATAGGTGATTATGAAACCATACATGAACACCCACAATTATCCCATAAGAAGGAAAAAATTTATTGACCCAGTTTGAAGGAATATAATGACAGAGTAACCAAATCATTAATGCAATTGGGAACCTTTTCTCATAAACACAGGACACCACTCATTATCCAAGAAAAACAAAAATGTTGAACACAACATGAATCTCTCTAATAAAAAAAATTATATTTTTAGCATCAATTGGTGCATTTTATTTTTTTTCCTCCTATTAAAATGAAAGTGGTGTGCTTGACATGAACTCCCATGTAACTAGGGTTCCCAATAAATATGTACATTATCATTATGATAAGTCCACAAAAAAATGACCAAAATAAGAATAAGATAGGAAAATTCTATTACCAATTTTTATATGATTGAGAACGCATCATTATTATGGTGATGAACTGATCATTGAACTTGTTCCTTATTGTATTTTTGATAATAGAAAATGCTCGAAAAAATAATGCCCTGACCTGACATCATGTCTTTATCAAGTGAATTTTCAAGAACATTAGATATGGTTGAAACCCATGTGGGTTGCAGAACAAAATCACCCACCTAACACATTTATATTTGGATGGTGACCACAATGGTTTTGGAATACCATTGACATCGTATGATCCTAACCCTCATGTATATAAGTAAGGGTATCCAGATACTGAAGTCGGCGAGTCTATCCTGTCAAGGGAAAGTTGTAGTGAAACTAGTGGTGCTTGTTTCCATCACCAATGGAATCAGAAGATTATTCCTAGAGGGAGATAATAATCAATCTCCATATCTAAGAAGGTGGATCAAGGCTTCAACTATGGATCTATTCTGATTCATTAACCCTTGAGGAGTTCACTTGTAAACCACCATCACCAGAGTCATCACATTAGTGCTCCCCAGTCTCCTATTGAAGGAACGACTAGACACATTTTTGCCTTGGGTTCTCATGAATAGTAACTAGGATAGTTTTATTGGGTGTGGAAATATATTGATAAAATAGAGTTGGAACATATCCAAAATTCCCCTGATAAATGTTTTCGACAAACTCCAAAGGGATCCAAGGAACATGCTCATATCCCAGCTCACATGGATAATGTCTATAGCCATATTATTGTAATAATCATGGGGGAGGAAAATATCCACCCCCATGCATGAAGTCCATAAGAATATTTTGATGGAATACAGAGTAAAAGAGTCGGATAATATCCCAAACTCATTCAAGGATATCTTTCAGTATATATTAGAGATATAAAATGTGCAGGCATATATTTATGGTCACACTTTTCTAAAGTGTCACGAAATTCTAGATACATTTTACGAAATATTCTAGCATATTCTAAAACTAGTTAAGATACAGGGATAAGAACATATTCCTATCCTAGAATCTAGAGGAGTACATCACCATGATTAGTACGATCATATGGCTACACCAGAGAATGAAGACATTCTTTCTCTCATATAGGAGGATTATCAATATATTCCAGTAAATGACAAGGCATAAGACCTGGATCATAAACCAATTACAACAAGGGAACACAAAGTGAGAGAAACTCATGGCTCTGTAAAATAACATATTCTTGTCAATAAGATGAGCGACATGATCTATAGGCAGAATATCATGCTCATATATTCATTCAAACTGGGTCTCATCAAGTGAGAGTGACACATGCCTTAGGAAATGCTCCTATTATTGTTGAAAATAATCAGTGACATAATCCAAAGGCACATAACTGGGATCATATCCTCACTCTGACAAAGGATCACCAAGTTAGAGTGGCACATGCCTCAGGAAATGTTCATATTTGTATTAGAGAAACTACTGAGAATACCCCAATAGCTCATGGAATCTATGCTGATTTCTCAACTTCTATCAATTAACAATTCAACCAGTATCCTGCGGTGGCGATACATGGGGAGGATCAAATCAATTAAACCATTCTGGAGGTACATTAGCATATTTCAATGGTTAATTCATATTTGAACCAGTATTATATCCCCACTTTAGCCAGGGTTGACTGGTATATTCCAGAAACCACCCATAGGTAGGCTCATATTCATATTGATAATAATGTATCTCAATGGAATAATATAGAATATTTTATGTAGTGGTAACATATTCCCATAAAAATATTTTTATCCAGATATTCTGGAAGCTTTCATGGAGTAGGATTATATCCAATATCAACCCTAAAAGGAAGGTCGACATATTCTAGCCATGATGTAGAATGAGGCTCATATCACTGGTCTTCTCAATGCAAACATCCTTGAGGTTTTTCGATGCATATCTGAAACACCTCAAGGGTCTTTTGACTCATAAACCAAATAATAAAGATATAATTTTATTGATAATTCTCATAATTCTTTTTGTGGATATGGATTTTAGGGTCTCTACTCTAAACATCTGCTATGGCCAACCTCCTCATGGTGGTTTCTCCCTCGGACAAGGAAATCAACCCCTTTCCAAGACACCTATATATAGAGAGGTTCTCAATACTTATACATCCTTTTATTTAGAGGTTTATTAAAAAATAAAAAGAAACCATAAATAGTTCCATATTATCTATTTGTAACACTTCACCAGGGTCAGAAAGCAACCTAGAGATGTAACCTTTGTGGTTGGATTAGGTGGAGGCACACAATTCTTGTAAATAGAAGGTTGACATGAATATATCGAGTGATATATCTAGAAAAAACATCCCAAACATTTTCTAGCCCATCACTACTTCAAACTCTGAGGTCTTAGTCCAGAAATAAGAAAATATGTGGGAAAATCATCAGTGGCTAAAGGCTGTATGCCTCCCCTATCCAGGATATGAGGGTCACCTTTGGACCATAAACATACTGTATTTTCAAATACAAGTGGATTATATATTTATGTCCCAAGACCTGAAACTAGAAAAGAATAACACAAATATAAAACATTCTTTCTACCATTTCCCCATAACTCTTCATCAACTAATAATAGAAGATTTTTTGATTATCCATATTCAAGGATGAGAAAAGTATGAAGAATTTCACCTTGACATACCCCTAGAACAATAGAACTACCAAAATACAACATCCTATAATGTCATATCTACTGAGAAAATAAGGGGGTCTAGGAAATTCATGTTCCAACAGGCCAATACAATGAAATACCCCTACTTTAAAAATGAAAATTTGCTACTAACAAAGGGAGAGTATTCCCAAAAAACCTTTAAGTTGGCCCCCTCAAAACAATGGGAACACATTTCCAACACAGAATATGAAGTTTGAGTCAACAAAAAAACATGTAGAAAATTACTCCCATCATTGGATTCCATTTCACCCAACTCATGCTAAATAATAATTGATAAAAATAAAATTGTTCATAATAGTAGCTTACCTAGATGATTTTAGGTGTGAACCCATCTCACAAGGATAAAGGAATATATAACGCTTCCTCTACCACTCAGACCATAAATCCTTGAGATGATTAAAGACATATCAAGAGCAGCTGAAAACCAATCCCAACTCATAGGGATTGGGGAATTTTTATCTCAATGTCTATCACTAGGTTCATCACACCCCGGGCGGGTCCTAGAGATATCAATGGTGGTTCCAGATAAATCCTATCCGACAAGGATGGGGGAGAATTTATATCTCAATTCTCAACTTAAGAGTCCTTAAATCCCCGACTCGAATAATAAAATCCTCAATAACATAACCAACAAGTGCCAATGGAAACCTAGAATCGTCCACATCCCATAGGGATGGTAAAATGTTTTTCAATATCAACAACCCAAAATAAATAATTATTCTTTTTTTTATATCAGAAACATCGATAGTCCACATCTCATCCATTCATCCTACCATAAGATAATCCATTTCTATTTAGGTCCCTTTTAATAAACATGACTAGAAACACCCTCAAGGTCACTATTCATAGACCAAGACAGGAGGAACATATAGTGAATGAAACCAAACCCTATAAGGGTCATTAGAAAAAATGGTCAAATATGGCCAAGGGTTAGAGAAATGAACATAATGTAAATAGTGTAGAGTCACGTTATTATGTTCAGAGAAATGGAATAACTACCATTTTCTGATACACCTCAGGGAACATCATCACCATTAACAAAACAAATATTTTGGATGAAAACACCAATACAGTGGGATGAAATATGAATAATAGAACTAGATAAGAGGGTTATCTAGATACCCCAACTGAGGATGTACGTATGTGGAATTAGAGGATGAGAAAAAGTGGAACTTTTAAATAATGAGTTCCCACCTATACTATAGAACACCGCCAAGGAAAAATGGAATGATGTGGTTACATTACACTCCCAAACCATAGGAATCAATATTCCCTCATTGGAGGAATGATTTTCATAATATGATAATGAGATTGAGATTCTTAGACAACTCAATGAGGAGCTACAGAGGGGCAATATTCCCACTATGTAACTTCTTCAAACAGAGGTGAACACACCACCTACCACACATCATGGAAGAGTAAATATATCTACCGAAGATAAATCTGAGCATCTGGCCTACTCATGATCTAGGAAGCTGGTCTACATAAACGAGGACATCATAGATGACAATGAATTTCCTCTGTTATGGAAACAACCACTCCCCTTTTAGGGAGATCATTCAGTCTTATCACAGATCGATATTCTGAAGTAGATGAAAAAGGGACACATCATCCAACTATTTCTTCCCCATGTATATGGGAGACGAGATAGAATGAAGTACCTATAGAATTTATCAACACCATCGAATCCCTAGCCATCTAAATGGAATCCATATAAGGGTTGCATACACCTGTGTAGTCTAAGAAGAATACATATATTGAATTTTTGGATGACACTTTACCCCAACGAATTTAATAAATGCTACCATCTAAACCCTTGATAATGTAAGATATCTAGAACATTATCTCATGAACATTGTGTGATTATTTGTCTTAGTGATGGACTCTCAAGATTAGTATGAGACAACCAATATTAGTTGTTTTTTATAGACTTTGATAGGGCCAACCCTAGTTTGGTATAACATCCTCACAACAGGATCTATTTTGGGATGTGGAGACCTTAATTGTGAACTCTTTCATTAATTCATCTCTACTGTAAGGAAAATGAAAATTATTGACCTCAAAAACTACAAACAACACAGAAATGAGAGGGTTTCTGACATCATATCTAGATAGATTGGTTTAACCTATTCACTTAGTATCCATCTCTTGTAAGAAAAATTGATTTAAATCCATGTTGAAAATATTTGGGATGATTTAAAGACACCATTTATCTAAATGAAATATCCAGGATGAATTTTTTCATTTGAAAAAATGGTACAACACCTAGATGATACAATTAATGGACCTGAGCTAAGTCTTGAATCATTCCCTTGACACGGGGTAAAGGGATTGGTAATGAAAATAATTTTTTTTCCTAAAACTAATACTAATTCTCACCCAAGCACCAATTTAATACTGGAATCTCTTAATGCATCCTTTCAAGTGAAAAAACATCAAAATCACCCTCGACTAAAAGAAAATAATTATTTGGGTCTCCTATGATTTGAGGAATGGATGGATAATGCATAATCCTTCTGAAATGATAAAGTACCTAGGTATTTCCTTATCGGCCTCGAAAATAACCTACTCAAGCTACCACATCCAAAGAAACCCAATGAGGTCAACCTCACTAATTGTCACAACTACTTTTCCTTTCACATGAGGCTGGGGAACACTATCCATGATTTATTTATCATTAAAGATATCCTCTAAATCATAGTTTATTTTGGACATGTGATATTGGAAAATTCCTTGAAATATTCGACTTTTTTAGTCATCAACCAACAAGAATAAGGGGTGACTAGAAAGGGTTTTTTTCTAAGTGTGGAAAGAAGTTCGATAACTGGATGACTCAAAAGGTAGTTAACAATGCTCATTCTACCCTAAGGGAAAACATAAAACACCCTTATCAATCTTATCTCTAAGGTAGGTATCATCAAATAAGCTTCCAAAATGTGTTCTTAATCATTATAAATAGGAAGATGTATAAAAATAATAATCATATTCATCTCCTATGCAAGATATGAATATTGAATATTTATTTCCTACAACATCTGAAGAATGAGCACAACACAATAAAATGGAACCCTCGTTGGATAAAGAGTTTATATTTTGTTCTGTTAACATAATAAACTTGTAAGGTACCTTCTATGATAATTAATATTCCACTGATTATGAGTCCCTCATAACTGACTAGTGATCTGGAGGCCAAAGGCAATGGAGTTGAGGATACAGGGGACAAAACGGGTGAGGTTGAACCCAATATTTCAGTCACATCCTCATAGAATCCATATATACAGCTGAGACCCATGGATTATCACTCCACCAATCCCAATGGTAACACGTAGAAGCCCTAGGGCCCTTTAATGTTGTTCAAGACCAACCATCTTACACGACCGCCTAACAAGGGTGTTATTTTATGATCATCCCATATTATGAGGAAGGTCGGTGCAACCTACACCCTTAAAAGAAGATCCTACCTGAGCCTCTTCTCAAGTACTAATCCCTTCCACCTGAAATACCTTAGCTCATGAACCACATAATAGGGAGTATCCCCACTTTTTAAAGAATACACATTTGGAACATAAGTACGACATTCTAAAACAATTGATAGTTTTTCCATACAAACTCCCAAACATGGATCCTCTCTATATTTCAAAGGAACACAGAGAAGAACTTATTGGGGACCTCCAAATCCGATTGGATTTTGAGATATAAGTTTCTACAGTGGAGGTCTATCAAGTGGATACTATGTTATCAGATTTCCCTTCCACCATATCATCCCTAGAAAATGATCAGGAAGAAGTTGTCTAGGAACATATCAAACCCCAATGTTTTTCATGTAAACATGACAATGTTGACATGTGAATGGATTATATTTTCAATGGTTCTTGAATCAACCTCATCTAATTCAGTCCCAAAAATTTTGGGATATAGTGAATGATATTTATCTCATAAAAATATAACCATTCAAGGGTATGATAAGAGAACGTAAGTACCTCTTAGTAAGATCAAACTCAAATATATTTTTTGGGATCTCAAATTTAACACTGAGTTCATGGTTATCCAACAAGACACTAAATATAATTTCATTCTTGTAAGATCTTGTATTCATAGACATTTGGTAGTACCTTCATAATTTTACTAGTTTTTCAAATATACTAGTGATGGGAAGGTCGACATACTACATGGTGACATCTCCCCCATCGAGTCCTGTGAATCTATATGTAGTGAGGTAGGTTTCTAAAAAGGGAGGGAAAACCGAATGGTTGATGATGATATGAAATTTACAGCCCCCAATGGATTTGTGACCTTCCATGCATATCCCTAGAGTATTCTTTATGGATATTATTTTCTACCCATAAACCCGGTTGAGGTAGTGGATTAATCCGAGATATCCAAGATCTTTCTGTCATGAGTGACAAAAAAAAAGAATAACTAGATTCAGAATTTCTCTTAAATTTCTATGGTAGTTTGGGATTAAAATGCCTCTTCCCATTTCCTATCTCACCCCAATAGTGAAAAATATTCCTTCGGATTACCCACCATGTCTGAAAATTCATCCACTAACCCATAGGTGGATGAAAAAGTGAATGACCTTCGGAATTCCAGTCCCTTATTTTAGGAAGGTGTCTCCACTGCCATTGATGAGCTCAGGCATGTAAATATTGGAATATAAGAATATCTAAGACCCACATTTATTAGTTACTCCATTCCTATTGTGGATTAAGAGATGTATGTCATATTCCTAAAAAAAATCAATAAATATTTTCTTGTAATTATAAATAAATTTCATGGGTTGAACCCTAATGTTTCCATATGCCACCTAGGATTACCTGATGACCATTGGGGTTTCAAGCAAGTTTCTTGGAGGACCCACCTATCTCATAATACTAATGTAGAGTTAGAAGTTGATAAATTAATCAAATAAATAATTTTTTAGGATGTTCAGTACGTAAGATGGCTCACCAATACCATTATTATAATGAAATAGAATGACTAGATTAGGGTCTTGATGGATTTCAAAGACATTAATTGAAAGTTCCTAATGGAATATTTCCCATTTTCGATCACATAAATCTTGATCAATGAAATTGATGGATTCTAAGAACTTTCTATCCTAAATAGGTATTTAGGATACAATAAAATTAAGATATCCCTTGAAGAAGATGAACCCACTACTTTTAGAGTGCCTTGGGGGATCTTTTGTTACTAAGTCAGTCCCTTTGGATTAAATAATGTTGTTGAAACTTACCAATGCTCCATTCATCATATCTTTAATCCCTTCTTGGGATGAATAATAGAATGTTATATTGAACACCTGGTATTCAAATCCCAAGAATGATGTGATCCCTTTAGAAACCTCCAAACAATATTCAACAATTCGCATTAGTATAGTTTTAAGATGAACCCACTAATGTGTGATTCAAGGTAATGTTAGTGAAATTCCTTGGCATTGTGTTGTGCCGCCATGGCATCGAGGTTGACCCAAAAAAGACTAGTGAAATCTTAGAAATTCCAACCCTTATAATCGCAATGAAATAAAGGGATGTTAAGGGATACATTCTTATATTTTTATTTTCATAGCTAACTTTGACATAAAATATCCCCTCATATCCATATTAATAAATAAGGGAGTCTCCTACTGATGAGACGAGGACTACCAAGAATCCTTTGAGAGTCTTATGCAATAATTTCTTCATCAACCATTCCTAATTCCATTGGTGGATGTAATGACACTCATCTTGTATCTGTCCACCATGGAATGATCACTTAGAGATCTCATTGCATAAAAAAATATGATGGAAATGAAAAAAATTCTCTACTACATTAGTAAGACAATTATTGGTACTGAGACATGGTATTCTAATGTTTACATAGAATTTCCTCATGGTCGTCTTTTCATTGAAAAATAAGTAGTATTACATGCATCACCATGAGGTCCACTTAGTCTCTTGTATTGACCATATTAAGTAAATATGTGGCCATCCTGTGTTGATTGGGTGAATGGACTGAAGGGCGGTTATTATGAAACAATATGCCATCCAATTCATGTCACAGAAGGTAGTGAAAGGGCAGGCCCTAGATGAATTCTGTGTGGCATATCTGAACACGGAAATCTACCAACTAGAATCCAAACATCATAAATAAATGGTTTTTTATGATCATTACACTCCATTAACAAGTGAGATGATTTTTTATGGTTCGTCCAAAGTCTTATTGACAAGAGGATAGGAAAACCGAAGCTAAAACGGGTTGGTTTAGGAATTATATTTGTTTCTCTAGAAAAATATTTTTTGCCAAGGCTTTCTCAATATTAGAATACATCCATAACAATGAGTCTGAATAACAATACATTGTTATTGGTTTATAAATATCTCTATAGCAGCAGATAGCCCACATGAATTTCAAAGGTGATTCAGAGCTAGTGATAAAATAATTCAGTGGAGAATATTCTATCGAGGAGGAATGTGACCCTATGATTGGTTGTGTGATAAGACTAATGAAAAAATTCCATTTTGAAGCAATGTTACATCATGTCCCCCTATCAAACATTTATTTTACCGACACAATATCTAATACAAGTAAATTTTTTCCTGAACCTGATCTGAACGATGTGTTCTTCCACATCACATACCAAAGGGTGGCCTCATCGTTCATCATCTATGACATGGAATAGATTAGTCTAGTAAAAAAATTTCTATATTATGATGAACCAATATCCACCGTTGGATGTAGGAATCCCATAATTTATTATCCCCAAAATGGGACTCTCCTGATCGACTGAGCTGAAATGGAATAAACTTATTGTCAAGCTGTTAACGTTTTCCATCAGGATGAGACAAATGAGAAAAAATACCTCTAAATATGTGGATTCGATAGAATCCTCTTTAGAGGCATAGTTGAAAGAGATATTCTAGCTATCATGGAAAAAGTCTATGTAAGTTCCTATGGTTGTCATCAATCTGGGACTATGATCTACCATAAAATTATGATATTTGGATACTGTTGAAAAAAATGATACATAACTGTATTGAATTCACTAGGAAATGTAATAAATTCAAGATTAATGAAAAATCATCGATTAACCCTCAGAATTTCTACATATAGCTAAATATTCCTATCCATTTTCTGTATAGTGAATGGATGTTGTGAGGAAATTTACCCAGACACATTTATGTGGTTTAAGTATATCCTTTCTACTACTGAATTATTTTCTAAATCATATTGGTTAATACCCCTCAAAAAATTTGGGATGAATAACATCATTAAATTCACAAAATGTATCATTATTATAAAATTTTTTATACCTCACATGATATTGACAGACAATAACACCAACTTCTGGTCAACAAAGTTGATTAAATTGTATACATTGTACAACATCAAGTCTAACCATTCATCATGAAATCATTCAATAAAAAATGTTAAGACAGAGGCCTTCAACAAGAATTTGTCATATATACCTAGAAGATGGTATAAAAGGAAAATAATACTTGAAAACACAAGATCCTTAATGATTTATGGGCCTACCATTCCACCACATGCACTTCCTTGTAGAATACAACATATTCATTGTTGTATCAAAATAAAGCAGTGTTTCCCATATAAGTATAGTTTATATTTATTCGAATAAATTTGTGAAAAAAACCCTAAGATGATGAGAAATAAAAAAAGAGGCAATATGTGTTAGAAAATCTCGATGATAAAATGTTTAATATAAGGCAAAACATTAAATTCCATCAGTATCAGATCACATGATACTTTAATAAAAAGGTTTTCCATTTTCTGTTCCTTCAAAGAGAATTGGTATTAGATCTTAGAACCCTAATAATAGTAGAAATGAAACCTCAACAGTTGGAACTAAAATGGGAAGTGCCTTACATTATATATAATGTGTATTATAAAATAGATTAATCACTGGGAAGCTCCTTACATTAAACATTATGCCCCAAAAAATGTGAGGTTTCCCAATAAATACTTTTTATCACTACTAGTGAGAATCAAACATCCTGGTTTCTAGTTGTTAAAAAATATTATTTTTCCTAGTAGCATGGTGTTAAAATGCATGATACTTTCTAGAAGCGTGATGTTAAACTGTAAGGAAAATATCCATGTCATGTGACATTAAACTACATGATAGATACGTCCTCACCACCTAATATTAATCTGCATAGAGAATGTCTTTTCATGGATGGTTCAAAATAGATGAGCTAGATCAGTGGAAAATCGAAATGAAGTTCCCCTGTCCTTGTTTATGAGTCAGATCCACATGGGGAATAAATACATTCAGTAACTACATGTTTCATAATTCCTTCCATAACATGATTAACATAGACACTTGAATATCCGATCCTACTTCAAGCCATAATATATTTATACCAATCAGAAGACATCAGATTGTGTTACAACATCTCAAGAAAATTATGTAAATATGTAGTCTTACCATGTGTACTAATCATAGTATTCCTTAGGCAACCAGACTAGAAATCCTCATGTAACAAATAAGGTATTCCTCTCATGTGATGATTTCCCAAATATCTGGACAACATTTATAGGGGTTCATGTATTTATTTTCATGTTGGGCAATCATTATTTTTTTACATGATTTTATACATTATTTTTCAAATAAATATGAATGGATTTATTCTAATTCTAATGAGATATGTAGAAACTCCTTAATTATATATCTTGTTCTAGCCACCAAAATATTTAAAACACCCATTTCCTTTAATTTAATTGACACTATGTGGTTAATGAATCATTTACCATTCCTTGTTTCTCACACCAAGAATATCTCACATGGTCTTATGAGTTTTAGTAAGGTATTCCCCTCATGATTGAGGAATATCTGTCTATATCAGAAATAACATGGTCATGAATGAAAGATCTTAAAATTTTCAACATAATTCCTTACTTTATGATGTTAAATATATGGTTTATGTATCTTTCATTTAATAAAATAGTTCATTACTATATAACTCACCTAAGAGGACCATTTTCCTTGTATTGGGTCCCCCACCAAACCATAGTTAAAGTAAAATGTGTGGCTTGATTTCTATTACCGCAGGATACATAATGACACCCAGATCATCAATTCTGGGTCCATCTGTAATAATCTAATGGAACACTGTCATCCTATGTTTATGGGTCAGACCTACATGGAGAGTTTCCCATTCAATAACTATGTGTGTATTTATTACTATTTCTACAACATTATTAGTGACACCCATATAATTAATCCTGGCTCAAAACACAACAATCAACGAGAATAATTCCACTCTCTATGCATGGGTCATAAATGCGTGAATCATTTCCCATTCATGAAAAATGTGTGTCTTGATTCCTATCATTACAATACTCATAGTGATGCCCATATTTCCAATCCCATATCCACCAATAATAAAAAATATTACCCTCCTTTAGTGTAGTTCATACATGCTTATAGATATTTCATGCAATAAATTCATGTGTCTTGATCAATTTTATCACAGGATATATATTGATGTCAGGATACTCAATCCTAGGTCCAACTATAATAATCAATAGGAAAATACCCCCTCTACTTATGGTTGATACCTACATTGATATTTTCCCATTAAATAACTACATGTGACTTGATTCCTATTATCATAGGATACCTAGTGATGCTCAAATATCTAATCCCAGTTCTAGTCACAATATAAATGATAAAAATGAACCTCTAAATTTATATGGGATAGACCCATGAAATGATCCATATAAGGCTCACACTCAGATATCTTAATCGACTTTTTAGTCATCCCTTATTTCTCATGTTGACCATAGATCATGTGATATAAGGGAATATAGAAAATTTGTGTGGCTAGCATGGACAAGAGGTGTCTTATATCGGGAACCATGTCCTTGTCTCTTGATGTTAAACTTCATAACCAATTACTGGTCACATGAAATTAAAATTCATGAAAAAATGTCCTCAAATAGAATAAATAATCCCCTCTAATATTTGTGTAACAAAGAATCACATGTTTTATTCCTCATCCTCAAAATATGTTCAATACATGTTGGTGTAGCCTTTAGGGTACTTGAACCCTTATTTAATATTATGTTCTCTGTGAACCAAATTCATATCTTCATTATATGTGTCAACACAACTAGTTCCTAAACTTTATTACCTTATTTAAGAACCCCATAGACTATGGTATTTCTTTATATTGGTTCTTCCCTGTAGAAAACTTTTAAGAGGGACTAGTTCATCTAATATGATCATTTTATCCTAGGTTTACACCTTAAATCCATGAGTTACTATCTTGGTCATCAAAAATATTATAGGCTTCCACCATTACCAATGGATTATCCATACCCCCCAGTTATCAACTCTAGTTAACTCAGATATTATTGGTTTATGAGTTATACCTTCTGTAAGCACATTATTCAATTGGATTTAGATACTCTAAACTTTACAAATCTATGAATCATACCCATTTTCAAAGAAAGATTATGAAATTGTATCCTTATATCCATTCATTATGTGGTTTTCATATTCTGTAGAGACCCAATTACATTGATCCAGTCACCAATGTATCCTTCCTATGAGTTAGGTTTCTGCATTGATATTTCCACTAAGGAGTTGATTATGGCATGATTTCTTCCATTACAATACGCATACGTAAAACCAAGAAACCACAACCATAAAATTAGTATATAATTATTTTTGAAATTAGGTTTGAGTCATACAATATTTATCCACCAATGCACGAGTCAGATCAACATGTGTCTTGATTGCGCACAAGATAAATCATTACAAGAAGGGATCAAACATATGTCTACCCATCAGTTAGCCTATGCAAGGATAAATTGTTTTTATTGCTTCTAAATACCCCTGAAAAAATATGAAAAGTGACATCAAGGATACCTTTCAAAATTTTACATTGGTTCCCACATCCATACCAGATGATGTTAAACGGCAAGGAAAACATCCATACTGCATGATGTAAAACTGCACAATAGACAAATCCCCAAAACAAAATACTAAAATGTGATAGTCATCAACCATCATTATTCATTAACGACAAGGAAAACATCCATACTGCATGATGTAAAACTGCACAATAGACACATCCCCAAAACAAAATACTAAAATGTGATAGTCATCAACCATCAATATTCATTATCAAAGGAACATAAGAACCTGAACCTATTAACAAGAGTATGGGGTGCATATATCATTTTATTGGAACCAAAATCATAAATATAACTTCATGTCTTGAGTGACTCAGTTTTCATCAAACTTACAAGGCCCTTGGAAAATGACACCCAACATCAAGTTGACCCTTTTTTAACTATGTATATCTACCCATAGTTCCCTCATATGAGCTCTGAGATATCAACCAAATGCTTCATAAGTTTAAAAAAGTAAATTTTTTATCATTTTCAACCCCGACATCACCATTGAAGAACATAGCACCTTAGGGTTTTTTGGGTCATCCCCCACATGATTTCACTATATCATTACCCATGAACTAAGATCCTTGATCTATGATTTACAATTTTTCCATATCCTCCTTGAAAGGATTTTGGAGTACTATTGACCCAGGGAATCCAAATTAGGTTATTGTGTAACACAACCATATCAGTTCCACATGCATCATGACCTTAAACTACATGCACTTTGGTCAATGTTATAGGTCCTTAAACTTTATCCTTTAATGGTTCAAATCAGAAGAACCAAAAAACAACTGGAGAATGATACATAAAACATTTTTGGTTGAAAACCATCAAATGGAGGCCGGAGAAAAATTCATGTCTCTTCTCACTAAACTCTTCATCATTAGAGTTTAGGAAAACGTTAGAGTGTAAATGAACAAGGAATAAAGCTCATGGGGCACATGTTAAGCCCCAAGTAAAATCCAATCCATGATCGTTGGACCCAATAGTCCAAGAAAAATTTAGAGTAATGATTTTTTACATGTTCTCCCTATGATAACATGATCACTAAGAGACAAAAAAACTTTTACGCTGGTCAACCCCTTCTTGAGTATTAAATATTCCATAATCCACATTTATTCTTTTGATGTTTGAGCTGATTCCACTAGTTCCTCGAGCTGATATCCTTCTCTTGGAACCCCATAGACCTTGGGATTACTTTATCTTGGATATTCCCCATAAAAACTAGTAATTGGGATTGGTTAATCCAAATACATCCTTGGATAACAGAAATCCCCCCATAAATCCCAGAGTTAACATCTTGACCACATGAAACATTACAGGATCCCACCATTACCAATGCTAGGTCCGTACCCACCAATTTAGACCTCAATTTAATTGGAATATTCTTGGACCATGATATAAAATAACCATAACTACACTATTCAAGTTGATTCTGAATCCCCAAAATTACATTTACCTCTATCATACCCTTTATCAAAGTAGGAATGTGTCACTCCATTCCTAAACCTTTTCATGTCCCAAAACATGTGACTCAAAACCAAGTTGTGTAGGGACCAAGCCTCCCAAACAAGGGTTGAGTATCCATATGGCTCCTTTACCCTCCTCAGATAGATTTATATTCATACCATACTTAATAATCTAGACATTTGTTCCTTTTCAAATCTTTCATGGCCCTTGGAAAAGAGTGGGGATCCCCTTTACATAACCATGAATCTAAGACATACGGGTTCATGCATAAGGGCATCTGAACAACCAAATAGAGGCATCCACTCCTTGAAATAAAGGACCTCCGATCCTTGTAAGCCTTGATGACATCGCAGTGGAACCCATCCCCTTATGGTGTTTTGGTTCATCCTAGATATGTCTTCCCCATTCCACATTTATCGATTCACAATTTTAGGTTTAGAATTACAACAAATATATTCCATCTATCCAAGTGGACTCTACATCCGTAATATTTTACCATCTACCAATACATTCTTTGAAATATCCCATGGATCTTGGAAATGAGTAGTGACACCTTTACGTGACCATTAATGTACACCCTATAGACTCATGCATAAGGGAATTTGACCTACTGACTAGAGGTATCTCATCCTTGAATGAAGGAAACTCTAATAATCATGAGCTCTGAAATCACTACGGTAGAACTCAACACCTAAGGGTATTTTGTGTCATCACTAGTATGTATGCCCCATTCTATATTAAAGAATCATGTCTTGAAAGAAATAATTTAATATTCATACCATTTTATATTCGTACTACATGAAATTAAACTATGAATAATATTTCCTTACCGGATGTAATTAAAATACATGAAGAATATTAATTCATGAAAGGTATATTACAAGAAATAAAAGGTTTGAAATGTAAGACCCTAAACTACAAAAAAGTAATGGGATGTATTTAAATAACTAAAAAAATTACTGAAAGATACATAATGCTCACCAAGTTGAAAACCCAAAAGGGGGATCCTGATAAGATGAGTTTCTGCTCACTAGAAATGCACTTTATGTGATCCATGCAATATTGAGCACTCATAAAAAGGAAAAGTCATAAAAATTGTCTTGTGAAAAAACCTATAATAGGGAGGCCTAAGAAAAAGTAAATTCCACTCCTACAAATATTTCTCTTATATGAATGTTAGGAAATAGTTAGGTATATATAAATTAAAATATCCAAATCTTATAGGGATCATTAATTTTTCATAGGAAAAATCAAGCTATTCTCACTAAGTGTACTAAAATAGAGAATTATTTAGAGAATTATACCACTAGGAAATATATTTTACTCAAATTATCCTTTTAAATATGGTCATATTATGATAAATTGAGTAGGTACATCAATGAGGAATCTAATGATGATGATAAATCATGAGAAATTATAGAGAGAAATATATTTTGATTTAAACATTAAAATCTAGATATTTGTTTTTACTTATAATTATGAAAAGGATGGGCATCAATGATGATTCATACAATATCTGAACAATGAATTCCATACAAATCATTAATAAAGAAAGGATAGATAATGATATGTAATTTTCCCAAAATTTATTAACTGATAATGTTCAAAAAAAAGAGTGTTATCTACATTCTAGAGTCTCTCATACAGGTTTAAAAATGGAGAGAAAAAATACTCCCCTGGATGGATCATGGTAAAATATGATTGGATGCATTTTCCAAATCATGCAAAGGGTTTTGGGAGGTATTAATGGAATGATGATGCGTCGTTCACTCCACCTTCACCAACGGAGCCTTAGGTTTAAGAGTATCAAAAAAATAAGATAACTCTTTATACCCTTTCTTACTAGCTTCAATAAATACAATCACGTCAAATGTTGGGATCTAGAATAAGATTTTTACAATTTGTATTCTTCAATTTATACAATCAATTTATCCATATGAGAATGTAATTGATAGGCTATGTGATGCCTCTGGTTGATTACCTGTGATGTTTCCCTTATTGACTGGGCTAGAGAAACATCATCATCAAAACTGCATAGGTCCTTTTCACTACTAAATAGTTGTTTTTTAGTCATGATAATTCACATCATGATATCATATATTGGTTGGAAGTCAAATATTCCTCCACCCAAATCATGAAAAAATTTGAGAAGGTGTTCCTATTGGTCATGAAATGTATCCAAGGGGGTTTTAGTAATAAAAGTGTAAATCTGCTACCAAATTACACTACATCATTCTTGGTCCACTACAACTATTATGATATCTATTTCATAAAGAATAATGATTGGTTAATCAATGTCAAACACCTAATCTGTTCAAGTAAGGATTGTCTGAGCTGACATAGAAGAAAAAGAACAAGTTTCATGCACTCTCATATCAATTGATGCATCAAACACCACTAATATTTAAGGTCAATCTTCCTCAATGAATTATGTTTCAATAATGTGATATGTATCACTTGTTTGACAACACTTCCTCATAGGATTTCCTAAGTCTTCAATCAACTCAATTTATACTACCGACAAGGGGCTCGGTGAAGCACATGGTTCTTCCCCTTGAAGAACCAATTTATTTAGTCACCACCTAGGTATGTTTCCACCTGAGACTTGTTGTTGTAATATGATATGAAGTAATAAGTTCCAAGATGTGGAAGAATAATCTCAGCATGTGTGTCTTCATGCACCAACTTAATTCAAAATTGGGGGATAATACAAAGATATTGTTTTCCCCATAATCCAGCTAAAGGGAGAGGAGAAACCCTTTGAATGAAATAAATTTGGAAATATAACTAATAAAGGGTATATGGATCATAAATTATCATATTTTCTTTATGGCCTATAAGAACACCATCCTGAAGAGAGATTTTATATGACCGTTCGTTGGAAGAGACACTATTCTTATAAAAACTTATCCTACTCAGTATGGGATGGGGAATGAACATGAAACGATTAATCCATATAATCATGTCAATGAACTCATCAGGGACTAGAGGAATAACCTCAACCTTAGAAATATTCAATATCCTTGGATGGAATGAATCATCAGGGATCAAAGTAGTGTTATGGTACTTGTAATAGTAGAAGTCCTATCCTATTTTGTGGAATAAGAACTGTAAATGGTCACTAAGCATGTATGATAAATTTCCTTATTAGATATGGACTAGGAGTTGGTATAGGAGAGAAAGAGTATATATGGTTAGATTAAGAGGCCATCCAACTTCTAATAATGCATCCATAATTAGTGTGCCAACTCAAATTCCCAAGAGTGTGTCCCCAGTGGCGAAAATCCATCCGTTCAAAAACATGGGTAAAAAACCACTAGACAAAGTCTTAGGGATTGTTATAGTCCCACCCAATATCCCCACAATTTATACTCTATAGCCTCAAGGATTTCCAAATAGAATATCATGCCATCATGAACTTGTTAGGAAGGGAACACTTGAGGGTGTATAGAATTCTCTTGATTTTCTCTATGGGATAGAAAGATGTTGATCTAGTTATTAAAGTAAATGAGTGAGTATAGATTCAGATCCTTAATTAACATCCCCTTCACAATGGTAAGCATATATGTTTCCATGGTCAGAGTTTGTATAGAGTCTTCTCAAATATTAGTGGAAAGAAGAAAATCGTCACACTTCTACCTAAGATGATATATACCCCCACCAGGTAAATTACTTAATTGATGATCCCTAATTATTTGCGAGACATATGTAATGAATTAGTGTTGTTACACCTATTGATGATAATCTCTTTGAGAAGTTCCAAATGATGATACAAAAATTAACTATGAGATCTGTGTTTCCTTATAATTCTTAATATCGGGTAAATGGTCAAAGAACTCTAAGAATCTATTCCTAACTAAGAATGGACATACCCATTCATAAAAAAAGTGACAACCAGTTCATAATTCCCTACTGGTTCACCAACCACTTATCATATTATTCAACTAAGATACAATCATACTTGAAGAAATTTGATCAATTAGCTGGTGGTAAATAACACAACTATATGGACCTCAATGGGTGTTCCCCAATATCTGAGATAATCCCTGATGTTATTAAACAAACAATTGAACATCCGTAGAGTTTTTTGTATAGATACAGTCAAGGGAGGATGCAATCTAGTAATATGGGATATTTTAATCCCGTGAAGGAATGACTACATCATATAGCACAAAAAACACATATAAAACAAGTCGACGTGATAGGGGATATCTCTAAAGTTCAGGTGGTAGAATCCCCTTCAAAACCACATTGTTAGAGAATGTACGATATTAAGGGTAGGTAATTTCATTCCCAAAAATCATGGCCCTATGGATGGATGCATTGGATAATTCCTAAGATCTAGAATCCATATCTATGAAAAATGGATTAACATGTTAGATGAGAAAAGAAATCTTTTCAAAAGAGGCGCATGACCTCGACATCATCATGTGCATAACATGAACAATGGATAAATTTTTGATCTCATGAACTAATGTGGGTCTCGAAAATCACATGATCCATAAAGCACTTTTCGAATAATATAACCCATAGAGCATCTTAAAAATTAGAAAACCCCCAAATAATTTCATGATCACATGATCTTTCATAAGTCCTATGATCACATGACCCTAAGATGGTCACTAAAATCTTATAATGATCAAGTGATCACAAAACTTATCTTGTAGATCTTGGGAGGCTTTCAAGACATCCATATAGTGAAGGACTTGGTTCATATTTTAAAAAAATAACTATGAATTAGCTTGTAACTCATTAGAATATGTACTAAGGTAAACAAGTCACACAGTGATATTTGATGAAAGAGACTCATAAAATAGTCTTACAATCAGATTATGTAGAGAGGTCTTGTGAAATGGTTCTTATGGTGAGATATTTTAATGAAATCATGAAATAAGAAGAACCAAAATAGATTTAGAATTTGAATTCATCAGTGGAATGATCCACCCCTCTCTCTCCTATTTATAGGATTCTATGCAGAATACCAATGGTTTCTTGAAAGACCAAACATCATATGAGTTACCACGCGTTGAAATACCAAAGGAACCATGATAGAAATTAATCTCCTATGAACCGAGTCCTTTTCCCTATAGACCTCACTCATGAGGGGGTTATTTTTTGGAACCCACCAAATCGAAATAAAAAATTATATAATTAAAGAAATATATAAAACATGGGTATTATTTTATCCATAAAAATAGTGTAAATCATATCATGAAGTCTTGGTAGACAAATCATGTGGATCACATAACCTCTAGGAGGACACATGATCTCATCACCCTTATAAGGCCATGAAAATAAATCATGTGTTTCACATGAAAAGTTTTTGATCATGTGGTGCCCCTCTGAAAAAATATCCTTTTCTTGTGATGGTTTCTAGATAAGAACTGATGGTTATGAAAGGGATACCATATAATATTCTTAGACCACACACCTTTTAAATTTACAGAAACCTGAAAATAATCCAAAAAACCTTATAAAATAAATATGGATAAAGGTATAAGCTTCATGTGAGGGAGAGTTATTTTGATCATTGTAAAACATACTTATACAATTCCTAAGACCCCACAGAGACCCCAAGCGACAACACGGTCTTATCAAATGAGAGAATATTTTTGTGTCACCTTCATCATGAAAAGGACCTTGGACACATCTATTCAATTATATTATTCCCCTTAATCTTCATATATATGTGGAGGTATTTTCTGTGACAATTCTTGCACACTATTGTGAGACCCATCATTGATCACTTGATGAATCACACAGAAGCATAATGTATATCCAAGACAACACATACATAATATCAAAAAATCCCATACTATAAATTTGATTTCTAGATATAAAATCAATGAGAAAAATCTAAGAGACTTATAATATAATTAAATAAAAAGGGAAAATGTGGAAGCCTCTCCCAAAGGAAAAATACCCTAATATTCATATGAAAAGAATATTCTACCTCTTGGGATCATTATTGATCGCACAATGTCCCCTTAACAAGCCATATTGATCCCACAAGAGGCCGCTGAAAAGGTTTCTTGATCTCTTGACTGGAATCTGACAAGACATATTAATCTCATGAGGGACCCATAACAAGTCTTCTTTGATCATGTGAAATTCTTTCCGTAGACATCACGATCTAGTAAAGAATATCATAAATGTTGGTTTAATGGTAAAAGTCTATTTGATATAATGGATTTTAATAAACATGGTGATTATGAAGTGTTATCATGGTCGTTGTTTTTTAGGTGACAACTTAAATGACCCACAGTTTGATCATGTGAAGCATGTGATGAAATGATACCTTAACAAACTAACATTCATATATTGGATATACATGCCATGAATGATGATATATAACCGAGGTATAGAGGTATATAAATACACATATCCCCTCTGAGCACACACACATATATGGGGACCACAACACCCACAAGAGTGTGTAAGAGTATAATTCATGAACGTGAAAGTCACACGATTACAAGAGTCTTCCACTAGGTAAAATATAGGGAACAACCTATGGGATCACATGACATGTATATGGGCTTCATGGGATCATCCTATAAATCATTAGAAGGACATACGACCTACCAACAAGATTATATGAAGGGGTTTCTTCATGTAGACTTGGTCTAATGAAATCTAAACAAGATAATGCATAATGAACATTGAGGCACGTTTGAAATAAATGATGAAAAATATAAAATACTTATGTGAAAATGGATATGATAAAATTCATGAAAATTCATCTTGTGATTCGCATGACCTCTCCAAATAATTTGAAACCCTAAGGATATGTCACCCAAGTCTTATGATGTCCCCTGGATATGTCACCCATGTCTTACAAAGTCCTGTAGACATATCTCCCAGGCCTTTCTAAATCCTATTCATATGGATCCCAAGTCATTTGAAGTCCTATGGATATACCTTCATGGTCTTTCAAAGTCCTATGTGCATTTCATCCAAGTCTTGTGACATCCTACAGACATGTTTGCCAGGCTATATGATATCCTCTATACATTCTATCCAGATCATGCGATGTTCCTCAAACAAGTCAACTGGATCAAGAAATTTCCTTTAGAAATATCATCTAGATAACTAGTACATGTCCATATATACTCATACATGTCAGGTAGAAAACACAGAAATGTCAGGAAAATAATCAGAACTTGCTAGGAAGATAATTAGGGAAATTATAACAACGTCTAATAGATATATTAAATAATTACCCAAAATAAACAATGAGAACTTTGATTCCTTTCCAAACATGGTGAACATTATGGCTTTCTAATGGATGAGCTCCAATGTGCATCCTCCATTATTCACTCCCTCTATATCTTAGTCACCCTCACCCATGGGATCTAGACTTTATAGTGGGATTATCATTCTTCCTCACCCATCAATGGATTGAGAACCCAACTGAACTATAATGAATCTGGTTCCTACTATACGAAGGATACAAAGGACACCTTCTTAAGTCCTAATCTTCCTATCCAACACCCTATTTGTGACTACCTAGTATATAATTCTCATACCCATATGCAGTGCGACTGATTACTTATTATTCATTTTTCCCATACCAAGAATAGATCCCATGGACTTAGGGATTTGCAACAATCATGTCATTCACATCATGAATTCTCATCATATAAGGAAACCTTAGTGTGCGATCCCTATTAAGTTTCATGATATTAATACCCCAATACAGGGGAATCTACCTCGGGGTATTTCTCAAAGGCATGTCAAACTATAATGACTTTGATTCCATTCATAGTAGGATATATAGAGAACATTCCTAAGGATCGATCTCGATACTAGGTACCTAAGTTCCATCATATATTTCTTTTGCACATGATGTTAAACTATATTATTTCAATGAACTATGTGGGTTTTAATTCTTCTTATAAAAAGGATATTCAAGATGCCACATAATAGTTCATTAATATTCTCAAAATATTAACTATATAGCTTGATGGTAGTAAACTCTATAGTGGCTGGTTATATGGATTCCAAATATAAGAAACTACCCATTTTATGTATTAAATGTAAATTGATGAATAACATCGTATACATAAATATAGTCTAATTAATATTACCCCCTTTACACATAGAATGATTTAACACCTGATCAGTTTGTAAGGTGTAACTGGTTCCATATTGGGATTTGGAAGATATTCATGAACATATATTAAATATATAAGAGGGTACCAAAATAGGGAAAAAATCCATAAAAGGGGTAAAATGATCCAAAAATCTCATCCCATTAACCAATGTAACTTCTTAAGAACTATTAGGTCTGAAACCCCAATTGACCACTAGCCTTTGGAAACCAGGTTCATACATTTTAATTGATGTATGAGATATTGGTAGTTTCTAAATAATGAACATGGTGAAAATTGAATATGTTATTTTGAAACCATAATTTAACCCCCACAACCAACCCTCAATAAGAAAAAAAATTATTAACCCTTTTTTAAGGTATGTAATGAAAAAATAATAGAATCATTATAGGCATCGAGTACCTTGTCCTGTAAAACCAGGACACCACAGATTCTCTGAGTGAAAAAATGTTTTTAATTATAAAATATTACTATATTTTATTAAATATATATAAATGTTAATGTTATTATGAAATCACCATTATCCACGTTATTTCCCATCAAATAAGAATTGAAAGTATCACTCGTGTGTATGTACGAATTACCATCTCGACCTATCGATATAAATTATTTCCACAACCATATATCAAGGATGGTTATTCTGAAGGAATTAATGTTTATACATGATTATAGTGACATAATTATACTTTTGGAAATATAATATCACACATCCCTTCTTATCTTCTAATCCATTGTAAAACAATAACGCCCGTCATGCATATGAGTGGAATACCAACTCCATTAAGCGATGTTATTTTTTTCATTTTGGTTTCACATAGATGGTAATAAGAATATATTTAATGAATATATATGGTATATATGATATAATATTGATCATATAAAGGTTAATTATTATATACCTTTCTTTCATTCCGTATTTCCAAATGTGAAAACATATTTAATGCGTACATACAACCTACCATCTCCTTGAACACCGTAATTCATTTTTCTATATATAACTTTAATGTATGACTATAAATAGGTAGATAATAAATATATATGAAATTTATATCATTATTAACATTATATTTATGATTTAACTCTGATAAAAGTACAATTTTCAAAACTAGTTAACTAAAATATTCAGGAAAAACAAAACAAATATCACCTCGAATAGTGTTATTAATAAATAAGTCTTGATAAATGGGTGATAAAAGGATATAAGTAAATAATATTTGGTCTGATATATATGAGTATGGTTATTTAATAGATTTATAATAACTATATATTCACTATATAAAAGGTTTGGACATGTATAAGGAAGTTAGATATAGAATAAGGGACTTTTACCTCACTTATTTTTTATATACATGTTCCATATTCACAACTTATTTATTTTATGTGTTTTATATAATACACATGAATGTATTTTAAAATTAATTTTATAAAATTTATGGGTATTTATAAGTCAATATAATTTAATTTCTTTCACAGGTCTCACAATTCAAATGTTACGGAATCAGTATGTGTTTTGTTATATAATATCATTTTCACCAGGATTGTTTCTGATTATGTTTTATGATAATAAAACTTCACGATATACCTCTCAAGAAACTCATGAATTTTATTATTTTAAATTATTTTTTATAATAAAAATTTTCAATTCATTTTACTATTTTTATGCAATCAATATACCAAATGAGTGTTTTCAATGAAATCAGTTTTATTTCTCTCATCTGTTGAAGAACCTTTCTCTTATGTATCCCGGTTTTCTAAAAAAAATTTAAAGATGGTTTATAATATTATATTATGTTATTATACATCCATTATATCAATGTTTTACTTTTTCAAAAATATTTTAAAATTAATATTCCTATGATTTTTTTGAATGAGGTACTTTTTGAATTTTTATAAAAATGTGAAGGTAGTGTTTTTATTTAACTTATACAGCATAAAAGAAATTTCATACCACCATGAACACTCAATAATGTCTAATTATATTTCAAAATTTAAGAGGATATTTTCTTTTAAAAGTATTTTTAAAATATTTTTTGAATTTTTAATTTTTGAAAAGTGATTTTCAAACTAGGTAGTGTATTTTCCTCAATAACATTTTAATGATCTTGTGATGGCATATTTATTCATCAAATAAAAAACATGATTTCACATATGATTTTATGTGGATATGATGTAAGGATACCGTATTATTATTTCCATAGAAGTATTACGTTTATGATGAAAATATTTTCATGAAATGGGTTCCTATTCTATAAGTTTTGCTATGATGAAATGTTGAAATATTTATAAAACCCATTTATTTTCATGGGTTATAATATGATGAATGTTTTAGGATATTTTGGATCATATATGTATTATCTTCATTATCTGATATGTGGGGCTAAAATTATATAGACCTTTTATTCATTGGGTAAATATTAATATCTCATGAGATAAATACAACATTAATGGGGATTGAACCCAATTTTGTAAGGGAATCTATCTAGTATGATATACTTGGGAGGGAACCTTGACTACTATAATGGTTTGGGGAGTGAACCCAATTTACTATGATAGTATTTGTAGTGATACTTGAATATTAAGGAAATTATTTTCTATAACTATTTGAATACCAAAAATGTATGTATTATTTAAATGTTATTTTCTAATAGATTATGCACATTGATTCCATTATGATTAAGGTCTTATGAACTACCAAAATTTATACCCTGAATCAAGATTTTGATCTATGGTTTATAGAGTATGGTTTTTCAAATGTTATGATCATGTTTTGATACCATTATTCTCATGTAATGCTCAAGTTATTATTGATATATATATTGTTTAACATTTTTAAGAATCTAATCAAACCCTTCATTATGTTTTCATTTCCATATTTTATGAATGATAGTATTAAGTATGTTATGTATAATAAGGGTTCTAGTTTTAAAAATATATTGCAGGAGATGATGTTTTCACTTATAAAATAGTTTTTTATGTCTTTAGGTTTCCAAATATACTAGACATATTTTATTTAGGAGTGTATCATTATGTTATGTATATAAAATTTATCTAATAGGATTTAATATCTGTTTATGAAAATTATAAGTCTCTATAGCTGGTATTAGATAAAGGTTTAGTTAACCATTGAAACTAGGATGAGAGAAATTTGGTAAAAACATACAAAGAATTTTGATTTTATGATAATATTCAAATTTTTAGTAAGGATCATGGATAACCTAGGTCAAACCTATGGTTTCATACAATTAAAATATTGTATCTTTTTTTAGACATCCAAAAAATTATTTTTCACTATTATGTAATTTTCTAAGAGGATTATTGTTGCTCACACTAAGATTTTTGGTTTTAGTCGATGGATGGACCCTGAAGGTATCATTTTAGTGCTCAATTATATTAGAAATTCAATTAATTTCCTATTGGGAAACCAAATATTATGATAGTTGGTATTTAATATCTCCTTGATATGTTTAAATATTTTTTCATGATATGAATATTATTGAAATTCCAAATGATCAATGGATGTAACAATGTTATGTTCTACCGTTTATGATAAAACAACATCCTTATTTTAGTGGATCTAATGATCTAATTATTTCTAAGCAATGGATTAATACCATTGAAAAGATAGTTTTTTTCTCTAGTGTTTAGAAAATAAAAAGTCATTTTAAGTCTATTTTTTATACTAGAGGTTGGTCAATGGTGAAATATTATCAATAATGTGAGGAAATTGGATGAAATTGACTCCATGGAGTGTGATGAGTATAAGATATTATATTTTACCACGTAATTTCCTCATATTCTTCATATGAATATAGGGAAGGGATTCATTGAGTGAAATTAGATGAATCATGAAATTGTTGGTATATAAGAGGAAAATTTTATAAGTCTGGAAAGGTAAGCTTCTCGTATTAATATCTAACTTGAAAATATGTTTTATAGAATCATCAGTGTTTTGAAACCAAGTCCCAAAAAGGAGTTATTGATATGATACATCAGTTTATATGAATAAATCATTTGATCTATTAGCAAAGTGGAAATGTATACTAGAGTTAACTATCCAAATCCTTAATTTTGAAACGAAAAGTAATATTGAATTTAAATAAAACTCTAAAAATAATAGAGAGAAAAAGATAAGGATTACTTTATTCTTGAATTATGTAAGGATTCACGGTGAAAAGTTTCTTAATGGGGCTAGTAAATTTTTTAATTTTAGATACGAATTATATCAGGTAGTTGAATGATGGAGTGAAGAGAAGAAGTCAACTAATGGTGAGATTATATAAAAATATCTAGAAAATTATCCAAACACACTTATGTGTATCATAATAAAATGATTATGAGAATTATTCGAACCCATTCTCAAATATGATGGTTAATGATGATGATCAATTTTATCAATCTATTAAGCTGAGAGACAAAGGGAAACCCATGAAATCATTGTTTAAAATGATGGATAAAATAATGATGTGGTAAAAGGTGAACTTAACATCCACAAACAATTGTTATTTTCCTGTTTTACTCTAGTAATTCCCACTCTTTTATATATGATAAATATTCTAGGGGAATCAAAATAACACAAAAATTATTATATGTTGAATTAGTTGTGAAAATACCTATTTTGTGGTGATTAAATCTTCTGTTTATGATTTTTCTCTAGCTAGAGATTGTGGAGATGTGTTTTCAAAAAATCATGTTATTCTTCCTTTGGTTTAATTTACTGATATTTTTGGTTTGGATTACATTTCATTACATAAATACCATATAAATTGATAAAGAAATAATTTCATGTTAGATATTATAAACCAAATTATTATTTTTTATCATTGTGATGATAAATATAAATTTACAATGAAAATCAAATCCAATATATAGGGATTTATTTTATTCAAAATCATGGTTTGTATTAGATGTTTGAAGGGAAACTCAACATAAAAGGAAATACTATTGTGTGGTACTTTTTTTATTTCCTTAAAAAACGAATTGTTTGGTATTCAACCAAATCATGAATTTGGGTTCTAAATAGAACTTATACATGGAGAAACACCTATTTCAAAGACTTCATATATAATGACACTAACTATGTTTCAAGAATTGAAGAAGAAAAAACTAGATAATATTGAAAAGGTATTCATTTAGCTAAGTGTGTCACCTTAGGGTGGACCCGTTATTTTGTTAAAATTAAATATGGAGAAATTCGACTCTAAATTGTTTACTTGGATCTAAAAACAACAAAATAATGAAGATGTATGATATACCCCATATTTTTGAATTGTTTTATCTAATTCTCTGAGATATATACTTTTCTAAGATTGGAAATTATTTTAGATATCATTAATTAAGGGACAAGTATTTCTATACCAGGTATGGACACTATGAATTTATATTTATTCCATTTTGTCTCACTAATCCCCATATATCTTCATGGATTTAATGAATATAGTATTTAGATGTTACCATGACAATTTTGTGATAGTTTTACAGATTATATTCTTATATATACAAAGAGTAATGAAGTGAAAAAATATAATCTTATAAATATTACAAAGTCCCCGAGAAAGGAGAAACATTATGGAAAATTTATCAATTGTAATTTTTTGTTTGAAAAATTTCATTATTGGGTCATATAATATCAAGTGAGGGTATATCAGTAGATTATAAAAAATAAGATATAATATAATGTTTTCCTGGACTAACCACTATGACTGAGATTCATAGTTATCTTGGGTTGGGTAAATATTGTTGGTGTTTTATATAGAATTTATTATTAATATATAATCCACTCACAAAGATAAATTATATGGGAGATAAGTTCCATTGGGAAAATTAATATGAATAAAATATCAAGGAACTGAGGAGAAGGTTACTCAGTGCACCTGTGAGTACATTACCTAGAAGTAGAGAAGGATTTTTAATATATAGTGATGAATTAAAAAAGGCACATTGATTTATTATCATGTAGTACAAAATGGGGATATAATATACCTCATTCCAATTGAGGGATCATGATAAAAATTACCCAACTCATTATTTAGTGATAGCTGTGGTAATTATTTCATTTAAGATATAAAGGCATTATCTATATGGCGAAAGGTGTAATTTTTATACGTATCATAAAAGTTTAAGTTATATTTTTACTTAGAAATATTTGTATAATTTCCAGATAATATGAATGGATATGACTAATGATTATGATTACTCAATATATTACCACACTGGGAAAGAATACAAGGTGAAAAATGATCTGAGTTAAAAAGATCAGGAAATATTATTAATGACAAGGATTAAACAATATCCAATATATCTATATATTAAAAGTACCGATATTCAAATATAATTAGAAGGTAGGAAATATTATTTTCTCAAATAATTGTTTAACTATCCATAAAAGTGAATATTGAGGAGGCAAAGAATGAAGATGTTGAGCTGTAAAATAATGTTGTAAATTTTCTTGAGTTTCAACTTGATTGTGAGGAAATAATAAAGTTCAAAAACCATTTGTTCATTAGGATATGAGTAAATTTCATTTACATTATATAATAGTTTTATCTGAACAATATTTAGATAATATAAATTAATTAGGTGCTGAGGTTTTGGGGAGTACTTCAATTTATTATGTCTGATCGCGATCTGAGGTTTAGATCAATGTTTTAGAAATATCAATAGAAGGCTTTGGATAAATAGGTAAGTTTTAGTACCGCTTACCATCGACAGACTTATGCTCAGTATAAGATAACCATTCAATACCTTGAGGAGATATTGACATATTTTTTCTATGTATTTCAATGATGTTATTGATCGACACCTACCTTTGGCCACATTTTATTACAATAACATCTTTCACTCAAAAATTCATATGTATCCTTATGAATCCATTTCTATAAATAAGTGTTGAACAAAAATGTGTTTATTTGAATTTATAAAGATAAATCTATTATAACATGATCTAGATATCGTAGAAAAAGTTAGATCTATTCTCTAATACATTAAGGAAGCTCAAATTCGACAAAAAAGTTTTGATGACAATCATTGGTGGAATGTAGAATTTCAAATTTGTGATAATGTGTTCCTCTAAATTTATCCATGGAAATTAAATGAAATGTTTGTCTGAAATTTTTTTATGCGTACGATGTTTATTTATCATAATAATTTTTTTTACTATTAGTGACGGATTTTAATGAAATTTCTATATTTTAGATTCAATAAAAAATTTAAAATTATTTTAATATTTTTCTTGGCATGGTATTTTAATAAAACAAGTCTCATGCTTATAATGTATTTTTCTAAAAAGTGGTTTCCATCACGTTTTGTCACTTATTTGAACATTTATTTGTGACACTTAAAAATAAATTGAATCATGAAAAATTCTTTTCATATTTGGATTTATTAGGATCATATTTGGTAAAAAATTCCCTTTTAATTTTTAGACATTTTTAATAGGAACCGTGGTAAAATTCACCACCTTGGTAAAGGCTAAATCGAGTTAATATTGGTTAAAACTATGTTTTAAGGTAACAATTTTTCATAATTACTATTTTATGAATTTAATTAAACTTTTTTCACATAAATTTTATAAATTAAATTTTTAAGGGAAACATGTTCATGAAAATGTCCTATATAATATTAAATTATAAGAAAAAAATAAAATGTCACTCTCTTAATTTATAAAGTATATTATGTGTACGCATATGGAAAAAATTATGTTATAAATGAATATAAATTTATATTTTGAGATAAATGAAATTAATTTCACAATAAAGATTCATTTATAGTTATTAGTAAATCTATAATTAGCTTAAATTCTTATGCAAATCTGATGTAATATTTCTCCAATAAATAGAAAAATTAAATAAATAGCCTTAAAAATATTAAAAGTGTTAATTGGAGAGAGTTATAGTATACACAAATATTAGCTAAATATAATATATATTCTATGTGTAAAATGATTATGTTCTAATTTCATCTTTTGTGTGGTGTCTTTAAAGTCAAATTAAATGAATAGTGTCAAATTGATATTAATGATATTTTATCAAAATAATATATTATTAAATGATTTAAAACTCATTAAATTCTTTTAGTCAGAAATTTTAATGTAATGTAGTTTAAATAATCATACATGGTCCATTTATGAGCCAGATTTCCATTTATGGTAAAATTATTAAACTTTTATGTTTAAAATAGTTGTCACTAGGATTAAGGTAAAAAAAATAATTAACAAAGGGATTAATCAAAATGATAATGATTTATATGACACTAAATCCTATAAAAAATCAATTGGAATAAATTATTTCAACCTTATCAACATTTCTTTGAATTCATTTCCATTTAGGATCATTTTTATAGATAACTAATTTATTGTATTTTAATCTCTTAAGAAATTAAAAGTGTGTCCTTCCCCTCCCTTACAAAAGGACACCCCTCATTCCTCCTCCTTATGACTCTTTGAGACATATAGCTCAAACATAAACTGGTAAAATAACTTAACAACATATATATCATCATTCTAGTGACTATTTTCCCCAAAATACCATCCCTAGGATCCTTAAGGGTATATCTAATGGAGTTCTTTCAAATAAGAGGTAATCGCCTTAACTATTAACTTTTTTATTTAATTATTATTTAACACATTTAAATATTTGGTTTTTTTCGTAAAATAATAAATTCAGAATCCAAAATATACTAAAATATTACTATAATTACTAAATCACCATTATACTCCCAATTTCCCAACAAATGGGTAGTGAAATGATTGCTCATGTGTATGTACGACTTACCATATCCAAGTAGCGATACAATTTATTTTCCACAACCATATTTGATGGATGGTTATTATGATGGATTTAATGTTTATATATCAAAATTATTTAATAACAATTCTTTTGAAATTATTATATTACATATACCTTCTTACCTTCCAATATTTTGGAAAACTATAATGTTGCTTATGCAAATCTAAGGGCTGCCACCTCAACGAAGCGATGTGATTTTTATCATTTATATTTAAACTAGATGGTAATAAGGATTTCTTTAATTAAATATATATATATATATAGTTTATTTAAATTTTTATTTAAATGTGAATTATTATTTACATTTCATTCATGTTATCTGTTAAAAAGTAAAAATAGTGTTCTTGCATACGTACGTCCTGCCTTCTCCATGAACGGTGTAATTCATTTTTTTTATATATAACTTTTATGTAATAATTAATATATATATATATATATAATAAATATATATGATATTTAATTACTAAAATTATGGTAATTATTTATCCTTGATCACTGTAAAATGACTAAAACTACCGAACCAAAACATATATGAAAAAGGAAGCATATATCACCTGGAATAGTAATTTTAACGAATAATTGTTAATACAAAAGTGATAAAAGTATATAAATAAATAATATATGGTATGATATAAATGATTATTTTTCTATAATTTATTTATGATAAATATATATTATTTATACAAGAGTTTCAAACACATATGAAGGAAGTTAGACTCGAGGTAATGGATTTTCATCTCATATTTATTTTTTTGAGACACATTCCATATTCACTACATTTTTCTTTTATGTGGGGTATATAATACCGATGAATGAATTATATGAATATTATTATGAAATATATGGGTATTTAAAAATACATATGATTTTTTTCTTTTATGTGCATTATGATTCAAATGTCTCCCAAGCGGTATGGTTTTTATGTTACAATCTCGTTGTTTATAAAGATTATTGATGATTAAGTTTTAGGATGATGAAATTTAATGATATAACTAAAAAAACTCATTAATTTTATTTTCATTTGGTTATTTCTATATATTACATTTCTTCACATTAATTTTCCACTCTTTAAGTATTCAATAAACTAAAATAATGATTTTATCAAAAATCATCTTTATTACTCACTTCAATATTAAAATTTTTTTCTTCCAAATCAATGTTTTCTAAAAATTATTTTTACTATTATCCTATTATTGTTTCAATTGAATTTTTACAATTTTTAATTTTTATAAATTTGATTAAAAGTAATTTTTTTCTTCTTCCTAATGAGGTACTTTTTTACAATTTTCAAAAATGTGAAAGGATTGTTAACTCTTAGCTTATACAACATGAATGGAATTTCCTAACATAATTTATAGTCAATAATTTAGATATTAATTTATTATTTAAGAGAGTAATTTTCATGGAAATGGTTCTTTATAATATTTTGTGAATTTTTAGCCTTTTAAAAGTTATTTTGAAAGTAGAAATGGTTATTTTTATCATCAAAAGTTTAATGATCTTGTAATGGTATTTCTATTCATCAAAGACAGAAATCCATGATCTCAATTATGATTTAGTATGGATATGATCCAAGTATACCATCATTATGTTCTATCTGTAAGGTTATTTTTATAATGAAAATATGTTTATGGAAGTTATTTATTTTCAAAATTTTATTATATGATGAAATAACGAAATGTTTATGAAATCCATTTTTTTAAGGGCGATCCTATATAAAATGTTTATAAAACTGATTTCCTTTCATGGGTTCTGATATGATGAATCTTTTATGATATTTTTGAGCCCATATGTATGATATTAATTATGTGATAGTTAGGACTAAAATTAAATATCCCTCCATTGAATTAGTTAAATATGGTTATATCATGTGCTAAACATAACTAGAATGGGGAGTGAACCCAGTTCAATAAGGTAATCTATCAACAATGATAGTTTTGGGAGTGAACCATGACTATTGAAATGGTTTGGGGAGTAAACTCAATCCAATATGATATTATTTTAATTTATCCATGACTATTAAGGAAATTATTTTCTTTACTTATGTTTATTTCAAAAACATATGTCTTATTCCAATGATATGACCTCAAGGATCATGTACTTTGATTCCTTAATGATTAATGTAATATTAATTACCATGATTTATATCATGACTAAAGATTATGATATTTCATATGTACAATATATTTTTTCAAATGTTATATTCCGGTTCTAATACCCTTATTCTCATGTTGTGGTAAAAGTTTCATTGATATCTCTATTTTTTACACTTACTGGTCCTATAGGATCACCCTTGGTTATGTTTACTCTTCCCCAAATTATGATGAATGTTATTATGTATGATAGGTTTAATAAGGGTGATTTTCATGAAGAACTTAGTGGGTGATGCTATAGTTCACTTTAAAACCATTTGATTATGTCTCTATGTTTCCAAAGATACTAGACTCATTTGATTATAGCAAGGATAAATATTTTATTTATTTAACATTAATATAAAAAAATTAAATATATATATGTATGTAAAGTATGTGTTACTATAGTATTCATTGATATGTGATTCATTACACCAATATGGAACTCATTCTTTCCTCATAGTTTTATTTCATGTTCAATATTCATAAAAGTTCATTTTTATATGCCATGAATGATTATGATATTTTTATAATATAACTGGTTTTCCTATAGTTATAAATACAATTAATTCATTAAGTAATGTGATATATCTTATGATATTTCTTATATTACGTGTTAGTATGATTCTATCTATGTTCATATTTTATGAAGTAATTAATTGTGCAATTATGTTATACATGAACATTATTCTTACATAGATCACAATATTTGTGTCGTAGTCGACAATAATGTTTTAATGTATCAATACTATTCATGTGAAACATTCCATGAGTATTTAAAATTATTACATGGGGATCTTTTTCTTATGATATTATGTTACTGATTATTCTCACCTCTGTACTATATTGATTCATGTCATATGCTCCATCGCTATTATTCATCCCCTTACAAGGATTTGATCACACACTTTCTTTGATATATGTAGTAAGGTGATTCCATGTATTAAGAGGATTATACATGATTTTAATAGGGCAATTATAATGGATTTATATATTATTTAAATTTTTATATGTAATATTGTTTAACGAACCTACTTTTCCAAATATAGTAAACCATTAAATTATTTATTATATTATAATTATGTTGTTTACCTTAAAATGATTTAATATTCAATTATAAAATATGCGGGTCATCATAGTTTGGTAATAGAGAAAGGTTTACTAAATTTAGGAATTATATTGATAAATGATAACCTAGTAAAAACATAGTTACCTCATTGGTGTATACTTTATAATTGATGTAAAATGGTGAATAAGTTATTTATCCATTCTTTATAGGCTTATGTTTTTTTAGAACATTCTCTATTTTAGATAATGGGGGGAACCGAGGGAAACCAAGCTCAATTCCCATGTTATGCCTAATACAATGATTTTCTGGACAACATTCCCAATTTAATGGGAGGTGTATTTCAAAACGTCATTGTAGTAATTACGTAGTTGTACAAGGCTATAAATGTTAACATGGACCATATATAATTTCTTCCATCACCCAAGTTTGAGAAATTACACATTGAATCCTTCATTCACCTATGACCACATTTTTTTAATAGATCTTATGATCTATTTATTTTAGAATAATCATTTCACTCCTTCTAAAAGTTATGTTCCAATACTTTATTTTTTTTATAAGGGGAATACTACTCTAAAAATGTATTGTTTTGAAGGATAATTATATAAATGGTGTAAATTGGTCATGATTATAAATTAAAAGCATAAATTAGAAGAAATTTTGAGGGAATACATTAATAATACATTTATTGAAAAATATTTTCCTCGAAATATTTTTACCAATATGGATAGAGAATATCTGGACATTAAGAAAAAAGATGATAAATTTTTCATAATTTATGTGGTTAATTTTATAAGGATTTCAAATTATACCAATGTTTTTTTATCAGAAATGATAGGCAAATAGATTGATTACTTATTAGTTTAAAACACCTTCTCAAAAAATCATTAGTTATCTAATAAATTTTGAGTTATGAAGGAATTTTTTGGTGTTCTTAAAAACTATTTATGTAATTTATAAAATAGTTACAAGGACATGGAGATAGAAAATTAATGATAGAGTTTCAAGATGGAGGGTCAAATTATTATGAATGCAAGGATATTTAATCACCCAATGGTCAAATATTTCTATAGAAACACCATGGGAATTTCATAAAATGAATGGTGAAATTATTAAATTTTATAAGATAATTAAATCATGATCATTAATATCGACGATACATAAAAAAGATAAGTAATATGATGGAATAAATGAAGGAACCACCCAAATCACAACTCATGCTATAATGCATTAATTAAAAGGAATATGGTCACTATGAAATAAAATTCAACAAAAAAAGGGTCTTAAAAGGTTATCAAAACATCAACAACCACCTTAGAAAAGGGGGAAAGGGAAATCATTTCCCATAACCACCATTTAGGTGGATAAAGAGAATGAATTACTATAAGGAACTCTTACTATTCACTAAAAATGTGAAAAAAATTTGATTTATGTTCTATAAATTCATTTGAATTCATTTTGTTCATGAAAACTATTGAATACCCTATATAATATCATAATGTTGAGATATTTGTGTAAAAATAATTAAATATTAATCGTTTCAACCCAAATGTCAGACTCTTCCCCAACAGGTGTTTATGGGAAGATTCTTCCATAAAATCTCATAATTCTTCTGTTTGTAGAATTTTATTCTACATTAGGAATGTATTGGCTCCCGTTATCTATAGATCACATCAATTTCAAAGAAAAGGAAATATCTTTTAATGTCTCAAACCATTTTAAGATCTTATAAAAATGTATAGAATATTATGAATTTACTTAAAAAATCCTTCATTTCTTGGGTTCTGATACCCATTAAATAAGTATATCATTCTCAAATGGTTGATAAAAAGGAAATCATAAACCTTTAGTACATGAAAATTATGATGGAATATAATTATGTATTTCTTGATGAATCTCGTATCCTTTCCCTAGATTGTGATATATATTTCTCAATATAACTTATACTAGAGAAAAACATATTTCCAATAATCTATATAGGATGGTCATGATAGAACTAGAGGAGATAAATAAGCGAATGCAAGAGCAATTGAAAAAATGGTATAAATATCCTAGTGTGTCACCATATGGTGAATTAGTGCTCTCTTTTAAGAATAATAATGGGTAAATTTAGTATTTCATCAATTACTAAGAGATAAAGAATATCACCATAAATAAAAAGTATCAACTATCATGGAATAGTTACTTGTTCAATCAATTTCTATGATATCAATAATATTAAAAGTGGGTCTTTATTTTGGATATCGTCAGCTCAAAGTGAATTTAGAATAAATTCAAAGGATATATTTTTGTACATGACATGGACACTATGAGTTCTAAATGATTTCGTATAGAATAAAAAATTTAGGAAACCTATTATGTCATGTGAAAACAAGAACATTTCAATTTTAAAAATTGAATATATCATACGATACATGATTCTATATAGTGATACCTAATTCATTTCTAGGATCATCAATTATTTATTTTAAGTGAAAAAACAAAATAAAAATGGTAGCTTAGTATAATGATGTGATCCATGTTTTATCCGATCATGTTTGGATCACTAGTTTTTGAAGACACATAATTAATTTCCTCTAGATCATTAAAATATACATGAAAACTCATAGAAAATAATTATTTTATTCTATAGTTCTAGTGTGGGACATTGAAATCCTTATAATGATTTTATGATCACTAAAGTATTGTTTGATAGACCCCATAGGTTGGATAGATTTTTTCTTGACTATTACTTTAACATAGTTATCTAGAAGCCGAATAGGAGGGTGGATAGAAGGGTAGAACAACAAATTTAGGAAATTAGAAAATCATAAAATTAATGAAAAAAATGAGAATAAATAGTTAGGTTTCACTTTCCTAGATTTCACTTAATCCCTTGGATAAATTAAAACTCTAAAACTATCCTGAAATAATATTAATAACTAAGTAAATGTTTGGTAAATTTCATGGATATTTCACCACATGATCATGATATTATTAAATAATATATGATGAACCATGATATATTAAGTAGGATCATTCCTCCAATAATTATATAAAAAACCTTGAACGTGTATCATTATTTCAAAAAATAGCACTTTCCGGTATTCACATTTATAAATAAATAACCTATGAATACCTTGAAAAATAAATTTATTTAAATTTATTATAAAATTATATAACATAATTGAATTAATTTACTTGGGATCATTTGTATGGGTGTGCACTATTCCTTGTATATAGAGATCACTTCCTTTTAAACTCCAATTCCTATGAATTGATGGAACTGGAAGAAACAAGTTTTGAATGAACCTTTTTCCCTCATCTTGATACTAGTGAGTCCAAATCACAATCTTATAGTAGTATCTTGAAGCACATAATATCCCCTAAATAGATAAGGATAAGTCAAAACCATGACTACCTCCCATGAATTCTTATTTCTTAAAATAATCCCTTTGTCTTGATACCTTTTCTATCAAGTGTCATTACTTATGTCATCAACCTATATACTTGATATACCATTCTTTGACTTTCATAAAATTTACTCATCAATAAACTATTATGGAAAAAAAATTAATTAGATAGTTCCATTTCCATTAAAGGTCTAGAGATATCTACTTATATTAACTTAGAAGGGAGAAATCCTTTCTTGACTTATTCATAATTCCATATCACTCATGAAACAATGAATGTATCCTACATCTCATAGGGCATATTTGAACATATTTTTCATCAATATATTAAGGTATATGACCCATGATATGTAGTAGAAATATTCTCAAGTATATTTTCCAATAAACATGTTCACATATAGGAATATTCAATGAGAGATAAAACATATGTAATCCCCATAATCTGGGTTGTTATCATAACATCCTATCATTGAGAATACTAATGGATAACTTTTTGAGAATAATTATCAATTTATTTTGATCCTTATGTCATTGATAGCTTATATAATCTATGTCTAATCATATGATTTCATCTGAACATAGAACATATACTTAAGAATATCATCACAACACCTTATGTCTTCATCAAAGTGGGGAACTACTATGACCATTCAATATGATAGATACTATAATGGTGTGATTATAATAATTCCTAAATTAAAGAACAATAATTATATAATGACAATTTATTAATATTCAACACCACAAATATATAGGTAATCCAAAGTAAAATGTGGTTTCTTCTAAGGCACCACCTTCAATAGAATCTCACTTTCAATAGATCCAACTACAAATTTCATTCACTCTTCAAGCTCTCACGTGATGTTCCTGCTCATACTAAGATAATAATATAGTCAATGGGTCTACCACATTCTATTATATGGGAAAATTGTGTACTATGAAATCAATCATTTGAAAAATATATATAAATATTTGATACTTAAATATTCTATAATTATTATTTTTATGTGACCTTAGATCATGGGAATGATTCACTAGTGTAGCATTATCATTATACCATATGATGGGGTCTTTACATCTAGGCCCCACATAAAGATTCTTAAAGAAATTTTTTTTAAACAATACTTATTTAGTTACAAAAAATACCAAAAAATACTCAAAATATACTATAAAATCAGTGAAAACTAGGTTTTTGAGCTCTTCTAGCTTACAACACCACTTTTCAGACAGAATAGGTATCCTTAATACAATTTTTCAGCATTCTATGATATCTAGAAACTAGAATCTATATATCTCATAATGACTAGGTACCCATCTCCATAAAAAAGTAATAACATATACTTAGTATGATTCAAATAACTAGAGATATCCTTAAAATCTATCCAATTCAGTTTTCATGGACCTATTTGATATTTTCTTACCAAGATAAAGTCATAAGTTGTTGACTAAAAATAATTATTTCTACCCTTTCTAACCTTAATTTATAAAATCAAATTTAATTTCAATAAGATTTTATAAATTTATAAATTTGATATTTCCCATGTACTTGTACTATTTTATAAAAAAGTATACTATTTTAGAGGGGATAATTTATTACATCTATCAGATGGATATTTCTTAATTATTCTAGAAGAAGAATTACTCTATACATCAGATGAAGAGATACAAAATTCATCGAATAAAGATTTATTAAATGATTAAAATGATGTAAGACTAACTCTATTGGTTGTTTTTTTACCAAGTATACCAGAAAAACATTATCAGACGAAGAACAACATGTCAGTAAGATAAAACTTTATAAATAAAACCAGAAGGAGAACTTTATATATTCTAAAATATAAACAATCTCTACCCTACTAAATCAAACTAACATTCATTATAATGGTGGATTACATGAATTCAATCATATAGAGAGTTTTTGAAATGATATGATGATAATTTTGTTCGATTTCATTTCACCCACCTCAGAGAAGTGTAGAATATTACCATTGGGTGTGCACCTATAAATAAATAACTATTTTATGAGGATATAGTTTTTTTCAAGATAAATATTTTTCTTAGAAAAAATTAATTACTATAAAATTATTTGTGAAGTTTTTTATAACATCTTGTTATATTGAGAGGGATTATTTTTAATCTTTAGACAGTTTACTTATGGAATTTATTTGTTTGGTTTTTTTAAATTTCTCATGTTTTTCTATTGTAATACATGTTTCTAATATTTTTAATTAGGGGATCTTAAGGTATCGAGAGAGAGAGGTTATTTTGATCTTACTGATCGAGGGTTCCCATGGTTGAGGAAAGAAAATTTATGTATGATATTATGATCAAGGTATTTCAGGGTTTTGGAATACATACCATACAACATGGTGTGGTTATGGATACCACATTTATAGTTAAATAATTCCTTAACATAGATGGATAAAGTATAGTAACTTTCTAAAGAT
This sequence comes from Viscum album, assembly GCA_963277665.1. NCBI lineage: Eukaryota > Viridiplantae > Streptophyta > Magnoliopsida > Santalales > Viscaceae > Viscum > Viscum album. The sequence continues at coordinate 40,144,021 of OY728163.1, forward strand.
TTTTTCTGTGTATTTTTCATACCCCCTTTAAAAACACATATTTTAATTTTTTTTGTTAACAACATGTTTTATATATTTTCCTCTATGGATATTTTAAGAACATTTTATCTACTATTTTTTAAAACATTTCAAGCTTCGAATATAAAGTATCGAAATGAATATTTTTCTAAAAACTTTTTGAATCTGGTTGGTGAAAATTGTATGTTTAATTTGTATAAATTACAATCACCCTTCTGGTAGTATTTTTATACTCCTTCAATCTAGTATTAGCTATCATATATGGTTTTACATAATATTTTTACACAAATTATGTTATATATAAAAATTATATCTATTTTTAATATGAAAGGTTTACACATTGGAACTTTAGAAAATCTAAATCCTAGATGACTACCAATAATTGATGTTTTTGGCTGTAAATATTGGAGAGATTTTATTAAGAATTTAATTTTTAATATTAGAGTAGATAATTTTCAATTATTACTAGAAGATATCAAATATTTGATAATTTAATTACTATATTCATTATAGAAGAAAATACAAAATATAAGTTGAAATATAATTTTTCTATTTCTTTAATGTGTTCTATGATAATAAATATCTATAATTAGATTTCAAAATGTGAAAATGATAATAATTTTTGGAATAAATTGAATATTAAAAAAATTCTGAGGTATGAATTTTTAGATAGTAGAAGATCTATGTTAGGTTATTATTATCAATATTTTTATTTTCTACATAGAAAATCAGTTACTCATATGCATCAACATTTTATGACAATAGTCAATAGTCTAAATTCATTAGAAGAAAAATACTTTTAGGATAAACAATTGATTGATGAAATTATTGACATTATGAAAAATGTGTAGGAATCAAATGGAACCATTAATGAAGATACAAAACATCTAACGAAGTTTAATTTACATGATCATAGTGAAAATATTATTCAATATGATATCATAATAATGAGAGATAATAAATAATACAAATATACTAATGGGGTTGTTTCTGCATCTACTTCCACAATATTAATGAATTTTGAGTATAATGAAAATGTTTCTAAGACTTATAAGTAGAATAATATTAGTATTGGTAAATAAATCATTTAATAAAATCAATGTGATAATTATCATTCACAACAAAAAAAGAATTAGTTTCTTTAGTGGAGATAAATATTTTCAATACAATTATAAGAAGAATTATAAATAAGGAAGTGATAAGAAATAAACTTCTTAGATGATATGATATGAATGTAAAAATCCTTGACACATAATACCTAATTTTACAATGTTAAGAAATAAAGATAATAATTCTTTAATGTTTTACAAGATTAAAGGAATGAAATGTTTGATAGCCTTAGAAACATGGAGTGCTAATATAGGTGATGGTTATATAGAAAATTATCCTGATGATAGTTGTGGTCATCAGAAGACTCTGGGATTATATCGATGAATTATGAAGACTAACCAATAGTTTATGGAAAAGGTATCTACTGAATCCTTTATTAATTTGACACAAAATTCAATATATCATTTATCTAAAGATGAATATAGTTTCACTTATTTAAAAATTAAAAAAATTATGAAGATGAAGGTACTTTACCATGTTATAAAGAAGTTTAGTTATATTCTACCTTGATAATGAAATATAATTATAATTTTGTGAAAAAATATGAAAGTGTTTAGGAATATATTTACAGAGAAAATTATATAATTTAAAAACATGCATCATAAATAGTAAATATTATTTTCGAATTGGATAAGATATCTAATTTTAGTTCAAATAATGAATATAAGGATTTAATTTTAAATATACATTATATAATTATTTGACTTAATAAACTTTTACTAAATTTTATCTCTGGGAATGAAAATTTTGATTAACTTGATATTTATTTGAAACCTCATAGAAATAATTCTGTTATTTATTATTATTTTGTGAAACCACGTTTTCAAAATAAATATTTTTTTCCCAAAAATGCACCCTTATATACTAGTTTTCATAGATGTGGAAATTGGATGAAAAACTATTATTTAAACAAGGATAAATCCTTGTTTTTCACAATGATTATATTTCTAGATAATTAATAGTTATTCAACAAAATAATTTCATATAGATGTTGATTCCTAAAGTTTCATTTTAAAACTATTCTAGATCCAATAATGTATGGGTACAAAACATTTAATGTTTTTCTACAGGGAAATAAGATGACTTCCAACAACTGAAATATTTGGTACATTAATAGAAATGTTTCTAGGAATATTACATGAAATGAGAAGATTTTCTAGGAGATTAACAAAATTAATGGTGGAAACGTTGACTTTTAAGATGATACTTAAGTATAAATATATGGTATATGTGATATAAATAATCTTGGTAAGAATTAAATTTAAAATTATTTATATGTTTTAATACATAATCACAACTTCATAATATTAATTCAATTTTGTGATTAAGTATATATTATGATATTTAGGAATGATAAATTTACCGTTAAAAGTTCAGAAAGTGAATTTATTCATTTAGCCGATAGACATGAGAATGTATAAACTCTAAACATAGAATTCCTTAGGATAAAATATCTACCTTTAATTATTATAATGGAGGGTTAATATTTTTTATGATGTATAAGGTTAGGATAATATTATATAATAATTCAATCTAAATTTATTAATAAATGACTTGTTAGTGATCTACTAGAGCTTAGGTTTAATTCATTTAATGTTTTTGATCCTTGTCAATTTGGTAATGGATATAAGCCAAGCTTAAAATATATTAATAAAACTTAAACATATAATGTTATATATTTTCTACACACGGATTTATTTGGTCAAAAAAAAACTAGATATATTGGTTGAAAATACAACTTATATGTCTTTTTTGATGAATTCACTAGATATACATGGGTATATTATCTGGATAAAAAGTTGAAATATCTTATTTTTATTAGAAAATATATATATGGAGATAAAAATGATAATAATATAAAATTTGTTAATATCCATTGTTATTATGGTGTAGAATTTGAAAAATTTAGTTTTAAATTTTTGTAGTACGATATGTTTTATAAAAAATGTTTCAGCACCTAGAACACCTTAAGAAAATGGTGTGATTGAATGAATAATTAGAACCCTTAAGGAAATTAATATAACCTTGTTGAGTAAATACTTAATTTCTAAACATATTTGAGTTGAACCAATTATAAATGAATTTTATATAATAAATAAAGTTTAAATTAGACATTTTATTTATAAAAATACATATAAGTTATAGACAATAATATAGAAAAACATTTTTATTTCAAATATTTTGGTTGTAAATTATTCATATTGGTTACTAATAAAAATTAGATAAATCTAATTTGAAATATAATAAAGTAGTATTCATTATCTATTCCAAAAAAGTAAGTCTTGGCACATTTTTAATTAAATAAAAAATACTATTAATGAAATAGTTCATGTTAAATTTGATAAAATCGATCCTTTTATTTTTAAACATACCAAAACACATCAGCAAATGATCTTTTTAAAATTGAATTTAAAATGATGTGGGAATTTTTTTCTCAAGGGATAAAAATGGAAGAAAAATTTTCTAAAGTTATATGTCACGAAGAAAACCATCCTATTGTTGATCAAAAACTATCTATAATCCCAGTGAATCAAAATTTCTTAAGGAATCATCTGACAGATAATATCATTTGGGATGTAGATCAGCCATTAAAAACTAGAATTTCCTTGAGAAATAAATGTTAAAAGGTTTCATTATTATATAAATTTTAACCTAAAACTCTACAATGGGATTTATGAAATAAATATTGGATAAATTAAAATAAGGAAGAACTCAATGAATTAAAAAATAATAATGTTTTTACTTTGGTAGAACATCCTACTTATTTCTCATAATTATAGTGAAATGGGTATTTTATAATAAATTTGATGAAAATTTAATTATAATAAAAAACAATGAAATGCATATGACTAAGAGATATAATCAATAATAAATTATAGACTATGAATAAAATTTAACTCTGATATCTATAATTATATTAATTTATATACTTTTAGGCTATGAAATGTTCTTAAAATTTAACCTTTTTCAAAAGGATACGAAGTGTTATTTTCTTAAGATATATTTATAAGAAGGTTTTCTATATAGAATAAAAACATATTTTTTAAAATAATATCTAAAAAATGTTTGTAAGCTTACTAAGGAACTCTATATATTTTAAAAATATATATGATCCTTGTGTTATATATTAACCAGATTTTTATTTTAAAAAATATATGTCAAGGGAGCTACTAATCCCACTCTTTTTGATAAACATATTTTGAAGTTAACCATTATTGTTCAAAATTATTTCAAATACATTATTATTAGCTCAACTAAAAATTTTCATTCATATTCCTTTTCTAATATTTTTATGTGTGAGTTTGAAATGAGTGTGATATGTAAACTTACTTTCATTCTTGGGTTTAAAATTTTTCAAAAAATAGAAGGAAATATTTTATGTCAATAAAATAATATAAAATATTTATATAAAATATTTGGTTATTATAATTGTAATAATAGTATTACTCAAATTGGAAACTCAAAATCTATTTACATTCATGAATTTGGGAAACAAGTTGATCAATCAAATTTTAAAATAATTATAAGAAATTTAAAATATCTTATAACTATTCAAATTGACTTAATGTTTTTTATTATTATTTGTCAGCTCTCAAGATAATCCCAAATAGTCTCATCTTAATGAAGTAAAATTATTTTTTTAATAACTTATGGGAACTAGGGATCTTGAAATATTTGACTCATCTAGAAATGTTTTTTTATTTAAAATATTTTTAGATGCTAGTATGGTTGGATGTAAAGTGAAAAAAACTTACATCTATAACCATAAATTTTTCCAGAAGATTTAGTTTATTAATCTTTTGAGAAACATCACTCATAAGAGAATCCCACTAATAATGTTGAATATGTAGCATTAGGAAGTGTTTGTGATCAGGTGTTGTAGATACAACACACACTCACTAATTTTGGCAGGGATTTTAGTAAAAATACAATGTTGTCTCATAAAAAGAGTTCCATATATTTAAGTAAAAATCCATAATATCACTCATGAACTAAGGAAAATGATATAATACTTTTTTCCCATCAATATAAAATATAAAATAGATATATCATTTTATAATTTATTGAAATGAAACAAAAATTTCTTATATTTTAACAAAACCTCTCAATTCTATTAGATCTGAATATATCAAACATAACCTTGAAATGGTTATCATTAAATGATCATTATCAAATTCATTTTCACCTACCTTATTATAGTGTAAAACTAATAAAAAAGGGAAGGGCATATTATTTCTTAAGTTATTACCTTTTTTTGTTTATATTTCATAAGTTTTACGATTTTTCAAACTTTTTTACTAAAAAACATTGTTATTTATAATTTATTATTTTTATTATATTTTGTAAAAATCATTTTGGATCATATTTTTTAATAAACTTCTCAAGATTCATTGGACTACGTTTTTTCCAATACTACATCAAACACACTATTTAATTATATTATTTTTCTTATATATAAAATAAATTTATATTACTAGAAAACAATTTTTAAAAATTTTTACGTAAATTTCCACTAGAAGGTAAATATTACTATCCTTTATTTTTAAACGATTTTTTACAATTTATAATCCTTGAAACTAAGTTCATAAAATTTTGTTACAAAAATTTGAAATTTTATCAGAAGAATAACAAATCTGATAAAAATATAAAATTTTATGGGTTATCTATTTTTTTGAGATTTCAAAACATAATAACTTTTTTAATTATATTACATCATTATCTTTTGAGATTATTTATCATTCTTCGATCTTTTTAAGGGTTTGAGTCTAATACATCAGATATATGGAAAATTAATCGACACTCCCTCAAATTTTATATAATGAGTAGTGGTCCACAACTACCTCTTCACTACTTTATATCTAAGGATAACTCTATTTATCTATATATAATCCATCCAATTTTTTTAGTTCATTTAATTTTTTATAGTTCATCTAATTTATTTTATGTAATATTTGTAAGACTTTCAAAACATAAAATAAATCAAATAGAGGCTTATCATTAGAGCCTGATCTGACAAATATGATTCGTTGTTGAAGTTAGTGATTATATTACAATGTTATGAATCCTTATGCATATGCATTGAATATTTAGATATATACATTTAATGACCCATAATTTTAAAAATAGAATTTATATTATAAGAATAAAATTATGTTACATTTAGTGATAAAACAATATCAAATGAACACATACCACAAGATGAAACCAAAAAATGTACTATAATAAATTTAAAATAAAATTTAGAGAATTAATATAGAAATAAGAATTAAAACTATTACAAAGGGAAAATAAATATAAAATAATATAATAATATAAAGAAAATTTGAATCTTCTCGATCCAACAGAATAATAACACTCATGAACAACACTATACAAAAGATTCAAAATATTCGTAATAAAATATACATTTTGAAAATGAAAATATATAAATCCTTGGGAGAAAAATATGTGAATGAACAATAAATGAATTGATAGGTATTTATAGAATGTAGGGAACCCATATGGGTGTTATAAATCATATAGTTTGAATAGTAATATGACCGTTGGAATAGAAAGATGACCATTGGAATAGTAATCTAATCGTTTGGAATAGTAAAATAACTATTAGAATAATATCCTAAAAAATTTATGTGTAAAATAATATTTATGTATATTATAAAATAAAAAAAATCACATATTTTTATCATAATACAATAAAACACAAGTTTTAAAAATTATAAAATAATATTTTTATTTTTTAAAAACGTATATATATATTTTTTTCATTTTTAAAATAATATAATGATTTAAAATAAAATTTACTTTCATTAAATGGATTTATAAATTATTATTATGTATTATTTTAATGATAAAATCATTTTATGAGGCATTAAAGAATTTTTTGAAAGGTTAAAAGATTGATCACAATATTAATAATGTAGTTTTAAAATAAACGAGGATTTTTTTTAAAAATAAAATTTCTCATACATGTAAAATTTTATTCATAAAATAGATTTCATTTTTTGAATATATATTTATAAAAATGTTAAGCCTGAATTTTTGGTATTTATCTAAAATAGTTGATTTTTTTTGTGAATAGTGAAATATGATAAATTATGTCATTTATAATTATAAGTTAAATATAGAATTTTTTTCCCTGAATGATGTAAGCATAAATTATTTTAAAATCACACGTATTATTTACTATATATAGTCACAATAAACAATATAATTTATTATCTTGATCCATAATAATAATCTAATGAATATAATATTTAGAAAAACCCCTATCCTCCCCAAATAAATAACACCCCTCATCTACCGTTCTCCCCACACCTTGTAAGGATTGTAAATTTCCAAAATTCACAGCCAAAAATCAAACCAAACATCTCCCACATGTCCTAGTTCTTGGTTTCTCAACAAAAGACCTATTCCAAATTCCTTAAAGAGTATTTTAGGGGGGAGTTATTTAAGGGTTAATATTCTCACATTACCTCTCTTAAATTATTTTATTATTCCACACTTCCCTCACCAACCTCATTAAACAGAAATTAATTACACTAATATAATATTTATAATATAATTTCATGGTTCTAATTAATTTTCTACCACCCATCATATTCCCTTCTCATTTTATTCTATGAATGAAACCATTGCCCATGTTATAATTATTAACCGACTTCATGAATATTGAGTTTTCATTTTATAATACAAACTTTAAGGATAGTCATAAAAATATTATTGTTTTTAAATAATAGTATAATAAGTATATTAAAAATAATTTCATGTTCTAGAATTAATAAATTAGTATATTATAAAATAAAATGAAACTAGTTTTTGATTTTTGGTAAAACCACAATAAAAAAAACCATATAACACTAATTTTTTTACAAAATGGATCACCCATATATCGGAGAAAGAAAATAAATTTTCTACCATTTAATTTTATGGAATTAAAATAATACCAATTCATTTTAGTTGTTCATTTTTCTCCCATTTTTGGATAAATTCAATAATCATCGAGATGTGATCCAATCATAAAACTATGAAACAAATGGTCTTATAACAATGATATTGAAATTTATATCACATCCAAATGACATTAGATGAAAAAAATAAAATAAAATTAAATAAAAAAAATTAATTATCTTAATTAATTAATTAAGTAATCTAATTTTGTTTTTCTGGAGATTAAGGTCATGTGAAGAATGATTCTGAAACATATTGTAAGAGATCTCTTTGAATATCATTATTTTATTTGGGTTATGATTTATCTCTCTTTACAAAAAATTAATATCATCATTTTTATTATATTCATCTTCTATATTCTATATATATGTCTTAGAAATATATATCATGTTTTTTTGCCTTTATTTTATGACTATATTCATGTTTTTGTGGTTCCCTTCGAAATTTCTTTTGAAAATAAAATTAATTGAAACTTCTCTGTTTTTTTACCTATTTTTACATTATAGTCAATTAAATGTATTAAAACATTCATGGTTTCTAAAAAACTTATTATTATAAATAAAACCACTTTATCTCACTTCTATTTTTATTGGAATTATTATTCTCTTACCCTCTTTAAATTCTTTTCCTTGTTCCATAGAACACCACATAAGTGGAACATTTCCAAATATTCCTAGCCAATATTCTTCCATTTTTCACTTCAATTGGACATAATTTATCATGATCTATGATTATTTTTCCTTAATTAATTATCAAGAATAATATAACACCTACTTTCATAGAAACCATTATGATACTCCCTTTAATTATGCCTTATGAAATGACTATGAAAATAATTTATTTCCATGGGTAACCCTTATGTTTATGATTAAGGATTGATGTATTAATTTGGAACAAATATTTATGTACATGTCATGATGGGTATTTCTAGATAGTTCTCTAATTCACTGTGTAATGTTTCATCCCCAAGAGGTGATATGTATGGGATTAGGGAGTGAATGTAATCCATGATGGGGATCTTCCACTATGTGATGTTGACTTAGTGATTAGCCCTGACTTAATATTATTCCATGTTTTATGTTCATAAAACATTCCTATATTATAATGATATTATTATTACATGTTCTTTATTTTATACCTATATTTGATTATTCATGATTTATTCCTTTATGTTATCAGGTTATGCCTTCTGACTCATATGTTTCTCTTCATTTACATATTTATTCCCTTACTAGGTTTTTTTCTCATCGCTTTTTCCTATATATTACCTAGGTAATCTTTGGAATTGGTAAGACCTATAAGGGAAATAAGATTTCATTTTGGAGATTAAAATAAATAATTGTTACTTTAAATTCCTATTATCTATTTGTGTACCTAGTCTCGAAAAGACACTAGGCTATTATTTTATTGGTTTTAATTTAATATATATATATATATATATTAATTTTTATGTAAAATTATATGTAAAATGATTGGGTTTCTCTAATTGGTATCAAATCATGGTAATGATATTTTGTGGGATTAGGACTGGAAATTAATTTTTAGAACCCCAGGGATAAGTCTAAGTATATTAAAAACTACCACGTATAAAATAGATTTAATCTTAGGGACACATAAGTTAAAATATACTCTTCATTTATAAGTTATTACTTGTAACTTCCTTTTTCCATTTTATATGATCATTATATAAGTATTCAGACGTATAATTTTTTCTCTCTTTTTAGTTAATGGCATGAAATATGAGATCTCATTCCAACATCCAATGTGATAAGCAATGTGTTGATTTTCCTTATGAGATGCCTAACTAGATGGAAGACGTAAATTAGAAATGCATGATAGTACTGGATCAACAAGATCAAGTTATGATTAGTAAATTCAATATTCTGAAATGTGCACTTTCTCCTAAGGAAGTGTGGGTTTTTTCTAAAACCTTTATGCGAAAAGGCCTCCAACATTTAGTGGATCCTATGATACTCTCATCACGGAATAATTTATTAACACTATTGAGAATATATTCTCTATCCTATGATGATTGAATGAATATAATTTTTTTTTGGTGATCTATCATCTTGATGGGGTATATGATTATTGGATGAAACTGATCAAGTTCCCAATGGCCAAATAGGATCTTTTTTTCTGTGGGTTGAGATAGATTCAAGAAAATATTCATTGATGAATATTTTCCTTGATCTCTACATCTTAAAATGAAGAAGGATTTCATTATACTAATGAAAAAGGATGATTAGTAAATTATGAACTATAAGGAAAACATCGCAAGGATTTCATGGTATTCCTTCGACATCATTATCAAGCCCAAAAATAAATTGGACCATTTATTCAGTTGATTAAAACTAAATCTATGAAAAGTGTTAGTGATTCATGACATTGAAATCTATAAAGAGACTTTATATTGTGTTTTCATGTTCCATATAGAGATTTTAGACTCTCTATGATCTCATGGGACTAGAGATGAAATGAATAAAATGAAGTTTCATTCAGGTGGATCAGCTGATAAATCCCATGGAGGAAAAACAACTGTCCACATATAAAAATATGGGAAAAAGTATCCCTGAACCTATGTCAAGGGAACCAAGAGATGATTAAAATTTTAAATGGAATTGAATAAATATAACCAATGTAACTAGAAATAAATAATCCCAAAAATATGATGGAATAAAAGAAGTTTCAGATCTACACTCTTCCATTCTTACAATGTTTCAACTACATGGAATATGGGCATTATATGAACCAATTCCCTAAGATAAGTGTAATCAGATATAATCAATGACAAAAGACTACATGTCCTAAAAAACAAGGAAGGGAATACGATATCATTGATGCTGATTTGGATCCAGAAAATGATATGGTGAAAGGTATAAAAATTATTCATCAATGAATAAAAATATTACTTTTTAGTTTTTGTTCTATGAATTATTTCATATATTACATTTTTAGTATAATTTTTCAAACACCTCCAAAAAACATGGGGTTTGAGATTTATATGATAATAGAAAATGGAGATATAATTCCATCCCAAGTATATAACTCCTCCCTGATAAATGTTTTTATACCTAACCTCTAATAAAATCATGTATTATATCCTTCAATGGTGCTTGATTTTATATTTGGAATGGATATGATATATTTATATAAATAAAACATCAATTGTCGGGAGTGGGAGTCCACTATTCGCATCCCAAGTTATCTTACGATTCAATATATGTGTAGGTTAAGGATGAATCTACTTTGTAAAATTCATATCAACTGTGGATATTATGACCTTATAAGGAAGAATATCTAGCTCAAATGATTTATACAAAGGGGAGGATCATTCTTGTAGACATTCCCATTACGAGGGACTATAATGATGTATTTTTTAAAGATTTATCAGGTTTTCTTTTTGACCAATAGTTTCAATTATCAATTTAAATTATTTCTAGATATCTACCTATATTAAATAATCCCATTAGAATGGCCTCCATTGAGTTAGAAGAACTAAAGAATCAGTTACAATTGAATCTGAATAAGGGTTTTATATGGTCACATGAATCATCGTGGGGTGCACCAGTTCTCTTCATCAAAAATAAGGAGGGATCTATGAGCCTCTATATTGATTATCATGATATCATAAAAATCAAAATAAAAACATTTATTCACTATAATTAATAATTTACTTGTTTGATAAAATACATTGGTCCTATTATTTCTTTGAGGAGGGCCTTCAGTAAGGATCTCACCAATTAATGGTGAATAAGGAAGATATACCCAATACAACCTTTTGAATGAGGTATGGAAACTCTGATTTCATAGTTATGTACTTCAGAATCACTAACTCTCCAACATTATTTATGGAATTAGTGAAAATAGTATTTTGAGATTAAGTCGAAAAAATTTATGGTATTCTTTATTGATTATGTTCTCGTATACTGCAAGATGAAATAAGATAATATTAATCATTTTAATATTTTGATAAAGAATTTCACAAAGTATAATGTATATAAAAAGTAAAATAAATGTTAGTTCTTTTTTATGGAAGTATTATTCTTGGGGTATGTTACCACTAACAAAGAGATATATGTGGAACTTATTAAGACAAATTCAATTGATGGGTGGTAGATGCCATCATCTATAACTAAGATTTATAGTATCATTGGACTATCTGTGTATTACTAATGAATTTTTAGGAAAATATCACGATTTTCAACCCTGTTAATCAAGATGACTGAGAAGGGAGTATATTTTATATAGACTAGTGAATGAGAATCTTTTATTATATGGTAGAAGAGTCATATCACTACACCAATACTTATACTTCCCATATGTGGATAAATCACAATGATATACAATAATGCTTCAAAGAAGGGATTAAGATGTTTGTTGATGTGAAATGATAACGGGATAGCCTATACCTCAAGGAATATAAAGGTTCATGAGTAGAATAATCCCTCGCATGATCGGGAGTAGGAAATTGTGATATTTGTATTAAAAATATGGAGAGATCATCTCTATAGGGATAAGTTTGAGATATATACTTTTCACAATAGCCTCAAATATATATTCAAATTGAATGAACTTAAAATGTTCTAGAAAATATAGTTATATTTAATCAAGTATAATGAATTCATCATCCACTACAATATTGGTAAAGAGAATAATGTAGCAGATTGTCTTAATAGAAATGATCATACAACTTTATCAATGATGATAATTGAGAAGGATATATTCTTATTAAACATGAAAAGGATGGACATGGGAGTCATAAACGAAGTAGCATAATCATTTCTTTCCTAAATGATATCTCAACCATCCCACCTGTAAATAGTGAAGGATGATCAAATCTATTATGTTTAAATTTAGAAAAAGGTGGAAGCCATCTAAAATAGATTTTTGTTGAAATTAAAAAGTTATGAGGAATGATTTGTAAGATTTGGGTCATGACTTTGTGTATCATAAAATCATAGGATAAAGAATGAACTTTTCAATGATGCACATATATCAATCTTATGGATCTATCTAAGGAGAAGGAAGATGTATTGAGAACTATGAGAGCACTGTTGGTGGTATAATATAGAGAAAGATATCACTGAATATAAATCAAAGTTCAAGGTATTAATGCACGTTAATTTTAAAAGGAAAAATTATAAGGGCATGATTAAAACATTACTCATACCTACATGGAAATGGGAAAAATAGTCATGGACTTATCACTGGTATTTCAAATACATCCAAAAATAATAATTCTATATGGATTATGGTGGATAATATTTCAAGGACTTACCACTTCGATGAAACTCTAGAGTACTTATTAATTGATCAATGTGCATGTATATACATAATATAATTACCAAGGCATAATGGAATACCATTATCAATTATATTTGATCGTGATCCAAAATTTACCTTTATTTTCTGAAATAGTATCCAAAAATCTTAAAAACCCTATTTGAACATTAATATGGATTATCAACCCCAAAAATATGGTTTATACAAACCGATTATTCAGATACTAGAAGACATAATTAGAGTATACTTGATATACTTCATATCTGGATGGGACCAACATATTTTTTTGGTAGAGTTATCTTACAACAACATTTTCCACTGATGCATCCAAATTTGTCTATATGAATATCCCTTTGTGAAGATATGTATAACACCAGTATGTTGGGATGAATTTAGTGAACATAAACAGCAGGGACTTGAAATTGTCGAGGAAATTGTAGAAAAGGTCAAGACCATTTAGCAAAACCTCAATGCTACTCGAAGCTGATAGAAGATTCATGCTGAAAGTCATGGATGAGACCTAGAGTTTGAGGTTAGAAATAAATAATTCGTTTATATATCTCCATGGAAGAGAGAAATGGGATTTATGAAAAGAGAAATATAAGTCCTAGGTAGATCGACCCCTTTGATATTCTTGATCACATAAGAGTTTTTTCCAGTTAACTAGTACTTCCACCAACCATATCCAATGTACGTTATATATTCCATGTATCCCACAAGAAGAAGTATATACCATATCCCTCACGTGTACTAAATTAAAAGGAGGTAAAAATGTAAAATTATCTCTCTTATGAGATTAACGTGAATATCTTGGACTAAAGAGATGAGGATATACACAAAAAGACAACTCACCTAGTCAAATTAATAAAGAAAAACCATAAGTATGAGGAGGTGACATAGAAATCAGATTATGTGATGAAGAAGATATACCCTCACATATTTTCTACTTAATATGTAAAACAAAATTTTGAAGGTGAAATATCTGACTGGGTGATGAATTTAACAACCTAGAATTTTATCATGAGAATTTCCCTTTTGAAAATACAACTGTTTCATATTCAGTAATATAATATTATATAATGAACATGTATCACATGATAAAATAAAAAAATAAGTTTACTAGTATTATTATTAAATTTATAAATAAAATATTTCCATTGAAATAAAATTATTACAATGGGATAATAAATATAAAATAAGACAATAAGAATTGATGTTTTTTGATTTTTTTGATCACTAAGAATAATCATACTTATAAAAAAAGTAAAAAAGATGAAAAATATTAGTAATGCAATATCCATTTTGGAAATAAAAATTTATATAACCTTTATAGAGAACAAAATTTAATAAATAATGAAAAAAATTATTTTTCTTTATATAATTTCGGTTACTCATATTGGAGTTACAAATCTAACCATTGGAATTGTAATATGTCCATTAGAATAGTATCCTAGCCATTTGAATAGTAATATGACCACTCAAAATAGTATCCTGACTATTAGAATAGTATCCTCATATATTATTGTCTAAAATAATATTTATGTAACTTATCAAATTAAAATATGACATATTTATGTCATAATACAAGTAAATATATGTTGTAGAAGTTATAAAAGAAGTTTTTGTTTTTTTATTAAATGTATTTGTTTCCTTTCCATTTTTATAAAAATAATATGATTTAAAAGAAATTTTATTTTCATAAAATTCATTTTTAATTAAATATTTTGTTTTATAGTAATGATAATATAATTTTATGAGGAAATATTTAATTTTTTCAAAGGGCCAGAAAACCGATTATAATATTAAATTTGGAATTCATTAAACAAATGAATAATTTATTTAAAAATTAAATTTATAATATTCATAAAATTATTTTAATAAAAAGGTTTTCATTTATGGAATATAATTGTCTAAAAATGGTGTGGGTGAATTTTTAGTATATTTCTAAAGTAGTTGAATTGTTAATTAATAGTAAAATATGGAAAATTATAGTATTTGTAATTCTAAGTTAAATACACAAATTTATGAGTTAGTGATGTGGTAAAAACCCATTATTTCAATATCTCACGCACTATTTACTATATATATCCAAAATTTTCAATACTATGGATTTACTTGATCCAAAATAAAAAACTAATGAATAAAATATTCAAAAACATCCATCTACCCCTTATAAATACCACCCATCATCACCCATTCTCTTCACACATTCTAAGACTTCGCGCTTGCCAATATTTTGACCAAAACTCTTCCAAAACCTCTCCCTCATGTCCTAGTATTGCTGGAATCTCCAAATGACCAATTCTATATTCATTAAAGAGTATTTCAATGATGCGTTAATAAATAGGTAATATTCTCACATTACCTATTTTAAATTATTTCCTTTATCTTCCCTACCCTCAACTCCAATATCTAAAATCTATTATTGACTATATGTAATATCCCACCTTATTCTAGGTATGACTATCATTTATTTTTGTGTTTACCATCTTTTTATTGTGTTTTTATTGTTATTAAACCTTATTGGTGGAGTCTCATTCAAGGATAAATAGCTTTGTTAGAGAAAATGTCTAAAATTTCATGGATGTATAGTTGTAATAATTAATGGAGTATAACTATAAATATGTTAAATAATATTACAGGGGTTTTCCATGAGTTTAGAAGGCTTCGGTTGAGGTTTTTGATTTTCGGTAGAATCTGGTCTTAAAGCCGTCTAAATGGAATTTACACACCGTATACTTATTACACAATGTGTAATTATCTCCTAGAAGATGTCATGAAATGGGTTCATGACATAAATTGAATACATGTCATGAAATTATTACCCTATGTTAAATGATTAATTAGGGTAATTTTAACCAAATGTGACATTTTTTAGCGTAACTGGAAAATAAAGAAATACATGACCTACATGCATTACATGCCAGGTATTCCTTAGATACAGTGGTTTTCAGATGGAATCACATATGACTCTTACTTCATTCTATACAGACCCTCCTCTCTCATCCTAAGTAATTTATAGAATGATTTAGAGCTCCTTCCTTCTTTACAGATTCCTAAATGAAGTAATGGGTCTTTTGGGATTTGTTTTTTAGATTTCATTATATTTTATTGTTACTCTCTATATTGGAGTTGTAAATATCTTGAACTTGGTGTTTTTTGGTTTGGTTCTTATTATGGCATGATCTGGGTTCATTCTTATGATCTTCTTTACCCCTGTTCTGGTTGGTGATTTTGGTTGGATGTGTTTCTTAACCGTCGAACAAAAGGTAGGTGGTATAAACCCAACCCTTTGGTATGTTTAATTGTTAATTATGCATGATATTTTGATTGCACCACCCTGGCATTTATAATATTTATTTGAGTAAAAAATAATGACAATCCATGGTGTGGAATATTCATTGGATACGATTGGATTTAATTGATTTGTGACCTAGATTTTGGATATCCATTGGGTGAGTGAGCCCTTGGTTAATAAAGAAATTTCTGATGGTTTAAAGTGTGTTGATAATGGAATGATATTTTAGTTTATTGATTTAATAGAATCACTTTGGTAATAGATTATGGGATATTGATATGAGTATTGATAATTTTATATATAAATGAGAGTGTAATTGAAAGACAAATGGTAATTTTCATAATTTACCACTAAGAATTATGATGTGATGTTGTGATATCCTTTCTATTACATCTTTTTTATTTTGATCATGAAATTCATATATAAAGGGTTATTCATAGTGATTATAAAATTATTATGTAATACGCTTGGCCCTTTTGATGCTGAAATTCTTATATGTAGTGATATTCCTGATGATACTAAAATTATTATATAGAGGGATTGGACTATGTGATAATTTAATGATTATATATAGGGATATGATTACTGATGTTGTAATGCTTATATAGATTCCTTATACTAGTTTGATGTTGTAATTATTATATAGTGGGATTGGATGAGTTTGATGATGTAATACTTATATATTGGGCTTGGTCCAGTTTTATGCTTTAATTACTATATAGAAGGCTTAGCCCCATTGATGAAAAAAATACTTTTATATAGGTATTTTTCTAAAGGTTGGAATTAATATACATAGGTATTTTCCTGTTTATTTGATTATTCCATGGTTTATGGTTTTAGATGGAATAGTTATGTTAAAGGGTTATAGATGTTATCGCATTGTGACAATGAAGGTTGATTTATGTTATGTATTAAATTATTAATTAATACACCTTTTTGTCTTCTTATTAGATGAATTTATTATCATATTGGTTTTATTTAGACATGGTGGTGTCAAACTATTGAGTTTTACTCATACCCTATTCAGGTCACCATTTTGTACCCGATAAGATTACATGGATGTAGTTTTGGACAAGGGAAATGAGCCTTGTTTTTTATTATTACCTACTGGATGAGCTGGAGTTTGGAGATGGGATCAACATGAGGTTCAGGATAGGGATATTTTGAAATTATTTGTGTTAGACAATTCATTTTTTGTACTATTTTTAGTTTTCCATTTAGAGACATTTCATCTTGTCATTACAAGGTACATTATTATTAATTTATTAGTTCCTTATTTTTCTTCCCTATTGTATATTTCACTATTTCCTCTATTTTATTTACCCAAATATTTATTAAAACCTATTTATTTTCATTGTATTCATCACTCTCCAACTAGTAGTCTCCCACTATACCTGGTGGTATAGTCTCCCAATATATCCATCAAACTCCCACTGCTAGTCAAAAACCTCTATTATAAAGGGAGGAACCCTTGAGGTCCCATAACCAACCCAATTTGGACGTGTGAGAGACCGATGGGTTGGGGGATGTTACAAAGTGGTATCATAGGAAGAATGTTTTTATTTTAAATTTCATTACAATTTAGTAAATGTAAAAAGGAGGGTAGGATGTGTCAGGACTGGGTAATGAACTGGTGCATGGGAATAGTTAACCCATGTATGGGGTAAAATCCAAGTTTCTAGGGTTGAAATTGTTTTTCATGATGTTCTCTTGTTACAATTTGATGTTATTTCACCTAGGGTGATTCACATGTTGTGTGATGTCATTGTTTTCATAGATTTATACTCATGAACCAATATAAAATGGGATGAGTATGAATGCATCATGATAGGAACATGTGGATATATCTTGACATGCATTTTTCATGATAGGGGTATATTTATTTTATATGATATATTTTACTTGATGAACTATTATATGTTATACTTGTTATATGTAATAAACCAATTGAAAGAGTTGTAATGTCGTCGTAAAACACTTGTAAGTCATGTTTAGAGAGAAAAGGAGTTGGTGGCTCTATGTTGTTGTCACCTATTGAGGTTTACCCTATTTCTAGAATGTTTTCTAAGAGTTTTTATTGACTTGTAAAAAAAATTCCTCTTCATCATCTTCGATTTGATCATTATAAGATTAGAAATCAATATGCTCCAAACAGAGCTGAACTAGAGATTCTTGTAAATTATGAGTATTATATTGATGTTCAGCTTTGCGATAACTTCTTAAGGGTCATATGATCCATGAAATGGGAGACTATTCACACCATTCATTCTACCTCTAAGATGATAAGGACATTTAAGCTATAACATAAACCTATTTTTACTAGGGAGGGATGATTATAGGAAACCATGTTCTGGATTCATTTAGTCCAGAAAAACTTCAAGAACTGTGAGACAACCACAAATAGGTGGGTGAATCTTATTTAATATATGCATCAAATACCAGCCAAGTGTTGTGGGGATATTCTAGAGAAATATGAGAATAAATAAGATTTATATATAAAGGAATTTTAGTTGAAGTTCTTGAGACACTGTTATCGAGATATCTTGAGGAAGGAGAAGTCTCGTGAGTGAATACACTTGACGTAGGAGGGCATGTTAGTGACAGACTTCCCCTGATGATTCACCGACCTAAGACACATTGCAACATCTTCCGTTCCTATTGATATCTCTAATGAAATGAGTTTTCTTGATTTTAATCACTGTGAGATTATGTCACAGGTGATCTTATTTTCCTTTCTTATTATTTTAGCTGTGATTAATTTGGAACTCATCACAGAAGGGAATATAAGAGAGGCTTTGAGTATCAGCAATACTATTTCAGTAGGGTGAACTGAGAGATTTTATTCTTGTGTTAAGAAGCTCTTTTAATAAAGTTTTTTACAAGGAAAAATTGATCAAAGAATTCAGAGTAGTTTGTATCCATCTCAGAACCATGTTCCATTTGTAGTGATATTAGTGTGGGTAGATGGGACACAAGAAACCTCAATGTGTATACCCCACCTTTTCATGACATGATTACATAAGATTGGGTCATATCTAGAATATTTTAGGAAATGTTCATAGTAAAATAGTGTGTGGGGATCAGGAAAGGTACCAAATCTTGTGAACGGCTCTACTACCCCTCAAAATATAAGTAGATAGAGTTTTAGAAGACGTTTAGGTTGAGGTAGGGGATGTGGTACCCCAGTGTAGGAATGGAAGTACTAGGCAGAGGGAATAGCCTATGTGATTCCTACTAGGTCTCTGGGTAGTGGGGCCAATCATCCACATGCTATAAACTACTATGGCTACCATATATGTGTGAACTTATACCATTAGAGGTATTATTCTAGTATTATCTACCAATTCTTACATTTTTTTGATACATGGTCATAAAATTCCACATTGTAAAATATTTTTGAAAATGGTTTGATCTTATTTTTGGAAATCTTATATGGTATTTTGACCATTGACATGCCATTGGGAGTATGGTTAGAGAATTTCAAATGTTGAAAGGCGTGTTGTCTAGAGATCGAGGGTTACCATTTTAGGTGGGAACTGTTTTACTATAAATGATATGTTTTTATTTGATTCTTGGTATGCATTGGGTTGTTCTATGAAATGATCATATCAACTATTTCTGAATGAGAGTTACCTTTTAATTTCCAAAAAGAGAAATATATTTTTAATAGGGAGAGTGGGATCTTTAGGTTGGTCCTACAAAACCAATTCAGGGAAAATTAGAATGTATCATGGCTCAGATAACAGGTATTATTCAAGATGATGGTGGAAAGTAGTAGGATTATTTTTCTATAGGGTCAGGCCGTTTATATGATGTATTTTATAAGATTTATATGACACAACACTAGAGTGGGATATTGAGTTCACAGTTGAGTCGGTGTCAGAAGGAGATCTAGTTTATATTCTTATATATATAATGGAACCATAAGAGATTCAATAGTTAACAGTCAAGTTGGAAGATCTGAGAGCTAACAGTTTCATAAAACGTAGTACCTCTCCATGGGATTATCCAATTCTTTTCACTAATAATGATGATGTGAATGTTTCATTATATGTGGATTGTTAGATATTGAACTAGATGATGGTCAAGAACTGTTATCCCCTACTACTTTTCAACAATCTCTTCTACCATCCAAGAGATGCTACGATTTTTCTTAATATCAATTTGAGATCAAGATACTACTTGTTGAGGTGAGACCTTCAGACATACCTCTGAATGTTTTTTGAGAAGGTATGGTTTGTATGAGTTCATAATGATCCCATTTGGTTTGATTAATAAACTAAAGACCTTCATGGCCTTGATGAATTAGATATTTCAACCTTCTACAGATCAATTTGTGGGTATCTTTTTCATTGACGTCTTACTATAATTCCAGTTATAGGAGTATCATAACCAACATCATGAAAGTTTCTTGAGTACATTGAGAGAGAATCCTCCTTAAAAAATCTAAAAAATGTAGTTTCTATATTGATAAAGATAACTTATCGGGGCATGTCATTTTAGAGGCAAAAGTTTTAGTAGACCGAGAGAAATTTTTAGTTTCATAATCTTGGTAGAAACCCATGAGTATATTTGAGATTCATATTTTTTTTGAGTTTTTCAAAGTTTTCATAGGTGTTTCATCAAGGAATTCTATTTTCTAGAAGAATAGATATCTATGCTGACCAAGAATGGACTGATGTTTTTTTATTCAAATTCTTGTGATTGGAATTTTCATGATCCAAAATAAAGGCTGACCATAACACCTATCCTAGATTTACCTATTTCATAAAAAGAATATACTATGTATTGTGATGCATCTGGATTTAGAATCAGATGAGTTCTGATATAGGCAGATTGAATAGTCTCTTATGGATCTAGAAAATAGATACTTAATGAGTAAAATTATCCTACATGCAGTCTAGAATTATTTTTGGTGGTATATTCCTTGAGATGATAGAGATATTATCTTTTGGGAGAGAGGTTTCTGGTATACATGGACCACAAGATACATGGGGTACATGTTTTCTCAGCAAAACATGAACCTTTAGTAGAGTAAATGGGTTGAGTATCTAAATTATTTCAACATAGAGATGGATTATTCACTTGGTAAGGGAAATTTTGATGGTGATACCTTGAGCCATTAGATGCATATTTAGGCAGTTCAAGAGTCTTGAAATGAGTGGAGAATGATAGAAATATTTTCAAACATACAGTTAGATGTTCAATATTTATAGGGATGAATAGATATGAATTCAAAATATATTTTAGCCATTCTTCTAGAATTGATCAAGAAAGAGAATTTATCAATTCATGGGGCCTAGTTAAGAGAGATAACTTACTTTATCAGGATATTGCATCAGAATGTCCTCTTGGAAGTCAAAATTCCCTTCTTTTCTATATATGAGAATGGATTATTAAGGGATTATGTGATATGATGATGAGAGAGCTTCCTTTATCTTGTTGGGTGGTACCTCCTAGTTTGAAAATGATGTATCATGATTTCTGTAGACTGTATCGATTGTCAAGAATGAAGAAGGAGGTAGCAGTTTTTGTGGTGAGATGTGTCACCTATCAGTAAGTGAAGGTTAAGAATAAAATTCATGTTGGGATATTATATCCCCTATCCATTCTTAAGTGGAAATGGTATGATGTCAAAATATATTTTATTATAGTATTACACAATACAATCCTCATGAATGATATAGTATTGGTGATCATAGATCAATAAAAATAGGTAGCCCACATCTTAACAATCATGGATACCTTCATTGTGGATGATCTTAGGGGTATTTATATGTGTGAGATAGTTTTTTTTCACATTTTATGAGGATTATCTTATCTAATGGAGATCCCTGTTTCACATATTAATTCTAGAAGATTCTTTACATGGCTCTAGGATAACATGATCTTTGGAGCACAACCTGTCATCCTCAGGCTGACAGTCAATCTGAGAAAACTATTCTTATTTATGAGGATATGTTATAAGAATGAGTTTGGGATTTTGATGGTTCTTGATAGAATCACATAAAACTCATGGAGTTTTCATACAATAACAACTTCTAGGCATTGATCCAAATGGTACCATTCAAGTATTTGTATGGTGGTTTTTTCCATCTACCGCTTTGTTGGGTAGAGGTATGTGAGTTAACACTTGTTGGTCCTAGTATCATATAGGAAGCATCTAAGTAGGTTTAGTTGATCGAGAGGTGGTTAGTGATTATAATGATTAGGCATAAATATTACACTTCCTATTAGAGATAGAATCTAGAGTGTGTGGTTGGTCATTGTGTTTTCCTTCAGGTATCCCCTATGCTGGAGAAATTTTATATTAGGAGACATATAAAGTTATCACTAAGGTTTATCTGGTTGTTTGAGATAGTGGAAAGGGTCAGTCTATTAAAGTACCGATTATCCATTCCACAACACTACAATGATATGCACAACATGTTTCATGTTTCCTATTTTGATAGATTTTATCCCAACCCTTCTCATGTGGAAGATGTTGAGGTCTTTTAGCTTTGTATAGATATGTTCTTTGAGAAGAATTTGATAAAAATTATAGACAGTAGTGAGAACTATCTCTAAGGTATGACTATACTACAGGTTTGAGTGATGTTCTATCATGGGTATATTTAGGAGGATACTATGGGGAGAGAGTATGTTATGAAAGCACAGTGGACAAACTTGGTTGGGGAGACCCTGCAATGATACTTGGAGAAGCTTGGGGAATATCTATTATATGGTGGGGGAGGTTATAAGATTTTGATTTTTTCCAAGTATGTCTCTCTTTTTGTTTTGTGTTAAAACTCTTTTGTTTTTGTATTTTTTGTCATTAAACCATCATGACACATTATATTTTAAAGAAAAAACTTTATTCAATAAAATGAACTAATTTTTAGGGATTTATATTTTTTATTAATGTATTTGAAGAATAAATGGGATAAATAGGCTTGTGAGGTTCTTCCATGAGTTTGGAAGGCTTCGAAAGTGCATTGGAATTTTCAGTAGTTTCTTTATTTAAAGATGTCTACAAGTAATTTAAACACCATATATATGTTACACGACATGTAACGGTCTACAGAAAGATTCCATGAAACATGTTCATGACATGAAAGGAATACACAATGTGAAAATAGTAGAGGTTTTTTGATGTTTTATTATGGTTATTTTAACCAAATGTGACTCATTTTTCGGTGTAACTCAAAAATAGAGAAATACAGGATTTGTAAGAATTAATTGACTTGTATTCCTAGAAACCAAAAGATTTAAAGGGGTTTCTTGTATGATTATTCATTTATTCAATGACTCCCCCACCTATCTCAAGCCCTAAGTTATTTCCAAGTGATTTGGGAGTGCCTTCCTCCTCTACAAATGTCCCATTAAAGAATTCAATATTCAATGAGTTATTTTTCTTAGGTTTTCCACTCTTATCCCAGTTATCCCCATTATGGTGGTTTAAATATATTGATCATGGTTTTTTTTGGGTTTTTGATCTTGTTTTTGTGTGATCTAGGTTCCATCTTATGATCTTATTTTCCTCCATTATAGCTGTAGATTCCAGTTGGAAGCATTTTCTAATTTATAGATAAAGTTAGGTGCTCGAAAGTTAACCCTTTGGTATGGTTAATTATTAAGAATAAGTGATATTGTGATAGCACTATCCAGACATAAACATAAATTAATTGAATAATTAATGATAAAAAACCTTATGCTGGATTATTCATTGGATCCCATTAGATTCAATGGATTTGTGACATCAATTATGGATAATTTTTGGGTAAGAGAATCCTTGATTAATAATGAATAGGAAAATTGTTAAAAAAAATTAGCATGACACTAGATTTCATATGATTTTTTAATATAGAATCACTTTGTCAACTGATTGTGGGATAATAATTTGACTGTTGATAATTTAATATATAAATGAAAGTGTAATTGAAAGAAAAATGGTAATTTTTATAATTAACCATTGAGGATTATGATGTGATGTTGTATTATCCATGATGTTATGAATTTTTTAGTTTGATAAAAAAATTCTTTTATAGTGGGATTGGAGTAGTTTGATGTGGTAATGGTTATATAGCGGGCTTGGCAATGATGATGCTGAAAAAATTATATATAGTGTTATGCTCGGTGATGCTGAAATGATTATATTGAAGTCTTGGTCCAATTAATCCTATAATTTATACATATAGGGATATTCTAATTAATTTTATAATTATTATAAAGAAGTCCTGACATATTTTGATGTTTTAGTTCTTATATAGTACATTTGGCCCATTTTTTATGCTGTAATGCATACATAGTGTGCTTGGATGACTTTGATTTTTAAATGACATCATCGAGAGCTTGAACCATTTCATTCTTAAAATATTATATATAAAGATTTTCCCAAAGGCAATAATTCTTACACATATGACTAATCTTAGTTATGATATTATGCTATGGTTTGTGGTTATGGTTGGAATGGTTATGCAACATTGTCATATGCATTTTGGTATGGTGCCGAATTGAGTTTCCTTATGTAATGTATTAATTGATTGATTAATACACTAGTTTATTGATTTATTGAATGCATTTATTATCATATAGTTCTCTTTAGATTGGTTGGTTTTAGCCTATTGAGTTTTACTCACACAATATTCAGGAATCTGTTTGGTCCCCGAGAAGATTACATGGATGTAAGATTTAATAAGGGAAAGGGACCTTGTTACTAATTGTTTCTTGCTGGATGGGTTTGAGTTTGGAAAAAGACTGACATGGGGGTTGGGACTATGATATTTTTGATTTTATTTGTGTTAGCATATTCATTTATTTGTATTGTTTTATTTTTTTTTCATTTAGATACATTTTAGATTCTTATTACATGCTTCATTATAATTGGTTTATCAGTCCCTCCTTTTACATTTAAGTTGTATGTTTCACTATTTCTATCATTTCTATTAATCTAAAATTTATTTATACCTATTTATTTTCAATTTATTATAACTCTATACTAGGGGGTATAGTCTCCCCACTATATTCATCACACCCCCACTACTAGTAAGCAACCTATGGCATACGGGAGGCATGCTTGAGGACTCGTAACCAACACGATTTGTCCACATGAGAGAGTGATTGATCAGGGGGTGTTACACAATAGTATCATATATATATACTATTATTTCATGGTGCTAATAGAATATTGACCATCCAACATCTTCTATTCTCCTATTATTCTAAGAATGACACATGTTTCTACATTATGTCTCTGAAGCATCATTGTGGATAATGAGTTTTCATTTTCCATTACCGCCTTCAATACTAGACATAAGACTAATATTATGGATAAATAAGATAATAATAAGTATATTAAGACTTACATAATTTTTTGTAATTATTTTATATAAAAAATAGAAAATTTATTGATAAAAGATCATGATATTTGGAAAATGTTCCCGAATTAACCAACCAAATAACACTAATGTTGTAACTAAATGGATCTTCCATAAGTTGGAATAGAAAATTTAATTTGGGACCATTTAAATTTATGGTTTTATATGAATAAAATTTAATTTCACTTATCCCATTTGATAAAAAAACTTTAATAGTCATCCACTAGTGATCCGACCATGAAACCATGAAATGAACGCTCTCAGAACAACAATATTAGACTTTATATCTCATCAAAGTAGTAATAAATGAACATATAAAAATTATAAAAAATCAAATATATATATAAAAGTATCTGATTTAATTAATTAATTAATATAAATAGGTTATTTATGAAAATAGGGTCACATGAAGGAAGATTCTGGAACATACGGTAAAGGTTCTCTTTGAACCTCCCTATTTTCTTTAAGTAATGATTTCTCCCTATTTACCACAATTTATCTCTTCATTATTCTTATATACCTCTTATATATTCTGTATATATGTCTCACACATATGTACAATGTTTTTTTAAACATTATTTGATGGATATATTCAGTTTTTAAAGGTTCCCCCCTCAATTACATTTTAAAATACTAATAAAGAGAACTTCATTGTTTTCTTAATTTATTTTAAAGCACCAAAAAATGAAATATTTTATAACACCCATGGTATCTAAAATAATAATTTAATAGAACCAAATTTATTTTACTTATTCTTTTATTATAATTGTTATTTTCTTAGCCTCTTTAAATACTCTTCAATATTTACCTTAAAAACTTACTTAATAGACACATTACAATAGTCACCTATCCGGTCTTTTTCATGTTTTTACTTCTATTGGATATCATTTATCATGATCTATTCTATTATTTTTTAACTCCCAAGTATGATTTAATCACTTTATTCATGGAATCCATTATTATACACACATTAGTGATTATAATAACCTAGGATTATAATACATAGACACTACATCATTTTTTATGAATATACATTACATAAAATTAGACAAAAAACAACTGAGTGGAGTAATTGTTTAGTGCCTTTAACAACTTGGAAACAAAATAAATGGTTGATACATGAGATAAATAACCTCCCACAACATTCTTCATAACTTTCCACCTTCATAGACATATCATAAATATTAAATATCTTTATAACCTAGGGAAGGGAAACATTAGAAATAGTTAGATCATATTTTTGGTAAGGATAAATAAGGGAGATAAATATGCATAACATGAGAATAATTGTATGAGAACATGATAATAACATTTGAAAATTATGCCCTTCATATCCAATTTCAAAATCCCGAGTGACGAAATAAATATTGGAATTTCAGAAGACAGGAATCATAAAATAATAAAATAACATGATCCATTAAAGAATAAAATTGGTATACGATATGGAATTTGTGACATACAAATAAGCATAGAAAATAATTTCCATATTAGTCAAGGTTCACTCCCAAGAAAATCATATTTAAAAAACTTCTTTACTGAACCTGGTCCACTCCCCATTCCAGTCATATCTTACTGAAATAGGTTCACTCCTCATTCCAACCCTATCTTTCTAACCTGAGTAAACTCCTCATTCCAATAATGTATATGTAATGAGATATATATCATTACCTAATGCATTGGTAGGTGATATCGTTATCACCCATCCCATAATGAAAACCAAATTTATGTGTACCACAAGATCATAAATATTTATCATATCATAACACATGAAATGAAATGTGTACCATAAATACATCATCATAAAAAAATATTGAAAGTATATAGGTTTTATAATCATTTAATAATAGTATAAACTGTAAAAATAAGTGTGTTTTATTAGAATTATATCATGGTATAACCCATGAAAAAATTTGGGAATCAGAAACAGCATACCATTAAAAAATAAACAAATCATAAAAAGAAGATGAATGGAATCCTTAGATTATATACCTAGTAATGAATTAGTAACACTAAAATATTTCATCTGAGATGGAAAATAATTGTAATCAACCATTTAAACCATTTCTTGGGGGATAATATACTTTCTAATTTGAAAAATACGTTTTATAACATTAAACATTTGAAAAAATATTTTTTTTGTAAAATAAACATGAAAAATTATAATGTAATATTTGAATAAATTAATGGTCATGATATTGGAAAATTCAGTTCATATTCTTCACATTAACATAAAGATTCCCTTCAAATTTTTAGTTTAATACAAATAAGCATTGTATTGGAAAATGACATAAATATTACTTTAAATTTATTTTTCAAAAAATAAAAAGTTGTTGAAAATGAATTTAATAAATCATTTGGGGAATAATAAAAAAATTGAAAACCTTTTTAGAAAAACATGCTATTGGAAGAAAATAGACTTCTCATTGAAGAGAGAAATAAAAGTAGATTTTCATAAAAAATGTTCTTAATTATCTTAACTACAAAAGAGTTATAAAATGGAAATAATAATTGAAAATTTAATAAATAAAAATAGGAGAGGAAAATTCATGGGAATTATTTAGAGTTATATAATATTATTTCATCATTTTATACTTAATCATAAAGAATCCTAATAAGTGATGAGATTGCAACATAAAATCTTTAACACTTTGGTAACATGGAATCAAAATCCTAATGAAGTAATGATATAAATGAAGCATAAAATATCATGAGTATGGATAATGTTTTGATATTACATTTCAAATGGTCTGTATATACACCTTGTAAAAGAATACAGGCTCATAACATAATATATGTCTTAGAGAATGCAAATTGGGACAAAAAAATCCTTACGTTAAATCTTGAATTCAATTGTATTTATTCGAAGCTCATGTATAATAAATATAAGTTAATTATATATATATATATATTTATTTATATATTAAATATCCATATTCATATATATCATACCATATATTATTTGACTATGAACTTTTATTACCCATTTATTAATATTTCAATGTTAATGTTTTTTGGGTAATAACTGCTTTATTTTTCATATATGTTTTTATTTGTTATATGTTTAGTCATATTGTTTTGATAATTGTTCGATAATATACAGAATTATAAACATTATATAATTATCATGTATATTTAGTATATTTTTTCTTTATAGAAATTCATTCAATTTAGTGATATGAAATGAAATACACTGCTAATGGAGATTGTAGGTCGCACATACAGATGAACACTATTTCCATTTTCTAGTTGAATTTAACGAAATAAATGTAAATTAAATTATATATATATATTACCATTCCAAAATAATGTTTATATGATATATATTAAATGTTTTTATTAAACCCATCCTTAATACATTTCATGTGAAACATGAATGAATCACATCGCTTCGCGAGGCAGTAGTCCACCGTACACATGAACGACGTTATCATATTACCCCAAAATTGAGAGCATAAAGGTATATCTAATATAATAATTATATAATCATAATAAAATCATAAATATTATTAATGACTTATATAAACTTTAAATACATCATTATTACCAACCTTGATAGAAAGTAATGAAAAACAAATGACATTGATTCACGAGTCGGTAGTCTTCCGTACATACAAATGATAATCCCATAACCCATTTGATGTAAGTGAAGATGATTTTAGGTAGTTAAATTAAAATAAAATTTTTAAATTATATGGGAGAAAATTAGTTTCTTAATTAATCATGGTATAAGAATAATTTAAGGGGGTGGATTAGGAAATAAAACAAAATCGCTCATCCATGAATGTTGCCTCTTCTTCAGGTATCCTACTTAGGTTTCCACAAAATGAATTCATAGTATGAATTTAGGTCAAAAATAAGAATTATAGGGTGGGGGTATGGAATTTTGGTAGTGATTTGGGTGGGTATTGGCAGAACCAAAAGGATTTTAAGGTGCAAATAATATAAGAGAGGGGAGGCCTTTTATAAGTGGGTGAGAGGGCACACTTGGTAGTTTTGAAAAGTATTTAGTGATACCACGTTTTTAATATGTCACAAGTGTCAAAAATGGACCAATATAGAAAATTAGTGGTCTTAGGAAAAAACTATGACCATAAAATAGTTTTAGACATGTTTATTGGTCATTCTTAACCTTATCTTTTTTATATTAACCACCTTGGTTAACCCATTTTTACCTTAACCATAGTAATTAGTTTTTACTACATTCACTATTATTTTTTGTAAAAGATTAAGTTAAAATTATTATAAATCATAAATTATTCTAAATCCAAATACAGAGTCAATTTTTATAATTTCCATAAACATAAGTGGAAGATTTTAATTTAAAATTATTTTCATAGATGTGAAGAGAAAGCTAGTTTTTAAAGCCAAAATGATACGAACATTACAAGGTTTTTATATCCAATTTTAAAATGAAATTGATTAAAATTACCTAAATTAGATCAATAGGTGTAAAAGATAACTAAATATACATTCATAAAAATTAAATTATAATTTATATTTATAAATTAATTAAAATAACAGGTAGTTTTCAATTAAAATCCAATATTTTTTAATATTCATCAAAAAATCAAAATTTTTAGAAAAGATAAAAAAAGTTCACCCTGAGAAAATTTGAATTTTTTGTTGAAAAATGAAGTTTTCTTGGTTAAATTAAATTTATAATAGTGTAAAATATAAATTTTATTATTTTTCACAATAAATTTTTGAGAAAAATGTATTTGTTTAAACATATAAAGACATTATCAGAAATTGTGTATTTTATTATCAATATGATTCATCATATAAAACAATTATAATTAATATTTCAAAAATTATATATTACTATTCATATCTCTATGTTTAATGGCAATTTTATAGCACTCCTGCTCAAATAAATAAATTAATAATATATCATCATTTTGTTAAAACTATGTGTTATGTGTAATGCATGCTAATACAGTGTTGCATGTAGTGAAAACCTAACTTGGTGTTTCTTATTGTGCAATATATAAAATATATTTAATTAATTTTAAAGAAATAGAAAAATCTCAGGGTGTCGCATTATACCCCACTAAAATTAATTTCTACCCTAAAATCTGTCACTTTATTATAGAAAAATGAGGATACTTCTACCTCACCATATCCTCACATTCTTATATAGCTTCCTAAAACTGGGTTTTCACCATAAAACATTGATCAGGTGAGTGGTATTGTTTTTTATAACATTCTATGTGTGATGTAGAATATCCGTCAGTTGTTCCTCATAATAAAGATCTTTCTCTAGCAGTACGACCAATGAGTTTAGTACATCTGAAGGGTCATATATGTACTCTTTATGGGGAGATACATGGAATACATTGTGGAATTGTGAGAGGTTTAGTGGAAGAACCAAGTGGAAGGATATTATCTTAATATGATCAATAAGTTTAGTGGGACCAAAATAATTAGGTATCAGTTTTAATTTATTTCTAAATATCATAACCTTATTCCATTGGTGAATTCTTAGAAACACCTTATTACTAAATTCAAACCCAAGATCATGTCAGTAATTATCAACATAAGTTTCTTCTGACTCTAAGATTATTTTATGTGTCAATTAATGGCTTTAAATTTCACTGCCATTGATCAGTTATCTCATCTCCCAACAACATTCATTCTCCAACTACATTCCAACACTTTTGGATCTATACAATTCTTTCTATATAGGGTATCATAAGGAGTTATCTAAATTATTGAGCGAAATCTATTGTTGTACAAAAAATAAACCAAAGGAAGGTGTTGATACCAATAAACTTTTAAATCCAAAGAACAATATCTCAACCTATCCTCTAGGGTTTGAATTTTTCTTTGAGAGTGACCATATATATTAAGATGATACGAAGTGCTGAAAATCAACTCTATATCTGAAGCATGTTGGATACTTCTCAAAATATTTTAGGTAAACCTCATATCTTGATCATACACAATGGGATGTGGTACTCCATGAAACCTTAACACTTATTTGATGTATATCCCAAAATGTTGACCCAGAGAGAAGTCTTCAATGATAGAGATGAAGTGTACTTACTTAGTAAAGTGATCACCTATAACCCATATAACATTATATCCTTTAGATGTTTCATGGAGTAAAATGACACAATCAATGTTTATGTTTTCTCATTTAAATTTTAGTAAATGTATTGGAATCATCATCCCCTTCGAACTTTCTATTTAATCCTTAACTTGTTGGTATACCAAGTATTGAGATACAAACTCTATGATATCTCACTTCATTAAATCCATCCATAGTTATTCTTTCAAATATCTATATATCTGCATACTTCATGGATGAATAAATAATGAAGAACTATGATAATCCTCTAAAAAATCCTTCTTCACATATTTTATGTACAAAACACATATATGGTTCTTGAAACTTATCATTCCATCATGAACATGGTTAAACTTGGGAACATTTCTAACCATTTTTTAATCACTACATCTTTATTTTCTATCTCTTCAATATTTATAGGGATAGATGGATGAACATTCAATTGATCAAGATAAGTTTTTTTCCTATTCCTTCATTATTTCAAAATCCATCCTTCATAAGTTAAAAAATATTGGATATCTTGGAATCCCCTTCATTGATAAGAAAGCGTGATCCTTTCGACTCATAGCACCAGACACCTGGTTCATGTTCCCTAGGTTGAAATGTATTGAGTAGTCATAATCTTTAATCATTTGTAACCATATATTATGGAACATGTTGAACTTTTTCTATGTGAATATATACTTTAAGCATTTTTTATTAATATAGATATCACACTTTACTCCATGCTTCTATATATTTAATACAAAAAATATCACAGATAACTCTAAATCATGATTCGGGTAATTTTTCTCATGATACATAAATTTTCATGAGGTTTATGCTATAACAATGTAATTATACATAAGAACAAAACCCAATACCTTATTTAATTCATCAGTATATATTACAAAACCTTCTCCACCATTGGGTAATGTAAGAACAAGTGAACTGAAAAATATTCTCTTTAGTTCCTTGAACTTTTCCTCATATTCCTCTATCCATAGGAAATTGGCTCCCTTATAAGTTATCTTGGCCATAGGATTAGATATTCATGATAAATTCCACAAAAAAACATTGATAATATATAGATAAATGAATAAATATATGAATCTCAGTCATCGTGGTTAGTATGTGCCAACATTTGATAGCTTTCGTCTTTTATGGAATCACTGATATACCCTATATTAAGATTCTGTGGCCAAAAAATAAAACCTTTTCCAACAAAAATTCAAACATTGTAAATTTTAATTCAGTTTATCATTCCTTATGGAGATTATTATAATAATAAAGTAATCTTGATGCTCTTATTTTCTAATTGAATAAATAAGAATAAAATTTATAAAGACCACCACAAATTAATCAAGGAAATATACAAAGATTGTGTTCACTAAATCCTAGATGAAAAAAAGGTAATTAGTAAGACCGAAAGGCATAACTATATATTCATAGTGTTCATACATTCGATAGAATGTTTTCATGGGTATACACCCATTATCAACCATTAATTGATGATATCCAAATCAGAGGTCAATATTAGAAAAGTATTGAGCTCCGTGCAGTTGATCAAACATGTCATCAATAAGAAAAATAAGATACTTGATCCAAATTTTGATATTGTTCCACTCCAAATAATCAATAGAGAGTCACATTGATTGATATTTATTTTTAACCAAAAAGAACAGGTGCACCTCAAGGTGACACACATGGATGAATGAAACCCTTTTCAAGGTTCTCTTGGATTTGATTCTTCAATTCCTTTAAATAAATTTGGTCCATTCTATAGGGAGTCTTTCAAATTTGTGTGGATCTAGGTCTGAGTTCTATGGAGAACTCAACTACACAATTTGGTGAAAGACTAGAAAATTATTCTTGAAATACATCAAAAAATTCATAAATAATAGGTATATCATCGATGTCATGTCTCTCCCCAACCATTTGAGATAAAAACCTCTTTTTAATGGGAATTAAGACTCATATAGTGGACCTAAACTCCATTTGAGTTTCATACTTATCCTCACATGGATTGAAGATCATAGGTTGGTTTCGAATGCCAACTTGACTTCTCTTACTCAATAATTGATGTGGTATTTATGAAGTTAAATCCAACCCATGGCTAGGATGATATCAAATTTAACCAGAGAAAGAATGATAAGATTTGAAGGAAGAATATTCCCACTAACTTCAACCTAAGTGGAATCATTGAATTGAAATGAGGTCATCATACCATTAGAGATTTTCAATAATAATTCAAAATCTAATAATTTTGGTAGAATCTTTAAACCCTTTTAAAATTCATCATATTTGAAAGAATGGCTAGATATTTAGTTAAATAATACATTAACAGTCCTATAGTGGATCATATGTGTACCTTTAACCATGTCGGTATCACAACCTTCTTCAAAAATCGGGATCGCATGTGACTTTTCCTTATCCCTTGACTTGAGATGGTTTTTAGGTCGATCTTCATTATTATCCCTCCGGTTTGGTCATTGGTTAGCATAATTTCCATTCTCTATACACATAAAGAACCTCTGTGTGAGAGGTGCATTATGTTCATATTTCTCACTATTCGTATCATTAGCAAGCTTCTTCCCACCACATCACTAATAAATTCTTTGTTTACCTTCCCTTATACACATAAAAAAATTAATTTTTCAATTAATGAAATTTACTTCATACTTGTTCCCATACATTAAGCATAAAGGAATGTTCATCTTCTTATCTCCATGGTTTTTAGATCTTCCTCTGAACACCATCTTCTATTTCTTTTCAAAACCATGAGATTGATACATACATCCATCCTCTATTTCCACATTGAAAACACATCAAAAAATCTCTTAATAGTTATGTACCATATAGATAACAGCCTTTAGAGACTTTGTTTTATGCCAATGAAGAATTGATCAAACTTACTTTTAACTTGGATGATAATACCATAAGTATACCTCACATGTCTTCTAAAATTGGCCTCAAAGGTGCCAACAAATTCATCATCATTTTTCTATAACTCATGTAACTCATTCTCTATCTTCGTATAGATAATACTAGGAAAGTAATTATTAAAAAATAGGATCTTAAACTAATCCCATTCCATGGAGTAAATTTCATCTTGTTTCCCCATAGTCTCGATAAGATTCCACCAGTGATCCACTTCACCCTCCAAATGGTAGACATAAAAAAATGACTTTTTCACGTTCTAATCACTGGAGAATAAAAAATATCTTTTATATGGGACTAATATCTTTCTTAGAAACTAGAGTATCAATGGATCCAATAAAGGAAGGTGGAAGTTTCCACATAAGTTAAACAATATAATTTTTCTAACCCTTTTGTTCTTTTGGAATTATAGTATGATTAATAGATTGAAAA
Source organism: Viscum album (assembly GCA_963277665.1). Lineage (NCBI taxonomy): Eukaryota > Viridiplantae > Streptophyta > Magnoliopsida > Santalales > Viscaceae > Viscum > Viscum album. Next base: position 40,179,455 of record OY728163.1, read on the forward strand.
ATCCATGTGAGCATATAAATGTGGTTTTTCATTTGATATCCCATAAAATTTGGATGATCATGGGGAAACTAATTTCATTTTATATCACACTAATCATTACTATAGTTCCTTATCATTCAAGCCATTGACTAAAACCAAAAATCATTGTGTAAGAAAATAATAATAATAGTGGGGAACCACATAATCATGAAAAATAATTTATATGATATCTAAATCATGAAATATCCTTCTTTAATATATGAAACCATAAGTTTATCACAGGTCTTTTATATTCATATTTTATTTAAATCATTCATGATAGTTCATAATGGTTTTGTTAATTTTGAAACCATATTCCCTAGGAGTGTCAAATTATGTGTGCATCAAGGACAGTTGGCATTAACTGGTTCCCGATCGAGTCAAGAACAATATATTATTTTTTATTTTTTTACATATAGGAAATTCTATTCTAAATCCACATAAAATTATGGTATCTATATGGGGATGTATTTCATAGAAACCACTTACTCTATCATTTTGAAAAACTCCATGACATTTTCCTATACTTTGACTCATCCTTAGACATATCCTTAGACCTGTCATTAGGGATCTCACTATAATTTCTAATCCGTATTTAAAAAGGATAAATAAAACTCTCCTATAATAATAAATATATAAAAAAAGACAAATAAAATATAGACATTACTTCAATTTTTACAAATATTAATTACATTACACAAACACTTTCCCAAGGAACGTAATAGTTTAGTTCCTTTCTAATAATATAAACTTAAAAACTGGTCTATAAGTGAGCTAAATCTTCTACCACTATGATATTAACAACTATCAAACTTATTAAAAATATCATAAATAATACATATCTTCATAAAATGGGTAATCTAAACATAAGAAAGCGTGACATTATAAGCTTATTAAGGTTAAATGAAAGAGATACGTTACCATAAAATGGGAATAAGGGTATGATAACATGATATTAACATTTGAAAACCATACCATGCATATAAAAGATTAAAATAATGATTCATTGAATAAATATTTGTAGTTTATAAGAAATTAATCATAAGGGAATCAAATAACACAATCCATTATATCATAATATTGACATAATACATGGAATTTTCTCCATACACATAAATATAAAAAATCATTTCCATATTAGTCAGGGTTCAATCCTAAGACCATCATATTATACAAAATCCCTAACTAAATAAGGTTCAATGACCGTTCTATCCCTTCCTTAATAAATTGGGTTCACTCCCTGTTCTTTCCCTATCTTACTAAACCAGGTTCACTCCCCATTCTAGTCTTATCTGTCTCATTAAATATAAATCTTTACCTAGTGCATTATAGTAATATATATCTTCCACCCATCACATAATGAAAACTATATTTATGTGTTCCAAATGATCAGAAAGATTCATCATATCATAAACCTTGAAATAAAATGGGTATCACAGAAAATTCATATCATAACCTGTAGAAATGAGAAATCTTTTTTAATAATTTCATCATAGCATAACCTATGAAAAGAAACAAGTATCATAATCATTTTATCATAGTATAACCCCTGGAAAAGAAACAAGATTTATGAACATCATAACATAAAAACATAAACCATTAAGAGAAAAAAATATGAATGATATCCTTGGATAATATCCCCAGTATGGTATTGGTAACACCTACAGATGTCATCTTATATAGAAAATTATTTTAATCAATTCTTTAAAACATTTCTTAAGGGAAAATATCATTTCTAAATTGAAAAAATAAAATATTATAAATAAAAAATTTTGAAAACCATTTTCATGTAATAAAAACCTGAAAAATGATAAAGGAATATTTGAATAAATTATTTTTCATGAATTTAGAAAATTTTATTCATGTTGTATAAGTTAAAACGAATATTCATTTCACATTTTTAGTAAAAGAAAAACATTCATTATATTTGAAAATTACATGAAGATTCCTTTAATTTCATTCAAAAGTAAAAAATTTGTAAAAATTTATTTATTAAATACTTTTGAGAAAAATAAAAAAATTGTAAACCTTTTTAGAAAACATGGTTTTATAAGAAAATAAATTTCTGACTGAAGGAAGAAATAAAGTATAATTTTATTAAAAAATTTTTCTTAATTATCATAAGTAAAAAAGTGTGGTAAAAAGGTAATATTACTTGAAATTATCATGAATAATCATAGGATAAGAAACTTGAGGTGAATTATTGAGTGTTAGATTATGGTATTTCAACATTTGAGACTTAATCACAAACAATCTAAATAAATGATGAGATCGAAACATAAAACCTTTTCCAATTTGGTAACATTGTGTCCTAAGCCCCATGGAGGAACAATATAAATGAAACTTAAAATATTATTAGGATGAATATATTAATGATATTACTTATCATAGGGGTTTTATATGCACCATGTGGAAGAATATAGGTTCATAACATAATGTATCTGTCAAAGAATGAAAATTGAGACAAAAAATCCCTTACCTTAAGTATTAACTTTGTTGTACTCAATCAAAGATCATGTGTAATAAATATAAGTCAATTATAAATATATTAAAAAAACATATCCATATATATGTATATATCATACTATATATTATTTTATTATGTTCTTTTATTACCCTTTTACTAACAATTCTATATTAAAGATAGTTTTCGGGTAAAAACAGCTTTGTTTTTCATACATGTTTGGATTTATTAAAATTATAATCATATTGATTGAATAAATGGTGAATCATATGTAGAATTATAAACATGATATAATGATCATATATATTCATTATATTTTTATTTACTGTTACTCATAAAATTCAGTGATAAGAAATGAAATACACTATTCATGGAGATTATAGGTCGTACGTATTCCTGAACAATGTTTCCATTTTCTTGTTCAATTAGAAGAAAGATAAGATAAGTAAATTATGTATATTATAATTCAATAATCGTGGTTATGGCATATATATAAAATATTTTTATTAAACCCATCCTTAATAAATTCCATGTAAAGCATGAATTAATCACATCGCTTCACGAGGTGGTATTCCACCGTAAACACAAACGACGTTCTCGTATAACCAAAAAATGGAGATCATACAGGTATTTGTGATATAATAATAAAATAGTCATAATAAAATCATAAAAATAATTAATATAATATATAAACTATAAATACATTATTATCATTAGCCTTTATAGGTGGTAATGGAGAAATGAATTGTATTAGTTTGTGAGGTGGTATTCTGACATACACACAAATAATTATTTCGTAACAAATTTGATGGAAGTGGGGATGGTTTTATGAAATTACATTCACATAAAACAATATAATTATATGTAAGATATTTATGTTATTATATAATATTGGTATAAATTTTTTTGAACGGGGTGGAGCTAGATATAAAATAAAAGTTTTCATTGATGAACATTACCTCTTATTCGGGAATCCCCATTAGGTTTTTACTAAAAGACTTATTAGGATGGATTTATATAAAGAATAAATATTCTAGGATGAGTAGAGGAGAGTTTAAAATTAACTTGGGTAGGTATTGGCTGAAGCAAAAGGTGATGAATATGTTAATATGAGAGGATTGAGGGTGGCCTTTTATATGTGGGGGAGAGGAGACACTTGGTATTTTGGAAAATAATTCAATGCTCTCATGTTTTTCATATGTAAAAATGGTCCAAAATGGAATATTATAGAACCGTAGAGGAAAATAATATAAATATATCTATAAAATATTTTTTAGACATTTTTATAGGTTATTTGTATCCATATCATTTTAGTTTAACTCCTCAGAAAGCCCATTTTTACCTTGAACTATGAAAATAAATTTTCACTACATTCCCAATTCATATTGGTAAAAAATTAATTTGAACTTATTATAAAATATAAATTAATATTATTCAAAATATGGAATACATTTTAAAAAATTTCATTAATATTAGTGGGAAAAAATATAAAATTAATATCGTACACATGATGAGAAAGTGAGTTTTTAAAGAATAAATGATGAAAAGGTTACAAAGTTTTTATATCCATTTTTAATAATAAATTCATTAAAATGATTTAAATTGGATTAATAGGTGTATAATTTAACAAAATATACTTTATAAATAATTTAAAATATAATTTCAGTTCAAAAATTAATAAAATGAAAATATAATTTTCAATTAAAATTCAGTTTTTCACTATTCATTAAAAATGAAAATTCTAAAAAAATAAAAAAAAATTCAAACTATGATATGATTGAAATTATAAATTAAAAAATGATGTTTTTTATCAAATAAAATTCTTAAATGTGTGAAACATTAATTTTATTATTTTTAAAAAAAATATACAAATGTTTTTTGGGAAGAGATTGTTTTTGAAACATATACAGACTTTACCAAAAAATATGAGTTTTATTATAATTATGATAAGATTAAATAAAACCATTATCCATAATATTTTATAATTAGTTATTACTATTCATATTACCTTTATTAACAACAAGATTATACCAATCGAGTTCAAATAACTAAATCAATAATATATCATGGTTTTGTTAAAACTCGGCGTTTTGTTTAATACAAGAAATACAATTATAGAGTGTATCGTAAGATTAAAATTGTGTTTCTTGTAGAAAAATATATCAATGAAATTTTATTTATTAAAAAAAGCGTAAAAACTAAGGGTGTTATAGTTGTGGATTATTTCATAACTATAAAACCCATTTATTTCCATGGAAACCATTAGGTTTGGAAATTATGTTTGATTTATTTATGTGGAAAACATATGAATTTACATGTTATGATGTGTACAAACAAATAGATATCTAATTCATTGAGTAATGTTTTAGTGTCAAAAGTTAATCTGTATGGTATTTGGTAGTGAACATTATCTATGATTGGACTCCATCCACTGTGTGATATTGTCGGGATGGTTATACATAAGTTATACTTATGTCATGTCTTATGTTGATTCCACATTCTTATATTTCCATGGTTTTATGATTATATTTTCATTATGCTATACTTCTATATTATTATTCTTGATCCATGCCTTTATTTTATCATATTATTCCTTCAATCTCATATGTTATACTTCATTTCCATGTGTATTTCCTTATTGAGTTTGTTAGGTCACTAATTTTTTCTATGTATACCCTAGGTTAGAATATGAAGAATTTGGATCTCAAAGGGTGTTATGGTCTCCTTTTGGAGATTAAAATATATAATTTTTTACTTTTGTTTCTTGTTGTATATTTTTTGTACCTAGTCTCCTATAGACACTAGAATATTCGATCATTGGTTTGTATTTAATTTATATTTTTGTTAAATTTCATATAAAATAATGTGTAAGAGGCTTTTTTTCTTTAACTCTACCAATGTATTTTAATAGAGTTTTAAACATCTGCTAATTTTAATAAATTTTATGGAAAGAAAAGTGGTTCCTTAACCTTTTTTGGAAAATCCTGTAGTATGAATAAAAAATATTTTTCTAAACTTATTAGGATAAAACATTAAGGTGATGAAACTGTTGTTACTCATAAAATACCAAGGAAACATTATCCATTTGAGAAAGAAAAATTAGATTCATTATTTTATCATATAAAAAATGAAAATGTTATCTCATTGTTTATTTGGTGCTAGAATATAAATATATTTGATTCAAAACATCCTTATCTCTAGGAAATGTGTAAGTGTTACCCTTATGAGGAAAGATATATACATTTTATACAGTCAACATAACACGCGCCACTCAACATTATCAAGTTCATGTTAACTTGAATTTAGGGAGTGAAGGCTTTGATAGTTAAATTGAAAATTATTTTGTACCCAAGTTTAAATAACATAATATTTGTAAAATGTATGAATGAACAAATGATAAATAATGAAGAAGTTCATGTCAAATAGAAAACTTCATTCTTTTGTGAATAAGTAGTGAATAAAATGAATCTAATTTTTTTCTAAGAATGAAAAATATTTTTTATAAATCTGAACAAGGGAACTCATTGGTGAAATTGAACATATAAAGGAGGTTTTGGTGGAATGAAAATAAAAATAAAATTTCCCTTAAATTTAAAGTAATAAACCAAAGACAATATCCAAAGAGGATTTTTTTGAATTTATTAAAAATAAGGGTCAAAAGAAAAATGACAGTAATTGTTTTAGATTAGATAATAATGAGGATTTAGCTATAAAGGACCAAGATTATGAGATCCTTGGATAAAAGTAAAGGAAAAAATAGACAATATGAAAAGGGTAGGATAAAAAAGAAGTTATGTAATTCTTAAGAGAAGCTAAAAATGGTCACCCGAAAGTGAAAGTAGTTTAGTAATAAGTTTTTGCATATAAATCAACAATTACCCTATTTGTTCAACTTGTGTTTGTTGTTCCTAATACAGATCAATGAAAATATGTTTCAAGTATGTCTGAAAAGAAAACATAAATGAATGTGTTGATGATTATATTCATCCAAAATCAGATCATGTTGTGTTAAAAAAGGTTGTTATAAAGGAAAGAGAAAAAATTCCTCATCTAAAAGAACCAACTTGAGTAACATAGAAGAGGTAGTCAAATATAAAAGATTAATTAGTTGATGAGTTATGGAAATATCTTGATATAGAAGATATTATAGTTGAAACATCAACCTATTTATCCACTCAATCCAATAAGAATCCAACTATTTTGTTATCATGGTGAATATTCATCAGAATGTCTATAATGTTAACCGAAAGAAACAAAATCATACAAATATGTATCTAAGGAATAATTTTATATCATGGAGACATGAAGATTTAAAAAACTCGTTTTTTAATTTAATATCCTCCACTATCAAGAATTGTAGTGCCTTAAATACAAGATGTTTCTTCCAACTCAATAAACTCTACTATGATTACACGTATTAAAAGGATAGAAAATAAGATATATGATTTCAACTATGTTTTCAATAGATTTTATGTAATTTTGAAAATAATTTTGGATATTGAATCATGTTGTTAATATATACAAGTAAAGTTTAATATCTTTGAAAATTTATGTTCCTTCAAATTGTTTTTGAAAAATATTATTTCAAATGAAGAAAAGTTTAAGGAAATTAATTCAAAATTGAAAGTTTAATCCATAAAATTAAAATGTTTCATCAAATGGATAAAGAATAAAGAGGGTTATATAAATTTTATTGATGATCAAGTAGAAGTAATAAAGAGTAAATTAAAATCAATTTCCAAGTCTATTTAAAACATCAATCTTGATGTATGTGAACGTAAAAACGAAGTTAATTTTCTCAAATATATTTATATGAAGAAATATGATGTAATTTCAAATAAAGGAATATATATTTCCAACTATTGTAAGAAGATAAAAGTTCTCAAATAAAATTGGTGATGTTAAATTCAACATTCATATATTCAAAGAATATCCAAGAGTATCATTGGAATATTGAGTCTATAATTATAAAACTTTTAAATAAAGGATAATTTTTTTGAACTCTCAACTGTCTTGTAATAAACACAGTCAATGTTTCTGAATGGTTTATTTAGATGGATGTTTTTATAATTTATATAACATATTTTTTTTGACATTTTGGATTAATAATATTTTACTTTCATATCAGGTGTTTCAAAAATAATTTATCTCTAACATTTTATGCAATACTTTCTACCTATTAAAATACCATTTAAAAATCATAGAGGGAGAGAAAAAGAAAAGGATTAAAACTTTTTTAAGTTCATAATGTCTATAATTTATTAAAAACAGGTATAAAATAATAATATAAAATTTATAAAGAAATAGAGAATCATACATAATATAGGGGAGTATTTTTTCAATATTATTTAAAAAATACTATATAAAATTGTGTAATTTACTTTTAAAAAAGAGGATATTATTGAGAAAAAATAATGTTTTCTGGTCCTTATATCCTTAAATTTTAAAATAAAAAATCAATTAATTTTTTTATATATTTCTAACTTATATAATTCTCAAGTAAATAAACTATTTTTGATGAAAAGTTCACTATTTTATCATATAGAAGTTATTATTTATATCAGATAGAAATTTCGTAAGTATTACTGAGAGACATATACTTTGTACATACAATGGAAGGATAATAAGTTCATCAGATGGAGGTTTATAAAGTCTAGAATATGAAGCATTATAAATTTTATCCAATGGAGTTTTATCAACTCCACTAGGTATACATTATCAGATTGAGAATGCCATTTATATATGACAAAACATTATAATTATCACCAGACAGAGAACCTAATATATTATGTTTAATAAATAATATATATTCACTTGATGGAACCTACATGCATTTTAATGGTTCATAATATGAATATCAGATAAACAGTTTTTGTGATGTTATAATGATAATTTTTTCTAATTTTCATTGCAATAACAACTAAGAAATGAGGAATTTGGCAATTGGGATTTCTCAAGTAAATAACGATTCATTCAAGTAGGTGGTAAATTTTTGCAATAAAACTGTTTTCTTATCATGAATTAAACTATCTAAATGTTGATTGGATGTTTTTTGTAACATAATGTTACTTTAAGAGTTCTTATTTGTAATACTTTATATATTTTACTTATGTAATCAATTTGTGATGATTTTTTCAAATGCCTTATGTTTTAGTATTGTAATCCCTATGTTCGATCTTTGTGATTAAGGGATCTTAAGGTTTAAAGAGACATATGTTATTCTGATATTGTTGATTAACGGTTCCCATGGATAAGGGAAACAAAGCTATGTATTATCTTATAATAAAGGAATTTTAATGTTTAGTAAGACATCCCTCATAACAAAATCAATATGTGGATACCTTAAGTTTGGTTAATGACTTACTTAACACTAATGGATAAAGTGGGGTATTATTATTATTATTATTGTATGTTTTTATGCCATTTTACAAAACATTTATTAAATTTTTATTTTAGTTTACTATAGTTTTATATATTTTCTTCTATGTATATTAAAATAAAATATTATATACTATTTGTTATAAAAATTAATAACTGTAAATATAAAGTATCAAAAAAATTATAATCTCATAACTTTCATAAAGATGTTGGTGAAAATTCTAAGTTTATTGTTTATAAACTACACTTCAACCCCCTCACTTTTAGTATTTTTATAATATTTAGATCTTATATATGAAACATCATGCCTGGTACATAACACGGATTACATGATGAAACCTATAATGGAATCATAAGGGATTATACTCATCCTATATTTAACCTGTTTTTTCTACGAGAATAATTTATTAAAGAGATGTATACTATGGGACACTGGAATAAATCCATCTTTTATTGATCCATATTTAATATATTTAGTATCTATTTAAATATATACCCTATCTTAGTCAAGGAATCCACTTGTATCTATAACAATTGACATCAATCCCTATAATGTAGCATGATTCACCTAATTCTTTCATAGAAAAGTACTTGTTCAACTATGACTGAATACTCTGCATTATTGGTATCTCATTTACCATTATTAATAATTCATCGACATATAATACTAGAAAAACTTATTCACATGCACTAAACCACTTGTTGAAAAGGGGATGACATTCATTCTTAATGAAACCTAAGTCCCTTATGGAACCATTAATTAAAGTTTTCCCTTATATAGCTTCTTGATTAAATCCATAAGTAGATCACTAAAACTTTTATAACTTATTGGAATCCTTTAGAGTCACAAATAATTCTTCTTGTTTCATATATAAATTGTACATAAGGTTCAAATTAAGTAAAGTTACCTTGATATCCATCATCCAAATATCACAGTCATGGTAAGATGTTTTGTAAATAATTATTCTTATATATTATAGCATGTAAACTAGAGAAAATTATTTTTTTAAATTCTATGAATTTATATATTATAAATCCTATAGACACTATTAATTCCATAAAGGTAATAGAAATATATTCTATGATCAAATTTTTCATGAAAACCTAATTTCACCCAATATTCCATACATATACTAGTATATTGAATAGAACCGAAACATAGTTAATGTCCATGTAATCTATCTCAAAATTCAGGTTTTTATTCTATATTTAAAATTATTAGATGTTTAATTTTTATTTATTGGAAAGTGGTTGCTTATTTTCAACCAATAATGTGTCACCATCATCAGTGACTAGAAGACTATAACTCTCTGGTTCTACAATCTCCCAGGTGTATCAATGTAGTAATTATTTCTATTGAATAACCACTTCCATGGGGTTCTATGAAAAAATTTCTATAAAAACTATTGTTTATCTATAGTGTCAACTTCATCAAAGTAAATCTTACTCCAACAAACTCTTTTAGGGATGTCATCCCTCCTAAGGAATATTTAATGTATTTCCAGTATTTCCTTCTTTTATAAAGTATTATATAGATAATATCCACTTGTTTCTTTAGGATATACTATTACGATACATTTTATTCCATTGGGTAATTGTATTTTTTCCAAAATAGGCTGTAAAAAATTCTTCACAAACCCATGCATAAGAATGTGTCACTAAAAATTTCTCCCATACATTAACTCATATAGTATTTTTTTCCACTTTATTTGGCACTTAGATTATCATATACATCGTACCCTATAATGTATATCCAAAAAAATATATGTTCTTCATGATTCATCATAAACTACTTCATTTCCAATAAGGCGTGGTTACTTCTTTCACTAACATCATCCCTTTGTGGTGTATGATTATGAGTCATTTGAGATAGAATCCCAAACAACCTAATATATTCAATGAATATTTGAAAATATAATATTCACAGTGATCTGGTCTAGTATTGATTATCTTCATTCCTAGAAGATTCAATACATAATTCAAGAATGTTTAAAATTTATCTAAGGATTCTAACTTATACCTGATTAATTAGACACATCAATATATTCAAAACTCATTTGTAAAAGTAAAAAATTTCCAGTAAACCACTCTAACATCAATTTGAAAAGTTATACATACATGTGTGTGTTTCATTTAAATAATCTCTATGTTCCTTTCACATTTTCCACCAAATGGATGTTTGGTCATTTTACAATGTAATAAACTTGATATTTTTAAAATGGTTTTAGTTTCAAATAATTTTAATACACATATTATTATATTTTTTCAAATTCCTATTGTTTACATGACCAAGATGATTATTATTCAATTGGGTGTGATATGATTCATGTAAAATTGATTATTTTTTGACCTAAAACACATGATTTTCATATTCTAGTAAATAAAGACCATTATTAATGAGTTTTAAACCATAAAAATGTTATATTTTAAATGTATTACATTTTATTACCAAACATGAATACAAATCCATTGATGTCAAAATTGGGCATGGATAAAATTTTCATGTTAACACTAACTAGATAATAATAATTCATCAAAACTAAAAGAATTCCAATTACAAAATTAATGTGATAATCTCCTATAGACAAGGCATCCGATATTTCTCTATTGGTGTCTCAAAGATCCAAAACACCTATAAAAACCTTCTTGATTTTAAATGATTACTTTATTTGGATAAAAATAAAAGAACCAAAAGTTTTATCTAATAACCAACTAGTAGATATAAATATATTATAATTGATAAAAAAGAACCCAAATATTTCTCTTACGTCTTTAATGTGGTGAAGTTCTTATTTTACTAGGTCCTCTTTCTATAAGAAAAAACATCTTGTTCTCTTTACTTTTTATAAATCTTCCACTTCATGGAATAATGGTTATTAGAATCTTTAGTCATGGAGTGAGTCTTGGGACCTTTTAAATTCCATTATACATATTCACCATAATTACTTGAGTTTTTCACACCTCATTTTCTTATCTAATTAATAAATCAAATTAAAGAGTTTTAGGAGAGACTTCTCAATATTTTTTATTTTAAAATTTGAAATAAAACTATATAAGCTTATGAGGTGGTGTAGAGATCATGAGATCAATGTGAAACTCTAAACCCAATTTTTTTAGTCACTAAATATATAGGATCATGATTACTATATGAGGTCTTCTTGGAAACCCTTCTCCATGATATCATGTTAGTCCCTTAGTTATCTTGTAACACTTAGGTCTCGAGTTCGCCAGATAATGATCATAGTCATAGGAAAACATGTTATCCATTTACTTCCTTCATATATTTTGTGGATCATAAATCATTTATTATAAAATGAGGCACTCTGGAAGAAAACCTGATCCTCCCCACTAGAATCCTTAGAATAATATTCTTTAGGAACATGGTACTCCATCACCTAAATTTTTTTCTCTTGGCATGGTGTGATATCAAAATTCCATGTACCTCTCTGAGTAATTCATGTCAACAAGGAGATTATATTTCAATAATATTTATCACAATGATAGTAATGCATTCTATTTACATTCTATTTTCTATATGAAAAAATTTATTATTATTTAGTACATTATTTTTATTATAAAAAATGTGTTGTAATAATGTTTCTTTATTAATCTCCTACTATTTTAAAAAATACCAATAGTTCTTAACATCGGATATAGAATAACATTTCACTCAGATATTCTAGTGTGAATCATCCATATTTACCTTATTATAACTTATACATAGACCACAAATTTTATTATAAGGCAACCATGTAGTTGGGTCTTGCCAACTCCATTAACCCAAAACTCCTTAATCAATTTAGTGGACTCCCTAATCAGGGGATATTAATATAATATCTCATTAATACATTCTTACTAGTTTCACCAATTATCATTAAGTTGATCAACCCATGATGTTAACTAGGTTAATTCATAAGCAATTGTTTTGTTAAAACTCCCCTATAATTGAAATAACCTAGAAAAAGGAAAGACAAGTAATTTGAACTATAATTGAATCTTATCTTATGTAATGGAATGCTATAATGAATTAATATTTACGTTGAGGGATTTTATTTGTTATTAATCAATATTATTTAATTTATCGTTACATATTCTTATTAATATTATCTGGATTTTAAATATTTAATTAACCATGTCTTAGTAAAATAATAACTGCGTAATCTGTGAATTTTATTTCTCTTAGAAACAGAAATTTGATTCTTCTTATAATTATTGTTTCTATGTGGTCACACACTTCATTAACCAATTATAAATAGAAATATTATTTTAATATTTTTCATTTTTGTCTTTTAATTCTTGTTAAATACCCTATATGAACATATAACACGTACATAATGAAATATGATACAAAAATGAATAATGACATGATTTTGCTTTGTTTTATATTTTTACATCCATTATGAATTTAATGGATCAACTAATATCCTAGGTTAATAACATAATCCATATCATCTATTATATTATAAAACACATCAAACACCCATTCATTATACTTGTTTGGTTCCACACTAACTATCTACTCAAACCACATCATCATAAACTCCTATGGACCTCATGATGCATACTCACACACACGAGAGGGGAACATAGGATATAAAGATTTCATTTTATCACTCAAATTTAAGAATAAAAACCTTTATAAATTTAAATATAGGCATGTTATTTTTAATATCATAAAAAAAATTAAATAATTAATTATTATATTTTGAAAAACAAATTTGATGATTAAAATAAATAAAAAAATCGAAACATTCACAACTTGGTGTCAGCTCATGATTAGTAAACATTCAATAAAGTTACATGATAAAAAATAAATTTTCAAAAATTTAACATTACTTAATTCATAATTTAATAATGTATCATTAAATTAATATTAAATAATTTTTTACATGACCTGTGACTAAAACAAAGTCACAAATTTCCAACTATTTTATCCCTATTCTGATTTTATTATATTTTCCGTCGTCTATATGGACATTGAACAATCTTTCAGGGATACCAAACCCATATAGGGTCTCACAAGTAAAGAGGGTTGAGTCTAGCCTGACTAGGTCTGTCTTGGGTTGGGAAAGCAAGCTAAAGTCTAGGTCACGAAGGGTCGCACTCATACCCAATGGTGAACTGCACCACTCCCCACATATAACTTGTATATATATTGATATATATATATATATATATCTATGTGTGTGTTTTTTTCATTTTTATTTCCACAGAAAATTTGATCAGTGAATGGTTGTTTATTGTATATTCAAACCTAGTTTGATGTGGTGTTGAATGGTGTTGAAACCATATTGTCGCCCCCTATACGAATTAGGGATAATTTATTCGAAATTTTGAGTTGATTAATTACGTGATTAATAAGATATTGATAAAAGAATTGATTTTAAATCCAAATAAAGATAACTAGTAAATTAAATTTTTTATTATCTAAATATATCAAAATACATTTTCTTATTTATAGAGATACCTGATTGAAGTCGAGTCTCTTGTGAAATTAACATTAATATATAAATAAAATCAAAAAAATACCCTAGTTGAAAAATGTGATCCTAATTGTATCTACTCATCTTCAAATTAACATAAATCTAAGACATAAATCTAGATTATAACTAGATCCTACACACAATCACCATGGCTCCCCAATTGTCACATACCCATTACCAAGTTCAATCGAGAAATTTAATTTTTTTACAATGATTGTACAATATTTAGAAGACAATTTGATCATCCCCATAACATGGACCAATACATTCTGGATCGTCCATTTGGTTTCACTCCCTTGAAGCATGATATATGGTAAGAGAGGATGAGAGAACACTATGTTTTTTAAAATATACTATCCAACTATTTATGGATAGAAAATGAGCATATATAGTTATGTGTAAACATCCAAAAGTTCACTAAAATATTTGGATAATTTAAACCAATTAAACTGGCCCAAAATTAAAAAACTCACTAGGTTAACATGTCATACATGTAAAAAATATTTCACCAAACCCCAGTAAAATTATTAAATTCCATGTGATAAACCATGACCACTATATTGGATCATTCTTCCTATAATTATTTAATTGACCCTAAATGAGTAATGTTCTTTTGAAAAATAATACTTTATCATATTCACTATTTTAATTAAAAAACTTATGGATACCTTGAGAAATGAATTTCATTATCATTATTATAAAGTGGAATAAAATAATTTAATTAATTTACATGGGATAGTTCAGTTTGATGTTCATATGTCCTTTCACATTTGAGACACTTTTTCCTAAAATCCAATTTGTTTGAATTGGTGGAAATTTTAGATACACTATCTACGAACCTCTATACCCTCATCATGATTGAAGTAATTAAATCTCATAGAGAAATATAAATATCTAGAAACACATCATAGACCATAAATATTAATGGAAATTATATAGATAGGAATACCTCCCAAGAAAATGTATTTTCTAATATAATACCTTTTTAAAGATATATTATTATATAGGTTTAATTAATTATTCCTCAACAAAAATTCTTCATATATATTTCCTTGAAATTATATAAATAAAATCATTGATAAAATTCTATATACATTAACTTAGTTATATAGTTATATTTCCATCAAAGTGTTGAGATATCAACTTATATTAACTCAAATGGGATAAATGTTATCTTGACTTATTCATCCTTTTCAGATCACTCATAACACACCCATCAAATCCTACCTTGTCATGAGTATATGTCATCACAGATTTCATTAATAAATGAAACTATGAATCTCAAAATATGAATTAAATATAATATCATTTCTTGGTACCAATACACACATTTATAGATAGAAATATTGAATGACATATAACAATCTTGAAATTCTATAGGCGAGTATGTTCTCATAACCTCTTATATTAGATACCAAGGCACTAATTCATGAGATAAAGTCAATATTTATTATAATAATCCAACCCATGATAGATTATATGATATTTTAACATTTATATGATGTCATTTACAAATAGTACATGTATTGAAGAATATTTCCATAGTACTTCATGGTTCTCATCATAAAAGGAAACTTCTATGACCTTTATATGTGGTAGATATTGAAACTGCATTATCAAAATAAATGTTATACATAATAAGAATATTTATGTGATTGTAATTTATTAGTATTCATGTCCATAAATTCATTGGTAATAACAAGTATAAATTAGTCTATTCTAGGGAATAAAAACCAACAACAATTTCACCAAAATCTTCATGAACATGATGAATATAGTCTTTAGATACTACCGTGATAAATTTATAGTTGTATGTATTAAATATATAGTCATATTATATATGACTTAGGAATATAATGAAGAGAATCTATGGATTATGTTGATGGGTTTATGGAAAGAGAAGTTATACATGATGTTCAGTAAGTATGAATTTTAGATACAATAACATCATTAATGAATTTGATCATCAGTGAAGAAATTTATATAAATCCTTATAAGACAAAGGATATTATATATTATCCAAGACCCTAAAATGTCCTTTATTCCCACAGTTTTCATGAATTAATGGTGTATTATCGATGGTTCATAATAAAATTCTCATGATTTTCTAGGCCACTAACTATGTTAAGATGTAAGGGGATAAATTATGTCAAGACAGAAGAATGCAAGGACAGATTTAAGGATATCATAAAGATTCTATTTAATAAACGTGTAATCATATTCTCCTCATGTGTATATGGGTTTTTGATATACAATTGTGACCTAAGAATCTCATACAAAATATTTCAACATGTTTAACATAATGATTCACAAAAATGCAACCCATTGATCAAAGGTATAGTCTCTTTGGAATATTATGTTCATAATTCATCAAATCAAGAATAAAATAAAAAAACCTTATTTTATTATCCAAAATGAGATCCTAAATCTAATTTATATCATAAAACTATACAAGATAACTCTGGGATTATATAAATAAAAGTGGTGAACTATAAATCTCGATAAAAGAATAAAAATGATAAAGTAACATAACATATGAGTCCAAAGGAATAAAATGATATCATAAAAGAAAGGTCTCATGGATAATCATATGAAATAATGAAATAAATAATATTGAATCATAAGTTCATGAAAACTTTTTAATATGGAAAAAACATTAAAATGACATAATTATGAGTCATGGCTAACTACAAAGACAACATCACATGGTGGACAATGTCCCACCATAGATCAATTTTTCTCCCTAATCCCACACATATATTATCTTGAGAATAAATCATGACCAGTGATTTAAAGTTCTATCAAGGTGATCCCATCATTACATGTACATTCATATGTGTTCCACAAAAAGAAATTAATCATAAGGAATACACATAATAATTACCCATGGAAAAAAGTTGGTAATATAATCATGTCCTATAATAAATCCAAATGGAATATCCTAAAGAATTCCATGAAATAAGTTATCAAATATTTTTTGGATACTAGTAGAGAAAATAATATTAAATTAAAATTACGTATAAGTTAATTAAATAGATAAAAATGAGTTGAGTAATAATTTTTAAATATATTCATTTTATGCAGGGTTTTAAGAAAAATTTAAAGAATCATTAAGAGGGTAAGTTCATAATAATTTCAATAAAAAAATAAATGAAATAAAATGATCTTCTTTAATAAAATGAGTGTTTTTATAATACATTTATGGTTAAAAAAATTCATTGAGTGGTTCTTTAAAAGTGTATGGAAAACAGATAAGTTCCCTTTAATCAACTCTTCTTAGTAAATGAAATAGAGATGTCATACTTAAAACATGTATATACTCAAAAAGAATAGATGAATTAAACTAAGTATATATGTGTGTTAAATATATACTAGATATATAATAAAAAAATAATAATAATAGAGTGATAAAGTGATATAAAGTTAGAGAAATCATAAACCCACAAAACTAGTGTTGTACGGATAGATCCCTTGGCCTAGGTCTAGGAATGTTCTGCATCCGCACTTAGCATCATGAATAATAAAATTATAGTCATTTATAATTTAATTCATAACCTTTTAAATCTATATTTTATTTACTAAAATTATAAAATTTTAATTTAAAACTGTTTCAATGAGATATCAAGTTCCATTTCATTATTTTGAGGGGGTTAGTTTCATGGTTACAAGTTCAGATCACTGGTGGATAATTATAGAAGTTCCATTGAAATGGGTCTAAAAATCCAAAAGTGAAATTAAATGATATTTATATCCCTAAAAAATTTAATATTTCTAAATACCCACAAGTGTTTTCATATAGGTATTATTAATTTAGTATAAACGTTTTTGTTATACAAATATATCATTTTGGCAGTTTTACCGACCATCATTAAATAGATTAATTTTATTTAATATTTAATATTATTAATAAATTATAGAACATGAAATATCTTATAATTTACTTTTTAATATAATATTTTACCATAATATTTTTTCTATAACATTCCATGAAGGCTGTGGAGAAAATGAAGTACTTGTTTATGAAGGTGGTGAATAGTTCATATTGTGAACAACAATGTAATTTTTAAAATTATAAGAGAAGAGAATAATATGAATGATATATATTCCTTTATAAAAATAATATTTAGTTATATTTATGATACTAGAATATTTATATTGTGAAAAATGGATTTTTTTGGAGGATGAGTAGGAAGAAAAATTAAAAGTCCTGGTAGAGGGTATTACATTTTTCTTTGGATGAATCCTGCTAGGATTTCTTTTCGATGTATCATGTTAGGATTTCACTTAAAGAAATTTGGATTGCAATTTTTATGAGATAAAGGATTATAGGGATGTTTGGGGGTATGGGGAGAGAATTTTTCGATGACTGTTTAAGTTATGGAAGTCATAATGTGTGATTAGAAGGTGTTGTAAGGGGTGGTATTTATACGAAAATGAGAGGGATGTTTTTTGAATAGTATATTCATTAAGATATTATTTTTCCTAATGATTACCAATAGTGATGACTATTGTGATGATATATAGTAATTAGATCATTTAATTTCAAACTATTGGTATCTTAGATCATCCATAACTCATAAATTCATGTGTTTATTTTATAATGTTAAATATCATATTTTTTCGTATTTCAGTATTGCCCAAAAACTCTCATATTTTTGAAAAATACAAAAAAATAACCCAAACCATTATTAAATGCGTAGATTAATATACTAAAATGCATTTAAATAAAATAATTTCACAAATTTTAAAATTCTTAAAATTAAATAAAATCATTATTTATTTTAAAAATACCAATTGTAATATTAAAATCATTTTTATATAGCTTTGAGAAATTATTTAACATATTAAAAATTTTCATTTTTATTATATTGAAATTTAATATTATTTTATAAACACACTTTGTGAAAATTAATTTTATTTCTAAAAATTATCTTTTTTATAAATATTTAAATAAATCATTCATGTTTTACAAAAATACAACAACTTTTTTATTATTTTAGAAAATATTTCTTTACTTGTATTGTGATATAAATCTATCATATTTTCAATTTATTTGATTACAAAATATCAATTTAAACTTACTTGTATGAGGTTATTATTCCAATTGTTAGTTTACTATTCCTATTAGTAAGATTGTTAATCTAATTTTCAAATTTGTAACGATCATTTGGGTTAACAACTTTCAATAAATGCCTCATATTTCATTAAATATTCATTCACTTAATTTTTATTTCAATGTTGTATATATTGTTTTTGAAAATAAATATCCTATTTCTAACATTTGGATTCATTTCTATATATTCTTTTGAGTACTATTTTTCTGGGGGATCGATTAGATCTAAAATTTTATATTATATTTAATTTATTAATTATTTTTTATATTATTGTAATACTTTAAATTTTCATAAAGATATTTTTTCGTGAAATGTAATTTTTAATTCAAAATAATAAAATTTTTTCACTTTTATCATGTTATACTTTTACATTATATAATACTTAATTTCTAAATATGTCACAATTATATAAATAAAAGAGAAATGTCATTGATAAAATTCTTCTTCATTATATTCTTACCCCATTAAGAAATTTCATCTTTAAATATTCATTGTACATACTTAGCTGACAATAGGTGTGAGTATTTTTGAATCATTACCTCTTATAGTTACCATGTTGCCTCTTTGTACTTATGGTTCCTTCATAATACATTAACTAGGTTATTTATCTTTTTGTGGATATCATTGTATCTACTCTCCAAGATCTTCACCAATTTTTCCTCATAACAAATAACTTTTTCCAGCTATACCACCTCTAAATTCATTTCATGTAATTGATATGTTATGTATATTGATATGTGTGTTTCATGAATATATATTTTGGTTATTTTATGTATTTGTTTTTGTACTTAAATGAATGATGTTTCCAATTTGTGAGTGAATTCACTTGTCTTATGCTTCATGGAAGGAAGCAATGATCCTGTGAAAAACGATTCAAAAGTGGACAAAATATGATCCAAAAGGTACTTTTCACCACGAGTTAAGAGAAGTGGCATGACACATTGTTTTTTAAAGAAGAAAAGCTAGACAAATAATGCTGAATGATTAAACACTGTGTGATACTCCAATGGCATGAAGGCCTTCATTTTTTATTGATTTTTGATAATCCAACTTTCAAGGGGTCAGGTGAAACACATAAAAGGCATGTAGGCATAAGTATTACTTGGACCATAGGCCTTAGGGGAATTCATTTCCTGTAGGATTCAAACATTACATACAACCCAGACAAACTAATTGGAATTGCTCCTCTCCCAGCATCTTCATCGTGAAATCATCTCTCCACCTTCGCATGACTGTTTGGATAGGCTTTCCCATGCATGAACAGGCTTGTCTCAATAGTAGGTGTCATAACCTCTCATTCTTACAATCTGTTTAGCTTTTTCTATGGTGAAAGCCCCTTGCTCCTCCTCCTTCTGAAGCTTGTTCCTTGTAGGTTGTCTGGTTATCATTTACACTTAAGGAGTCTCTAAGGCCTTGAGGTGGCCCGAAGGCCTTACTTACCCAAATGCATGGGTGGCCCGGAGGCCTTAAAGGACTCAGGGACCAAATCAGGGGCCCAAAGGCCCAAACAGGGTAATATTCTCAGCTACTACAGTGCCAAACATAGCCTGCTACAGTTCCCGCTATAGTATCTGCTATAGTACCCCAGAAATTAGTCTACGGCAGGATCTAATCCTGGGTATCCTGGATGCACATAAGGAGTCCTCACCAACTAGGCTGAGGCTCATGTGTGATTACACACTATGTAATGAAGATACACAATGTGACTTTTACAAAACAAAGTTTACACGCATGCCAAGTTATCACTTCATATCATGCTGGGAAATACAATTACACATTGTGAATACCAATTTCACAACATAAATTTTTTTGGGATAATATTTTGTAGAAGAAATATTCCAAGATTCATGGGTTCTAAAGATTTAAATGTTACACAACATGAGTCCTAATTACCCATTGTAAAATGAGCCAATGTTCAAAATCTATGACCGATATTTGCACGATATTTTCACTGATTCAATGATTTTGAGAAGAACCCAGATCGAGATTTCAGGACATGTAAACACATTACACATTTTGAAATGTGTTGGGTAGATCCAAACCAAATACTATAAATAGTGGGGCTACCTGCTGCTATGAGAAGCATTTTAGAGCCAAATAGAGGAACACCGACAGATACCTGTAGAGTTGTACATCTCCATGATCTGTAGACTTTATTTCATTAATTTTCCACAGCCAGTCATGGTTAGTAAGAGAAGGTGATTTATTGGTGTCATGGAAAACATGATGAATGGAGATTGAATGGAAAATGTATTTTATATTTTAATGAAATATATTTTTGAATTTCACATCATTTATTCATTTCAATCTCTTTCCCAATTTCTTCTTGCATGATAATTAAGAGAGTGGTTGGGAATGGATTTAATTTTTTTTTATTCTAGCATGACCATTTACATAGTATATTGAATTAAATTGTTTGGTTTTTGTTATAGGATTTAAACATCCACTACGACCATTGGGTTTGTATCCCCCATATGTTTAAAATAATGATTTGGGTTGCCCATTAATTTTAATCTAAAGTACCTGACCATTAGAAAAAGATAACATATGATGGAGAGTGTTTTACATTTCCATTTTACTTGCTATGACCTGATTCCAATGATTTCATAATTTTTAATTAAATATTTTATACATTTTCTTCCCATGGACATGAAATCATTGCTGCCCGGCACCCATTTAATATTTTCTTCTCCAACCTTCTTAACTAATCCAATTCTTGATAGCATATATTTAATTTATTCAATTCTAAATTAGTTTATGTCATTGTTATTTAATTAATATTTTCTCCAACTTTGTCTTTGTGGGTTCTCCCTTAGACTACCAATTCCTATACTAATGTATAGTTTATAACATTGTTTGTTTCATGTTTTAAATTTTTCTAGTTAGTAACCTAGTGGGAATTAAATATGCCTATGGGGGTATCAAATTTTTGGCACCATTGATGGGGATAGGAGCAGAGAATTTTTTGATTAAATAAATTATACATAATAATTTCTCATCTTTTTTGTTTCCTGATTATAACATAGGGATATTATTTTATTACTCTATACCACACGTGGTATTTTTATTTTTGATGGAAGGACTGTAGAGTGAAATAACTACCAAGGAGAGGTTCTCCTTCATACTTAATGATATGGTGCAGTAACTCATTAAAGTTAAAGTAATGAAAAATCAACTATTCAAGTACCGATAACTATACCCAAGAACTAAATTCACAAAACCCCATAGCCTAGAGCATAAATTATATGAGGAGCATCCTGAACAAGGAAGAATGGACAATGAAGTAAAGGTAAGTACCACTTTTGATACACATTTTTATTCTAATCATGATGACCTTTATTTTTCCGTTCAGAATACGATGAAGAGAGAAACCTTACTATAAATCTTGAATAGTCTGAATCACAATTCAGAAAACAACAATAGGATGAAGATTATAATGAAAAAATTAAATAGAAAGGAACCGCAAATTATAATATTCTATACATATTCCTTGAGAAACTAGGATCTCATCTAAAGGAATATGAGGAAGAAGAACTCGCTACACCCCATGATTAATACATAGTGGAATAAAAAGAAGAAACAACAACATAATAAGTTGAATAGCTTGTTACAGAACCAGATGAAATCATGGAAGAAACTCAAAAAATGCACCAGTCATTGAAAAAGGATATTTTTACCAAGTATGGACTGATGCCAAGATCTTAATAGTTATACTCATGTTGTTCAGACTCTAGTCACCACCTTCGAGATCCATGCTAAATCCAACAAGTAGAAGTCCACCCGAGTTATGTGGATTTCAACTCCATAATTACATAATCAAAATAAGATTGTCAGTATACCACATTCCAATCAGTTAACCTAGGTGTGTTCAAGCTAGATGAACGTTAAGAAAGTGTATCTTCCATGAGTAAACCCTATTTTTATTTCTCTTTAGGATATTATATTTATTTCTTTCATATAATTTCATTTTATATTAGGATTTAATTTCAATTCCACTAATATTTTTAGGTTAATTGAATGGTCTTGCACTTTCACTTGTTTTTTATTTTCTCAGCTCTAAGACAAAGGCTCGTGTAGTAAGTTCCATGAATTGTAGGAATTATAAAAAAGAAGATGAAGGAAAATTACACGCTGTGAAGGGAAGTCACACATCGTGAATATGGTGAAGGTATTACATTTATACTTGAATTTGAAGAAACGATTTAAAAGGGGAGTAAACATTTCAATTTTTTAATTTTTCATTTTATTCCACACATTTCAATTTTTTTAGTGTTTTAGCTTCAGATTTCATTCCCTCACTTGATTCATTATTTAATGAATAGAACTAGGAGACACAAACTACCAAGAATAATTACCATTCCATGTATTTAAATTTCTTTTTCAGTAAATTTTAATTTGAAAAAAATAGAAAAATAAATTAGTAGAGGTAAAGATCTAGATTAAGATTTGATAAATCATGATATAGAGGAGAATGTTGATTATAGTATATGATATTTTTTCGGAGATTTATCCATGATTTTAATTCATGATATTTTTGTTAATTGATTTAATTGTTTTTGTGCATTTCCAGGATTTACTGTCCCAACCATTTGTATCGTTCTCGAGATATCCACTATTTCAATATTTCCCATTCATTCTTTTCTATATTTATTGATAAACTCAATCATATTTTCATTTAGAACATTCTTTTAATATTATCAAATCTATGATTTAATGAAATTACTTTTAATATGATTGAGGAATTATTTTTTTCATATCCCTTATCATGAGACCCAAATTTCATTAATCCATTTCTAATCCCGTAGAATCCATGAATGACCATGTTCAGAAATGATCTGATTTACAAGCTTATTTTATCCATTCATATCATCCTCTAAAAGTTTTTCATGATATTTAAATGAGTAAGTGTGGGGGAGGGTGTTTATTTCATGTATTGGGATATACATCATCGTTGATATTTTGATGGGGAATTTTTTATTATGATTTGAGGGAGTTTATGTATGTTTTATTATAATTCATTATTCACCTCTCTTACTAAAATAATTAAAAAAGGGAAAAAATTGGTTGTCTCTTGAGAGGATAAAAAATCAACATTTTCCAGACTGATGGTCATTTGATCGTATGTGGTTAGGTGGTGGATGTGAGAATTGTCCAAAGCTTGGATTTCAAAAAAGAAAAAAATGAGAAATATTGGTTGATTCTACCATTTTTCTTACAAGTAATAACATCTCCCTTTGAGAATTTTCAGGGGAGAGAGAAATGACATAAATGAAGGGAGATATTTATTGAACATTTTTTTGTTATCATGAAAAATTCATTAGATTCAAAACTCATTTTTTAGCCTTATGTGATTTAAATCATATACTTACCTGCCCTGAAGCATTAGAGTCATTTGATACTAAATAGTGAATACATCATGATTAATTGTGATTTTTTCTTTACATGGTGTTGATGTTATATGCCTTGAAATCGTATGGTATGTGATTTGTTATTTATATATGAGAATTACTTTATTTAAATTTGTACCATGATGTTGAGTTGAAAAATTCATGTGAGGTAAATTACAAGTGGCATGCATGTTGATAATGGATTGAAAAATGAAACTAGAGGAATGAAAAGGTGTGGCAATTTTAATAGATAAAAATTAAAATACATAGCCATCTTGTTTCTTTGAAAAGTGAGGCATTTAAAAAAATTCCTATGTAATGGTTCAATATTTAATTTTCCATTTGATCAATTAATTTTATTGCAATTAAATTTAAATCATGGTAAGGTGAGCATACTTTGTAGTATGTTGAGATTACATCCTTGAGTACAAGTCTAAATTCAAGTGTGGGTGTATTTGATAAGTTTATTTAATGCATATATTTTATGGTAATTTTTTGTATTTATTTTTGTACATAAATGAATAATATTTTTAATTTTGGAGCAAGTTGAAGTGTCTTATGTTTTATGATAGGAAACAGTGATCTAGTAAAAAAATGAAGTAGATAAAATAATATCTTATAGAAAATTATCACTTCAAGTGAAGAAAATAGGCGTGAAATCATATTTTTGAAATAACTAGAGCCGGAAAACTGAAGCAGAATGATTACACACCATGTAATGAAGTCACACATCTAGATTTCTCAAAATGAATTTGTAGTACTGAATATGTAATGACTTAATCTCACACTGTGAAATAAACTTTCAGATCATGAATCCAAATTTCACAATGTGACATTTTTTGTGACAAGATTTTGGAGAAGAAATACATTATGATTTTTGAGAACTAAATATTTAAAGGTTACACATTGTGAATCATGATTACATGTCATGAAAGGAGTAAAATTTCCAAATCAATGACTAAGATTCATATAAGATTTGTGTGGATTCAAATACACGAAGGAAAACACAGTTTGGGACTTCACGGTGTGTAAAAAATTTACATGTCATGAAATGTGTCAGGTATATCCCAACCAGAGCCTATAAATAGTGCAGCTACCTACAGCAGTAAGCAGAATTCCAAAGCCAAATAGAGGACCACTGATAGACGCCTACGGAGCTCTACTTCACTGTGATCTATAGATCTTCATTCGTTCTTTTTCCATAGCCTCTCATGTTTAGAATGAGTGGGGTATTTATTCATTTTTTGGCAAGAGTGATGAAGGGGGATTGAATGTATAAGGTATTTTTTATTTTAATTCAATTCATGTTGGTATGTCACATCAATTATTTATTTTAATTCCATTCCCAATTTCTTCTTACATGATCATTATGAGAAGGTTTGGGGATTGGATTTAATTTTATTCTTTATTTGAAAATGATCATTACCAGAGTATATTAAATTCAATTGTTTAGTGTGCAATCTAGGGTTTATACCTCCACCATGATCATTGGGTTTTTTCCTTCCCTTGGTTTTGAATAATACTTCTGTTTACCCATTCATTGTAATAAAAAGTACATGACCATGAGAAAAAGAGAGCATAGGATAGAGATCATTTTTAATGAACATTATACTCTCTAGGACTGAATTCTGATGAGTGCATAATTATTAATTAAATATTTTATTCCTTATCATCCCATAAACCAAGATTCAATGCTTCATTTAAACTATTTTAAATTTTCTTCTCCCACATACTTCACCAATCCACTGGTCGATAGCATAAATTTACTTTCTTCAATTTGTAATTATTTTATGTCTTTTTTATTTAATAAATATTTTTTCCAACCTTGTATATGTAGGTTAAACCTCATAATTGATATTACTATACTACTATTTAGTTTAGAATTTTTTTTATTTCATGTTTTAAAATTCTAAATTTGGTAAAACTGTAGAAATTAACGATGCCTATAGGGCTATCAAACTTCCTCAAGAAGGATATGTGGAACACATCAATCAATTGAGATAGGGTTGGGGGTAGTTCTAGTTAAAATTCCACAACTCTAACGTGATCAAGAATCTCAAACGGGCTAAGGTACCATCAAATTAGTTTTCCATTCTTCACAAATATCATAAATATATTCAATAAAAATATGTGGAGGAACACCTTTTCTACATCCTGAAACTCCAGGTATCTTCAATGATTATCAACATATCTCTTTTTTTGAATATGATTTTCCTAATTTTATAGTGAATGGTCTTGAAATTTTCTACTATTTATTCGATTATTTCAGGTCCCATCATCTATTGTTCACTAATTTCATCTCAATGAATCTTGTTTACATATATTACCATATAATAATTCAAATTAATTCATTTTTATTCTTGAGTGTAAATTATTATCGTATAAGAACTCCAATAGGAGAATATGTTGATCTCATCCTCCTATGAAGCCTATCTATTATTCTCTCAGCATGCCTTTAAGTAAATGTATTTTCTAGTCAAAATTTCTATCATTTTAGGGGTGATAAGTTGTACTGATGTTAAAATTATCACCCCTAAACTGAGAGTAAATGGATTGTCGAGTAAAAGTTTCTATCAGTTTAGGAGTGATAAGTTTTACTGATGTTCAAATTATCAGTTTAGGGGTGATAAGTTGTACTGATGTTCAAATTAGTGTTTATATAATGCTATAGAATTTTACAAAACATCGAGGTGATACTTGTATATCTATTAGATAAAATTGAAGGTGTTGTTTCATGAAACCCCAATACTTCAATTATGCATATCCTTGGAAGTTGATTTATTGAGATGTCCTCTTAAATAGAATTTAAATGGGAAGTTCTTATAATATGGTCCACCACAACCCATATAACATTATTTACTCTTAATTTCTTTAGAGAACCTCTATGAAATACATGGTGATGTTTTACCATTTCCATATAAGTATGGGTAATGGTTTCATCATCACCATAGACTTTAATATTTATTCCTTCACATAATGACATACCAAAGACTTTTTTGTATATTTTATGATCTATTTCTTAATTTGTTTCAACTAGTAGTTTTATATAATACCATTATACATATTTTTATCCCTTGAAGGATGGATAATTTTTATCTATGTCTATCATTTAAGAACTCCTTATTTATCTCATAATATGATGGTACATATATTCTTGACCCAAATTTACAAATCCTTCTTCACTAATTTCAAACTATGAAGATTTATACTATCATATAGAATCTTAATTATTTTATATATCCATATAATCCCTTTCAGCACCATTAATTATATCTAGAATGATTGATTGGGAAATAATTTGAGAAAAATATTATGATGTTCCTTCCATTATAATTCACATGTACAACCATTAAATATGTAAGATAACGAGATACCTCTCAATAAACATCATGGATAAGGTTACAGTATACATCCAATATAATGCATCTTACAAATTATTTCCCTTTCCATGATTGCAATGGATTGAGAAATCATTTTTATTAATCATCTCAAACCATCTACGTTAGAACAAATTAATCTCCATCTATGTGAATATATGCATAAGTCATTTTTAATACATATATATTTCACACTTCTCTCCAAAGAGATAATGATGAAAAATATTCAATGTTAAGATCACTATAGAAATATATATATCATCTGTTGGGTAGTTTTATAAATGATGTTTCAATTTCCATGACCCATTGGCTATTACATAATCATTTTCCATTAGTACACAAAGTAATCCTATAATTGTTGTATTGATGTATACCATTAAATGTTCCAAACTTGAGGGACATGTAAGAGATGGTTCTATGACAAACCACCCTTTAAATTCCTTGAATATATGTTTACATAAATTTGACTATAAAAACATCAATCCCTTTCAAGTTATCTTGGTAGGTTGGTTCCAAAATCATAAGAAGTTTCTCACAATCTATCAATAGTGAAGAGGTATTACAAGGAAACTATAGATCTCTGTCATAGATCTTGGCCTAGGATACTCCTCAATTTCCTTAATCTTTTACGGTTCTATATATATCCCTTTTTACTGACAAGATGGCATAAGAATGATACATCCTCCACCCAAAACTAACATTTATTGTACTTTTCATATAAATTGTCATTTTAGAAATTCTTTAGCATAGTATTCAGAAATACCTCGTGCTCCTCCTTGAATTTGGATTATATCATAATATCATCTATATAGAGTACCACGATTTTTTAGTGGTAATCTTTAAAAAAATGTATATATTAAGTCCATAAATATTTATGCAGAATTAGTGAGTCTGAAGGGATTCACTATAAACTCATAGTTTCCATAGATTTCTTGAAATAAATTATTGGAAATATATTCTTTATTTACCATTAATTGGGAATATCGTGACCAATGGTCCACCTTAGAGAAATACTTGGGCCCTTTTTGTTGATCAAACAATTCAGAAATCTATGGAAGGGGATACTTGTTACTTATTATGAGTTTTTTAAGTTCATGATAATCAATTCAAATGTACTTGTACCCATCTGTATATTTGATAAGGAGGACTGGTTCACCCCATGATGAAGAAATCGGCTGTATAAAATCATTGTACATATTTTCTTATAATTGGTTCTTTAGTTCTTATAACTCAGTGGTCTCCATTTTGTTTGGGTTCTTGTATATGGGTAGAGATCTCGGAATAAGTACAAATGAGAACTCAAAATCTTAGTAATGTGGAAGACTAAGAGACTATTTCGGGATTACATCATTATAGCCCCTCACAGGGGTTATATATTAGAACACAATTATATATTATGTCTCAATATTTTGAGATATATTTTAATTGTGATAAAGAAATAATATCCATTCTTGATGAGAACATTCCAAATAATATTCATTCTCCTCCTTATAATTATACGTGGTCGGAGGATTACTCTGGATGTGAAGTGTTTTCTCCTTCTCCTAACAATTGATGTTGGATTTATATAAGGACAATCATTTCATGCTCAATATATAATCAAATTCCACTACAGGAAGAATGATAAGATTTATTAATTCGTTCAGTCTAAAAATGTTGAATTGAGGGGGGTTATATGTTTGGTATAAAATAATTTCCTAGTTGGATTGCTCAACCCATATTTTTTGAGTTGGTTTTTGAATAGTTTTACTAAACATCCATGATATAAAATAATTTATAGAACTATAATCATTAAATAAATTTGAAGTTATTTTATTGATAATAAGCATAAATATTTCCATTTTATTATGGTTGTATTCATTTATTAAAATTATAATATGTTTAGAGATGATAATACTTAAATTAACGATCATATAAAAAGGAAAATTGTAAACATGTAAGAAATGATATATATATATATATATATATATATATGACACGTATATCCTAACTTATGAGCGTCTAGGATTAAACCTAGGTTATCTATTGAAAATTTCCTACCATTTTTTCATACTAAACAACCTATTTATGTTATTCAAAACATTTTATAAGATTTTTTCAACATACCAGTGAATACCCCTAGGAGTGTCATACCAGGTGTTCAAAAATGACTCTTTTCTATGAAAAAGGTACATGTCAGGATAATACCCAATCACCACATTTAGGATTTTTATCCCAAAATACATATTTTATATAGTAACATCCACTTTTATTATTCACATAGGGATTCAATTTCATAGAAACCACTCACTCTATTCTTCAAAAAAAATTCTAGTATATTTTCATATACATAGACTTCTCTCTATCATTATCACAAATGTATTTTAGTAATAAACCCCAATCTAACTTTAAAATTATTTGATACCAACTATACTGACCCAATACTATTACAAAAATTCTTATATGTTTGTTAACATAAATATCCACAAAACCCAACCCAAAGATCAAAAGTTCTAGTGTTTTGGAACACTAGGATCATAATATATCAAAATGAGACTAAAACCCAACATATTTATTTTATTTTCCATAATGATATATTACAACCCTCCAATCTCTTAAAAATTCATATAATAAGATATGGAATACATAAATAAAAGGGATGAGCTATAAAGACTGTAAAACGAATTAATAAGATAAATAAGCACAACATATTATCCAAAAGGCATAACATGATATCCTAAAAGAAAAGGCTCATGAGTAATCATATGGGAGCATTCCATAAATAATGTGGAATAATAAGATAATATAAACATATGATTGTGGGAAAAACATAAAATATGACATGATCATGATTCAATTCTAACCACCAATTCAACACCACAATATAGAAAAAGTCCCATCATGTATTAGGTTTACTCCCAAATCCCTTACATATCATCTCATGAGTAATAAAAATTACACAATTCATTAGATAACTATAGGAAAACCCATTATAAAATGTACAAGAATATGTGTTCCATAAAATGACGTTCATTATATGGAATAAACACAAGAATTACTTATAGCTATAAATGAGTTATATAATGATATCATATAATAATGACAAATCGAATATCATAATAAATTCAATTTAATAATGTATTAAATTATTATTGGAAATTAATAGATACAAAATAACATAATAATTTCATCCAACTGAATTAGAGACGTAAAAAATTAGTGTAGAAATAAATTTGGAAATGTATTTCTTTTAAGCGGGGTTTCAGGATGAAGTGTTAATAATCATTAAAGAGGTTAAGGGAATAATAATTTAAAAAACCATAAATAAACTAAATTTTTTTTCGTAATAAAATGAATTTTTTTAAAACCAATGTAATGTTACAAAAATTTCACTGAGTTTTTCTTCAATGAGTTCTTTTTAATCGGTTTATCTTAAATAATGAAATTAAGAAGGGATCATTGAAAAAATTTATACCCCCATTCAAGGAAAGGTGATTTAAAGTAGTTATATATTCACATGATGTATATATACATATATATAATATTAAATAATTAAATATTAATGATAGAGATATAAAAGGAGGTAAACATAAATAATGAATAACCCAAAGAAAATAGGGTGGTTCAGAGATATCATATACTGTAAGCCCAAAATCATTCTACACATTCACTTAAATTATTGAATAATAAACATAGAAACATTAATTACTAACTTATAAACATTTTACATATATATCCAATTTACTATAATTATATTAAGTTTATTTGGAACCATTTTGATGAGATTTAATGTTTATTTTTCTTGTTCAATGATGCATGCCTGTCGTAGGGAGTGAAAAAAAATTATTTCTTAAGTTAAAATGTAGTAATTTGGTTGAACTAGGATTTCTCCCTAAGAAGAGTGCACACAAAACGGGTTGTCACTTTAAAATGAGGGTAAAAATGTTGTGTTTTTGAAATGAAATTTGAAATTAAAATGATTAAAATACTATGATATTAAAAAGGGTGATTAGGTTGGGGTTATTTTCCTAATTGTAATGATATCCTTTTTCAATTTAATTCAAACCTCTTCTTCTTTGATGATTAAAATGAGTTTCGACAATCATTTCCTCTCACTTCCTTGGTGAAATTATGATGGTGAGAGAAAAACTTGTGAAGATCTCGGTTTGGTCAACTCTCCTTCCATGTGTAAAATCGTTTTATTGAATATACTTAATTGATATGGGAAATACCCAATTGGGTTTTTTATCCTAAACAATCAAGAACATTCACTACACCTTTTACACGTACGGACGATCATTGAGTACTTCACCACTAATCTCTGGTCTATTCCATCATATATAAACCAGAAATCAGTGGAGGGAGATTATGATTATATTACCAAGGAAAAAAATCAATAACAGAATCAATATTCTAGAACTATTGCACATGATAATAAAATCCGCTATAAGAAATTGAAAACAACTTTGAAGAAGAAATAAATTTATTCAATTGCGTCCATGAAATCAAGCAATACAATGTAGAAAACCAACCCTTCCCCAATCACTCTAAATGTTTACCCTACCATGGTAAGGGTAATTAAGATGAATGAAGAAAAATAAGGAATTGAAAAAACTATTAAAAAGAAAAGAAATAAATAAAAATCCAAAAATATCTCCTTCTTGGTGTCCTCGAAGGAATGGGATAGAGAATGAGATGCTTTGAGAGGGTGGATCTCTCCACCTTTTATATCCAGAATTTGTCCCCCGGATGTTGATGCGTTGTATCCCCATTAAATTACATCTTCACGCATTGATCCCTTATTAAATTTTGTTTATAATTCTTTGGTCCATGACCCCTAAAAATATCAACGGATTTGGAAATGTATTCCGAGAGTTATAGTCGTTTTACTATGAGCATTTATTCTGTCCAGTCAGACTCTCCAAAACGCAATCCTCTGAATTAGGGTGATTTAATGACCCCTTAAATGGCCAATTCACACGGTACTTCCTTAAATAAAGATTCTCCAAAACCCCTTTGGCGTCCACCCACCGAATATCACAATATTTGGTCCCACCATGGATGAGTTATGGAGCGCACACCAAAACTAGGCATAACTGTAAACAGTTTTCTTGATCCAACTTGTGAGCTCCGTTGGAGATTCCATATAGTCGATTCAGCTATTTTTCAAAAGAGATGAAATGAATTCCTGGATTTCTAGGATCTGTAACAGAATGAATTTTCCAATTTTGATTAGTGTAGCATAAGTTTTGGCCAAAATAAAGAAATAATTTAAAACATTTTAAAAACCCGAAATGCCCTATTTTTACTATTCAGCTCAAAATAACACCAATATCATAAAAATGAATCAATTCATATTAAAGGAACACATTTGTTGGTTTAAAACAATGATATTCAATATAAACTAATTGAAAATATTTTCTCTATCAATTCCCCGACACGTAGAACTTGGACTCCTGGACAAGTAAAAGTCAAATCAAATCAAATCGAAAACACATATTAATGAGATCTATGAAATCAATTCCAAGAAACAAAAAGATATAATGCCTCATCAAAAAAAATTATTTAAATTTCTCAATTTTAGATTTTAATATATTTCCAGTTCATTTCTTATCCCATGCACACAAAACACCTACCTCACATGAATTTTCTCTCATCTCACAAATGTAAATGAAGAACAAGGCCTTTCTCATCCAAACTCACACAAGAGTCACCATAGGCTTGATAAATTACTACTTCTCCACCCGATGTGAGTCAAGGACATGTGTTTCTCATGAGGACTTTTCAGGGTTGTTCAGTGGCTCCCGATTGGTAGGATATAGATGTTAAAAATTATGAGGCCGAAAAAAGGAGGGTTTGGATTTTATTGAAGAAAAATTGCAAGATTCTAATTTTCACTCAAATATAGTCTCCTTATCTTCCCCTTTGTATAAAATCAGCTCCAACATCATTCAATCGGCTTAGGATTTCAGTTGAAAAATTTCAATCTTTTCAAACATGATTTTTCTTGAAATCTCTAGATAGGCCCAACTTTCTTTTTTTACATTGGAAGCTCTAGAAAGGCACAACTTCTCTTATCATGAAAGCTCCAGAAAGGCATAATTTTTAACAAAATGAATTATTCTGTAGGAACATTGACTCTTCAAAATTTTACAGTCCACCGAAAGTATCACCAAATGAGGTAGTACACCACAAGACATCTTCCCCACACTTATGTTCAACTAGATAATGCAATTTCACTTCAAGAGCAGGTAGGGTAGGGAACATTGACTTGTAATGTGGCCAACCTAACAGGAAATTCATGGCTAATAGGGGCTACAATGAAGGATAAATGTAAAGGTGGGCCATAATGAAAAGTATTATTTTGAAAAGGGGGCTTCAAACCAAATAAATGCCTCAATCATTTTAAACACACATACCCCAAACCATCAAGTTTTGAAATGAATAAATCAAATTTTAGTTAAAAAGAGAATGGTGTGTTTCTCTCAATAAATGAGATGAATGAAAATAATATGAGAAAAATGGTTCAGAAGCCTCACAAGAAAGTGATTTCAAAGATATAGACAGTGAAATATGGCATGGGATTCAAAAATTAGTGTACTTTTCATGAAATTACAAAAGATTTGAACTCGAAAACAAATTAATTTCATTATTCATTTAAGCTCAGTTTCATGAAATAGATTGGTTCACTCATTGAAATGGGTTTCAAAAATGGTATTGATAATCATTTCAACTCAAAAGATTCAGAAACACACCACAAATTGAAAAATAAACACCCAAAAATTTGAAAACACACATTTTTTTTGTGAAGACAAACATCAAATGAAAATTATATAAAACAAAGGTTCCCTCTCCCACACTTAAGTGATGAATAGTTCTCAATGAATTCAAGTGGATTTAACATGTAATCCAATTTTCAAATGAATCACCTCATCAAGAAAGTGTGAAGGAGAGGTACAACCTGATGGCTCTTATTGATAGACAGGTTGGAGGAGCGAGATCTCCTCCACTGGCTCTAATGGCAGGGTCCCAAGGAATTTCTTCAACCTATGACCATTCATAGTGAATGGATCCTGCTCTCCATCCTTCTCAATCTTGCATCATCTTGAGTCTGGAATTGAATAGCAACACTTTATCTCCAGGATTGAATTCTTTCGGTTGGATCAGCTTGTCATGAGCCGCTCTTGTTCTCTCTTTGTAAATCAAGGAATTTTCAAATGCTTCTCTTCTAATTTCTTCCATCTCCTGTAATTACAACCTTCTCTCTTTCCCAACACTTCCAAGATCCATATTCATCTTCCTCACATCCCAATACGCCTTATGCTCCAGTTCCACAGTTAGGTGACAACTTTCTCCATAAATCAGCCTATATAGACTCACTCCAATCGGGGTCTTGTAGGATGTCCTATAAGCCCATAAAGTATCTTCCAATCTTTGGCTCCAATCCTTCCTGTTTGGATTAATAGTATTTTCCAACATTCCTTTGCTTTCTCTGTTGGAAACTTCAGCTTGAACATTAGTCTGTGGATGATAGGGAGTTGATGTTTTATGATGCACCTCATACTTCTTCAGAAAAGTCTCCATTCTCCAATTGCAGAAGTGAGTACCCTGATCATGGATGATTCCTCGGGTAACTCTCTCTCAAAATCTCAATCAATGATTTTTCTTGTATTTTTGAGATATTATTAGCAATTATCACTGGTAGTTTTTCTCCCTCCCTAAGGTATACATATTTCAAATTAGTGGGGAGTGGATTGAGTTCCAGATCTGGGGGATGATCAAGGGATGAGACTAAATTGACTTTTCCCACTTCTATATTTTGGACCTCCTGCACACAAGAATCCATATCATCTTCCTCATCATTTAAAAAATCATCAAAGAAATCATATTTTACCTCTTCCTCCCACATGAAGTCAGAATATCCAACACCTTCAGCATCCACATGTTCAATGATATTTCAAAGGGAAGAAGTCTCTCCTAAGTATAAGAATTCATATAACATACCAAATTCTTCAATTGGTTCTACACCAACTTCATGGGAGTGTGAAAAGTGGGAGTGATCATCCGATGGGTTCCTCATGGATTCAAAAATATCGAAGTGAATCATGCTCTCTCTAAACTCCATGGTGAGTGTTCCTTCATGCACGTTGATAATCGTCCTTTTTGTTTTCATGAATGGTCTCCCTAGGATGATTGGATATTGGGATGGTGCTCGGTCTTCCTCCATGGCAAGTACAAAAAGTCCACTGGAAAGATTATTCCTATCACTCCTAAAAGTACATCTTCAACGACTCTTGCTAGGAAAACGATGGATCTGTTTGCTAATTGTACCACCACCCGAGTTGGTTTTAGTTCTCAAATATTTAAAGATGAAAACACTGAGTGAGGAATCACATTTATAGAAGCTCCAAGATAACTTAATGCATCAGTAAAATTTAAATAAATGATAGTGCAGGGAATAGATAAAGTCCCTGGATCTTGAAATGTTTGTGGTATCGGTGGTGTGATCAATGCTGAGACGCTTCTTCCTAAGTTGATTATTTAATTTCCATTAAACCACTTTTTTTAGTACACAAATCCTTTAGAAATTTTCCATATTTAGGGATTTTTTTGATTGCATCTAGTAGTGGGATGTGAATCTCCACTTTTCGGAATGTTTCTCGAATATTTCATTAAAGTCATTCTTCATCACCCTTTTTTGACTTAACCAATGCTGATGGGAAAGGTGCTGGGATATCCTTTTTCTCCCTTTGTTGTTTTTGAAGAGGTTCTTCTATTCTTTCCTTCTGAAACCTTGTTCTTTATCCTTTTTTGTCGACTCCATCTTTTGGTTGGACAGGACGAGCTTCAGAAGATTCCCTGGAATCATCCTCCTCATTTTTTTCGGGTGGTGTGAGCTCCTTCCCACTTGAGGTGGTGATTGCACTAACATTATCATTTGGATTTGGAATTGATTGTGAGGGAATCTTACCTTTGTTATTGGTGAGATAATCCATAATTCTTGTAAATTGATCAGCATGCTTGTCCATTTTATCTTCTAATCCTACAACTCTTGTCTTCAACTGTTGATCTTCATTTGTAGGTGCACATTTGGATGGTTTCTAAAAATTCTTCCACTGGAATGGTGGTGGTTAGAAAGTTTGTTGTTTTTGGAAGGGCTACTTATAAGGTTGTTGGATTGCTATCGGGTTCTGATATTTCTGCTGAAAAGGTGCTCTGGATTGGTTCTTTTGAAACCCATACCCAGGTTGGGCTTGCGGTTGGTATTGCTTTTTTTGATAGGATGCAACACAACTTGTTGTCCCCTGCACTTCTGGACATTGATCAGTGTAATGAGAATTAGAAGAGCATAAACCACATACCTGATTCGGCCCTTGTTGTTCCTTCACATGGTTCACAGCTATTTGTCGCACCAACCTGGTGAGTTCACCCATTTCATTCCTTATTAAATATACTGAATCAGATGTTCTTACCTCATGGATTATTATGGTGATCGTACCTCTAGTGCCAAACTACTGTGTGTTTTGTGAAATCTTTTCAATCAATCCTCTGGAATCTGTTGGTGACTTGTCAATCAAGGCTCCTCCAGATGATACATCTAGAAAGTTTCGATCATTGTCAAGAAATCCTTGATAGAAGAAAACAATGAAATGGTGTTATTCCACGTTCTGGTGTGGAAAACTGGCGTAGATCTTCTTGAATCGTTACCAGTACTCGTAAAGTGTTTCACCGGTTGATTGGTGAATGGCATAGATCTCTTTTCGAATAGTTGTGCTCTTGGATGTGGGGAAAAACCTTTGCATGAAGCATCTTTGAAGATCTTCCCAGTCTTTGAATTTTCTTGGTTGTATACTATATAACCATTCCTTTGCTTCTTCCTCGAGTTAGAAGGGAAATGCCCTCCACTTTACCTATTCTTCTGCAACACCTCGGGGTATACAGCTGGAACACACATTTGTAAATTCTTAGATATTCCTGTTGGGGTCTTCGCCTGCAAGACCATGGAATTTAGGAATAATTTGAATCATGTTAATGCGAAATTCAAAATCATTTTCTAATGCACTAATATCTAGTTGATTTCATTGGTTAGCTAATTGTGGGGTGAAAAGATCGCGCAATGTTTGGTTGGGATTTCTAGCCATTGGAGGTTCAGAGTGATCACTGGATGTGTCACTTGAATATGTAAGTTGAATTTCTTCAAAATCTAATTGCAAATTTTTCTTTCTCAATTGGGTTATTGTTCGCTCAATTTCAGGATCAAATTAAATTAAATTGTTGTTTGAACAATGGGTCATTCAAAATAAAGAAGTAAAAAAATGTTTTTTAAAGGTTTTTGAGGCTCTGCCTCCCCGGCAACGGCCCCAAGATTGAAACACTCATGTCATAGGGCGTGGAAAAAAAATTATTCCCTATGTTAAAATATAGTGATGTGGTTGACCTAGGATGTCTCTCGAAGAGGAGTGTACACAAAACGGGTTGTCACTTTCAAATGAGGGTAAAAATGTTGTGTTTTTGAAATGAAATTTGAATTTAAAATGATTGAAAAAATATGATATTAAAAAGGGTGATTAGGTCAGGGTTGGTTTCGTAATTGTAATTCTATACTTTTTCAATTTCATTCAAACCTCTTCTTCTTTGTTGATTAATGTGAGTTTCCATAATCATTTCCTCTCACTGTCTTGGTGAAATTATAATGGTGAGAGAAAACTTTACCAAGATCTCGGTTTGGTCAACATTCCTTCCATGTTTAAAATAGTTGTATTGAATATACTTAATTGAAATGGGAAATACCCGATCAGGTTTTTTTATCCCAAACAATGAAGAACATTCACTACACCTTTTACATGTACTGACGATCGTCAAGTACTTCACCACTAATATCTGGTCTATTCCATCATATATAAACCAGAAATCAGTGGAGGGAGATTATGATTATTTTACTAAGGAAAAAATAAATAATGGAATTAATATTCTGGAACGATCGCACATGATAATAAAATCCACTATAAGAAATTGAAAACAACTTTTAATAATAAATAATTTTATTCAATTGCATCCAAGAACTCAAGCATTACAATGTAGAAAACAAACCCTTCCCCAATCACTCCAAATTTTTACCCCACCTCGGTAAGGGTAATCAGGATGAATGAGGAAGAAGAAGGCATTAAAAAAACTATGAAAAAGAAAAGAAATAAAATAAATTTCCAAAAACATATCCTTCTAGGTGTCCTGGAAAGAATGGGATGGAGAATGGGATTCTTTGAGAGGGTGGAGCTCTCTACCTTTTATTGCCAGAATTTGTCCCCCAGATGTTGACACATTGTATCCCAATTAAATGACATCTTCACCCTTTTATCCCTTCATTAAAGTTTTTTATAATTTTCTTGGCCATGTCCCCTCAAAATCACAGCGGATTTGGACAAGTATTCTGAGAGTTATAGCCGTTTTACTCTGAGCACTTATTATGTCCAGTCAGACTCTCCAAAAAGCAATCCTTCGGATTAGGATGATTTAATTACCCCTTAAACGGCTAATTAATGCGGCACTTCCTTCATTAATGATTCTCCAAAACTCCTTCGGCATCCACCCACAAAATATCACAACATTAGAGCCCACCATGGATGAGTTTTGGATCCCACACCAAAAAAAGGTAGACCTGCAAACAGTTTTCTTGAGCCAACTTGTGAGCTTCTTTGGAGATTCCATATGGTCGATTCAGCTATTAGTATAAAGAGATCAAATAAATACCAAGATATGCAGGATCTGAAAAAGCAATAATTTTTCAATTTGGATTAGTTTTTCATATTTTATGGCCAAAATAAAAAATAATTTAAAAGGTTAAAAAACCGAAATGGATCAATTTTACTATTCATCTCAAAATAACACCAATATCATAAAAATGAAACAATTCATCTTAGAGGAACACTTTTGTGGGTTTAAAACAATGATATTCAATATAAATTAATTGTAAATATTTTCTCTATCATTTAAAAAGAAATAGTTTCCAGGTTCCAAGGTCAGATCACCTATAGATAATTATGAAATTTCATTTAAAATGGGTCTAAAACTATAAAAGTGAGATGAAATGATATTAATTTCCTTATATAATTTTAAATGGTCCAAAATATACAAATGTGTTCTGATAAAGTGATGATTGATTAAGTATAAATGTAATCGTTATACATTTTGTTCATTTACGTTTTCATATCGATCATCATGAACTTGATTAATTTTTTATTTAAAAGATTATTAATTGATTAAAAAATATTAAATAAGTTACAATATAATTACTATCACAATATCTTACCATAATACTATTTATATAACCAACCATGAAGTTAGCGGTGAAAATGAAGTACATTATTTATGGAAGTCGTGAACCATCCATATTGTGAACAATGTTTTAATTTTTAGAATGATAATGGAAGATAAGTTGATGGATGAAATATATTACATTAACATAATAAAATTATTTTATATTTATGACACTAGGGTCATTATTTCATTTAGAATGTAATTTTTAAGAGGATGAGGATGAACGAAAATTAAAAGGCTCAGTTTATGGTATTACATTTTCCTTTATATGTATCCTCTTAGTATTTCCCTTAAGGAAACTTGGTTTTTTATTTTTATGAGACAAAAAAATATAGATATATGGGGGAGATATGGTGTGAGAATGTTTTATAGCTTTAGTAATGTAAGCAACTTATAATATATGAGGAAAAGGGATTGTGAGGGGTGTTATTTTTAAGGGGATGGGAGGGTTGTTTTTTATTATTATATTATTTAGTTAATTAATTTTCGTCTAGAATACAAATAGTGATAATTCTAATTGATATATATAGTAATTAGAGCATGTGATTTCAAAAAAATGGTTTCTTACATAATCTAATACTAATAAATTCATTTATTTAGCTTATAATGTTAAATATTGTATTTTTTCATGTTTCACTATTTACAAAAAAATTATTTTTTTAGAAAATTACCCAAAATTAACCATTACCATTTTTCAAAATTTAGATTAAAAAAAGTCTAATTTATGAAAATAAAAAATTTAATATGAGAAATTTAATTTTTAAATAAACTCGTTAATTATTTGAAAATATTTTTTTTGATCATCACATCTAATGTAATTGACTTTTCTAAAAAAATCGAGGCATAAGGCCCCTTATATAAGATAATGAAAATGGTACATAGGGGGAATAAGAGCAGAAGATGTCCAAAATAACAAGCCAAACAAAAGTAGTAAAAATTCATGCAGCACGAGACTGGGTGATCATGCTGTGGTGTTGGGAATGCCCACCCCTACCACAAGGATGCCTCCCTCTTCGACATGTTTTCCCTTGCAACCATGATCCTCCTCCATCATCCATGAGTCCAGCTTCAAAAAATTCTTTCTATTCTTTATATTCAAATGCATGGTTTTATTTATGTCCATCCTCCTCACTACTTCCAATTGCAAGTAGAGAAAAATCGTTGTTCATGCTTACCTTGGTATGCGTTTTTCTGTTAGCCAATTGTGAGGTATCATGAGACATAATTGAGCCAAAAGGTTAATTTTTTTATCCCCTATCCTTAGAAGATTATGAAAATCCCTCATTAGGAGTTTTAAACCCTCCTATGTCATGTGAAGAATCAATTGGCTGCTTACAAGGTACTAACATATCATTATTACCAGAGTCACCCTCCTTCCTAGGAGTTAATTTAGTAGCAACATCTATTATCTTACCATGAGCAGGTAAAAGATGAAGATCCTTACCCTGAACTTGATCTAGTACTGAGGGAAGCCTTTGATTTGAGACAGAGGGATGGGCCAACTACTGAATCACTAGATGATTGAACAGTGTTTGAGGGCCCATTGATGAATCTGCATGTATCAAATCCCTGATATGTTTAGTTACACCCTTAATAGCAAGTAACTTGGAGGAGGCCAGTTCCAGTTGTTGATTATTAACATCAAACTCCACATAGAATTTCTCAGGTGAAGGGATGCATTTTCTTGATTTCCCTTATTCAGATGTATCCCTTTTTCTTTTGGATTTCAAAGAATTAGCAGAATCTATTTTTCCATACCCTTTCGACCCTTTACGGCACTTAATTTTTGTTGTTTCCACATTACTACATCAACATCAGCTTTAATAGACAATTCTTTTGCACCCAGAATATCATCTGATTCATTATCAATCTATTCATCCTCTAAACTAGAATGAGAATCTTCCTTCTGAGACATGGAGTGGTGTGAATCACTTACAAGTTCATCCTAAGAAATTTTTTTAACCTTGAGAAAACCTACATTAATAGGAGGCAAGGGTGTAGCCTGAGACAACTCTTCCCCCCCATCAGGTATAATATGAACTTCATCCCAATCTCTAACCTGGAACTTAGGGGGATCCGCTAAACAAGAAATACTCTAAAAAGCATTAGTCTACAGAATCAACTTTTCAGAGGATTTTTTAGCACCAGTTCCATATGGATATTTAATCAGAGTAGTGGGATCAGTTGCTACAGTTTTCTTTCTTCTATATTGGCTGGACTCATGCCCCGTTAAAAGACAATTTGGGTATACTGTATTACTTCTACAAATAGAGATCAGGTGACCTATAATACTGCAAATAGTACAAAAAGGAGGAGTCCATTCATATTAGATTCTCAAACTGAAATCATCTTTCAGGATTGAGAGAATTATATGCTCAATTAGAACAGTACTTAGATCAACATCTACTAGTAGTCTTGAAAAGTTACCAAAAGTTTCCATTTCCATTGCATTATCTATACGGATTGGGATACCACTAGCCGAGGCTATTTTATAGAGAACTTCCGGGTGCCATAGTACCCAACTTAGTCCATGTACTTTGACCCAGACCTGAGCACATGTCTATTTAAACTCATTGAGTTTAAAATTCAGATTCCAGTCATGAATTCGAAGAACACCCGGTTTGAGATTAATTGACCCAACACCCAAAGAAATAACTTTTAACTCAGCAGATGGGATGTGGATGTGGAAGAATACATGACCAAAGGACACACATTTGAAGTTGGAAAAAACCTAAATCATAGCTAATCTAGAAACCAAATTGGAGACACTCCACAGCTGCATACCATTCGAAAATGAAATACGCGCAATAAAAGAAAACTTACAAAGCTCAATTCTCTCATAAATCGCTCCATCGGAGGCTGAGACCAGTGCAGTTGAACCTTTTCTAATGATCTGTTGGCCAATCTGATCCTTGAAGAATGCAAATAAAGCCCCGAGGAACCAGAGAGCGGAGAACAATCTTTTGCAAAATCACTGTCTTGGACCATGAAAATCATCTCATTTCTTTCTACACGATGATTGGGAACATATGAAAATAGGTTGAGGCTATGGGGATGGTCACAGCCACCGCAAACTCCAAGTGTTTCTGTAGGATTCCTCTCCTGCTCCTCCATCATTCCCCCTCCCTTTAAAAAATATG
Source organism: Viscum album (assembly GCA_963277665.1). Lineage (NCBI taxonomy): Eukaryota > Viridiplantae > Streptophyta > Magnoliopsida > Santalales > Viscaceae > Viscum > Viscum album. The sequence continues at coordinate 40,223,110 of OY728163.1, forward strand.
AATTTAAATGTTATTATTATGTTTTTAACCCATTAAATATTTATTTATTGAATCATAAAATTAAATTATTATTATAATGAAACGTAGTATTATTTTATACAAATTTTATTAAAATAAAAATTATTTTAATACATTATAATTATTTTAAAAATGAAAATAAAATGTATATGTTTTACAAATATACAAGAACTTATTTTATTATTTTTCAAACATTTATTAACTTGAATTATGATATAAATAACTTATATTTTGATTTTATAAATTCATAAATATTAGTTTACACATACATAGATTAGAATACTATTCTAACAATCTGGTTACTATTCTTAAAAGTCATATTATTATTCTAATTGTCATTTTACTACTCAAATATTCATATTTATAATGGCCATATAGGTTACCTAAATTTTATAAATACATCTAATATAATTTATTATTATTTCACATTTATTTTACCTAAATTTTATATATTTTTTCATGTTCTATGTGAATATTTCATTACTAATATTCTATTTTATTTTTATAGTGTTTTTTATGAGATAAATTATTCTGGGGGATTGAGAAGATCAAAATTTTCAAATTATAATGTTTTTATTTTCTATTTTTTAACACATTGTAAAAGTTTCAATTATTATGGATATATTTATTCCTTAAATGTAATGTCCGAGTCAATGTAATAAAATATTAGTGGTTCTTTCATGTGCTGCATGCGCTTTATATAATACTATATTACTAAATATGACACAATTATATAATTAAAATAGAAATTTCATTGATAAAATTCAAATTCATTATATATATAATGACAATTTTGAAACATAAATGGGTTTCATACTCATATAAAAGGTTAAATTGATAGTCTATACCTCACAATAATTTATGATCCATGAACAAAACTACCCAATACATGATTTGGGGTATATATATGTGATCATTGAATTGAAAATTGAGAGAAACTACCTCTTGTAAGAGAAGTGTTACATATATACTAATCAGAAAAGATAAAATTATATATTCATATTTAACGATTTAAACATGTTTTAATGAAAAAAATTGGATTTATCAATGAATTTAATATATAAACTCACCAACACCCTTGAATATAATACAAGGTAGTTTGTGATCTTATATGAAAGAAACTTACTACATAATAAATGATAATTTTCTAGAATGACCCTATATTCATGAATATATAAACGATAAATTTGAAAATGATAAAGGCAGGGAAGGCATCCTACCAAACTCAAATGATTTCCTAACCACCAATCTAAGAGAATATCAAAGTGGTGTAAAGGTATTATTAAAAACATCTAGATAAGTGAGATTTTTGTTAGCATTTTTTTATCTTTATAATATTTAAATAAGAGATAAAGTCAAAAATGTCTCTCCCTTTCTTTTAATATCTATAATATTTTATGCCATTGATAAAAGAAAATTCTGTGATATTATAAAAAAAAATTTAAAATAAGAATTGATTTCTTATCATGATAATTTATTTTTAATTTTTAGTGATGAAATAATTAGCTTAAATTTTTATACAACACTAATACAGTGCTTCTCAAACTAGTAAAAAAAATAAAGTAAATGATTTAAAAAACACTAAACATTATTTTTTAGTGAGTTATAGTATACCAAGAATTAGATATATATATATATATATATATACACACACATATATATAACATTTCAGGTATGTGTGAAAGGTTTAGATTCAATTTAATTTTCTATCATGTTTCTATCAAATTCACATTAAATTAATATTTCCAAAAAGATGCAATTAATGTTATTTTATAATAAATAATAATCTGTTAAATGATTTTAAATTAATAAAAACTATACATTCTTACCTATTAATGGTATATGGTTTAAAACTTCATCTATAATCCATTTATGACTCAATTAACCTTTTATGGTTACATTATTAACCCATAAAAAGGTTAAAACTTTGATATTATGATAATTATCAAAAGGGTTAATGAGGGGTCAAAAATAAGAGATAAAGGGGAAAACATAAAGAAATCCCAAAGTTTATTTTATGTGATTATTTCAATTCATCACCAACATATATTAAATTTATATCAATTTGGAATAATTTTTTATGAAAATTAATTTATATTAATTTAATATATTAATTAATTATAAGAGTGCCCCTCCCCTCACTCATAAAAAGGAACCTCCTCTCAATAATTTTTTTATCTAAGCAGTTTTTTTTTTTTTTTTATAAAATAAATTTCTTTAAGTAAATTTGTAACTAGAAAACAAATAGAGCCACCATAATCAAACATTGGTGGGCTGGAAAAAACCCTATCCATGACTAGAACCACCCAAAAAACTATAATGAAAACCCTAAAAATAGGAACCGAAAACCAAAAACCATGGGTTGGCCAAGGAAGGATACCCAGGACCAACCATACATCATATTATCTTAGGATGATGCACTAATTCCACACTAGGGACCAACCATCCATGTCACACACTGCGTGAGGAGCTGAAGATCCATATTTTCTCGTCTCGAGAACCGTCTCATCACTACCTAGCACCTCACACCAAGAGAACAATGGACCAGAGCCAAAGAGGGGTGTTGCATTAGGCCTCAATCCACCACCATAGCCAAGATGAAATACACCAAAGATGAGAATTAGAGCCAAAAAACAACTTTAATATCATCCTTGATTCCATATACACATAATAGTGTTTTTTGCATTCCAAAAAGACTATCATTTTGAGTTATATTGTGTAATCTAAAGAAGGTTTCTCAAAAAAGAGGTATAACTCTTAACTGAGTGTTTTCAATTTTATTTCTTACTATAACTCTTATATATCTATGGTTTTCATTCTAAAATAATGAATTCTATATCTATAATTAAATCATATTATGATGACTCATCAATAATTATCCACCATCCTTCTATCTATTCTAAATTGATAACATCACTCATGTGTATGTGTGGACTACCACATAAACGAAGTGATATGATTAGTTGTTTGAATTCTATTTTACATGGATGGTAATAAAATATATTTAATTTATATATATGATATATAAGATATAATAATTATTCTATAAGGGTTAATTATTATTTATTTCTTTTTCCATCTGTTGAGAAGTGAAAATAGTATTCATGTGTACGTACGTCCTACTGTATTTAGGAATGATGTAATTCATTTTCCTCTATCTACCTTTTCTATATCACAGAAATATATATGGAATATATATATTATTTAAAAATCATTAATAAAATTCTTCATATGATGGAACCATGATCGAAGTATAAGTATCATGAATGCCGAACCTAAACAAGCTTGAAAAATGAATCACTTATCCCCTATAATAGTGATATTAATAACAGATTATTAATAAAAAGGTGACAATATGTTATAAGTAAATAATATATTGTATGATATATATGATTATAGACCTGGAATAAATTTATAATACATAAAAAAATTCATACAGGAGGATTTAAAGCATATTAAGAAAGATGATACTCGAGTTAAGGGATTTACATCTCAATCCCATTTTATTCAAGATTATTTATGCGTTAATTTCCATTGAAAAAAACATATGATACTTATATAATAAATACATTAAATTTTTATTCACCTACACTTAATTATTAAAAATAAATGTTTTCCATTCATTTTCATCACGTTTATTACTCAGGAGTCTAAAAGAATGTTTTTATAGAAACCAACTGTGTTTTACTTTTCAATCATGGATATTTTTCTTCAATGTCCATGTTTTCTTATAAATTTTTTCAAGAATTATTTTTATCAATATGAAATTATTTTTAACATTAATTTTTTACCCATGTTTTAATTCCAATAAATTTTTTTGATGGAACCATCCTTTCATTCTCCAAACAAGGTATTTTTTACTTTTTACCAAAAATGTAAAAGGAATCTATATTTTATCATTAAAAAATAGATTTTCCCATTATCATTAACATTTTTTTTAATCTTACTTTATAACTTTAAAAGGTTTATTTAATATAAAATTATTTTCAAAATACATTATGAATTTTTATATTTTTTTAGTGATTCACAGAGCAGAAAGAGTATTTTCTACTATTAATATTCCTATAATCTTTTCAAAATATTTTTCATCTATGATGACATCCATTGATGTTATTTATGATTTAGTAGGGATATTATACAAAAATAAAATCATTATTATTCCCATTTATATTTTTTTATTTATGATAATATGATGACATTTTTATGAAACTTTTTTCTTATATATGAGTAACGCATTAATAAAATCTTCAACATTTTATGATCATATGGAACATATATTGTTTACATTATAGGATGTGTGGGTCCAAAATTATATAACCCATTAATTAAATGGGTAAAAGTTTATATCTCACAGGATAATTTTGGGAAATAATTAGATGTATGTGATCAGATATTGGAAACAAGTCGATGTGCATGATCCACTGTGAGAATTAAGTGATGATGTCTGATTCATTATAATATAGGAAATAGGTGTTGCGGTATGATCCATGATGATTTTATGGTATCATTAGTTAACATTAATGTATAAAATGGTTTCTATATCAATGATGGTTCCATGATTTTATGATTTGATTTATGGTTCATGATTGATCAATGATGATTTCTCACTCTTATTATTCATGTCAGTTGAAATGATAAGGTTTTATGTCATGAATCGTGATTTTTAAGTAATATAGGATGGCTATGATAATTTTAAGTTATATTATGGACCTCATACCTCTGTTATAATCTTATATATCATTTTATCATTTATTTATATCTTTGATGTTTACCATTATTTTGCATTTGAGCTCACCATTTATTACATTTCTTTTTCCAAGGTTATGAAGAAATATTTTAATTAGGATTTACAAAGAATGGTTTAAAATTAGAATATATTTATAAGAGATTCTAAGGAAATGTACCTAAATAATATTTTAATATATCTAGTCCCTATATACACTAAACCTTAATGATTCTAGATTAGATCATATTTTTATTAATTAATTATCCATCTAAAAATATTTAATAATTATGCATTAAAATATTATGTCTTTATAGTGGTTATCAGAGCATGATTTGTTTAATATAATATTAATTATATTTTTTCAAAACCCCAGGTATATTTCTATGTAGAGGATAATATATGAATGTTTTATTAAGGAAGATGTTATGTATTTATCTTAACAACACATCTTGGTATGGATACTACCAGTGGACATAGTTGTGGAACAAATTCATCTTGGTGCAATAACCCCCAAAGAGTTGGTTGAGTATATCTCTAACATTACTCTATTAAACAATGAGTATTCCCTTACTATGAACCTGGTTTGACACTCGATGGATATTATTGGGTTAACAGATATATTTTTTATGAACCATTATGAGAGATTTGAATAGATGATAATCACAAATGAGTTATGTAAAACCTTTAATTTCATCAATTAAAAAGAATGTGTCATGATTTAGACATAGTATAATTGATTTTTCATGATTATGTGGTTAATCAACATGATTATTTTATCTCAAAAAAATTGTTTTATTCAATGTATAGAACTTGAATTAAATATATTAAGGTTGAATGTGATAGATAATACAATAATTTTCCACCTGAGCACCCAAATGGTGTTTGAGATAGAATGGAGAATCCTATTTCTATGATCACTCAACATTATTAGGATGTGAATCATGTTGAGATTCTAAATGATAAAAGGAGATAACAATGTATTGTTGAGTCTTTCCTGAGGAAACATCCACTATATTTTAGTGGGTGTTCTGATATAATAGTGGTTAAATGATGGATCAGAACCATTGATAAACTAATTTATGTTCTCTAATTCTCGAAACATGAAATTTGTTTCCTAAGTATTTATTATTTTCAATATTAATAAGATCAATAGTGTAATAATATTAATAATATGAGGTAAAGTAATTAAATTGACTCCACAGAATAAGATGACCTTAAGTGGTATTTTAGTCACTTATATGCCATAAATGTGGGAAATATATAAAGGGAATTTTTTGAATGGAACTAGGAGATAAATTATATAAAAAGCATTATTATAAAGATAATGAATTTTAAAAGGTGATGAATAAGACATTTGATATAACGGGGTAAAGGAAGATGCCAACTAATGCACCACCCACACTCTAATGATTCCAATTCAAGGAGTATGAGAATTATGTCATCTATTTCACAAATATGATGGGTTTTTATGATGATCTACCTAAACAACCTATTAGTCTCGAAGAAAATGGGAAAAATTATGTAATCATAACTTCTGAATAAAATTACAATAATGATGTGGTGAAAGGTGCACTTATCATCTACTCTTGGAAAAATAATTTATTATTTTATTAAGTCACTACTCACTCATTAATATATATTTAAGTTTTAAAGGGAATCAAAATATGACCGTAACAATTATATTTTTAGTTGGTGATAAAAATTACTAATGATATGATGGTATCATCTAAATAAAATATTTAATATACATTATAATTTTGTGGGAATGTGCTTCCTAAAATTTATATTAGTTATCCCCAGAATTTAATTTCACTTTATTATTAGCATGGATTGGAATTCATTATATATAACCCATATCAATTTTTCAAGAATGTAAATAATTTTTCAAATTATAAATAAACTTATAATCATTAATTAGTTTTAGTATGAAAATGAACTTCCAATGGAAATTTATTCTATATTCAGGGATTTTAATTCATATTCATATAGGGTATCTACCACATTTGATTTTTTGGAGAAAATAAACAATGATGATATGCCTATTGTGTGGTATTTTTTCATTTATTCCAAAAGATTTTCCAATTATTCTTATGATTAATGATGTTTATTTGTAAATAGATTTTGTACAAGGTGCTAAAAATATTTCAACAAATATATATAGAATCACCCTAATTGAGTTTTATGAATTCATGAAGAAACTCTAGGAGAATCAAGATAAGATATCGATTCTTACAAGTGCATCAACATGAGGTGCACCTATTCTTTTTGTTAAATAGAATGATTGATTGATGTGAATCGACATTAATTATAGAAATTGAAGGAGATCAAAATCAATAGTACCTATAATTTACCCTATATTAATGATTTGTTTGATCAATTATGAGGATCACAATACTTTTCCAACATTGAACTAATTTCAAGATATCATTAATTGAGGGTTAAGAACTAGGATATACAAAATAAAACATTCCTTATGAGGTATGGGAATCATTCATTTATAATGATGAAATTTTTAATTACTAATTCCACTTATATATTTAGGGATTTAATGAATAAAGTCTTGCGATATTACCTTGATCAGTTTATGGTAATCATTATTGATGATATTATTACATATTTAAATAGGAAGGTATAGTATAAATATAGTTTGAGAATTGTTATAAATACCCTAATGAAGTATAAGTGGTATGAAACATTTACCATGTGTGAATTTTGGAACCAAAAAGATTCATTATTAGGCTATATAACCTCAAATAAGGGTATATTGGTTGATTCTTAAAAGATAGAAGTTCATGAGAAACGACCTGGAAAAACCATGGTAGCCAAAATCGGTAGTTTTTGTAGGTTTCTTTGATATTACTAAGACTTTTTGAAAAATCACTCATCAATATCTAATAGACTCCCATTTTTTACTCAAAATTGTTTACATTTTTGTTGATTAATGAATGTGAATATAATTTCAATGAACTAAAGTGAAGGTTGGTCTGTGAACCTGTACCCACACTACCCTGAAGTGACTGGGACATTTTCTCATATATAATGATATAATGATAGAATATGAATCACACCAATTTAAAATACATGAGAATATTTACCATAATTTTGATTTAGAGTTGGAAGTGGCAATTTTTCATTGAAGATATGGGAGTAATATATTTACGGTGAAATATGTGAAATATATATAGATGAAAAAAGTTAGAAGTATATCCTCCAATAGAAAAACTTGAATATGAACAAGAGAATATGGTTATAATTGATATAATATTATTAATTCTTAACAAATTACCTCCATGGAAAGTAGAAAAATATTGATGATTCTTTTAATCAAATGGACTAAGATAGTTCTTCCTTAATGGGTATTTAAAGAGATCCAATGCTTATGGTATTCTTGGAAAATTAGCATTAATTAATATGCATATGAAAAATATATTTTCTTTATCATATAAGTTTTCAATCATCTATCCATATAATGATTAAAGAGGAATAAAAATAGGATGTATAAGTTTAAGAGAAGTTGAAAAATTTTCATGATTTCAAAACTAAATATGATGAAATAATTAGTTTTATATATAAAATATGTGTTTCATAAATTCTAGATTTAAAAAAGAAATAGTTAAACAAATAAAATATTTATTTATTATATATACATCACAGAAATAAAAATATGTATATATATAAATGAAAGAATATTTCTAGTAAGATGATATAAAAAGGGATATTTCAATGTATGTATCTCGATGTATGGTTTGTCAGAAAATTATTGATTTTAGATAGAATTTTAAGGGTTTGTTAAAACCATTAAACATACATGAATCGAGATGAGAAAACATTACCATGTATTTTTCATTTAAATCCCCAAAAATCTAAAGGTAACAATGTTATTTGCGTTATATTTGAATGAATTATAAAGTTAGCACACTTCATTTCCATCAAAGAATATTACTCCCTTAATCATCATTCCATGTTATACATTAAAGAGATGATAATATTTTAAGTAATATTAAATTTTATTTTATATAATCTGGATCTAATGTTTACCTTGTTTTTTTGGTGAATTTCTTATAATTCTCTTGATTCATTATTGTGTTTTATGTACTTATTATCTTACTCTAATAGATAGCTAGTATGAGACAACCATTAAAACCATAGAGGATATTCTGAGATATTGTTCTTTGGATTTAAAAGTTGTTTGGGATAAAAACCTTCCTCTAAATAATTCAATTTATTTTTTTACAACAACATAATTCAATCAAGAATTCATATAAATCCTTATGATACTTTATATGGAAGTAAATGGAAGACTCAAATATGTTGGGATGAAGTTGGTGAAGGAAAGATATGGGGACCTGATCTATCTAATGAAATGATAGAGAATGTTAGATCCATTTAGTAACACATAAGTGAATATCAGAGTTGATATAAAATTTAAGCTGCCAATTGTTAGTGAGAACTAGATTTTGAATTTGGTGAAACAATATTCCTATGAATATATCCTTGGAAGAAAGCTATGACATTTGGAAAGAAGGGAAATATGAGCCTTATATTTATTTTCCCTTTTGATATTCTTGATCACATATGGATGGTATCTTATCAATTGGTAGTTCTATATAATCCCCCTCAAGTTCACAATGAATTCCATTTATCTCTATCAAGGATGTAAGTACCTAAACCTTAACATTTATTGATCTCAAATTTCATACCATTTGATAAATATCACTCTTATGGGTAATAATCGATAGAGATTCTGGATCATAGAAGGAAATTTCTTTGAAACAAGACCACTTAACTTGTCAATATTTTATGCTGAAACCATATATTATTGGAAGATATATGGGAACCTGAGGATTTGATGAAACAAATATATAATCACTTTTTATGTATTATAGTGGTAGAATTTAAATGAAAAAATTATTTTAAAAGGGTATAATGTTACACCTCAAGATTCTATGATATAGTTCACAATAAATAAATTTGATTTTCTCGATAGCTATCTTTACATACTACCCATAGTCTAAATTAACAATAGTATAGTATACCATTATAACATAATCATTATATTGGAGGTATGAATAAAAAAATCAACATTCTGAAAAAATATAAGTATAACAGTTTTAAATATAGAAAATATATTTTTAGTAAAGTCATTATATGCTTTGGAAATACATTTTTTCTCAAAAATGATTTTTATTACTTTTTATTATGAAATAATATAATTAATTTCGATAAATTATAGAAAATATTAGGTGATAAAAAGGATTTAAATTTAAAAAAAATAAAATCAAAATTATCTTTCTGTTAGTTTCTGTGTTTTATATGAGAAGATTGATATTCTAGTGAATAGTAAATAATACAAATTTTCATTGAGAACTGTATTTTTTATTCATGGATTTACAAAGATATATTTTATTATATAATATATTAAAAGATAATTTATTTATGTTATATTATTAATAACTCAATTTTGTTCATTGGAATCAATTTTATGGTTGAATTTTGTACAAAACATTTTTAAACTTAAAAAGAGTTTTCTGAAAAACTAATATTCATTATATTTTTCCTTTTTATATAAAATTATTTATTGAAACTACCATAAACTGAATCCTAAAAAATGGATTTAATATTTACAATCATGAGAAAAAAATTTGTTAAATAAGTCCTTTTTATATTTTGTCTAATATGAATAGTAACTATAATAAATTTTATAACCACAGTAAAGGTAAAACAGGTTAATTAGCATTAAAAATAATGTTATAAGACATAAAATTCATTTATAAACTTTCCTTTATTTCTTTTTATGTGTACATTTTATACCAAAGCATCCAAAATTAGAAAATATGACCTTTTACTACCATTTATCAACGATTTGTACCATTATAGTATTTATGTAAAAGATAAAGTAAAAAATTTCACTTTATTTTTTTAAATATATAAAATATTTTTTGATATGGATAAAAATACATTATGGTAATTTTTAAATAGTTATTTTAAATATTAATAATTTTTTTCTCATGGTAATTTTTTTTAATTTTAATTCATGATTTATTTACATTAAATTATTTCACAACATTGAAACTCTAATTGTGAAAGCAATAGAAAAACAATCTTGTAAATGATTTAAAAACTATAAAAGTTCTTTTTTATGGAGTTATTTTTAGTATCCCATGAATTTTAATGATAAATATAATATATTAGGTAATTTTTAAGGGTTTTTATTCATATTACTTTGTTATAATGTTTTTTCAAGAGTTAAATTAAATTAATAGTTCCAAAAATGATATTAAACATATTTTATAACAAATTTCATATTATTTAATTTTTTAAAATTAATAAAAATAATATCATTGGAATGTGAATGGTATATGGTTGAAAAAATAATTCATTTTCCATTTATCAGTAAAATTTTTATGGTAATATTCCTAACCCCTAAATAGTACAAATCTATTGTATTACAGTAATTATCAAAAGGGTTAATGAGTTGTTAAAACCAAGAGATTATGGTGAAAAACGTAACCAAAACATGTCCAAATTTTATTATATGATAGTATTTATACTAATATTTATATTATATTATATTTTTTATAATTTATATCCATTTTTAACTGAAATTTAACTTATACCAATTTAATAATATATGTAATTCCAAGAGTATCCCCCCCCCCACATATATATTGGAGAAACTCCTCTAATTAATTATTCACAATGTTTGGGACTTATATATAAGACAATACATAATATATTATCATACTATATTTATTTACCACATCATATAGTTGTATATATTTCCAAAAAATATCTTTCCAATGTTAATGGTGTATTCCAAATATAGTTTATCAATGAAGAGGTATAGCTCCTAACCGTAAGTTTTCAATATTATTACATATTAAACCTATAATAAATATGTGGTATCCATTATAAAATTATTAATTAGTTATATTAAATATAATTAATATTCATTATTATTATGTACAACCATGATATAACTTCAATCCATATTTTTTAAAACGATAATGTTGCTTTCCCATAAGTGTGAACTACCACCTCCATGAAGAGATGTGATTCATTTTTAGCTTCTATTTTATTTGGACAATAATAGGGATATATTTAATGAATATATATAATATAAATGATATAATAATTATTTCAATGGCGAATTTTTATTTACCATTCTTTCATTCTATTATTAAAAAAAATGAAAATAATCATTCATACGTATGACCTACCATCTCCATGAATGGTATAATTCATTTTTCTTTATCTACCTTTTGTGGATAAATTTATATATATATATATATATATATATGTATGTATAATGAATATATATGATATTATTATAATTAAATAAATTCTATAGATGATCGAACCAGGATCAATGTATAAGGACCCGAATAGTAAAACCGAAACATGCATGAAAAACAAAGAAGTTACCACATGGAAAATTGATTTTAATAATGATGTTTTAATAAATTAGTGACAAATGTTATAGGTCAATAATATATGGTATGATATATATGATTTTGGTTTTAAAATATTTGTATAAAATACTAATTTATTATAGATGGGGTCTGACCATATATAAAGAATGATGATGTTGGGGGTAAGTGATTTATGTCTCAATCCCATTTTATTTGAGATATTTTATGCTTTAATTCCCACTAAAAAATTATATGATTCTTATCTAATAAATCCCTTTAAATTTTATTCTCCACTAGTTATTTCTATATAATAAATTTTTTCATTCAATTTTCCTAACTTCAAGTACTCGATAGACCGAAATAATGTTATTAAGGAAAACTGATTATGCCTTACTATTCGATCATGAATATTTTTATTCAATGTCCATGATTTTGCATAAAATGTTTTCAATATATTTTTTTATTATTCTCAATTTATTTTTAAAATTCATATCTTTTACCCATATTTTAATACCTATAAAAAACAATCAATCAAATCTTTATGTAGTTTTTTGGCCAAGGTATTTTGAATTTTTACCAGAAATGTTAACGGAATATTTATTTTAACATAAATGGTATTAATTTAATTTTTTGATATAATCACCATTATTTTATTTTTAATATTCTGTTATAAGTTTCAAAATTTGTTTTAATATAAAACTAGTCCAAAAATATTTTTTGAATTTTTAGTTTTAAAAGTGATTTTCAAAGTAGAAAATTTATTTTCCTCAAGAAATATTCCTGTGATCTTTCAAATACATTTTTCATATAAGAAAAAATCCTCCAATTTTAATTATGATTTACTAGGTATATGATCCAATGATACCACCCTTATTATTTCCTTATATGGTTTTTGATTATGATAAATATGATTCTATTTTTTTCAAACATTTTTCTTTTCTACGGTTTGTGTTTTAATGAAACGATGAAAGTTTTATGATATTGTGGTACACATATGTATGGTTTTCATTATGATAAAGGTGGGAAAAAAATTAAATATCCCTGCAATTAATTGGGTAAATATTTATATCTTATGATTTAATTAAGGGAAACATGACAATATTCTTCATCAACTATAGGAAACAAGTCGATATGCTTGATCCACAATGGTAAATAGGTGATGATGTCTGATCCATTATGATATGCGAAATAGGTTATGGGGCATGATTCACTATGATTTTATGATCTCGGTAGTTAAACATGACATATTAAATAGTTTCTATACCTATGATGATGCAACACTTTTATGGCATTAACTTATGGTTCATGATAGGTTTATGATTACTTCTCCCTCTTATGATTCATATCTTTTGAAACGATATTGTTTTACGCCATGATTCATGGTTTTTTATCAATGAAATGATATCTATGAACTTTTTAAGTTATGGTCATGTTATCATACACTTATTATTAAATTATGTTTTCATATAATCATCGAATGATATCTCCCATGATAACCTTTATTGATCACCTAAGCCAACACTTTCTTATGTTTCTTTTTCTCAGCATATGAAGTTATCTTTTAGTAGAGTATTTTAAGAAGGATCAAAAGTGAGAATATATTTATGAGAGATATTGAAAAAATATAACTAAATAAGATCATTATCAATATAGTCTCAAAAGAAACTAAATTTCTATGATTTTCTCATGGATCATAATATCATGCATTTAATTTTACTCTAAAAAGATATAATATTTATGTATAAGAAGCATGGGTTATCATACAGCCCATCCACATGATATTAAAAGATATATTAGAAATAGGATTATCCCCATGGATAAATATTGAGATTCAAAGTGAGTATAAAAATGAATATTTAGGATAAAAGTTATTATATATAAGAGAAGACTTTCACCATATTAAAAATAGGGAAATTGGAGGATATCAATTTAGAATATGCTAATGTGTATTATTTTTCTTGTATATTACCCTTTCTTTTACATGAAATTCATATTCATATTTTTTTAATAGTTTTTCTTCCATTATCTCTATCTACCTCTCTCATTTTTTAATGTGATGTTGATCGCGTTGTCGAGCGCGTCAAATTAGTTGTTTAATTTTGACTAGAATTTCTGCAGTATAGCAGCAACCCTAGGTCATCTCTCAACAGAGCCTTAGACCATTAATTTAAAAAGAGGGGTTTGATTATGAAAGTATAAGGTGAATTATGTTTTTTAAAACTTGGGGGTTTTATGGTTAATGAAGAAAATAGGAAATGAAAGCGATAAAACAGAGTAGAAATAAACAAAATTTATTAAACATTATCAACACGGGGAAGTCCCGTGATGCTCATCCTTAATCGCTTCAAGGGATGGGGTTATGATATTTTAATCCCTAGTTTGTAACACCTAGAACCAGAATGTTACTGAGTATATAATTGGATACCTCCTAGGGTTCAGTCGAAAACACAGAACGATTCACCGGACACCGTCGATGATTGGGTGATTTGTGTTTGACATCATAACCGAAACTCACCAAGGAAACACATGAGGAATTCAGTGTGCTGTCCAGGTTTGTATGTTATTTAATTGTGATAACATGACATAAATTCTCATGACCTTGATAGTGATTATGTGAGTTCAATTGACCAATATGAACCACACAAACACCGCAATTGGAAGGGGGGAAAGAAAGTGGTGAACGGTGTGTGAAACATCACATGAATGGGTGCCCCCAAACATGATCATATGAGTTGAGCATTACATACCAGCACATAAATCAATATAATAAGAATAGAGGATTAGAAAAAACAACATAAAACCTGGAATTAAAAAGATAATTCAAATTAATACAACTTTGAAGCTCGGGATTACATCACATTCCTCCCCAGGTGATCACAAGGGGTTTAGAAACCCATGGGAGGGGAAGAAGAAGAATATGTTGAAGTAGCACCTCCCATAGCCTCTAGAACTTCTAGGGGTGTTGATAAGACTCATTGGAGACTCCAAAATGGCAGTACCTTACCTCTTGGCTGAACTTTCAAATGGGGAGCCCAAGGTGTCATTTTATAGGAAAATCGGAAGGTGGTTTTAGGCACACAGATTTCATCATTCCAACTGTACCACGCGTTTCAGCCTTTATACAGTCTTATCTCGCTTTGGAGAAAATATAAAGGTTGTATCCCTATCTCTTTACTATCTCCACTGAATGGTTGGAAGCCTTTGGACAACTACAGCTCAGGATATTGATAAAATACAGAACACCGTATTTGACTTGGTCCATATTCAGTGGCTTCGACAGATCAGTGCGGATTGGCCCCATAGTAGTAGAATAAGGATTGCGTTCTTTAATATGAAATGTATATTATTAAATTTTTGGCCGGACCATCAATTTTCATCCCAATTGGATCTACGTATTTTGTGTACTATGCAAAACAGCAGACATATATTCATGGATCCATGCAATTTTGGCCCAGTTTTCTTCCACTTCATCAAAGGCCCTCTAAATCATCTCCACCTACTTTGAAATAATAAAAACAAGTAACATTAATCGTTATAATATTTATTAACATTAATTGATTGACTCAATCATAAAGTGAAATTCATTATTCTATTTGGAATATTTATTACAAAACTAGTTTAAAACTGTAGTGTAAGGGTGGAATAAAACAGTGAATCGTGGTACGATCACACCACCACACCTAAATATTTGCACTCCTCGGCAAAGTCATATATCCATATACAATGATGCATATATATATATATCCAAAATCCTTATGATTTAGCATTTGAGGAAATTTTATTTAAAGTAATGTGATCAATGCACGAATGACACCAAGGAGTTCTTTCTAGTGAAAATAGAAAAAGATGTCTCATAAATCATATCATAGATAAATTCAAAAAAAGATTCACGATACCCAATTGAGAAAGGAATTTAGAAGCAAACCATGACACTAACTCTCCATGTGTGTGTGTGAAAACCATTCCATGCTATTCTTTCCACTTTCTATCTAATAAATATAGGTTATTTTAACATTTTTCAGCTTAAATGATTTTGTCACCGAACATGTCCTACATCCTTTGCAATCATATTTCAAGACCCACTCATTTAATAATTCCCAAAAGTCAAACCATAAGCTCCTGACCTAGCTATCCCCATATGTTGCACATTTCATCCCTCCCCTCATTTATTATATTTTTTTGATGTTGCAATTGGAACAAATCTCACACTCATCTCTCAACCCTTGTTTGATCTCCTCACAACACTAATTTCAATAGTTATAACAAGATCAAAGGTTGAGGAGGAGTGGTTTTTGACCTTCCCAAGACACAAAATTTTTTTTGAGGGCGTTCAACAGGCAGACATTAGGTACACACGCAGAGGTCAATCTGGTATAGTAATGAAACAGATCGGATAAGGAACGAACATATGGAAATATCATTTAAAGCTGAAAAATATTAACCCAACATATATTTACCTTATATTAAGTAAGAAATAATCAAAATTTGTGGTTTGGTTCAAAAATTTGTGGAGATATTAGTAACAAAGTTTTCCCAAAAACTACTCACACAATGGGAATCAATCATCTCCAAGGTTTCACATAGATACGACCATTTATATCATTGAAAGAAAACAAATTCACTAAAAATCACCCACTTATGTAAAATTCATAAAAAAAAATCTTTTTAGCCTTCATTATGGTATTTTTAATTTCCACCCTTTATGGACGCCAAATCTTGGAACATCAAAATTTTTGATGAGGAAAAATTGAAAATACCATAAAGAAGGCCAAAAAGAGAAAACAAAAGGAGAAAACGATGAAAATTCCTATCAAACCCAGGAATGTATCCACCCCCCACACCTAGAGTGTGCAGTGTCCTCAATGAAATAATTGAGAATGTGAGAAGGAAGGATAAAACATGGTGTGTTTTATTGGTATGATGCATCAAGAAGGTGGACTTCCTCCACCATATTCTTCATGAAATCCTGATAGAAGTGTTTAACTCACTGCCCATTGATAGTAAGACTTTGTCCACTTTGCTCATGCAAAACCGGTATTGGTACCAAAAGGGTAAACATTAGTAATAGTATAAGGATCGAGCCCTCGGCAACGAAGCTTACCTGGGTGGAGCTTAAGCCTGGAATTGTACATGAGGACCTTCTCACCAATATGGAACTTCCCCTGGTGAATCATGCTATCATGAATAGCCTTTGTCTTCTCCTTATAGATTCGAGATTTTTCATATGCATCACATCGAATTTCTTCCAACTCTTGAATCTGCATTCTTCTTTCCTCACCTGCATACGAAAGGTTCATATTACATTATTTAACAGCCCAATTTTCACGGTGTTCTACCTCCATCGAGATGTGACAATCTTTTCCAAACACAATCCTATATGGTGACATTCCGATCGGTGTTTTAAAAGTAGTACGGTACGCCGAAAGTTCATCATCCAAGCGAAAAATCCAATCTTTCCTATTGGGTTATACCATTTTCTCCAAGATTCACTTAACTTCTCGATTTGTAATTTCTTCTTGTCCGTTAGTTTGGGTATGTTATGCAGTAGAGACTTTATGAACAACTCCATATTTACGAAGCAAGTTTTTCATGTTATTATTGCAAAAATGTGAACCCTGATCACTAATGATGAATCTTGGTAGACCAAACCTACTAAAAATCAGGGACCTCACAAAATGAACAACTCGAGAGTCATCGGTCCTAGTAGCCTTTGCTTCCACCCATTTAGAAACATAGTCAACAGATATTATGATGTACACAAAGCCAAATGAATTTGGAAAAGGCCCCATGAAGTTAATGCCTCATGCATCGAAGATTTCACAGATTAACATGGGTTGTTGGGGCATTTTATTCCTCTTGGAGATATTCACTATGAATTGACATTGAGTACATGATTTACAAAACCTATGGGCATATCTATACAATGTTGGCCAATATAATCCTGATTCGAGGATTTTTCGAGTAGTACGTTGAGAGCCAAAGTGGCCCCCACATGCCAAGGTGTGGAAAAAGGTCCAAACAGAGGTGAAACTGTGGTCAGGGACACACTGACGAACTACTTGGTCACTACAAATTCTCTACAAGCATGGTTCATCCCAAATGTACCAACGAGAATCATTCTCAAGTCTCTGGGATTGTGAAATACCAAAATCAGTGGGGACCCTATATGTTGCAAGAAAATTCACAATGTCCGCATACCAGGGGGTAAGGTCCACAACATCACAAAGGTTCTCATGAGGGGAGAATTCTCCAATGGGTATGGTTGAGTCAACATGATGGTCCAATGGTGGGGAAATCCTACTAATGTGGTCAGCTGCCACATTCTTCACCCATCTCTTATCTCTAATATCAAGGTCAAACTCCCGGAGGATGAGCATCCATCGAATGAGGCGGGGTTTGGCTTCATTTTTCTTTAGGAGGAAACGAAGGGCAGCATGATCAGAGAACACAATCACTTTTGACCCAAGAAGATATGAATGGAATTTTTCTAAGTCAAACACAATAGAAAGGAGTTATTTTACTATGGTTGTGTATTTTACCTGTGTAGGGTCATGGGTACGCGAGACATACACAATGACATGAGGAGCCTTTTCAACCCTTTGTGATAAAACTACCCTAACTGCAAAGTTAGAGGCATCACACATAAGCTCCAAGGGGAGATACCACCTTGGTGGTTGGATTATGGGAGGTGATTTGAGACTCATTTTTAGTGAATTTAAAGCATCCTCACAATTTATATCAAAAACAAATTCATAATCCTTTTGTAACAACTGAGATAAGGGAAGTGCGATCTTACTAATGTCTTTAATGAATCAGCGGTACAAACCAGCATGACCCAAGAAAGACTGCACCTCAAAAACACATTTTGGATATGGAAGGGATGAAATTAATTCAATTTTATATTTATCAACTTGAATTACCTTATTTTAAATGATATTCCCAAGAACTATCCCCCGCTCAACCATGAAATGTCATTTTTCATAATTTAAAACAAGATCTTTTTCAATGCAGCGGCGGAGGATAGAACCTAGGTTTTCCAAACAACCATCAAAAGAAAAAATATAAACCATGAAATCATCCATAAAGACTTACATAAAACTCTCAAGGTACTCAGAAAAAATACTCAACATACATCGCTGAAAATTACCAGGAGCATTGCATAGGCAAAACGGCATTCTTCTGTATGCAAATGTGCCGAATGGACAGGTAAATGTGGTCTTTTCTTGATCCTCAGGGGCTATATGGATTTGGAAATAACCTGAATATCCATCAAGGAAACAATAATGGGACTTACCAGCCAATCGTTCTAACATTTGGTCAATGAAAGGTAATGGAAATTAGTCCTTCCACGTGGCTTGATTCAGTCGACGGTAGTCAATACAGACTCGCCAACTATTTTGCACATGTGTGGGAACCAATTCATTCCTTTCATTTAACACAACTGTTATTCATATTTTTTAGGAACAATTTGTACTGGTCTAACCCATTTACTATCAAATATAGGATAAATGATATCCGCAGTAAGTAATTTACTAACTTCCAATTTTACCACCTCAAGGAGAGTGGGATTCAACTGGCGTTGAGTCTGCCTTTTGGGTTTAGCCTCATCATCCAAAAGTATATGTTGCATACAAATAGATGGGCTAATCCCGAGAATATCATCCAATGTCCATCCTATTTTCTTTTTACACTCTCTCAAAAGTTAGAGAAGTTTCTATTCTTGTTGTGGAGAGAGGTTATTGGAAATAAAGACGGGCAATTGGTCAATACCCTCAAGATATGTATATTTTAAATTAGATGGAAGTGGTTTTAATTCCAACACCGGGGGTTTTTGTATTGAGGGTGTAGATTTTGGGGGATTGAGGTCCATGAAACTATCTATCTGCTCATGTTTATTCTCAAAGGAAAGAGAATCTATTGAAATGAGATTTGAAGAATCATTGATAGTCATGGGTACCTTATAATAAACACACTCAACAATTAAAGCAAAAAATTTACATTTTTCTGAACCCACACAACATTCAAAAGAAGAACCAAAACTCAAATCATCCAAGGGTGAAGAAAACAAAAATGAATCATAGTTTGGGTTGAGGAGAGAATTGTGTGTGTGTGCATCGTTTGAGAGCACTTCCATCAAATAGACAGGAAGAGTGGAGTGCTCTTCAATGGTGTGTTTCATAGCCTCAAGGATGTTAAAACTTACCTTTTCTCCACCAGACTCTATGGAAAACATACCATTGTGAACATTGCTGATCATATTTTCTGTTTTGAGGAATGGCCTCCCAAGTATGAGAGGGGCATGTACATGGGTTCGGGTATATTGCATCTCAAGAATGTAAATGTCTGCAGGGAAGATGAGATTTTTAACTTTTACGAGGGCATCCTCGACCAATCCTGATGGGTGTGTTGTGCTTTGGTTGGAAAGTTGCACGACAATGTCTGTTGGTTGAAGCTCTCCAACCTGCAAAGAAGTATACACGGAGTGAGGCATTACATTAATAGATTCACCTAAATCTAGTATAGCATCAGAAAAGAAGGTCTCCCCTATGGTACAAGGTATCGTGAATTTGCCCGGATCCTTGCATTTGGTTGGCATTGCTGGTTGAATCAAGGCCGAGACATTCCAACCCAAGTTGACTCTCTCATTCCCCTTCAGTCTCCTTCTATGGGTGCAAATCTCTTTAAGAAATTTGGCATATCGAGGGATTTTCTCAACTGCATCCAATAGAGGAATGTTAACTTGAACTTTTTAAATGTATCCATTATTTCTTTATCAATATCATTATCAAAATTCTTCTTAGATTTAGAGATTCTTTGAGGGAAAGGAAGAGGAATGGATTGTTCATTTGAATCATCAATGAAAATTAAATTACCATTTTTTTCTTGTTTTTCTTTACATGATGTTTTTGATGGTTGGGAAAGAGAGTTTCCATGAGGGGGAGATACCTGCTGTGTAGAATAAGTAGAAGGAGAAACTTCTTTACCACTAAGAAGTGTAACTGCACATACATTACCTTTGTGCTTCGGATTGGCAATGGGTTGGGATGGTATTTGTCCAAAACCTTGCATCTTAAGCTCACTGATGGCATTTCCCAATTCCCCACTTGAGTTCGCAGGTCTTGAATTGCTGATTGTGTGGTTTGTTGGAACTGGAGGTTCTGGGTTGCCATTTTCTTCACTATATCCTCAAGGCTTGGTTTAGACATGGGAGGAGGAGGATTATTTTGAGATGTTGAAGGATAAGAAGGTTTCGTAACTTGGTCTTGTTGATACCAATTCTTCTTGGGGTAGCTTGAGTTTCCTCCTTTTCGGTATTGTGGTTGTGCTTGACACCTGGGGTTTGGATTTGGCCTGAATGGTTCTTGCATGAATGGCGGTGCTTTTTGGAATGGACGCCTAGGGAACACTGCAACAGAAGACTCAGATGAATCCTGCTGTTGTGGGAACTAATAAGAAAAATGAGTATTATCTGAACAAATAACCCAATATAATGGAACAGGAGAAGAGTGCGAGTTACCTTGTTCTTGAGATAGTTGCCTTAGAATGATATTCATCTCATCATGTTTATTATCTACCTTGTGTTATAGGGATGAATGACTTACCTCATGAACTCGTTGGGTTGGTGCAATAGCTCGTGTAACAATTGTTGTGCATTTTGAGCCATGTTGGCTATTAAGTCACGAGCGACAGAATGAGTTTTGTCAACTAGGCCACCACCAGATACAACATCAATCATTACACGATCCATGGGGATAAGTCCCTCATAGAAGTATTGGATTAATAGTTTTTTACTAATCGTGTGGTGGGGCAGCTTCAGCAAAGTCTTTTGAATCTCTCCCAATATTCATGAAGGGTCTCTCCTTGTGATTGCCTAATTCCACAGATTTCTTTCCTCATTGATGCAGTTCAGGAGGGAGGTATGAAATTCTATAGAAAGAGTCTTTTAAGGTCATTCCATCCCCTAATCGTGGTAGGAAAATAGTATATCCAATCATTGGCTACACCATCAAGGGAGAAAGGGAAGGCCCTAATCTTAATGAGGTCCTCAGACACATTTTGGGGTTTCATGGTGGAGAACACTATGTGAAACTCCTTTAGATGTTTGTGAGGGTCCTCTCTGGGAAGACCATGGAATTTTGGAAGGAGGTGGATGAGACCTGATCTCAGCTCAAAGTTGGTCACTTCCTCAGGATATTGGATGTACGTAGGTTGGAACTCCACATCTGGGGTGGTCAGTTCTTTTAATGTTCGGTTATTTGCAGCCATGATCTCTGGGGTTTTATTTGGTTCAATTTTTGATTGGTTTAATACCACTTTAGGTTACAAACGGGGTTCTTTAGTGTTACTTTATTGACCTTCTCTAGATTACTTGATTTGTGTGTGAAGTGACTTTTCAATTTCAGGGTCAAATTCAAGTAGTGTTTCTTTAATAGATCGGGTCATGAAAATAAGATGTGAAGTTTATTTTTTTAATATGGATGAAATCAATTAAGAAGGGAAAAAATATAATATAATATTATAATACAGAATTATAGATAGGGAGATGGAGAAGAAGAGAGAGAGAGAGAGAGAGTGTGTGTGTGTGAGAACGAACACACAAAAAACAACCAAAAATAAAGACAAACCCCAAAATAAAAACAATCAAATGGGGGTGGGGTATTTAAAGGAGTACTAATTAAGAATAAAAATAGACAAATAAAAGAAAATAAAGAAAAAAAATGATCTTGGATCCCCGGAAACGGTGCCAAAATTTGATCGCATTGTCGAGCGTGTCAAATTAGTTGTTTAATTTTGACTAGAATTTCTGCAGTATAACAGCAACCCCAGGTCGTCTCTCGACGAAGCCTTAGACCATTAATTTAAAAAGAGGGTTTTGATTATGGAAGTAGAAGGTGAATTAGGTTTTGTAAAACTTGGGGGGTTTTATGATTAATTATTAAAATAGGAAATCAAAGCGATGAAACAAAGTATAAATAAACAAGATTGATTAAACGTGATCAACCTGGGGATGTCTCGTGATGCTCATCCTGCATCGCTTCAAGGGATGGGGATATAATATTTTAATCCCAGGTTTTTAACACCTAGAAACAGAATGTTACTGATTTTATACAAGAATACCTCCTAGGGTTCAGTCGAAAACACATAACGATTCACCGGACACAGCTGATGATTGGGTGATTTGTGTTCGACATCATAACCGAAACTCACCAAGGAAACACATGAAGAATTCGATGTGCTGTCCAAGTTTGTATGTTATTTAATTGTGATAACATGACATAAATTCTCATGAACTTGATAGTGGTTATGTTAGTTCAATTGACCAATATGAACCACACAAACACCGCAATTGGAAGGGGGAAAAGAAAGTGGTGAACGGTGTGTGAAACATCACATAAATGGGTGCCCCCAAAAATGATCATATGAGTTGAGCATGACATACTTGTACATAACTAAATATAATAAGAATAGAGGATGATTAAAAACAACAAAGAACCTGAAATTAAAAATATCATTCAAATTAATACAACTTTGCAGCTCGGGATTACATCACATTCCTCCCCAGGTGATCACAAGGGGTTTAGAAACCCATGGGAGGGAAAGAAGAAGAAGATGTTGAAGTAGCACCTCCCATAGCATCCATAACTTCTATGGATGTTGAGAAGACTCCTTGGGGAATCCAAAATGGAATCACCTTTCCTCTTGGCCGAACATTCAAATGGGGATCCCAAGGTGTCATTTTATAGGAAAATTGGAAGGTGGTTTTAGTCACACAGAATTCATCATTCCACTTGTACCACACGTTTCGGCCTTCAGAAACTATTATCTCGCTTTGGAGAAAATATAAAAGTTGTATCCCTATATATTTTCTCTCTCCACATAACGTTTGGAACCCTTTGGACAACTACATCTTAAGACATTGATAAAATACAGCACACCGCATTTGACTTGGTCCATATTCGGTGGCTTGGATAGATTAGTTCGGATGGGCCCCATAGAAGCCAAATCCGGATTGGGTTCCTTAATATGAAATTTATACTATTCTATTTTGTATAGGACCACAAAATATCATCCCATTTGGATGTACTTATATTGTGTACTATGCAAAATAGCGGACAGATGTTCATGGATCCATGCAATTTTGGCCCATTTTTCTTCCACTTCATCAAAGGCCCTCCAAATCATCTCCACCTACATTTAAATAATAAAAACAAGTAACATTTCCCAATATAATATTTATTAACATTAATTGATTTATTCAAACATAATGTTCAATTCATTATTATATTTGTAATATTCATTACAAAACTAGTTTAAAACTGTGGTGTAAGGGTGGAATAAAACAGTGAATCGTGGTACGATCTGATGTTCTATAAAAATTAATATGAGTAACTGACCTAATTAAAATATAGAGGGATTAATCTAGTGTTGAACATGAGACTATGATATATATTTATTTTAGGTTAATTTTAAGATGATTTTTGGTGGGTGTAATACTAGCAACAGTCATCTTAAGGATAACTTATTATTCTACACTCGTTCTCCCTCGTTTGAGGTGGTGGATTTATGATATTCTTAGTGATTATTGATTGACCTATAAATTAAAAACTGGTGATGAAGAATGTTATTAGAGATATGAATTATTTGTTTTCATTAATTATATATCAATTAAGACGATGAAGGTTTTCTGGGGATAAATCTCTTTGAAGAATTTATTTTTTTCTCTATCTTTCATTCATTCTTTTTTTCATTGCATCTACGTGTTTTTTAATATTTTCATTGCATTCTCAACCCCCCATTTTTTTCATAAAATAAGGAAATACAAAAAATACAATAATGAATTTAGGGTTAGTGTGTGATAAACATCAAATATCATCATGTGATATGGCCATAGTCAACCACTATGCCACGCTAATAAAATAATCGTATATTTTTCAACACTATATGACAGATGAATAAAAACATAGAATCATTATTAAGGATAGAAGAATTATTTATTTAATTATTATTATTTTAATTTTTTTAAATTTATTTCTTATTTATTTATAAACAATATCTCAAAAATAAGTTTCCATGACATTATTCTGCCTAGATTATTTACTCTGAGGTGAAATAAACAAAGTACTTATTGTAGATGAATCCTAGTTGAAAAAAACTATATGAAAAATTTAAAACATGGTGATAAAAATAGAATGGTTAAACGAATATGTCTTTTCATATTAGGAAAAAAATATGAAGGTACATCAACCTGAACCTCTATAAGAATACAAAAAAGTGTAAGATGGTGCATCCCCACTCATCTTTCTAATCAAAGAACCTTAGGAGGACATGGAGGAATTTCTTAAATATTTATAAAGAATTTCTAAATAACTATTGTATGAGATTCATTTATAATAAACTACATTTTATGTACATATGGGAGATCAATGAGATCGTTATGAATTTTTGAATGAAGACAAAATGCATCATCATCACCCCATAATTAAAGAAAAAAACACAATTTTCTCTCGACCTATAATTATAATAAGAATAAACTACTAATTTGTTGGAGTTAAAATAAATAAAGGAGTACCATGACTACTTGCCTCCACCTACTACCAATAAACTTCAATATGTACATTAAAATGAAGATAAAATTATAGTTGAACCAAATCATGGAGATTATCTTTTCTTGAACTCATTCTCATTTAATTTTATTGAAACTAAATTATGTTCCACCTTTCATTGTTTTTAATATTATATTTGGAACACTCTTCATTTTTTCCTTCAAGTAAGATGATGAAAAATAATATGCACCTAATGAGGAAAACATAAATCTCCTCAAATATTTTTAATGTCTAATAGAGGAAGTCTATAAGGATATCAAAGTGTATTTTCTTGAAGAAAAATAACCATAATCTTCTTAGATTGAAGGGGGATATTTTGATATCTAATATTCAAGTCTTAAATTTTATCAAATATAATTATAATTTGGCTTTCCCTTTGATTACTCTATTGATGCAGTATGGCTTAAGAAAGAACTATAGAATGAAGAATGGGTAACGCATGTGACAAAAAAAATAATTATCACCCATTCTTTTTTCCTACCCACATCATTGAAATTGTACCTAATTTCTAAGGGGATGTATGGGATATACTCTATCCCTTGAGTTGAAAAAAATAAGAAGGAAATAATAAAATATGTAAGGAAGAAGTTTTGGTGGATCAAATCAATGATAATCGAACAACTATCTTATCGTAGATAATAGGTAGTGCTGCCTTCTAGAGGTAGTCAAAACCAAAGATCCTCTTGGGGGTCAAAAAAAGTTTAACCCTTATTTTAATTTTATTTTATTTATAAGAATGTATTTTTCAATTTCTTTAAGATAAGTAAAATTATTTATTTATTTATCCCCACTTAAAATTAGTATGGAAATTAATATGGGTAAAACATATATGAAAGGCTTCTGTAAAATCCAAGAAAAAACCCCCAAAATCAAAAAGGAACATTAAAAAACAAAAATAAATAGAGATAATAGTAATGGAATTAAGTGAAATAGGTAGTAAAATAGTGATGAGATTTATGCAATTTAATTGTTTAAAATTGAAAATATCACAGTAATGAATGAAATCTAAAAAAGTGGATAGATAGTAGTAAATGAATTATATGTATTTAATAGATGAAACATTAGAAAAAAATTTCCTACAATATTATATAAGTTTATTCAACTTTAATTACCAATAAAATGGTTAATTACATATCTATTTAGAAGTAAATCATGTTTTTAGATTAACTCTGAATCTATAAATTCAAAAATGGGTCAAAAGTGATAATGAATTGATAGTTCTAAGTCAAACCCTATTTTTCAATGAATCCAAAATGAGATTATATACATTATCATTTCTTTTATGTCAAAAGGGTTTCAGAAAAATGATTCTGGAAAACATAATGAAAGGATTTAGATCAACTGTAGCTCAAAATGAATCTTTTAGAATTAAAATGTAAAGAAATAAATGTCTTTGAAGAGAACCCTAATCCTAAAACAAGAATATATTAAAAATGAAATCAAATAGATAAATCTTACTCCCCAAAATATTTATATATAATATTCATAATCTTAGTAATAAATCACAACCAATAATTCATTAAAAAATAGGAAAGATGAAATAAAAGAGTAAAATTGGTAGTAATTGCTTCACTTTCGAATTAAGTAGCTTCTTTCCCAACTCACCCTTTAACTCGTCATTCGTAGTATGTATGTTTTTTCCTAGATATGTTTTTATGATCATTCCTTATTCTCTCAGTGTGTGTCTTGTTCTCTTTACTTTGAATAGTATCCATGTGTTAAAATATAAATACCCATACTTGATCATGTCTCATAGGTAGCTACTCTATCTTTACATTCCTATAATCCAAGTGAAAAGTGTAATTATTTATCTAAACTTCAATTATGAATTAAAAAAGTACTCTTATAAATATAGGGGCCTTCACACGTGACTACCTTCAACTGCACTTGTGAAAAAATCATAAAATCAGTAGAAACGATATTTGAGTGAATTGGTAACATAATCTCTACTTGAAATATATTTCAATTCCCCACTATCATATATATTTAATTTAATGGGTAGATATGTTCTCAAAATATTTGAGAGTTAGGGGTTTTTTAGAATCCTCTATTTGAAGGTGTGATGTTAATTTTGGTCTCTAGGTAAACTAATTATATTGGGTACCCTTATCTCCCTACAACACAGATTAGATTAAAAGATTTGAGAAGGTTTATAATGTATACAAAAAATAATTGGAATCCTATTTAACACTATATAATTCATAATTTTTGAAGAAAAAAATAAGAAAAATAATTAACCTACTTAAAACAATTTAAAAAATCTTAAAATGTTAATCCAAAAAATATTTTCAAAATAAATTTAGAATTCCTAGAACACTAAAGTGAACACATGAATTTAGGAAAAAATTTATAAATTTTCATAATGCCACGTGTTATGAATCTAAAATTTATTTCCAATTACATGAATATTTATAACTAGTCCAATTTTACAAAAAATGAATTAATTATAGTTACATTTTAAAATTATAATTCCTTTATGCACATAAATTGATAACGAGAAATATATTTTTTATATAAAAGTAATATTCTCCACCGAATGAATATGTTTCACAATAAATTATAAATATTACAAATTTGTAGTATAATATTATAAAACACATACCATTATTCAATATGATTCCATGTTCAATCATAATATAACTAGGAAATAATGAAAATTCATATGGAAACTATTTCAAATAATGACCACATCAAATATGTACTGTTATATCATAGAAAATATCTAAAAAAGGTAACAAATAAATATATAGTTTATTATGTATCCTGATGTTATAATTATCAACAGTACAATGTTTGGAATGAATCACCTATGTGGTTATTATAAAATTTTCCTATACTTCCTTAGAATTGGGTGAATAGAATGATAGATTTTGTGGTTATTCTTCCATGATAATCACAGAATCTTGATGATATTTGGGTGATTGTGAATTTTCATATGAAATAATCTCAATTAAACCAGTTTGGATGATGTTCCTATTAATAAATAATGTTAGTTTCTATATAGAGGAACTGGTCAATATTTATTCTATTACTTCATTGATCATGTTTTATATGGGCATATATATTTCATTGAGATTATATAAAAATTAGAATTAAAGGGGTACCTAGTTGAATATTAAAATTTCCTACCAAACTAAAATATATGATTAAAAAAAATAAATCATATAAAATTTACATTATATTTTTCAATATTATGATTTGGATTTTAGGTGAACATGGGAAGATTGTATTCAATTGTAGGAAATTTTTACAATAAAAATTATAATAAATAAATTTTGATAACTCATTTTAAATATTGTTTTCAGAACCATATCAATCACCATTGTTTCGGGATAAAATGGGGGAGAAATATTTCATCCAACCTATTATAGTAAAAGTTATTACTAATAAAATTAATTTGATAAATAAAATAATGATGGAATATTATACTTGGTATAAGTAATTTGAATACCATTGAAAATAACTATAATGTTTTTTGTTAGATATTGAGTATTTTTTAATGTTGTAATAGGGTTAGGAAAGTATTGACTTAACAAGTAATGAAAATTGGAACCTTTATAAGTAATTAATTTTAATATCACTAAGAAAAAATATGTAGTGAATCATTTAGTGAATATACTGACATATGATGAGATATATGATTTGATTTATGATTATCAAATAAGAAAGTACAATTAAGATCAATCTTCTTTTCTTCTCCTTAAAATAATTGATTTGGATAAAGATGTGACTTTATTTAAAGTCCAATTAATATTATTGATAATTTGTGTAACACCCCAAGATTCCATTGTACGTTTCTCTTTGAATAATACAATAGATTTCATTGTACGCAACTTCGAGTTTTAGCTTACCACAACCAATCAAACTAGCCATTTAAAAAGTAGTTAGGAACAGTAATACCCAATTTTCGAAATTTTATAATTTTTTTTTCAAATTAGACTTCATTTTTGGATTCAGAATTTCAAAATTAGCTTAGGGTGATTTTTGGTATTTTTGTGAAAACATTCAATTCTTGGTGAATTGTTACAAACACCGTATTATTGTTTAAAGTTGACATTTTATTTAAATAATTATTTTAAAATTTAAATGTATTTTAAGTCAAAATAGATACATAATACCTATATTAATACATTTTTTTATGGGAGTCATTTTATAATAATATTAGATATATAAATTTTTATTGAACATTTTAACGTCTTTTACCCACCTTCTATGGACGTTTTTAAATTTGCATAAAACGTAATTTAACACTTCTGTGAATTGAATTTAAAAAATCTAATAGACATGGTTTTCAACTGTATCTAAAATTTGGTTCAATATAATGAAAAAAATTATGAATAATAGCTTTTGAATTTTTTTAACCACAGTTATAAGTAAATAGGGTAATTAAAGGTTAAAAAAATATTATAATTACCCCAACAGATGTCCTAACTCTATTAGATAAGTGTGTTTCGACCAAAATCAAACTTCTGGTAAAACTATGATCCTTTTGATCCACTTTGATTAGATTAGGACATTTATTATATATTTTTTAAAGAAGAGTCTGAAGTGTTAAATTCAAAATTTAATAACTAAATATTCTTAAATATAGGATTACTCATAAGATAAATTCGACTATAAATAGTCATTATAAATCTAAAAAAATTTCCTTCATCTTGGTATTTTAGTTATATTTTTTATACATTATATAATTAAATTTATTTATTACACAATGATGATGCAGTAATTACCTTATTAATGAAATATTAAAAAAATGATGTTATAAATATTAAAATAAATGTAAATTGAAACTTTTGATGTTATACACAAATTTTATAGTTTACTATTACATGTTAGGTTTTAATAAATGTATTTCTTCTAAGTAATAAGGTTTGTATGACTTTCAAAAAAACAAAATTCCTAATAGTGTGAAAATTGACAAAATGAGTTTCTAAAACAAATACTATTTTATTACATGATATAATATTCCTAAAAATATTAGATTTAGATATATGGACATATATAATATTAGATATGTCATTAATAAACCACTTTATGTTCTCTTGTAATTTTAGAGTAACTATATTAAATGTATAATATAAAAATACAAGAAGACATGGTAAAAGTTAATCTACTTAACTACGAGTTAAATCTAAATGATAAGGATAATATGGTGACCTAAACTTTTCTAAAAAATATTGGTTGAGAGGTTTTTAAACCATATCCACATTAGCCTTGAAATAAACCCATTTGGACCTATTATAAACTGAAAATGGTTAATTATTAAAAAAATATTCCAAGCTCTTCCTAAAGTGCCCCTCAACTCTCTTATAAAAGGGTACTTCCCCTTCAATCAAATTGAAACCTCTAATGAAATTTGGTATGGCCATCCCCTTCTGAAATATCTTCCCAACTACCCTTAATTCAACCTATATTCCTTACTTTGATAAAAAATTGTTCCTATGGAGCCCCTTTTTTCAAATCAAATGGAGGCACCCGAAGAAGAGGTAATTATTTCATCACCACTTTCAAAGTTCTTTTCTTCTTCCACTTCCTATTTCTTTGTTGTTTACATAATAAAATAATAACTCCAGTACTTTATACATAATGAGATTTTATTACAAATATGGTACAACTATATTTATTATTCTATCCTTCCTATTAATGAAAAAGTCACCGCATGTGCGTACTTACGACTTATTGTCTCCACGTCGTGGGGTAGTTTGTTATTCAATACTTCATTATTTGGATGGGTATAATAATGAATATAATTGATTTAAATAATAAATATAACATGTTAATTATTATTTATATATAATATACCATATAATTACATATGATTTCACTATCAATAAAATTATATTCTCACTTATGCATACGTGTACGGTTACCGTCTCCATAACGCGATGGGATTTTGTTCCCCATCATAACCATTCAAGAATAATTTTCATTTTATGATTAAAAATAATATTTAAGAACATAAAATCATTCTGGATAGGAATAAAATACATCCTTTCCATAACTAACATGACTTGTGTAACAAAACATATGAAGGAAAATAATCAGTTAACACCCAAAATAATGATACTACTAAAATATTATTAACAAAGCAATATTAGAGGATCATATATGATATCATATTTATGTAAGTGACTCTTGTATAATTTAATAAAAATGATATATAAATTATATAGGATTTTAACATACCCTTAACTATGGTAATGTGCAAGGTAAGGTTTAATTTTATAGTCTCTTTATTATACGAGGTTGTTTACACGTAAGTATCTACTAGGACCTCTTTATCATCCACATCTGTGTTTCTTAAAAATGTATTTCAAAATATTTTCATTATTTCCTAGACTATTTTTTAAATTAATTTATACACTTTTTTACTTTTTATAAAAACAATTGAAGGAAATATTTCCATTTTTTCAAACAAGGTACTTTATTACCTTTTTGAAAAATTAAGGAAAGAATGTTTTTTAACTTATATGGCTGGTGAGACTATTTTCCACCATTATAACACATTCAAAGATCCCATTACAAGATTGTAAGAATATTTACAAAATAAATTTTTTCTTTACGTTTAAATGATTTCAAACTAGAAAGAGATATTTCACTCAAATAGTTTTTGGATTGATTTCATCTATGTCAACATCCTTTATTGGATTTTACGCTTGTTTGAAGTTGAATTGTTATGATAAAATATTCCATACTGTATTGAAGCTTTTGTGATATGTTTTACTATGTATGTTCTATTTTTATACCATTGATGGTTTATAGTTAAAGTATTAACATTTCTTATGCTTGTTTTAATATGAATTTTATTGTTATGTTTTAATGTTTTCATATGAGGAATGCATTGGACGTAGTAAGTGACGGGCAGAGCCCGCTATAGCCCCTCGATGCATCAGTAGGTCTGATGAGATAAAATAATGTCTTGGAACATGTCCTTGATAATATTTTTATTTTTAGTCTTGACATGAGGCCTTGACCATGTGGTTATGGTGTCTGGTATTATGTATTCCATCATTATGAGATTAGCTATTGATATTACATGTGATTGTTTGTCTAGTAGAATATCCATGTGAATAAGTAAATAAATTATTTGATTTATCTTTTCCATATAATGCTAAAGTTTATGTTTAATATGATTTTGTTTTAGTCTTGTACATTTCCTTAAATGTTTATGCTTATTTATTATAGTTTCCACTATATTGTTATCCTTACTAAGCATCTGAGCTCACCCCTTTCTTATGTTTTATTTTCCCAGGATGTGAAGAAGTATATTATGATTGACATTCTAGAATAGGCTAAGGGATATGAGTGTATTCAAATGAGACACAATTTTTTCCTTTTTTATTTCATAATGTAATGTAAACCTTATGTATGTAGCTATCACTTCTTTGCCTACTAAACTGACCGGTCTTTCAGAACATGATCTGTTATGATCATGCCAATGTTATGTAATAATTCACCCAGTCTGGGTACCTAGGTTAAGGGCGTTATAATTCATAGAAAAATATAAGAAGATAAATAATTCATTTGGTAAGGGTGTTTTAGTATTAAAAATTTTGAAGAAGATTTATGGGATAGAAATAATCACATATGATAGAAATAGCCAAATTTTTACTTGAATGATAGAGTATGATAACATTTTGAAGACAAAAAATCATATGGTGGGGAGAATTGTGAAACACTAAAACAAATATTTAATAATACATTTGTATTATATTGTCTCTTTGACTAGAATTCAAGTTTTTTAAAATTTTCTTTGTTAACGAATGGTCATAAAATAAGTGAAATTTGACCATGTATTTTATTTTTTTTAGGATAGATCCAAAATCATGGTTAGGTTCATGGTTAGATATTTATTTTATTCTAAAAACATATACTCACTTATAGTGGATAGTAAGGAATAAATGGTTAGGCATATAGTTTGGGAAACTATTTAGATAACAAAAAAGGGGTAAAAATACTATATTAGAATTTTAATACCATCTTCTGGCTCTCTTGACCATAATGAACACCTTAATCCAAGTTTGAAAACTCTTAGGGCTTCCTTAGTATATATTTTTAACATATCATCCATAAATAAACACATGTGTTTGTAAAAATGACATCAAACCAGTGGTCAGATTTTTTTATGTCTTGGGTCTTGAATTAATATATATATATATATCTCTCTTACTCCAAGATCGATCATGTCATATTATATATCGATCAATAGGGTCATGATAAATTAGATCTTGAATGGATGAATCATGATTTTATTTTCGTGTCACTATTTTTTTGACAAATCAAACAAATATCATCTTCATTAGGTATAAATATATGGGATTTATACATTATTTTAATCTAATGTAGGTGAATTTTATTCCATATTCAATTGATTATGATCCTTTAATGTGTTATTTGGTGGGATTTTAAATTTTTTGGATTTAATGTGAATATTATCAAATAATTATCTGATTTAATTGTTTTAATAATTTTTTCAAAATATTGATGTATGAGAAATGGATTTATATTTGGATTAAAATTATCATTTTAGGATTTTTGAAATAAAATATTTTTTTTATGAAAAATTATTTATTTTAGAATGTATAGGATTTTTTAGAAGATTTATTTCCATAAATAAGTGATATTAGATTAAATAATGTTTGAATTTTGGATATATGTTTTTTTATTTGAAAAAATCTATTTTCAAAAGTAAATGGATTTGGGATGTAAATAAATGGTGTATATGATAAATTTCCCAAGGTGTTGGGAAGTAGATAAAAGGACATGAATAGCCAAGATGTGTGCTATATAAAGAAGAGAATTTTTCCACAATAAACACATAATTGTATAATAATCTAGGGTGGGTGATTCTATGATCATAGTTAAGTATTGTGTTTTTATAATTTATTGATTGATAGTGTTCATATTCAAAGAAACTGATATTATTGATACACTAAATTGTTTTATTGGGGAATTAGACAAGGTTTCACTATTTTTGGAAAATTTTGATTTTTTATATGAAAATTCATATTTTATTTAATTTTGTAAATTATTTTTTAAAGCATCTATATATTTTCCAAATGGAATTTATTACATGTTTTAAGATAGATAAAAAATGGTGTATGCATAAAAATATTCATTCCATACACTTTACCATAGAACCCATTATATTATAAAAACATTGAAAACACTAGTTGAGTTTGAGTAGAAACAAATCTCTTTTCTCTAATGAGAAGGAAATTGGATCTCCATGTGTTGCATGATTTCTCACACATAGAGTGATGGATATTTCTCAAAACGTTTTCCCATAGCAATAATGTGGCGGTAAAAACATCCGTACAGGAGTGGGCCAAAAATTTCAATAATTCTTTAAACAAAGATGTTAAATATGGAAAACCCATTTTTAGTGTCTTATAAACACTTTGGGCATCATAAAAAAACTTTCTATGGAAAATAAACCATATTAATGGGAATGGTTTTCTTCTTATATATTTATTTGACTACTCGTAGAGGAGAATTAGACTTATGTGAGAAAGGTTATTCTATCTAAAGTTGGATATTTTTTATGAAGAAATACGTGTTTCTATTTTGGATGCTCACCCATCACCACACTATAAAAAAACTAGGTGATTATAAGGGGTTGTTTTTTCATTTTGAGGGGTTTATAACCCCCTCAAAAGGATTTAGCGGATGTTATGGTAAACTGCCGCTAAAGTGGATGCCCTATGTTAATAGGGGTGGTTATTAGAAAGCGCTGGTATAGTAGAGGTAGTATTAGTGGTAGTTATAGTAGAGGGGGTTAACACCCCCTCTAATGTTGCTGTAATTTTCAAGATAATGTAATTTTAGAGGGGCTTAAAACCCCTTGTAATTAATATATTGATTTTTTGGGTGGTTTAACCTCCCTTAATTTTTTTGAAAACCAACATAAGAGGTGGTTTTGTAAAACCACCACTAATCACATCTTTCTTATAACCTTGTTTTTTAATGTGTGTTTTTTTCATTTTCTAGTTCCCCTTTGTATCCAACCCACCCCCCTCATATCTCCCATTCTCTAGACATTTCCCTTCAGTTCCCCCTCGCGTCTGTCCCATCCCACCCATCCTCCAGTCCCATTCTCCCACTGTTGTGTCCTGCTCCTATCTTTAGTTCACTCTCATCCTACCCATTGACTTGGTCAAACACGCACACATGCACCACATGACTCAACAAACCCATGCTGTTGTATGTGAAATATTACCATTTACTAGGAATTGAACCCAAACTGAACCCGACAAAAAACAGTGGAGTCCAAAACCGCAAACTAGCGAGCCAAATGCATTTTCAGGTTTAAATTACACCAGACATGAATGTATTTAGATGTATTTGACTCTTTAATTCATTAAATATTATTTTCATCATATATTTAAATACATAAAAATAATAATATATATATTATTTACAATATTTATATGTTTATAAAATTACATATTATATATTTACTATATTTGTATATATAAAAACAATTATATATAATGTATTTATATATATTATTTAATATATTTATATGTATATAAAATTTTATATATTCTATATTATATATTTATATGTTACAGAACTATATTATTCAAATATATATGTGTGTGTGCGCGCGCGCGCGTATTCTAACAATAATATTATTAAATATTATAATTGTTATTAAAGCAGTTTTTTTAATAAAAAGAATTATATGTTGGTTTTATGAATACTATTCAATTATTATATGATTTATGTTATAAATATATTATATTGAATACATTTATATGGTATAATTATGTAAACGATTTATATACTTAAATATATATTTATATATTATACACATATTTATTTAAAGAATATATATATAAGTATTTACTTCATATATTTGTATATGGTATTTATAAATATATTTATATAATGTATTTCGATACATATAGTTTTTATTACTTACATTAATATTTATATTTATTTGTATAAGCTGTATAATATTATATATAATTATTATTTAATGAAATACGCTATAAAAATATTAATATTATATACAATTAATATTATATGAAATACGATTTATAAAAACATTTATAAAATGTTATATGAAATTCAATTTTATATTAATGTTGACACTCCTTTCATCACAGAATCTAAAAATTAGAAAAGGGGAATATATGAGCACAAGATGATTCAACCTTTGAAGAAAATATCAAAAAATCGACAATGGCATGAACAAAGGATCAAAAGCAACTGCACCGCTCAAGTTTTATCACTGTCGCGCAAGTCCACTTGCGCGACGCACCTTGGCGCGCAAGTGACTTGCGCGACTTAATTGATAACTGCCCGGTAACCGCCCAGGGTCTTCTCCTGCCTATAAATAGACACTGTGGGCCCCCCATTCGAGGAGGATCTTTTTCCAGAAACTCGGATTGAAGCTCCCGACACCCAAGTCTCTTCTCAAAGATTCCGGAACACTTATAAGGTAATTTCTTACCTAGAACGGAAGATCTAAAGAGAGGAAGGAAGGCCTAAGTGTTGAAACTCATCAACCCTTGCGTGCCTGAGTGGCCAGCCCTTAAGGGAAGTGGTCCCACTTGCGCGCCGCCTTATTCCTTCGATAGAACTTGCACGTCCCTTTTCTGGAAGAACCTCAACAGAATTCTAAAGGCTTTAAAAAAGAGTCTCTCAAGTATTTCAAATGCTGGTTGACCATAGCGCAAGTACACCATGTGCCGCGTAGGTATACCTGCACGACCAATACTTGCGCGCCCCCGCAATACTTGCGCGCCTTACAAGACTTGCGCGCCCCTTCCTTTTTGGGTGCCTTTCTTTCCCATTTCACCCCTCTTAAGCCATTATACCTTTCCTTTTCAAGATTCAGTCTTCAAGACACTCTTCAAAGCCATTTATGGCATGATTTCTTTATTTGACTTCCTTATCTGAAAGGAATTCTGTGGAATATCTCTCAAAACCTAGTGATTTAAATATCCTTATGTCACTAAATATGGAGAGTTCATTCATTCATCCTCATCCTTTAAGATGATAGAATCCTTAACCTGGGTCTCCTTTTCAGGAATAATCCCCAGTCATAAGTCCTCTAATTTGGGCATCCTTTTCAGGAGTAAGCCCCAAACCTTAATCCTTAACCTGGGTCTCCTTTTCAGGAATAAGTCCCAGTCATAATTTTGGGCTTCCTTATCAGGAGTAATCCCCATGTCCCCTAACCTGGGTCTCCTTTTCAGGAATAAGTCCCAGTCCTAATCTTGGGCTTCCTTCTTCAGGATTAAGCCCCAAGTCCCTTAAATTTTCTTTAACCAGTCCTAATTTACGTTTGATCTGGGATTCCTTCTCAAGAGTAAAACCCAGTTATCAATCCTCTCCTAATTTGGGTTTCCTTTTCAGGAATAAGTCCCAAGTTAGAGTATTCAAATCTCCATGAAGCACATATACCTTTATTGACCCTGTTCCTGGATTTTCCCCCTAAAGTAAATCCTATGGGCAGTCATACATACAGAAGCCCCAAATCATTTCTTATGATTGCATCTTTCATGGCACAATTGTCTAATTTTTTACCAATACCTCTTGTTTCTCACACCGAGCATGACTCACGTGAGTTTAGAGTGTAAAAGTAATTGTGACATCCTACTTTGAGCCATCAATCATAAACATCATACCATTATTCGAACTACGTGGACTCTGATTCCTTTTCCAAAACAAAGGATACGTAGGTATCCCATCTATGGGTTCGACCACAACTCTGAAATAATTCATGTCCTTCTGAATGACAATAAACATCAAGTGCCCCACTAAGTAGATTTAAAACTATCCTGGTCATCATAATGACCAAGAAACTTTTATAGGAATGTTTTGAAGGTTACCATTGACCAAGAATCTCTAAATAGATATAGATGATTCTTTATTGATGAAGAACCTCGAATACATATAAAATATTCTCTAAATATCTTACATATTTAATCATTGATTGTCAAAATTGAAGGAAAAACTCATTTTATACTTGGTAATGTAATAAGGATTCACGAACATAACTTAAATCTATAAAGAGAGTCCCGGAATAGACAATAATTCCCCTAAAAAAGGTGTGATGAGTCTGACCTCCCATCCTCTCGACCAATGAAAATTCCTAAGCCTCATCAGTCCACAAGATAATGAGCACCTACCTTTGGAAATTAGGTCCAAATGGATGTGGAATCATTGGATGTTTCCGGTTCTACGAACAAACCCGCTAGAAACCGATCAGAACGTTTGAATCTCCCATCCAGGAGGTCATCCCGAAATTCCGAGGGAAATAAAAAATGGTGAACCCGACGTGAATCCATAACCAAGTTAAAATAATGTTTTACCTATTTGTTAAGCCCCTATTTAAAACTTAATAAGAGGGCTAACAAAAACAATCATTGACATGTGTGCTCATCCAAAGGATTAAGTGGATGAATTTTATCTTGATTACGTCTGTTATATCAAAAAGGCACTCTTTTCCAAGATCTTTTGTATTTCCATAATGGCTGCTCTCAAATTCACATCTGTGAATACTATTGCGGCAAATACCACTACTACTATTCCTACTGGATCGCCATCCGCTCTGAGGATGACATCACCTACTCAGCGTCTTCAACGCTGGGTATCAAATGCGCTGGTTAAGGAGTACCATCAACACGGTTCCATCCCAACTTTGGAGGCTGCCCGACAGGCCATCCAAGTGAAAAACTCACACAGCTCGCCCGGACAACGACGACCAGTGATCAAGAGGCAGGCGGTGCTGACTACCATCTCCAACCGTTTCAGGTCGTTATCCCCGGAACACAATTTCCATTCTCTCCCTTACTCTGAGGAAGTGAATGAGCAGGTCCCTCAGGGCCTTAATTCCAAAAGACAGGAGTCCTTCCTGAGGGCTCCCATCAACAATCGCTGCTAGACTCGTGCGGCAGTGCGCCCTCAACATGATGAGGGTACCGACTCCAGGCATTCATCTCAGATTCCTCGAACCCGAGTAGGCAAGACGAACCACTAGAGACGGAATCCAGTTAACAATGGGCAGGTTTTCATCCCTTCCATCTCCGGAGAATTCCACCAACCTAACTTGGTGGCGAACAACGAACAGGCACACACACCTGTCCGTTTTAATTCCGCTGTCCAGCAGACTTGTCTGGCAGCATCAAGCCAATCCCGCCAGGCAATTTCGGCGGAGTACTATAGGCAGGAACATACACCTGCTTATGCATCATCAGTTAGTCAGCAGGCTCGCCTGACTACATATGATGGATTCCACCAACCTAACTTGGTGGCGAACAACGAACATGCACACACACCTGTCCGTTTTAATTCTGTTGTCCAGCAGACTCGTTTGGCAGCATCACGCCAATCCCGCCAGGCAATTCCGGCAGAGTACTATAGGCAGGAACATACACCTGCTTATACATCATCAGTTAGTCAGCAGGCTCGCCTGACTACATATGATGGATCTCGTCAACCGCGTTTGGCGAAGTGTAATCAGCAGGAACATACACCTTCTAGTACTAATCAATCCTACAAGCAGTCTCGCTTGGTAGCTCACGGAGAAGTCAGTCGGAAAGCTCCGACGACAAACAGGAGGTAGACTCAACTCTCTGCCTCCACACTTGAGTACTGTCAGGATTCACTGACAGGAAAAGGAGGACAAAAGAAGGCACATACACCTACTCCAAGCCCAGAATGGATGTATATCCCCGTTCCGGCGGCTGAAGTCACCAAGCATATTTTGTCAATGGTGAAAGAGCAGAAGCAAATTCCTGCTCATATTCTGGATGCTTCCCAGGATATCATAATAGCTTCAGCATCATCTCAGGGAAAGACGCATAAATCTATCCCTAGCAGTGGAGTGACACATCAACGATTGACTCCGGAACAGACACACACATCTGTTCCAGTCCAAGAGGGTTTTGGGGCATACTCCCCCATATCATACGGACAACCAAGTCAGGAACATACACCTGATTTGAGTGGAGATCGTCAGCATAACCTGACCATCTTTCCTGATCAGGCACATACACCTGCTCAGAGTAAACACTTTCGTCAACAAGTGGTTTCCAAAGTGAGTAAGAAGGCATTTAATAAAAAGATCTGCCCAGCACAGTCAGCAGATCAAAGGCCAATCTGTAACAAGTCCTTGCTCGATGCTGGAGTTCTTGAAGCCCTCAGACATTTATCTGTTGGAATTCAAGATTCTACTCCCTCAGTTCCCAATAACGGGAACATTAATTCTGAAAGTCTTCAACATACACATCCTCATGAAGGCTTACTTCATAAAAATACGGTCAATCTTGAAGTTTCTTCTTCAGATGAGAGCCACAGGAACCCTCTGTGTGGTCAGAAGACCAAGGAGCAAGAGATATCATCTTTTGCTGTAACCCATTATGGTGGTCCTCCCTATGATGAGGAATTTCGCTGCGAAAGTCCTCTCCACAGTAGTGATTCACATTTCCTGGAAAATACTCCAGTGGAAAATGTAGTGCCGAGAAATCCCTCTTATCTTGAGGAACATGCAAATGCAAAACCAGTCATGTCTGATGCTTTATCGCTAGCAAGTGAAATACTTTCTCAATCAGAAGATAGCCCAGGGTGTAGGTTATTCTCTGAACCACCCCTAAGTCATTCATCTTCTAGTTTGATCAATGATCTATCTACCAATCTTGTTGAATCCGATGAAGCAACAAGG
This sequence comes from Viscum album, assembly GCA_963277665.1. NCBI lineage: Eukaryota > Viridiplantae > Streptophyta > Magnoliopsida > Santalales > Viscaceae > Viscum > Viscum album. The sequence goes on from OY728163.1 coordinate 40,264,549, forward strand.
AAACACCAACTTTGGTCAAAACAGGTAGAAGAATCTTCATTTAATGATAAAGAGGAAATGCTGAACATGAGGAAATAACTAGCGAAAAGTGAGGTACCAGTCATGTTTTGGCCTTTGGCTGACTCCAAGTATGATATTCCAATGATGTTGATGGAAGATGGAGTCCATGATATTCGTCTCAACATATGGAAAACTATTTGTCAATTGAAGAAGAAGGTATTATCTTATGATGAATATGAAAATCATTTAAGATAATAGAAGGGCTACAACGTCAGATTGATTTGGAATCTCTATCAGTCTCTCGGTATCCGAAGGCTGAAAATCAACAGAGAACCCTTCAACGTTCATGCCTTGGAGCACTAAGAAAATTGCGTCAGTTAATTTCCAATGCTCCATCTGGTGTTCATATCAGAGGATGGGGTGTTCACGGAGCACTACATTTCACAGTGCTTTCCAGTCAGCAAAGCCCTCCGAAAATGGTCTCATGCAATGTTAATGCCCATGGCCGGCCAAAGTAAATGGGCTTTGTTCATAATCAAAAGCTTTCTCAAGAACAGGCTTCAACTAGTTCCTCTCAAAATCAAGCATATAGAGAACAAGTTGTTGAATTTCTCCTACATCAAGCAGGCGAGAATATTGCACAAGCCTCTCGTATGGAGAAAACACATAATCAAATTACAGAAGTCTCGGAAATCATCCAACGGTCTGTTGAACCAGGTGATAAAAGTGGATAAAGGTTAATGCATCCAGCTAATTTCCGAACTAAGATTCGCAAGATCAGGAGATCTTTTAAAAAGGTCTCAGACATAGCATGTCAAGAGTCACCCCAGCTTGCCAGACTGGGGACTCCTTTAACCCAACCCTCAGAGTCAACAAATGGGATTCGAGGAGTTGTGCAGAAGCAGCAGGAATATCCCCAGTTCACGAGACTGGGGACTCTTTTAAATCATCATTCCCCTTCTCAGAGAATGTCGGTATTATCTCAATTGGGGAAGAATCCCCAAGAGGAATGAATAGCCAAATTATCAGGAGATTCCCTCCAAGTTATAGCTCTTCAAGAAGTTCCTAAAGTATTAAATCAACAAAAGGCAATGTCTCATCAAAGACATGAAAGAAGACAATATCAAAGAAATGTTGATAGAAGGGATGCGATGCATTATACATCAATCAATGTCATCAATGCCGTTGTTACTAATCCACCAGAGGAGACTCACTCAGGGGACTCAGATGAAGAGCGTCCTGCTCAAGAAAATGTATGCGCCGATACAAATGAAGAAGGTGTGCGTACACGAAGTCAAAGGATTATTCAGAACTTAGGTAATCCACTTCCTTCTCTCCAAAAAGTATCCAACAAAGGGAGGGGAAAGAATTAGGTTACATATACTTCCTCTGGAGAAGGTCAATCGATCTCGTTAGAGAAAAGGTTTGCACAACAAGAGGAAGAAATGAAAGAATTAAGAAGGTTGAATGCAGAACTACATCAGAGTAGTCTTCTTCTTAAGAATGTTGAAGTCCGACAGCCGAAGAAATTTGTTGCAGTTACTAAGATGGATCAAGAATATCCTCATTTATCAGTACACCCTTAGAGGTATAATCCCGTGGGTCAAGCGCAACAACGGTTGGCAGTGCTACCATCAGTTGCCGCACCAACCACCACATCTGTCCAAGCTCCATTCATTTCACCTACTCAAGAACAAATTCAACCGGATGTTTCTCAAAAGTTAATAACTACTATTGAGTCATTAACATCTCGGTTAGAAACTATGGAAGGGAAACGGGCGCAAGTTCAACCAGAAAATAATGTTTACCCTGAATGGGTAGATTCAATTTCTCCTCCATCTAGTTTTGGAAACCCTGTTTTCCCTACTTTCAATGGATCAGGCGACCCTGAACAACATTTGACGCATTACGTGTCTTGTTGTGATCCTATGATGGGAACTCCAGAGCAGAAAGAAGCAGTGAAACTCAGATGCTTAATGCGAACCTTGCAAGAACTAGCTTTTGTCTTGTATACAAGCTTGCAATCCGGGTCAATAATCGGATGGGAGGATCTTTGTCAAAAATTCCTTCTTCAGTTCAGCTCAACTTTGCCAAAAACGATAGTTTTCGATCTTACAAACTGCAAACAAAGGGATAATGAAAGAGTCTCTGATTGCATTGCTCACTGGAAGGGATTAACGTATTTCCTGAGTTTAGCACTCCCTCATAAAGAGTTGTTTCCAATCTGTGTGGAAACTTTGTGTGACGAATTATGCAGGCCATTAATCCCTATGAAATACATAAGAGGGTTTCGAGACCTTACTTCAATCGCTCAGCAGATTGAAGATTCCCTTATACAGGCTAAGGTTAAATCTCATGTAATTCCATCAGCTCCAGGAAGGAGAATGGGTAAAGCAGAAACTGCTATAGTTATGCTTAAACAAGCACCTGTACCTATTTCTACTTCAAAACCTTCATCTTCTCAAAGGGCTCCACCTCCTGAACGCCAACAAAAAAGGCCATTTCGTCCAAATGATCAAAGAGATCAACGACGAAAACAATTTGAGGACATGAAGAGTAAAACATAATCTTTCTGAAGTGAGAAAGTTCCTGATTACTTCATTTCAACTCTGGAAAATAATTTGGTTCAATTACCAGTGCCCAAGAGGCCAAACAAGGAAGGAGATGAAGACCGTCCCAATTATTTTCCCTTTAATCAAATGTTGGGGCATCCCATCCAGGAGTGTTTTCTCTTTAAAGACCTCCTGCAAAAGATGGTCGACTTGGGACAAGTCAAGTTGAAAGTTTCTTCGACTCAGGTAGCATGTGTTACTGATACAGTTCCAGAGGAGGAAGGTGAATGACAAGAATTCAAAAGCAGAAATGCATAGAAGTATGATGATTGGATGGTCAGAAAGACAATCAACCGGGCTCATGCCATTTTTCGAACACAATTAAAGAAACCAATTGTGTCTTCTGCCATGAATATTGCGGTAAAACCCTCTTCGTCAGAGGGAAAATACTCAAAGAAACGGTTTGATTCAAAGAAGAAAAAAGAATCAGAAGAAGATGAGTACGTGTCAAAGACTAAATTTTCTTTGACTCTGGCAGACATTATGCCATCTACATCAAAACAACGGGCACCTCCCTATCAAACGGCACAGCCTAAATAGGCTATTCAGGCAGAGTCTTTATTAGACGAAGAGTTAATCTTCGGTTCTGTTAATATGATTCAATTAACAGATCCGTATTCCAGTCGTAATTTCAATTTTGATAAGGCATGAATTCCCTGTATCAAATAAGAGAATCCGAGGAAGTTCCAGAGGTTCAGGATACAGGGGAAGACGTGGATTTTTTCGAAGCCACTACTCCAATTCTACCCCTGCCAGCACTGTGTATTCAGCAGAAACTCGTGGTAGAGCTCTTCAGCGAGCTCAAAAAGAACAATCAAGTTCTTCTGCCAATAGTCAACTCAGTCTTGGCACAGTTATTTTGGAAGACCAATTAAAAATTCCATATTCTTTATCTCAGCAAGTAAATGGATCTAATCTTCCAAAACCAAAGATGTTTCCAACTTCTATCCCAATACAAGATGCATCAGCTTCCAAAGCATCTACTTCCAAGGTACCTGCTAAACCGCACATTCCTGTTGGGAAACGCAGACCTCTAGATCAAAAGTATGATATATTGAAACACTTGGCCCAAGTACCAGCAAAGTTATCAATTTTGGATGCTTTGAATCTGTCAAAATATCTTTGGGAAGCACTCATCGAAGCTTTGTCAAGTCCTCAGGAGTTTGAAGCTGAAATTGCTGCAGCTGAAGTCTATCACATAGAGAATAATCCTGCAGAATTCCATGCAGTTATATCTTTTACTGATAAAGATGAAGATGATTTTTTGCATGGGCACATAAAACCTTTGTACTTATCTGGCAAAGTCAATGGTGTAGATATCCGAAGAGCTTTCATTGACAATGGTTCAGGAGTCAACCTCATGCCCATCCGTACACTTCGTCAATTGGGCCTCACGGAATCTGATTTATCTCCTTCTACCATGATGTTACAACGATATGATAAAAATGAACAAGAACCACTGGGAAAAATTACACTAAGAACTCAGTTTGGAGATCTTGTATCCAATTCGGATTTCATGATTGTTGATCAAGACTCAGCTTTCAACGTCTTGCTTGGAAGACCATGGCTACATCAACATGCAGATATCCCTTCATCATACCATCAATGTCTCAAATACTGTTTCAATGGTCAAGTTGGAACATTGTATGGTGATAAGACCTCGTTCAAGACATGTGAGTCTCAATACATTGAGGCAGAATTTTATCACATGAAGGGAAGAGAAAAATCTACAATGAAGGAGATTACCAAAGTTAATGCTCCATATGGTTTGTAGCAAATTCCAATAAATCCATTTACACATGTGAGTACAGATTATGTGTTACCTATCAATCAAATTGACAAAATAGGCACAAATCAAAATACTCTTATGGAAAGATCCATAATGTCAATTACGGCAATTGAGCCAGACAACATGGGAGAAATTGGTAACCTATCAAACAGTGATGAAAGCACAAGTGGTGACGTCTTCATTTCATCTGCTGAAATCCAACAGGTCTATACTTCGCCAATCAGGCCAGAAGAAGTTATAGCAACATCAGAGGTGAATAATGATGTCAATTCTCAATCCATCATCTCCTCTTTATTTCCCAAAGAAGGCCCTTTATCATCAATAGGGTCAGAAATGGAAGCTTCTTCTTCAAAATGTGCAAATTTTGACATCCCTTATGATCATGAAAATTTCGTTTTGTCATCTACTATGCAAGTAGAAACGGAAGAAATAGCACATGATGAAGAGGAAGAGGAAGATCTTAGAGTTACTCCTCCAGCATTTGAAGAGGGTATCTCTACCACTGTGGATGAACTCAGAAAAATAAATCTGGGTACAGAGAAAGATCCACGCCCCACTTTAATTAGTGCGGCCATGACCCTTGAAGATCAAGAGATGTATATTTCTTTTCTAAAGAAAAATAAAGATATTTTCTCTTGGAACTATACAGAAATGCCTGGGCTTGATCCTGATATTTCTACTCATCATTTGGGTTTACCAAAAGAACATCGAGGATTTAAGCAAGCCGCTAGAAGAACACTCCCAACTTATGCTTCCAAAATTGAAGCTAAAGTGGATAAGCTGATCAAAGATAACTTCATCAGATAAGTTCAATATCCCAGGTGGTTGGCTAATATTGTCCCTGTAAAGAAGAAGAACAGACAAATTTGGGTTTGCATCGATTTCAGAGATCTTAATCGGTATTGTCCTAAAGATGATTTTCCAGTTCCGATTACAGAACTCTTAATTGATGCGACGGCTGGCTATGAAGTACTTTCCTTCATGGATGGATATTCCAGATATAATCAGATCCGAATGGCCCCAGAATATGAGGAATCTACAGCCTTCAGAGCCCCTCAATGTGTGTTTTGTTACCGGGTGATGCCCTTTGGTTTAAAGAATGCAGGTGCAACATATCAACGTGCCATGCATCGTATCTTCAAACCTTTCTTAGGGAAGTTTTTTGAATGCTATGTAGACGATTTGGTGGTTAAATCCAAACAACGTTCTAATCACTTGGATGATTTGGAAGTCATATTCCACAAGCTTCGACAACATAATTTGAAGATGAACCCCTTAAAATGTGCTTTTGGGGTAACCTCAGGAAAATTCCTCGGCTTTGTTGTATGCCATCGTGGTATTGAAGTCGATCCTGAGAAGACCAAGTCAATACTTGGTATGTCACCTCATCAGAATTTGAAAGAATTAAGAGGACTTCAAGGACACTTAGCCTATATTCGGCGTTTCATCGCCAATTTGGCAGGCAAAGTTTACCCTTTACCAAATTATTGAAAAAAGGAGTCACTTACCAGTGGACTGAAGAATGTCAAGAAGCGTTTGATGTTATCAAGAAATACCTCTTGAGTCCACCAGTACTTATGCCACCTGTTGAAGGTAGACCACTTATCCTCTATGTGACAGCTCTAGAGCGATCATTGGGTGCCTTTATCACTCAAAAGAATGATACTGGGAATGAAAATAGCCTCTACTATCTCAGTAGAACTATGCTTGAAGCAGAAACCCGATATTCACGTATTGAGAAGTGCTACCTGGAATTAATATTTGCAGTTCAAAAACTGAGACACTACCTGCAACATCACGAGGTCTAATTGGTATCTCGCAATAATCCGCTCAAATTCATCCTTAGTCGTCCAATGCTCACAGGACATCTAGCAAGGTGGGCAGTTATTTTGCAGCAGTTCGACATTCAGTATGTATCTCAAAAGGCAATAAAGGTCCAAGCTCTGGCTGATTTCCTGGCTGAACATCCTTCAATGGAAGACACGTCTTCGGATATTGAACTCACTGATGAGGAAGTTTTCTCTATTCAAGAGAGTCCTCAAACATGGGAAATGTATTTTGATGGTGCTTCTAGAAGTCCAACAGGGAAGAAAATGGAAAATCCTAAATTCAATAAAGTTAGTTTAGGAATTGTACTCATTTCTCCAGATAAGGAATTGTTACCTTATTCCTTTTTATTGTGGGAAGGTGGAACCAATAATGAAGCCGAATACCAAGCTCTTATCACAGGCTTGGAGTTAGCTCTTCAAGCACAAGTGAATCACTTAAAGGTGAAAGGTGATTCAGACATGGTAATCAAACAAGTTAATGGGGATTATGCCATCAGAAAAGAAGAGTTAATCCCTTTGTAGGATTACGTCAGAAAGTTAATGGCGGAATTCCCTTCAGAACCGACATTTTCTTATGTCCCAAGATCACAAAATGCTCAAGCTGATGCACTGGCTAATATAGCCACATCTCTAGCAGATCCAAATCGGGACGAGACAACCATCATTATTGCCCACCGTCATGCAATTTCACCTTATGTTCAAGCCATAACAGAGGAAATTAATGAAATTAGTCCCATTCCTGAACCGTATGGTCATACTACAGTATGGATGTCACCTATCAGGGAATACCTTCAAAATGAAACACTTCCACCTGATAGAGCTGAGAAAGAACAAATCCAGCGACGTATGGTCAATTTTACTCTTTATGATGGCCCAAACCACATAGAGAAAATTCTCTACAAACGTGGTTTTGATGGAGTTCTCTTCAGATGCATTGATGATGAAGAGATAATGGCTGTCATGAAAGAAGTGCATACAGGAGTCTGTGGTGCTCACCAGTCTGGACATAGATTGTCTGATCAAATTCGAAGGCTTGGATACTTTTGGACTTCAATGATACAAGATTGTGTTGATTTCACAAAGAAGTGTCATTCATGTCAAGTACATGCCAACTTTATTCATCAACCTCCAGAGTTTCTTCATACAGCTAAATACTCATGGCCATTTTCCACATGGGGAATGGATGTGGTGGGACCTTACCCTTCAGCTACAACCAAGCAGTTTAAGTACATTCTTACTGCTACTAATTTCTTTTCCAAATGGGAAGAGGTAGTACCTCTCAAAGAAGTCAGTTCTAAATGCATTGTTAGCTTCATCAAGTCTAACATCATTACTAGATTTGGTGTCCCTCATACCATATTGACAGACAATGGTTCCAACTTCTGTTCTTATGATGTGAAGAAATTGTATCAAGATTACAACATTAAATCCAACCATTCATCTCGGTATCATGCGGCAGCCAATGGCCAAATAGAAGCCTTTAACAAGACTCTTTCAAATATACTTCAAAAGATGGTGGATAAAGATAAGAGGTCATGGCCTGATAAACTCTTTCATGCTTTATGGGCTTATCGGACTACCACCCGCAATGCAACGCGGTCAACTCCATATTCGTTGGTATATGGAACAGAAGCAGTCTTGCCAATTGAAGTTCAATTGCCCTCACTCAGAGTAGCCATTTGTGATCAGTTATCTACAGATGAGAAATCCAAAAAGCGATTGAATGAATTGGAACGGTTAGATGAGAAAAGATTGGGCACTTTGCACCACTTGGAAATCTATCAGAATCGAATAGAACGAGATTTTAACAAATTTTTTTGTCTTTGATCATTCATTCAGGGAGAATTGGTATTAGTTCTCAGAACTCCAATGATACCGGGAAAGAAACCTCCCAAGCTTGAACCAAAATGGGAAGGACCTTATTCAATACATAGGGTCTACTCCAATGGAGCTTATTTATTAATCTCGGTGGATGGAGAACTCATTACTACTCCAACTAATGCCAGATTTTTGAAGAAATATTTTGTATAAAATACAAAGTATTCATATAATGTCCCCACAACATGACACTAAACTGTGCGGCACCAGTTCGTCCTTGATATATGACGTTAAACTATACAGCAATGGTCTAAGCATATGACCCTAAACTATTTTCACATACGTCCAACATGACGTTAAACTGTGTCACCTTCAATGTCCCCCCAACATGACACTAAACTGTGCGGCACCAATTCGTCCTTGCTATATGACGTTAAACTATACAGCAACAGTCTAAGCATATGACCCTAAACCATTTTCACATACGTCCCACACGACGTTAAACTGTGAAAAAGTTCCCTAAATGGTCCAGTATGACCTTAAACTGCATCATCAACGGTCCATGCATATGACCCTAAACTATTTTGAAAGTCCCTTACGTCCAGCAAGACGTTAAACTGTGAAGTCCTAACTACATGACGCTAAACTATATAAAAGTCCCTTACGTCCGGAAAGACGTTAAACTACATAATCATCAAGGGTCATGTATACCTTAAACTACACCACCGTCCAGCATGACATTAAACTGTACCATCCACGGTCCATGCATATGACCTTAAACTATTCTCCCTTTCGTCCAACATGACGTTAAACTGTGGAAAAAAATCCCCAATGCGTCCAACATGACGTAAACGGTGTGTTATTTTGTCCTTACTGCATGACATTAAACTGCGCAGTCCCCCTTTCGTCAAACATGACGTTAAACTCTATTGTTCCCATCGTCCTGACTACATGACGCTAAACTGTATAGAAAATTCATGATATGTCCTATATGACATTAAACCGTATTTCGTCCCTGCTACATGACACTAAACTGTGCAGCACCAATAGTCCTAACTGCAAGACTTTAAACTTCATAGTCCCTTTATATGTCCTACATGACATTAAACTATGCATCGTTAAAGTTGTTGTTACCTCTTGTTTCTCACACCGAGTATGACTCACGTGAGCTTAGAGAAAACCTCAACCGTAACACTCTCTTTGGGCTGCTAACCATGTATAAGTCCCAACAAGATTTTTTTATTAGATCGTTGTCCCCAAGAACAACTTGATCATTAATTCATTCTTTAATTGAACTACACGGACTTTGATCCTTGCCCTCCAGGCTGCGTATGTAGGCAACCTCCCAGGGTTCAAGCCCAAAAACAATCTCTTCACATTGGTTCACCACCATCTCATATGATGTTGATTCGTGAAAACGCCCCTGGAATCAATATCTTTTCATTGATTCATTTTCGTCCTTGTTATATGACGTTAAACTATGAAACACTTTTGTCCGGTACGACAATAAACTACAATACTCTTTGATTTCCTCATTTGAGAGAGAACCATTATTTACATTTGATTTTTCAATCATGTTTCATTTCAAAAGACTACGTGCGTACATGGTAATACCTAAACTTTTTATCTCAGGTTAAACCATCATTGCACTAAAGTCCCCTTTCACCCTTCACATGTACGAAGCAAATTTGTACAAAGGGCATTTCTAGAACTACGTGGGCTTGATTCCCATCCTTATGGGATACGTAGGAACGTTCGAGTATCCCTCGAATCCAGCCCGAAGTCTTTTGGGCCTAACCCCAAATTTAACTTTCAGTCCCTTGGCTGAAAAGTCCTCATGAAAACACACACTGTGTATTCATTATTATGGTCCGAACTCTATGACCCTAAACTAAGATCTCTCATACTTTCGTCCTGCATGATGTTAAACTACATTTCAAGAACTACGTATGGCTTGATTCTCATTCTTATGAGATACGTAGTGAAGTCCAAAATTTCAATTCAGGACCCAACCACAACATGATTATGGTTATCATTGACCTATGTACCTCTATATACATTGGAAAATACCCATATTTAGGTGTTATAATCCTAACCATAAATATTTTCAGATCTTCATAACCCTTTTCATGACTTTTAGTCACTAAAATGTCAAACTTTTGAGAATTCTTTTGCCTGACTATGTAGTACGCGCCCATAGGTGGCCTTGCATAAACAGTCCACATAACAGACTTGTCAGCTCAAAGATACTATTTATTTGACCATGCAGCCAATGCCCTTAGGTGGCCCTGCATAATTCAACCCCCTAAGGGGTTTGTTAAATGTTGGTAACTTCATTCTTGAGAAGAATGCCTCTTTTGTCCTCATTTGTCTTAAACGGAAGTATATAGGGATCCAAAAAAAATAGTCATCCTTAACATATTTGTCCCATATCCTTTTTCATGATCTGAAAGTATTCAAGTCTATGGTTTATTCTTCTTCCCTACGTTTGGGTCAGACCTTCGTAGAAGTGATATTCATCTAGTTCTTCGATAATCTTGTCTCGAAATATCTTCTCCATATTCAAGTACCTCTTTCCATACAGCAAACTCTATACTTTAGAAAATTTGAATCTCCATAGACTTTCACTGGCTTTTAGCACTAGGAAAGTAAATTTTTGGGAGTTCTTTTGCCTGACTATGTAGCACGTGCCCATAGGTGGCCTTGCATAAACAGTCCACATAACAGACTTGTTAGCCAAAAGATGCTATTTATTTGACCATGCAGCCAATGCCCTTATGTGGCCCTGCATAATTCAACCCCCTAACGTGTTTTTGTCAAATAATAGTAACATTATTCTTGGAAACTACTTCTTCTAATTCCTTTTAGCTCTTTTTCATATCATTACTCATATTCAAAAATTCTTAAGCCATAGTTTACATATTTTCCCTCATACTTGAGTATGGTAATATGTTTTCAGATAAATTGTCAAGGAATTGAATCAATTTTTAATCCATTTTGGTCAAAGCTATTTCGACCTTAAACATTAGCCCCTTTATGTCCGGCGTGCATGACTTTAAACTGCCCACAAAAGACAAAAGAACTCTACATAAAAGTCAAGTTCCATCTCACTAAACATACATTCTGTATGATTTAGGTAATATTGAGAAATTAAAAGATTCAAGGTTTATAGGGTTAATTTTAATAATCCTAGTAAAAATAAAACTATGCTTACTAAGCCCATTGGCTTAAGTAAATTTAAAGCAGGTAGTGAGAGAATGAAGGTACAAATAAGTGAAAGTGAAAGTGTTTTTCATTGATGCACAAGAGTTAGAAGGACATCCACAGACTGGAGTCTCTTCTCTTTTTCAAGAATTACAAGAGGCTTTCAACATAAAACTTAATTTTATTTATGACATCCCGAGCTTCATCAGCAACCACCTGGAATTCATTCATTCAACTGGATACAATAAGAGATGCAGTGATACCAGCTCTTCTTGGAACAATTGTAAAAGGATGTTCTTGAGTGCGGTTTGAGAAAATTTTTTGCTGATCAAACAGTGACTCTGTTTCTGTACAAGAGACTTGGAAGATGGATACATGGATTTGAGAATGGAGCATTTGAAGTAAAGAGACATTTGGAGAGAGTTCTCTTTTCAGATATTGCTCTAATACCATGTTTGTCTTCTCTCCACCAATCGGTAGTGGAAAACATTTCAGCCCATGGGTTTGCCATTTTCATATCTTCAAGGAAATGACATGGAGGAAAAATTTGAAAGTTCACACCATTGTTGTTGCTCTTAATGCACAGCATAACCGAAATAAAGGAGTAGCAGTGTAGCTGCATTTCAGGTGTATAGTTCTTTCATCTGGAACATTGACTCCTTGCAGGTGACCATGACCATATAGAGGCAGGTAGATGCTCTGTGGGAAATTGAGATGATATTTCTTCAAGTGCTTAGCCAAACCTGAGAGAGTGCTGTTGTAGATATCATAGTAATCATGGCCAATGATATTCATCATGTCATCAATCTGCTTTCTCGCCAGTTCATCAGATGTTTTAATTCCATTAGTAGCCATTGAATCTTCCCAAAAATTGAATAAATTAAACTCTTAAATGGGTTTATTTTTTCATAAAATTGTTGAAAGATTTTCGAAAAAAATGTCTAAGGCATTAAGGCGCGTAAGTATAAAAAATGGCGTGCAAGTATTCGTTTGCCGCGCTAGTTTTTGATGCGCAAGTATAAACTGCGCAAGTAGAAATGCCCTTACAGTAGAGCAACATCAAGGAAACCACTAGAAAACAGAGCAACCTGCGCGGCGAGAGCTCGAAGGTATGATGTCCGGAAATCCGGATGCTTGTACGGATGTGAGGCCCTCTATTTATAGACGCGGCCGGGACCCTGCGCGCCATATTCTGCACGACCGAGGGCCGTATCCCTGTGCGGAGAGAACTTGCGCGCCGCCCTCTGTGCCATCAAGACTTGCGTGCCCCCATTTCCTTTGGATGTATTCGATTTCCTCAGAGTCAAATCCTCATTTATCTCCGGATCCAACTCTGAAGGGGGACTTTTGTTGACACTCCTTTCGTCACAGAATCTAAAAATCAGAAAAGGGGAATATATGAGCACAAGCTGATTCAACCTTTGAAAAAAATATCAAAAAATCGACAAAGGCATGAACAAAGGATCAAAAGAAACTGCACCGCGCAAGTTTTATCACTGTCACGCAAGTCCACTTGCGCGACGCACCTTGGCGCGCAAGTGACTTGCGCGACTTAATTGATAACTGCCCGGTAACCTCCCAGGGTCTTCTCCTGCCTATAAATAGACCTTGTGGGCCCCCCATTCGAGGAGGATCTTTTTCCAGAAACTCTGATTGATGCTCCCGACACCCAAGTCTCTTCTCAAAGCTTTTGGAACACTTCTAAGGTAATTTCTTACCTAGAACGGAAGATCTAAAGAGAGGAAGGAAGGCCTAAGTGTTGAAACTCATCAACACTTGCGCGCCTGAGTGGCCAGCCCTTAAGGGAAGTGGTCCCACTTGCGCGCCGCCTTATTCCTTCGATAGAACTTGTGTGTACCTTTTCTGGAAGAACCTCAAGAGAATTCTAAAGGCTTTAAAAACGAGTCGCTCAAGTATTTCAAATGCTGGTTGACCATCGCGCAAGTACACCACGTGTCGCGCAGGTATACCTGCGCGACCAATACTTGCGCGCCCCCTGCAATACTTGCGCGCCTTACAAGACTTGCGATCCCCTTTCCTTTTTGGGTGCCTTTCTTGCCCATTTCACCCCTCTTAAGCCATTATACCTTTCCTTTTCAAGATTCAGTCTTCAAGACACTCTTCAAAGCCATTTATGGCATGATTTCTTGATTTGACTTCCTTATCTGAAAGGAATTCTGTGGAATATCTCTCAAAACCTAGTTATTTAAATATCCTTATGTCACTAAATATGGAGAGTTCATTCATTCAACCTCATCCGTTAAGATGAGAGAATCCTTAACCTGTGTCTCCTTTTCAGGAATAATCCCCAGTCATAAGTCCTCTAATTTGGGCATCCTTTTCAGGAGTAAGCCCCAAACCTTAATCCTTAACCTGGGTCTCCTTTTCAGGAATAAGTCCCAGTCATAATTTTGGGCTTCCTTCTCAGGAGTAATCCCCAGGTCCCCTAACCTGGGTCTCCTTTTCAGGAATAAGTCATAGTCCTAATCTTGTTCTTCCTTCTTCAAGAATAATCCCCAAGTCCCTTAAATTTTCTTTAACCAGTCCTAATTTACGTTTGATCTGGGATTCCTTCTCAGGAGTAAAACCCAGTTATCAATCCTCTCCTAATTTGGGTTTCCTTTTCAGGAATAAGTCCCAAGTTAGAGTATTCAAATCTCCATGAAGCACATATACCTTTATAGACCATGTTCCTGGATTTTCCCCCTAAAGTAAATCCTCTGGGAAGTCATACATACATAAGCCCCAAATCATTTCTTATGATTGCATATTTCATGGCACAATTGTCTAATTTTTTACCAATACCTCTTGTTTCTCACACCGAGCATGACTCACGTGATCTTAGAGTGTAAAAGTAATTGTGACATCCTGCTTTGAGCCATCAATCATAAACATCATACCCTTATTCAAACTACGTGGGCTCTGATTCCTTTTCCAAAACAAAGGATACGTAGGTAGCCCATATATGGGTTCAACCCCAACTATGAAATAATTCATGTCCTTCTGAATGACAATAAACTTCAAGTTCCCCACTGAGTGGCTTTAAATCAGCCTGGTCATCATAATGACCAAAAAACTTTTATATGAATGTTTTGAAGGTTACCATTGACCAAGAATCTCTAAATAGATATAGATGATTCTTTATTGATGAAGAACCTCGAATACATATAAAAGATTCTCTAAATATATTACATATTTAATAATTGATTGTCAAAACTAAAGGAAAAGCTCATTTTATACTTTGTAATGTAATAAGGATTCATGAACATAACTTAAATCTATAAAGAGAGTCCCGGAATAGACAATAATTCCCCTCAAAAAGGTGTGATGAGTCTGACCTCTCATCCTCTCGACCAATGAAAATTACTAAGCCTCATCAGTTCACAAGCTAATGAGCGCCTACCTTTGGAAAGTAGGTCCAAATGGATGTGGAATCATTGGATTTTTCCGGTTCTACGAACAAACCCACTAGAAACCGATCGGAACGTTTGAATCTCCCATCCAGGAGGTCATCCCCGAATTCCGAGGGAAACAATTACGTATAAACAATATGCATATTATATAAAAAAAATATGTATATTATATATAATCAATATTATATGACATGTAATTTATAAAAATATATACATATTCTATAAAATTTAATTTTATATTATTTATAATTAATATTGTATAAAATACATTTCAAACAAATATTTATATAATTCATTTCAATACATATATATATTATTATACACACTAATATATGTGTGTGTGTGTGTTTCAATAAATATAATTGTAAAATGTTGTGTACATCAATATATATTTATATTTATAAATTCTATTTCAGATAATATTAATTATATATAATATAATGGAATAAACATATTTTAAGAAAATATATTTATCATTATTAAACAATAAATTATAAAAACTACAAGCCTTAGTTTTTATATGATGTATTTTTTAAAATAAATTATATTTATGTATATGTTTATACAATATGTTTATGCTTTTATATTATAGATAACTAATACTATATGATATAAAATCTATTCAAATAAATATACATTAATTTACATAACATTATACAAATATATTTTTTTATACATATAAAAAAAATTAAATACAATCATATTAATATTTTATATAATATGTTCGTATAATTTATTTAAATACATTTATATATTGTATTTTGATTATATAAATATAAATATTATATTATATTATGGAATATTTTTTTTAAAATTGTGGGGGTTCACAACCCCCTCTAATTTAAAGACATTTGAGGGGGTTTTGAACCACCTCAAATTTAATGAAATCATAGGGGGATTTTTAACCCCCTCTAATTTAATATATTAGAGGGGGTTTTCAACCCCCTCTAATTTAAGCTATTTTAGGGAGTCTTGAACCCCATCTAATATAAAGACATTAGAGGGGGTTGAACCCCCTATAATTTAAGATATTAGAGGGGGGTTTTCAACCCCCTCTAATTTAAGATATTATAGGAGGTTTTAATCCCCCTCAAAAATCAAACTGGATATTAAAAAAAGGATAATCAATTTAGAGGGGGTTCAAAACCCATTCTAAATTTAAAAATTTGAGGGGTGGTCTATAACCCCCTCTGAATTTTATGAATAGTAAGGTTTGTATATAATCCCCCTATAATTTTTATAAAAAGTTAATTTAGAGGGGGTTTATAACCCCCTCTAAATTCAATGATTATAGGGGGTTGTGAAGAACCCCCTCTAATTATACAGAAAGGGAATTTAGATGGGGTTGTGTATAACCCCCTCTAAATAACCCCATCTAATTTATTGTTTTTTTATAGTCACCCATATCACTTGTGAAAGTCGCTCACCCATATTGTGAACCCATATCATTGGGTTTTTCTATAAATAGTCCACACCTACTTCAATTCTTTGGATGGATGGATAAACTACCAGAGTACGAAAAAGGTGAGAGATCTACTCGCTACAAAAAGCTAGAATTTAGCAAATTTTTTGTGACCTTTAAAAACAAAACTAATTTTAAATTTATCATTTTTTCTTCAAATAATTACTATTTTTATGACATCTCCGTAAAACATTATTATTTTATAAACGTTTCCTAAAAAGGATTTCTAATTTAGAAACGTTTTCCCAAATATGTTCCTAAATTAGCAATTTTTTAACAAAATTGTTTCTATATTAGATATATTTACCAACAAATATCTCTAAATTAGTGAATTTTACCCAAAACATTTCACAAAATTAGTGACGTTTCTTAAAACAATGATTCTAAATTATTAATGTTTCCGGAAAGAATTTATAATTTAGCCATGTTATCTCAAAAAAAATTCTAAATTTGTGATGTTTCCCAAAAAAACGTTTCTATATTAGTGATGTTTACCAAAAAAACATTGTTAAATTAGAGATTTTTTCTAAAAAATATTTCTAAATTAGTAACCTTTTAGGAAATGTTTGCTAAAATATATATTTATATAGCTCATTTTCGAACATTAATGTAAATATATATAAATATATATTAACAAATATGAACACATACACATATATATAATCACACACAGACAGACATGTAAATATATATATATATATATATATCTAAAAACACATATATATTTTAAAATTAGTTGCATTTTAAGAAAACATGTCTACTTTAGTTAAATTTTTACCACGGTTTTAAAAAATATAAAATTATATATATACATACACATATATATTTAAACACAAACACACACACACACACATATAAACATATATATATATATAAACATAAAATATAAACATCTATATAATATAAACGTAAACATATAAACATATATATAATATAAAACATAAACATATATATATATTATAAAATATAAATATATATGTAAAATATAAACTTATATGTAAAATATAAAATATAAACACACACACACACACATATATATTAATACATTTAATTTAATATATAAATACATATAAATACATATATATATATATAATATTAATTTTTTACTTATAGAAATCTATTTATATATATGTAAATATAATATAATGAAACTAAATATTTTAAATTTAGTTACATTTTTAAGAATAAATGACTATTTTATAAACATTTTTGTTGGTGTTTTAAAATGTGTATAATTATATATATATATACATACAAATATATATTTACACACATACATACACATATATATATATATATATTTAAAATAATATAAATATATAACATATATAAAATATTTTCATATATATAAACAAATTTATATATATAATATAAAATATAAACATATATACAAAATATATACATATATATAATATAATATAAAACATATATACGTATATATGAATATAAAATATAAAATATAAAAATATAGAAAAATATAAACATAAATATATTAATATATAAATAAATAATTATAAATATAATATATTAATTTGTGGAATATTTATATATATATATATATATGTATGTATAAGATAGTAATATTATTAATCAAAAATCAAAATAGGTGGGTTGGTCGCATTCTTCGTTGGTAAGCAGGAAGTCGATGGATCCACTCTTAAGAGGTGTAACGACCCAAAATATTATCAGTCAGATTTCCCTTCCTATTTTTATTTCATATATTAAATATCAAATATAAAACACAATACATACATTATAAATGAATAATTAATTAAATAATAGTTATTTCTAGAAGTTAAAGAACCCATACCGATAAAATAGAAACTTCACCTTAGGAATAGTAACATGACCCCTATGAATAGTAAATCAACCTAATGAATAGTCACCTCATCCTTGAGAGTATAAATAAAATTTTGTCACCTTATAAATGAATGTATTATATAATTATATCAAAGTATATGTAAATGAATATTTTAAAATTTATTATTTAAGTGTTGATATTTTTGTGAGTCATAAATATTCAATTAATATTCTATAATAAATAAAATGATTTAAAAGAAAATTAATATTCATAACATTTATTCATAAATTTTTTTCATAAATAAATATATTGTTTTCTTATGATTTTATGTTAATTTAATGAGACCTTAGTTAATTTTTTTGGAGTTTTATGAAAACATTTATAATTTTAAAAACGTTATTTTTTATATAAAAATTGATTTTAATTAAAAATTAAATTTCTAAACTTTATAAAATTAATTTCATAAAGTTGATTCCATTTATTAGTTATACAAAATAAAAAATTGTTATGGTGAATTTTTGAGATTTTTCCAAAATACTTGATTTTTTTTGTAAATTGAAAAATATGGTAATTTACAGTATAAATACATTATAAGTTAAATACATTATTCCTTGAGTCATCGCTAATGTAATCAACCTTATTTAGAACTATAAATAAATAATTACCATGTTTATTTATAGTTATAAACACTATTTATTGTCTTGAGGAAAATAATAAAATAATGAATAAAATAAAGAGAATCACCCCTCTCCTCCACTATAAATATCACCCACACCACCCCTTCCTGTCACATGTTTCAAGAATCAATACTTGTCCAATTTCTAACAAAAATTTTACCCAATACTCTCTCCCCATGTCTTTTATATCTTTGTGTCATCAAATGACCAAAACCAATCCCCTTAAAGAGGTTCTTAAGGAGGAGTATGCAAGAGGTAAAATCCTCTACCTTTTCCTTCTGATTTCTTTTCAATTTCTTTTCTTTTATTATTCTATCCTCACACATTTGTCCGAATGATCATGAAAAATATATTATAACACATATACCAGAATTATATCTTTTTAATGGAATATTATTCATTAAAATATTTTCTCTTTCTCTCTCCCTCTCTCTTATTTTAAAAACGAAATCATCGTCCATGAGGTGCTGATTTTCAACCTTCGTGGACGACAAATTTTTTTATTCAACTTCTCCATCATGTCTAGTAATGAAACCATTTTATTGTTAAAAACGACTATAATATATTTATTAATATCTTTCTTATTTTCTAGAAGTAACAAATTTACATAATACTAAATGATAAAACAAAATGAGTTCGTTGTGATCAATAATCATCGTAATAATGTATTCGATTATCAATAAATGTATTATATAATGATTCAATAAAATGTTATATATGGCCATTTAAACTTATGGAGGCTAATTAATATTATATAAATTTAATTCTATAAAATTAATTCCATTCAACATGAACATCCATACACATACACATGTATACAGATCATGAAAACCAGGGAAATGAATGGTCCCGATCAATAAAATAATATTTTATAAATCATAAAAAAGGCCATAAATGAACTTAATAAATTTATAATAAATAAAATTAATGTGGATAAAGTTTTGATTTAATTAATTAAGAGATTTAATTTTTTTATCCAGGACATTAAGGTCAAGTGCATAACACATTCATACATAAGGTAAGGGTTTTCTTCCCGATCCTCCATTTTCATTCAAGTTATGAATTCTCCCTCTATACACCAATACAATTATTCATTATTTTTTTATAATTCTTATTAATTATATTTATAAATTACAGATACATTTTTACAAATCATTCCAAATTTATTTTATAATAATGACATGTTTTTTCAAGTCTCGCTTTTCAATTCTTCCTGATACATAAGCCCGATTTAAGGGAACATCTCGATTTCTTACCCATTTTCATGTACTATCCATAATTTATTTTAATGAACCATTATATTTATAAAATCAATAATTTTGTAATGAAAAACTATATATTTTTATTACTGGTTTTATACAAAAAATAATGAAAAATAAAAATGATTTCTCCAAAAGAACTCTTCTTTGCAAAGTAAAAGAGGTATTTCTCTCAAGAATTCATCAATGATTTTATTTGATTATTTTCATCTATTTAAAAACCTAAAATGTACTTTATTATTTATTTAGTTTTATGATTTATTGATATTGATATATTGTTATTTTCATCTACAAAATATTATTAAATGGTTTATGACTGATTTGACTGTGGATGTGTTATCTTGATACCATTCACCATGCTACTCATATTGGTTAGTGATTATGATTACAGAATGGGAAATGTTATTTAAATTTTATATGTTCATGTTGTTTATGTTTATCTGTATTAAAATGAGGAATTAAATGGACTTATAAAATTGATGATTTGGGCCCTATATATCCCTTAAATGCATCGATAGATCTCAGGAGAAAAAAATAGAATTGGGTTTTGGCTGAGGCCTTACCTTAGTATTTTTAGAAGTCATAGACGAGGCCTTAATGATATATTTCAGTGGTCAGAAATTATTTATTTCCTCTTCATGATTATTATAAATTGATAAACCATGTGATATTAGTCTAGTATAATATCAATGACTAAGGATCATTCTCTTTTGATAGATTGTATGGATTTATTTACTCCTCTTTCATTACAACCATATTATGATCAAGTTTACTTTTAAAGGAATGTTTTTTTTGTTATTCACCATTATTAATTTTTATTTTTTTGATAACTTATATTTTATTATATACCCTTAATGATCATCTTATATCACCTATTTCTTATGATTTATTTTTTGCTAGGATGTGAAGATGAATATTAGAAATGGTTTATAAGGCTATTCTAGGATCTATAGATGTTTCAAATGGAATCTATATATTATTTTTCATTTTAGGTTGTAATGTAAAAATTATTTATGTATCTAGTTTTCCAATTCTACTAAACTATTCAGTCCTTTTGGATGTGATTCTGTGTAAATATACCAATGTATTAATATAATGTATCAGCTCTGGGAAACAAGGGTCAAGGTATTTACAAGGTGGGATTTATTATTTTATGTGTGTGGAATCTTGTGGGTGTATCAGAGGGTACTGGGGTGGATGGATGGTTCAGGAGGGGTGTGGGAGGTAAGTAGGGTACTAAAGTAGTTTGGGGGAGAGGTTGGTCGGGAGGGTGGACAGTGGGGTTCTTGTGAAGAGGTGGTGGGTGGGGTATTACAAGAGTGGGGGTAAGTAGGAAGATAGGGATAAGAAAGTTATATGGCGGATTACGGGGGTACTAGAAAGTGATGGTGGGTGTGGAGGGATTGTGTGTGATTTTACTAGAAAAATTATATTTTTTTAAAAAAATCGTGACGTTAAAACCCAAAAAAATTAATAATGTCAAAAAAAAAACTTTTATTGATGACTTTTAGAAACATTGGTAATTGAGTTTTATATATAGATGTTTGAAAAAAGCTTCTGTAAATGAGGTTTCACTAATCAGTGACATATATAAACGTCATTAATATGGATATATTTACAAACATCACAGAAAAATTACCAAAATTTATAGAAATGTTTATAAATGAGATGTTTTTTCTGATGATTCTAAAAAATGTTTTTAAAAACCATTTTTCTAATTATCCAAGTCTATAAAAGTGGCTAAATTACTGCCACCTCATTTACCGATGAATAAAATCATCGCTAATGGGAAAAGTAAACATCACTAATTCTCATTGTTTAGAAGTGACTTGTCCTGCATATTCTACTTCTATGTTCTCCCTACATGTTCACTCTTACTTGGGTGAACCACAATGGCTCAAACTCACTTATTAGAGGACCCCTATTTTCCCTTACTACAGTGACCCGCTTAGGTTATCCTTTACTATGGAAGGGCCCATTATTCACCTGTATATGTGTGAGTCCCCTTGTTCACCCTTTCAAGGGAGAACCTCCTTGGATCACCCTAACTTGGTTGAAGCACACATATCATTCTCAATAGGTCTAGGCCCCTTGTTTTCCCTTATAATGAGAGTCCCCCTATTATCCTTTATTAGGGATATACCCTTATCCACCCTTACATTGCAAAATAACCATGGATTTCCCTCACTTGGGTGATGCCCCCTATGTTCCCCCTCTATAGAGACCCACTATGAAATGTTTTAACTAAGTAAATGATCTATATTTTTTTATTTGTAACACCTTGATATTGTTTGAAATATTTCATTCAAGATAATTTATTATTTTCAATATTTTTCATTTCACACAACACAGAATACAACATGTGTTATATGAAAGCATCATGTTATTCTTCATTTATACCCAATAATAGGTTGAGGTTTTGCTACATGAAACACTTATATTAGATTTTGGTACATGAAAAACTATGTCTGGATTTTGTTAAAAAAAATCCAGAGTTCTTCTTATAGTTTGGGTTACAGGAAAGACAAAGTTTTACTGAACTATGATATACTGTTATTGTTGTTATTAAAATATTATTGTAGTTACCAACTTTACATTAGAGTGGAAATTAAAAATAAGGTTCATGAAATTATGAAAATATGATTTCAAAATGTATATGTAATGAATCATTTGATCATAAATTATATAAAAATGAAAGTGATAACTATTTAAAAATAATGAAATTCATTTTCTAAGAAAACTATTTTTATATATACAAACACCATTTTATCTCGAAAAATTAAAAAAACCACAATTGGTGAATGTTTTTAATAAAATTTTTATTGAAAATATTCAATAATTTTGTTTGAAAATCATTCAATATATTTTATTTTCATAAGATAAGAATAAATTTAATTTTATGAATAAAAAATATATCTTTTTCGAAAGCGTAAATTTTCCACCTTTTGATGGTGAACCAATTTTAAATATAATTTTGACACTTTTATAATATTTATATAAAGAAAGAAATTTCTTATTTGAAAAATGGATTTAAAAATTTACTTTGGATTATTTATTTTAATTTTTCTGATAAGTTTCATGTTTTGATGAATAGTGACAAATATTGAATTATAATTTAAAATATATTTTTCATCAAAATAATTTATAGTGTGAAATTATATTTTCTTATTACATTCAAAGTATAATTTTATCAAATTTCTATCATTAAATAAAATTTAGGTTATTGGAATCAATTTGACATTTCATTTGGATATAAAAACATTTCTTTCTTTTGGATATTTTTTCTTTAAAAACACACATTCTTATTCCATTAACAAGATTAATTTTAAATTAATTTTATAAAATTATTCCTTTTTAATGATGAAAAATTGGTTCCATATTTGGAATCAATATTTCCAAATTTATAAAATATGCACCTTTTATTTTTTTCCCAACATGAAAAGTAAATTTGGTTAATTTTATTAAAACGGTACATGAAAAATTAGGTAATTTAAATAAAATGAGTAAGAGAATAAAAAGACCCAAAAACTTGCCGAAATTTTATTTAATAAATTTATTTATACCATTAACAAATAATAATCTAAATTTAATAATTTAATGGACACATGTTCTTGACAAGGACTTGGATATTATTAAAAATTAAGAGAGTGACAAAATGACACTCTTACATTTAATAAGTATAATATTTTTAATATGAGGATAAATAGAAGAAATTATAGACTTTATATATTATTTTGAAATATAAAATGTTTATATACATCGTAGAAATTGTTTTAATTGTAATTGAAGAAATAATTATCATAAATAATTACAAAATAATGATGTCGTAATTATTCAATTAATGAAAGAGGCGATTAAATCATATTAGAAATATTAAAAGAAATATAAATTAACTTATATAAGGTGATACACTAATTTTATAGTTTAATATGACATTTTTAGGTGTATTAAATGTTTTGGTTCTAAGTTATATTATTATATTTATTTTCTTAATGACGAAGTAATAAATACTTTCAAAATTGACATTTATGATATTTTATGAAAATAATATTTTATAAATTTATTTATAAATCATATAATCATTCAAAATGTAAAAATGTGTGATATATGGTCGAACATATAATTAATTGGAAATTTATGTTCTAATTTAAACTTTATAAATAAAAAATATATACTCTTAATATTGAAAATTTCGTTACCATTGTTAAAATTAAAATAACATAACTAAGGGTTAATAAAAATGATATGGTTTAAAATAACCCCAAAACATGTATAAAATATATTGCTTGATGATATTAAAACATTTTCATACCTTATATTCAAATAAATGGACATTTTAAATTATTATTATTTTATATTTAATTTATTATAAATCAATATTTTGAGAAATTCGAAAACTTACCCTCCCCTCTCTTATAAAAGGTCACCAATTCTTATCTTTTTTTAACACTTCAGAACCTACTTGGTTTAGAAAATATATTCCCAAATATATTTCCATCATCCCTCTCTTCATCCTATATGCCTTAATTTGGGAAGAAATCGAACCAAGTAGCTCCTTTTGTAAAAATCCAACGGAGATTCCCAAATATGTGGTAATGTTCATAAACGAACAGTTTTGTTTTATTTCTTACATAACCCATTAAATTATTTTTATTTCATTATTTTATAACAAACAATGTATCCTAAGTATACTGATATGTTTTTATATTAATTTTCTTACATACACTCACACACACTTCCATCAAATGGTATACACAATCATCGATCGTGTGTATAGAGGACTACAACCTCACGAACTCATATGGTTTGTTCTTCAATTTCCACATATAGAGGTTAGGAATAATTATTCAATGATAGACACACTCCTTCAAATACCCTAATAGAAGGGGTGAATCGGGGTATGAAAGATTAAAACTATATCCCCTTAGGATCTTGTTTTGTCATTAAAAAAAACACTATTTTCACTTTATCCCATAATAAAGTATTAGCAGAAATGAAACCATGCATGGGAAACAATGATTTTACTTAGTCCACCCTCACTAGGATATATCTAAGGAGCATAAAATAGTGATGTGTCGATGTACCAAATTCACTAAGCCTCACTACTAAAATAAAATGTTCATCCTATATCACCTCTATGCCTAGGCTCACAACCTTGAAATGGTTTAGGATCAACTCACTCTTTTCCAATGGGTTACACCCTGAGTCACATTCTCTAGATCACTACCAGTGGAAAAGATCCCATTCTTCCTCTTAATTTGATAACATCTATTGTAATGTTTTTACCCAGAATTGATGGACATGTAGGTCACTTCATTATCACTAATGAATGAATACTCAACAATAAGTAGAATCATTTTTGAAGTTCGACTTTCATCTAACTGATGATTACCCCTTTACCATAGCTCCTCTGAGAAATCACATTCACAACACATTCTTGATGGTCAGTTCCTTCAAAAATATCAACCTTTTCATGAAGCTTCAATAACCTTTTCGGAGTAACCACCTTTCACAAAGCACGACTAGCCTTTGTGAAGAAACCTACTTTCGTAAATGTTACTTCTTTCGCTAAGCTCAACTTACCCTAGTGAAGTTAAAAACATTTAGTATTCTTTTTATATCTTTAACGAACTCTAATACTTTAGTGATTCTCATAATTTTCAGTTGGTTTTTATAGCCTTCATGAACCACCTTCCTTCATGAACATTTTCCCAAGGACTACCATTTTGAACCACCTTCACATATCTTGAGAATTTGAACCTTTATTAAGTCTTTATTCATTTTTGAAAGGGGTAGAGGCCTATTTATAAGTGTTTCTATCAATTCCATAAGATTCTAGCCACATCATCATAATTTCCCTATGCTATCCATTTTCTTTCGTGGTGTTCCATTTATCTCAAAACCCTATAAAATTTCCCATTATCAAATATCCCCTTATTATAATAACTGAGATTTCTATCAACTTTTCATGCCTTCATGATGTTCCACTTCTTCTTGTAGTTGTGGATATTTCCATTAAACCTTTCTCGATTTGCGATGTTCATTCATGGTGAACCATACCTTCATGAAATGATCTTCACAAAACCTAATCATCACAAAATTCATTCTTTATTCATATTTTTATAGGGGTGTAAAAGAGATCCACCTTTTTTGATACTATCCAATATCTAAATTTTACACCTAAAAATTTGAAATAACTAGGAAATGGTGTCTCCTTGTGTACATAATTTTATACATCGCTTCAAGAATATCCATTCATTTGTCATGGATATTTTTCAACATGCAGTGTCAAAAATCTATCTAGAACTCCACAACTCATCATGGAAACATGTTTTTTCAACAAACACAATCAACCCAAAAAGACTCTAATGTCTCCTTAAGGTATTTTTTCCCAACAATATCCCCCTTTGGGTTTATTGATAACTCTTCACATTTTGATACCTCATTTAAAATCCTTTAATTTTTTACCACTATTAGACTCTTTTGATTCAGATAGTGATGAATTATTTAATGAACAGATACACTAAGCCCACAAGATTCACACTCAGCATGAGAAACAAATGTAAAATGAAAAATTCATAAATGAATCACTTCATTCCAAAACCATGTATCTGCTTTCATCAAAAACATCATATGTTGTGACATATAATCATTGATCGGTCATGTTTATCGTCATCATATTTAAAACTCTTCATACCTCACTTCTACCTTATCTTGATGAAGACATTTTTCTTCCCCTTTATATCTCCAATTCCTCCCCCCTTTTCAACAAACACGAAGGTCCCTCCTTTTTAGTATGAAACATCGTAAGGAAAAAAATAAACACCTTGGAAAAAAACACCATACTTGAGGGATTGGGGGTCCCACATCCATAATTTTCCTTGTTCGAGGAGTTGACTAAAATCTAAGAGCCAGTAGATACCATTAAAATGCTTTGTTGGGTAAGGTATATGACTTTTTGTCTGCAACCTGTAGGTCTGTAGGAACATACTCCAATGTCACAGGCCCTTAAACAACATTATCCTTGATAAAATGATACATGATAGCAATTTTATTATTCCTTAAGTGATGGAATATGTTTTTTTCTTAGATTTATAGCATTTGAATTGTCACAATAGATTCCAATTAGAGACTTCACTTAAACTACTCAATTATAATATGGATTTATTACTGGGGAAATTTGATTTATTATCCCATGTTTCTCAATATAATCTTTCATAAGTTTATCTGTGAACTATGATCCATTATCTATTTTTATATTCCTGATTGTTCGACCTAACATCTTCTCAAATTCCCTTTAATAAGTTTTTATGCAATTAAACACCTGTGATTTGGGGGCGATGATTAAAAAACCATTCCATTTTTCTAAAATAATAAATTAATAATAAATAATATCTCTTCCAATCAATATATCATGGGTAAATTAGTCCACACAAATCAATATACACCAATTCATAAAATTTTGTTTACCCTTTATATTTTTCATTATATGTATTTTAAATGATCTTCCCATGTTGAAAATCATCGCATGTGTGGGTACAATCACTAGATAATTTACAGAGGTATCGAGCAGCATCATATTTCACCAAATCTTCAAATTATTTTTAGATCATGTGACGAAAAAGTTAACACTAGAACTTTGTTTTCTTCCTTGTATAGAAAGAATAAATCTTCTTCTCCACTAAGAAGATACATATTTATTTTAGTATTCTTCCCCTTTAAAACAACTACACCATATTTTTCCTTGATGAAACATAGTTTCTTGGAAAATCTTATAGAAGGTCTTGAACCACATAATTTACTAACACCTATTGAATTTTGACACAGTCCTTCAACAACCAAGACATATGCACATATCAAGTCTTTTCCCCCCAAAATTTACTTTTCAAGAGCCAATAATTTTAAAGCCATCATAATTACCTAATCTTATGATACATTCCATGTTGTACATGATTACTATCACAAAATCCTTATTTATTATCTTATACGAGGTGTATCCACTATTAAAGATCTATATTCCAGTGTGATATAATGCTTTAAATAAAACCTCTGAAACTACATCACATTCATATAATTTCTTTCTGATCCATTTTTACTTCATTCTTGATTAAAATTGATTATATTGATCTTCCTTGATGTATGAAGGACCATATTCATTATGAAGAACTAAAAATCAATTTTTCACTTTTAGCTTATCTGATGTTACATTTTGTTACTTCTTATGAATATATTCATTCTACCTTGGTAAATTTATCTTTATTGTTGATGTTTAATATCTTTCAATGTGTCTGATTCCTCCATACACAAAACAGTGATAGTTAAATGATATCCTATAATATTGAGTTCAGTATGGTTTCCTCTATTGTTCTCATTTCCTTTTGATACTTCTTGGCTATAGAACTTATATTTTTCAAGTGTCCCATATTTCCACAACAATAAAATATAATATGGGGTGCATTCCGGTGTGTCACTACTACCCCACTTATTGTCCCTTGGGTTTTCTGAATCTTATGATTCATCTCCATACCCAAATCACTCTTCAATCTCAGAGTGAGTGATTATGGACTGACTTTAACCATTACTATTTCCAATTTTAGATTTATCCATATAATAGCCTTATAATTTGGATATTTTTGTTGATTCTATTCTACTGGACCACTATGATATACTTTCATCTTTTATGTTACTTGTATGATCTACTTTTCCGATTTCATACCAATATTCAACTATTTTTATTGATGATTAGCACATTTTCATAAACTGAGGACTTCCTCTTCAATTTAATTGATAAGTTTGATTTAATATTTTCCATTTTCAATCATACTACCAATTTCACTTTCCCGTTCTTTAATTTTGAGCTTATACTCAATATCCTTATCTAATATCTCTAGCATTAAAGACTTTATTTTTCTAATTTCTTTATTCGGATCAGACTTCTATTTTTCTACTTCTATATATAAAGTTTCGCATCATGAACCACATTGTTTTATTTCTTCATTTTTACTCTCCAAACACATATTTCTTCTATAAAGGATACTAATTCAATATGAAGGTTGACTCTTCCTTCAAATTTTCCTTCTTCATTGTTGCTTCTACTCTTGTTATGGAATTTCTAGCAACTGCCAACATAGAACCTATTTTATAAAACATATACTCCTCTAATTTTTATACCTCAGATTCTTCTAAAATGTCATCTTCCCTTGAAAGAAAAAACTTATTTTTGAATAAATTTCTCTCAAAAGTTTTATTTCCTTTAATATAGGATGAATACTTTTTCATTATAATTTCGACTCCATCCTCTTTATCTTCTTGTAACTTCTTCGGCCACCTTGATGCAATATTTCCAATGATTCCACATTGAAAACATGTAAGTGGAAGTTTCACATTGGACTTTCTTTTTTCTCTTTGAGTATTTGAGAAAATTAATGACATCACCTCATCTTTATCTTCATCTTCTCATACATTTTCAATAGTGAAATTATTTCATGGCCATTAATGCTACCTCTTCGGACATACCCTTTTCTACAACATCATTATAATCATTTATCATTCCATATGTGACAGGGGTATTGTGGATGTTTTCTAATGTTAGGTCCTCCAGATATTTATCTTGCAATAAAAAAACTTTAAGACTGAAATAACGTGGATGTTTTCTCAAGATACACTTAATGATCTTTATATCTTCTATAATTTCTTGGATACCATGCATGTATTCAATAATAGAATTCACATAGTCATATAATGTATCAATAGACCCATTATGGTGCATTCTTAAATCTTAAAACATGTTCTATAGAACCCGTGTATTTGTTTATATGAATTTTGAGTCACCATTATAAATATTTAGCATCTTTTCCCACATATCATGTGATGACTTACATGACACCAGCTTTGTAAATATTTCATTGGATAGTGCTCCCCCTAATTCATTGGTCCTTTAACATCCACATCCAATTCTCTTTGGTTAGCTTCTGATAAAGTACCACTACTGATGTTGGACTAAATCCCATGTATTGACGTTGTAAAGATATACATTCAAAATGATTCGAAGTAGCACTATATCTGATTCTTTTATATTTGCAAATTGATCCCATCAAGGATCAGAATCCATTTTTGATTGAAAACATCCATTTCTTTTATAGAGAGAGAACTACTGACTTTCAAACATCAGATATGATACCAATTATTAGGCCCATTATGTCAAATATCCTAGTGGGGGAGGAGGGGGGCTGAATCAGGGTATGAAAGATTAAAACAGTTTCCTCTTCAGATATTTTTTCATCGTTAAACAAAACAGTCTTCTCTCCTTCTCCCATAATAATGTATGAACATAAATGAAATCATGCACAGGACATGATATTTTACTTGGTTCACCCTTGCTATGATATGTACAAGGAGCATACAAAGACGATGTTACTTTTTACAAAATCCACTAAGGATTACTACCAAAATAAAATGTTCTGGATAGATCAATTCTATGACAAGGATAATTTCCTTTACAAGGTTTAAGGTCACCTTACTACTTTCTCAAGGGTCAATCCCAGAGTATCTTTCTTTGGCACACTACCAGTGGAAAGGATCACCTTCTTCCTCTTCCTTTTCTTGATGATATTGGAACAGATTCACCCATAGTTTATGTCTATGTATATCCATTCATTATAAAAAATTAATGGATCCTAAATTGTATGTATATACTCTATTGAAGTTCTAATTTCACCCAATTGATGAATACCCCTTTACGAAAGTTCTACTTGGAAATCACATTCACAACTCTTTCGTGATGGTCACTAACTTTGTGAATCTCAACCCTTTCATTAAGATTCAATAGCCTTCGTGAAGCATCCTTCATTCATGAAGATCAACCAGCCTTCACGAAGAATCCTTGTTTAATGAATCTCACTTCTTTCGCTAAGCTCAACTAGACTTCAAAAGTCTCACAAATTTAGGTCGACATTTTATAGACTTTATGAACCTCAATACTTTTTTGAGGCTTGAAATTTTCATTTGGAATTTATAGCCATTACGAACAACATTCCTTCATGAATATTTTCTAAAGGATTACCTTCACTACCAACCTTTATGAATCCCAAACCATAAAATATTCAGTAAGTCTCTGTAATTTTCTAAAGGGGGTAGAGGCATATTTTTAGACATTTCCAAAAATTCCATAAGCTTCCATAAATTTTATCACCATTTTTAAATTCTCTCCCTTTTAGTTTTAGGTTCTCCCTTTTTCATGAATAACCTTAAAACATTCCCATTCTCAAATATCCAGTACTCGTAGCCATATAAATTTCAGTCAAACCTTTGCACCTTCATGATGTTCCAATTCATCTTGTAATCGTGGATATTTCAACCAAAAAAGTCATGATTAAAAATATTCATTCATGTTGAACCATTTATTTTTAAACAACCTTCAGGAAACCTAGTCTTTAAGAAATTCTTTCCTTTACAATATTTTTACACTTCCTTCATGGAAATACATCTTTCATGATGCTAGATGAACTCTAAATTTTGGGCCCATAAATTTTGGAAACCACACCTCCTTATGTACACAGTTTTACGTACCACTTCTAGCATATCCATTCATTTTTATTGGTTCTTTGTCAACATACCATGTCAATAATCTCCTTGGGACTCCACAAGTCACCATGGAAACTCTCTTTTTCAACAAACACAATCAACCCAAAAATTATCCAATATTACCTTAAGGTATTTTTTCCCAACATTTAATTTAATTTTTATATGATATATATGATATTTATTATGTATTTATTCTTATTTAATAATTATATAACTTGTATCTTTATATTTTCTATTTTGTGTAAACAGGATAACTTTATTTGTCGATGTGTGGACTACCGCCTCTTTAAAACGATGTGATTCATTCACACATTCCATGGAATATATTATGGATGGGTTTGGTGAATATATATTAAGTAAAATTTATTAATAATTATACTAGAATAATATTATATATATGAAATTTACATTATATCTTTTAATACAATATGAACATTGAAACATCGCTCATGCCTATGTACGACCTACTATATCCATGAACGAAATATTCAATTTTTTAATTCTATATTTTATAAATTATTATAAATACATATATACTTAATATATATGATTCTTATATCATGGTTATCATTCTTGAGATAATTAAATTAGGATATACGTAAGAGGAAAAAAATATAACAAAAAACACATGTGAAAAACAAAGTGGATGTTACCTGAAGCGTATCATTAACGAAGATTTCTTAATCAATAGGTAATAAAAATTAATAATAAAATCATCTATATTATTATATAAAATAATATTCATCTTAAATATATGTATTATAAACTTATATTTTTTATATATGATGTTTTTATCAGTATGATGACAGCCATAACCTAAGGTAAGGGTTTACTCATCTCACTTTACTTTCTATGAGACTTATGCCATATTCACGATTCATTTATTAAATTTTTGTGGTTTATATACCAAAAATTAATTAAATATATGATATTTATATTTATATATATGTTTTTTTAAATATCCATTTGACCTCTATTTCGTTGTTTTTACGATTAAAAAATTAAAAAATCGATATTAAACATTTTTCCCAATTTTCCTTCTTCAAGACACATATTATGTTATGTACCTATATTCTTTTATGAGGTGTATATACTTCCCTTTGACATTTGTTATAATGAATATGATTATTTTCATGATATTATATGTTTTATGTAATGTTATTCTCCATTCAGTCAGAAATCTATGTTCCTTCAAAACAAAGTTTTCTAAAAATGTTTTAAGAGTTATTTAAATAATCTCTAAATTATTTATATGAAATGGGATTTCAAATATTTTTAAAATGGTTTCAAATATTTCATTATATGTTTCAGAGGTTATTTAAAATGATAACATTTTTCTAAATTTTTTATTATTAAAAAATTATTTTTCAAAATGGAAATGATATTTTTCTCAAGAATTATTTCAAGTGATCTCTCAAAATTATTTTGCATTAAAGATAGCATTATTTGATGCTACTTATGTTTTATAGGTTATATGATCCAGTGATACTATTATTATTATTTATTTGAATAGTTTATCATTATTAGGGATTTATTTTTATGAATTATGTTTATTTTTCACGAGTTATGTTATGATGAAAATTTTGTGAAACTCATTTATTTTTATAGGTAATGATATGATTTGTGTTCTTTTTTCACACACATGTATGGTTTTAATTATGTGATGGGTGACACATATATCTACCTTTAATGCATTGGGTAAATAGGTATTACTCATGAGATATATATTTTATGAGTGAACAATATATAATATTCATAGTTCTATTTGTGGACCTGGATTTCATGTCTATAATTTTATGCATGGACCTGGTTTTCATGTCTATATGTTTATGAAAGGGTCTGATTTCAAGTCCATAATTTAATGACTGATCCTAATACTATTTATAAATGTTCACAAAGTTAATTGTTCATATGTAAGACAACAATTTCATGTCTTATGTAAATTTTATGATCTCATGGGTTATGCTCTTTGATTCCCTTATGATTAATGTCTTATGGAATGACATTATTTATTCAATGACTCATATATATGATCCCTAATATGAATTTTATGATCTTATAAGTATAGAATCATGTTCTCATACCCTTATTTTCATGACTATGTTTATATATCTCCCTTTTCTAACCTTACTGAGCACCTCAGCTCAACCTTTCTTATTTTTTTCTTTTCCCTAGGTTATAAAGAATGTTTTTAGATAGGGATAATAATGGGGAAGATATTTATGGGAAACATTAAAGATCATTCAACAGACTATAAGTTTATATAATAGGTTTCTAAAGGTACTAAACTAATATGATCTTTGGGAATGTGATTATTTTTTCCACAAAAATGATGTAATATCCAATCATGGAATATCTGGGTCATTATAGTTGGTATTTGAGAAAAGGTTTAGTCAACATTTTGGAAACTAGGAGGATAAAACTTCCATGAGATCTCAAGTGATATTTATAAGGATATGTTTAGGGATGCCTCGAATGATAACTTAAGGTGCCATTCATTTAAAAGTATATGTCATGATTTAGGTATTTTATAACCAATTTTTTATTATTATGTATTTTTCTACTATGATAAGTGTTTCCCACAATATGATTTATAATATTATTCGATAGTAGTAACTAGAAGTGATAGGGTAAAAATTGAATTTTTAAGATGTACAATGTTTGGGAATTATTCAAATCAATGTCCTAAGTTGAAATCTCATGAAGAGAATAAGGGATGTGGTACGAGTATCGGTTATATTGTTGAGGATAAAGAGAATTCAAAAGACATGTTAAAGGCATGGGATGTTTAATAGTATTTTTTTACATTAAATTGAATAATACTGATTAGATTGAGGTTGAGAAAACATAATACATGATTATTATTTCATATTATATGAAGGAATAAGATAATAAAGCATGATTAATAGTTTAAGAATAAATTTGTATGATTAAAGTGTATAAGTTTTTGAATTTAAAGATTATGTTTCACAAATCATGAAATATATAAGTATTTTTAGTATACATTTTTCAATAAAGATTTAAAAGTACATGTGTAATGGTTCTAGATAGTTATAAAATTAATTTAATTGTAATGTGATATTCATGTGTAAAAAATATTAAGGGAAAGATAACCCTTAATATCTTCATAATGTGAAGATAATGATGTTTAGATAAATATATGTTTGACCTGAGAAAGTAAATTGGATAGTACATATTATATTTGAACTGATTAATGATTTTTTGAAAAAGTAGTTTATGTTATCACGAAAGGATTTTACAATATCTTTAAACGAAAGGAATATTTCCAATAATATATAGAATAAAAATAAATGCATAACTTATATAAGGATTCATGTTAATTACCATGTTCTAATAGAATACATGATGAAGGTATTCACATGTTTGTTATATGGAAAACAAGAGCTACATCATGATATATGGGGGATCAATGATAAGTTGTTTTTGAGAAATTTATTAACCTTATTTATAAAGTTTTTTAATTTCATTTTCGGAAGGGTTATAAAGTTAACAATTTATGGAATGGTTTATGTTAAACTTTTTATAAGGTTTTAGATATTAAATTATTATCTCATCATATGAGGATTAATGCATATTGGATAACTTGTACTAACCTTATTGTTGTGATAATGACAAATTTAATGACTTATCATTATATTTATGGAACTCATGATTTAATAATGCTTTAGGAATAAAAAATTCACCTCATATTATAGAATAAGAGATAAATTGGAAATTGATCAAGGAATACAAAAGTAATAGATTTTTATAATGTTAAGTAATTATATATTCTCAAGAAAATTCTTCAACTTTATGAAAAAGGTTCATGGAAAAAAAATCATGTTATCATCATTATTAATGATATTAATGACCTTTTTCAAACCTCTTTTTATTTTGGCTTTGGGATCATTAACTTTCCTCCAACCATGTTATATAAAACTCTCTATCAGAACTTGATAGTTATAATTCCCTTATATGTCCATGTTTTCACTTTCTACCAATGTTCTCCTATGTGTAAACCATGTTATGAGTTACTTTGGGTAACCATTATATTTATGACTTTCCTTTTTAAAATGTAGTTTTAGTATTCTTTTTTACGATGTGGGTTTCTATGAAAGGAACATTAATGTATTAAACCATTCATAACCTATAAATTTTTTTAGGGAGAAATTCATTTTAATGAGGGTATAATGTAACACCACTAGATTTTGTGAAATATTGTTTTTTTAATTCATTTAATATTTTCAATATTTTAAATTTCAAATAATATTGAATATAACGTGTTCTTATGAAAGAACCAAGTTATTCTTTATTTGAATGCAACACCAATCCAAGTTTTCACTATACAGAAAACCTAGATTAGATCTCAGTACACTCAAAACTATGTCTTTCTTATGTTACACTCTATTCTGAATTCTTTTGATAGCTTGCGTTGCACGCCATATTGAGTTTTACTCAACTAAAATTTACTATTAATATTGTTATAGTCACCACCGAGTCGTTAGAATAAATATTAAAAATAATATTAACTAAATTATGGAAATATTATTTAAAAATGAATATAAAACGAATCCTTTGGTCATTAATTTAAAATAAATTAAATTTAGAACTATTTAAAAATAGAGAAATTTATCTTCTAAGAAAACTATTTATAAATGTACAAACACAATTTTATCACAATAAATTTTTAAAAAAAATTATTGGTGAATGTTTTTTTAAAAAAAATTATATTAATTATTCAATAATTTTTTATCAATAATACAAAATATTTTATAGGAATAAGATTAAAAATACCCAGTTTTATGAATAAAAAGTTGTATTTTTCAAAAGAGTGATTTCTACCTTTTCATGGGAACCCATTTTATATAATTTCAAACAATTTTATAATTTTTATATCAAAAAATAAACTTATTCTTTGAAAATAGGGATATCAGTATTTATATTGGATTAGTTTTTGATATTTTTATAACAAGTTTCATGTTTTGAGGAATAGTGAAAATTTTTGATTTCTTATTGAAAAAAACTTTTTATATAAATAATTTATAGTGTTAAATAAAATTTGATGTTGATTTTAAAGTTCAATTAGATAAACTTTTAATCATTTAATCCAATTTTGTTCTTGAAAATCACATTCACAATAAATTTGGATATAAAAACATTTCTATCTTTTGGACGTCTTAACATTAAAAACATGTTTTCTCGTTCCGTTAATAAGATTATTTTCAAATTAATTTTATTAAATTAAGTGTTTTGAATTATGAAAAATGGATTCCATATTTGGATTCAAAATTTAAAAATTTAGTTAATAGTCCCTTATATTTTTGGCCAATATGAATAACAACTTTGGTAATTTTTAATACCATGGTAAAGATAAAATAGAGTAATTTAACTTAAAAATAAAAATGATAATCACAAAAAAATGTCTATAAAAACTTCCCAAATTGTATTGGATGAATTTAATTATATATTTAACAGATAAATGTCTAAATTTAATTATTTAATAGATACTTTTCCCAGAAAATTACTTTGGTATTATTAAATTGAAAGAGATTGACACTATGTCACATAGTTACTTTTATTAAGTTTAATATTTTTAATATGGAATAAAATAAAAGATATCATTGAATATATATATTCTAATAAAATATAAAATATTTATTTACATCATAAAAATTTATTTTCTCTTTTTAGTGAAGAAATAATTATCATAAATATTTATTAACTGATGATGCAGTAATTATTCAATTAATGAAATAATAAATTAAATAATATTAGAAATATTAAATGAAATAGATTTTGTCTTAATTAAGGTGATATAAAAATATTATAGGTTATTATAAAATTTTGGGGGTGTATTAAATTTATGTTTTCAAATTTATCTTGCTTAATTGATTTTTCTTAAAGACAACGTAACAAATAATGTCAAAATTGACACTTATCATATTTTATTAAATTATATAGAAAACATAAAAATATACAATAAGGACAAATGGGATAATAAATGGTATAAAATATCATAAATTTTCTATTTATTTCCCATTTTATGGTTTTTATTTCATAATAAAATCCTCTTGAAATTGAAAAAATTGTTACCATAGTTAAAAT
Source organism: Viscum album (assembly GCA_963277665.1). Taxonomy (NCBI): domain Eukaryota; kingdom Viridiplantae; phylum Streptophyta; class Magnoliopsida; order Santalales; family Viscaceae; genus Viscum; species Viscum album. The sequence continues at coordinate 40,302,101 of OY728163.1, forward strand.
TAAAATTTCTTAACAAAGGGTTAATAAAAATTATAAGGTTTCAAATAACAAATAAAATTGGATAAAATATATTATTTAATGATATTAAAACTTTATAATATGTCATAAATTAATAAATAAACATGTTATTGTGTTTGGATTGATATTTAATTTATTATAAATTAATATTTAGAGAAATTCATAAAGTTCCCCTCCCATCTCTTATAAAAGAGAACCTCTTCTCCTCATTTATTCACACTTAAAAATATATTTTGTCTGCCAAAAATATGCCAAAATATCCTTAAAAATTCCATACCTTCATCAAATAATCCTTACTTTGGGTATAAATCTAACCAAATAAATCCTTTTGTTCAAATAAAAAAGAGATACCCAAATAAGAGGTATCATTCATCAACAAATTTTTTTGTTTAATTTATGACATAAAACCCGTATTGTTTTTATTTTATTTTTATATAATAAAATTTGTATCCTAAATACACTTATATTTTTTTATATTATGTGTTCTACCTAAACCCTCACACACTTCCATCAAATTTGATGCACAACCATCTTTCCTGTGTACGAAAGAATACCACCTCAAGAACCAATGTCATTCATTCTTCCATTTCCACCATTAAAAGTTGGGAATAATGATTGAATTTATTTTTTTACATCATGTATATTATAATTATGATGTATTTATTATTCTTGAATTATTATTTATCTCATACCTTCAGGATTTACATTTTGTGTAAACATGAACATTTCATTTTCGGACGTGTGGACAACCGCCTCCTCGAGGTGATGCGATTTATTCACACATTACATGAAATTTATTAATTATTGGTTTAGTGAATTTATATGATATAGTTTTAATAATAATTATACTATAATTATATTATATATATTTCATTTACACTCTTTCTCTTAATACAACAATAAAATGGAAATAACATTCTTGCAAACGCACGACCTACAATCCCCATTAACGATGTATTTCATTTTCTAATTATATAAGTTATAGAATTTCATAAATACATTTATAATAAGTATATATAATATTCATATCTTTTTTATAATTATTTATATATTTATATAATGGTATTATTAAGAGGACTAGAAATATAAAAAATCAAAACACATTTGAAGAACAAAGTATATATTAATCGAAGCGAAACATTAACATGGAATTATTAATAAAAGGGTGATATAAAGTCCTAATAAAATAAAATATGGTATTATATATAATAATATGGTTCTGTAATATAATTATAAAAAAATTATATTTTTTTTACAGGATGTTTGTACGAGTACGACGAGAGTCAAGACATAATGTAGGGGTTTTCACATCTTACTTTTATTTCTGTGATATTTATGCCATATTCACAACCCATTTAATTTTATGGTGTATATACTACCAATTAATGTAATATATTATATTTATCCTTAAATTTATGTGAATTGTAATATACATTTTATGATATCTCTTATATGGGGTATATAATTCAAAAAATTACCAAATCGGTAGGGTAATTTTGTCTCAATTTTTCATCTATGAGAAACATGTTATGTTATTCTATTATATTCTTTTATGAGTTGTATATAATTCCCTTTGACATGTTTTATCATGAATATCCTTCTTTTCATGATATTATAGGTTTCATGTAATAAAATTCTCTATTTTTCCGTAAATCGATTTTCCTTCAAAATAAGTTTTTCAAAAATGGTTTAAAAGTTATTTAAATGAACTTTTAAGAATATTATTGAAAATGGATTTCAAAATTTTGTAAAATTTTTTCAGAGATTAATTTATATGTTTAAAATTTTATTTTAAATTAAAAAACTTTTTCTAAATGTTTTATGATTTATATATAATTTTTAAAAATTGTAAGGTTATTTTCCTCGAGAACGATTACAAGTGATCTCTCAAAATTAGTTTCCATATAAGATAATGTTATATTATTATACCTATGATTTACTGGGGATGTGATACAATGATACTATTCTTATTCTTTATATGAATAGTTTATGTTTATTATGGATTTCTGTTTATGAATTATGTTTCTTTTCCATTAGTTATGTTATGATGAAATGATTATGAGACTCGTTTATTTTTATGGGTTATAATAATATTTATGTTCTTATGGAACACATATGTTTGTTTTTAATTATGTGATTGGTGGGATCATTATCTCCCTCTAATTAATGGGGTAAATATGGATAAATCATGAGTTATATATGTTATGCGATAACTTGATTTCATGTCCACAATTTTATGCATGTAGATGGTTTTTGATGTCTATAATGTTTTGTGTGGACCTAATTTTTGTGTTCATATGTCTATAAAAGGCCATTATTTCATGTACCTAATTTAATATGTGAACCTGATACAATTTATACATGTTCATAAAGTTAAAAGTGTATGTTTATGCCACAATTTCATGGCTTATGTCAATTTTATGATCTCATGGATTATGTCCTTTGATACCCTTATAACTCATGACTTATGAACTACTATTATTTTTTCCAGGACTCAAGTATATGATCATTGATTTGCATAGTATAATCTCATAATTCTATGGTCATGTTCCTATACCCTTTTTTCATGACTATTCTTATGTATCATGCTTTTTTACACTTACTTAGCATATAAGATCACCCTTTATTATGTTTTCTTTTTTCCATTTTATAAAGAGTGGTTTTAGGTAGTGGTAATAAATAAGAATTTAATTTTTGGAATTATTGAAGATATTTTACCAGAATATAGGTTTGTGTCCCAAGATTCCAATGAAACCAAACTAATATAGTCTTCAGGCATGTGATAGTGTATTCAACGAAAACTTATGTGGTTCCCAAGTATGAAAATCATGGGTATTTTTATTACCCATATTCTATTCAGAATATTGACACATCACCCTACTGAAGACTAGCCAAAATATTCACAATTAACCCAATTCCATCACCAAGGTTTTCCTACTAGGGATAACTCCATTCACCCTCACCTCACACCTAGGCACCATTTCTAGGAAGAGGCCTCATGTTGGCACACACTAGGGATAATCACCCTCATGATATCCCTCACTAAGAATAAGAATCTATTCAAATTTTTATCACTCATGGGAACCCATTAATAAAAAAATTTTAATTGAGATACTCCTCTCTATTTCCATATATAATATCCTTCTAGGTATAAAACTCTAAATCTCTCTACATTTACCTAGGTTAGTTTATAGGTTTAATTTTATCTAGCTAGAACCAATGGGTATGACCAATATATTCACCTTAATTTTATATACTCAAATTGGTTCCATCATTACATTAGGTTTATATACTCTTTCTGGTAATCATTATTCATTTTGTGCCTCTATAACACACTTGTTTATAATTATTCACCTTGAGTTAATATACTTCTCCTTTTATCTAATATAGGCCTCCTACAAGGTCAAATTCGTAAAATTGAAAATCCACCTTCCCTATATTATTACCAATATATGGGGGTAGTTAAGTATTAATGGGATGACCACTAGGTGTAAACACCAATCCGTCTTTCTTCACCTGATTCATTTACTTGGTCAAGCATCTTAGTAAATCTCATGAATAAACCCTACTTTATCCCTTGTTGTTCACTCTAATGAAATACGAATAATATTTTATATCTTATTTCTCACACCAAAAATGACTTGAATTGGATTTTAGGTTTGGAGGATCATTATATAAGAATTAATGAAATGTTTCAATGGAATCACCTTCTATCTGGGAAACATGAATTTAAATGTCCTATCTCAAATCCTTACCATATGATCTTAAACTGTAAGGTTCGACCGTCACATATGACATTAAACTATGTCACTAAAACTATGTGTTCATTTATTCCTATTATCTAAGACACATAGAATGACTCATGAGTTTCAATCCCAACAAACTTAAAAAAACCACCTCACTTATGTGATAATCATAACGCAACTCATTATACCTTTAATACAATTCCCTTGGTTCCTTAATGCACATTAATTTGATATAATCCTCATGGTTTCCATAATGGTCACCCTAATGGGTGTAATATCTATCATAAGTGAGCTTACTCTTCAGTGATGATCATGGTAAATCCTATGAGACATGAATAGAACCACCATACGTTGAAGAGTATAAGGAGAATCATCCTTCTCTAGTGATGAGTTAGTGATGACTCTTGTGATGAGCCATATATGATACATAATTTTCTTATTTAATTAAAAATATATCAATAAATCTGGAAAGTAAATATGATTCATAATTCCCACACCAACCATTATTCGGAATTTTCCCTAGTTTTCTTTACTATATGACATTAAACTACATGTATTGGTCTTTTTCAGATGACCTTAAATAGAATTATGTGTCACGTTAAGAATAAAAAAACTACATGGGTTCTGATTCCCTTCATAGGGGTATGTAGGATTCCATCTCATGGGCTAGATCCCAAATCAACTATGGCTACTTACTCCATAGATGGTGATAAAATCCTAAGTTCCAAAATAAATATTTAAACTATAGAATCACTAACCAATAAAAGAAATTTTGAGAACCTCCAATACAAATAGATGTTGACATAAAACACATGGTTTTGATAAAATCATTGGTATAGGGAAAATTGGCCCTAGACTGGGATTTAGGAAGGATTTACAATAATATCACAAATCAATAAAAGTATCAAATTAAAAATTACCCCTTAAATAGTGAAATAACCCAATCCTCTCATCCTCTCGAATAGCATATATGTTCAATCATCACTGATAAATAATCCCAATGACTGCCTACAATTAGAAATAAATACCACAAAAACGTTCTCATAGAATCTTCAAGGGTGTGTGAGATGTTTATGTTTCATTCAAAAACACACAAGAATATATGAGAGTAATTCTATGAAATACAACCATGTATTAAGACACTCACCCCTACCCAAACATATCAATGTGTCTATATAATACATCTATCATGATTTAAGAAACTTGAAATATAAATTTTTCTTGGAGATGAATCATATAAGAATTATTGGAGCAGAGGTGTGTTAGTGTTTGGTTGTCTATTAATGGAGTTAGAATATCCATGATAAATTTGTGTTAATTATTTACTTGTAGTTTTTAATTCCATGTCTAGACATATAGTTGTTTTATTTATGCTATATTTTTTCTAATATATTTAACTTTAAATTGTTTTTAAACATGTATTTGGTTTAATAAAATTTCACATTTTTTTACATTGTAAAATTGTTTAATTGGAAGTTAAATTATTCAACAATGATTATGTTTATTGGAACGTAGGTTACCCAAGTTAAGAAAATAATGAAATGAGCTTAATAGTTGGTTTTGTTTGTTAAAAATAGGCCTTAATAGATGAAATATATCTATAATGAATACTTGGAAGAATTTAGTGATTTTTTATGAGTATTTGGAGTTGATTTGGAAGATAATTTCAAAACTATGATGTAATATTAGGGATCACATAGAAATTGTTTTTATAAAAAAAATTATTGAAGGGAAAAATATTATATTGAGAAGCCTATAAACTATGTCATGATTGGGTTGGGAACGCAACAGATATTGCATCATTGATAATTTTAGTTCTAACATCATCACCCAATATAAATTCCAAAATATAAATTGATTAAATACATTTGTAAAGTCTTTGGAATTATAATGAAACATGACCCCCATAATTTATGATGGGGAAGCTTGAAAAAGGAACTATGTTTGCCTATGACATATGACTCATAGGTTAGGTTATAATCAAAGGTCATGATTTGGTATAAAATAATGGATTGCATCATAATGAAAAATATTATTACATAACTCATTTATTTGGAGAATAGTCTAAATTCAAAAGCCCATGATTTTAGGTGTTTTGATATATTATCATTTAATTATTTGTTATGAGATGTAGAAATTTTTAGGCATAGACCACATACCCTTCCTTTTTAAATAATATAAAATTATTTCTTATGTCAATAAAATCTTTAATTATGATTTTCAGTATAATATATATATATATATATTAAGGCTAGAAAAATGGGATCATTTTATATTTTAAAGAAAAGGGATTCATTCTTAAATAAAAAAAATCCTATTTTGTGTTTTTGTCTTCCTATTAGAAAGATAATGGATGCCACCAACATGTAGGTTCTTTAGTTAATAAAAATTTACTCCACTCTTATAACTCTAGTGTGCTGCATTATAACTCTATTCAAGTATAAATAGAACCTATTTTACCAGGTCATTCTAATTATAATCTGATGGCATTCGATTATACTCAAGTAGTGTTTTATATAAATTTAAACTACCCAAAATTAATGTCTCCAATTTTTATATTTTTACACCAATAAATCTCAACCTCTAATAGCTATAATAGACAAAAAAAGGTAAAATTACTAAAAATAAACCTCGATGGGACATATAAAAGCATTAAAGGTTAGTAAATATTATTATTGGACATTGGTTTTTGAAATTTCACTGTTTTAGGAGTCTTTGTACTTTATTGTTCACATTTTCATTGTTATACCATATTAACACTCTCTATCTCTCTTGCTAAAATCTATATCATTGATAAAGAGTAAAGTGTATTCTTCATAGGATAGACACTAGCTATAACACCCAAGGTTCTCTTAATGGATACTCAATAGGAAATGCTCCATTATTTAATGGAACATACTATAGTTATTAGAAAACATGCATGTATACATTCCTTATAAGTATATGATATCTTATTTGGATAATTTTCATGCATGGTTAAACACATACTAAGGAAGAAAAGTAAAAAAAAGACTCCAAATGATATAGTCACCTTTTAGGGTAATTTAAATCACATAAACACTCTCAATTACTGAAAATATATGCATTAATTTTATCATGTTTAAACCAATAAAAATTCTCATGAAATATGGAAACATCTTCAAATCACTTGGGAAATAAAAACAATATATTATACTCAAAATGTATATAAAAAAATCTAAAAGTTTTAGCATACATTAAAATGAATTTATTAGTTTGATGGATTAGATAAAATTTTCAATGTTATAAAATATATTGTTAAAGATCTCTCCAAAAATGTACATGTAAAGAAAATCCATTAATTATTACCTGGTTCTTGGTTACCCATGGTAACACTGACTCATGGATGGGAGGACTTTAAGAACATTCTAATAAAGAAACACACAAGGTCATTTATGGAATTTCATATCATTATGATAATGATTGATTAAAAAGGAATACAAATATTTCATGCAAAATAATCCAATTTAATTCAAAATATATTAAGTAAATATATTCTCAGCATGACATCCAAATTACACTTATAGAAAATAAGATGAATACATTTATCAAGAAAAATTAATGTTTTTGATAGGTCAAAAACTAGGACCAATATAAAGAACAAAAATACACTTCCCATGTTTATAATAAAAGGGGAAAATCCATCTTGAATATAATATTTTGGAGAAAAATATAAAATAAAGTAGAAAAAATAAGAAAGATTCAATGTCTAAAAATAGTGTGTAATCATTGTCTCGCATTGCTCAATTGAATCATGTGGTGATATAGCCAAATGTTTCATAACCAATATAAAGGTATATGACCTACAAAATTATTTTATTTCTGATTATTTTTTATGTTATTTAAATTAAAAATCATTAAAACTACTAGATATAAACTAGAGGAATGATATTGGGAAAATACCATAGAATTAAAATAACCTAAAAAGAGGTATATATATGCATATAATAAAATAGAACAACTCTCCAATGAAAAGGATGAATTGATCTTAAATATAAAAGATAAATCTAATGTGGATCAATTTAATTATTTTATTAAATATCCTAAATAGGATCTTTCAAAATTAACCCAAGGTAAATAATGTGTTTATAAAATTTTATGTTCATATGGTAATGGGATGAACTACTTTTAAATTGGTTTCACTAGTCAATCTATGTTTAATAAAAACCAAGATTCTAAATGAAACATCTCAATATAAAATCTATAATATTTTACATAAAATTAGGAGTCTTATTTATGAATAATATTATAAAAATTAATATTTTATTAGATCAAAAAAAATTCAATTCCAATTTAATTTATCAAAAACAATATCCTCAATCGAAGAAAACATGGCTTCTAAAATCTCTATTACAAAAAAATAGAACTAACTTTATATGACTATAAATATATATATTATAATGATCATTCTATTGAAAAATTATATCAAGAACAAATCCCAAGGAAGTAAATGGAACATGGATATAGAATGTTCAATGAATATGTGCAGTGACTACTCCAACTTCAACCACCTAGAAAATCATGATGGTTGACTTGTCACTTTAGGGTATAAATAAAAAAGAAAGATCATTATTACAGCTGAAATTGGTTTATAAATTCTGTTTTTATTGTATATGGTTTTTATAGGGATTAATGTAACAAAACTAACAGAGATTGTGAATCAGTATGAGTGACTTATCATAAATTACAATTTCCCCCCTCTTTTACCTCAACACATATTCAGTGAATAGAACTCACTATCTTTTTTTATAATAGACATTTCCTTAAATGAATTTAATGTTAATAGTAAGGAAAAAAATTAAGTCACACCAATATTTGATAACATGGTTCTCCTACATGATGGATGACTACGTCACTTATGTATAGTGGTTATTATCCCCCCCCCCCACAGTTCCTTTTTAATTATGTAGGAAAACTTTAGGGTAGTTAATATCCATGTACCTATATTATTAGTACCAACTAAGTAAAATGAAATGAAAAAGATTTTAATATTATGATATTGAACTAACTGGTTATTCCTTTACCAATACCGGTTTTGGTGGTCACCTCTAAGAATAATATTTAGTAAAAAACAATCTTTTGGACTAAATAATATCCTTAGTGTATAGTAATATGAGGGCTACCTAGAACATATAAATCATCCCAATTAATCAAAAATTAAATCCTTATGAAATTGATATATCATAGGCTAGATTTATCAGTTGACCCTTACAATATATGTAATCTTAGTCTGGTCTTCTTACATACTCTTTTTTTTGCCACAATGACAATCAGTAGGACAAAGGTTGATATCTTCTATTTTCTTCATCTTCTTAAATGAAAAATGATAATATTTTTACACATATAATTTATATCTTCATGACCCTGACTTTAAGGATATTATTATAGTGTATAAAATTCTCTCTCTTTTATCATATTTTTATACTCCTTATTATTCTCATTTTTTTCTTAGAATATCTCATGAACATTTTATTAATAAATTGAATATAAAAACCCTAAAATATCAAAAAAATTATTCTTTATCATTATTATTAATATAAAATCATTTAACCATCCACTGATAATATCTTTAAAAGCCTCAATATTTATCCTCCATAATAACCACAATCACTTAATCTTCACATATATATGGATAACGTGAACATTTCGTGATGAAAAGATCTTCCTCGTACTGAGACTTATTTTAATCATTTCAAGGTTGCATCATGGAATCTTTGATCCCAACCAAAAACAGACCATTGTATTTTCCTATGTAATTAATAGATTTTATGGCATGGAACTATGACATGAACATTTCCAGTAACATTCTCTTCATCACACACCATAAAATTAAATTATCCACATGATGTGACCACATCTCAGATTATAAAACTAGCATTATCTTATGTCCCCTCTCATAGATTTTTGGTGTGATATTATTCTTATATGTGGATATGAAATTCAAATTCAAATTCTTTCTTTAGAGAAAATAGTTTCATGAATCACGAATTACTCAAAAAATAATTTTGATGTTTAATATTTAATGAATATCCCAACATTATCATATTTAATTGTATTTAATATTGTCTCTAGTCATGATTATCATCATAATAATTATATTTAAATCATTAATGAATATAACATTAATCCTTTAATTTAATAATTATTCAATAATATGAACTTCTGAAACACTATATCAACTTAAAAAAATTCACAGTTTTGGTAAAATGAATACCCATTATATATCACCTTTGATAATGTGACGAAATTTAATTATTTATTACCTTAACTTAATATATCATAGATTGATTATCATACTTTTTCAAAATTTCCCAATATGTTAACTTTTAAATATTTTTCTTTTTCACATCAAACATTTAACATTTGATAGTCTCGAATTTTTTTAAAATATTGATTTCTATGTAAGAAATAATTTATCATATGTTTCCTAGTTAGTAATCCCAAGGAATTTAAAAAATATTAGGAGGACCGTTACATATATCAGTGAGGATTTGATATTTGTAAAAAAAATTGAGTAACCCCAACGTATCAAAAATCTTATAATTACATATCATAGTATGGTTTTTACTTTGATGTATTTGAAATTCTCATATTATAGATGAATCCTATCTATCTTGAGTAAAAATTGTTTTAGTTTTATATAATAGGAAAACTATTTGAGTTAATTTTACATATCGTTGGTGTAATTTTATATATCAAAGTGAGTACCAATACTTTTCATATTATTCAATCAGAAACTATGATAACATTTAAACATGAATATTTATACCATTATGTGTCATAGAGTGATTCTTATACTTTTACAAATTTTATCCTTCAACTTATAATTTCATAAATATTCATGTAAGATTTGAACTGCTTTAAACGTGCATAGGTCATTTCCAATCACTACAATTTATCTTAAAAACTTCAAACTACATTGGAATAACTTTAAATCATCTCCAATCATAACCAAAATAATTATAAACCTGTATGTATCATGTAAATACTCCTTAATGTAATTTAATATCACTACCTAAAAATATCATCTAACAATGAATTCCCTATAAATAATTATTTATGAATGATAATCCCAAAGTTGTATATACAAATCAAATATTCCAAAAACTAAATAACAAGTTTCCATAAATCATTATAATGATATAATATTCCAGAAATATGTAAGTTTAACTTCATAGTGTAGTGAATTTACAATAATTAAATCTCATTTACCTATATAGTTCAATAAAAATTAATACATATATTATAAAAATGATTTTTTTGTGAATAGTGATGTTTAAAACATTCTTTATATTTTTCTTCACGGGATGTGCTGATTTTTTCAATGACTTCCTTTGGAACAATGTTGGCCTCTAACTAAATTTTTATTCCCATTATATATTTATATAATATTAGTAAATTCAATTTTAATTATGACCTAGGGAAACTAAATATTGAATATATTTTTCCTTTTTTGACTCTTTAGGAGACCAAGAATTCTTTCCAATACAATGAGAGTAAAATTTATTTTACAAGTCTCAGGTTAAATGTTATGGCTCTAGCTATAGATCTTTTCCAGCTTATCAAGGGTTCTAAATTCTCTCCATATATCAGATGAATTATTCCACACTGGTGATTTATCATAAATTATTACCTCTAAATATTATAGGGTCATTGGATTGGTCGTAACGCTCTTATTTTTGAGAAGTAATTCAATATAGATGGCTCATGTTCTCATAGATCCATGAGAGTGGTGGTATTGTTCAAAAATCTATTGGATATATGGTGATATATTTTAAAGGTTATTATGTCCATTTAAATTATCTATAGGTGTAATATTGGGCTTTTTGTCATAGTTTCTGTAACACCGGTAGATTTTAAAAGAAGAATATTACATTCAATAGTGTATACAACATGCAACACCTTGCTTAAATGGGCTAAATAATAATAATAATTAAATATTATTATTTTAACATAGCTATTGAATTTAATGGTATGAATATAAATAAACACATTATAAAAATATATATAATGATCTTTATCAATACAGATTTATGTATAAGCATTCAATATTTAGTAAAGTCATTTTTTCTTAAAAAATCTATTTTCTTCAAAAATGATTTTAATCGGTTTTTGTGAGAAAACATTATAAATATTTTATACCAATTTCAAAAGTTTTACAATATATAATTAACATCATTTTATAAATAAAAATCATTAAATTATCATATAATATTTTTTTAGAATTTTCTAATAAAATTATTTTTTAAGGAATATAGAAAATATTCATTTTTATTGAAAATTGTCTTTATTTTACAAGTATTTACTTTGTCTCATTCTATATTGGAATATTTTTAAATTTTAATTATATTTTTTATTAAAAAACCCACACAAATTTCATTATAATTAAAATTATACTTGAAATTTGGTATGAAAACATTTTTATATTTAAGAATACATTTTTCTAGAAAACTGCTTTTCATCACATTTTATGTGTTTAATTTGAAATTAAATTATTCCAATTTGATTAATTGAATTTGATAAAATGGATTAATATTTTTAATCATCATAATTATTATAATTTAATAGTTTCAATATAATTTATGTTAATTATGTGTAGTAAAAACATTAAACATCTCTTACCACATTTAAGGTTAAAACATGTTTATTGGGTTTAAAACTAAAGAGATATGGGTTAGAATTACCTAAACACTTCAATTTAAGCTATTATATGAGCTTTTCTATAAAATATATTAATTTAAAGAGTTAAATAATTTATTTTAATATAATATTTAGATTTTTAAAACCCGATGTTGTCTTTTTAGAAGATAAGTTATATTTTATTCAAATTAAAAACAATTTTTGGGTCTTCTCCTTTAAGATCATAGTTTTCATAATCTATTAATTTCTAGCATAATAAAAAAATTCGAAAAATAATTTATTTATTTTTTAACCAAAACAATTATGGAAACTAGTTTATTACTAAATTTCATGGTTAAATGATTTTTACTCTTAAATTAGGTATTTTCCTAAAAACTATTTTTAATTTATTTTTTTTATTTAAATATAATATAATATTCCTAAAACTTTTAGCATGATAAAATTGATTTTAAATTTGGAATCATAATTTCCATAAAAATTAGAATTCTGCTTTTATTTTTGGAATTAAAATTATGTTATCGTGGTATAAATTTAAGTTATCAAGGTTAAGATTAAAATGAGTTTCAAGTTGTTTAACTAGGAAATAAGGCTTAGAATATATCCATAATTTGTTTAAATGTTATTGTTTGAGTGTATTTATACCCTATTAGAAATTGTATTATAGTTTTTTCCCTAGTTCAAATTCACATGATTATGATTTATATTATTTCTTCTTCCAAGTAATTCAAAGTGTGTCCTTCCCCTAACTTATAAATGGTCACCTCCTGTCATCTCTTCCTCACATATTTTTAGCACTCTATATCAAACTATACCTTCCCAAATACCTTCCAAAAATAACTCCCCAAAACATATTGGTATTATATTTTTCATATTACCAATCATGGATGGAATAAGGTGTAAAGCAATGGAGTTTGTATGAAGAGGAGGTATAGATTTTAACTTAATGTTTTATTTTCATTTCTTTTCAAAAGGCATTCAAACATTCTTAAAACGCGATGAAATAATAAATATATTATATTAGATATGTTTATAAATTTTATTTTAATTAATTAACATATATCCAAATCTTCTTTCATAAAACAGGAAATGAAACCATCATTCAGTTGTACGACAGACTATGGCCTCATGATCTAATGTAATTAATTTTCCATTACTGCCTCTCATGTATGGTTATAAATATAGATTTAATGTATATATATATGATATTAATGATATATTTATCATTATATAAAGATAATATATTATCTTATTTCTTATATTTCCTTCCATTGAATAAAGATAAGGTTGTTTATGCATATGTGTGGATTACCACCTCTACGAAGCAATGTGATTCCTTTTTTCATGACCACATCCCATGGATTATATATATAAGTGTATTTAAATAAATAATTTAAAATTTATTATATAATAATAATTTAGAAATATAAAATAATAATTATGTTTTTGACATTATGTCTGTTGAAAAATGAAAATGTTACTCATGTGTATATACATCCTACCTTCTCCTTGATTGTAACATAATTAATTTTTCATAAAAATATTTCATAGATGGTATTAAAAGTATAATTAATGTATAAAAACTATAATTATTTAATTATTATTATTTATATTATATAATAAAGTCATATTTTACCATAATCAACTTACCAATGTCATTTTGGACATATAAAATGAATATCATCAAAAGAGGTGACATGAGCTTAATTAAGTAAGTAAATGTATATAGCATGGAAATAAATAGAATAAAAAAATTAAACATTAAAAAGTTTATCATTAAAGTATATAAATAAAATAATTTTATTACTCAAGAATATAAATAATTTAATTGATGATTCAGACTTGAGGCAAGGGACACATTACATTAAAAAACCCGTTTTAAATGTTTTATTGATTTATTTTCTAAATATTTTCCTTCAATGAAAATTTTTAGAAAAATATTTCATGATTGTATTTATATATAAATAAAATAATTATAAATAAAATTTTATTTCTCTTTTTACTTTATTTCAATGGTTTTAAAAAACAATCTACATATTAATTTTATATGTAATGTTTTTGAAAAAAAGTAAAAATGAATTTTCTATTTTATCATATACGGTGCCAAAAACATTTCCTGGCATTATAACAGTAGTTTTATGTTTAGATATATTTATAATATTTTTATTTTTATTCAAATAAAAAATCTATATTCCTTTGTTTTTATTCAAAAATGATTTTAAATAGGATAGATATTTCGGTATCCATAAATGTTTTCCTTGTGGGTGTAAGAAATATTTTTATAAGTATGCTAATGTAAATGAAATAATTCATGTGTCGTTATTCTGTTATCATTCTGGGATGTTTTCTATGATAATGGGTGATCTTTATATAACTCGTGATGATGGGTGATATCAATAATGGGTGAGATAGACCACATTATCTAAAACTCTAAACCAAAAATATCCTCAAAATGTAAGAGATTAATTCTTGATATGTAACTCAAGATTAAGTAATGTTTATGTCTGTATATTTATAGTTTTTGTCAAGGGATAGGTTAATATAAAATTAGAGAATAGTATTTTAAAACATAGACTACAATCATGGAGATATGTTTCTGAAAATGATAAAAACCTAAATTTTTTGTAATGTAGATATAGATTGGTTTCCTAACAAAAAAATCCTTATCTAGGTACTATAAGTTGAATGTGAATACAGAACAGATGAACCTATGGTTAAAAACACTAAAAGGGGTGGATATGGTATTAAATCTATCATCATTAGGAAACTATGAGTGAACCTAAGGCTATACACATGGAAAAAACTCTCAGAGGATAATGTTTTAGTTAATTCGCGCTCACTTCGTAAACTATTATGAAGATTGAGAGGGTAAAACTTATGGAAACCTATGAATAATCCCTGTTGATTATCCTAATGTGTCATGTATTTATATGTTTAAAGGTAATCATATGTTTAATGTAATAGATACACCTTTTGATATTTTATGTGATGCAACACATTGGGGGAAATTTATAGAGTATTTATATATGTTTAAGGTATATCTATCCATTATATTTAACATATGAAAAAATAAATTTAAGGAATAATTACATTGTATTTTTTGGAAAACAATTTATATGTTTTTATGTCCTTTAATATTTATATGATATTTTATGTTGATGTAAGTTTGGGTTATTGTAATTTATAAACTCGTTTTTGATCGTATAGATAACCCTGAGATTGAAAATTTATTTTGGTGATTAAGTGAGTAATGTTATTTTAGAATAAGATCACTATTTTTTAGGGAGTATTATTTGATTAAGGTAAATGTAATATTATATTATAAGATGGTATTTTATTTGTGAAATTAATGTTGAATTGTCTTTTATAATCATATATTATTTTAATGTAGTTTTATTGGGATTTGGGTTATTTATGGAAATGATTAGCATATTTTAGAGATTATATGACTATTGAATATAATGTTTTGGGTATGTTAAATTTTGATTAAAAATACTATATTTAGTTAAATTAATCTTATAAGAATATTTAATTGATTCCCCTTTATTTTTTCATTTGTTAACTTAGAGTAATTTGAAGAGTCATATTTGGAATGTTTAAAGTTTAATTTTGGGTTTTATTGTTGCATATTTTAAGTTTTTTGAAGATTTTTTTTTTATTTTTGATGTTATAAACCTTATTCTAACCATTTTAGTTTTGGTTAATATCTAAATACATGATGAATAACTACATATATTTTTGAGGATTCTGGTATCTTTAAAAAGTTTGTTTTATTGATCCAGGGACGTAAAATTCATATTGAATACTCATCATTTGTAGAAAAAGATGACATTAAGGCGGAAATTGATTAAAGGATAAGATTATACTTATCAAGTAATTATATTTCCTCATGTTATTCATCTATATGGTAAATTAATTCATCAACTTGGGGAAAAGAATCTCAAATAAAAAAATTATACTATTACCTTAATTTCTGATGAATTGATGGGTTTTTCACATCTCATTGATTTGTGTTTTTGTGATCATTGAGATTCTCATTATCATTAATACTCATTTGATCAATGTTCCTTTTTACTCTCTATAATTATTTAAACATTACTTTCTCCCCCAGTTACATATTTTTAATTCCCACTAATGTTATCTAATTTGGAAATCCCAGTTATGTTTTATTCTAGATAGCCTTCATATTACCTTGTCCATCTTTTAAAGTGTAAATTTTATCAACCCTTTTTATAAAGTGGGTTTTTTAATAAAGTTATTTTCAAATTTCAAACACCTGATTATTGAACTCAAAATAAAATCATGAAGAAATAATTTATTAAAATCAATAATGTAACACCCCACAATTTTAAAATAATAACATGATGTTTCATAGTGTATATGACATACAACATCGGGAAAAAACAAATCACAACATATTACTATTTTAATATGTCCTTTATAACCTAGATATTGAATTGGTGGGTATGAATAAGAATAAAAAATTATGATATATATATATATATATATGTACATCTCAATAAAAAGTTACTAATAATAATTCAAATATCAGTAAATTCTTTTTATGATTCCAAAATATGATTTCTTAAAGAATGATTTTATTGGATTATAGGAATGAATATTATAATTATTTTCATCCTATTTCAGGAAATGAAATTAAATAAACTATTTTAATTTTTTAAATCATCATATCAAAATTATATTTGGATGAATTTTTTTTAATTTTTAGAAAATTTTGATTTTTCAAATGAATAGTGAAAACACTAATTTTTATTGAATACAACCTTTTTTATAATTATTTAAAAAGTCTAATTATAGTTTTGATTTTTTTTTAAAAATTTAAATATTTAGTTTAAATTCAGAATATATATATATATCACTGTAATCAACATTATACTATAAATTTCATAATAACACATTTTCAAACAAAAAAAGCCTTTTATGTAAAATAGCTTTTTTCTTGTTTTGTGGGTCTAATTTTAAATAAAATTCCCCCATTTAAGTGAATTTGATTTTATAAAATGTATTCCATTTTTTTATCAAAATAAATAATATATTTTTGTATGGTTATATTTTTTTTTATTCACAATGAATAGTAAATAATGTGAAAAAATTAACCAGGGTTAACATTAATATAGGTTTATCATGGGTTAAACTAAAGAGAGAAGGGTTATAATTAGCTAAACACTTCAATTTATCTTACTGTATGAGTTTTATTAGACTAAATATCTATTTATAGAGTTAAATAAATTATTTTGAAACATTATTTTAAATTGGAGAACCCATGTTTTACTTTTGAGAAGATACGTTATATTTTATTCGAATTTTAAACTATTCTTAGGTCTTTGAATTTAATGTCATGGTTGGGAGATTAAATTCAGGATTGAAATGATTCATACAACTAAAAACATTATTTTTTATTATTTAACCAATAAATTCTTTAAATCCAATTTATTACATTATTTCAAGGTTAAATGATTTTTATTCTAAATTAGGTATTTTCCTAAAATCTAATTTTCATCCATTTTGTGTTCTTATGTTAAAACATATTTATTATAACTATAAAATATGAACCTGGAAAAATGGGTTCAAAATTTGGAATCATAATTTCCAAATTTTATTATAATGAATGTTTTATTTTTTATCTTATCGTTAAGTTATCATGGTAAAATTTTAAGTTATCCCAGTAAAGGTTTAAATGAGTTTAATGTTGTTTAACTATGAGATAAGGCTAAGAATGTATCCAACACTTTTAAAAATTATATTTTTTGATTTTATTTAAATACTATCAAATAATATATTATAATTTGGGGTTCCTTGGTTCCAATTTAATTAATTATGTTATATATAAAAATTATTTAATCATTTATGTAATTCAAAGTGTGACATTACCCTCACTTATAAAAGGTAGCCTCCTCTCCTATATTCATTACACATTTTTATCACTATCTATTAAAAAAATACCAAACCATATATATTTATAAAATACCTACCCACATCCTATATGTATTATTTTTAATGACCTATAATTTTATTAATGAAAATTCGCTTCTGAATATTAAATTGTTTTATATTTCGTAATATAGCATTAATAAAGAAGATGAAAATCAAAATAGAAAATAGAAAAATATTTTTATATTTAAATTTAATTTAAATTTATATAATATACAAGGAAATAATAATTTTATGTATTATAATGGGACAAATAATATAAAATAAGACAACAATAATATGAAAAAATGGATATCCTTGATCCCCTAGAATAATGGCAGTCATGAACAACACTGCAGAATAGAAAATGACAAATATTAATGAAATATGGATTTGAAAATGAATACTTATATTTAAATTTTATATAAAATAGAAGTTAATAATAATTAACAGTATATGAATAATTTATTGGAAGTAAAGAACCCATATGACCGTTAATAATCTGACTGTTGGAGTATTAATCTAACTATTGGAATTGATTCATGGCCTTTATAATAGTAATAAACTATTATAAATAGTAACTTAAATTTTTAAAAAGTATACTAACAAATATAATTGTAAAATAAAATGTAGGTACCTTATAAAATGAAAATTTGATATATTTATACTATGGTAAATGTAAAAAAATGTATAAAAATGATGAATTAAGTGTTTGTATTTTTTTCACAACATAAATTGATTTACACAATTATATTAAATATAAGTATTTAAAACAAATATGTTTCCGTATAATGGGTTTATAAATTAATATTATGTTTATTATAATGAGAAGATATTTTTATTAAGCTCTAAGTTATTTTTCAAGGGATCAAAAAAATGATCATAATATTGAAATTGATATTATTCAAATAAATGAATATTTCATTTGAAAATTTAATTTAATATATTTAAAAAATTATTTTTATAAATTGTCTTTAATATTTGGAATTTACAAGCCAGAAAATGGTTATGTTGAATTTAGGTTAGCTTTCTAAAATAGTATATTTTTTTGTTAAATGTGAAATACAAAAAAAATGTGATATTTAATATTTTAAGCTAAATATAGGATTTGTTTAGTCATGGATTATATAAGAACCCATTAGTTCATACTTTCATGAACCATTTACTATTTATATTCTTATGAATCAATACTATTGGTAGTATTGAAGATAAAAAATATTATAATGAATATAATATTCACAAAACACCCATCTTCTCTCTTTATAAATACCACCACACATATCACCTTATCAAAAAAACTTATATACCTTGGATATGTCAAAATTTATACTAAATTATCTTTCCAATACTCTCCCTCACATGTTAGTTCAAATGGTATCATCTAATTACTATTTCAAGGATCCTAGTGGTAGTCTAAGTGGAATCGACCAACGGAAGAGGTAAATTCTTGACTAACCTCTTTCAATTTTATTCTTCATCTACCATCCCAATGTGTTCTCAATGAAAATGAAAGTAGTAAAATTATAGTCCTAAATAAAATGATTTTTTTTATGGTCAGATATGGATCTTCTACTACCTTCATAATTTATTCTTAAACGAAAGAATCATTTACAATATGGTTGGTTCACAACCTCTATGATGAATGTGATTTTTTATACACCCCCTTCAAAGATGGTTATAGAAACAATATTATCGTTAAATATGATTATAATAAGTTTTTTATAACTAATATAAAGTCAATTAATGTTTAAATAATCATTTAATTAAATAAAATGAATCTATTTTTTGGACAGTCTATAAAATTGCCTAAATTAACTAACCGTTTAAAATTAACATTTTTAGAAAATGAATTTACCCTATGTCAGAACAAAAATGGGTATTTATGACCATTTAATTTTTTTAGTGAAATGAATACCATTTTATTTCAGTTAGGTAATTGGATTCCCATATGTTATGAATTTCAATAATTATCCACAAGTGGTCCAACATCGGAACCATGAAATAAACACCCTCAAAAAATAAAAATAAAAACATATATCCCAATCAAATTTTTTTAAATTTCTTAATATATTGATGGTAAATAAAATATCATTGTAAAATTTATAAAATTAATTAATTAATTTTTATAAATTTTTATCCCAAATTTTAATAATATGTGAATAACGATTCTGTAACCAAAGTTGATGGGTTTCTATGAACCACACTTTTTATTTGTGTTAGGACTTTCTATGATCTAAATAAATATCTCTCTAATTATGATGATAAGGAATGATTCTAAATTATTTTCATATTTCCATTAAATATATACTTATCTCATTATTCCTACCTTTAAGTAGTTAATACATTAATTTCTCATGATCCTTTTTAAAATCAAATACAATTTAGGGGAAGTTTTCTATTACTCAATCATTTTATGTAACGCTAATTTAATTTATTTACTCTGACCCATGATTTAAAAATATTTCACTCCTTCTTCTATTTTGAATATTTATTAAATGTACTATGATTATGATATGATCCAAGATTATGTTACCCATTTCATTCCATGGGAATTCATATATGTATGACTTATTATTGATTTCCTTGTGCAGCATGCATAAAAATGTACATGTTATGATGGGTTCACCTAGATATCACTATAATTTTTTTAGTAATTTTATTATCCCATGAGATGGTATTTATGTGATTAGGGAGTAAGCCTAATCCATGATGTCACTTTTTATAACATATGACGTCAGGAACCAAATTTGTTCTCCATCCAATCAACGCCTGACCCAGTCCGTGGAAAGGCCCGAAGGGCGTTCCAGATCCCCACGATCTGGCATAAGAGACTAAGTATCAAAAAGTAATGTTATGGAATGATTTACCCAATACAATAAACACAAAATAACTTACTATATTAAAACATTAAAACTAAAAATAGACAACCAAATAGGCCCTTAAACTATGATCAAATTTAATGTTTACAACTTGACCCAAAACCCAAAAGAGACTATAGAAAAGGAGAACCAAAACTCAAACTCAAACCTTTGTGTGACAAGAGGATCCACATCACCAATACACCAACACCATCCTTCATGAGAAAAACCACTACAACCGAAACCATCAACGCTAAGCAAGATGCCTAGACCTAGAAAACACATGGAACATGATATACATACACAAAAAGGTGTATGTAGAGTGTGAGTTGAGTGGCCAGTAGGATTTTTCCAAATAGAAATATTCTATACCACGACAAGAAATAGATAATGTAAAATTCATATTCAACTCTTTATTTAAAAAATAATAATGAAAAGAAATACAAGATAAAAATGAAAAGTAACACTTGAAGAAAAAACATTTCACAAATGCTACCTAAAAGTAGAAGAGAAAAATCACAAAGAACACACGCACACTCAAGTGGTCCTCTGTATGCTGATGGAAGGAACTTAGTCATGAATAGTGGAGCACCGTGGGTAAATCCCTTAAGGATTTTAGAACAAACGGGGTCCTAGAGATATCATACCTTAGTGTGAACATGGAATAGGTACCACATAAACCCACATTCTTATGCATGAGCCACTAGTAGAGAACACACCAATAACCTAGTGGTCTCCAATCATCCCAAAAGTATAGTTAGTTTTGTAGCGTCAATCATGGTAGATGAAACGGGGATGAACAACTTATGTATCATCTAGAAAACTAGTCCTAGTCCGCCCACCTAGATACCTGGGTTTTCCCTTGTGCTCATGTAAAAGTTCACATGCACACACACCACATCACTACATTCATAAAAAGAAAAAATATTTCAATTAAATTACCCTTCTTTACAAGAAACCAACTTTCCATTTTAATACATAATGGAAAACCCCTTTCTAACACCCCTTCCACCACTTACAAAATTCCAAATTTCCTTTTTATAACACATGAAAACAACCCTACAAACCAACCCCAAAAAATGGGACAAGACCCTGCATGAAACCAATCACACTTTAATATATTTTTTTAAAATAATGTTTTCAACTTTCAAATAATTTCACAATTTATACACCAAGTGAATAACAAATATAACATGCTCAAAATGATCCATTTTTTCCTTAGAAATCCCTATTTAAACATACCCAACACAACTTCCCTTAAAAATATAATTATCAACTTCCAAAAAACCTTTAAAACCCATTTTAGAAACATTACACTAAAACAAAAACAAATACATAGCCCGTAACTTTGTTAAAATTTCATTTCTAACATATAACACACAAATCATTTCAAAACACCACAAAACCCCCAAAATTATTCCAAATAATGCATTCATAAGCATAAAAAATACATTAAATTCATCTAAAGATGTTAGGTCACAGAATAATTAACCAATTAGTGGTTAAAAAATTAATTAAACCCCTTAAACAATAAATTATACACTTTTTAGAGTTACCACATCAATACCCAAATAAAAGACACAACCATTCATAAAAAATGCAATTTCATCACACACGCACGTCAAAACATTTATAAAACCCATTTTCAATAACCCAATTTAACCATAAAACATATAAACCATAATTAGATAAAACAATTAAATTATATAAGGTTGTTAAGGCACGAAACCATATACCTATATATAGAAAAAATTCACAACTTGGTTCATAACCCCAATTGCTCACCTGTTTCACCGCAACAAACTCAGATTTAATGCTAAAAACAATACATCAAACAAAAATCATCATAAATGGACCCAAAATGATATAAAACATAACCCATAATTATACCAAATGGAAGCAATGACCATTCAATGTAAAATGCACCTGTGGTATGGGTAACAGAAGGCCAACCAAGCAAAATGGGGGTTGGAGGTGAGCCGCACCGGAAAATATGACTGGAAAAGGGATATTGGAGCAAGGGGTTATCCAAGGAAAATAATCACTGGAAGGGGTGTTGGACAGAGCAAGACCGGATGGTAGGGTTTGTGCTGGCTGGAGGAGGGCTGCGCGGCTAGATGTGGGTCAGTCGAGGGTTGCGCCCCTAAGAAGGAGGGTCGAGGTCACGCTGGGGCACTACACTGCTGAGCAGGCGGGGTGCACTGGACCGGTGCGCTAGGATGAGAAAGAGGCAGTGCTGATTCGGTGGAATGCTTACACCGCACAAGGACAGGGAGGCGATGGGGATGTTTTTCTCTCACCATACACATAGAAAGGGTAGGGGGATAGGGCTTGCATGATAGAAATTAGGGGAAAGGGGGGGCTGTAGCATAGGGTAGATTTAGAGTTTAAAAATAATAATAATAACAGTCAAAATCAATAATAATAAAAATAATAATAATGATAATGATAATGATAATGATAATAACAATGATACTTAAAATAATAATAATAATAATAATAATAAAATAATAAATATAATGATGATCATGGTCATGATAATGACAGTTATAAAAATAATATTTTAATACCTATACAATTATGACAAAACAATTTAATATTAATAGACTAATTAATGAATTAACAATAGTAATAATAATAATAATACAAAAAACACTAAAATAATTTTATTTTTTTCATTTCTTTTAGCATTAAATTTAATCATTAATTTAGTTAATTAAATAAATAACCGTTCACAAGGCAGGTCACATTGTGGTCTTGCGAAGCCACACGGCTTTGACCATGCCCTGTGCATACGTCAGACATTGTCAAACCAAAATGATCACTTATCAGAAAAAGTGCACAGACTCAAGTCGGACCTGCCCACACCTCAATGAATCATTTTTAAAGCCAGGTAAAATTATAAAATAAATATTGTTAACAATTATGTTAATAATAATAATATTATTATTTACACAACAACATTACTATTATCATGTTTTAAACATTTACCTATTTTATCCCCATAAAATATTATTCATTTAAGAATTGGGAAACCACAAGGGCACTCAGGCTGTCCAAACCGTTACTTCTAATTGTATGGTTCTTGCACACCGTTCTGAAACCCATAAATATAATTAAACCTTAAAACATTCAATCTGAAACCCCAAACCAAAATTTTTCCAAATGATGTGAGTATGTGAGAACAAAAAAATACAGGAGTGTCTAAGGTCGGGGTGTGACAATTCTCCCTACCACAGACACTTTCTTCCCCTATAATGTCACCATGCCAAAAATTAACAGAACTTGAGTCCATGCCTAGAAAAAACCAAAGGAAACCAAGGGGCTCAGGGTGACCATTCCTAACACACCTCACACCTGACCAAATCAAGAAGAAACCACAGAAGAGGACTGAGGGGAGAACATGAGAGGTTTATACCCACCTTAATAATTTCACTAACACTCAAACATTAAAACATAAACACACCACACCCAGGGGTGTCCAACGCAGAAACTCCCAAAACAAACTCATTCAATTTCTCCACATCGACCAAAAAATAGGCCACAGATTTAAATGGACAGCTTGCTATGAAATGACCAAACAAACTAAGGATGAGAAATTAACTCAACACCTCCCACACTAACCAAATATAAATCCTCAGTGAAACAAAAGACTAGAGAATTTATAGCCGGAACTCAATCCACTTTCTCAATGCTAGAGGAAAAATAATCCACCATTAGGATTAAAACCATTACAGGGAAAATTGGAACTTTGGGACACTATGACAGAGGAATCCCCTACAAAATCGAAATACACCAGAGGAAAAACCACAGAGAGAAACCCGAACTAAGAAAGGTCCCAGAAACACCAACCATTAATTTCAAAAAACCAAACATCCCCCTAACGAATGAAATTGGTACCAAGCACAAATTCAAAATGGGTTCTTTTCATTCATGTGCCCAACACCCATCAAGGAATCTGAATGATTTAGAAACCACACCCAGAGAAGATAAGGACACTCAAACTGTAGTATAACGAGCACATCGCACCACCACCACAAGGATGAGCTTATGATGACGATAATAATAGAACAAATAAACATTGTATATTTCTTTACCAAATCATAGAATAATATCTAGACTGAGGTTCTACACACCCTCGAAAAATTCTGACTATGCGCAAACTTAACCCCGAGACCTGTATTTTGGGCCTTGATAGCTGAAGCATATCCTGCCTCACAGTCAGGAATTTGCATCCTCAGGGCCCCAACTCCTTCTCCCACCCAATGATTCAAATTACCAGAATGGTGGTTCATTTTCAAAGGGATGCAACATGACGTCTTAGAATACCTGAACTGACCATAATGGTAGCAGAAAAGAAAATGGTCTAAAAAACTGGGAGTCAGCACTGATGAATAATATATTTGAGAAACAGGTTCCTATGGAACACCATTTTCTCATGATGGGGAGCCCTCAAGAAAACTGACTATCCTTTAACCACACCCCAAATCCAAAAAATGATGAGGCACCCAACCTCCACTAGTCCAAAACTGAACCCTCCAATATAACTGAGGCAATACAGACTCTAACAAACTCAAGAGTTCCCAACTACTTGAATATGTGATATGATCCTATCAAACCACTCCATTCCATTTAATAGATCTCAACCACCTCAAATGAATAGAAACACCCAAGAATAACAAGAAACTAGGCATGAATCACTAGCGACATTAGCGACCTTTCTAGGATGAAAAATCTGAAAAACACGAAGAACACAAGTGAAATCTTTATCAAGGAAAACCTCTATCAAGGAAACAACCCAAGCCAAGGGAAACAGGCTTATAATCCAAACATATAAAAACATAAGAAAAACTTACATTTCCAAAAACCACCCTTTCTTTTAAATTTTAATAACTCACTTATGGCATCTAATGAACCATCACATGTGCATTCATCCAATACCTCTTACATCATCCATGGACAAGTTCCACCCATGCACTCTCCACACATACTCACAAACATGTGACCATCCAAAAATAATTCAAAGGTTCAAATATCTTTTTTCCTTACCAATTACAAACACATACCAAATTTACCAAATCAAAACACTTCCTCTTTAAAAACCCACTCTACCTATTTAAAACTATTTTAACGAAAATAATTTCCATTTCAAAACCACTTTCATTTTTAACACACACTCACATCAAACAAGATCAAAATGAAACACAACCAACAAAAAAACCACAAGAATGAGGAACTTGTGTTTTTGTCTAACTCAGAGACAAAGTGGTGAGCCATTCCCTATGTAAGGGATGAAAATAAGAGGACCTTGAAAAAATAACTTGGACTTCACATGGGTCACCACCCCATTTCAGGCCATAACCTAACCCAATTCACCTCTATTGTGATCCCTCAATCCAAAACAACCAAAGACAGAAGACTCAAATCTCGGACTACCCCTGGTGATTCAAGGATAAGTGATAGAAATAGTTTGAAACTCTCTTCCCAAACCTGCCTCCCGAGTCCTGACAGTCCAAATCTCTTTATAAGCTGACTCATTGCAAATAAAAACAAAACCGAATGATCTTAACCTATCTCCGATACCATTTTTTCATACACCAAATTAGGTTTTCATCCAATCGACACCCGACCCAATCCACGACAAGGCCCAAAAATATTTCACCCTGACCTAGTCTCTAGTAAGGCCTAAAGGGTGTTCCCAATTCCCATGGTCTGGCACAAGTGCCCGGGTATTAAAAAGTAAAGGCACGGAATGATTTAAATGAAATAAATAACACCAGACAACTAATATGATTAATAAATAAAAACTAAAAATAGCCAACCAAAAAAGACCATAAAATATGATCATATTTAAATTTTACAACTTGACCAAAAACCCAAAATATAATACAACAAAGGAGAACCAAAACTCAAACTCGAATCTTCATGTGACATGCGTAGTCACATCCCCAAGCCATCAACACCAACCTGCGTGATAAAAATCACTATAATCCACACCATCATCGCAAAACCCGACACATAGACATGGAAAACACCCGGGACAAGTTCTGCATACACCGCAAGGTGTATGTGGGGTGTGAGCTGTGATCCCAGTAGGACTCGGCCTAATAAAAAGATTACATACCACAAAATCAAAGAGATAATTTAATATGATTATTAAACTCTTTATTTTTAAATAATTTTATGGAAAACATTTTCAAGGTAACAAATAAAAGGAACACTTGAAGAAAAACCATTTCACAGACACTACATTAAAGTGAAATAGAAATTCATAAATAACAGAAACACACTCAAGTGGTCCTCAGTATTTCGATGAAAGGCATCACATCATGAATAGTGTAGCACCACGGGTAAATCCCCTAAAGTGGCTTGCACAAATGGGACCCTAGAGACAACGTACCTTGGTGTAAACATGGCATAAGAGACACAACCATCCATATTCTCATGAACGAGCCACTAATAGGGAAAACACTCATAACCCAGTGGTCTCAAATCATCCAAAAAGTTTAGTTAGTGATGTATCATCAAATATGCTAGATGAAAATGGGATGAACCACTTATGTATCATCTTGCATACTAGTCCTAGTAAGCCTACCTAAATACCCCATGTTTTTCCTTATGATTGGGTTAAAGTTCACATGAAAAAATAACACATCACTACATTCACATAAAGTAAAACATTTCAATGAAATCACCCTTCTTTAGAAACAACCCACATTCCATTTTAACACACCATCGAAAAACCCCTTTCAAACACTTTTACCATCACCTAAAAAA
This sequence comes from Viscum album, assembly GCA_963277665.1. NCBI lineage: Eukaryota > Viridiplantae > Streptophyta > Magnoliopsida > Santalales > Viscaceae > Viscum > Viscum album. Next base: position 40,330,086 of record OY728163.1, read on the forward strand.
TACCAGATTTCCTTTTTATAACACAATAAAACAATACAAACCAACCCAAAATAATGTTCTAATCCCCTTTATGAAATCCATCACACTTTAATCTTTTTTTTAAAACAATCTTTTCGCCTTTCAAAAAACATTACAATTTTGACACCAAATTCATAACAAAGCTAACATGCTCAAAATGATATGTTTTCCCTTGTAAATCCCTATTTAAAAATACAAACCTAAAATTCCATTAAAAACGTAATTCACACCTTCCAAAAAACCTTTAAAACCCACTTGAGAAACATTACACCAAAACACACAGAAATATATATCTCCTTCCATTGTTAAAAATTCATTTCTAACCTATAACACACAATTCATTTCGATACACCATATGTATCACATAATTAATCCAAATAATGGAGTCATAAGCTTAAAAACACATTAAATTAATCTAGAGATGTTACAGAACAAAACCATTAAAAACATAATGGTTAAAAATTTAATTAAAAACATTAATCAATTAATTAAATACTTCTAATAATTACCACATCAAGACCCAAATAAATGAAACAACCATTCCTAGAAGAAAATATAATTTCATCACACACACACGTCAAAACATTTATAAAACCTCTTTCACATCACCCAATTTAATCATAGAACATGTAAAACTTAATTAAATAAAAAAATTAAATCATATAAGGATGTTCAGGCATAGAACCACCTTCCTTGGTGTTGACAAACATCGTAACTTGGTGCACAACCCCAATTTCTCTCCATTCGTATAACAATAAACATAGATTGATTGCTAAAACTAGATATTGAACCAAAATCATCCTAAATGGACCCTAAATAACATGAAACCTAACCAAAAATTCTACCAAATTAATGAAATGACCATCCGAAGTAAAATGCACATGCGATAGGGGTTACGGAAGGCCAAACAAGAAAGATGGGGGTGATGAAGGTGAGCCTTGCTGAAAAAACCTGACTAGAAAATGAATATTAAAGTGGGGGGTAGTTGGAGAAAAAGAATCACTGGCAGGGGAATTGGCTAGATCAAGATCATATGGAAGTGTGCGTGCCGGCCAAAGGTGGGTCTGTTGATGGCTGCACTTATGAGCAGGAGGGTTGGGTTCACGCTCGGGTGCTGCCCCACTGAGTAGGAGGGGGCACACCGGACCACCATTTTGTGAGGAGAAGGAGGCAGCACAGATTTGGGGGCCTTCTCGCACCTCACAAGGAGAGAGAGGTGCTAGAGATGGCCTTCCCGCACTGCACACATAAAGGGGGTAGGGGGAGAGGGCATGCATGATTGAAATGAGGGGAATGAGGGGGGGGGGTGTAGCATAGGGTAGATTTAGAATTTAAGGAAATAAAAATTAAAATAATAATAATAATAATAATATGTTAATTCCATTACAATTATGAAAATAAATTAATATTTATAGACTAATTAAAGTATTAATAAAAATAAAAATAAAAATAATAATATTAATAATAATAATAATATTAAAACAACACTAAAATTATTTTATTTTTTCAATTTCTTTTATCAGTCACTTTAACCATTCATTTAGTTAATTAATTAACTAACCATACGCTGGGTAGGACACATGATGGTTGGGTGAAGCCAGATGGATTCAATATCATCATATGTGTGTGTCGTACATTTTCAACCCAAAACACTTACTTACCAGTAAAAGTACACAGACTTAAGTTGGGCCCGACCTGTGCCTCAATGAAACATTTTTAAATCTAGGTAAAATTATAGAATAATAATTATTAAAAATTATTTTAATAATAATATTATTATTTTTTACACAATAGTATTATTGTTATCATGGTCTAAACATTATCTATTTTATTCTCATAAAATATTATTATTTTAATAAGTGGGAAACCGCAAGGGCACCTAGGTCAACTGCACAGTTACCACCAATCGTGTGGTGCTTTCACACCAGCCTAAAACCCATAAATATTATTAATATCTAAAAATTTCAAACCAGCACCACAAACCAAGATTTTTCTAAACAATGTGGGACCGTGAGAAGAATAAAATAAATGAGTGTCTGAAGTCGGGGTGTGACATGTGATGTTATCCTAGAAGTTTGCATTGAATCATGTTTATGTCAGGTCTTATGTCACTGCCACATTACTATATTTCCAAGGTCATATGATTCCATTTTATTTATGGAATTATCTATTGTGATTAATGGGCCATTCTTTTTTGATATGATTTTATTCTTGTTTGACTCAGATGCTATGCATCGTTATCATGTTTACTCCCTTACTGGGAATTATAGCTCACAACTTTATTTTATGTACTCTCTATGTTGTCCTACGAATATTTAGGGGATAAAATAGATTTATGAGTTCATTTTTTATATTTAAATCATATTTTTTATTTTATTCTCATGATGATGTTTTATATACCTACTATTACAAATATAATAGGCATTTCGATCCATGGTTTTTTTCTTCAATAGTTATGTTAAAAATAATATAACAATGTGTATAAAAGTCTTGGGTTGATATTTTTAGTATTATTGTATGGTCTTCTTGTTTTTTTAATTAGGAATATAATCCTTTAGTGATAATCCCGGTGGTTAGTCTAAGTATATAAGAATATCCAAAATATTTGGAGTAGTATACAACAAGCAGTTTCTAAACCATTACATTGATTTCTTGATACTAAAATTAGGTAACGCTATGGAATAGATATTTCATGGGGTAATAACCCTAAAAAGTATCCTTGGTTGTTAACTTGATCATCATCTGGTGCATAGAAAAGAGGCATTGCTACAAAAATGGTTTGAAACTCATAGAGGATATGCTTTATAAAACACGAAACTCTTTATAGACATTTATGGACTTAAATAAAATTCAATGTTAGAAAACATAATAGGAAATTTACCATGGATAAACTAAATCAAAACCTATAGACTCATATGTTAGGATATGTATTTCATTTAAATGTTCTTCTTTCTATGTTAATAGTTTCCATTTTTATATGTTTTTAGTCTGATTATTATCCCAAAGTTTATTTTAGATATTGTAAATGACTAGAACCACAATAAAATATTGAATGGTGTGCTCATAATACATTAATGAGCTTAAACATTCCTACATTATTATAGTTATAAATATTATTTCATATCTTCCATGTTTTTTATTACTATTCAAACTTAACCTCAAAAAAGTGGTTGAATTATTTGTGAGAAAAAAATGGAGAAATAATTTTATACAAAGTATATTACTCCTCCCTGATCAATGTTTGTGCACTAAACCTCATAGATAATATTTAAATATTTAGTTTAGTTGAGTTTCATGCTATATTTGTAATGTTTTGGTGGTACTTATATAAAGACAACATCAATTTTATTGAGAGGGGTTTCACCTTTCACATCTCTATTCATCCTCCAATTATATTCAATTGTTTGGAGGAAGATAAATATCATTTTGAATCTTTATCTCATGTATAGATATTATTGACTTATAAGAAATCATATCTAACTAAACTAATTGAGTCCTAGGAGAGAAAAATGATTAAATACATGCCCATTTTCATGGGTTATACATATTTACTCCTTAATGAGTTTAATAGTCTTCCTTCTAACTGAGTGGTTCAGTTCTCAATTGAACTTATACCTAGATCTCTTTGATATCCAGAACTCCTTACATAATGGACACCAATCTATTGTAATATAAAAGAATAAGTCATAAGAGAATATTGAAAATGGTTTTATAGGATCTATTACTTCACTATGGGGTGTTCTGGTCCTTTTCGAAAATAAGAGGGATGGGTCAATGCACCTTTGTATTGATTATGATAAACAAAAATCATGATAAAGAAAAACTATACACATCCTTGGGTATTTATATTTTTGGATCTACTATGTGGTCTATAGTATTTTTCTAAGGTGGACCTTCAATGAGGATATCGCCTATTATAGTTGAAGAAGGAAGATATTCCCCAAATTTCCTATCAAAAAAGTTATGGACAATGTGAGTTCCTAATGATTTCCTGTATACTTTTTAATGATGTAGAAATATTTTTGGACTTAATGAATATAATCTTGATATTACCAAGAAAATTTTTAATTCGTATTTATAGATGATATCCTTATATACAAAAAAATAAATAAGGATCATGGGGAACATTTAAATACTATTCTAATTTTTTTTAATGGATAATTTATATAAAAAGTAAAATGAATATGAGTTCATGATGGTGGAATCATCTATTTTAGATAATATTATCATCTACAGTGGGATATATGTGGACACTTATAAGAAAAATGAAATTTATGAGTTACTTATACCATTATATTTAACATAAATATATAGTTTACATAGACTATACAGGTATTACTGGTGAGTTGTGGGAATCTTCTCACAATTTTCAAACCCATAAATAAGATGACTCAGAAGGAAGTAATTTTTTTCTAGACTAATGAGTGTGAATATAACTTCAAAGAGTCCAAAAAATATATATATAACTACATTAGTCCTCATGATAACCTCAACTGTGGAAAATTTCATTGTATAAAAAAATTCTATAAATAATGTATTAGATTTTTTTTATAATACATAATGATAATGTGATAGGTTATGCCTCAAGTCATTTTAATGAACATGAGTAGAACTATCCATGTTAGGATTTAGTGTTTTCTACAGTGATCTTCACATCGAAAATATAGAAGGATTATCTCTATGGGGAGAAGTGTGAAATATATTTAGATCACCATATCCTAAATTATATATTCACATTTAAGGATATTAATATGTGATAAGGATGTTGGTTAGATCTAATCAAATACTATGATTTCTCAGTCCACTAAAATCATTGGAACAAAAATAAATATGCAGATTCTATAAAAAGGATGGATTTGAGACCCATATAAGTGATGAGAATTTAGAATGATATAATCATATTAGTCTTAAAATGGATGGAAATGGGGATTATAAAGGAAGTAATATCATTGTTACCTTATCAAAATATTACTTAAAATCCATTCTAGAAAACGTAAAGGATGCCAAAAGAGATGATGAGGAAATATAGAATAAGACGGAAGCTATATGAAAAGGGAAATCCCCGGAGTTCAAAATTGATGAAGAATTGGATCCATGATTTGGTTCATGATAGTGTGTACTATAAAATCTTCAGATAAAGGATATATTGAATGACTCACTTATCTCAACCTTCTCCATCGACCTTGGGAATATGAAGATGTTCCGAGATCTCTAAGAGCACTATTAGTGGGACAATATTAAGAAGAAGATAATGGAATATACATCAGAGTGACAAGTATATCAGAAAGTGAAGGATGAAATAAAAAACAATAAGGGGATGATGAAACCATTACTCAGGACTATATGAAAATTGGAAAACACCACCATGGTCATTTTCACTGGTCTTATGATGGAATCAATAAGAAATATTTGTTTATGGGTTATGGTATATCATCTTATAAATACTACTCATTTCATCTCTATTCAATAGGAATTCTCACTCGATAATATTGCATGGGTATATATCAAATATGTGGTGATGATGTATAGAAAACCATTATAAATTATATCTGATTTAGATTTTACATTTACCTCAATGTTCTTGAAGAGTCTTTAACATGTTATAAACACTATGTTGAACTTCATTATGGATTATCACCCCAAAATTGATGGCCAAACTGAGCATTCTATCTACAAACATGATGATATTTTGAGATCATGTTGGATGGAATTCAAATTTTTTTGGGATCAATATCTTCCTTAGTTTGATTTCTCATACCACAATAGATTTCATTCAATCATTAAAGTGGATAATTATGAAGCTCTTTATTGGAAGAGATGTAGAACACCTGTGTTTTGGGATAAAGATAGCGAACATGAGTTGTTGGGGCCTGAAATAGTCGAAGAAATTATATAAAAGGTCAATGCCATTAAGAAACACATATGATTATCTTAAAGTTGAAAGAAGATAAATGTTGAAAATCATTGACGAGATATGGAGTTTGAGGTTGGAGATAATATGTTCCTCCACGTATCTTCATAAAAGAGAGTCATGATATTTGGGAAGAAGGGAATTTTATTTCCTAGGTACATCATCTCATTTGAGATTCTAGATTACATCAGTGTTGTGGTCTATTGAATATCATTCCCACTAACCCTATTTCAAGTAAATGGTGTATTCCATGTCTCCTTATTAAATAAGTACATATCACATACCTCACATGTATTTAATCTAGTGGTTGTATAGCTAGAAAATTTTATCCCTTTTGAGGACCATCTAATTAAGGACTTATATATCAAACATGAAGTTCTACAGAATAAATAAACTCACCTTGTCAAAGTATTATGTTGAAACCAATTGTAGGAGGATATGACATGGGAACCAGACAAATCCAAGAAACAAAAGTACCCCCACCTATTTTTTGATATAGTAGGTAAAATGAAACTTCAAAGATGAAATTTCTTAACATGAGAAGAATATAACAAACTAAAATTTTATTAATGGAATTTCCCTTATATATATAATTATTTTATATTTATTAATATATTATAATATAAATAACATAAAAAATAATAAAAACTAGACGCATGTAATTATATTGACTTGTAATTTTTATTTAGAGAATAAATATGGATATAATAGATGAATGTATTACAATGGGATAAAAAATTTAAAAAATATAACAATAATATGAAAATTTGGATCTTCTAGATCACCTAGAATAATCATAATTAAGAAGAACATTGTAGATGTGAAGTAGAATATTAATAATGAAAAACGAATTTACAAATTAAAAAAATATATAAACATTTTAGGGAAAATAGATTTTATTGAATAATAAATAGAATATTTTGAATTTATAGGATGTAGAGAACATATATGAGTGTTAAAATTTTGATCATTGTAATAGTAATCAGGCCATTAGAATAGTTATATGATCGTTGGATTAGTAATCTGACCATTAATAAGAGTATCCTCACCTATGGAAGTGTAATATAATATTTATGTTTCTTATAAAATGAAAATATGATATATTGTACTATAGTACAAGTAAATAAATGTTTTAAAACTAATTAATTAAGTTTTTGTAATTTTGTAAAAAAATGTTTTTGTAATTTTATAATATATACTAATTATTTATAAGAAGGTTCATTTTTATAAAATGGACCCATAAATTAATATTATGTTTTACTATAATTATAATATAATATTATGATACTATGATCAATTTCTCAATGGGTTATAAAATTGATCATAATATTAAAATTTATATTTTTCAAATAAATAAGGATTTTATTTAAAAGCTATATTTATCATATTTAGAAAATTATTTTCATAAAATGGATTTCATTTTATGGGATATAAAAATAAAAAAATTGTTATGGTAAATTATTTTTATTTTTAAAAAATAGCAGATTTTTTATTGAATAATGAAATACAAAAAAATACAATATTCTACATTATAAGAGAAATTAATGTATTCCTTTAGTCATGGTAGATGTAAGAACCCCTTAGTTAAAATTCACATGAATAATTCTAATAGTCACAAGAATCAAAAATACTATTATTCTTGAGCCAAAATGATTAACTAATGAATATACCAGTCGAAAAACACCCCTCCCCCCACTTATAAATACCACCCATCACCTCCCCTTATCCTCACTAATTCTAAGACTCAAATCATTCCAAATTTCTAAAAACTACCTTTCTAATAAACTCCCAGATGTATTAGATATTTTTTTGTCATCCAAATACCATTTCAAGGATCCCTAATGGGTGTACTAAGAGGTGGCACCCAAAGGAAGATGTAAAATTCATAATTAACCTCTTTAAATTTTATTTTTCTTCTACCACCCACATATTTTAACCATCCACCCAAAACATAGTATCATAATTATACTAAATATACTTATATTATATTATTATGTTGTAATATTAATCATGTAACCTCACCTTAGTTAATTTATAAGGAAAAAATGATTCACAATGTGGTTGTTTCACCGTCTCTATGAACAACACAAATCATTTTTTCCTCCACATTCAAGGATGGTTAGATAAAAGCTATTATGGTCAAATATGATTATAATAAGTATATTAAAACTTATTTCAGGTTCTAGAATGTTTTAATAATAATTAAATTAAATAAAATGAATCATGTTCCCGATGATCAACAGAAAATCCAAAATAAACAAACCACTTAATATTAACATTTTTACTAAATTAATTTTCAATATTTCAAAAACAAAAAGGGAATTTGGGATCATTTCAATTTTTTGAGGGAAATAAATACCATTTAATTTCACTAATGATGTTTTAGTCCCATTTGACTAGAACATCAATAATTATTCATAAGTGATCCAACCTTGGAATGATGAAAGGAACACCATTAGAAAAAAAATTAAACTTTATATTCTAGTAAAATAGCTGAAAATGAAAATAATAAAATTATATTAAATAATATATATATATATATATAATTATTCTAAATTAATTAATAATTTTTAATTTATTTCCATATATGTTAATTGTATGTTTATAATGATTCTAGAACATAAGGTGAAGTGTCTCTCTAAACCAAACTTTTCTATTGTTTTTGAATTTTATCTCTCTAACCCACGTTTTCTCTTTATTTTATGTTATGGAATGATTATAAATTCTTTATATGAGTCCCTTAAATATATACCCTTCTAATTATACATTATTTTAATTTGTTAATATATTCTTAAATTTAATTTCGCAAATTCCTTCTTTAAAATCAAACCTGATAAAGGGGGAAATTTCTTTCCCTTGATCAATTTTTATATTCCTCATTTAAAATCTTTAATCATATTCATGATTTCAAAATATCTAATTCATTCTCCTGTTTGTAGTCTTTATGAAATGTCCTTTTATTATGATACGAGGAAACATTATGCAACCCATCTTATTCTTTAGGTAATTATTATGTTTATTCCTTTTGATTGATTTCCTTTTTAGACCACATAATCATGTACATGTTATGATGGGTGTGCCTAGATTGTTTTCTAATTAATTGGGTAATAATTTTGTCTCATGAGACGGTATATATGGTGTAGCAACCCGACCCCAGAAATCTCCGAGCTAGTATATACTACTATTACATTGTCATGATTACAAGGAATAAAATCTCAAAAGACCGATCAGTTTATTAGTCTTAGTAAACCTGATAGATACATGATTCTAGTATTACAAATGAATACACTAATTACAACATAATTTTTTTATCTATTGATGATAACACTAATACATCACGTATATCCAATAATATCTTTTATATTAATCTTATTGGATTAATGGGTAATGGAAACAAAATAAGGGTGATTTCAAATAATATGTAAGGGTAAAGTATAGCGGATGAAGTAATGAATAAATGAGATTAATCATTATGGCATGGTAAATAACTAAACATATATACCACATAATCAACAAACTAAGAATGGAGTGAATAAACAATATGACAATGTAATAAATGGAAACACATGCCATCTAATTAATTAGAAAAGAAAAAATAAACATGTAAAGGAACGAAACTCAAACACATTACATATATATATTTAACTGAACATGAAATGAATCTATAGATATGTGGACATAAAATCTCATGGATGAATAATAAATGAATCTAAATGAAGGAAATTATTAATTATAGAATGTCATGTCTAAGGAACATAAAAACCAAGATTGTAATGACCTTTACATAACGGATAACAATACGAATACAGACCCATTTAATTTATGAAACTTATTTTTCACATGAGAACCCATCAATTCATCGAGGATCTATATAAATTTTGGGATCCTCCCCTTTATTTCTAGTCTAAATAATTTCTCATATCCAACAGTTTAAATTAATAATATGCCTTATCAAATATCCATATTGAATAAATAAATAATAAATCATAATCATTTCCCTAATTAATCAATTAAATTTCAAAGTAGACACTGTATGTAAAATGGAGTACAATTTAAAAAATAGTAACTTCCATGATAAATGAAATTGATAATTTTGGAGAAAATTTAATGTTCAAAGATCATAGAAGATTTAATATTTCAAAAGGACTATCAAATGAACCAAGGAAGTGAATATTATCCTTATAAAAATAAATCATAAACCATCCATTGGAAGAATAAGTATGGTAACAACAAATAATATCCCATGTGGAGTAAAATGAAGTGTTTATTATGAATAGAAATACTATGAAAGGATCTTTTGAAACAATTATTGAGAAAAATATACTTTTATTTTAAAGAAAAATTTGAAAAATATTTTCTTTGAAAATAACATTAGAAAAAAATTCCTCTAAAAGTAACCATTTAAACAGGAAAAGTAAGGTTTAAATAAATTACAGTAGGTATATCTGCAAATTTCGTATGAGGTAAAAGAACATTCCATTTTTACGGTAAAAAGATAGAAAAAAATGCCTTGTTTGAAAGTGGACAAGAATATTACATTGAAAAAATTAGTAAAATAATAAAAGGGTAAATATTACTTTAATAAATCATTTTGCAATGGTAAAAAACAATTTTTAATTTTTTTTAATAAAACAATATTTTAAAAAGAAATTTTTTTCTCAAACTTCATAGAGGAATTAAGTCTGATTTCCATAAAAATATTTTCTAAAACATTATGAGTAAAAAATAGTGGAGAATCTCAATAATACATGTAAAAGATCATGAATGACTAGAGGTGTGAAAAATGAAATTTTTTATTTAATAATATTCATATAATTTCCATGAATTCAAATACCATTGAAAGATCATTGATTTTATTATTGAGGAAACTAATCTATAAACATTACAAAGTGTCCCAAACCACTATGAAATATTTTAAATCATAATCCTCATGAAGGAATAAAATTTCTAAACACCATTAAGATAAATTAATTCATTACATAATATTTAAAATTTTTCATTATATAATCCACACAAAAGAGGTAAGTTGTAAACATAATATTTATCTCACAAAAGTATAAAAGTGATATGAAATATCTATTACCATGTGTTTCCTCTTGTGTGAACATCATTTATATTCCTATATAATAAACTAATTTTAATTAAATAATTTCTCTAGAAATTTTTTCATTTTTATCATTCATTTTATTTCACTTGTTATTATTTTGAATACAACTACTTAAATAATAATGTTTACATTGTGTGTTTATACCAAATTGGATATATGTGTCAAAAAAAACATTGTTAGGTGAAATATGAAAAAAGGGGTCATTATATAACATCTATAAAATAATAATAATGAAATAATTTTCATATTTATACATAAATTATACTTTTAAAACTAATCATTAATTAGGGATATGAATAATGAACCAATGTTACAATCATGGAGACAGTAGGCCATACGTGCACATGAGTAACATTCTCACTTTTCAATGATCGTTATGGAAAGAATGTAAGTCATATCTTATACTTATATAATAATTATTGTATAATAAATACCATATTATTAAACATATATACTTATATATATATATATAATTCATGGTATTTAATTGTAATCATATCCCGTCGAGGAGGCGGTAGTCCACACATCTACGAACGATGTTATTACTTTTTAAGTGTGTTTGAATGAGTAATAATGAAAATAATAGATATATTGTATCTCGAGAAAGTTAATTATTTAATGAATATCAAATAGAGTTAATTTATGTTACATATGTTTAATTAAATACATCCTTTATAATTTCCATATATAGTGTGAACAAATCATATTAATTTGAGGGGGAGAAAGTCCATACTTCCCCAAACGATGTTATCGTATTTAAAAAATGGAAAGTATATAGGTATGTGTTATAAAAAATTTATATAATCATAAATACATAATATATATAATATATAACATATATAAAAATAATTTACATCATAATTACCAACTATTGAAGGTGGTAAAGGAAAAATTAACAATCATTGTTTTGTGAGGCGGTATTTATTTCTGCACATAAACATTTTGTTTGTTAAACATTAGATGTAGGCATGTGTAAGTATAGTTAGAAACCTTAAAATAACAGTATAATAGTATATTGAGGATATGTTTTTTGTTATATAGTCAAATAAAAATAAGATTTTAGGTTGTGGAAATGGAAATAAAAATATAGAGCTTAAGGAACGATGTTACCTCTTAATCAGGACACATCATTGGGTTTTTACCAAAAGGATTCCATGGGATTATTTATGAACAATGTGAGGATTATAAGTGGAGGGTAGGGATATTTAGGATCTATTTTGGTTGATCTTGGCCGATCTAAAGTGTCTTTATAGGTGTGAGTAACTGGGAGGAGATGAGGCCTTTTATAGTAGAGGAGTGGCACTCTTGTAATATTTTCACAAAGTAATTCCATACATGTTTTTATATTAAAATTAGCACAAATAATGGTCCTATTTAAATAAAATGGAGTATAGGGTACAAATAGTTTCATAAAATGGTTGTTGGACAATTTTTATGTCATTTGTGACCTTATGATCATGGTTCAGCCCCTTATTAAGCTTAATATTACCTTAATCGTTGTAATTGATTTTAATTACATTCACTAATATTTTAGGTAAAAAACTAATATTAAAATATTAGAAATTATAAAATTTTCTAATTTAAAATCTGGAATCTTATTTTACATAATCCAATGACATAGTTGGGGCAAATTAATTTAAATTTAATCTCGCAAACGGGACGATAATGTGAGTTTTTAAAGTAAAAACATTAAAACTTTTACTATGTTTATATATTCAATTTCAAAGATAAATTGATTTTATTTACCTAAATTGGATTAATTTATAAATAATTTATATAACATGACTTTAAAACCAATTAAACATTTAATTTAATATTATAAATAAATCATATGAATAAGCAATTTTAAATTGAAATTCATTATTTTCCACTACTCATTAAAACATTAAACATCACAGAAATATACCAAAACATCACCATAATATAATTTTTATGTCTCTATTTAAAATATGAAGTTTATATTGACATAATAAATCTATAAAAGTTCAAAAAACATCATTTTAAATAGGTACCCCATTAAAAGGTTGTAAAAGTGCCGTAATAAAAATATAGATTTATATATTTTATATTTAGTTTTTTCTTATCTTATACCAATCAAATATATTGGTTGAATAAAAAAATATTTTATTGAATATTATATATACATATATATTAATTTAATATTAATTTAGTTTTTTATTTTATTTTGATAAAACAAATTTTTGAGTATAAAAATAGTTTTTATAAAAACCATTCCCTTTATTTTCAATTGGTTATTATATCCATTTTCAAATAATTTTTTACCATTGAATTTATATTAATTTAAACTATAATTTTGAAAATTTATTTATTACTATTCATAATTTCTAATTTAATTGATACTTTATATCTTATTTTATTTTAATAATATATTTTTTATCAAATAAACTCTATCTTTCTTTAAACACAAGCCAATGAAGAAGGTCTCTCTTTCATGTAATGTAGGCTAACTAATTGTTTCGTTCATGAAAATATATTGAATCTATTGAATCTATTTTATAAAGAAATGATATTATAAATTATCCAGATATTATATACCCTTATGATCTTGGTGTCACATGAAATATGTGATATCCAATACTGTGTTTTTACTTTATAATTTCAGGGTGTTACATTCTCCCCATATTAATTAAATTTCATTCACGGAATTAAGACTCTATATTGGCGATATATGGTTTGATAATTATTATGATTTAAATCCCACATTGAGAGAGGTGGTCATAAAATATGATCTAGAATATAGATAATGGAATGTAAAAAGGTCACATGGACTAACATAAAACTAGGTCTCTAAGTATGAGAACATTAGTGGAAAGTAGAGATATATACTTGGGAAAAAATGTAAATATTTATAGGGAGTTATTGATGCCATCAATCCCAAAAAATTTAATGACCAATTTGATGTTTAGGGCCTCAAAGTCATAGATCTTAGATTATTTATAAGACTCCCTATTCAATTTAAAAAATGGTATTATGACAAAATTTTATTTATAATTCATTTTCCTAATGTTCAGTATTTATTTTACTTAATAAGAATTTAAGGAAATACAATTACATGATATATTTATATAAACACAATTTCACCATTTAGTTTTACTTAGATCAATTCTAGTTTATATCTTACTTAAATAAATGTATATCCAAAAATCAGATTTGATGCCTGAAGCACTAAAATACACTTTTATCGGATCTTAAGGGCCATAAAAGAGTGAAAATTATAAATTTTTATCTCTAATTATTTTGAAAAACTAACATTGTTAAGGAATTAATTTTTATCCTAAAAAGAAACACTACCGGTTCATCATTAATAATTATTCATCCAATTTTTTGACTAAAAATAATGACATATTAACTAGGAAATTGTGTAGGTCAATGGTTTGCATAAAACGCTTATTGTCCTTCGATCATGGGTTCAAGTCCAACAGCCTCACTAGATTTTATTGGCTGTCACCCAGTGTACAATTAGTTCTTTTCAAAATACAAATTAATATAATTTACCAAATCAATATTATGGACATCCATGAAATAAGTTTAATCACTAAATATCCTTTTTAATAAGGTTTCCAATACAACATTAATATACATATACTTCATCTGTTTATTTTTACATAGGTCCTTCCGTGGCCTATGTTTTATTCATAATATATTTTGTATGATTTTTAATCAAGAAACATTATACTCAATCCTAAAAATAGTTTTTACCATGGATTTTCATTTTATTTATCTATTCAAATCCATCGTAATGGTTTTTAAATAAAATGTGAATTATCCTAAGAATATCTCCAAGGAGTTTCATACTAGGTGAAAATTAAAAAATGTTGTTATGTACTATATTACAATAAGTCATGCCTGGCACACATTGTTAGAGTTATTACTCTTTGGTACATCTTTTACAGAACCACATCCACATGTATTACCTAAAAATTGATATATTTCTAGTAAGACCCACACAATATATTCTTTAACAAAATTTTAGAGTATTATTCTATAGTTTTCCTCAAATACTACCATGTGGTTGTGTTCTATAGTCTGGTTTTCCTAAGTCTAGTTCTCAAGTTTGCTATTAAACCTCCCTTTGATACCAGCTGTAGCGACCTGGCCTTATAAATCCTATAGTCGGTGTCTACTTCATTACTTTAGCTTGATTAAAAGTAATTAAATCCTGAAGCATTTATTAGTTTATTAGTCTTGGTAAACCAGATACATACATGGGTCTAGAATTGAAAATGAATAAACTAATTACAACACAATTTTTTCTTTCGAGGATAACTCTAACCCATCCAATATATCCCTAAAAATATTTCATAGAACTATTCTTGGATTACTAGGGAAAGGAAATAGAATAAGGGTGATATAAAATGATCAGTAAGTGTAATGTATAGTTGTATAAATAATGAATCAATGAGAATAATAATTATAATATCGTAAAGAACTGAACACACATAAAATGTAATAAAATATAAATAAGGAAGTGCATAAAAAGGTTTTCAAGGTAATAAATGGAAACATGTTTCATCCAAATAAATAAATAAGGAAAAATAAATATGGAAAGGTAGGAAACTGAAACACAATCCATTTAGTAAATCAATTTTTCCTGAAATCCGTCCATGGATATTTGGATATAAAATCTAATGGATAAATGATAAACTAATCTAATTGAGGAAAATGCAAAATTATTTGAATTCATGTCTAAGGAACATGAAAAACTATACTTCCATGACATTTCACAAGATGATTATAACTAAAGATAGAAACCCATTTAATTTTTGGAACATATGTGTCTCATGAGAACCTATTAATGCATCGGGGAGCTATATATATTTTGGTCCACCTTCACCATAGCCTTTCCAAATCACTCATCATATTGAATAGTCAAAATAAATAAAATACCTAATCAAATATATGTATTGAATAAAGAATATAGAATTATCAATATTTTACCCAATAAAAAAATAGATATAAAAGTAGACATCGAATGTAAAACATTAAATGGTTTAGGTAATAGTAGTATCCATGATAAATTAAATGGATAATTTAGGTGAAAATTCAACGTTCAAAAATCATAAGAGATTGAATATTTCAAGGGTACTAATAGAAGAATTAAGGAAGTGAGTACTATCCTTGGCCAAATCAATCATAAAAAATCTAGAGGAGGAATAATAATTTTATCAATAAATAATATCCCAAGTGGGGTAAAATAAAGGGCTGTTTTCATTGATTAATAGAAATAATATAAGAATATCTTTTGAAAATATTGTTTAGGAAAATATTATTTTATTTTGAAAAACTGTATGATTTGTTTTGTAGAAAATCACATTAGAAATAAATTATTTATAAATTAATCTTCTAAACAAGAAAATTAACTTCAAAATAATTATGGCTGGTAAATCTGTAAATTTTGTAAAATGTGAAATAAGATTCCTTTTTCACTGTAAAGGGTTATAAAAACTACCTTGTTTTTAAAGTGATACAAAAAATCCTTTGAAAAAATTAATAAAATACAAAAACAATAAAAAATCATTGAAAAATATTTTTTAAATTTTAATTCCATTTTGGATTTTGTTTAGTAATACATGGTCTTTATAAAAAAAATATGTTCTTTAACTAAAGAGATAAATGAAGTCTGGTTTTCTTAAAAACATTGTCTATTATCTTTTGTGTACCCAAGAGTGGGAAAATGGTACTAATACTTGAAAAAGGTCATGAATAAACAGAGTAGAGTAAAATTAATGTTATTATTGAAAAATGGTCATATAATTTACTTTAATGAGAAAACCATTGAAAGATCATTGAATTTATTATTGAGGAATATAATTTGTAAACATTCCAAAGTGTCACATACCACTATGAAAATATTATAATAATATACCCCATGAAGGAATAATATTAAATTAAATCCTTAAATATCATGAATATTAAATTAATTCATGGTATAATGTATAAAAATGGTTAGTATATAAACCACAAAAAATAATTAAGTTGTGAACATGACAGTTATCTCGTATAAGTAAAAAGTGGGATGAAAAATCCCTTAACTTTTGTTTCCTTTCAGGTGAATGTCCTTTATAGTCTTATATAATAAACTTCTATTAATTATATACATTACTAGGAATTTTTTTCATATTTATCATTAATTTTGTTACACTAATTATTATTTCATATACAACTACTTAAACAATTCATGTTAACGTCAGGTGTTATGACAAAAGTTTATTTATGTCTGAAAAACAACTTTAGTAGGTCTACTATTGTCAAATGGTTCATTATATAACATCAATATAATAATAATCCTTATATAATTATCATATTTATACATCAATTTCACTTTTATAAATTTTAACTAATTATTTTTATGAAAAACGAACCAATGTTACAATCATGGAGAGGGTAGACCATATGTACGCATGAGTAACGTTCCTATTTTTTAATAAACATTATGGAAAAAAGGTATGTAATATTAGATATTTCTATAATTTTCATTATATCATAAATATTATAATATTTAATCATATATGATTATATATATAATTATTTTGATGGAAAATTAATCACTTTGTTTTGAGGATGCGATAGTCCACATTCCCACAAATGACGTTATCACTTTTTAAGTGTGTATGAAAGGGTAATAATAAAAATGATATATATATATATAATTTATAGAAATTTAATTATGTCATTAATATCATGTATAGTTTTTTATTTCATATATTTTTAAATAAAACTACCTTTTATACATTCCATTTATAGTGTGAACGATTCACATCACTCTGAGGGGCAGAAGTCCACACTTCCACAAATGATGTTATCGTATTTACAATAAATGGAAAGTATTAGGGTATATGTTATAAAATAATTAAATAAGAAACAAAACATAATAAATATCATATATATAATATATATAAAAATATGTTTCATCATAATTCCCATCCTTGAAATGTATTAAAGGAACAAATGAACAATCATCATTTCATGAGGCGATAGTTCTCCATAAACATAAAAAGTATGTTTGTTGCCCATTAGATTGAGGTGTGTGTAAGTTTATATTTAAAACATTGCATAAAAACATCATAGTATATATATAATACTGTTTTTATCTAATCCTAGAAGTAGAATATTTTAGTTGGTAGAGAATGGATATAACACAAGAGATTTTAATGAATGAAGTTACCTTGTAATGAGGTAACTTCTTTTGATTTACGCCAAAAGGCTTCATTGAATTTATTTATGACCAAGGTGAGGATTATAGGTTCAGGGACAGTATTTTTAGAAGCTATTAGTTAATATATTTATCGATACGATGTGTATTTAGAGGTTTGGGGTAGTGGGAGGAGAGGAGGCCTTTTTATAGTGAAGGAGGAGTGACACTCCTGTAATATTTTGACAAATGAATTTAAAATAGATTTTTACATTGAATTTTGATAAAATAATGGTAAAATTTATATAAAATGGATTATATTCTATAAATACTTTCATAAATTGGATGTTGGACAACATTCTAAGTCATTCAGGCCCTTATGATTATGGTTTAGTCCCTTATTAAGCTTAATTTTACCTTAACTGTTGTAATTAATATTAATTAATTTTATTAATATTTTTTGTAAAAAAATTATTCCAAAAAATAATAAAATTGAAATAAGTTTTATTCAAAATAAGTAATACATTTTTATAAATACCAATCATAGAAGTGGTAGAAATTAATTTAAATTTAATTTTGCAGACGGAAAGACAATGCGGGGTTTAAAGTAAAAATGTCTGAAAGATGGCCATGTTTTTATAGTTAATTTCATAGTGAAACTGATTCAAATAACATATATTAAATTAATTTTTATATAATTGATATAATTTTACCTTAAAACTAATTAAAAATATAATTTAAAATAATAAATAAATTAGAAGAATAAACTGTTTTGAATTAAAAAAAATTATTTTTCACTATTCATTAAAAAATTGAAACATCTCAGAAAATACCAAAAATTCACAATAAGCTAATTTTTATGATACTCCATAACATATGAAGTTTATTTTGAAATATAAAATCTATAAAAGTTCAAAAAATTGTATTTTAAATAGGATCTCCATTAAAATGTGGTTAAAGTGCCATAATAAAAATACTCGTTTATATGTGTATTATTGAGTTTGTTATTATCTTATGCTTATAAAATAAATTGGATGAACACCCAAAATATTTGATTTAATATTATATATATATTTCATTAATAGTAATTTTACTTAATTTAATTTATTAGTATAAAACTCCCGTGTGAGTTTAAAAATTGTTTTTATAAAAAACATTCCCTTTATATTTAATTCGTTATAATACTTATTTCTAATTAATTTTTTACCAATTAATTTAAATATATTTGGACCATAATTTTTATAAGTTCTTTATTAATATTCATAACTAAAAATTTAAAGACTATTTTATATCATATTATATTTTAATAAATATATTATTGTTCGATAAAACTCGGTCTTTTGTGTAACGTAAGCCATCAAAGAAGGGCGCTCTTACATGTAACACATTCTAACTCAGTATTACATTCACTGAAATATATAGAATATATTTTAAATATTAAATATATTATAAAGTATATAGGTATAATATTCCCTTATGCGCTTAGTGTCATGTGTTATACATGCTATCGAATACATGGTTCCTACTTTAGAATTTTGGGGTGTCACATATGGGAATCGGGAGTAAACCTAATCTACTATAGGACTACATACACCTTGTGATGTGGTCTAGGAAGTTATCCATTAATAATTCTTATTCCAAGTTTATTTTTATTCCAATTTTCTATGTTACCTTGATCATATGATAATATTTTTTTTATTTTATGCTCCCATGTGATTATTCACCATTCTCCTCTTTTATAATAACATGTTATTTCGTTTAAATCACATGTTATGAATAGTTAATTTTCATATTAATTACATGGAATTGTGGATCATAACATTATTTTATGTATTCCCCAGTTTATCCTATACAGTTTCAGGATCTCAAAAAAATTTAGAATCATATTATGGAGATTGAAATAGAGTTTCTATATTTTAGTTTTATACTGATGTTTTATATACATATTCCTACAAAGATACTAACCATTTCGATAATTGGTTTGTATTTATTGGATATTTATGGTAAAAATATTGTAAAACTATGTTTAAAAGGACTGGTTCACTATAAATTATTTTCAAAGAAAATATTCATAGAGGTATTAAGGTTTAAACCAAAGGAGGTTGTCTAAAGAAGAGGTATATATTTTAACTCATTGTTTAAGTTTTATTTCTTCTTCTACCACCATCAAATTTTATTAAAAAATGGTGAAATAAGAAAACCAAAATATTTAATTTTCTAATATATTGTCATGTTAATGTAATAATCTATATCATTCTCCTCCTTCATAAAATATGAAATGAAACCATCATTTCTATGTACGGAGGACTACCGCCTCACGAACCAAAGTGATTCATTCTCCACCACCACCTATAAAATATAGTTATAAATATATATTTAATATATATATATATCTGACCTTAATAAAATATTTATAATTCAATAAAAATAATATATTATCTAATTTCTTACCTTTCTAACTATTAAAAAATGAATTGTCATTCATGTGTACTTGTTGTTTACCAACTCCACAAAGAGATGCAATTTTCCATTCATTACCACGTCATGTGTATGTTAAATATATATGTATATAAATAAATAATATTATATTAATGATATAATAATAATTAAGTAATGTTAAAATAAAACTTAACTTATATCCATCATCTTCATTGAAAGAATGGAAACATTAATCATGTGTATGTGTGACCTACCATCTTAAATATTCTAACGAAATTTACATTCCATAACCATATTTTAGGGGTTGTATTTAAATTATAAATAGTTTATAAAAACAATATTTATTTAATGATTAATATTTTTTAGATTATTTAATAATGAAATATTTTACCAAATTCAACTTACCAAAGTCATTTTGGACATATAAGTTGAATATCATCAAAACATCAAACGTGAACTTAACTAATTAAGTAATTGTATATAACATGGTAATAAATAAAATTCAAGTGAAAATAAAAATTGAAAAGGTTATTATGATGGAAAATATGCAATTATTTTTTATTATTTATCAAAATAAATTACTTACACGATCATTGGACACGATGTAAGGGACACTTCACCATAGAAACCTCATTTTAAATGTTTTAATGATTTTATTCTCTAAACCTTTTTCTACCACGTCCATATTCATGAAATTGTTTTTTTAATTTATTTACATTAAAATAAACTAATTAAAAATAAATTTTTATTTATATTTTTAATTTTTTTTAATTTTTTTCAAATGAAATTATTTTACGTGTTTTATAATTTATATTTTTTCATAACCGGAAAAGAAATGTTTTATTTTAATGTATACAACGTCAATGTTTTTTTCCACCTCCATAACCATTAATATATGTTTCAATTCATATATAATATTTCTTGTTTTCCTAAAATAGAAATCATCCTTCACTTTCTTGTGGGAATTTTTAAAAAGGGTTTTAAATGGAATGAATATGTTGATATATATAATTGTTTATAAGGATAGAAGTGAAATATTTTATGTGTTTTGATTATGTTATAGTTCTTATTATTTTTTTTGATGGGTAAAATTGATATAGTTCCTGATAATCAATGAGATATATACAGCTCATGATGATGGGTGAGCCTGATATAACTCTCTAATGAATTAGGTAAAGGGATAAAGTTAACAGATTAGGTTTCTCATAATAGAATTTTTAAATTTACTGGGTAAGTTATTCCATTTGTAAGAGTGATTTCAAGAGTGACATGAATATTATATCCCAATTTACATAAATTATTAATCGATTATTTCAAAGGGTTTTTATAGGAATCTTATGATTTCACAAGGAAATCTAATGGGATTAAGATTAATAGAAATTTTATACTACTTCTTACGAGTGAAATTTATAACTTAGTGAAAAACATTTCAGGATTTTTTCATGGTTAGAATGTTTTTTTTGTTTTTACTTTATTATTTCTTCTGAAATATTTTTTAATGATATTTGGGTTGAGAAAAGTTGATTTCTTTGGTAAGAAAATTTTTATTTTCATCTCAAATATTTCTTCAAAAAATACAAAGTTTTATGAGTATACATGGACTAACATTGTTATTTATTTATTTTTATATGTCCCTTAATGAGATTTTTATTCTCATATATTTTTTTAAAAGGATTTTTATAGGGTTTTATGGATGAATAGAGACACTAATGAAATAAATATAAAAAATGTGAAGATATATAAGGATAAGAATAATTATTATGTCTTAAAATATTTTTATTGTGGAAAAACATTATACTGAGTGGAAGTGTCCACTTTTTGATGTAATTTGAATTTTTTAAGGGTGATGACAGATTTCCTTAAAAATATAAACCAAGAAGCTCCTTAAAAGAGAATAGAGTGAATTCTTGACTTAAAACTCAAGAGTACGCAATTTTTATGTCAGGTTCATATTGTGTCACCATGTGTATGATTTATTATATAGACCCCACAATTAATCAAATTGATTTTCCTTGCATAGAGATCTTATAGTTCCATAATTTTGCTAACCATTAGTCCATTTCCAATTAAATTTTAACTTATTTTAGTATGATTATATTGAATTTGATTATTTTACACACTTGGTATCAAGGGAATATAACAACAAAAATTATTTCCTCTAAAGTTGTTACCGATGTTTCTCCTATATTTTAACTATTTCCGTTATAATATAAGGTTGTTTTTCTTGCGGATTCTTAAGGACTGAATTATTTTTGTCTTGGTTGATTGAATTTTTGGATTTATCTTCCATTAGTAAAATTTATCTTATAATTAGTCATGGAGCTCTTCTTATTTGCAACTAATTCATACCTTATAACACATATTCTATACATGATGTATCAAGTAGAAATATAAAACTTCAATGATCTTTAATAAATTTTAATAGGGGTATAATATTTGAGAAATGTTTTTTTAATAAAATCACTTCCACAACATTTTACATATTTGAAAAAATCGTCAATAGTATCTCTAATGAAAATAACTCAATTACTTTTTCATATGATTAATGACATCAAATCACTTACTAAACCTTCTTTATATGTGAGTAGATCTCCAAGTGTATCTCTAATGGTAATATATAACTTACAACTTCATATGATTAATCACTTCAAATCACTTCTACGGTACATGATGTTACTTTAATCCTCCTGAAATATTCACAACATAATATATAACGACCCCTTACTTAGAAATAGGTATGGGTAAGTCCACAATTCTTCTAATATTATCCTTAAAAAATTGATATAATTCTCATTGAAAACAAAAAAAACTAATAATTAATTGAGTTAAATAGATATTTTATATATTTATGCCCTTAAGAATAATTTTCTATTTATTTGAAAATTAAATTATAATTTTATAAGAGTTTATATTGAGAATTTAATTTTTATAGTGTTTTATTATAAGCGTGATATTTTATTTTCTATATACTGTCATCAAAATATAAATTTTATTGAACCAAAATAACCTGTTATCCATCAAGATAGCGAGTCTTAGTTGTGGAGTTGATTTTATTGTCATCATTGAACACACACATATTAAGGTAAACTGAATGAAATATGCACATGAATAACATAAATCAAATTTCTAAAAGTATTTTCAATTTGAGACCTTCCGACATTGTAAAAAATGAAACTCTTACCTAAAATAAGTAAGATAATTTTCCACTTGAAATAAAATTGATTTTTCTCACCTTGACAATTTATTTCTAACCCAAGTGGCTAGTGTAGAAGGTAAATATTAAATATTTTTTATTTTTAAATCATTATACAAGGTTTAATTTTGTTTATTTCTTATAACTTTAAAATAATACTTATAAGGATTATATTATATTTTCCATGAAATATTAAAATTGAAAAGTTTATAATACCATATCCTTTTATGTTGATCATGGGGTAGTGTATGAAGACATTTATGAACTTTTAATTTCACTTCGTTATAATCACTCTTTTTCACTCCCATGACTTATAAAAAATGGGGTTGACAAAAGATAAAATTCAACTCAAAACGAGATTGAAATATTTATCTTGAATGGATTAAAAATCCTTCAATAATTATGTGTAAAGGTATTAAATACCACTTTTTATTTTATTAATCATATCATTTTATGAATATTTATTAAGAATACCACATTGGAACTTTTTAATAGCATGAAAACAATGTTTTTTATATTATTTTGTTTAAAAAATAAATGATTTATTCTTGACGCCAAGGATAATATTGAAATTTCTGAAAAAAATCAAATGAAGGTTTTTTATTATTTATTTTAACTTAGGTAAATTATTTTTAATGTTAAATAAGTGGAAAAAAACTATAAAATATTAAATTCACATCAAATTTGGAAATTGTTTACCTATACCTCAATAACACATTGGTGATGATAAAGAAGTATTAGGAAAACATTAATTAGTGGTTCACCTCCTTCCAAAGATGATAAAGTTGAGGAAGAATCATACTGAAGCCCAATTCTAGAGACATTTATTAAATCAATAAATCATCCAATAGAGAATATTATGATTGAATTATAATCTAGTACTCAAACTAAAATAAACATTATTAAATTTTGTTGATCATAGTATTTTTGTTAACTTACAGAAAGAAAATGTTGACGAATCCAATAATGATTATAGTTAGATACTTTTTCTGTAAGAAGAGATAAACCAATTAACTATACATGATATTTGGAATATTTTTTTAAGGCCCGATGATCGCCCTATAATTGGTAGTAAATAGTATTTTAGTATTAATTCAAAAAAACAATGAAACATAGTCATAAATAAAAAATCTTATTCCAAATGTCTACAATCGGGAATTATTTATTGGTTATAGTGAAACATTTATATCCATTTAATGAATGGAATAAAATATAATCATATTGGAATTCACTTCTCACCTTAACATTTTGATTTTTTAAATGGATGTTAAAAAATATTTTTCAAATGGATTTATTTACATAAATGTATATATTCCGTAACATCTTGGTTTTGAGGATTCGAATTTTCTAATAATGAATATATGTTAACCAAGCCTCTCTATGGATCAAAATAATCCACTCGGGCTTGTTATGATTAACTGAATAAATTCTTCTTTTATAAAAAATTCAAAATAGGAAATGTAATTATCCTCCACACTAGGAATTCCTCCTAATCCAAGAGTGAAGATGTGAGTGACCCCCGAATCCCACCACTAATGGGCCATGGATTGGGGACTATGACTAAGGCTATATAAAATTTCATAAGCAAGGAATTAAAATCATAATCCCAGGAAAAAAATATATACCACCAATAAAATCAACATAGTATAAATTATACTAAGTCAATTATGCATGTAAATGTCACATATAAACAAGGTCTCCAAAATAAAATTCCAAAATAAAACTTATACAGAAGAAAAAAAAACAGAAATTACCACCTCCTCAAGACAGTATGGTTCACCTCAATCACCAAAAACCTCCTAAAAAGTTATAAAATAGATTTAAGTATATTGGAATGATAATACATGTATACTTGCTATAATATACCTCGAAAACTATTATGAAAAGGTTAAAGAAGCATACTAATGACTCAGAGATTAAATAGTATTGCCAACATGAAAATATTTTAGTAAAACTATCTCCCAACCTCAAAAAGTGTCACTCATTAAATAATGAATTGATGTATAGTAAAATAAAAATAATGTAATATAAGTTTAGAAGGTACTCCAAAACCACTTCACACAGATATAGTGGCTCTCAAGACCTGACACCATACATATTGTGTAGTAACCCCTTCTATATAGCCATATAACCCTATATCCACACATGAAAACCACATAAAGAAAAACATAGACCCATCAAAAAAACAAACCACATCCTCATAAAATTATATTATATTGTACATGAAGAAAATGAACATTATACCCTCCTCTTACCAATGATTTCCTCCACCGTTCATCCATACCATAACCAACTAACGAAGTCATCTAGTATACATTTACCCTAAAACCTAAATCCTTTACCTCACATATATATTTATAAATATCATGATCCACCCCATTATATAATATTTATGAAGGTGGATTAGTGAAGAGGGAGAAGTCCTTCTTCCATTCTGTCTATAACCTATATATTGAGGAAAACACCCAGAACCATTGTATTTATATGAGACTTGATATGGTTACCAAAATCAGGTGGTAGTCCATATGAATTTACTAGAAAATACATGATAAATAATATCCAAAAACAGGACTGGCCTACGGTTTCAAGCTAAAATGAAACTAATATCACCCAACACAACCACTATATCATTACTAACACTTGTTAGGAACTGGTGTCATCACAATGCCAGAATCCAACCCCATCTATTCACATAACAGAACCATAACTATATTAAAAACATCCAATTTAATAATATCATCATTAGACTTTATTTTATTCTAATCACATCATGATCATGTAATTATTCATATTCTAGTAATTTCTTATCATTTTAGAAAACTTATTTTAACCATTACCATTTTACAATAGCCACTCTAATTCCCATATTTAATTAGAAAATTTTCATGAAAAAGGATTCTCACTTAATGTTATTCAATATTAATTATAAAAATTATTACATAATTTACCATTCATTACTCACAATTATTCCATCCCATATCATTAATAATTTAACACGCCATCATTTATAAATTCCAAATCATTACCCCTTACCAAGTAAATTTATTCCAACCATATTCCATGCCATCATGCATCAATAAAACAACCCCACAAAAACCAATCTCATAGCCCCAACAACTACCGCATATCACATTCTAATAACCACTATATCCACACTTAATGCATGACATCACTACCTCTTAACCGGTCTATTCCTATATCAACCACCCAAAACATCGCCACAATAATAACATATTGACTTATTATCTACTATTATAACAACATCCACATCTCATATTTCCAAATCACTATAATAACCAACCAATACCTTTATAGTAAAAACATGAATGTACCTTTATAAAATAGTAAATAAAATAAAATATAGCATTATTTCACAATATACAACAAATTATTAATCAGTATTCTATATTAATCCAACATATCTTTCATAAATAATATATTTTTAATTTAAAATTTTCACAAAATTGATTCCATAATATATTTAAGTGATAATATTATTATGGAAGGTGATCTAATCATTTAAATATAAAAACTAGGTATAAAAAATATCAATATAATATGTAATAAATGAAAAAATAATATAAGAACTCATAATCACATGAAAATCACCCATTTTCACATTACAATTACATAGTATAAATATTATATTGACTATGTTAATCTATAACATGAAACTAATAATAAAAGATAACAATTAATCAATTTCACATATAATAAGTGAATAGATTTTATAAATCCCCTTACTAAACTGATGTTTTCATAATTCAACACATAATAACAAGGAAGGAATAAAAATCCAACTGAGGAAAGATCCTCAATATCCCATGTCACACCGACAAGAATAAAAAACATAACCTAATAAAAATAAAAAAAATATAAGCTACCGCCATTTCTTTTTAAAAATAATATAATAAGTGGGAAGGATGAGAACATATAAAAGAGAGGAAATCCTCACAATGGATCACCTGAGGATAATCTATGAAAGGCATGGAAAAACCCGATATAGGATGACCAAAGGGATCTCTAAACACTTCTTAGGGTTCTTATGGTTTTAAGAATATTGGTTAAATATGAGATAATTCAAAATAGATCCTAAATTTAAAATTATTATATAATAAAGTTTAATGGTGTGAATGGTATGATCACAATATAGTGATGGCCTGATTCTAAAATCATTGTCCAATACATTAGGCCACATAACAGTGTTTCATTCTGGCTAAACTTTTAGCTTCAGATCGTTTTTCATTCCACTAACCTTAACCAAACATCTCCAACCCCTAAAGGATACAAGTTGACAATCTTGGAAGGTTTTAACCATTTTAATAGATGACTCTCAAATTACTCTCATCCCTGAATATAAAAATTGACCCAAAAATAAATCATTGGTTATGAACCCCAAACATCTCCACGATGTACCTCCCCAATAAAAATGATTCCATAACCAAACCATAACACAACACATGGATAAATAATCTCAATGAAATTAGAACAAAATATACATCTCAACATCATGAAAAAACAATGGTCAAAATATCTGTGATACTAAGAATGCATCAATGACTCATATTCCCTTGTATACTCTTCCAAACCTTCATTCCTCAACAAGACATAAAGCGAATGTTGTTCCCATATATCTCGTTCTCTAGATGATCTTAAATCTCAAAAATGTACTAAATGAATTTTTCATCCTCATCTATATAAAATTATATGAAGTTGATGTTATGGGATTCACCATGAAAGTACCAAGAAATCTATGACATAAAATAAATCATGGATCTCATCTATATATGGAGGGTGGTATAATAGATACACTACTTATAAAACATGATCTAATTCCTCGAAAGGCATGATAATCTAAGTGGAAATATTACTACCTCAATCAAATATTTGTTATCCCCAAAGAGGAGAGACTATAAAGAACAAATTGGTTTTAATATCACAATAAATAGGTATCCTCTTCCAATCACCATAACACTTCAAACAACCCTGGGTCACCTTCATGAGATCATGAACTACCAACCCCTTATTATCAATTCTATGCACTACATTTTTTCCAAGGACTACCAACTCTCCATCCTTAGTCTAGTATAATGGGGATCTTTCAGGTCATCCAAAAAATACCACTAATGGATCCATGTTATTGGAATACTTATAATATTTATTATATGAAAAATCAACCAAAATGAATATTCATTACCCATGAACGTCCATAATTTAGAACACATACTCAAAACTTATCCTACAACTTCTTAATATTCTATGTAGTCTGGCCACACATATAAGGATGAAAAGTTGAGATAAGGTGTATATATGATCCAGAAATATATTAATACCTCCCTAGTATTATAAAGTAAAACTAGGATTTTTATAATAGATAATCATCTACAAAACTCCATGAAGCTTTACTATCACATCTACATACTTCCATTCCAAATAATCCATAGCAGTTAACTCCTTTATCACTAATAAATTATCTAAATTCATCACCTGATCCATGGTAACCTAAATATAATCACATTCTCTATAATATTGGGATAAACCAATGATGATATCCATAAAATTACTCCATCACATCCACTAAAACATCCAATATGTAAAAAAACTGTAAGAATTTGTTTCCTTTCCTTTCCCACTAGACGAATAAGAATTGTGACATAAATTTAACCATTGACCTCTTTATCCATATCCACTAGAATTAGATCAACATGTCATGATACATCTTGGATATGAATTGATTCAAATACAAGAGTGATCTATGAATCCTTTGTAAATAATCACTTAATTCATCAAGGAATGAAAAACATCCCTCAATGTACTGCTCTATTTTGATAAAACATTGAACATTACCAAAGGGAATCACCATGGAATACATGATCTCAAAACACCTCAAAATATGAGGCTCCCTATAAGAATACTCCACCTGCTGCAACAAGAATGATTACAATATCATATGGTATAGGAAAATTCTATAATATTATTACCTTGTATGAAGACAAATTTCTAAAATCTCCCCCATCAATTTGTATTCATCTCTAGATGAAAAATACACTTCCCCATAACGTTTTACTCAATGCATCAGCTACTAAATTCCCCTTCTCTAGGATGTATGATATCATAAAGCCATTATCCTATAAGAACATAATCCACCTTAGAAGATAAAAAGTAATATATCATATAGAAAAAATATACCTCAAATATTTATGATCTATGATGACCAAAAATCATTCACCATTTAAGAAATGATTCCATAGCTTCAAGGAAAACATGACTACTAGAAACATGATATAATTTGTAGAATTATTATACTCAATAAGGAATAAATTTTGTGGCCTATATGAAACCACTACCCTATATGTGACAACATTCATGTCATTTTGTTGTTATTTTATTTTCTTGAAGGTCATTTTGATTTTCAAAAAAACATCAAAATTTAAAATTGTTAAGGTTTTATAGGGGTGTGCAGCCAACCCACATAGTTATGGAGAACTGTTTGGAACTCATGAATAATTACTATAAATTTTTTTAGTTCTATTTGTAACATCCCAATTAATTAATGAATAATAGATATTTTTATCTATGTCTATTAATTAATTAGATAGTGTTTTAGAGGATTAAAATGAAAATAAATCCAATCTTAAGCATGGAATACACTAATATTTTTAAAAGATTGTTTTACTGCCTTTTGATGGCAACCCATTTTTAAATATTTATTTTGACAATTTTATAAGCTGTGTTTGTCAAAATAAACTTATTCTTTATGATTGGGACATCAAAATTTACTTTGTGTGAATTTTTGGTATTTTTCTCACAATGTTCATTTTTTAATGAATATTGAAAAATACTGCATTTTACCTCAAAACTGCTTTTTAATCTAATTTATTTATATTATTAGATTATCTTTTGAATTGGTTTTAAATTGAAATTAGAATATATTTTTACCATTTAATCCAATAGTGGTTATTGGAATCAATTTCACTTTGAAATTGGATTTAAACTGGTGTCAATCTTTTGATACATATTGTTTTATAAAAACACGCTATTTTTCATGACAGCGGGAATTAATTATTAAATTAATTAATGTAACTTATATGATTTTAATTTTTTAAAATAGGCATCATTTTTGAATTCGGAATATCAAATATAGCTTAGGGTAAATTTTTGATAATTTTCTGAAAAACTTCAATTTTTGATGAATAGTGAAACCACTAAGTGGTACTTATAAAAACTGATTTTTCCGTTTAAAGGAAATTTTGCCATCATTGTGTTTTTAATTTAAAAAATCCGACATACATGGTTTCCATTAAGAATAAAATTTGGTTCAATGGGATTAAAATAATTTTTTGGTGAATAGTAACTTATTAAGTTCTTAATCGCGATTAGTGGTAATTAGTGTAGTTTAAGGTAAAAATAATGTTTTAATAGTATGAGATGAGCTTGACACATGTCCTCCCCTCATTGGATGTGTCATGGACGACCAAGACAAGCCATGGGTCAACTTGGGGACCCCATGGAGCCACTTTGGTTGGGAAATGACATAAATAACCTTTTATTTAATGTTAAAGTAAAAATGACACAAACATGAGTTATGTTACTAAAACAATTTTTATATGTGGTTATACAAGTCATATTTTTGACTATAAATATTCATTATAAATATAAAAATATTTCCAACATCATAGTATTTTTTTATAATTTTTAGACATTAAATAAATTAAATTATTTATGACATCATGATGATGCAGCGATGACCTCATTATTTAACGATTTAAATAAAATGGAAAGATATTGTAAAATATAAAACCTACACATGGAAAAAACCAATTGGATGAGTGGATTTAGAACCCTTATCACCTTATCCTCGAATTATATCAATGTGGGACCTTTTGAATCCGAAACTCATTTTAAAATAAAGTAACTTATCTTTACTTTCCAAGAGTGCCCCTCCTCTCCTCTTATAAAAGGCCCCCACCTCTATGTCCTTACCCACACTCCCAAAGCTTTTGTCTCAGACAAACCCTACCCATTTTGTCTCTCCACTTCCCTCTATTACTCCTTGAAGCCTCACTTTGGGCATAAGTCTTCCCAAGGAAGCCTTTGAGCTCAAACCAAAGGGAGTTACCCGATTTTAAGGTAATGTCTTCTTTTGAGTCCTTTTGTTTTATTTTGCTTCTCCAACCCCCTAAACTCTTTTTATTCTTTTCTTTTGTAACAAATAAAGTATCTTCAATATACTAGGATGTTGTTATAATATGGATTCGAGCTACACTTACATACACCTACATCTAATGGTTAACGAACATACGGTTTCCGTGGATGGTGAATTTATGCCTCCTGAAACGATGATTGTTCAACATTCTTTTAACACCTTCAAAGGTGGCCATTAATATTACACTATAATATATAATATGTTTATGTTTTCCTTAAACTTCTGTATTTTTCTTTTTGGGTATACCTTTATGGTTTCCATTATGGGTAAATGCAATATCTTCATTAAGGAAGTGCGGACTACCGCCCCCTTAAAGTGTTTTGATTCATTAAATACCATATGTGGGATGTATAAAGGATGGAACTATGATATTATATATGATATTATACTAGAATTATAATATAACTTTATATCATTATGATTCCATTCTAGAAAATACGAAATAGAAATGAAAGTAGCGTTCATTGTACGTACAACTTACCGTCTCCATTAACGGTGCATTTCATTTCTTACCTCTAAATGATTATGTAATATTATAAATGCATGTATATACTGGATATATGTGATATATATGATATATACATCATGATTATAATTCTGGATATAATGGATACATGAACAACTTGTAATTATAAAGGGATTATTTTTGACTCAACTACCAATGATTATTAAAACGACCGTTATTAACTTAAATAATTACATAGTGTTCATGACATGGCAATAAGTGATATAAAAGGAATAATGAACTTGAAAAAGGTTATTAAACAAGTAGAAATTAACTCAAGTTTATTATTCAGGAGATTAAAGAACGACAGTGTCAAGTCGGACCCGAGGTATGAGACTTCGTCTCAATCTCCTTTCATTGAGGCATATTTTGTTTTATACACAACCTTCTTTTATACGGTGTATAAACCCCTTTGACTTTTACGTTTATCCAAAAGGAATCATTTTTTATTACGAAGCGTTTTACTAAACGACAAAAGGGAATGTTTTTGTCGTACATATGCGGCGACAACGACTTCTCCGCCGTCGTGACCGTTATTTGAGTTTTAGCTTCCTCTACAAGCCATACCTTCTTTTTAAAAGAAAAATAAATACCATGTTTTAATTTTCTTTTATTTTTGTATTGAAAATGGTTTTCATAATGTTTTTATATCAATGTGTTGTATTGATATCTTGTGATTTAAAGGTGGAAATGTTATGTTTCCTTTATGCATGTTTTATGTGATACGATCATGTTGAGGTTCTTGGGAATTATTATGAAGATGGGTGGTTCTGTGATAAACTAAGGGCGGGTGAGACCGATATAGCTCTCCAATGCATTGGGTAACGTGAAAGAGTGAAACGTTAAGGTTTCTCTAAAGAGATTTAGGGAATATATTGTGATGGGTATTCCAAACGCAACCAAGAGAGTTACTCCCTACGTAAGGATGTTATGAATGCCTCAAGTTACCTTTATGTCTTATGATTTCTATGATTTATTCATGATTTGATGAGGTATATTGAAGTGATAATGTTTTATGCGTAAAGTATGATGTCATTCTTATGTATATATGTACCCATGTTTCCTTTCCATATTTTTATATCCCTTACTGAGCCTTTTATGATCATCCCAAGTTTTTTTTGAAATGTTTTTCACAGGTCAAGGGAAAGGTACATGATATGATGATAGTGTCAAAGAAGTGTCAAGAAATAATCCATGTTTTATTTTAAATATTTTTCCATTGATGGGAATGAAGAATACTATCTTTATGTAACCACTTTGTTTATATGTGGAATGTAATGCAAGTTTTATGATCTAATTCTCTATAACTCTAAACCCGAAAAGATCCTCAATGTGTAATCTTGTAATATCTCAAGATTAAGTAAGGTTTAAGGATGGGGCCTTATAGTTGGTATCAGAGTTCCGTTTAGATAACTTTAGGAGTTAGAATTCTATTAAATGATTATCCAAAAATATTTTTTTTGAAATGATATAGCATTTGAAGATTACCATGTTGCTTCATCTAAGACATGTTTGTTCAGAATGGTTTTCCACAGAGGAAACAGGGAAGCAGTGCTAGGAAGGCATAGAGAAGGAAATAACCTTCCGAATCAGCATCCTGAGATGGTCGGAATTGGAACTGAACAGTTTGTTGCAGTAATGACACAGTTGACTCAAGCGATAAATGGTGGTGGTATCCATACACGAGATCAGCCAGATCAACCATAGAGGAATATGTCAGTGGTGGAACATTTCATGAGGCAACATACCCCATCATTCAGAGTATCATCTGACCCTGTGCTAGCTGAAGGGTGGATTAAAGCACTGGATAAGATTTTTGATGTCATGGGGTGTTCAGACAATCAAAAGGTTAGTCTTGCTATTTACCGTTTGGAGGGTGAGGCAGATCAGTGGTGGTCTATGGTTAAAAATATCAGGGACGCCGATGAGATTGATGCTCTTGACTGGGATAAATTCAAAGGTATGTTTCTTGAGAAGTATTTTCCTAAGGTTGTTTGACTTAGGATGGAAAAGCAATTCTTGGAATTGAGGCAAGAGGAAGACTCAGTGGCTACCTATGAAGAAAGTTTCACTCGATTGGAAAGGTATTCTCCAAAATTTATCCGAGACCTTGATAGTAAAATCAATCGTTTTTACTCAGGATTAAAGCCAAAATATCGAAGGGCATTAGCTTCTCGTGAGTTTAAAAGTTATGAAAAGCTTGTTCGATATGCTGAGAAGGTGGAAATGGAGTTTTCCGATGATCAAGTGTTCTATAACAACCAACAGAAGAAGAGACCGAGGTGGCAGGAGAAAGGTAAGAATTCTTCAAAAAAGTCTGATGGTAAGAAAACTAAGTTTCCAGTTTGTGATAAATGTGGGAAAAGGCATGCTAGGGAATTTTTTTTGAATTCTGGAAAGTGCTACCGATGTGATAAGATGGGACATAAGGCTCATGATTGCACTGAAAAGGATCAAGGTGAAGGTAATAACAAATTTGATTTACAGTTAGTGAAATGGTATAAGTTCAATGAGATGGGTCACTATTCAAACGAGTGTCCGACAAAGAACTTGAGTGATGGGAAGCAGTTAGACTACAAGTAGAAAGGGGTGGTGAAATCCTTTGCAACTACTTCAGCAGATGTCGGGCCATCAAATGAAGTTGTATCAGGTACTTTGTTTTTTTTAGATTATGCCAGTGTGTTGTTTGATTCGGGGTCTACACATTCTTTCATCTCTGAAAACATTTCTAGTAAAATGGGAATTCCATCTCAAAAAATGACTCCTGAACTTTTGGTAAAAACACCTGGGGGAAATGTTGAGGCAAAAAGAATTTATAATAATCTTCTTATCCTTATCTCTGGAAAGAACCTACTTGAAAACCTTATTGTTCTACCTCTAGTAGAGTTTGATGTTATCCTGGGTATGGATTGGCTCTCTATTTACCATGCTAAGATTGACTGCAGTGCTAAAGAAGTTTCTTTTCAGAAAGACTTTCAGTTTGTGTACAAGAATGAACCCTTACTGTTGATAACTTATCAAGAGGCCGAGAAACTTGTAAAAGATGGAAATGAATGTTACCTTGCACACATTGTTGAAAATAATGGAACTGTTCAGATTAATGATGTGCTAGTGGTAAATGAGTATCCTGATGTTTTTCCTGATGAGTTTCCTGGAATAATACCATATCGGGAAGTTGAATTTACTGTTGACTTAGTTCCTGAGGCTAAGCCAATTTCAAAACCCCCTTATCGAATGTCTCAAATTGAACTTTTAAAGATGAAGGAGAAATTGCAGGATTTATTAGAGAAAGGTTTCATTCGACCTAGCACATCACCATGGGGTGCTCCTGTCTTGTTTGTTAAAAAGAAAGATGGTTCAATGAGACTTTGCATTGATTATAGAGCCTTGAATAATATCACTATTAAGAACAAATATCATTTTCCTCATATCAAAGATTTATTTGATCAGCTCCAGGGAGCTCAGTATTTTTCAAAGATTGACTTGAGATCGGGGTACCATCAGCTGAAGGTAAAGGAAAAAGATGTTCCGAAGACCGCGTTCCGTACAAGATATAGACACTATGAATTTGTAGTAATGCCTTTTGGGCTAACCAATGCACCTGCTGTATTCATGGACTTAATGAATAGAATTTCCCATGAGTTCTTGGATATGTTTGTGGTGGTTTTTATTGATGATATTTTGGTGTTTTCTAAAAGTAAAGAAGAGCATGAAAGACATTTAAGGGTTATCTTGAAAACCATAAAAGAAAATAAATTGTATGGGAAATTCAGCAAGTGTGAGTTTTGGTTGCAACAAATTTCTTTCCTTGGTCACATTGTTTCTAAAGATGGGATAACTGTTGATCCTGCAAAAACAAAAGTTGTGGAACACTGGCCAAGACCCACAAATGTAACTGAGATTCGTAGCTTCCTTGGTTTGGTAGGCTATTACCGAAGGTTTGTTAGAAATGTTTCACAGTTATCTAGTCCAATGACTAAGCTAACTCGGAAGGGTGTTAAGTTTATCTGGACAAAAGAATGTGATGATTGTTTTGAGGAATTGAAAAGAAGATTGGTGAATGCTCCAGCTTTGGAACTACCTTCCAGGAATGGAGAGTTTGTTATCTACAGTGACGCTTCATTGAAAGGACTTGGTTGCGTCCTAATGCAGAATGATCAGGTAATTGGTTATGCTTCATGACAGTTGAAAACTCATGAGGTAAATTACCCCACACATGATTTGAATTAGCTGCTGTTGTTTTTGCTTTAAAAATTTGGAGGCATCATTTGTATGGAGTAAAGTGTGAAATATATACCGATCACAAAAGTTTAAAGTATATATTCACTCAGAAAGAGTTAAACATGAGACAGAGGAGATGTCTGGAATTAATCAAGTATTATGATTGTACAATTCATTACCATCCGGGAAAAGCAAATAAAGTGGCTGATGCTTTGAGTCGAAAAAGTAATGCTTCATTAGAAATGTTGCATTTGGAACGTGATCCTTTGGTTAAGGATTTGATGAACTTTGGAATAGAAGTTTTTAGTGCAAGAAGTTCTTTTGTTTTGTTTCAGGTATCAGTGAGATCATCTCTATCAGATAGAATCAAGCAAGCACAGAAGCAAGACAGTGAGTTTCAGAAAAAGGTAGAGCTGGTTCAGAAAGGTAAGCTGCCTGAATTCAACATTGATAATGTTTGCGTTTTGAGATTTGGGAAGAGATTGTGTGTGCCTTGTGATTCACAGTTGAAGAGAGAGTTGTTATGTGAAGCTCATAGTTCCCTGTTTTCAGTTCATCCTAGCAGTACTAAGATGTATAGAGATCTGCGGGAGTATTACTGGTGGGATGGAATGAAAAGAGATATTGTTGATTTTACTGTGAAGTGTTTGACTTGTCAGCAGGTTAAAGCAGAGCGGCAGTTACCGAAAGGGATGCTTCAGCCTTTACCAGTGCCAGAGTGGAAATTGGAGAATATATCCATGGACTTTGTTGTGGGATTACCGAAGACATCTTGAGGTAATAATGCAATATGGGTTATTGTTGATCTCTTGACTAAATATGCTCATTTCCTTGCTATACGAGATATTTTTTCCCTAAATCAACTTTCCCGTTTGTATCTTAAAGAGATAGTGAGGTTACATGGATTTCCTCTCTCCATTGTATCTGGTCGTGATCCCAGATTCACTTCTAACTTTTGGAAATGTCTTCAGAAGTCATTGGGTACTGAATTAAATTTTAGTACATCTTTTCATCCTCAATCAGATGGGCAGTCAGAATGAACAATTCAAAAATTGGAGGGTATTCTACGTTCTTGCTCTATGGATTGTCAGGGAAGTTGGGACCAACATCTTTCTTTGGTTGAATTTTCATATAATAACAGTTTTCATTTCAGTATACAGATGGCACCATTTTAGGAATTATATGGAAAGTGGTGTCGAACTCCATCTTTCTGGGATGAAGTGGGTGAAAGGAAGTTGATGGGACCAGAATTGGTAGAAGAGATGGCAGAAAAAGTTCAGCTGATTCAGAAACACATGAGAATAGCTCAGAGCAGGCAGAAGAGTTATGCGGACAATAGGAGGAAGGATCTCTCTTTTGAGGTAGGTGATCAAGTGTTTCTCAAAGTATCACCATGGAAAAGTGTGATGCGATTTGGTAAGAAAGGAAAGTTGAGTCCAAGGTTCATTGGACCATATGAAATTTTGGAGAGAGTTGGATCAGTTTCATACCGAGTGGCTTTACCTCTGAGTTTATCTCAGGTACACAATGTTTTTCACGTTTCGATGCTGAGAAAGTATATGCCAGATCCATCTCATGTTTTGAGTCCAGAGGTAGTTCAGCTGGAAGAGAACCTATCTTATGAGGAACAACCGGTCCAAATTCATGACCACAGGGAGCAAGTGTTACGGAATAAGGTAATTAATCAGGTAAAGGTTTTGTGGAAAAACCACATGATGGAATAAGCAACATGGAAATATGAAAATGCAATGAGGGATAAGTACCCCCATTTATTCGATAAGTAAATAAATTACGGGGATGCAATTTTCTAAAGGGGGGAAGGATGTAACATCCCAAGTAAGTAATTAATAATAGATATTTTTATCTATGTCTATTAATGAATTAGATAGTGTTTTAGAGGCTTAAAAGGAAAATTAATCCAATCTTAAGCATGGAATACACTAATATTTTTAAAAGATTATTTTACTGACTTTTGATGGAAAACCATTTTTAAATCTTTATTTTGACAATTTTATAAGCTATGTTTGTCAAAATAAACTTATTCTTTATGATTGGGACATCAAAATTTACTTTGTGTGAATTTTTGGTATTTTTCTGACAATGTTCATTTTTTTAATGAATATTGAAAAATACTGCATTTTACATCAAAACTGCTTTTTAATCTAATTTATTTATATTATTAGATTATTTTTTGAATTGGTTTTAAAGTGAAATTAGAATATATTTTCACCATTTAATACAATAGTGGTCATTGGAATCAATTTCACTTTGAAATTGGACTTAAACTGGTGTCAATCTTTTGATATATATTGTTTTATAAAAACACGCTATTTGTCATGACAACGGGAATTAATTATTAAATTAATTAATGTAACTTATATGATTTGAATTTTGTAAAATAGACATCATTTTTTAATTCGGAATATAAAATATATATTAGGGTTAATTTTAGATAATTTTCTGAAAAACTTCAATTTTTGATGAATAGTGAAACAACTAAGTGGTACTTATAAAAACTGATTTTTCCATTTAAATGAAATTTTTCCATCATTGTGTTTTGAATTTCAAAAATCCGACATATATGGCTGTCATTAAGAAGTAAAATGTGGTTCAGTGAGATTAAAATAATTTTTTGGTGAATAGTAACTTATTAAGTTCTAAATCGCGATTAGTGGTAATTAGTGTAGTTTAAGGAAAAAATAATGTTTTAATAGTATGATATGGGCTTGAAACATGTCCTACTCTCATTCTATGTGTCATGGAAGACCAAGAGAATCCATGGGTTAAATTGGGGACCCCATGGATCCACTTTGGTTGGGAAATGACATAAATAACTTTTTATTTAATGTTAAAGTAAAAATGACACAAACATGAGTTATGTTACTAAAACAATTTTTATATGTGGTTATACAAGTCCAATTTTTGACTATAAATATTCATTAGAAAGATAAAAATATTTCCTACATCATAGTAGTTTTTTTATAATTTTTAGACATTAAATAAATTAAATTATTTATGACATCATGATGATACAATGATGACCTCATTATTTAACAATTTAAATAAAATGGAAAGATAATGTAAAATCTAAAACCTACACATGGAAAAAACCAATTGGATGAGTTTATTTCGAACCCTTATCACCTTATCCTAGAATTATTTCAATGTTGGACCTTTTGAATCCGAAAATCATTTTAAAATAAAGTAACTTATCTTTACTTTCCAAGAGTGCCCCTCCTCTCCTCTTATAAAAGGCCCTCACCTCTACCACCTTACCCACACTCCCAAAGCCTTTGGCTCGGCCAAAACCTGCCCATTTTGTCTCTCCACATCCCTCTATTACTCCTTGAAGCCTCACTTTGGGCAGAAGTCTTCCCAAGGAAGCCTTTGAGCTCAAACCAAAGGGAGTTACCCGATTTTAAGGTAATGTCTTCTTTTGAGTCCTTTTGTTTTATTTTGCTTCACCAACCCCCTAAACTCTTTTTATCATTTTCTTTTGTAACAAATACATTATCCTAAATATACTAGGATGTTGTTATAATATGGATTCGAGCTACACGTACACACACCTACATCTAATGGTTAACGAACAGACTATTTCCGTGGATAGTGAATTTATGCCTCCCGAAACGATGATTGTTCAACATTCTTTTAACACCATCAAAGGTGGAAATTAAGATGACACTATATTTATATATGATATATAATATTTTTATGTTTTCCTTAAGCTTCTGTATTTTTATTTTTGGGTATACCTTTATGGTTTCCATTATGGGTAAATGTGATATCTTCATTAAGGAAGTGCGGACTACCACCCCCTCAAAGTGATTTGATTCGTTAAATACCATATGCGGGACGTATAAAGGATGGAACTATGATATTATATATGATATTATACTGGAATTATAATATACCTTTATATCATTATGATTCCATTCTATAAAATACGAAATAGAAATGAAAGTAGTGTTCATGCGTACGTACGACTTACCATCTCCATGAACGGTGCATTTCATTTCTTACCTCTAAATGATTATGTAATATTATAAATGCATGTATATACTGGATATATGTGATATATATGATATATACATCATGATTATAATCTTTGATATAATGGATACATGAACAAATTGTAATTATAAAGGGATTATTTTTTACTCAAGTACCAATGATCGTTAAAACGACCGTTATTAACTTAAATAATTACATAGTGTTCATGACATGGAAATAAGTGATATAAAAGGAATAATGAACTTGAAAAAGGTTCTTAAACAAGTATAAATTAACTCAAGTTTATTATTCAGGAGATTAAAGAACGACCGAGTCAAGTCGGACCCGAGGTATGGGACTTCGTCTCAATCTCCTTTCATTGAGGCATATTTTGTTTTATACACAACCTTATTTTATACGGTGTATAAACCCCTTTGACTATTACGTTTATCCAAAAGGAATATTTTTTATATGAAGCGTTTTACTAAACGACAAAAAGGAATGGTTTTGTCGTACGTATGCGGCGACAACGACTTCTCCGCTGTCGTGACCGTTATTTGAGTTTCAGCTTCCTCTACAAGCCATACCTTCTTTTTAAAAGAAAAATAAATACCATGTTTTAATTTTCTTTTATTTTGGTATTGAAAATGGTTTTCATAATGTTTTTATATCAATTTTTTGTATTGATATCTTGTGATTGAAAGGTGGAAATGTTATGTTTCCTTTATGCATGTTTTATGTGATACGATTATGTTGAGGTTCTTGGGAATTATTATGAAGACGGGTGGTTCTGTTATAAACTAAGGGCGGGTGAGCCCGATATAGCTCTCCAATGCATTGGGTAACACGAAGGAGTGAAACGTTAAGGTTTCTCCGAAGAGATTTAGGGAATATACTGTGATGGGTATTCCAAACGTAACCAAGAGGGTTACTCCCTACGTAAGGATGTTATGAATGCCTCAAGTTACCTTTATGTCTTATGATTTCTATGATTTATTCATGATTTGATGAGGTATGTTGAAGTTATTATGTTTTATGCATAAAGTATGATTTCATTCTTATGTATATATGTACCCATGTTTCCTTTCCATATTTGTATATCCCTTACTGAGCTTTTTATGCTCATCCCAAGTTTTTTTTGAAATGTTTTTCTCAAGTCAAGGGAAAGGTACATGATATGATGATAGTTTCAAGGAAGTGTCAAGAAATAATCCATGTTTTATTTTAAATATGTTTCCATTGATGGGAATGAAGAATACTATCTTTATGTAACCACTTTGTTTATATGTGGAATGTAATGCAAGTTTTATGATCTAATTCTCTAAAACTCTAAACCCGAAAAGATCCTCAATGTGTAATCTTGTAATAACTCAAGATTAAGTAAGGTTTAAGGCTGGGGCCTTATACTATTTTTCATATTTATCATACTGTTGTTAAAACATTATAGGGTCCTAGTGGAAATAGTGTTAGGTTCCCATGTGTGTCTAGTGAGGAGTGCACGACTGGTGCAGAATTTGGTAAATCTTGTATTCAAACTATGTGGTCATCCTAGGTTTTAAATGTGATAAACTACAAAACTATTATATTTTATTTTTATCCTACCATACCTCCCATTACTCTCCCTCTCATTTATATGGACCATTCACACATGGGGATCTATATCTGCTTTCTCCAATTCAATTTTTAGGGCTTTTTACCATTGATTAATTCATATTCCTACTTGTTAGAACCCTTTAAACCATATAATCTCCTATATTATTCTATTTAACATGATTTTTTTCGTCACATAAAACATAGTGGGATTTATGGAGGAGTTTTGGGTTGGTAGTAGAGATAATCAAGTGGATTTATTCTGGAATTGGTTAAATAGGGATTGTTTTGTCTTTGTTGAGCATTCTCAACTGAAAGTGATGCATTTCTGTTGGTTTCCACATGAATGGGGTATGTATATCTGTGTAAATTATTTATAATCCACGAAATGAAATACTATATTTTCTTAAAATGGTTCTTTATCCAACATATATATGAAAACCCTGATCTTTTATTACACAATTATATATAATTTATTACATAAACTTCACTTGATACAACATATAAGATCGATAGGTCTAGTGTCTTTGGTGCTTAGGATCATTACATAACCACTTAATACATGAAAATAACATCTTTATTGAAAAATTCATTTACATGACCACTATATTCCCACGTACTTAGCATTGTGTGGGATAACCTCAGGACATGCATAAAAAAGGGTGAGGTATAAAGCTCGGTAAAGGAACAATCATGGAATAACATGAGGAATACAATAATTGTTACTCAATAGGAATATCAATAAAGAAAAATAGAATCATAAACATAAATTCATGATAAATCATGATAATCATAACATGGAAATGTGGCAACAAAACATAACATGAAATTAGCATGATCCAAGGCTCATTGCACATGAAGCATGAGTAAATCCTCATTCCACATAAATCACGAGTAAAACCTCATTGAACATGAATTAGAATGATTAAACACCCATTTAAAATGGCATATCATGAAACTATACTTTACCCAATTCATTGGAGTGCTATAAGGTCACACCCTTCCTAAACCATTCATTTCATGCATAAGTCTGCCACAAGGATCAGATAACATGGATTCATAAAACATCATCATTTATTCCATGATAAGGGAATTTGGAATTAATACATGAAACATTATAATCATTAAGTAAATGTTTATAAAGGTGAATAGCCTTGATAGAGAAATGGGCATGGTATTCACTACAAAATGGCATTGGCTTGGAAAATCAATGCAATTTCGGCAGTGTAACTGAATGATGTAAGAATTCATAAAAATGTTTGATGAGATAAAAAGGGGTGTATCATCATATTTACATGAAATTTAAAGTAATTGGGTCATATATATACATTTCCCAACAA
The DNA here is from genome assembly GCA_963277665.1 of Viscum album. Taxonomy (NCBI): domain Eukaryota; kingdom Viridiplantae; phylum Streptophyta; class Magnoliopsida; order Santalales; family Viscaceae; genus Viscum; species Viscum album. The sequence goes on from OY728163.1 coordinate 40,373,762, forward strand.
ATTGAATGGAAATTATATTCATGATATAAAACAATTGCTTGAATGTAAATGAGGAGAGAGAAATTCATTTTGGAATCTCGGCATAGTAATGGGTGTACCTGGGAGGAATTTAATGAGATAGAAATGGGTCTTACATCATTAAAACAAAAATAGGGCAGTATGGGGGAGGTGTGAAACCATACTCCAACATTTATATTTGAAATTAAAATGGCATAACAACATTAAGAAAATTTGACAAAAATGAGAGAGGAAGAAAAACCCTTACTTGGAAGTGTCCTTCTAATGTCTTGAGAGAGGCTTGAGAGAGGCTTCTTGGGAGATTAGCGAACATTGGGAGGATTATAAAGATAGGAGGTAAGAGGTTGGAAAAAATCCAAAGGCTTTGAGTGAGGAGGAAGTTGGAGCTTGGGTGGGTTTATATAGGAAATGTGATGGAATTATTTATTATTTATGTTTGGGACCCTCACATTAAACAAATCCAAACCAAAAACCAGCCAATGGTTTTTGCCCATGGTTTTTGGAAAAGGTAATATAAGGCCAAAGTTATAACTTCTTAAAATAATGGGTTTTCTAATGTGGAGGTGAGTCACACTCCCAAGAAAAACAATTTAAAAAGACAGGATGTTTAATAAGTCTTGAAGGGTCCATTAATGCTTTGTAAAATAAGTCAAACAAACCCAAAATTACATTATCTTAATTTAAAAACATATATTTGCTCAACATAAGGCTTATAGTATTTTATTACATCACTATTAGGTCAATATGATGTCATAAAACACATTATATATTTAAAAGGTATTAAATTTTTACCCAAAAATTTGACTATCTCAGAAAATCATGAAAAATTCACCATTGGATAATTTTGACGTCATGATTCCAGAAATAATATTTATTTTATCTAAATAGTTTTCTAAATATGGTAATTTTCAATTTTAAAATAAAAACCAACATTTATCGAAAATTCATGGGTTTTGACAAAAATGGATTTCAATCCTTAATAAAAATTACAACTTTGTTCCTAAAATTATATAATCATTTATATTTAATAAAAAATTAATTTAATAATAAAAATAATATTTTATTAAAATATTATTTAATTCAAAAATACATTAATTCATAAAAATATATTTCTTAGTTGAATATTAACTAAAAATACTATTTGTGCTTTAAAAACTATTTACAAGGTAACAATAATAAAATGAAAGTATATTAATTATTATATAAAAAATAATGTACATAACCATAGTGATAAGGTCTTGTTACATAACCCCTTATAACACCCTAATAAGACCGAAGAGTAAGGTGTGCGATGGTGACAGACTCTTGGGGTGGCTCGGATAACATTGCTCGGGTGGTAATCTCTATCAACTTCCATTTCTCTAGTAGGTGGTCCTACTCGAGATTAACATATTCAAGCTCGGCTTGGGCTTGGTCAAGAGAGAATCCCAATGATGCCAAATCCTTTATGAGCTCTGACAAATGGACTTTGTTTGGGGCACGTCTACTGGATGAGGTCGTCGCTTCCTTTGTTTGAGTAAATTGGATTTGTTAAAGCCCTATATTTATACTAATCATGTGATCACAGTTCAATGGATATATTAGAAACAGTCACAATTCATAACATAAAACCAAAGAAGTTTACATTTTACATAAAGATACATATAATTAGATCAAGATATATTTCCATTAATGAAAGTTTGGTTCGTTACAATCTTCCCCCCTTAAGAAATTTCACCCACAAAATTTCCTTTTCCCAAACTAAAACAGATTTTGGTAACTCTACTTCATCATTTCCTCTGATTCCAACTTCACTTATTCAAACTTGTGGTTTCTCCACACCACATTGATGAGGGGCATTTTCTTATTTTGTAGAACTTTTTCTCTATGATCTAGGATATTCACTAGTTTCTCCTCATAAGAAAGACAATCCTCTAACTGTACCACCTTTGAAGAGAGTACATGTGAAGGGTCCGATATATAATTCCTTAAGAGGGATAAATGAAAGACATCATGTACCTTGTCCATGGTAGGTGGATGTGCTGGTCGATAGGACACATCCCCGACATGATCAAGAATATCGAAGGGGTTGATGTACCTTGTACTTAAGTTCCCTTTCTTTTCAAACCTCATGACCTTCTTCCATGGGGATATGCGTAGAAATAAAATTTCTCCAACTTTAAACTCAAGTTATCATCGACGATTATCTGCATAACTCTTCTCTCGGCTCTGTGATGCCTTGATATGATGCTGAATGGTTTTCACCTTCTCCACCATTTCTGGTCCAAGCAGCTTACACTCACTGACCTCATCCCAACGTGTCAATGTTCTACACTTTTTCCCATAAAGAGCTTAATATGGTGCCATTTGGATGCTCGAGTGGAAACTGTTATTATAAGAGAACTCAACTAGAGGAAGATGTATATCCCATCCTCCTTTAAAGTCCATTTATACCACTCTCAACATGTCCTCATGTGCTTGGATATTCCGCTTGGATTGGCCGTCATTTTGAGGATGACAGGCCATACTGATGTTTAGTTCAGTATTCAAAGCATGTTGAAGACTCTTCCAAAACATGGAGGTGAATCTTGGATCTTTATTGGACACAATAGATAGTGGTACTCCATGAAGCCTTACCACTTCTCTGATATATATCTATGCCAGTTGATCCAATGATAAATCCTCCTGAATAGCAATGAAGTGTGAAGCCTTTGTAAGATGATCCACAACAACCCAGATTACATTGTTGCCTTTGGATGTCTTTGGAAGTCTGGTGACAAAGTCCATGGTGATGTTCTCCCATTTCCATTATGGTATGGGCAATGGTTGCATCATCCCCTTAGACTTCTTCCTCTCTTCCTTCACTTGCTGACACACCAGGAACATTGATGTATATTCAATAATCTCCTTCTTAATATTATCCCACCAATAATGCTCTCAGAGATCTTGATACATCTGTGTGTTTCTTGGGTGAATAGAGAAATTTGAACTATGTGAATCATCCAAATGTTCCTTATTCTTCTCCAGACATGATGGAACACATAGTACTTTCCCAAATCTCACAATTCATTCTTCATTAACATTAAACTCTGAGAATTTCCCTTTTCCAATAGCTTCCAATTTTTCCTAAATTCCCACATCATTCTTTTGAGCATCCTTTAACCTTTCTAAAAGTGATGGTTGATAAATAGTTTGTGAAAGGATTGATGATGTTCCCTTCTTTATGATTCCCATGTCCATCTTCATCAAATCTAAAATTATTGGATCATTTTCAATTCTCAGCAATTATAGAATCATTGAGTCCTTTCTACTTAGGGCATCTGCCACCTTGTTAGATTTCCTAGGGTGGTAATGGATTGAGTAGTCATAGTCTTTGATCAGCTCTAACCATCTTCGTTGGCGCATGTTCAACTCTTTCTGTGTGAGTTTATACTTGTGGCTTTTGTGGTCCGTATATATTTCACACTTCTCCCCAAAGAGATAATGCCGAAAAATTTTCAAACTGAAGATCACTGGAGCCAACTCGAGGGCATTTGTTGGATAGTTCTATTCCTGAACATTCAATTTCCTTAAATCATAGGCAATGACTGTCATTTTTCATCAACAAACATCCCAGGACCTTCTTCAAAGAATCACTGAATACCACAAACAGTTCTCCACTTATGGGTAATGAGAGCATGGGTGCAGTGATATGCCTCCTTTTCAATTCCATGAAGCTTTCTTCGTATTCATCACTCCAAGAAAACTGAACTCCCTTCTAAGTTATCTTCATAAGAGGGTTGGAAAATCGTGTGAAATTTCTCACAAATCGTCGATAATATCCAGCTAACCCCAAGAAGCTATGGATATCCATTACGGATGTTGACCTCATCCATCCCTCAATTCCATATGTTTTAGAGGGATCCACAGATATCCCATTGCTTGTGATGATATGGCCCAAGAATGGGACCTCCTTTAACCCGAAGTCACTCTTGTTATACTTTTCATAGAGATTCGCCTTCTGCAAGGTCTCTAGTACATTTCTTAGATGTTCCTCATGATCCTCCTTGGTTTTTGAGTATATCAGAATATCATCTATAAAGACTACCACAAATTTGTCGATGTAATATCTAAAGACTCTATTCATTAAGTCCATAAAGATTTCAAGAGCATTAATGAGTCCTAAAGGCATTACTATGAATTCATAGTGCCCGTATCTTTTACGAAATGTAGTCTTGGGGATATATTCTTTCTTCACCCTTACTTGATAATATCCTGATCGTAAATCCACCTTGGAGAAGTATTGTGCTCCATGCAGCTGATCGAACAAGTAATCAATTCATGGGAGAGTATACTTGTTCTTTATTGTGATTTTGTTAAGCTCGCGATAATCGATGCAAAGGCACATTGACCAATCCTTATTCATAATGAAGAGGACTGGTTCACTCCATGGTGAAGCACTTGGGTGTATAAACACTTTATCCATATTATTTTATAGTTGTTTCTTCAGCTCTTCAAGCTCCACAACAATAATTCGATACGGAGTCTTGGATATTTGTAATGCCCCAGGTATAAGTTCAATTGTGAATTCAACATCTCTTCTAGGAGGAAGACCGAGAAATTCCTTGGGAAACAATTTAGCGAATTCCCATACAATAGGCATGTCATCTAGGATGGTTTCCACCTTATACTCAATCATCTGAGCTAGATACGCATGCTCATAGGGCAGTAATATCCACCCATGAGTTGATGGAGCTAAAGAAGATTCATCTTCCTCCTTGCACTTGTAAAGAATCAGGGGGTCGATTCTCTACATGGAGAGTGATTTCCCTCTCATGGAAATTTATGTTTGATCTATATAAGGAAAACCATTCCATGTTAATAATTGCATCAAATTCTACTAGAGGGAGTATGACGAGTTCCTATGAAAATTTTAATCCATAGATTATGACAGGGGAGGAGTTATATTCATGGGATGCAATGATTACCCCATTTGTCTTACTCACTGACATCTTCACTTCCATGATTTGTGGTGGTTTTGGGATTGTTCTACTAAACATTTGAGATATAAAATAATGCATTGAACCTGAATCAAAACGTACATTTTCCATTCTTGAATGAATAAATAGCGTACTTGTCACCACTTCATTGTCGGGGTTCACTTTGGCAGTAGTTAAGGAAAAACCTTTCCCTTTCTTCCTTGGAGGTTGTTGGTTGCCTTCGAAAACCCTTGGATTAGGGAAATAATTTGAAATATTCCTTAGTTATTTGTAGTTGTAGAATTGAATCACACATTTAGGTTCGAATTGAGTGTTCCTATCTTCTGTCGCAGCCGCGGGTATTTCTTGTCGACAGTTAACAGCTAGGTTCCCTTCTCTTCTACACCTAAAGAATTTCCTCGTCCCCATCAGGAAATTTCCAGGTTGCTTCTTTCTGCACCTTTGGTAAGTGGGGTGCTGGATCTTCTTATCACCATTGGATTTATCCATCAGACAACCACCATTAATGTACAACTTAATCTTCTTATCCCCATTATACCCATGAGATTCTCTGATCTCCATTTCAACATTTAGGGAAAATCAGAAAATTTCCTCATAGCTGACAAAGTCATGGATCACCAGCGCTTTCCGGATGCTAAGTTTCAGCCCACCAAAGAAGTGGCCGAACATCCATTCATGGGTAACAATAAAGCTGTAAGCGTATCATGCAATCCTTGTATATTTTTCCTCATACGCTCCAATATTTTCATCGTCTTTTTTACTTGAGGTCAAGGAAGTCCCTTTCCATCTTAATCTGGAGGGTGCGCGGAAAATATTTATCAAAAAACATCTTCCAGAAATCCATCCATTCCAACACCTCTATCTCCTCCTCAGGCTTCATATTTTTGATCAACATCCACCATTGAACAGTTTCACCCTCCATACGATAAGCATCCAAGAAAACCTTCTCTTGTTCAAAACATTGAAGGTGGAGAAGATCTTTTCAATGGAGTTGATCCATTGTTCAGTGATTGAGGGATCAGATGATCCATTAATAGTAGGAGACCTTTGTATCATGAAGCTCTCGATAGCAAATTTTTATTTCTTAGGGGGGGTTGAATTTTCCTCTTGACCCATGTTTCTATTTAATGCTTGAGTTAGCTGAGAGAGAAGTGTGACAATGTTTTCGATTCCCTCTCCCATTGGATTTGGAATCTCATTAGTACAGTCATCACATTGATCCTCACATCAGTTATTAGCCCGAGCCCACCTATTACCATCCATTGGCTGGAATAAAATGAAAGTTATAGGTAACACATAAACGGTAATACAAGGAAAAACTGATGACCTATAAATAACTTTTATTTCCATAACATATGAATCTATTGGCTTTAGTCTATGTTATCCATGATCTAAATTCTAACATATATTCGTAGGGTATTTTTTTAGTCCCTTAATAATATTTCATACTAATCTTGTGAATTTACCAAATCATATCCCCTGGGAGTGTCATAACAAAGAGTGAAGTAAGTCTCATTGTCATGCACCAGTTCCCATTCAAGTCTATCTCAAAGTGGTGTTTTTGGGTTTTTACTCCTATGATACATTTGTGCCAAATCTGCCTCTAGCTGCTCGTATCTAGACATGGATGTATTTTCTTGATAAACCACTTACTCAATACTCACCAAAAAATAGGGATGTTTTTATTATACATAGTATTTTCTCTAAGGCTTTACTAGGTTTTTCTAATCCTAATCCCAAAAAAAACTAAACCTATCCTCTAATACCAACTATGACAACCCTGATCTTTAATTATACAATGAAACATAATTTATTACATAAAATTCACTTGAAACAACATAGAAGATAGAGAGGTCTAGTGTCTTTGGGGATTAAGATCATTACATAACCACTTAAAAAATGAAAAACAACATATTTATTGAAAACTTCTTTTACATGACCATTACATTCCCTCATACCTAAAATTTCATGGGATAACCTGAGGGCATGCATAAAAAAGGGTGAGCTATAAAGCCCAGTAAGGGAACAATCAGGGAATAACATGAGGAATACAATAAATTTTAGACAATAGTTATATCAATAGATCACAAGAGAAACATAAAGATAAAGGCATTATAAATCATGATAATCATAACATGGAAATGTGGCAACAACACTTAACATGGAATTAACACGAGCTAAGGCTCATTGCACATGGAGCATGATTAAATCCTCATTCCACATGAAGCATGAGTAAAACCTCATTGTAATTGAATTAGCATGAGTCAACACCCATTGCAATTGATTTATCATGATACAATACTTTACCCAATGCATTGGATCTCTATAAGGGTGCACCCTTCTTAAACCATTCATTTCCTCCATAAGTCTGTCATAAGGATCATATAACATGGATTTATAAAACATCATCATTTATTCCACGATAAAGAAATGTGTAATTAATACATGTAAATTTATAATAAATAATTAAATATTCATGAACATGAATACCCTTGATAGAGAAATGGATATGGTATTCACTACACAATGGCATTGGCTTGGAAATCGGTGCAATTTCGGCAGCGTAATGGTGTGACGTAAGAATGCATAAAAATGCTTGATGAGAGAGAAAGGGGTGTCTCATAATATTTACATGACATGTAAAGTAATGGGTTCATATATATATATATATGTCCCAAAAAATGTAATGTAAATTATATTCATGATACAAAAGAATTGCTTGAATGTAAATGAGGAGAGAGAAATTCCTTTCGGAATTTCGACATAGTAACAAGTGTACATGGGAGGCATTTAATGAGATAGAAAGTTCTCTACCATCATTCAAACATAAATAGGTAATTATGGGTGAGGTTCTAAACCATACCCTAACATTTATAATTGAAATTAAAATGGCATAACAACATTAAGAAAATTGGACAAAAATGAGAAAGGAACAAAAACCCTTACTTGTAAGTGTGCTGCGAAAGGCTTGAGAGAGGCCTGAGAGAGGCTTCTTGGGAGCTTGGTGAACCTTGGTAAGATTCTATATAGAGGAGGGTAGAGGTTGGACGAACTCCAAAGGATTTTATGGGGAGGAGGTGGGAGCATGGGTGGGTTTATATATGAATGGTGAGGGAATTATTTATTATTTAGGTTTGGGACCGTCACATTAAACTAATTCAAACCAAAAACCAGACCATGGTTTTTACCCAGGGGTTTTGGAAAACGGAAGTGGAAAACAACATTTTATAAGGCCAAATTATTAACATCTTAAAATAATGGGGTTTCTTATGTGGAGTTGAGTCACACTCCTAAGGAAAACAATTTAAAAATACAAGATGTTTAATAAGACTTGAAGGGTCCATTAATGCTTTGTAAAATTAGTAAAACAAACCAAAAATTACATTATTTTAATGTTAAAACATATATTGGTCGAACATAAGTCTTATAGTATTTTATTACATCACTATTGGGTCATTATGATGTCATAAAAGACATTATATATTTAAAATGTATTTAAATTTTTCCTAAAAATTTGACTGTCTCAGAAAATCATTAAAATTCACCATTGGATAATTTTGGCATCCTGATTCCTGAAATAATATTTATTTTGTCTAAATAATTTTCTAAATATGTTAATTTTTACTTCTAAAATAAAAAACTGACATTTATAGAAAATTCATGGGTTTTGACAAAAATGGCATTCAATCCTTAATAAATATTACAATTGCAGTCCTCAAATTATATGATCATTTATATTTATTGAAAATTTAATTTAATAATAATAATAATATTTTATTAAAATATTATTTAATTCAAAAATCCATTAATTCATAAAAATAGATTTCTTAGTTGAATATTAACTAAAATACAATTTTTTCTTTAAAAACTATTTACAAGGTAACAATAATAAAATGAAAGTATATTCATTATTATATACAGAAATAATGTACATAACCATAGTGCTAAGGTAATGTTACATAACCCCTTATAACACCCGCATAATACTGAAGAGTAAGGTGTGCGATGGTGACAGACTCTTGGGGTGGCTCAGATAACATTGCTCGGGTGGTAATCTCTATCAACTTCTATTTCTCTCGTAGGTGGTCCTGATCGAGCTTAACATATTCAATCTCAGCTTGGGATTGGTCAAGATTGAATCTCAATGATGCCACCTCCTTTCTGAGCTCTGAAAAATGGTATTTTTATGGCGAACATCTATTGGATGAGTCCATCACATCCTTTGTCTGAGGAAATTGGATCTGATAAAGCCCAATAGTTATACTAATCATTTGATCACTCTTCAACGGCTATATTAGCAACTGTCACAATTCTTATCATAAAACCAAAGAAGATTACATTTTATATAAACATTTTACATAAAGAGACATTTAATTAGATCAAGAGGTATTTCTATTAATGAATGTTTGGGTCGTTACAGTATAACTATTTGTGTGTCAAGTGAGGGGTAAGTAATAATTTATAAACGGTTTTATCCCCGGAATTGGAAAATATTTGATGCCAACTATTTTTTAAAATTATCAATTGTCTTTTAAAAGGTATTTACATGTTTTGATGGGGGTGGTGAACACTATATAGAGGTTTTAAGTGAATTTCACACCAATTGCTTTCCAAAAAAAATTAAAAGTGTTTAAAATGGTTTCTCAAGATTTAAATGTTTGTGTTTTTCTAAGTGAATGGAATGGGTTTTAAAAGGGGTGGGAATTGGATTTTCAACTCAATTTTATTTTTTAAAATGCATATTTGGAACCTTATGAAAAATATGTTTCAATAAAGTGGTGATACCATCATTGCGCCCCTTGTAATTATTACCTTCAATGGTTGGTTGTACATGTATGTGGAGACTGAGTGTTGGATCTTAGGGGATGCTTCATGTGAGGGTGTTGGTGTAACAACCCAAAATATTATTAAAGGAAATTCAATTATTACAATAATTTCATATATTATAATCACATAAAATCAAATTAATAACACAATACAAACTTTATAAATTAAGAATGAGTGAAATAAGAGATATTGATAAATGTTAAGGAACCTATACCAATGAAATTGTAACTTGACATTTGGAATTATAATATGACCCCTATGAATAGTAAACAACCCAATAGAATTTTAAACTCACCTATGAAAGTATAAATAAATTTTTTGAATCTTATAAATGATAAAATGACATAATTATATCATATTATAAGTAAACAAATGTTTTAAAAATTATTAATTTAGTGTTAGTGTTTTTGTAAGTGATAAATATTTAATTATAATTTTATAATTAATATAATGATTTAAAAGAAAATATATTTCCATAAAATGTATTAATATATTAATATTTTGTTTTATTATGATTATAAAATAATTTTATGAGACCTTAATTAATTTTTCAAATTGTTACAAAATCATTCATAATTTTAAATTTTTTATTTTTTGAGTAAATGATGATTTTAATTAAAAATTAAATATATCATATTTAGAAAATTATTTTCATAAAATAGAGTTATGTTTTAAATTATACACATCAAAAAATGTTTAGGTTTAATTTTTTGTATTTTTCTAAAGTACATGACTTTTTTTAAATAGTGAAATACAGTAATTTACGGTCTATATACATTATAATTTAAGTACATGATACCTTGATTCATCAATGATGTAAGATTCATAATCATAAAATATTGCCACGACCCGTTCCCCAGGACCTGTGTCATGACTACCCAAAGCCCGCCTTCCATAGGCCAGGGGATGGTGACTACCACCAAAGGATAAAATCCCTAAAAACTGGGAAGGCATTTCCTTTATAAACAGAAAACACACACAATAGAGTACGAGCTGGAAGTAAACACTAAGTAAAAACTGTATACAAAATAAGTGATGGAAAGTAAAAAGGGATGGAAATACAAGCCCGACTATAATGTAAAAGTACAACTGAAAAAGGGAAAAAATAGCTGAATGGTGAAAGAAGCTCCTGGATCGTCCACCATGGATCCTACCTGAAGGGTAGGTACAGATGGCCTCCTCAGCACTCCACGTCTGTCAGAATCTTCTGTAAATTGTATCATCATAAGGTCCACCTCCGGGTACCATCCAGTCCTGGCACTCTCAGCCTCTGTCAGCGCTGTCCATCGTCTACATCCAACATAATGAGGTGCGGGCATAGCCCGTGTAGGGGTGAGTATAACGATATTCAGTAGGGATCCCGAGACTTTCAAGGTCTCACAAAATCCAACAAGGATAAATAAAAGTATGAAAATTACAGATATATCTACTTAGATATATGGCCATACATATTCCTAAGTTATCAAGTAATCCATCTCGTTCATGTGGAAACACAAGAGTTGTTGACTCAGCTCACACAGGTATACAACATTTGTAGAGTGTTAGAGATGATCAGATGTAGTCACTGATTCATCTAAGCTGTCAGACCCACACAGGATCTAGGACCAGTAGTTGGAACTGTCGGACCCACATAGGATCTCAGAACAACATTCAGAGCTGTCGGACCCACACAGGATCCAAGACCAGCTAAGCTGTTGGACCCACATAGGTTCCAAGACCAGCTATTCTGTGAGACCCACACAGGATCCATGAACAGTCGTCAGAGCGCAGCCAGCCGCAGGGTTTTCACATAGTATGCTTGATTCTGGAAGGGTTTTCTCCTCAAGCCAAGATTTGATACATCAAATGCCAATTAGTCCCATGTTGATATATCCCAAAGTTTTGTCTCAAAAAAAGAAACACAACGCAATATACGGTGCGTCAATCGGACGTCCGGTCTGAAAGTTATTGGCATTTTCGTCTTGAGGGCCCGGTTGGATTTAGGTTCAATAAAACCTGACCATACCCTAAATGCATCCAAATATCAAGTGGGGTACTCCAAAATAACATTCTCACTCCAAACATTCCGTCACCGCAGAGAGTTCACCAATCGGACACACGTAGCCCATGTTATGGGTGAAAAGGTGATTTCGGGTCAAATGGGTTCAGACTAGGGTCTGACCCGGTCCGCAGGTCCGACCCGATCCACGGGTCCGACCTGGCCTAAGGGGGTGGCCCGACCTGAGGGGGCGACCCGGCCCAAGGAAAGTCCGTCCCGAGGGAGCATCCCAGCCCGCGGGGGCGGCCCGACCCGCACTGGGTCCGGTCCGGTGGCCCGCGTTGCCTGGCTGGCCAGCGGTTGGCGGGGCCCGCCCTAGTCGCGTAAGGGGAGGGGGGTGTCGTGCCCCCTATCTCCCAGAAGGAACCGGCGCTAGGCCCCGGTTCGGTATCCCACAGGACCCGGGAGAGTCCCACCTTGTCCGACCAGCCGGTTTGCTCCGCCGGCAGCCGACCCAACTGGCCGCTTTTGCTCCACCGCTACGGCCTGGGGTCCGCAGCTTCTTCCTCCCTGTGGTTCGACGGCGCAGCGCCCCTCTGGCGGCCTGAAGGCCGCCCATGTGTACCGCTGCGCCCTCTTCCTTTTTGCGGCACAATGACGCAGCGCCCTTCCGGCGACCCGGCAACCCTGCACCGCCGATTTCCTTCGTGGTCGGCCCGTCGGAGACCATCATTTCTCCGCCACTGTCTACTCCTCCGACGGTTCTGTTGCACCGCCACCATCATCAACAAGTGGGGAAAAACAAGGGGGGGGGGGGGTTCAGGCCGTGCTCGTGCAGCCCGAGCCCTCCATGTTATGGTGAAATCAATCGGAAAAACATTACCCAAGATTGAACAACATATAATGGAAATAAATTCAAACTCAAACCCCCCTACATCGAATTCGTTGTTTGTTGATGAAGTTTCGGAAATTAGACGATGAATTTATTCTTTCATCGCGTTCGTCACGCACTCCCGATCCCGGGCTGCGTCAGTCGTGGAAGACATTCAACGTCAGTAGGATCTGAGGGAAGAAGTTGAAGAAGGTTGTTGGCGTTCTTCGTCCTTCGTTGGAAGCATTATTCATTAGAATCCTTCTTCCAATATTTCTCCCAAGAGATCCCCCTTCCTCAAACCTCCTTTCCCACCAAATGAATTGCCGCCAAAATAATAGATCATGTGTTCTATTATGTTCGTTCGGATAAATTCAAAAAGAGGCATTTAATTAATTGGTGTACCTTAATTAATTAAATGAGGTGGGTTGGCATAAAAATTAATTCCAGGGAGTTGAAGAGTTTATCCACCTTAAAAGGATGGTTCTAAGGGGTTACAAGCCTGGGTGGTCCCCACCAAAATTATCCTCCCAAGGGAGGCTATGTTTGGGTGGGGGCCACTACCATAACCTCTCTTGAGAGGTTATGGTGTGGTGGCCCAACCTCTAACCACCACTTAGTGGTTTTAACCACCGAGAATAATAATAAAGTCACACTTTATTTTTATTTAAATTAATACATAAAAACCCACAACTAACTTTTATTACCATCCATCTTTTGTCGAGGTGAATTTCTTCTTAAGAGAATAACGACACTGTGATTTTAGCAGTGCCCTCAGATTTCAATTCCGAGTTCTGGTTCAAAAGTTATAAAAACCCGCTCGTACGTTTACTGAACGTACCCAAATAAAACATCAGAAATTGATTCCAGGAGCACCGGGACTCAGAATCAAGCACCGTAAATTTTCACGGACTCGTAAAAATCCCATGTATTTAAGAAAAAAAATCCATTGAATTTCTGGGTCTTTAAATTCATTCCACATTAGGTCTTTATGTCCCCCTAAGCTATAACTCGAACAATGGGAACAAATGGGGGTACTGAGCACGCATTTGAGCCTCCTGCTCCCATGTGCTCTCTTGGAGGATCCCGTGTTGCAGACATATACGCACTAGAGGTATCGACTATCCACGTAGGACCCACTCCTGTCGATCCTCAATCTCCACTCAAACCTCCATAAAAGTCTCCCCATCGTCGACGTCCAACTCTCCATGGTCGATGGTGTGGGAAAGGTCGTGCACGTATCTTCTTAGCTGAGATACATGGAAGACGTCTTGAACCCGGTGCTACTGAGGTGGAAGAGCTAAGGGGTAAGCCACCTCACCAACTCTGTTGAGGACCTGGAATGGTCCGATGAATCTGAGAGATAACTTGCCTCCTTGGGCAAATCTCTGTGGACCTCATCGAGGTGAGACCCATAAAAAGACATGTTCGCCATCCTCGAACTCCATAGGCCTCCGTTTCCTGTCATAATATGACTTCTTCCTGCTCTGCATAGTCTTCATCTGCTCCTGGATGATCTGCACCTTCTTCGTAGTTGGTCATACCATCTCTAGTTCCACTAGTGCTGACACCCCCGGGTCTGTCCAGCACAAGGGTGATCTGGAAGGTCTCCTGTACAACGCCTCGAATGGTTCCATCCCTATGGTGGAGTGATAGATGTTGTTGTAGGCAAACTCCACCAATGGTAAGTGATCCTCCCAGCTGCGACCGAAGTTGAGGACAAAATAATAGAGCATGTCCTTGAGAGTATAAATGTTTCTCTCAGTCTGGCCATCAGTCTATGGATGGAAGGCGGTGATCAAGCGAAGCTGTGCCATGAATGCCTCCTGCAACCCCTTCCATAGACGAGAAGTAAACCATGCATCACGGTCGGAGACAATACAATAAGTAACTCCATGTAGTCGCACAATCTCCTTCACGTAGATCCATCTCAAGATCTTTACTAACTCTACTCTCTGATCGGTAGGAAGTGGGCCGACATTGTGAGTCGGTCAAAAATTGAACAAATAGAGTCATGACACTTGGATGTACGTGGAAGACCTGTCACGGTGTCAATGTATATCCCATCCCACTTCCACTCTGAGACCTCTAAAGGTCAGACCAAGCCTACTGGTACCTGGTGGTCCGCCTTCACTTGCTTACAAGTGAGGCATCGTGAGACAAACTCTGCTACCTCCTTCTTCATACCTGGCCACCAGTGCTGTTGTCAGAGGTCCTGATACATCTTTTCCATACCTAAATGTAAAATTAGATGGGAAGTAATGAACTCCCTCAAAACGTCCTCCTAAAGTGCTACTAGTACCAAGGTACATCCTCTGAAGAGAATGACGTACATGCTCCCCACCTTCAGAAAATCCCTCAGGTTCCTACCCTGTGGATAACATAGCATGTCATGTCTCACAGTCAGCGTCCCCAAGCTGCACCTCCCTAACTCACTGAAGAAGTGGGGGAGTGACTATAAGAGACTGTAGAAAATCCACTCTATCTCTATCCACAAAGGATATCTGCAAGGTAGCTAGCTTCTTTGTCGCCTCTCATAGCAGCTGTATACCAGATCTCCAGCTGAGTGCATCTTCTACAACATTCCCCTTCCCAGGAGTATAGACTATCTCGAATTCATAGCCCTTGAGGATCTCAAGCCATTGCCACTGTCTCAGGTTCAGGTCCATTTGATAGAAGATATACCTAAGACTCATGTGATCTGAGTATAAGATAAAATGTTCTCCCATCAGATAGTGTCACCATAAC
Source organism: Viscum album (assembly GCA_963277665.1). Taxonomy (NCBI): domain Eukaryota; kingdom Viridiplantae; phylum Streptophyta; class Magnoliopsida; order Santalales; family Viscaceae; genus Viscum; species Viscum album. The sequence goes on from OY728163.1 coordinate 40,389,162, forward strand.
TTCATGGAAAAGACCACTACTGCTAACTCCAGGTCATAGGTAGTGTAGTTCTACTCATGTTGTTTCAGCTTCCCAGAACCATATGCAGTGACTGATCGCTCCTACATCAGGACACACCCGAGTCTGGTCCCTGATGCGTCGCAGTAAACTATGTACCCAACACATTCCTCTGGAAGCCTCAATATGGGGGCATTAGTCAGCCTCTGCCTCAGCTCCTGAAAGCTCTGCTGGAATCTCTCCAACCATACGAAGGGTTTCCTCTTCTTTGTCAAGGATGATAGTGGTGTTGAAACTCTAGAGAAGTCTGGAACGAATCTCCAGAAGTATCCAACCAAACCAAAGAAACTTTGTACCTCCGCCACACTTCTAGGTGGCTCCCAAGAAAGTATCGCCTCAATCTTCACTGGATCCACTACAACTCCAACCTCTGAGATGACGTGTCTCAAGAATTGAAACTCTTGAATCCAAAACTGGAACTTCGAGAGATTACCATAACTATGGTGCTCTCAGAGTGTGTCCAGTACTACCCACAAATGGTAGGCATGCTTCTCCTCAATAGTCGAGTAGATCAGAATGTCATCGATGAAGACTACGACAAAGCGATCGTGGTAAGGCTGGAAGATCCTTTTCATGAGACTCATGAACACTACTGGAGAGTTGTTTATGCTGAAGGGCATAACCAAGAACTCGTAGTGGCCGTACCGACACCTGAAGGATGCCTTCTTCACATCCTCATATCGAACTCTGAGCTAGTGATAGCTTGATCTAAGGTCTATCTTCACGAACCTCCGCGCTCCCTTTATCTGTTCAAAGAGATCATCAATCCTCGGGAGTGGGTACTTTTTCTTCACGATCACCTGGTTCAGGCTATGGTAGTCGACATAAATCCTCAAGCTCCCATCCGCCTTCTTGGCGAATAGAATCGGGGTTGCTCTGGGAGAAACACTGGGCCGGATGAATCCCTTCCCCTGAAATTACACTAACTGTACCCTTAGCTCGCAAAGTTCAGCAAGAGCCATCTGATATGCTGGATTAGATATCGGTGTCGTCTCAGGGTACACGTCAATGTAGAATTACACCTCTCTGTGAGGAGGTATTCTTGGAAAATCGTTAGGGAAAACATCCGTGTATTGGTCCACTACTGTATGATAGATCGGACTGTCCACATCAACTACTCTGACAGTAAGGTAGGCCAACTGATGAGTGATCAGCTGCACCCTCCTCTGAGTAAGTCTGTCCTGTGCTACAAAGGCTCCCTCCTCATCGGTAAAGGTGAACCTGGTCTCATCCGTGCAGACACACAACACTTTGTGCCTAATACAGTCTATCTGAGCATGGACTGTAGATAACCAGTCCATACCCAAGATGACTTTGTAAGCCCTGATGCCTCTACTAGAAGATCCCAGCCAAAGCTCTAGCCTCCTAGAGTAAGCTCGCATTGCCGGCACCAGTGCATAATCATTGAATCAGCTCCTGTAGGAGTCTTTAGCCGTAAGGATCGAACTAACGGCTCCTTCAGAATCTCCGAGCTCCGAACGAGGTATGTGGAAATAAAAGAGTGACTGGAACCTGTGTCTATAGGAACTACAGCTAAGGTGGTGTAGACATAGATCGTACCTTGAATCATCTCTGGAGCACCACTGTTGTATGCCTCAGGTGCCTGGAGCTGAGCTCTCCCATGTCCTCCTGCTCCCTGTGGTCGGGGTGTACCTCCTAGTGGTGGTGTCGGTAACACCTCGAAACGTCACCCACCACTAGCTTCTCGACCATCTATTATTCCACGTTCGTCTGCTCCCTACAGACCGCCTCGATCGAATCTATGTCTATGCCTGGGCGGTCCTTCGACCATCTGTTGATCATCCGTACGACGGGTCGGACAGTCATGAGCCATGTGACCCTCCCCGCCGCAAGTGAAACACTGCATGTTCCTCACATGACTGGATTTATCTCGTGTGCCTCGTACAACCGATCATGTGTTCTGAGTTCATCCATTGTATGGTCTAGTCCGCTTGGACCTCTGCACCATCTGTCTACTGCCTGCTGTAGAAGACTCCTCTACGTGATGCCTGGTGGTCGGTCTCACTACTGGTGACTGCTCAGCAAGGAAACTCTCCACTAAGAGGGCTCGCTCCAACACCTCTTCCTGCATCGTGATACTGTGGGAGATCATTGAAGCTCTGATCTCTCGCCTGAGCCTCTGCTTGAACGTTTGGGCCATGAAGAATGGGTCTCACACCATATCTGTAGAGTAATGCGTGAGTTAGGTGAACCTCGCTGAGTATTGTGCCACTATCATGCTACCCTACTGTAGATGCAGTAGCTCCTGGATCCGCACGACACGTAGGGTGGGTGGGAAAAACTCTGCCTGGAACAGGCTCTCAATGTCTACCCAGTGTAGCGTCGCCTCGTCATGCACCTGGAGCATCAGGCTCCCCCATATTCCTGCTGCTTCCTGAAGGATACTTGTGGAAAGTATCACCATTAAGTCTTCTGGTGTCCCTACTAGCCTGAAGTCTGTCACAACAACCTCCATCCAATCCTCAACTATATGCGGGTCCATCTCACCCCTAAACCTGGGCGGCCTCTGATGTTGGAACTCATGGAAAACACTCAAGAAGAGTACACCCTCTACTAATAGGGCTGGCGGTATCGGAGGCCTAATGGGTAGTGGTAACACTGGTGCCTCCGCTGTAATGGGTCCCTACACCGAGGCATCGTCGCTCGGTGGGATTCCATCTCATACAAATCTCGAAACCCTAGCTGGTTGTCTGTGTGGAGGCATCCTGAAAAGAAACAAGTGTGCCACAGTCAATAAGTTATACCTGGGGAGATGACTCAAGAGATCAGAAAGAAAACTCTTGAAACACACATGCAATTAGTGTTTTGGTGCACTAAGTCAGAAATCAGAAGTCAGGGTCCTAGTGTATGGATACGCCAGCCGCCACACCCACACTGGACTCCCTAAACTGAAAACCACACTCATCACCCTTAACACTATTGCATCACAAAAAGGATATATCAGAGTCCTATGTTCTGTGGTAGAATAGACTCCTCTGATACCAATTTGTCCTGACCCGCTCCCTAGGACCCGTGTCGTGACTACCCCAAGCCTGCCCTCAATTGGCCAGGGGCTGGCAACTAGCACCAAAGGCTAAAATCCATAAAAACTAGGAAGGAATTTCTTTTATAAACTGAAAACACACACAATAGAGTACAAGATGGAAGTAAAAACTAAGTAAAAATGTATACAAAAAAATTGCAGGAAAGTAAAAAGGGCAGGAAATACAAGTCCAAATGTAAAGTAAAAGTACAACTGAAAAAGGGAAAAACAACTAAATGGTGAAAGAAGCTCCTAGATCGTCCACCAGGGATCCTACCTGAATGGTAGGTACAGATTTCTTCCTCATCACTCCACATCCGTTAGAATCCTCCGTATATTGTCTCGTTGTAAGGTCCACCTCCGGGAACCATCCAGTCCTGGCGCTCTCAGCCTCCATCAGCACTGTCTGTCATCTGCATCCAACACAATGAGGTGCAGTCATAGCCCGTGTAGGGTTGAGTATAATGATACTCATTAGGGACCCCGAGACTCTCAAGGTCTCACAAAATCCTACAAGAATAAACCACAAAGTATTAAAACAAAAGATATCCCCACTTAGGTATATGCCCAAACATATTCCTAAGTTATCAAGTAATCCTTCTCGTTAACATGGAAACACAAGAGTTGCTAAATCAGCTCACATAGGTATACAACTCTTGTAGAGTGTTAGAGATGATCAGATATAGTCACTGATTCATCTAGGTTGTCATACCCACACAGGATCCAAGACTAGTAGTTGGAACTGTTAGACCCACACAGGATCTAGGAAGAGTAGTCGGAGCTGTTCGGACCCACACAGGATCCAAGACCAGATAACCTGTCAGACCTAGACAGGATCCAGAACCAGAATTCCGAACTATCGGACCCACATAGGATCCAGGAACAGTCGTCAGAGCGCAACCAGCCGTAGGGTTTTCACATAGTACGCTTGATTCCGGGAAGGTTCGCTCCTCAATCCAAGAATCGATACATAAACTACCATGCCGTCCCATGTTGATGTATCCTGAAGTTCCGTATCGACATAAGAATCAAAATATGACATATGGTGTGTCAATCGGACACCTGGTTTGAAAGTTAATGGCATTTCCATTCTGATGGCCCGGTTAAATTTAGGTTCAATCCAACCCAACCCTACCCCAGCTGCATTCAAAACTAATGTGGGGTATGCCAAAAGAACCGTCTCGCTCCAGGATTTATGTCTCCCAAGATGGTTCGCCAATCGGACACCCACAACCCATGTTATGGGAGAAAAGTTAATTTCAGTTCAAATGGGTCCGAACTAGGGTCTGACCTAGTCCGCAGGTCTAACCCGACCAAGGGTGCGGCCCGGCCCGTGTGGCATGGCTGGCCAGTGGCTGGCGGAACCCTACGGGGCCTTCTCTAGTCGCATAAGGGGGGGGGTGTTGTGCCCCCTATTTCCTGAAAGGAACTGGTGCTAGGCGTCGGTTCGGTATCCGGCAGGACCCGGGAGGGTCCCACATTGTCCGGTTGGCCGAGCATCCAGCCGGTTTTCTCCACCAGCAGTCGGCCCAGCCGGCCGCTTTTGCTCCACCATCATGGCTAGGGGGCCGCAACTTCTAATTCTGTGCGGCGTGATGACACCCCTCCCAATCGGTGGATTAATGGCCACCCGTGTGTACCGCCGCGGCCAGGGACCATGGCCTCTTCCATTGCTCGGTGCGATGATGTCGCACCCTTTCGGCGACCCGGTAGCCCTGCGCCACCGATTATTTTCACGGCCAACCTGTCGCCAGCTACCGTGTCTCTGCCACGGTCCACTTCTCCAATGGTTTCATTGCACCACCGTCGTCATCAACAAGAGTGGAAAAACAAATGGGGAGGGTTGGGCCATGTTCTTGCGGCCCGAGCCCTCTACGTTATGGTGAAATCAATCGGAAATACAATACCCAAGATTGAACGACATAGAACAAAAACAAATTTAAACTCAAATCCCCCTAACTCGGGTTTGTTGTTCGTTGACGAAGTTGAGAAAATTAGATGATGAAGTTCATCGTTCGTCGCGTTCACCACGCACTTCTGATCCTGGGCTCCGTCAACCGTGGAAGACACTCCACATCAGTAGGATCCAAGGGAAGAAGTCGAAGAAAGTTGTTGGAATTCTTTTTCCTTCGTTGGAAGCATTCTTCATTAGAATCCTTCTTCCAATATTTCTCCCAAGATCTCCCCCTTCCTCAAACCTCCTTTCCCACCAAATTAATAGCCCCCAAAATAATAGATCACGTAGTCTATTATGTTCGTTCGGATAAATTCAAAAAGAGGAATTTAATTAATTGGTGAAGCTTAATTAATTAAATGAGGTGGGTTGTCATAAAAATTATTTCAAGGGAGTTTAAGTGTTTCTCCACCTTAAATGTGGGGTTCCAAGGGGTTACAATCCTGGGTGGTCCCCACCAAAATTATCCTCCCAGGGGAGGTTATGTTCGGGTGAGCCCCACCACCATTACCTATCATGGGAGGTTATGGTGTGGTGGCACCAACCTCTAACCTCCACTTTGTGGTTTTAACCACCAAGAATAAAAATAAATTCACACTTTATTTTTATTTAAATTAAAATATAAAAACCCAAAACTAACTTCTATTCTCGTCCATCTTCCGTCGAGGTGAAAGTCTTCTTAAGAGAATATCGACACTGCAAGTTTAGCGGTGCCCTTAGATTTTCTGAGAACTGGTTCAAAAGTTATAAAAACCCTCTCATGTGTTTACTTAACATAGCCGAAAAAACTTCCGAAATTGATTTTGGGCACACCGGGCCTCTCAATCAAGAGCCGTAAATTTTCACAGACTCTTAAAAATCCCATGTATTTAAGAAAACATATTTCCATGGAATTCCCAGGTCTTTATGAATACCCTTCATTATTTTAAAATATTTATTGATAATTACAAAACTATTCATTGTCTTGATGAAAAAATAATAAACTAGTGAACAAACAAAATGAGAAAAAACCCATCTTCTCTGCTTTAAATTCCACCCATCACCACCTCTTCTCCTCACACCTTCCAAAATTAGAGCCCTTTCCATGTTATGAACAATAATTTTCCCAAACCCCAATCCCATGTCCATGAGCTCTTCTCTCATCAAAATACTAAAACATTTTCCCTAATGAGGTTCAGAAGGAGAAATTAAAGTGGTAAAACCCTATGTCTTTTCTTTTAAATTTATTTTCAATTTTAGTTATTTTATTATCCTCTCTTCACCTCCACCAATCCAAGAGGCATGATAACTCTAGCATATTTTGTATAATAATATTCTATTATGTTAATGGTTTTACTAGTCTTCTAATCTCTTACCATTTTCTTTTATTCTAAAAATAAAAATAGTATCTTGTGGTGTGTTAATTTACCGCCATCGTGGATGACCGGTTTTCATTTATCACTACCTCCTTCATGGATGGTTATGAAACCATAATTTTGGTTAAATAATATTTAATTATACATAATATATGTTATATGATGTTTTTTAATCACTATATAATCATGATCATAAATAAATTTATAAAATCTCCTAATGGTCGTAAAATCTGCAAAATAAATTAAATCATTTTAAATAACCATTTCTCTAATAATTCATTATCATATGATATAACCAAATAAAATATAACAAAAAACACAATTACTTTTGTTCATTAATAATAAGTAATTTAAATTCAATAGAATCATTCAAATTTTATTTGAGCTTCCATACTTATACAAGTGAACTGATCATGAAAACCAAGAAAACGAACACCACTGAATGATCAAATTGTACTCTATAACTCATCGAAAAGTAAATAAATTTACTTATTAAAATAATAATAAATTAAATACATGTATAAAATGTATTTTATTTGTAAAATAGTCATTTTAATTATATTATCCATGATATTAAAGTGAAAAATCATTCGGACATAAGGAAAGATGAATTCCCGAACCCAACTCTCTTTCTTGGGTTTTCTCTCCATCACTCCATTTTTAGTATTAATTTTCCATTATTTTTCATTAAATATAATTTATTTTTACTTCCTTTTTATTTTATAGAATATACATGTTTCCAATATTTTTTATTACAAATGCAAATATATTTCCAAAATAACTCTTTTTTCTACAAAACACATTTTTTACTTCTCTTGAGATTGTTTCTTCTTCAATCAAGATTGATACAAAACATCTTATTCCCTTTTTTATAGGAAATAAAAATTTTATGAATTAATTATTTTTTAAATTAAACCCATTCCTATCCTTGGGTAACTTTATGGTTGAGATCTATATATTGTCTATGTGTCACACATGATAATGTAAATGTTATTATATGACAGGTGCACCCTGAATTATATAGTGCTCCAATGAATTAGTTAAAGTGTTGTATCTAAAGAGATAAAGTGAAATATGTGTGGTAGTTTTCCAATAATACGTGATGTTTCATTTTTATGCATTTCCACATTCCATTACTTTATCTAAAGTTTTCTCTCATTATTATAGTGATTATCCCATGATTAGGTTATGATAATGATGATTATTCCCACCCATGATATATTGATTCATGTTTTTATCTATACTCTTATTAGGATTTCAACCCATCCCTTCTTTTGATGTATATTATCAGGTAAATATTTTTACTAATGAGAAGACGAGGGCCAATAAGAAGCTAGAGGATATGGAATTAAATAAATGTTTGTATTTTATTTTGTAAATGTTACATATAAGAATAATTTTCCCAAGACACTAAACTGCTTGATCCTCGATTTGTATCACTATTATGTTTTTTATCTTTTAAATGATGTAATAGTAATAAAAAAATTAGGTTTCAATAGTTTGTATCAGAGCATGGTTTAGATAATTTTGGAATTAATCTTGGAGAACCTTGCTTTAAATCCCTAGTATGAGACTACGTATATGCAAGCACCCAATAATTTATGTTTTAGAAAATAATAAACATAGGTATACTATATTATTTTCCTTTAAACATAATTTCACAAAAGAATAAATTATTTATTCAAGACTTATTTACCTATATTTTAACCTTTTTTATTTAAAAAATGGTGGGATCGAGGAGAATCCATGCCAATAACTCGTTTGAGGGACAATATAATGATTTCCCTAACGACATCCTCGATGCCATGAGAGGTGGAGATAAAAATTTAATGGATATTCTTACCTAGATGTTTCAGGCTATGAAAAATAGTCTAAATAATGTGGAACATCTTCCTTCACCTAATAGGGAGAGGATGATTATAAATTCTTTTATATGGCAACAACCACCAACGTTTCGTGGATCTTCTAATCCACTCATCATGGAATAGTGGGTCAACTCAATGGAAAAGATATTTTCAATACTTCTCTATCCTGATATGGAGAAGGTGACTCTATCCATTTATTTTTTAGATGTATAGGTAGGAAAATTTTGGGTTTTGATTAAGAACACCAATATGAAGGACAAAATTTAAGATATGGAGTGCGAAGAATTTAAGATAATGTTTATTCACAAGTATTTCCCATAAAATATTTGTAAAAATATGAAGAGAGAATTCATAGAGCTGAAGAAAAAGGATGGTGGATCTTTCAATACCTATATAAAAAATCATATCAAGGACTTCATGGTGTGATTCAGGTTTTTTATCAATAATGATAGTAAAATTGATAGATTTTTTAGTGATTTAAATCCAAACCATTGAATGGATAAAACAAATATAGACATTGGGAGTTATGAATAAGTTGTTTAATGTTCTATAAAAGTGGAGATGGAGTTTGAAGAGTGTCCCCATGTATATGGTGATAATAAAAAAATATGGAGTTTCAAGATGGAGGATATAATGAAAAAGTTGGAAAGAATACTCAACCACCCACATGTAAAAAAATGTGAGAAGAATCATAATGGAAACTACCTCAAAGGGATGGGAAAATTATATAAGGTAGGGGAGAATTTCCACCAAGATCCTGAATGTCTAATATACATGAGGATTTAGAGAAATGTTTTTTATTGAAGGGATAAAACTACTCATGGTTCAATGCTTCAACAGTATGGAGAAAGGGAACTATACAAAAGAGTTCACTAAAACTTGAGTCCTCGAGGGTAATTGGCATGAACAGACACAAAAGACAAAGGATAAGAGAAAGTTTGTTCCATCACTACTACTGTGGTGGAGCCTGAAAATAATTTTTTGATAGATACGTTGGTTATTCATTAAAAAATAGTGAATTTACTATTTGATTTTGGTTCTATGAATTCTTTCATATCATATATGTCTTGTACACCTATTCGAACACCGCCTCCGAATACAAGGCTTATGTTATATTTGAGAAAAAAATGGTGATATTATTGCATCCAATGTAAATAAATCCTCCCTATTAATTTTTGTGTACTAAACCACCCATAAAATCTGGTCATACTTCCTTCAATTAAGTTTGATGCAATTTTTGGCATTGATTGGATATCTTTAGACAAATCTAATATCAACAGTCAGGAAAGGGAGATCACTCTTCAAATCCTAAAGCATCACCCAAATTTTCATAGTTGTATAGAGGATGATGAATCTTCTTCAAATTCATCATCTCAAGTGTGTATATCATTTCCGTATGAGAAATCATATATAGATAAAATGATCGAGACAAGGGATAGAATCATTTTCGAAGACATTCCCATTGTGATGGACTACACTGATGTGTTCCCCAAATAATTTCCTTGTATTCTACCTCATTGAGTGGTTGAGTTCTCAATTGAAATTATTATTTGATCTCTACCTATATCAAAGACACCATATAGAATGGGTACAATTGAGATGGAGTTGCTGAAGAAATAATTACAAGAGAATCTAGACAAGATTTTTATATGCCTAGGTGCCTCACCAAGGGGGGAACCAGTACTCTTTGTCAAAAAGAAGGATGGATCAATGCACCTCTTCATTTATTATCATGAGGTCAAAAAAATAATTATAAAGAACTAGTATCTCATTCCATGGATAGATGACTTATTCTATCAAATATGTGGGTCCATGTATTTCTCTATGGTGGACCTACATATGAGATATCACCAATTAAAGGTGATAATGGAATATATTCCCAATAATACCTTTCCAATGATCTATAAACACTATGAGTTCATAGTGATGCCTTTCAGACTCACTAAGGATCCATCAATATTCAAGGACATAATGAATATAGTCATTAGAGATTACCTCATAAAATTTGTTTTAGTCTTTATCAATTATATTTTGATATGCCCCAAGGGAAAGGAGTAACATGAGGGGAATTTGAATAACGTGTTAAAGACTTTGCGAATGGAGAATCTATATGGAAGGTATAGTAAATGTGATTTATGGATGGATAATGAATCATTATTGGGGTATGTCATCACTGGAAAAGGAATATCTATTGACCCTTACAAGAAAAAGGTAATTGAAGAGTAGCCCAGGCCAACATCTATAACAGATATCTGTAGTTTACTTAGTCCATCTAGGTATTATTAGGGATTAGTAAAGAATATATCATGGTTGTAAAAACTACTAACCAAGATGACTCATAAGGGATAACCTTTTATCTGGAACAGTGAATGTAAAGACTAATTCAAAGAGTTGAAAAAGAGGTTTATCACTTCACTAGTACTCACACTACTGAAAGTGGAGAACTATTTGTGGTTCAAAGTGATGCATCAATAAAGGGATTAGGTTGTGTACTAGTGAAAAATGATAATTTAATATATTATTCCTCAAGGAAATTGAAAATTCATGAGCATAACTATCATATACATGATCTGGATTTGGAATCTTTGACCTTTGATTGAAAATATGGTGGTATTATCTTTAAGGGGAGAAGTGTGAAATATGTATTGATCATAAGAGCCTCAAATATATATTCACACAAAATGATATTAATATGCACCGGTGAATATGGTTATTTCTCATTAAGTATTACTACTAATCAATCTAGTACCATACTTTAACGGAAAATAAAGTGGAAGATACACTAAGTAGAAAGGAACGTGTAACATTTTCCATGATGATAATTGAGAAATATTATATATTCTTATATTTTTAATGGATTTACATGGGAATCATTAAGGATGGAACACCATCAATCATTTCACAAATGATTTCTCAAACATCCCTCATGAAGAAAATAAAGGATGCTTAAAGAAATGACATAGAAATTCAGAATAAGGTAGAAGTTATAATAAAGGGTAAATCCCCAAAGTTTAAAATTGATGGGGAAGGAGTTATAATATTTGGGTCATGATTATGTGTACTAGTCGATCTAGAGATAAAGAAGGAGCTTCTAAATAATTCACATATATCAACCTTATCTATTCACCCATGGAGCAAAAATATGTATCTATATATTTTAGAGAAATATTGGTGGGACCATATGAAGAAGGAGATCATTGAATATACATCAAAGTGCCCGATATTTCAGCAAGTGAAGAATAAAAGGAAAAATTATAAGAGTTCAATGAAACCATTACCTATTCAAAAATGGAAATGAAAAAACATCACTATGGAATTTTTCACTGGACATCTAAAGACATCTAGAGGTAAAAGATTCTATATGGGTTGTTATGTATCATCTTAAAAGGAAAATAATCTTTTCACAATTTGAGAGTTCTTTTCACTTGATCAACATTCACGAATATACATCAGATAAGTATTAAGTCTACATGGATTAACACTATGGAATATATCTGTCATAGATCCTAGATTTCCCTCTATGTTATGAAAAAGGATTTAACATGATCTAAACACTGAGCTAAACTTCAGTACGGATTATCATCCTCAAACTGATGGCTAATATAAATGAACTATTCAGACACTTTAATACATGTTGAGAGACTTTCTTATGGACTTCAAGGGAGGATGAGACCAACATCTACCTCTGGCCATGTCCTCTTATAGTAATAGTTTCCACTCTAGCATCCAAATGGATCTATATGAAGATATTTATGGGAAAAGGTGTAGTACACCAATGTGTTGCGATGATTCGGTGAACGTAAGATGCTAGGACCTAAAATGGTCGATGAAATAGTGGAGAATATGATAACCATTCGTCAACGCATCAAGGAATACCAAATTCAACAGAAGAGGTATTCATACAATCATCAACAGAACCTAGATTTTATGGTTGGAGACTGGTATTCCTCCACATATCTCCAAGGAAGGGGATCATGAGATTTGAGAAGAAAGGAAAGGTGTGTCCCAGGTACATCAGCCTCTTTGAGATTCAAGATCATGTCATAGTTGAGGTCTCCCAACTGGCACTTCCACCTTCCATGCTTCAAGTACACGATTTATTCTATATATCCCTCTTGAGTAAGTACACACTAGATCCCTCATAGGTATTGAATCCTGATGGGGTATAGTTGTAAAATGATCTCTCTTACAAAGATTAGCTACTGTAGAACTTATACCTTAGAGATAGTGTTCTACGTAACAAGACCACTCACTTGGTCAAAGTACCATGGATAAACCGTTAGTACAAAGAGGAAACATGGGAACTGGAGGAAGAAATTTTGGAGATGTAACAACACTTTTTTTCACCATAGTATGTAAAATGAAATTTCAAGGGTGAAATTTCAAAGGGGTGGAAGAATATAAGGGCCTAAAATTTTATTAATGGAGATTCATTTATTATAATTATTTCATATAGTATAATCACATAAAATAACATTAAAACCCAATAAAAACTTTATAAATGAATAAGGAATGAAATAGGTAGTATTTCTAGAAGTTAAGGAACCTATACTAATGAAATAGTAACTTGATCTTTCTAATAGTAATATGAACCTTATGAATAGTAAATCGTTCAATAGAACAATAACATCGACTATAAAATTATAAATAAAATTTATGAGTCTTATAAATGATAATATGATATGATTATATCATATTATAAGTAAAAAATTATTTAAAAATTATTAATAAACTGTTGGTATTTTTATAAGTAAAAAATATTTAATTACAATTTTATAATTAATATAACTATTTTAAAAAAAATTATTTTCATAAAATGTATTCATATATTAATATTTTGTCATCTTATGATTAAAAGATAATTTTATGAGACCAAAATTACTTTTTCAAAGTGTTATAAAATTAGTTATAATTTTAAAATTTTTATTTTTTGAGTAAATGATGATTTTAATTAAAAATTAAATTTCTCATATTTAGAAAATTATTTTCATAAAATGGAGTTATTTTTTTAATTATACACATAATAAAATGGTTAGGGTGAAGTTTTTTGATTTTTTTAAAATACTTGAATTTTTGTGAATAGTGATATACTTTAATTTATTGTATATATAAAATATATAATAAATACACAATTCTTTGAGTTGTCGCTGATGTATGTGTAACACCCAAATATTTTATGGAATTCTATTTTTTAAATTTTAATTCATCATTAGCTTATGATCATTAAAAATGATTAAATATTATTATTTAATTATTATAGTTGCCCCTAGATATTGGAAAAGATGGGTTTGAAAGAGATTAATTAAAATTTGAAAATACAGATTACACATGTCTATAAAATCATTTCATTAGTTACAAATTAATTAGAAATGAACATAAATGTTGTATTTTTATAAAATCTATTTTTATGCCCACATTGAAATTTTATATTAATAAATTAAATTAAACAATATCAGTGGAATATATTAATGAAAGTTATATATAATATATTCAATCCAATATTATAAAATTCATCCAAAATATATTTTGAGGCATAAGATAAGAATAAATCAAATTTTACACATAAACATTCTATATTTTCTTAAACGCAATTTTTACCACCGTTTAAAGGAGACCGTGTTTTGAATATAAATTTTGAAAGTTTTTAAATTATATTTTATATAACAAAAAATATTTATGAAATCATAAAATCAAAATTTACTTAAGATACAATTTTGGTTTTCTATGATAAGTTTCATTTTTTATGAATAGTAATGTGACCTTTTGAATAATAGTGTGACTGTTAAGAATAATATTATATCCATTAGAACAATAACCTCACCAATAAATGTATGAAGAAAATTTAGGCTTATTATAACAATTAATATTATATAATTATATTATAGTATAAGTATATAAATGTTTTAAAAATAATAAAATATGTGTTGGTATTTTTTATAAAACGAAAATATTTATTTAAAATTTTGTAATTAATATAATAATTTAAAATAAAATTATTTTCATAAAATATATTAACAAATAAATATTTTATTTTCTTATGATTATATTATAATTTTATGAGACCATAATTATTTTTTCAAAATGTCCTAAAATCAGTTATAATATTAAAATCAGTATTTTTTAGTAAATGTTGATTTTAATAAAAATTAAATTTCTCATATTTAGAAAAGAAATCCTAAAATGGAGTTCATTTTTTAATTCTACACATCTAAAAATGGTTACCCTGATTTTATTGGATTTCTCTAAAATAGTTTAATTTATGGTGAATAGTGAAATACGGTAATTTACAGTATTTAATAAATACCTGACTTATTGAGCCATAGATGATGTATGGATGATGTAAGCCCATAATCTCTAACTATACTTAATTATTAAAATATATTTACTAATAAATCTCAAACTATTCATAGTCTTGATCCAAAATAATAAACTAGTGAATAAAATAATCAAAAACACCCATCCTCGACTATAAATATCACCCCTCACCACTGCTTCTCCCCACACATCCCAAGGCTTGAATATTTTTTATATTCTTCCCATTTACCCTCTCAAACATATCCCTCACATTCATGTCTTTTTTGTATTACCAAAAAACATTTTCGAAGTTTCTTACGGAGGTTCTCATGGAGAAGAATTCAGGAGGTAAATCATTTTCCATTATGATTCAATTTCTTTTAATTTATTTTCCTCTTATTATATCCTTAAATATTCTATTAAAACATAAATACTAACTCCATTATCTTATATTTACAATAATTTTATTATGTAAAAGGAAGATCCATCATCAAAACCCTTATCCTCCCCCATTCATTCTAAAAATGAAAACATTGTTCGTAATGTGCCGATTTACCACCATCATGGAGGATGTTACCTCATTTTCCATTAAAGCCATTAAGTATTGTTATAAACCCATTATTATGGTTAAAAATTTTGTTATAATTATCAGAAGTAATTTAATGTTCTATAACTAGTATATATAAATTATATTAATTAATAAGATAAAATTATTTTGTGACGATTGAAAAACCACAAAAATAATCTAAACAATTACCATTAATGTTCAATTTAATAAATCATGTCATATATAGAAATAATTATATTTAAGACCATTTAATATTTTTTATATTCATTGATAACATATTATTATAATTATGGATAACTATTTCTGTTTTACATGATGTTTTTTACATGTATATAGGTGAACCAATCATGAAAACCTAAGAAATGAAAACTCTCGAATGACAAAATTGAATCCTAGAACTCGTAAAAAAGGACATAAATATACTAAATAAAAATATACAAAATAAAATACATGTATAAATTTTTTTTAATTAATTAATTAATAAGTTAAATTTGATTACCTAGTATGTTAAGCTCCAGTGCATAACACTTTCAGACATATATGATGTGTTTTCTCATGTCACTCTTATTTCCTTGAGATATGCCTTATTCGCTGCTATTTCATGTGTGTACTGTATGTATAATATAAATTAGTGTATAATATAATTAATATCTTAATTTTCATGGTAGTAAATTTATTACATGATGATAAACAATTTTATGGGGCATATGGTTCGATTTTTTGCAAAGTGGTAAGGGATTCTCCCTGAACCTCCATTTTTCATTCAGGTTATTAATTCTCTATCTTTTCCCTAATTTAATTCTTAGTTATCACTTTTTAATTGCACTAAATTATTTTAGAATGTTCCAAATATATATTTACATATAATAATCCTTCTTCAATTTATGGATAGTTATATGTTTTATAAGGTTCCCTTTTCAATTCCTCCCGATAAGCAAGACCGATTTAAGGGAACTTTCCAATTTCATACCCATTTTTGAGTACACACCATAATCTATTTTTAGACACCAATAATTATCTAAAAACATTATTTTTATCAAGAAAATATATATTATTTAATTTCTATAATTATGAAAAAAAAATTATCATTTTTCCATTTTACTGACTTTAATATTTTCCCTTAAACTACACTAATAAGGCTCATTCCTAAAGATTCTTAAAAAAACGTTTTATATGTTCTAACTTCAGTTAGAAATCATTTGTGACTAAAACATTTGCACATTGTTTTTATATTTTTTTCTAATATATTCATGTTCATAATCAGATTTTATAAAAAATATGATTGTGTTTCCAAAGGAAATCTTTTTATAAGGTACAAAGGGTATTTCTATCAAGAATTTGTCAACAATTTAATTAGAGTATTTTCATCTATAAGAATGATTAAAAAATTCCAAAGTGGAACGAGACATTTTTTATAAAGATATCCTTTTATTAGACATTTGAGGAATGCATCAGAAAAAGTAATTGGCAATTGGGGCCTACTATAGCCACTTGATGCATCAGTTGGTTTGATGAGAAAAACTAGACCTATTTTTTACCCATTAGGTGGGTTGTCTTAGACAAATACTTGATGGTATTTTTAAGATGTATACAATTATGTATTCCCTCATTATAAAACAATTATTTGATAGTCCATCTGATTATTCAACTAGTATAATATCCATGGATAAGTTTTATCATGTCATTGTTTAATCTGGTTTTATTCTTTCTATATTATTTTCAATATTATGTTTTAATGGATAATGTTTTCAGCTATTCATAGTGCCTTATATTATATTCTCTTTTATTTCTTACCCTTACCGAGCATATGACCTCACCCCTTTCTTATGTTTTATTTTCCCCACGATACGAAGATGTATATTATTAATGACATTTAGGGATAATCTAGTATTTATGGAAATTTTCAATGGAGTTGATATATTATTTTTCATTTCAATTTGTAATGTAAAAATTATTTTTTATTTGTTTTTCCAAAACTAATAAACTATTCATTCCTTTTTGGATGCGAACAGTTGTTCATAGTAATAATATAATAACATAAGGAACTGTCTCCATGATACTAACATCCGGGTTTTTACAGTAAGCACCATAATCTCTAACTAATATTTATTAATTTAATTTATTTAGGGATAATTCTCAATATATTAATATTATTACAGAAAAATAATAATCTAATGAATAATATAATGAGATAAAACCCCTCTCCTCTACTATAGATATCACACGTCTCCACCTCTTCTCCTCACCCCTTACAAGATTTGATCATTGTCCAAGTTATACCCAATACTCTTATAAAACCCCTCCCCAACCTCAAGGAGATCCTGGAAATATAAAAAGACCAACCCTTTTCCCTAAGGATGTTTTCATGGAGATTGAATTCAAGAAGTAAAACCCATTTCTTTTCATTTTAATTCCTTTTCGGTTTCATTTATTTTCTTATCCTCTCCTCACCTACACCTATCCAAGAGGAATTATAATCCCAATATATTTTATATAATATAATTTTATTGTGTTAATGGAATAATTAATCTTCTAATCTCTTCTCTTTTCCTTTTATTACAAAAATTTAAATATCATCCCTGATGTGTCGATTTACCGACACCGTAGAGGATGCATTTTTATTTTTCACAATCATCTTCAACGATAGTTATAAAACCATAATTATGATTAAATAATATTTTATTATTCATATTTTAAGTTACATAATGTTCTAGAATCAATATATAATTATTATGTTAAATAAAATGATACAACATCCTAAGGGTCGTAAAATGCACCAAATAAATAAAATGATTTTTAATAACTATTTATCCAATGATCCATCCTCATAAAATATAACCAAATGAAATACAATACCATATAAAATTCTTTATATTCATTAATAAAATATAATTTTAATTCTCGATAATCATTCCCATTTTACGTGAACTTCCATACTCATATACAAGCAAACTGATCTTGAAAACCAAGAATGTGAATACTCTCAAATGATCAAATTGAACCCTATAACTCATTTTAAAGTCCATAAATGAACATAATAAAATTAAAATTAATCAAGTAAATTTATAAAATGTTATGTATTTTTAAATTACAATTTTAATTTGATTATCAATGAGATTTCCTTGAAGAAATCAGTCATAGATAAAGTAAGATAAATTCTCTAACACAACTACATTTCTTTGGGTTTTCTCTCTTTCACTCCATTTTTAGTATGAATGTTCCTTTATTTTTATATAAATATAATTTATTTTTTCTTCATTTTTATTTTTTTGGATATACATGTTTCTAATAAATTGTTATAAAAAATACAAATATGTTTTTAAAATAACCCTTATTTCTAAAAAATACATATTTTACATCTCTTATTGTTATTTATTCTTAAATAAAGATTTATATAAAGAATATTTTTCCCCTTGTATCTTTGGAACTCTAAATATTATGAATTAATTCTTTTTTAAATGAAACCCCTTCCATTTCATGTGTTAATTTATGTCCAATATTTATATACATTATATGATGCATGCATGATAATGTAAATGTTATGATTTGACCGATGCACCCAAAATTATATAGAGCATGTAAATTTTATGATGTGATGAGTAAACCTAGAATTATATAGCACTCCAATGCATTGGGTAATGTGATGTATCTCATATGATAAAGTGAAATATGGGTGGCATTAGACCACTAAGAAATGATGTTCCCTTTTTATGCATTTTTATATTCCATTTCATTATCTAATGTTTTCTATCATGATTATGATGTTGATCACATTATTATGTTATAATGATGATGATTATACTCACCCACATTATATTGATTCATGTTATTATCTATACTCTTATTAGGCTTTAATATCACCCCTTCTTTTGATTTATATGCTCTAGTGAATAATTGCACTAAGGTGAACATGAGGTCCAATTAGAAGCTAGAGAATGAGGAATTAAATAATTTTTTATGTTTAATTTTTTAAAAGTTATGTATAAGAAAAATATTCCAAAGACAGTAAACCATTTCATCATTTATTTGTATCACTATTATTATGTTTATCTTTAAAATCATGTAATATTAATGTAAGAAAAATTTGGTTCTCTATAGTTGGTGGTGAGGTGAGGTTTATTTACAATTCCTTGATTTGATTCTTGTGTTCATCATCTGGGTGATATCTTTGTCACATCCTTGTTTAGATATCATGAGATTATTATGATGATTGTAGGTGACTTATATGAGTGAAATCTGTCACGACCGTCCTTGGGGCCCGTGCCGTGACTACCCCAAGACCGCCTTCCATAGGCCAGGGGCTGGCGACTAGCACCAAGGCGTAAATCCCGGTAAAAAGGGAAGGCATTTCCTTTGTAAAGTAAACCACAAACACCACAGATCAAGAAGGCATAATTAAAAACTAAGTAAAAACTTTCACAACAGTAAGTGCAGAAAAGGTAAGTGGGCCAGTATACAAACCCAAACTGAAAGTAAAGTACAACTGGAAAGGGAAAACAACAACTGAAAAGTAAAGCCGCAATGTTGAGTTGTCCACTGGATATCCCACCTGAAGGGTGGGTACAGATAGCCTCCACTGCTCCTCGGGTCTAGCCGACTGCTTCGAGTACGTCCCGCCCAGTGGTCCACCTCCAGGTATCGTCCTGCTCCGCAAGCCTCAACCACGATCAGTGCTCTCCGTCGTCTACAACCAACACAACGTAGTGCGGGCATAGCCCGTGTAGGGTTGAGTATATGCTACTCAGTAGGGACCTTGAGACCCCCGAAGGTCTCCCAAAATTCAGAAAGGATTAACCACAAAGGAAAGTTACAATCAAGAAGTAACAACCGACACTGCTTAGGTATATGCCCATACATATACCTAAGTCATGAATTCCAATACGCTCCAACATCTGAGCCCATGTACAACCCAGTCCACACAGGAAAGAAAACGTATTCCACACAGGAAAGAAAAACGTAATCCACACAAGATAGCACAACACAATCCACATTGGACAGAAAAAAAGGATTCAACTCACACAGGTATACTTCTTTGTAAGACGATAGAGATGATCAGGTATTGCCACTGATTCATCTAAGTCGTCGGACCCACAAAGGATCAATAGGTACTAACCCCCGCAATGACCCACAAAGGATCTGACCCACATAGGATCGAGAGGTAACTAACCCCCCAAATACCCACACAGGATCGGTAGTAGTGATCCACATAGGATCGGTGAGTGCTGTAGTTGTCTCCGTCGAATCCACTGAGGATCTCTGAACAGTCGTTGTAGTAGTAGTTGTCGCAGCCATCTCTAGGGTTCCCGTACACAACAAGCTCGTTCGGGAGGGTCCGCCCCACGATCCGAGAGGATGATACATCAACTGACACATAGTCCAGAGTTGATGTATCCAAATGTTCTGTATCGCTAATAGGAACTCACCGTCACTGACGGCGCGTCAATCGGACGCCCGGACTGAGAGTTATTGGCTTTTTCGTCCCAGGGGCACGGTTGGTTTTTAAGTCAAAACCAACCCGACCATACTCCACCTGCGTCCAAACCTCGGGCGGAGTAACCCAAAAGATATATCTCACTAAGAGTAATCCAACAAAGTCAACGACACGTCAATCAGACGTCCGGAGCTCAAGTTATGAGCATTTCCGCTCTAAGGGCCCGGTTGGTTTCGTGTACGAACCAACTCGGCCGAACCCAAAGTATTCTGAAACCTTGATTGAGATATAGAGAAACGACTGCCTCGATCCAAGGATCGAATCGCAACTGACGGTGCATCGATCGGAGGCTCGTAGCACAAGTTATGGGCGTACGACCGGAAAAGGTTCGGTATTAAGGGGTTCGGGCCTAGTCCGACCCGGCCCGATACCCCCCAGGGTCGACCCGAATCGGGTCCGGGTCAGACCCACTTGGGCGCGGCCCGGCCCGGCCTGGGAGTGGCCCTGTCCGGCCTGAGCGCGGCCCGGCCCGGTGGACCGGCCAGGCGCTCGGCCAAAACGCCCGAGCCGTTTGGTGTGGGGAACGCCTGCCCCCGGGTTGTAACCGCGGACCCCCTTTAATGGGGGCCGTTTTGCTGGCCAGCCGAGGGTTTGAACCCCTGGCTGTCCTCCTGTCCGTCCGGCCCACCCCGGCCGGCCGGTTTCTGCTACCACAGGACCGGCGACGGCCGGTCCCCCTGCTCTGACGCCGGCGGCCCAGAACCGGCCGCCGGTCTCCTTGCTCTATCGTGGTCTGGAACCGGCCGCGACCTTGATTTTTCTAGTGCGGTGCGACGGCGCCGCACCTCTCCGCAGTGGCCCCGCTCCAGCCGCGGTGTTTTTACGGTTCTCTGGCGCGGCGCGATGGCACCGCGACTTGGTTCAATTTCACGGCGCGGCACGACAGCGCCTCACATTCCTTGCCGCACGATTCTGCATAATGCGCTGGCACCATGCCATTTCGTTCCAATCCGCAATAAAAACATCATCAAAAAAGGAGGAGGCTCGGTCGTGTTTATGCGGTCCGGCGCACTCTCGTTAGTCGATAGAAAAAGTTCATATTTCACGAAGAACGACATGGTAGGATTTACGAACAAATAAATAAATAAATTTAAACCCCTACCTTGAGCGTAGCTAGAACGGGGGTTCGCCGCGGAAAACGACGTCGTGAGGTGAAGCTCTGTATGTTGACGGAGAACGCCCGAGGAGGATGTGGTGTCTCTTTTTCTATGACACGGGAAGAAGATCGAAAGAGGGTGCGTCGTCGATCTTCTGAAAAAGGGTTCACACACCAGCTGTGGAGAGGATAAGAGATGGCACGTCGATCTCTTCTTACGGTGACAGCGTTCTTCGTCGAAGTCTTGGTGTTCTTCGTGATGAAGATGAAAACACCCAAGAGCTCTCTCCTCAAATTTCCACACACAACATCCAAGCAAAATAAAATAAGGCTCATCCTTATTTTATTAACTCATTCCACAATTCCAAAATTCAGAACTTAATTTAATTAATTGAATTGGTGTGTTGTCATACTTAATGAGAGGAGAGGAAAAGTCACCCAAATAAAGGGAAGTATAAAAGTTAAAAGTGTTACACAACTTAAGTGGGGGGGGGGGGGGTTAAGAGGAGTTACAGAGTTAAAGGAATTGAAAAGGTGGGGCTCGTGTGGGCCACACCTCACCTTTAATCCATTCATGTGAAACTAACAAATAGTGGGTCCCACCCTAACTCCTACACTTAGGTTATAACTCATGGAGAAGAGAAATAAAATTCTTAACGAAATTTTATTTCACTCCCACTTAATCCACAAAATTAAACAACTCACATCGAGCAAACGCAACTCCAGAAAAGGCGTTCCTAAGAAATTACTGACGCTGTGGTTCCATCGGTGACCTCGGAATTCGATTCCGAGCACCGGTTCAAAAAATAGGAATTCCCGCTCGTTCGTTCACTGAACGTACTCGAGCTAAACTTCGGATAGAAATTCCGGGCACACCGGGCCTCGGAATCAAGTGCCGTAAGAAACTACGTTCTTGTGAAATCCCAAAGAAAATTAAGAAAAAAAATTTCCCTTGAATTTTATGGGTCTTTACAAAATCCCTATTATAGACTGAATTTCCTAGGATATGCTACAATGTTAGACTGGATGAGATAACAAGATTTTTTTAAGGTGCTACGATTTTTTAGAATGTAATAGGGTTTATTTTGAACCTCTGACCATGGTAGAGCCTAGTTAGTCCAATTAGAAAAATGAAACATTATAGGTTAGATAGTGTTGGCCTAGGTTCCTAATTACCATTTCTGAACTTTGTTTTTTGACCCTTAGAGAGTTTCTTGTGATTCTAAGAAGCTAGTTATTATCTCTAAGGTGATTTATTTGTCAACCTTATTTGTGTCCCCTACTTATTGTATGATTTATTGGAAACTTTGTAATGGTTTTTTATTTCCCCTTATCATTTGACATTGATAAGGAGGTTCATTTTTATACTCATTCCTTCTCCTGTTTATTAAAAATTACCTTTTAAATGTTTTTAAAATGTATTTTTAATGGTTTTGAAGTAACACTTGTAGAAAAAGTAATTTTAACATCACATTAATAAAATAAGTTCAACATAAACAACCTTATAATAGTAAAAAATTTATATTTTGGTTAAATTTATTATAGTGACTGACACTAAAATATATAAAGTTACATTTTCAACATCGATTTTATGAAAAACAGATGCCAAAAAATGTGTATAATATTTTTGGCATCGTTTTTACTATAGACCAACACCTTAAATGCTCGATAAACTTGTTTTTCACCTCAGTTTTCAATAAAATAGATATGAAAAACAAAAACTCTAAGATTTTGGTGTCATTTTTTTATAAAACCAACACCGAAATAAAAAAAATTTAAATTTTTTTACATCGGTTTTACTGAAAACCAACATTAAAAATCCTTTCAAAAAACCTTACCATTGAATGCTTATTTTTTATTTCACTCATTCTTTCATTGTATTGACCTATGATATTTTTGATGGTAATCGAAAACCTTGTGATTGATTTTTTGGTGTATTTTGGCCAATTTGAATGATGTTTTTAGGATTACTAACCAAAAATCATTAATTTTTTCATGATCTTGGTGTTTAAATCATCTTTGTAACTCATTTATGATTGATTGGAACTGAGATTGTAAGTTTTTCCATTGTTATTTTTTCTTATTCGTTGATTTTAAAATGTTATAATTGTTTTTTTAGTGCCTTTCTTACCAATGAAATCAGGGCACATTTGATATATATCTCATCTTCAGTAACCCAATTATGATCGAGTGACACCAGATTAGAGGATTTTTTGTTGTTCTTTTTTCTTGTTTCTTTTTTTTCAAATTTCTTAATTATTTGTTTTAGTGTTCTTCCTGCCAATGAATTCATGGGAATTTGTCTATATACAATATCAATATTGTATTGAAAAACTATGAAATTTTTAAGTGGATGGTAAAATATTTTAAGTTAAATTCATTATCTATTAGTTATAAATTTGATTCACTCCTTTATTTAATTGTATGCATTTTACATTTAAATATATTTTTCTATCAATGTTTTTTTAATTATATTAATTATTTATTTGATGGGATTATTTAATGGTTTTGTTCTAGGTTATAACAAAATGGAATATTGATTTCTATTTTATGAATCTAGGTATAACGGAAGTGGTGTTCTCTAATATTCATTTCAAAATCAATCTAAATATGACAGAAATATCTTTATTCTTTACTATCGTCATCAAAAAAAAATCCAATTATTTAATTAATTAAAATAAATACCTGGAGTAATTTATTTTCTATTTCATTCCTAATAATTTTTAATATCTCCCGTCAGATCATAATTTTTTTTAATAATTTATTTATGTTCAAAATGTATCTGTTTATAAATATTTTTTGAAACATTTTATATGTTTTATATGTTTTTATATATATTAATGATTGTATATATGTTTATATATATCATTTGAAATTAATTATGATATTTTTTATTTTTTATTATAAACAAATCATCTACTTTTGGATAAGCATGACACATCACACAAAATAAATACCTACATTATATTTTTTTTATTTTCTTTCTAATAATCATTAATATTGCATGTATGTATACCAATAATATTTCTTTAATATTTTTATGTTTAAAATTTATCTTTTTGTATAAATGTTTTTTAATTATTATATTTTTCAATATATTATCTAATTATATTATGATCCCATGTATTTAATGGATTGTAATTGAATATATATACGAAGAACAAATATTTAATATGAAAAAGGAGATGATGATTTATTGGGATTTCTAAAACAAAATTTTCAAAACACATATTTGATTTTTTCCCATGTGTGAAGTGTTTGAGTATGAGAAAGTTCAATTCTAGAGAAATCCATGATTATCTCATTTACTTTGGATTTATCCTTAACTATACATGTTGGATCTATCATGGTTAAATAACTATAAATTCAATATAAAATTTTGAGGATAACATTCATAATGAAATAAAGGATCCTATTGAAGAATTAGTTCATGATTTAGGTGTTGAAAATGTCGAAAAGATAGTAACTGTTGAATGATTATATATTGATTCTAAAAAACCATTTTCCCAGGTTGTAGTAAATATAAAGTGTTATCAGCAATTCTGAGATTAGATAACATGATATCAAGAAATGTTTGGAGAGATAAAAGTTTATCTGACTTACTGGTGCTTTTAAAAGAGAAAATTCCAAAAGTCAATGGGATTCCAGATTTCAATTATGAGGTGAAGAAAATATTATGTCCAATGGGATTGGGGTATAAAAAGATACATTCTTAACTAAATGATTGATTGTTTAATAGGAAAGAATAATATTTTTCATCAAAATTTCTTACATGTGGAATATTACGCTATAAGATGGATGAAAACATCAATTTAGATTCATTCTCAGGTACATGTATCTAACCTTCTGAAAAATAAAATAATTCATTCCAGTAATCCCTTAAAATAAGTCCAATAAATTAACTTGGATTCATTATCAGGTACCAAAACCAAATATCCTACAAAATAACTTTGGTGCCTTCCAATAATTCCTCGTTTTAAGGATCTATTTTTAAATTCAATTATTGTAAAAAGGAGAAGATAAAATTCAGATGAAATCATATCTAATGGTAAATTACATCATCCAATGAACTCATCACAATGGAAGAGAGTTGATAAAAAAAATTTGATTTTGGAATTGAAGTTATAAATCTTAGAGTGGGAGTGTATACGGATATAATGAATCCACATCAGAGCTTAAGTATCCAATATAGTTCATGGTAAATTTAAATGGTAGTTGAAAACTACTCCCAAAAAATATGTATGAAGAAAAAATATGTTATGATGAGGTTGATGATTTCTAGACTAAAACAGCTAGGAAACCATATTGATGGGTATATTTCAAAATTTATTACTAATTTGGATCTTCTATGGGATGCATGTGTTAATGTTTTTGATGCATAAAAGAAAGAGTATTTTCTTTTGTGTGTTATGATAATGTTCAGTATAAAAAAATTTCCTACATATGGAAACTTATCTAGAAACTATGTTAAGGGACATAAATCACGTCCTATTTTCTAAGAATATACTTCATATTATCAGTTGTAGAATAGAAGAAAGACTGTGTACATGGGTCATCAATGAATTTTTAGATTGATCATCCTTAATGTAGATTGAAAATGGGATTTAACAATTTATAGGAATACAATCTTCCCCCATAATCATTTTCAATTGAAGACCACTATAATAGGGTCAAAATATTTATTTGACATTTGGAAAGAGATTTTTTAATATTCTTCAAAAAAAAATTGATGAAACAATTTCTTTCGAACTACCTTATTAGATATTTTTTGAGATAATACATAACATTAATGTTATGCATGTTGGAAAAAATATATGTTATAGTTTGATTGGAAATTTATTAGAAATAAAATGTAAATACAAAAGATGGATTGAATTATTGATTATACTTGATATAAATGGGAATAAATTTGCAGTTAACTCCTACTATGAAAGGAAACAAAATATATTTACCTTCGTCTTGTTACACATTAAGTAAGAGTAAGAAGTTGAATTATTGTTAGTTTTTTTATGGTATAAAATTACCCAGTGAATATTCTTCAAATGTGAATAATTCTTTGTTAGTGAAGGATTAAAAATTAATAGGTATGAAAAATCATGATTGTTATGTATTGATAAATCAACTATTACTGGTCGCACCGCATAGTATATTGACATCATTTTTCAAAAAGAATATCTTTAGGTTATGTAATTTTTTCAAATCCATTTATATCAAAGTTATTGATCCAAATTTATTTGATGAGATGGATAATGAAGCATCTCTTATACTTTGTCAACATGAAATGTATTTTACACGTATATTTTTTTGATATAATGGTTCATCTATTTATTCATCTAGTCCATTAGATAAGAGTTTGTGGGTGTGTTTATTTACATTAGATGTATCCATTTGAATGGTATATGAAAATTTTAAAGGGAAATGTTAAAAATCATTATCGAATGGAGGCCTTTATTGTTCAAAAATAATTATCAGAAGAGGTTATTGAGTTATGTACTGTTTATTTGAATGAAGTGTAGCATATTGGTCTCCCTATATCTAGATATTTGACAATTGATAGCGAAGGTAGAGGGATTCGATGCTTAAAGGTAAAGTTTATTCCATGCGATTAAGTGATACAAGCACATTTATACATTTTAAACAACACAAATGATGTTCAATTATAAATATCATCACATATTTCAAAATTAAATATATGATATCTAAAAAGAAACATAATTTGGTTAATGATTGAGGATAAAAATACATTTGTTTCATGGTTTGAAGATAAATTGAGCATAGATATATCTGCATCAGAAATGTTGAAATGGTTGAAAGGGGGTCCATCTCATAATGTGATTACATGGTTTGATTTTGATATTAATAGGTACACATTTTAGAAAAAAAATTCTAAATGAAAAGAGTATTGTTCAAAATAGTGGTGTGATGGCCATCTATGAAGAAGTGCATTATTCAAGTGAAAAAGATAAAATCCCAATTTTGGATTCATCACAATTTTTTGGAGTTGATGAGGATATATGGGAAATTGATTATAAAAAATTTTGAGTTGCTTTGTTTAAGTGTAATTGGGTTCATATAAATAGTTGTGTGAAACATGGTGATTGTACATTTATACTGGTTGATTTGAAAATATTTAATTATAATGAGGAACTATTTATCATGGAGATGCATGAAAAGATGATTTTTAATGTCATTGATCCATAGAATGATCATTGGTCCATTGTTTTTCAAGGAAAAAGATACCATTTGGGGCATGAGGATGATGTTGATGATGTTATTGAGTTACATGAGTCTTACTCATCTATTATGTGATTTCTGAATGATTAAAATGACTATGAGGAAGACATAGTTCATGTAGTGCATAATTATCATGATGAAGGAATATGTGAAAACCCTACATTAGTATTATAATTATTCTGAATATTATTTATATTTTGTTTTATTTTTGAAATTTAAATGAGTAAAAATCCTATTTATAATATGTTAACTTTAATATATTTTGGTTCTAAGAATCATGGAATCTTTATTATTTTTGGAAATTACAAATGCATGCCTCTTTTTTTAATTACTTAATTTTTTCATCCTTGTTTATAAATATTCATTCTTCTAATGATATGAAGATACCTGAAATATCATTACACTTTCTTGTTTCAATGTTAGATATCAAGAGAGAGGAGTAGTTACTGAAGTATATCTATTTTTTCATATTATTAAATATTTAGTAATTTAATTTTTTAATGAAAGAAAACTTTTATTTTATAAATTTTTTTTGCAAGACTAGTGATGAATATTTAGTGGAGGAAACCTCTCCTATTACTGTAGAGAATTCAAGTTATCAAGTCGGTAAATGTGGTATTAATCGTCTATCAAAGCTGTCACTTTCTCAAGGAGACAAGATATTACATATTAATTCTAATGATAATAACAATACAATTCCCAAAAATTCTATATCATTTATCAGTTATATATCAATGTTGAAATGATACAGGATTAGTATTTTATATCATGATTAAAATTACATCAACATTATGGAGAAACAACAGCTTTGGGAGGTAATAATGGTATAATATCTCAATTGATTTATTTTATCTCATTTTTTTAATATTAAATATTTTAAATGATATATTTAATTTATCCAATTATAGATGACAATAAATTTATAGAACATGAATGAAATTAGAAAAAGACAAATTTATTTAGAGGTGGTTAGGTGGAGAGATTTTAAAACAAAATTCAAAAACAATTGTGTCTTTTTAAATAAAATGTATGAAAACCATTGCATCAAGTATTAGTTTATATATGAAAATAAATGGAAGAAATTTGACGAAAGTTGGCATGAAGAAAAAGTTTAGGTATGATAATTATTTGATATTATAAAATTTATTACATATTTATCTAATTACTTATTACTTTATTTTCATATAACAGGCCTCTATAAGAACTCATCAAGAGATCTAGCTAAACATTGTATACCTTCAAACATTATCATGGTGAGGGTATTTGTTATTGTTTTACAAAATGGTTGAAGAATAATTTTAAAGCATTAAGAGATCGATCTAGTAGGGGTTCATAAGAGGTATAATTTGGTCGTCCATCTCCTCCCACTCTATATGGAAAACGAAAACGGGTGAGAAGGAAAAATGAAATGTATCTTAAGAAGTAAGCTAAGAAAGTAGCTAATATAATTGTATGTAAATATTTTTTATCCTTTAATTCATGTTTGTACTTTTTAAATTAAAAAAATTGATATAAAAATTCCATTTTATATTTCTGGATGACCTTATGTATAAATAGATTCAATAAACTTTAATCCCTAAGGGTAGGATGGATATCCCAGCTACAACTTTAGGAAAGAAAGAACACCCAGGCCGAGTAAGAGGATATCAGGCAAGTGTTAGTATTAGGAATGTTTTTGGTAGTCAAAGTAAGAAGTGAAGAGATCCATAAATTGATTCCTTAAAAGCTGAGCTGAAAGAAATGAAACAGTTCATGGGTGATCAAATCCAATTAGACGTGTAAGATATTTTTGAAAAATTGAAGAGCTAATAACAACCTACTTAGCCTTCATAGTCTTCCCATCCTTCATTTTCATATGAACAACATTTATAGACTAACTAGCTAGTATATCCCACCAAACCTACATACTCAAATACTCCACCTCCTCATTCAGACACAACATTATATTTTGAGTTTCATAATGTAAATACTCATGTACGTATTGTAGCGTATAGAGTCATACCTATTTTTGGGGATTATATACAACACTAACTGACTCAGTTTGGTTATTTTATAGTATTTATGCATGATATTATTGATCATAATTTTCCACTAACATTAACTACCGAGGAAGTTTCCAAATTTGGGGATTGTATGTGTCAGTTTTTACTTTGGCTGACTAACCTTCTTCATTATCTATCATACGAGGTATGGGATGTTTCTAAATATTAATTAAATTTTATGGAAAATTACTTATAATGTTTTAGAACATTAAAATTTTATATGATTATCTAAAATCAAAAAAATAAATATAACAAAGGAAACAAATAGTTTAGGAATGAACATTTTTAGATTCTTTTATTTCTGGTAGGATAAACCAATTATCACATATTTCATCTTCAATGGATAAATTATATGAGTTTCAACTAATGAATATAATATAAGGAAGAGGCTATGTATTGAGAATATTTAAAAAAAATATATCATGGATCTGATAGAGTTTAAAGAGATCAGCATTCCTTTGTTATAGTTGTTTTGTATGTAAGTAAAATTTTGTTTGAGTTTTAATTTTTTATATATAGATTATTTTACATGGCTTACTATTTTACTTATATAATTGTTTTTATATCCATGCTTCTAATAAAAAATTAAAGCACTCTTTTTTATGGTAAT
Organism: Viscum album; assembly: GCA_963277665.1. Lineage (NCBI taxonomy): Eukaryota > Viridiplantae > Streptophyta > Magnoliopsida > Santalales > Viscaceae > Viscum > Viscum album. The sequence goes on from OY728163.1 coordinate 40,419,771, forward strand.
ATGGTTTTGGAATCTGTTTCAATGGTTATTCAGTATGTGAGGTTTGCTGATAGAGTTAAACATATATCTAAGAGATTATCAAACGTAGATATTGGATGTTGGTTTTTACCATTACTTGATGAGTATGAAAACTAATAAAATTATGTACTAATTCTCTTTATAATTTCATTAATTTTGAACATTTTCATTATAGATGGAATTGTATGTTAGGTGTATTTTTTTCAAGTGAATTCACTTTATACTGGTTTTTCTCCTTATTAGGGCTTATTGGTAAACAAATTACCACATTGTTAGAAAATTAAGTTTAATTATTTTTTATAAGATCATTGCTTTTAATTTTATTTTTTATAAGTTTTTTATTAGCTGATATATATGAAAATGTAGGTAATATAGAATTTTTAACAAAGATCACTTGTCAACAAAATAAAACAAATCCAATCCAATATGTGGATGTAGAGGTAAATATAATTATATTATATAATATTTTGATTTATATATATATATATATTAGCTTCTAATATCACGTTATTGTTTTATAACCTTAGTGTAATCATCAAAAAGGAATCGTAGAATGTGGTTATTATGTTTTATGATTCATGAATGAGATAATCAAAACTGGATTAATGAATGATTTTCATAAGTTCTATTTATTATATTGAATATTTAATGATTTATTTCATAATATTCGATTTTTAATCTTATATAATGTAATGTTATTGTAGAAATTCCATGAAACCAAGTTGTATGTGGATGATGAAATTACACATCTACGATACTTGTTTGCAAACTACATTTTAAGTATGGTTGTGATTTAAATTATCAGGTATGTTTCTTTTAATATTTAGTTTTTATATTATATTTTTCTAACAAAGTGTTTAAAAAATAATACTTTTTTATAATAGGGGTTTGAAGTTAATAATCTCAAAGGAATACTTCAATAATTACATCAAATTATTATGCTATAATTTATTAGGTATGTGTTTGTCAAATCTTGTTTAAATTATCATTAACTAAATGTTTTTTAAATTTAGTCAATTTTTTTAACAAAGTTTTACTCTTACCTATACAATGCATTATTTATTTTTGTATTACACGTATACAATATTTTTTGGGGAGGTATTATTTCTAATTTTATTAAAAAAATTATTTTTCATTTGGAATTTCTTTTTTATAAACTGACGTTGAATACCTATTATTCAGATCCTTTTGGTTTTAGTTTTAACAAAATCTAATGCTGAATAACGATAATCCAAGGGTCTTTGGTGTTAGTTTTTAGGAAAATTGATGGAAAATAACGATTTCCCAAGGGTCTTTGGCATCGGTTTTCCTGAAAACTGATACTGAAAACCCATTTTTAATTGGTCTTCAACATCAGGTTTTTTAGAACCAATTCTAAAAACCAATTTAAAATGTCACCTTTATAAACATTAGTTAAAAACCGATGTTAAAATAAAATAAAATTTGACACGAAAATAGGATTTGACACTAGTTTTAGGAAAAAAATTAAAAATGTTGCCTCATTATTCTTTCAGGATATTTTATCATGTGTTTGGAATGTGTGTTATTTAAAAGTTAAACTATGTAATAAAAATTTGATGTATTATTTTTATAATAAATGTGAAATAATATTTTGTATTTGAAACAATTGACTCTTTATATTATTTTAATATAATTAAAAGAAATAATCTTCAAACTAGTGTATCGGTTTTAAAGTGTGGTTGTGAGCCTAAACAGCCTGGTTTATTTAAAAAGATTTTCCCTCATTTTAGAACCGAAAAATAGAACCAATTTATATTTATTTTCCCCATGGTTTTCTTTTCAATAAATATATTTTTCAATAATTTTCAGACTTGAATAAGTGTGTTTTAATATATAACGTATTCTAGAGACTCATCGGGAAGAGACTTATATGACTTTATAGATCACACTTATCTTTTGAAGGCTTTAAGTTATAGTTAGATTTGTATTTTGTTACTTTGGGTCTATTTTGTCTAATGATAAATGTGTGTCGGTTTTAATTTTTATTGAGGGTCACATGACAGATCTATTGAGAGGTTTATAATTTTCCCTTTTGATTTTTTAAATGTTAGTGGTTACTCTGGCCTATTGTATTTTTTTTATTTTGTTTTAATTCCTATATACTTTCAATGCTTCATTATTTATGAATTTAGTTATATCCATAGTCTGTATATTTATTTATTTCATCATGATTTTCCTATTTTCTCTGTTTTCTATTACCTATTTATATTATCAAACAAGGCGAAATAATTACCAAAATGTGTTAAATTATTCTCATACACTAGTTTCCAGCCCATGAGGATCGAAAATTATATTTAGATCAGTGGTGGGATAGTTTGGGTTCCAATTTAGATTGTATACCAAGAGAGATATTTACAGGTGGTATTAGTGAATAGGTTCTTAAATGGACTTAGGTTTTTTAATTACACCCTTTTTAGTTATGGATTTGGTAGACTTGAGGTAAAGATTTTTATATATAGGAGGTGGCTACCGAGAAAGTGTTGCAAAATCATTCTCACCATGATATATGAGTTTCCATGGGTACTCAAGATTTTATCATTGATTCTCAAATACCACTATATGGATTTGATTTATTAGGATTTCATTATTATATTGTTCATTCTTTGATGTATACATTCAAATCTTGAGTTTCCATGGGGGTGTCTTTTAGGTTTTGAGAAAAATAAAGAAGAGGTAATTAAAGAGTGAAATTATCATTTAGTGCTTGACTAACCATGAAACAACCAAAAACAAGATTCTAGACAAATTCAAGGGACCATTACATGATTATAACACAGACATCAACTATGTGCATAATTCTTTGTTTGTATTTCATCTCATTTTTATTCTCTATTTAGGCCTTTGCAACTTGTATTTCCATGAGTATTTTGTGGTATTGGGGAAGGAGTTAAGTTTGATCTTGTAATTTGTTTATATAAGGGGATTTAATTCCACATTGTACTTATGGAATGTTTGATTCATATTATTCTTTACAATAATTTAATTTCTATTTGTGTTAAAAGGGGTATTTCTTGGGAAAAATATTTTAGTTTGAAAAGAGACCTTAGGTATTGTTTTTAAAATGATATTTAGTTTAACCTAATATTTTTGACGTATTTTATTTCATTAGTTAATTTTTAAAGTGTACATTTATTATTAAATATTGAAGGTATTTTTTTTATCTAATTTTTTTTTCTTTCAACATAATTTAAACTATCTACTAGTGTATTTCAAGAGTGGTTTATTTTAAAGTTTAAAATTTGTAATGTTTTTGGGTTTTAAACCAGTTGATGATGTTTTAAAATGGAAAATTATTTTAATAAGAGATTCTATGAGGGTAATGCATTTTGTAATCAAGGGCCCTCCATATTTTGAAAGATCCATGTTGGATATAAGTCTTTGAAAATAATGTAAAATGTTAAAATGGGCTCTGATCATTAATTAAAAAGGTGATTTCACTACCATGACTTTTGAAAGGGTAGTGGATTAGAATTTATTTTTAACAATAATGGATGAAGAAATTGTAAAATTTGGACTTCTATTTTCAAGGGAATTCAATTTCTTCCAAAACAACATTAATGAAGTTTTTTTGGGTTTGTACCATTGGTGAGTGTTTAGAAATTAGAAGGTTTGAAATTATTTCTAAATATGAATGTTTTGAAGTTAAAAACATGTTTATTTGGAATTAGTTTTAAAAATTGTTTCCCCTTTGGTAGTCTCATGCTTGAAATCAACCATTTTTTATATAGAGACTCTTTCCTAAGGTTTACATGGTTTTAAATAAATAACATTTAAAAAAATTGGATTCTTTTAGTGAATGAGTAATTTAGGAGGATTGATAGAGATGAGTTTTTGCTTCATGATGATTTTGAGAAAGACTCCAAAAAAAGGTGTTGATTAAATATACAATTTATATCTTAAGAGTTTTACCTAATTATTTTTTTAACATTTCCCATACTATGAGTGGAGTGGCAGGTTTTCATACCCTCCTTGGGGTATGTCATAGAGTTATATGATGCAGTTATGTTTAGTAGTTTTGTTGGTAATCATATTAATTGAGTGGTTTGGAACTGTAAGCATTGTTTGGTAACTGCTTTGTTAAGGGTTAATTTTTATGGATTCATTTTAGGTTTATGAGGTGGTAATTATTTGAGGTATCCTTTGGATACTTGATTGTGTCTCTATTAAATGATTATTTCTTTTTGGGATTTACTCTCATTTAGTTTGGATTGGTTTTTACTTCAAATATCCTACCTCGTGTATTCTTTGGTTACGTTTTTGATTTCTATGTATGAGAGGTGGTTGATTCGAGGACGTTCATGCCTCATTGGTCATTGATGTTTTTGTTCCTTTTATATATTATAGACTATGGGTTGGATTTTTTTATTTTTTTATATGGGAAAACCTAGGTAACATGAATGGGTAACTGGGGTGTTTTTTGTTTCAAGTTAGACCTTGGGAGCCATTAGGATGAATTTTTCTATCATGATAACAATGGTATTATGTTCAATGTGTTTAAACCTATGTACCATCTTCTGCATCTCATTACCCTTTAGTTATAACTTTATTGTTTTTCTATGATTCATACTTACAATTTTTTTGATCCTTGGTTTTGGGATTCTTGAGATTTAATAATATAGTCTTATGGCCCTTTGGAATGTTTCTTGGTTGAGTGATTTCTTTTGTGGTAGCTGGTGGTTTGTGGTTCGATATATCAAGAATATTTTTGTAACTTCATATATATTTTTATATGAATATATTGGTTTACTAAAGTACACTTTTAAAAAAATTGTTTTTGTTGTTCCATCATTTTTGATAAATTCTAAATGGTGGGGATACCTATTATAGGAATATATATTCTTAGAGATTTTATTTGATAGATAATATATCAGTTTATTCTTTGGGTTGTATGATTCTAGTTTAGGATTCATCCATTCATTTTAGGAATCATTTTTTCTCTAAGGTTTCTATTTAGTTGGTGGTCCTTCCTCCCTTATGATTATCTTTGGGAATTTATTCTAGAAATTATTATAATATGTTTTCCTTTATCCTCTACTTTGACATGAAAACTTCTTGGGTTAAATAGAGGAATGATAGGGAAAATTTTGACACCATCCATGTCACTATAGATTTATTTTATGTAATTTTATGTCATTGAATTTTATTGTGAGTTTTAGGAAAGATTAGGACTCAAAATATGAAATTTAGATAAAAAAAATAAGGTTGGATAGTTAGCTTGGATAGTTGGAGGAAATGGTTTTGAGCTCATACAATAGTGAAAAAATGATTTATAGTGTTATTTTGAATGTTTAGAGAAAGGTTGATTGAACCATGTGTTGTTTTAGGGGAAACTATGTTGAGTGATGATGTGTTTCTAGTGAGAGGTGCACAGTGGTCACATAATTAGGTAGACTATATGGTCAAAAAAGGTTTTCTACCTTGGTATTTAATAGTGTGAAATCCCAAAACTAATATAAAAAATAAGGTTCTTCTTTTAGGTAAGGATTCCTTATTATCCATTAATTTTCAATTTAAATGTTTAAATATGGAAACAATGTGAATTCAGGTTGAGGTTATAGAGGTCTCTGGGGTGTTTGGGGCTAGTTCAGAGCCTGGAAACCATGTTTTGGGGTGAAAATGGTGTGGCATGCAGTTTATATAAACCCTACTGGCCATACCACATAGTTAGTAAAGACCATGTGAGGATGGATAGTGGATGTTTATAAGCTACGTGGTTTGAGTAAATCATGTAGGGTGATGCCCATGACCATTCTGTCAGCTCTTCATTTTTGACAGTGGAGAATGACATTGTTTTCACACTGTTATTAAACAATTCAAGTAGACTGTGCTCTATGCTCCTATTCTATAGGTTCCCATGAATGATTTTCACTTGGTTTGGAAAACTGTGTGTATAAATTGTGTAGCCCTTTATTTTAGGAAATTCAAAATAAATAAATAAATCCTTTTAAAACTATTTTGAGTTCTTTCTCCCGTGAATCAAGAACACTCCTTAGAAGCTCTCCTCGGTGACTAAAGATGTAATTCAATGATCTTGTCCATCCAAAATTCAATTTAAGCACAGTTTGTCTCATTGGATCCAAAATTTAAAGTCCTTGATTCTTTTTTATTCATTCTTTGATCTTATAGATATCAGTTCTACTATTTAGGTGTAAGACAATATGACCAAATATTAGGTTCTTCATCTATTTTAACATATTTCTACCAATTTGATCCAAATCAACATATCATAATGGGTGTACTATCAATAATGGACCTAGGGTCAGTGGTATCATTTTGTTCTCTTAAAGTAGAGCTATTAGTATATGTCTTCATTCTATGCATCCAATTTTTATGCATAAGCTTAAAATAAAATTGAATAGTAGAATTTCTAGGCATGTTCTAGCTGATTAAAGATCATTTTTTATGTTTTTTATAGGTTTAATAACTTGAAATTGAACCACCATTTGGTGGGTTGATAAATTAACTAGTCCCCAAGTGTGTAATTTGACCCTTAAATGCCTTTGAGGTGTGCCATGTCCCTTGGGCATGGGATTTTGAAATTAAATTGATAAGGGTTTTTGAGTTTTAAATTGATGAATTTTTATGTGAATTGAATTGTTATATGAATTATAAATGAATTGACTAAAGTTAAGGGATGGTACGGACCATGACCCTTGGACCTTGTGATGTCATTGTTTTATTAATCATGAATTTCCCTTTTCATTGATATTTCCATGTATGTAAATGAATGGAAATCTTTTTAAGCTTTTCTATTGTTTTGGAACACCTCTTGAGGTGAGTTTTAAATGTTATTTTCTTGATATTGACCTTGACATGTATAAATGGAATTTTTTAAATGGTATTAATGTGATTAAATGGATATGTTCCTTAAGTTATATGTGGATTAATATTAGAATTCCATGAAAGGAATCAATGACTTGAACCTTTCTTATTTCATGGGTGATACATGGATCCAAATGAGGGATTACATGGAAGGAATCATTGAGGCTTAACCTATATACAGAGGGATACATGTATTCTTATGATAATTCCATGGATGGACACAAAAGGGAATTTTACTATTTACACCATGGGTTGAGGGAATACTTGATTGGCAGTGACATTATACCACACCAATAGTGATATCGGGCTGCTGATATGTTCTTAAGTGATATTCTTATAGGGTGATAGTTTATTGTACACATGGAGTGATAATTGAATTCCACATGGGAATGTTAAGGATGGAATCAGTTTCTAAATTGAATTAAGAATTTTATGAATTTTATGATGTGTCATCCAATCCAAAGTACATGATTTAATTCAATCATGACTATTACCTTAAGATTGCCTACTCGTGAATCTGTTGAGATTTTTATTATATGGGGGATTTTAGGCTTGCACTGGACCTTGATACTTATAAATTTGAATAGATTTAATTGATTAAATGAGTTTATTAAATTAAATGGATATTAAATGAGAATGTAACTTTATAGGATGTTTACTTATGAGAATTTTATATATTATTATAATACATGAACACTTGTTATATATAATCACTAATAGATTGGCACAAGACCTTGGTAGTTTCCTTTTAGGATTATATCTCACACCCAGTTTGGGTCACCTTTTTGGACCCAAATAGATGATATTATTATAGGCAATTATAAGTGAAATATCCCTTATATAGGTACTTGATTGCTGCTTATGAGTAGGGGAGAATGGAACTAAGTTGAGGATTTTGATGCTATTGGGATTCTTTTAGTCTCTTTATGATTTTGTTACATGGATTTTATATGACTATTGAGTACCTATTTTGGCTACTTGGTAGAGACATATGATGTGTATCATCTTTTGTATATGAGATGTGTTCTAGAATTATTAATATCAGTCTTTTGTTGTTTACTTTTTTAATATGTATGATATACTACATTTGATACTTGTATGATATCATTTCCATTGTGTTATACTCTATTATTAAGGGCATAGTCTCCCCAAAGACTCAATTATTCCCTTTCTACTAGTCCTAATCCTCTGGTGTCTGGGTAGATTCACATGAGGCCATGTGTCAAACAAGGCTCGGAGCACTGTTGAGTGGAATCTATGTATGGGACATTACAAAGTTGTATTAGATACATTCTTTTCTAGTTTTATTAACTATTTTGAAATAATTTAAAGGTATATTAATGATTATAAGTTTGGAAATTAGCTGTTCCCGGTTGTATCTAACCTGTGTATAAAAAAAATCAAAATTTCCATAGATTGAGTAATTGTTTTTTATATCTTGACTAATACAATTGATTTGATTCCACTTTTAAGTGATACACATAAATTGTGATATTAATATGGATAATAAAGTGGTTTTATAGGTTTAAAATGTGATGAGATGATGGAATTCCATCTCACACATCATATAGAAACCTATTAGAAATAATATGTCATGCACTATGCCATTCTATTTAAGATATATTACATATTTCATGTTGTTTTTATGGGTTATATAATAGATATGCCTGCTTTTTTGATAGCTATATTGAGATGTGTTATGGTATGGATTGAATGGAATCCATGCTTTTGTCCCTAGGGACTATGGACCCTCATGGATAATAATTTGGAAAACCATTTTTCAACATTTAAATTAAATTTGATATAAATGCCAAATGAGATTGAATTCAAATGGAAAATGAAAATGAATGTGATTTTAAGGGAAATGAAAATGGAAGCATGAGTTGTTTATAGTAGAGAACGTGACCAGGACCAACCTTAGTAGTGGGATATTAGTATTGTCTATGAATTTTACGCGATCTGTATAACACCAAGACCTAAATTTTGGAGTAGGAACAGGGGTGGGTACTTATAGAGGAAGGATTTTTTCCTTTCCTCAATTAGTAATTGTACTTTTTAGTTATAAACATTGATAATTAACTTGAACTTTGGAATTTATTTTTAATTATTGATGTATGCCACCATGAATTCCTATAGTTGTACACCAAGAGGGTGGTGATGATCATACCCCATAGGTGGTAGTGCATGGGATACCAGTGGATTCTCTAGTCGTGCTAGCTACGACATCATTAGTAGTACTAGACATAAGTACTGAGTCATAGTTATGTGATGGGTTATTGTGATTCATCCAGACCGTTTTGGGAGCATCACAACCTTCCTCATCTATGGAAGAGTTCACACATGAGTTTCAATAGTACCATCCACCCACATTTTCATGGGATGACATACCACAGGCTATAGAGTCATAACTAGAGGTCATGATATATATCTTTGATCACTTTGAGATTCCTCCTGAGATGAGGGTAAAGCTTAGTATGTATATTCTATGTTATTCCACAAATAGATGGTTGGATGTTATCACTTAAACGTATCATTATCATGAGATGTCGTAGATATATTTTCATATGACATTCTGTGATTATTTATATCTAATGATTTTGTGGGATGAAAAATACCAAGAGTTTTTTCATCTGGAGTAGTGAACGTTATCAATGATTGACACTGAAACCATTTTATTGAGGTCTAGTACTTTTCACCTATTCTGATGGGTGAGGATATTTTTAATGCTAGGCTATTTAGGGATGATATCAGGTATGCAATTTGATCATAGGTCAATGCACTTCATCTGACTGACATCTCTAGAATAGTGAATCAAGTGTTGATCACAGAGTGTATCCTGAGAGATCTTGAAAGTGTTATCCATGGAGGTTCAACAAATCAATCAGGTATTGCATCGACTGGTAGTAGGAAGTGTAATATAGAACTTCCATGTAGTAATATTAGAAATTCAAACACATCTTAAGGTAGTCATGTGAGGTGCTACTAGTGTAGTAGGCTGGGACATATGGGGAAACAATCTATAAGAGACCTATTCGACTATTGAGAATGCATAAATATGGGTCATATATAGGTCTTCTACAGAATGTTTCCACCATAACCCAGTGAGAGAGTGTCTACACAGACTCCGTATTTAGGAGTTGGGTCAAAAAATTGTCATATGGAAGGGGGATGGAGTACATATATCCGATCATTCTATAGTGGTATTCTTGGTCATGGAAGTTAGACCCCATTTTTATAGGTAAAATAAGGTGGATCATCTCATGGTATCCAGGCAGTTTCACATGGTCACAGTATAGGCTAGGCATATATAGTGCAAGAAACCCATGAGGAGTAGAATATCCTACCTTCTACTTTCAGAGGTACTATTCTAGTATCCTCTACTTTAGCTTCTGTAATTTTCTATACAATGTATTCTTAATTTTTTGTATTTTCCCCCATTGTGGATATCTATGGGGATTGTTTTTATACTTATGATGATGTTGTGACACTATAAATCTCCTTTTTTTTAATTTTTTAAAATCCACTTTGTGGGTTATTGGGAACCACACACATCATAATAAAAATACAAACATTCGAAAAATTAAAAACAAATGCATCAACAATCATAAAACACCATGACCAGATTCAAAAACTGTCACCCAAATGTCATCAACCATCGCTATTATCATCACTACCTCAGCAGTTGATCTGCATCCAAATCACCTGCTGAGATAAAACAATATAAAATAGAATAAAATGAAAATGAAAATTTCAAAACCCATCATCATTCTCGTCTTGGTCACCACATCACCTCATGATTCACCCCTTGACACACCATACACATCACCTCACCATCCCACCAGAAATAATAAGTATGGAATCCTTTAACACTTCCCTAATTAGAACCGTCATCACCTCTATCGAAAAACACATTGATGGAAACCACCAAAACCGAATAGAACCAGATCAGAAATGAAAATCAAAACCACCGTCACCGATGACAGAAATCGAAGAATGGAAAATCATACCTACATCAGCAATGATAACTCCTTCATACTGCGAAACCATAGCCATCCAAAACAAAAGCACAGCGAGAAAAAACCTAATCACCATAAAACACAAAACCATTCAAATAATAAAGATAAAAACAGGAAGACCAAAATGGGGAAGAATCCCTGAAGGAACCTAGATAGGAAAAACCTGAAGGGGGACTAGAAATATACCCTAAAGGAAAACTCCATGGCCTCCATACCACATGGCCCAAAATCCTTTGTATCCACCACTTGAAATCTGAACTAGATGGGGGTAGTGGAACGCTAGGTCATAGAAAGGTTGAGGTGGTCGAGGAAGAATAATGAGAAGAAAAACTAAAGAAACGGGCGATGAAACCCAAGAAAAATCTAAAACCAAGAAACAGGATGGTGAGACCAGGGTATGGAACCGAACAGATAAGATATTAAGATGCCTTGAAGGGTGTCACATTTTATGGGACCTCTTTGACCTTGAGATGAAAAGATTTGATATCATTCTTAAAATGGATTGGTTGGTTCCCTTTAAAGATTTCAAAAATTTATATTGCTACTGGGAAATCTTCACATCACCAGAGGGTAGAGATTTCATTCAGAACGGTAATTGGGCTGTCTAGGTGAGCTAAGATAGGCCCGATAAATGTGGGATGGGAGGGATGAAAACTCAAATGGAATGTTTATATCTATATGATCAGGGAAAATGTCAAGTTGATTTACCTCCAGTTGTTTATCGGTTCAAGGATGTTTTCCCAAATGACTTTTCAAATTTACTTCGAGTGAGAAAGGTATATTTCTCTACCGAGCTATTTCTAGGTGCTTCACAAGTATCCCATATTCCTTACAGGATCACTATAATGGAGTTTTAAGAGTTATAGAGTAATCTATTAAATTTAGAGACAAAGGGTTTCATCTAAACTAGTACATATATGTGGGGTCGACCTATCCTTTTTGTGAAAAAAGTGAATAGAATCCTTAGGGTATGTGTAGATTATCAAAAATTGAACTGATTGATGGTTGAGAACCGGTATCCTCTAAAATGATAGATGATCTCTTCCATAAGTTCCAAGGAGATCAAGTCTTCTTAAATATTTATTTGAAATCCATTTACCATCAGTTTCATGCCATACCATCATACATATCTCAGACTACCATTCAGAGGAAGTATGGTCTCTATGATTATTTGGTTATTTTGTTCGATATCATTAACACACTTCATGGAACTGTTGAATTGAGTGTTCCATATTTATCTTGAATCATTTTTAGTTATTTTAATGGAAGATTACTTGATGTATTCTAACAAATTACCTTTATATGCCTAAAATATTGAGATCATTTTGAATACAATCGAAAAGAAAATGTTATTTTCTATGCTCAAAAACTACCACTTCTAGATTGATGAAATTCACATACTAGGTAATAATATCTCAGAGACAACAATATCAGTAGACCAAGTGAAGGTGAAAGTTATATTTTCATAGGAGCATCCCAAGAACATATTTGTGGTGGGGAGTTTTTTAGAAATAGCTTGTTTCTACAAGTGTTTCATATAGGACTTATCATTCTTAGTAGTTTCACTGATAAGATTGAATAATAATGGTGTGAAGTATGTATGTATAGATTCCTGTGAGATGGACTTTAATGAGAAGAATGGGTGATTGACATCAGTACCAATAATTATTTTTTCAAATCCAGGAAGGAGCTAAATTGTGTATTGTGGTTCATCAAGTATTGGTATAGGAGATGTTCTTATGGAGGGTGATAGATTCATGGTATATGTATCTCGATAGTTGAGAACACATGAGAGGAATTACAACCCGCCCAATCTCGATTTAGTTGTAGTTTTTCTCACATCATGCTGTTAGTGACGTTACTTACTAGGATAGAGTTTTTGTGGTGTACACGGGACAAAAATCCTCAAGTACATATTTAAATAGTGTGATTTGAATATGAGGAAGTTAATATGGGTTGAATACCTTTAGTATTTCAACTTTGAACTTTCCTGCATGCCTCTAAAGGGCAATTAATTGGTCATTTCACTGAGTATAAGGACTCAGATATAGAAAGTTCAGTAAGCTAGTAGTGAGTGGTAACACATTACCTTATTCTCTAAGATGCACTTGGAGGTAAAAGAAATTTAGGGGAATACCTTTTTATCAACATTAACTGTTACCTCTATACTTCTGGATCGAGTGATAATAAGGAAGCTTTCAAACTCTGAAGTCCAAGTTCTGTAGGAGCGAGTGGTAGGTTAGGAATCTCCTCTTGGGTGGACCATAGGAGAGGGTGAGATCTTGTGACTATATTTTCATGTATGGGTTTTAGAAAACAAGTGTGAGGAGACGATGTAGGGTTATTATGCTTCATCTTGGGCAGTTCACCCAGGTGTCACCAAGATGTATCAGGATTTACAATTTTAGTAATGGTGGCCCGGTATTAAAAGAGATGCAACTGGTTTTTTCATGAGGTGTTCCACCTGTCAGCAGGTGAAGGCATAGCACCAGCGACCAATCAGACATTTAATGTAGAGACCCGTTACTGAGTGGAAATGTAATGACGTCACAATAGATTTTTTTACAGGTTTACCAAGGTTGACTCTAGGTAATGATGATATATGGGTTGTTGTTGATAGGATCGTGATGGTTTCTCTATTTTTTATAATCAAAGAGACCTTAAGTGTTGATGATCTTGGATGGTTGTATATCCATGAGATAGAATGACTTCACAGGGTCCCACATAATATAATTTTAGATAGGGATACCCAAATTGTTTCTCTACTCTTGAAAGGGATATATAGGATGTTGGGTACAAAGGTGCTTATGAGAACATCATACCACCCCTAGACAGATGGTCAGTCAGAGCACATTATTTTAGTTCTTGAGGAAATATTATGGAAATACATCCTAGATTTCTAGGGCTCTTGGGAGAGGCATATACCATTGGTTGAATTCTCTTATAACAATAGCTTTAATTCTACTATTTGAATGAGGATATATGAGGATCTGTATAGTAGTCCATGTTGATCACCCCTATGTTGGTTGGAGGCATGATAGGTTATTGTGGATGGAACTCATCTTGTTTAGGAGACTATATTGCATGTGTAGTTGATTCATAAATGGATGGATACTATGCAGTATCGTCAAAAATCATACATCAATCACCACAGATGGCTTAGAGGTTGAGATCGGGGATCAGGTTTTCTTTTCTATTTCATCAATGTTGGGAAATAGGAGAATCATGATATAGGGAATGAATTCACTGTGGTACATAGGGTTGTTCAAGATTCTAGATAGATTTGATCTAGTAGCCTATCAATTGTAGTTACCCCAGAGAAATCGGTCCATGCATAACTTCTTCCATGTTTCTCAACTACGAAATTACTATTCAGAATGTTTTCATTTATTTCAACCCATGGAGCTTGAGTTACAGGTAGATGTGTTCTTTGAGAATAATCCTATATGTATTTTGGATCGCAAGACGAAGGTTCTTCAAGTCCAGTCTATTTTTTTTTGTCTGAGTGTTATGGTCACACGGCTGAGTGCACGATGATACCTATGAGTGGGAGGTTGATATACAGTCACAGTGTCTAGAGTTGTTATGATAGAATATTGACCACCCTTAAGAAGTCAATTTGGGAATGTATTTATTTAATGGGGGATTTTTGTAAGAACCTATTTATTATTTGAGGTATAAATCCCTTATATTCTTTCAATTCATAGTTTAAATGATTAAATACAGCCTAATGTGAATTTCTATTGAGGTCATAGAGGGAACCTGGGTGTCCAAGACTGCTTTAGATCCTAAAACCAATATTTTGGGGTGAAAATGTCTTAGAACACATTATGTACATTCTGTCCAGGGTAGGACACACAATCAATAAAAACCATGTGAGGATGGATAGTAGGGGTGTACAAGCTACATGGTTTAAGGAAATTGTTTAAGAGGAGGTGCACGAATATGTTGTAAACTCTATAGTTTCGACATTGGATAATCACATGGTTTTTACATGGTTAGTAAACTGTGTGAGTAGATTGTGCATTGTACCCCTATGATACATGTTCTCATGCATGGTTTTCACACTATTTGGAAAACCATGCTCATAAACCATGCAACCCTATTTTTTTTGAAAATTTTAATAATTTTAATTAATTAAAAATTATTTTAAAACCTATTTTGATTTATTTCTCCTGTATAGAAAGAACACTCCCTAAAGGCTCTCCTTAGTGACTAATTGTTGAATTGAATGTTCTTCTCATATGATCTTTGATTCAAGTGTGGTTTGTCTCGATGGAACTGTAATGATAAGAACTATATTACTTTTAATCCATTATCTATTCATCTGGATATCATTTGCGTAATTTAGGTGCAAGCCAATATTTTCTAATATTAGGTTCTTTTCATATTCTTCATATTTATCCTAATTTAAGCCAAATCAAGAGCTGATACTTGATGATATGTAAATCACAGACCTAAGGTAAGTGGTCTTGTTCCTTTCACTTAAAGTATATTTTTTTATATATGTCATCATGTCATGTTCCCAACTTTAGGGTGTCACCTTAAAATAACATCGACCTATAGAATATCTAGGCTGTTCTAGGTGATTAAATAAAATTGGTAATGTTTTTTATCAGTTGAATACCCTGAAACAGAACCATGCTTTGGTGGGTTGATAAATTAACTAGGCCCCATGGATGGAATTTTACCCTTAAATTCCATTGAGGTGTGACTTATCACTTGTACATGGAATGTTTAAATTGAATTCATAATGGTTTTTGAGTTGTTAATTGATTAATTTTTGTGTTAATTCAATTGTTATATCGATTTTAAATGAATTGATTAAAGTCAAGGGATGGTCTTGATCATGACCCTTGGCCCTTGTGATGTCATTTCTTGATTAAGCGTGAATTTACCTTTGTATTTCTATGATCATGTGAGTAAACTCTTATGAAACGTCTTCCAATCCAAAGCACAAGCTTGAATTCAGTCTGGACTGGTATCTTAACATAGCATTCTTAGGAATCTATTGTGCCTTTCATTATACATGGGATTACAAGTTTGCACTGGATCATGAGACATATAAATTCAGTGATATTTAATTGATTAAAAAAGATTGATTGAATGAAATGGATATTAAATTAGAACCTTATTTTATATTATGTTTACTTATTATTAAATACTTTACTTTTTATTATGCCACATTTACACTTGTTATACTTAATCACTGGCTGATTTGCATAGTCCTTTGGTGGCTACCTAATAATATTATATCCCACACCATATTTGGGCCATCTGTTTAGACCTAAAAAAATTATATGATTCTAGGTAATGATAATGGAAAGAACCCTCCTAATGGCACCTTATTTATTCTTAGGAGTAGGGGAGCAAGGGACCATGATGAGGCTTGAGATCCTATTAGGATTATTTTGTCCTTTAGTGCTTTTGTTACATGTATTGTATATAGTTGTTGAGTACTAGTTTTAGTTTTTTTTGAGACATATGACATGTACCATTTTTTTATATGATTTGTCTTCTATAATTATTTATATCATTTTTATGTTTAATTTTTTCATATATATGATATAGTACTTCTACTTATTGATTGATATTATTTCCACTATGTTATAATATTGTATTGAGGGCATAATCTCCCACTAGACTAACCTAGGTCCTCACTTCTAGTTGGAAACCTCTGGCATTTGGGGTGATGCGCTTGAGACCATGTGACCAACTGGTCATGGAGCACCGTTGAGTGACGGCTGGGTCCAAGTTTTTACAACTACCCTCGATCCTTTTTAAATTTCTAACCCTCCATTTTTTCTGCCATCATTTTTAATTTACTATTTTCTATGGGGATCAACCTATCCCTATACCTATTTCATTCTTATAACTTTCTGTCATGGTTTGAACCTGATTAATCCATAGTGAGTTCCTCCAAACCCTTTCATCTCTTTTATTATTAATTTTATCTTGATTTATTTTCATCATATAAACGATATGGGGTATGCTGGCTTCTTTTAGGGGTTGGTAGTAGAGATAATAATGGGGATATACTCATGTAGGGGTTGTATATATAATTTATTTTCTTGGTTGAGTGTTCTACATTGATGTCAATGCATTATAGTTAGTCTTTTCTTCAATGGGGTTGGTATTTCTATGATATAGATTTATATTAAATTACATTATATTCTAGATTATTTTAAAATCATTATATATCAAATTAATTTATATGTATGTTTTTTATGAGGTACCAATCATAATTTCTAATGGTTTAAACCTTGGGCATGGAATGTGATTTATGTCAAGTGTTTTCGAAAATTCACAAGTGTCTTTTCAAATGTATTTAAATGTTTAAAAGGGAAGGTGGACATAGTTTTAAGCTTTTATTGTTGTTTTAAACATCCATTTTTGAAAAAACAATTGTAAAGTGTTTCAAGTGGGATTTTTATATTTGAAATGGGTGTGTTGGATGATGTGATGTATTTATATATTTCACAACATGGTCAAGGATTTAGTTATTTAAAATATAGTTATAAAGGGATATTTGACCTCCAAATGTATTTCTACAAATATTTTTATTAATTTAGTCTCAAGAGTTGATTGAGAAGTGTTTTAAAATGGGTATCAGTTGTCCAATCATCCAATGTTTATTTTAAAATGTTCATATTTTACATCTTATAAAGATTAGGTTTCCATGAATATAATGGGAACCTCTTTTTGAATATTGTAATTCTTCAATTTACGGGGTGGATATTTGTTTATATGAATATTGGGTGTTAAATCTATTGTAAAATTTCATGAAAAGGTGTTTAGAGTGAGTTTAGGTTTATTTATAATGCTTTAATTTGATTCTTGTGTTCATCATGTGGATAATTGTTTTCTCACCACCATTGTTTGAGGTAATTATAGTACTTTGAAGATAATAGGTAATCTATAAGAGTTTATGACATAGTGTAGAGTGTTCTTCCTAGGGAATGGTACATAATTATATTGAGTGAGATAACTAGATGTTTTATATGGCCTCGGGATGCTTTAAAAGGGCCCAATATTACTTTTTTCCCTGATCATAATGGTTCTTGGTTAGTTATGAAGAAAAAATGGGACATGAAAGGTTCTGTAGTGCTGGAATAAGTTCTTAATATTAAATTCAAGTTTATATTATTTGAGGCCTGATGAATTACCCCTGATGCTAAGATATTATTTATGATTTTTTAGGGGATTTCATTCTTTACCGTGTTTGTGTCACCTGCTTCTAGTTTGATTTCTTGTCACCAATATATTGGTTGTTTATTTATCTATAGCATATGACATTGGTACTTTGGTAAATATTTATAAACATTATTTCTACCTTGTATTTTGGA
The DNA here is from genome assembly GCA_963277665.1 of Viscum album. Classification (NCBI taxonomy): domain Eukaryota; kingdom Viridiplantae; phylum Streptophyta; class Magnoliopsida; order Santalales; family Viscaceae; genus Viscum; species Viscum album. The sequence continues at coordinate 40,437,994 of OY728163.1, forward strand.
TTTATTTTTGAATGTTTTAAAATTTTATTTGTAAATAGTTTTCAAATAATTTAAAAAAATATTTTCAATGTGATTTCAATCTATTTTAGCATAGATGTTAATGTTTCCTTATATATATTATAAAATATTATTTAAAAATAATGTTTATAGTGTTTTAATAAGAAATAAGTAATAATGTTTTTTTGAAACTTTTGAAACATTATTTTATTTTAAATAAATTCAAAGGAATAAGAATTAAACTATTGTCTGAGATTTAATGTTTAGTTTTAATTCAAGTGTATATTTTTTATTTCTAAATATTGTTACATTTTTAAGAAAATGAAACATGGAACTGATTAATTTTCTTCCATTTTATTTCCCTTTGAAAAAACTTATTTTTAATATATGTTTAAATTATGATTTTTCAGTTTTAATCAAAAATATATTTTATAGACTCAATTGGTGGAGATCAACTAGTATGTATAGATCATGATTATATTATGAATTATCTTGGTTGTAACTATATTGGGGTTTCATCCCTTGGGTCAACTTGGTATTCTTAAAAATATGATTAGGTTTGGAAAATGAATGTGGGTCACATTGAGGATTACTGGGGTATTTGGGGGAGGGGGTTGTTTTGGGCATGGTAACAACCAATTTTTCCAATTATATTTTTTATTTTGTTTATATTTTTATATCCTTCTGTTGTATATTTATTTATAGATTCAATTGTATTAATGTATTGGATATTTATTTATTTCATCATACTTGGTTTCTTATCTACTATTTTCAACTTTATATTTATATATGGATTGTGTTCTTTGATGTCCCTGAACAATTTTTTCAAAAATTGGGATCAAAAATTACCTTTGGGAAATCAGAGGGTTGCGTGGGGTGTCAGATGATAAAGAAGCTTACGTTGGTTTGTTACACTCTACTACATCAAAACACACCTCAAAATAAGATGCAAAATATCAAAAAAAATCTCTAATATGAATCCTCGCTCTAGAAACCAAATAATCAGAAAGGATATCAACATCTCATTTAGGTTGTAAAAATCTATGTGATTCCAATTAGTACATATGAAAGCCTAATATTTCCTCATCAAGTTTGTTAAATGGGCCACACTATGATAAAAATAATACATGAAACTTCATTAATAGCCCATAAGATTCCAGAAACTATAAAACTCCATCATATTATTTGGTTTTTACTAAGGAAAATTACTTCAATCTTCGAATAATACATCGTTACCCATAATTGAGTCACCTCATGGCCAGGAAAATGCACCTCAAACATCCAAAATTTTCACTTGGATAGCTTACCATATAGATTACGGTGTCAAATTACTCCTAGAATAGTCTTTATATACTTATCATGATCCTTTTTGACATAGAGTATATAATAATTTCATTGATCACCACTAGCATGAATTGATCTAGGAACTCAATAAATAAATAATTATTGAATCTTATGAATATATAGGGAAACTTTTTGACACTTAATATTATATCGATGAAATAATTTTACCTATAATGATGCATGAAATTAGAGATCATGATACCCTCCTCCTTCACCCTCATTATATGATATCCAGATCATAGATTGATCTTTGTAAATGCAATGGATCCCTTCAACAGATCAAAAAAATCATCTATCCTCAAGATAGGGTAATGGTTCTTGACCTTTATCAAGTTAAACTTCAAATAGTATATTCCCAACATTATACTACCATTCTCCTTTTGGTACAATAACTTTGAACACCTCAAGTTGATACACTAGGTAGGATGAAACCCTTATATATCTAATCATCGATTTGAATTCATAATTTCTAAAACATATAGTGTTTCATATGATAAGGATCCATAAATATAAAATACACACTAAGTTGAAAAAATATCGAAAAATCAATATCACATTGAGTTATAGCATCATAACCTTATAGAGGAAGACATCCAGAAACTCCTTGATAACTCTCAGGAACACCGCTATTTGAACATCCATAAAACTCAATAAGAACCCCACCAGCTAAGAAAAAAGAGGCTTGGAATACCAAAAACTCATATAATTTTCCCATTTACAAAATATTACCACACACTAACCTTACCCATCAAATAAAAAATTTCTTCTATGGAAGGAACTGTTGACCACATGCACATAGTATAACCAATAAATTCAAAGAATTACATAATTTGGTTGTATATATATAAAAAGAAAATCACACAATGATTGATTCTTCCACATCATTATCTCATAACCTTGGAACACATAAAATAAATTATTCTTACCTTTAATTATAATATTCAACACCAAGGGTATTATAAGTCTCAAAAAATTAAATCCCAAGGATTGAACAAAGGTGGGTGTAATTAACAAATAAAAAACTTCATAATAAAAAATTGTGAAATCCAAGGTATAATATAATAAAATGGTACCTTAGATGGTATATGACCTACCTATAACTAACAAATATAAGGCATGAAATAGTTCATTCCTTTCTCATCTTCCTCACTGTCCTTATTGGAGAACACCTTTACAATCCTACTGAAACCGATATTCTAATGGGTGGGGAAAATTATAAGGCTTTACACTACGTGTTCTATCTCCCAATTTCATACCAAAAACATGCATAACATATTAATAAAATGGCCTCAAAGGAATCTATAAAAAAGGTTTTATTATAAAATAATCACTCACTCTATGTTGACCACCAAGGGAAGTTAGGAACTAAAATTGTTGATTACTATAACCTATAAAAATAATAAGGAAATGGAGTTCCTAATATATTCTTGATTATAACACCCCAGACCCGTACAAACAGATCTGATTCTAAAAACATACCCATTTTGTACTATATATAATAAAAAAAATACCACCCATAAGTTAAACAGCCCATAATTATGAGTTTAATAGTAATGATTTCACTTTCATATATTTCCAAAATTATTTAGGTTTAGAGTTCTAGAAAATTAGGAAAACCCATTCATTAAATAGGGAACACCATAACACAATTTACGTTTTTGACATAAAAATAACTTCTTATGTTTAAAATTATATTTCATTCATGATACTTTTGTTTCATTCATAATAATCCACCATAACTGAATGTTTGTAAATGATATAGTTCGTACAAATCCATAATCCCAGGGAATTTGTTTTTGAAAAGGTGGGATTAAAATGAAAAACCTCAGTAAGTGTTATAAATAAAAATTAAAACTTATTTTTCAATTTAAATACATGAATAAAATTAGAAACAATATTTACTTTAAATAATGAACTTCTAGTTTGAATAAAACATACCTTCAAGTATTAAATCAACTTCTTTGATCAACAATATATTTAAAACAATCACATAAGCATGCATAAATCATTAAGGATTCTTTGAAACACCATATTCATAAAACTCTTATAAGGATTAGATAACTAATTATTTATAAATAACCCAAATAGAATAATGTAACTATTTATTTCCAACATCATAAACATATAATGGAATAACATAACTAATCAATTCTTATATAAACACATAATTTAATAACTTAACCAGTTGATCAAAAAAACATATCTCATGGATAATAAATAATTACCCAACACATTAAAGGGTATTATTTGACCCACATAACCATTATATGAATTAAATACTTCAAATATATCTTTTCTATATTAAAACTCATAAAAAGTATTTTTAACCCACAATAAATATCACTTTCTTTTATCTCGCAAAAGAGAAGAAGTATTCTTTTATTTTGAAATCATTTAAAAACTAAAAAAATTAAAACAATGAGAATAATATATTCTTTGAAAAACTAGGATGCTTATTAAAGAATCTCGATAATGAATACCAATCACAATTGTGGAAAAAATGATCAAGTGGTAAACATTAAAATAATATTCTTACCACTTTTAAAAATAAATCCAAAATATGATCTGTATGGGAAACGATAAAAAGATTCATTTCAAAACCTTTGTAAATAAAATAGAAAATTGTTTAAAATTATATTTAAAAATATAAATAATAAATTTATTAAAACATTTAAAATAACATAGATTTTGAATAGAAAGTGTTAAAAACTTTGAAAACATCATTTTGAATAATAATTGTATACAACTTTGGTAACCTCTCAATCAAAATGATGTATAAGGATATGTAAATAAATGGATCTATAAGACAATTTAATTTTAAAAAATATATTATAAAATAGATATATATGTAATTTTATGCACCACAAAAAATAAAATATGTTGTGAAAATTTTATAAGTTTTATAGAAACAAATTTATGGCGAGAAATCCCTTAACTCAACTCCCAAATCACCATGTAAGTCTTTTAAATTCCAAAATAAGAAACATAATTTAATTTTTTACATAATTCATATCCATTTTAACTGTTATTATTTTTATTTTATTTATTAATATATTTGATAAATTTAAAAATTGGTTATGTTCATGGTGGATGTGTTGAGGTCGTTTGGCCTAAATTAACTTTAATATCTAAATAATGTTAAATTGGATCATAAAATGGTTTCATACTATTTATATAGTCCTAGTTATATCATAAAAATAACATTTATTTATAAAATATACATTTAGAAAGATCCATTTAAGGTGGTGATAAAAAATGAAACACATCATTCATGGAAGCAGTAGTCTGCACGTACACACAAGAAAGTTTTTCACATTCCAATGGGTGAAAGGGAAAAAAGTAGATAATATTTTATCATTACATAATCATAATAATGATATAAATATTTTAATTATTCATTTAAAATACCTTTATGACCATTAATTTTAGGTGGTGGTGAAAAATGAAAATATGTTGTCTATAGAGGTGGTAGTCTACACGTACACACAATCAATATTTGCACATTACAATGGATGGAAATGAAGTAGAAAATGGTTTTCCAATAAACATAAAAAAAATTTATACTAATAACACTAATTTTATTATATTAATATGTTAATAGAATATATAAAAAATATTTAAGAAGAAATAAACATCATATAACATGGTTAGATTAAATACCTCCTCCTTGGATAATCACCTTTTAAAAAAACATTAAGGATTAATATATTGGTATTTTGGGAAGACAAAAACCACTAAGAAGTGGATAAGTGTGTTGTAATATTATTTTTGAAGGTATTGGGCAAGCTAAAGTTCACAAAATGCATGGAGAAGTTTTGTTTTTAATGGTGGTATTTAAAATGAGAGGAGAGAGGTGTTTGATAGTAAAATATTGATTATTTTATCAAAAAGTAATATTTACACTTACTAAAGATGAATATAATTAATTTTTGGTTATTTATTAAAAAAATATTGTTTTTTGAAATTGTAATCATTCTAGAACCGAATAAAATCATCCACCCCTTCATTAAGGGTAAGGAAATAAAATTTGTCTTTTATTCAAATAATATATAATGAGGGACTCAAATTTTCAAACATAGTTTTATAAAAATTTTATAATATTTTTAAATAAATTATTTCACTCTTTAAATCCATTTTAAGCTAATAAAAATATTTAATTCATTTTAGTGTCTTAATTATATATTAATTATCTCATAAAAGTTATGGTATATCTAAAAACTATATTTTTTACTCTTCATTGAAAAATAAACTTTTTCAGAAAAATATAAAAAATTAACCCTAAGTTAATTTCAACATGATGAATTAAAAATTAATTTAATTTTAGATAATTAAAATTATAAAATTTGTGGAATTTATTTTTAAATGAAATAATACAGTACATGGAAAAATATTGTTCAAAAATAAAACTTTTACCTTTTTATGAGTGATTATATTTATATTTGTTACAATATTTTATATATTATATGATTTATAGCCTATATTTTTTTGAAATGATTCTTATAACTGTGCTGAATTTAGATTTTAATACATAATTTAAAAAATAGTTTCAGTGAAACCAATTCTACTAATAATGATTAAAATTATATATCAATGACCAATCTACTTTAAAAAACATTATAAAAATTTTAAAAACATTTTGTTATAATAAGACAATATACTTAATTTGAATCAAATTCCCAAATAAAAATATAAGTATTTCATAATTTTATTTTACTAGAAAACATGTTACATAAATTTTCTACAAGGATATTATTTTACTATTAAAATTTGAATATAATTAATTCAAAAAAACAATTTGAAATTAAATAAGCTATAGTGTAATTTAAAATTCATAATAAAGTATAGTTTTTGTTTGAAAATTATATTAAACAATTCATCATATGTTCATATAATTATTTTTTTGGAATTACATTTATTATGTAACAACTTTTTGATTTTGAAAACAGGTGTCATATAATGTTAACTATTAGTTTATAATGACGTAATTACTATAAAGAAATGAAAATAAAACAATAAAGTAGCATTTGTTTCAAATAAAATATATTTTTAAAAATAATAATGAAAATAGTAAAAGTATATATAAAATTATTGCAAGATAGAAGGAGGATGATATGTAGGCTAATGGTAGGTGTTGCGCCCCTGTCGCCCTTTGGTCATGGGTTCAAGCTATGCTACCTCACCAAATGAGCCGGGTTATTGTATGGCCATAAAAAAGTAATTTTTATCAAATAAATAATAAATAAATTCTTTTATAGTTGAAAAATATATAATGAAACAAATTGGGTAACAAATTGTTTTATTAGTGTATGATTAAAATGAAATAAATTCATTTAAATTTTAAATTTTATAATTTATGAAAGAATATTTATAAAAGTATTCATTGTAAATATATGATGATACATTCTCCCCCACCCCCAAAAGAAATTTTGACCTTTCAATTTTCTTTTTTCGATAGATAATTTTAAATAAAATGATTCATACCACAAATCTAGATATTGGGGTATTTTTTTGGTGTTTCTATTTCCTTCATCTTTAAACATGAATTTTGTTACTCCAGTAAATAAATGGTCATGTCCGTTGGGGTATTTCCCTTTTAGATTGAGATAAAATATTTAAGATCTATATAGCAGATAGAAGTGATATATTGATCCATGAATCTTTTTGGGAAATTAAAAGCTGTTGGGTATATAAAATTGTTTATTATAGGTGGTATAGAAAATTAAAAACCCTCAAAATCATTCAAACTAAATTTTTTCCTATTATTGAAGATTAAATATTCTGAAAGGTATAAAGAAGTTTTTTGAGATATTCTTCCTTAAATATTGAAACATTATCATTAATATATTGAAAATAATATTATTAAAACATGAAAGGGACTATATAATATTAAAAATGAAAATGGTTCAAGTGAGTAACAATAATACTTAAAGAAATTCTATAATAATTTAACATTGAAAACCATCATTTAAAATGATACCACTAGGTTAAATTAGATCATTTTTTGTTTTATCTACTAATACCTCATTACCATATAATTTTACCCAAAAACATTCTCCTATAATACAACCAATCTCATCAAAATTTCAAAGAAATAAAAAACATAAATTAATTTATATTCCTTTGAATTATGATTTCCCGTAAACTAATTAAACAATAATGGTACCTAAAAGTATTAATGTATCCTCATCAAATAACTTTCTAACATATAAAGTTATATAATCCTAACAATGAGGAAAAATTCAGTTCCGCAATATGAAACACCCAAATTTAGTGCATTCGACATACTCTATACATATTATATTTTATACTTTTTATAACAACCTTGAACCATACACCCAGATCCCATACTACAAACATACTCTTTACATAATTTGTTTAACACTAACTATAACAACACATAAGTTAAAACCCATAATTTTGAGTTTAATAGTAAGGATTTTACTTTCTTAAATTTCTCGTATCTTTTGTGTTTATATTTTTAGAGAATTAGTAAAATCAATAAATTACATAGTGAAAATTTTCATAAAATGTAAATTTTTTCCAAAACGATAGGATATTCTGTTTAAAATCTCGTATCATTTAAGAAACATTTTATTCATTCAATATGATCCATAGTAACAAAATGATTGACCTTTATATAGTTTTCACACATCTATAGGCCATGTGAAAAACATTTGAAAAAGTTGGATGAGAGAAAAATATTAGAGAGGGATATAAAAGGAAATTAATACTTATTAGGATATTTATATACTTATAAAAATTATAAAAAGTATTTAATTTAATCAAATAACATTTATATCATATGAAAAATAACTTAAAATATGAAATAAAATCTTTAATCAAAACGTTTCAGGACAAATTCTCAAAAGAAAGTATAAATCACGAAGTTTGATTGGAAACACAATATTCATAAAACTCAAAATGGAATAACATAACCAATTAATTCCAATGAAACCCATATTATAATAAAGTAACTAGTTAATTCCAACATAATAAACTCATAATGGAATAATTTAACCATTTAATTACAATATAAAATATTAATGGATTAACATAACCTGTTAACCCCAACATTATATCTCTTGGAGAATAAATCATTACCCTATGAATTTTAGGGTCATAATAGATCCACATATCATTGAATAAAATTTAAATATATCATAAAATGAATAAAACACCTAAAATATTAAATTTTAACTTGAAATATCATAACTATTTTCATTTTATCCCATAGGAAAATGTAGTTTCATGTATCTCATAAAATGAAAAGAAATGTAATTTTCTCTTGATAAAACATAAAAACTAAAAATTATCATATAAATGAGTATGAGTTATTCATTGAAACCCTATATAAAATTTTATAGAAATATTAATAACAAAGAACATTCATATTGTTGGGGAAAATGATCAAGAGTTAAACGTTAATAAAATATTATTTAAAACTTTTATAAAGAAGGTAAAAAATGAAGCCTATGGAAAACAATGAAATGTTTCATTTAAGAAATTTAATATATTCATTGATAGTTGAAGATGAACTTTAAAAATAATTTATTTATAAATAATAACATTATTAAAACATTATAACAACATTTATATATATATAATAAAGAGTTTGAAACATTTGAAATATTGTTTTTGATAATTAAACCCTTATGGATTTGGTAACTATAGAATCAAAATGGAATTGAAGGAGAAAACATGAAATAGAATTTTAAAACACCTTAATTTAATAAAATTGATCATTAACCACTTACATATGGAAGATTATATACCAAAACAACATGAGGTGAAAATGGAATTAGTCTCAATGAATGGAAATTGAGATGATAAATCACATACCATAAGTCTCAACTAACCTTGTAAATGTTTTTATATCCTGAATAATTATATTATTTTAATATTTTATCAATTAAAACCCTTAATTTTTTTACTTAATTATTATTCTTTTTATTTTATTTAATACCATGTTTTATTTAGTTAATAATTCAGATAAGTTTACATCATAAGGTTTTAGATCATTCAGTCCAAAACATCTTCGGTCTGTTTACTAGGGTAAAATATGTCATAATATAGTTCCATAAACATTATGGAGTCATAATAAAATCATAAAACATATATTTATTTATTAAATTAACTTTTATAATAATCCATTTAAGGTGATGATGAAAAATGAAACATGTCATTCATAATGGTTGTAGTTTCCATGTACACACTTGCGACATATTCACTTTTTAATGGATAGAATGGAAATAAGGTAAATAAATGTTTATATTTCCATGAAAATAAATATTTTATAAATATTATAATTATTCATTTAATATATATTTATAACTATACATGTCAGGTAGTGAATAAAAATAAAATAACTCATTCATTGAGGGGGTAGTCTGTAGGTACACACAAGCAACGTTTTCTCATTCAAATAGATTAAAATGAGATATAAAATGGTTGTTTCATTTATATAATAACATTTACTTATTTTAATGTTTTTTTATTTAATTATATTAGTATTTTTTTATAATATTTGAATGATTTCTAAGAATAAAGAAACATGAAAGAACATGGTTAGAACAAATACCACCTCCTTGGATAATCTCCATTGAAACCCACTATATGGATTCATAGATTGGAATTTTTTAAAGACCAAAACCTCTATGAAGTGGATAGAGATGTTGTAACGTTATTTGGGTATGTATTTATTTATCTATAGATCTCAAAGTGTTTGTATAATTGTGGCTATGAAGGGTGGTATTTATAATGGGAGGAGAGAGGTGTTTAATAATAAAATATTGAATACTTTATCATGTAGGTCGAATAATTTTCAGTAGATCTGATTCCAATGATATTTTGGGATTTATTATTAAATAAAATCATGTTATAGTACATTTGAATCATTAAAAATCTGAATTTAATCCATCAAGTACTTCAATAATGTTAAATAAATAAAACAAATTTTTTATTCGAATAAAATAAAATTTAGTCTTTAAAATTTTAAATATAGGTTTATAAACTCCAAATAATATATATAAATGAATTATTTTACTCCTTAAATCCATTTTATTTTTACTAAAAGGGTTTAGTAAATTTTTATGTCTTAATTATATCAGGATGATTTGAATAGTGTTACACTATATGTAAAAACTATAATTTTTCTATTCACTAAAAAATAAAAAATTCTAGAAAGAACTATAAGATCACCCTAATACAATTTTCATGTGATTAATTAAAAAAAGAATTTAATCTCATTGCATTCATTGTCAAAAATTTTGGAATTTATTTTTTAAATAAAATCATATAATACATGAAAAACAATTTTTTTCGAAATAAATCCATTTTGTTTGTTATGAGTGATTAAATTTATATTTTATTATTATATATTTTCTATTAAAATATTTATAATTAATAATTTATATCTATAAAAAACATATATTTTATGGAAATTTTATTCAAATTAATTTTAATTTTATCTATTAAATACATCATTGTAAAAAGGATTTTACTGTAACAAATTTTATGAACAATAATAAATATTTTATATCAATTTCCATATTACTTTTAGAAAAAAAAACTAGAAAAAATTTATAATTATTTTGTGATAAAAAAACATTATACATAATATTAATCACATTCTCAAATAAAAATAATAAATATTTCATAAAAAATATTTTACTACAAAACATGTTACTTAACGTTTTAAAAATGATATTTCTATAGTAATAAAATATATACATATATAATATTATAAAACCCATTTAGATATTAAATGAGATATAATATAATTGAAAATGAATTATAGAGTATTATATTATTATAAAAATGAAATTTATCTATTTAACATATGTTTCGCATAAAATGTTATATGGAATTACATTCAAGATGTTGAAACTTTTTGAAACATGTATTGTACTATATTAACCATTAGATTATAATGAATTAGTTCCTATAATGATATGACAATAAAACAGAAAATTAATATAGTTATAAAATATATATATATATTTAAAATTAATCAGAATATAGAAAATAAATATAAGAAGAATATTAGAAGGGTTTTTTACAACATGGAGACTAGTGGAGGGAATTGCATCCCAATTGCCCTTCGGTTAAGGGATTGAACCCCATGTCCACACTAAATGCGATGATTTATCTCCGAGAGTGTGGTATTTTCTATGGTTAGTAAATATTTTTAACAAATAATTTTAATTATACTTGAAAAATATATAACCAACCACTTAGGTAATAAATTATTGTATAGATGTTTGGTGAAAAATATATTAATTATTTTAAAATCTTCATATATAACTTAAGAAATAAAATTTATAAAAATATTCATTAGAAATTTGGGATAAACAAATCATTTATGGAAATTATATACTTTCAATTTTCATTTATCGGATGATATGTTAAAATAAAATAACACATAACTTTAATAAAGATAATAGGGTCCTCTTTTACATTATTTATATTTCCTTTATCTTTTGATATTAATTCCATAACTCCATTAAATAAATGGTCAATTACTTTTTGTTATTTACGTTTTTTATGTGATAAAAATTTATAAATATCTATATCAAATAAAAAATATAACTTTATCTATATAAATATTAGAGAAATGTAAAGGTGTTCGATATATTAAATAGTTTCTTATAGGCGATTTATATATTTAGAAATCAATTAGAATAATTTAAACAATATTTTTCAATAATAGTGATGATCATATTATCTCTAAGTTATAAGAATGTTATGTGAGATATTCTTCCTTCCATATTGATAAAAAATAAATAGAATTTTGGAAAAAAACATCATTAAAATATGCAATGTTTTAGTTAATCATAAAAATGAAAATAGTTCACATGACAAAAGAAATACCAAAATAAATTATATAATAATATAACCTTGCAAGACTTAATTTTAATTGATACCAATAGATAAATATATATTATGTTATGGTTTATATACAAATTAATTACTTCCTTTAAATTAAACCTAATAAATGTCTCCCAAAATATCACAAATCACCGCAAAATTTCAATGATATAAAAACCTCAAAATAATTTCTATACCTTTCAATTATAACTACCCATAAAATTATTTACTCATTTTGGTACCTAAAAATCTTAAATTATAATCATATTAAAACTTAATAATCTCTAAATTTATCAAAACCATACTTTCAAACCAAATCTAATTTCCTTGATCTAAAACATGAATATATAGCGCATTAAACATTATCTTTATATACAAGATTTGAGACCAACTATAATTCCAGGACCCATACACTTGGACCTAGTGCTAAACACATACTATTTACATCATAGAATTAATTCCAACTATAAAAACCAATAACTAAAAAAACAATAATTATGTGTTTCATTTTAGTAATTCTACATTATTCAATTTTTAGGACCATTTAAATTTATATTTTTTGGGAATTTGGAATGCCCATACGTTAAATAGGGAATACTATCACACAATGTACATTTATTCCAGAACAAATTGCTACTTAGGTTTAAACTCTTATTTAATTCATAAAACTACTTATTTTATCAAGAATATACTCTATACCTAAAATATTAAACATTCTATAGTTCATATACATCCTTCTTGCCGAGTAAAAAGTATTTCAAAATGTGGGATGCAAAAAAAACATGGTAAGGGATATAAAAAAAGGAAAATCCGTAGAATATTTAGATACTTAAAAACCTTTGAAAATTTTACTTTAAACAAAGAACATTAAGGTTTTATTAAACTTATCTTCAAATATGATTTCAACTTCTATGATAAATATAATTCATAAAACAATCGCGTAAATAAAAATAAATCATGAAGGTTTCCCATAAACACTGTATTCATAAAAATAATAATGGAATAATATAACTATTTAATTATAAGTAATATAATAATGTAATAATATAACCATTTATTTCAACATCATAAACTCAAAATGGAACAACATTACTAGTTAATTCCAATATAAACTCTTAATGGATTTACCCAACCAGTTAATACCAACATCATATCTCTTAGAGAATAAATCATTTACTACTGCATTGGATGGTTGTACCAAATTTTCCCATTATCATATAAAATTTCCAACTACCATAACATGATTAAAACCTATAAAATATTTCATCTCTAACATAAAAACACAAAAAAAAATGATTTTTCATCTTATAAGAAAAAGTACTTTCAGTTATCTCATAATTTGAGAAGAAATATCATTTTCCTTTGATAGCATTTGAAAACTAAAAAATTATTAGAATACTGAGAACAGTAAATTATCTCAAAAACCATATAAAAATATATATTAATCATAATAAAAAATAATTTTCATAGTTTTGGGAAAAATTAATCAAGTGGTAAATGTTTATAAATAAATTTTTCCTGCTTTTATAAATAAATTCAAAACATGACACATATTGAAAAAAATATATATTCTTTGGAAAAACAATTTCAATAAATTAAATAATTTTAAAAAATTACCCTAAAATTTATTGAAGTATAAATGATTATAAAATTTAAACAAATATGTAAATTAAAGATATTGATGTCAAAACAATTTAAATAAGGTTTTAAATATAAATCCCAAACAAATTTGGTAGCTTTTGAATCAAAAGGGCATTAAAAAATATAACTTGAAATGTATTTTTTAAAAAAAATTATGTAAATTTATTATAAAATAAATCCCTAAATAAATTTTATGAAATGAAAATAAAACATGCTTTAAAAGTGACATAAGCCTTAAATAAAGAAAACACAAATGATACATCTCTTACCTCAAGTCTCGACTCACCATGTGCATCCTTTAATTTCCTAAATAATAAAGTTATATTGATTATTTAATTGTTTTAAAACTTTTTTCGTGTATATTAATTCATCATTGTTACTTTTATTTCATTTAATACCATGTTTTATTTAGTTACTAAATCAGTTAAAGTTCACATCAGAGATTATGTGATTGTTTGGTCCAAAACAGCATTGGTGTGTTCACTAGAGTAAAAGGGGTCATAAAATGGCTCCATAAACATTTAATAATTCTCATAATGTCATAAAATAATATTTATTCCTTATATAAACTTTATTAACAAATATTTTAATGTGGTGATGAAAAATGAAACATGCCATTCATAGAGGTTGTAGTCCATAAGTACACACGAGCAACATTTCCACTTTTTAATAGATAGAAGTAAAAGAAGATATATAGTTTTTTATAATTATAGAATTATAAGTATTTTATAAATATTATAAATATTTTTTTAATCCATATTTATAACCATCCATGTGATGTGGTGTTTAGAAATTAAATACTTCATTAATTGAGGCGGTAGTCTGTACGTACACCCGACCGGTATTTTCTAATTCAAATTACATAAAAAAGAATGAAAATTGTTGTTACGTCAAAATAATAAGGTTACTATATTTTAATAGTACTAATGTAATAATATAATTATGGTTATAAAATATTTTAAATGGTTTTAAGAATATTTAATCAAGAAATAGCATCTTTAGAAAAACAATACCTCCTTTGATAATCACCTTTGAAAAACACATTGAGGATTCCATGATTAGACATTTAGAAATTATAGAACCTATAATATGTGTATAAGTGTATAGGTATATTATTTAATAAGTAATTTATCTAGATAAAGTGCACAAGGAGTGTGGAGATGTGTGGTTTTGAAGCGTGATATTTATAATGGAAGGAAATTGGTGATTAATTGTAAAGAAATTATTATTTTATCATTTAGGCCAAAGATTTTTGAGTGTGGATGATTCCAAAGAATTTGTGGGATTATGATTAAATAAATTAAGTTTCTTGGGAATTATTATAATTCCATAATCAAATGGAAAACATTAACCACTTTATTAAAGGTAATTAATTAAAAATAACTTTTTATTTGAAAAAAAATTAACATAGACTTGAAATTTTCAAACAAAGATTTAGAAATTCATCATAAATTTTTTTTATGAATTATTTTACTTTTTAAATAATTTTTCGGTAAAATAATAGTTTTAATAAATTTTTACACTTGAATCATATCATGGTAATCTCATAAATGTTTTTTTATACGTAGATACTATTTTTTTTATGATTCTGTAAAAATAATATCATCATGAAAAATCTAAAAAATTCCCCTAAATGTAATTTTGATTTTATGATATTAATTTCAATAAAATTAAATTTTTAATATTTAGTAATTTAACTTTTAAATAAAATAATAAATTTCATTGAATGATAATTTATTTAAAATAAAACTATTTATTTTGTTACAAGTGATTACATTTAAATTTTTTTATCTCTTATTTATTAAATTATTAATAATTTATTTTTTTTATAGTTCTATAACATGTATATTTTATGAAATTATTTTCTTACTTAAGTGGAATTTATCTTTTAAATACTTAATCAATAAAATGGTTTTACTATAATAATTTTTATACATAATGATAAAAATTACATATCAATGACCATTTTATATTTAAAAACTACATTATCATAAATTTATAACAATTTTATGATAATAAGATAGTATACATAATATGAATCAAATCCTCAAAAAAATATTACACAATTTTATTTTATTAAAACAAATGTCACTTAAAATTTTAAAACAGAAAAATTTTGACTTAAAAATATGTAAATATATTATGATAAAAACCATTTATAAATAAAATGAATTATTATGTGATTAAAAATGTATAATAAATTATTATTTTAGTTTAAAATTATATTTAACCATCTATATTCTATTTGACATAAAATGTTATAGGTAATTACATTCAATACATTAAATTTGTGACTATGAAAACAGTTATCGTTATATGTAAATCATTATATTATAATACCATAACTACTATAATGACATGAAAATAAAAATAAGAAGTAACATATATGACAACCCATGTCTTTTATAAACATTATTTTATGATATTACATAAATATAAACATAATAAAATCCAAAAAATCATGAGGACTAGTGTTTTTGAGAAATTAGATACAGAGACTAATAACATGAAACTGAAATATAATAACAATATTGAAAAATTCATAATAAGGGCTTAAATTACATTAAAGTTTAAATATTTCACAGGACAACCTGGGGGCATTCATAAGAAAGAGGTGACCTATGTATCCCATTAAGGAAATAACAAATTAATATCATAAAGAAAAGTAGTAAATGTGATTCAAGAGGCATAACATGACTAAATAGAATGTTGAGAATCATAATCAGGAAAATAGAAGCATGACATAAGATGATAACATCAAACAGTAAAAGAAAATTAGAATCAACATTAAATATGAAATCATATGCATATTTCGGGGTAAATCACTGAGTAATCATAACATAGTGTACTTAGGATGATTATCCATACACCGTACATGGTATCTCATGAGATAAAATAATTACCAAATTCATTAGAGGGATATGTAATTCTAGGCCAGCCCATCACATTTATTTCGTGTACAAGAATTTTTGATCCACATAGATCATCGAAAATAAAATTTTATTTCATCAATTTTAATCCAAGATTATAGATTGTGTTCTGTTTATATAAAATTCCATATTAAATGAAAGATATTTACATCTTGGTGAATACCCTTGAGTGGATATTTGGAAGTGTATTCACAATACAAAATTTTGGCACAGAAAATCATGGGATAATTTAAACACCATAAGGAGTGTACATAAGGATTCGTTGAAAAGATTAATGATATTGAAATCTTGTATCTAATTAATTATAAATCATAAGTATAGTAAAGTGATGATTAAAAACACAATAAAACATTAATAATTCTATATAAAAATAAGGTGGTTGAATGGAAAAGAAATGAGAGGGAGAGTTCCCGAACTTCAGTATTGTAACAACATAGGTAATAGTTATAAGGAGTTTTGATAATTATTATCTAATTATTAGAAAATGAGTTGGATTTTATATGTATATTTACATACAAATTTCAATATAAAAAAATTGAGATTCAAAAGGAAAAATAAAAAAGAAGTACTTGAATGAACACAATATCAAAGAGAATCACTTACATGAGAGGACACTTCAAAAATAATATGAGGATATTCGTAAGAGATTTGGAACATGTAAAGAGTAATTTTGAGAGGTATATTTATATTAAATAGATTTCAATGGGTTTTATTGAAGTGGAAAGAGAGGATGTGTGCATATTTTTATAAAAAGAGAGGGGAATTCATTAGTAATTTCTATACATAAGTTTTGGACTCTATGTAATAAAATAATAAAAACCATAAACCTTCAAATTGTTTTTTCTATTGGTTTCTCCTAAATGGCTTTGATTTTAAATATTATATTAGTTTATGAACTGAAATCATTAAAAAAATTATATTCCTGAATTGGAAGTGAGTAACGTTCAACGAGGTTTTTTTTAAACCTTAAAATATAATACAGGTTTTGAAGAATTCATTATATGTTTAAAAAACAAATAAAATAAAAAAATAATAATTTTAAAGGGAAAACATATTTTTTCTATAGATTCATTTTATAATATTTAGTACATCACTTTTGTGAAATTATAATATCATGAGACATACTGTATATTTATACAGTAATTAATTTTTACCCAAAAATTTTACTATCTCCTAAAATTATGAAAAATATACCATTGGATAATATCGATATGATGATTTAAAAAATATATTAATTTTATAAAAATAATTTAATAAATAATTTAATTATAATTTTAAATAAAAACCCTTATTTATTAAAAAATACTAATTTTTACAACATAAACAACTTTATGGCCCTTATTAAAAATATATGGGACTTCATTAAATTATATTATGATTTTTTTTAATAGATTTTATTTAATAAGAATATTTCATGAAAATAAAATTTATTTTAAAATAATTCAATTTGTCAAAATGTGTATGTTAACCAATAATATATAATTCAAATAAATAAAATTTTAGTTTCTTTGTATCAACATATAATTTTTATAAAAATATTTATATAATCATAAGTATATAAAGTAATAATTAAATGGGACCAATATAATAATTATTTTAGAAAAATTATAATTCAAAAATATATATTACTAGGGAATAGATATATATACTCTAATGGAACCATTTAACACGTTAAGGGTAAGGTTTGGGATCGTAGTACTTTCATAGGGTGGTTCATCGAATATGGTTTGGGAAGGGATCTATAAAAGATTAAAATTATTAGTTAAGTAGTTTTAAACAAGACTGATTTATTGAATATTGGCATGGGCTTAGTCAAGGGAAGGCCCAGTGATTTGATATCCCTCAGATCTTCTGATAAATGTTCTTAATAAGGGAAGATCCTTCTGGTTGAGGGCATCGCCTCTTCCTCTTGTGTAAATTAGATTTTATAATAAACCATCATATATACTATTATTAACAGTCATTATAGAATGGATATAAAAACAACATTTATGAAGATTAATTGTATTTTAATCCCTACAAACATATTATGGGTATATTTTTTAATAGACCAATACTAAAAATGAATTATAGTTCATTTTTTTCTATATCTATATTACTTAATCAAGAATTTGTTTCATTAGGAGGGAATTTCATTTATAAAAGTCTAGGTCATTACAATATACTTCCTATTTAGATATTTCACCCTAAAAATTTCATTTTTTCACAAAATGGATCAGGGTACATATATTTCATTATTTCTTATGGTTCCCATATTTACTATTCAGAAATTTGAATTCACCATAGTACTTTGACTATGTGAGTTGCCTTTTTTCTTATGAATTCTTATGTATTATCTAAGACATTTACTGGTTACTCCTCATATGAAATATCATTCTCAAAAAGTTACCAAATATTGATTTCATACATGTAAGGCTTTTGGTATGAACATTCGTAAGACGGATGCATAGAACACTTAATTTACTTTAGATAGGTTATGTGGGAGTGCTATAAATAGGCCACAACTTTGATACAGTCAAGGATCTCATAGGGATTGATCAATCCAAGAATAATATTTTCCTTGTTTCTATAAATCTTGACTTTCTTCCATAGTTATATATGAAGAAACATCGTATCTTCAACCTCAAACTCTATGTCTCGTCGATGATCGTATTCATAGAATTTTTATTGACGTTTCATGTATTTTATATAATGATGAATGATTTAAACCTTATCTAACATATATTGGATATGATCAAGTTCGATAAACTTATACTCTCTAACTTCATCCCTATATGGAGGAGTAAAAAAACTCCGTACATACAGATATAGGTTCCATTTTAATGATAGAATAGAAACTGATGTTATATGGGAACACTACTAAGGATGTCATTGATCCATATATCCTTTATAATACATTCAATATGATATCATCATGTCCTATATAGTTTTAATGTTTATCTAAAAATGATCATTCTTATAAGGGTTCTAAGAAGCACTGAAACATATCTATGTATCCAATGATTATTGAAGGATTCTGCAAAACCTTGAGGTAAACCATGGGTATCAATCATATACAATGGAGAGTGGTACTCTATATAGTCTAACCACTTATCTTGTGTATATCATAGAGAGTTGGTCAACAGAGAAATATTCCTTCTTAAAAATTAAATTGATGAATTCATAAGGTGATAAACCACTGCTGAAAATTCATTATACCCTTTAGATGTCTTGGGGAGTCCTACAATAATAACCATAGTTAGGTTTTCCCATTGTCATACGAGTATAGGAAATAGTTGCATCATAACCTTAGGATTATTCCATTAAACATTGACTTGTTTCTGTACCAAGAATAGATATAAAAATTTATCATTATACCTATTTATGTTATCCCACCATAATTTTTACTTTATAACATTATACATATTATTTCTTTCAGGATGTATACAGAAGGGTGAGTCATGTGCATCATCCAAAAGTTCCCTCTTCAATTCTGGTTTGGATGGGACACATTTATGGGTTTCAATCCTTATGAATCCATATTTATTAAATGTTACCTATGTAATATTCATTTCCATTCTCTGTGGCTTTTAATCATATTTTTGGTCCTCATTGATACGGTCAATAATGGATGGTTAAGGTATTATTTGATAAATGTTAGATGAAGTTAGTTTCATGATTCCCTAGTATATCCTTTTCATATCCATGATTATTAGATCGCTTTCAATCCTAGTTATATATATGGTTGAGGTGTCCTTTCTACTCGTGGAATCATCCAATTTATTCACCATCCCATGAAGGTAATGGATTGAACTATTAGAATACACTATTAGCTCTAACCACTTTATTTGGAACATATTGAGCTCCTTTTTCTGAATATATACTTTAGACTTTTATGATTCCAATATCATTCACACTTATCCCCATATATTTTTTGTTACTCAATATTTAATGTGAAGATAAATTCATATAATTACACATCATACATTATCTAGTTCTTCTCATGGATCATTAATTGGTGGGAGGAATCGGATATCACATTTTCATTATTCGTGAGTACAGAACACGTGAATGTTCTGAATTCATCACTATGGATCAAAAATCCTTTCACTCTAATAGTTATGGTGAGAACAAGTATAGTTATTATCCTATTATTTAACTCAATAAATATAAACATGTATCAATTATTCTAGTTATAATTTACTCCCTTCCATGTTATATAGCTTAGTGGGTTTGAAAATCATGAGATGTTTCTCAAAAAATTTCCATAGTACCTAGCTAATCTATGGAAACTATAGATCTATATCAAACATTTTGGCCTAGTTAATCACTAAATTTATTATTCCTTTTAAGGATCCACATATATCCCTTTACTGGTTATAACATTCCCCCGAGAATGCTTCTTTCCCCATCCCAAACACACATTTATTATAATTTATGAATGTTTCCTTTCTCAAGGACATCAGTACAACATTAAAATGATCCTCATGTTTCTCCTTGATTTTGGAGTAGATAAGAATACCTTATCTAAAAGCTACAATAAATTTTTTGGGTTAATACCAAAATAATATATTAATTACGTTTATTAATATAGCTAGAAAAATAGTTAGTCCAAATGGAATCATAATGAACTCATAGGGATCATACCTTGTTTTAGAAGTAGTATTGAGGATATCCTCCTTATTCAAATTTACTTGATAATATCATGATGAAAGATCCACCATAGATATGTAATGGGATCCACATAGCTTATCAAACAAGTAATAAAACTATATAATTTCATACTTGTTCTTCATAATGATATTTTTATATTAATGATATTCAATGAAAAGATGCATTAACCCATCCTTGTTCTCGATGAGAATGGAAGGTGCACCCCATGGTTTAGCACTTGGGAATATAAACCCTTTATCCACATTTTCTTATAGTTCCTTCATCGTCGCTTCAAATTTAATTGTGGTAATTATTTATGGGGTCTTTGATATTAGAAACCCTTTGGATAATAGTTAGAATTATTAATAAACCTATTTATTATGAGAAAGAATATGAAAATTTTTAGGTATTACATAAGCTTACTCTCTTAAAATGGGCATGTTATCAACGATGATATTTTCTATAGTATCAATCATTTGTTTAAGATACTCTTAGTCATAGGAAAAAAATATACTTGATTAAGATGATTATTCCAAATTATATTTATCATCCTCTATACACCTAAATATAACCGAATGGTAATTCTTGGTACGAATGGTGATTTCCATCTTCAAAAAATTTATATTGTATTAATACAAGGGAAATATAATTCATACATAGAATAGAATAGAATCTTGGTAAAGGGGGTATCATATGGTTCATGGGGAAATTAGTACAAAAAATAGTGATAGTGGAGAAGTTATTTCCTTTATGATGTAATAATTGATCCATTTTCATTTTCACTGATAACTCAACTTCTATGCTTTGAATTGATGTTTCAATATTTCTACTACACATGTGTAATATTAAATAATATATAAACCCATAATCATATTAGATATTTAATGTTCATGAATGGATAATAATCTAACCATTCACTATTTTAGTATAGTTTTAATCATTTAATTCAACTAAAATATACTTAAGGATGATAAGTTTCGAACTATTGAACATATAAATGGAAAAATATGAATAGTCAATGGATAATACATAACTGACATGTATTTATTATCATATGAATTTCTAGGTTCCAATCTAATTTATTCATAGCCTATTTCACAAAAAAAATGTTTCCTTTATAATTGTTTGTAAAAATAATGTGATTAACCAAATAATATACCCCAAGAGTGTCCAACCAGGTGTACAATCTTAAGGATAGTTTCCATAAACCAAGTACAGGATGAGTTAATACCCACAATCCTTTTCGATGTTATTATCCATAGGTAAATCTATTCCACAGGTGAATCCACATTATAGTGTCAAGCCAAATATTTATTTCCATGTAAAACCAATAACTTTATAATTTCAAAATTTTAGGGATGTTTTCCTATGATTATTATTATTCCTATGGTTTTCACTACGATTTTCTAATAATATTTCCTAAAAATAAATATTCTTTTCTTTGATACCAACTATGGAAAACCATTTATTTTATAAACATTATTACACGATTTATTTCAAAAATATACACATAATACAATCCCATAAAATTACAGGGCCTAGTGTCTAGGAAATTACAATCATAGCATAATAACTCGAAATATGTATACAATGACATTATTCAAAAACTCAATTATATTTCCTTAAATTCTATTGATATTGTAATACCAAAAAGGATAATATGATAAAATACATAAGAAAATGGTGAGATATCAATCTTACTAAGGAAATAATTAAGGCATAGCAAAAAATAAAAGCATTACATGTGAGTCAAGTAGTGTAACATGATGAGATTGAATTGTGAGAATCACAATAATGAAAATCAAAGCATGACAAATAATGATACCATCATGGAGTCAGAGAAATGTGGTAACAACATAAAAAATGACATCAAAAGAATAATTCATTGATAACCATCATAAAAAACATAACAATGTGTGCTTAGGGAAACCTCCCATTCACCATACATGGTATATCATGAGATAGAAACATTTCCCAATGTATTTTAGAGATATATAATTTTGGTTCCACCCATCACATTCATATCATGTTCATGAATTTGGGTTCCACCTAGATCATACAACATGATAGCATATTTTATCAAATTTAATCCATGATTAAAGAGTGTGGGTGTCATACAAGGAATTTAGAAATAAATGAAGTATAGTTACATGTATGTTAGTACCCTTGAGAGGAAATGGGTATGGTTATTCACAACAAAAAATTTTGCAATGAAAAAATGGTATAATTTCGTAAGCATAATAATTATACATAAAGGATCATATAAGCGATTAATGAGAGTGAAATGTGATCTATCATTACTTGGGTATCATAAGGATAGTAATAGGATATGTAAAAATAGATTACAACATGAAAAAATAAAAATAAAAAGGTTAAATATAAAAAAAATGCTTGAATAGAAAATAAGGGAGAGTGAGATCTGTTACATTAGAAATAACGGCTTAGGTAAATGTTATAATGAGAGGGAATAAATAGTGATTCATTTATAGAAAATAAATTGGACAGTAAAGGGATATTTATAAGAACATGAAATCATAATAAATTTAGATTCAAAAATTTTAAATACAAAGGTAGTAATTAGATGACGAAGAAAAGGAAGAGAATCCCTTACTTGATAGGTTGCTTCTAAAATCATGGGACGGTCTTCTTAAGAGCTTAGGGATAAATTTAGAGGGATTTATTAAAGGATGGGGAGATAAAAATCGTGACTAATGAGATTTTATTGAATAGTAAATAAAATTTGGTAGGTTTTTTATAGAAAAACATATTACAATTATTTATTAACTTCAAAACATATGTTTTGGACTCTACATAATAAAATAATCAAAAAATATACCTTTCCATGGTCAGGGACCATGTTTTTTTCAAATAGGATTGGATTAAATTTGCTATTAGTTTATAAACCGACCTCATTAAAATAATACCATCCCCAATGTGGAAGGGAGTCATGTTTATAAGGAATTGGTTTTAAACCCTTAAAATATAATATTGGCTTTGTAGGATACATTATAGGTTTGTAAAACAAATTAAATAACATAAAAAGGTATTATTTTTAATCTAAACCGATTTTTCGTCATATATTCCTTTTATAGTATTTATGACATCATTTTTGTTCAATTATTAGGTCATAATACTTACATTAAATTTATACCATGATTATTTTTTACCCACAAATTCTCTTATCTCATAAAATAATGGAAAATTCAGCATTGGCTAATTTTGATGTACTCATTTAAAAAATTACATTTATTTTAACAAAATCGTTTCATATATATTGGAATTTAAAATATATTATAAATTCTTTACTTAATGAAAATGAATTGTTTTTATGACACGAAAAGTATTTTTATCATTAAAAAATTACATTGGTCTTCATTATATTATATTATCATTTATATTTAAAAAATATTATTTAATAATAATTTTTATTGAAAATAATATTTATTTCAAAACTATTGGTTTTTTCAAAAATATTTTTTTAAGTGAAATGATATATTTTGAAAAAAATATATTTTTAGTTTCTTCATATAAAAATCTATTTTTTAACAAACTCATAATATAATAATGTATATATAAATTAATAATGAAAAGGGATTAAAAAATAAAAAGTTTAATAAAATTAAAATATGAAAATACACACTACTAGAGTCTAGATACATAACATCTTATCAAACCAGTTTAAACCCTAAGGGTATAGTTTGAGAGTGTGTTACTTTCTTGGGCTGGTCTAACAAACATAGTTTGGGTGGTGATCTCTATAATATTTAACATCTCCATAAATGGTTTCACTCGAGTTTCAGTTGTTAAATATTGGATTAGTCATGGTTAATGGAAAATAGCTGTGATTTCATCTATGTAATCCTGCCTTTTTAATTCATAAAACATATATTATATGGTTCAACATGTAATAATAAAGAAAAACTTTTGAGGTTTAGTTTCTTGTAAATTAGGAACATAATAAATGAAAAAACATTATTATAATCCATTAAAAATTAATCCACAAAGATCCATCCGTGGAAAATTTAATATATCTCATATAAAAGGGGAATACATCAAAATAAAAAGGTGATTATAAATCCTAGTAAGAGAATAAATTAATGAAATATTTATCATTTGATCACGAGGAATAAAAACATGAGATGATTATAAGAACATGGGTTATTTCATAATAAAATGATCATGAAAAAAACATGGAAATTTTTATACAATATAAAAATGATAGATTCATAAGAATATAACCAAGTTTTATCACCAAGGTGTCATAAAACATAATTTCCATGGTTATTCACGAAGGTGTCATAAATCATGTCATCTATAGAGATTAATTATTTACTCAAAGAACTAGAGTTCTATCAAGGCAGACCCAACATATGAATAAATTCATGTTTACTAAATAGATCATACGAAAACATTTCATTAATAGTATATGGTAAATAATAAATGGGATTCATGTAAAACTCATTAAATACATAAATTCTTGATGACATGATAACTACAACATTTTTAATGCATGAAAATAAAATTTTGGTTTCATACATGTAAATCCCAAATAAATAAAAAAATTACATATAGGCGAAGAACCGTGGAAAAAAGAATAGGTTTGGATATTAAAAATATAAAATATTTCATATAAAATAGATTAATTCATGAAATATATTATCATCGTTATAAATATACATCATGGATTAAGTAAAGGTCATACTAAGTGGAAATAAAGGAATACCATTGAAAAAAACACTATTTTTGAAGTAATGGGATAATAAAAACAGTTTATGAAAATAATTTAATTCAATATATAGAATACATAACACAAAATATATACTTGAGTGAAAAATAACAAGAGCATAGTTCCCTTATATTGAGACGTAAATTTCCAATTCATAGAGAAGGAAGCGTAAGGAAATTGGATACACATTAGAGGGAATTTAAAGAGGATAAATGAGAATAATTTAATGTTTAGAGGGTTTGGAGTGGAGAGGAATGTGGCTATAGATGAGTATTTAACGTAAAATATGATTAACTATTTAATAATTTCTATATATAGGCCTCAGAATTATAAGTTCTATAAAAGGAAAAACCATAGGCGTTACATTGTTTTTTCATGGTTTTAGAAATTTAAGTCGGGTTTTAGAATATTTTAAACCATTAGAACTAAAATTAATTTTTTAATATTACTTTCTCCATGGAAAATTAAATTTTCCAAAAATATATATAATTTTTTTAAAATAATAATTTTCATTATAGACTTTGGAAAGTCGTTTATTGGTTTGGGGAATTATTTAAATATACTAAAATAAATAATATAAAACATACTATATATTTTTTATTATATTAATTTTTATCAATTATTACATTACTATAAAATATTTATGATTTTATAAACATATAGAAACTAATAACTATATTAAAATTATTCACAGAAAAATAAATTATTTTATAAAATTCCAAAAATTTCACCATACTCAAATTTCAATGTGGAAATTTAAAATAAAATATTTATTTTATCAAAAATATTTATTAAATAATATAATATTATATTTTTAATAGAAAATAATTATTTATTTAAAACTAACCATCTTTATGACATAATCTATTTTCTTACACTTATAGACTTTTATCAAGATGTTATAAAATTATATTTTCATTTATATTAAAAAAAATATTATTTTCTAAGACTTTCATTTATAAAAAAGAGATTATAATTTTTTGATACTAAGTTATAGATATATAACCCACTATTACACCATCATATACCCTAATTGTAAGGTGTGTAATGGTGGTGGTTTCATAAGGTGGGTTAGTTAACATTGACCTAGTGGAGATCTCTACTAAATTGAACTTCTCCTATAGTTAATTCTACTCAAGACTTGTTGAATCTCTTCTTTGGATTGTTCATGGGTAAACCCAGCGACATTACATCACTCCAATGTTCTAATAAATGGGATTCAAAATACATCATCCAACTAGTTAATTCCATTATTTCTTCATTTTGTACTCTATTAACTCTTATAATTACCCTTAATATAAAATAATCCTAATCGTCCATTAATAATGGACACATTAACAATGATTATAATGAACAATTCTCATATTGACCAATTTTCATATTATTAAATGGGAATATTGACCAATAGTCACATAATAGTAATGTTACAGTCATATCCTAATTTCCACATTTCCAATTACATGTTATATATGCGACCAATCATTAACATTTACTACATAATTCTGAAAAAAATTTAAATTTCATTTATAATTTCAATTATATTCCTAATGTTTCTTTTTCTTTTAACAACTTTCATAGAAGGTGTAATCTTTTTGGAATATTTAGATCCTCCGGAGTATACCATTGTGTGCTCATTATTTTTGGTTTTTATATAATTGTACTATTCTTATCTATATTAATTAGTATTATTACCTGACATGTAATATTATTTTTGAAATATCCTTTTTATGTACTTCCACATTGCTATACTAATAAAGTAGTCATTATGAAAAAAAAGAGTTATTTTAATCAAAAATGTAATTTTCAAGTTTTTATAACATTCTTCTTTTAAATTTAACTCCTACAAAAAAATGGGATATCTATCCTCCATCACTTCATTAGGTTCTCAAGAAGAATTTTCAAACTTGATATTTCTCCACAAGACTTTCACAAGTCATGTTTTCATATTCCTCAACACTTATTCTCTTCTATTAAGTATTTTTATTTGTTCCCCTTTATAAGAAAAGTCTTGTTTTAATTATACTCTACTAATATCAATTATATGTGTTGGTTCATACATATAAATTCTCAAAATAGAAATGTGGAAGACATATTGTAAATTGTAAATATTATGAGGTAGTGTTAATCGATAATCAACTTCTCCCACATGCTCTAAAATCTCAAATGGTCCAATGTACCATGGAATATGTTTTCCCATATTTACAAATTACACAACTTCTTTAAACATGATATATTTATAAATACAATATCCCTAACAAAAAATTCGATGCCCTTCATTTGGTTGTTACTATTACATTTCTATAAACTCTGAGAAACCTTGATGTGTTTCAAAATCACTTATATATTTTATGTAGTTTCTTTTATAATGTATATTCCCAATAGTATCTCTTCTCCATCCTCATCCCAACATGTTGGAATGAAATACTTTTTTCCATAAATAACATCAAAAGTTTCCAGTTGAATACTCTAGTGGAAACTATTGTTATTGGAGTATTAATTAATGGGAATATTTTTTCCCAACACACATGATAATCAACTGAACTATCCCTTAGTACGTCTTTAAATGTTTTAATTTTCATCTTAGACTACCCATATGTTTTCTTATTATTGTTTGAGCACAATTTTACTTCTGTATTGATAGCTTTTTGAAATCTCCTCAAGAACATTAAAGTAAATTTTGGATCTTATTCTAAATAATTGACATTGGTATTCCAAGGATTCTCACTACTTATTTAGTATAGAGACAAAATGGGTATTTTAGAGAGAAATTATCTCTTATGTTAATGAAATTGGTATACTTTGTCATCTTGTCAATTATTACCCATATAGTATTATTTCAATAAGATTTATTGTGTATTCTAGTGACAAAGTCCATTATAGTGTTTTTCCACATCCATATAGGTATGGTTAGTGGTTTCAATACCCCTTTGGGAAGTTCTATCTCTACATTCACTTATTAACACACCAAAAAACTTTTAATATAATTAGTAATCTCTCTTTTCATATTATCTCACCAATAATTATCACAAAGGTCCCTATACATTTTCTTGCTTTCGAGATGCATAGAAAATGTTGATCTATGAGAATCATTGATCATATGCATCTTTATCTACAGAATAGATGGGATATATAACGTTACCCCAATATTCAATACACATTATTGGTCAATATTGAATTTAGGAAAATTTCCATTTTTATGGCCTCTATCTTCATTTCCATTCAAGGATCATCTGTTGGGTTTTTTTGATTTTTTTTATGGTACTGGGGTACAGAGCATATACTATTGGTTCTGGGATTTAAAAATTGTCATCACTAGAGCTACGATAACTTCATCCTCTCTAGAGATACGAGTTCTATTAAGGTGCGTTAATCTGATCTGAACTATTAAAGCACAAACAATAATAAATAATAGGTGCAATATTTGTAACATTGACGCATTCGACTATAGCTCATTGTTAGTGATCTTTGATCGAAGGATCTGATTTTAAACCCCTCTAGATTATCCACGCATGCTTTAAGAATATTTTTTTATGTCGATCATCTATGTATGTGTGCTAGAATAGAGCTCTGAATATTTTTTCAACGTCACAATGATCACCGTGATCTCATGCCTTCGATCCGTAAAGGCTTTTTTGTATCAATAATTTGGAATAAGAATATATATCAATTGGGTGTAGGATGAGAGTGGATCTCTAAGTCTATTTGAATAAATTTTCAATAAGAAATGAGCTCTTGTCAAATTATATAGAGGATGTTTAAACTATCTGGTTAGGGTTCCCCTACCCTTGTTTATTTCACACCCACTAAATAATAAATAAATAAATAAATTGTTATGATAAGCTAACTACATCATAAATATTAGTAATATTTTATCACCTACATTTAATATATATTAAATATATATTACGTGGTAAACGCAATTCAGTATCTCAAAACCAAATTTCTATTAATATTAAACAAACCTTGAATATTACGATAATATTCATTTCTATACTATTATTCGATGTATTTTCTTATGCACTAGAAAATACATTTAGTAAATAAATTCAACCCAATTTTTTTATAATTGAGTACTAATGATTTTTTATATTTTTGGTTATCATTTATACATGAACAAATCCTTGACTTCATGGTGGGGCCCACAATGTCCTATGAAACTATTTACCATAATAGGTTAAATTCATGACTATGATATTGTGTGTGATCCTCTAGGACCTTATCTAAATAGAAGTGAATACTATTCATAGACTATGAATGGTATCTAGTAACCCACCAAGGCCCCAAAAGAGAAAATGAATAGTAAGAGAAATGACACCCTCCTATAAACACACACAATGTAATATAATCTCATTATCTCGTAATATATCATAAATTAGGATTGAAATCTTGTGTCATCATCCTTACTTGATTTATTATTTATTGGTCTTACTAGATGAAAATACCTTCAACTACCATGGCCATGAATTTATAAAGTTACTAGAAGCCTGGTCAACTAGGCTTGAGATATCACTTCCACAACTTCAATGTGGAAAATTAAATCATGACCATTTACCCATTGTTATACCACCAATGATGCAACCAACACACAATACCTCATCATGACCTCAATTTTATGGTTATTTCCTGGTATCAAAGTATACGATCAAATGGAACACATTCATAATGATCTCAATTCAAGAGAATAATACACATTTTCTTATATAGAAACAACCAATGACACAAGAAACATGTGGTCTTCTTATAGGTGGATTTGTTCTCATGATATCATCTACTCAAGATCACCATGTATGAACTTAATACGATGAAGTCTTGATGATTGTGATTTCCAAGCACCAGATGGTCTCACATCATATGTGTTTTACCAATATGATGTATCTAGACCATAGAATATCATTAAGATTGTGCTCATGGTATCTCTTGGTTATCATTATATCCTATGAACTTTTATAAACTTTTGATATGATATGTAATATATGGAAATTACAAAAAAAATATAGTGGATCCAGAAGTATCTTCAATGTTCTGGTCAGATAAAAACATGCATATATAAAACTATATACATGTTATGGTAATCAAAGTACAAACACAATTCAGGCCTATGGAACCCATTTATAACACTCCCACTTACACAAGAGATGATATATAAAATGTGTCAATACACTATATCTCACATTATAATCATGAATCTACTTAGATATGAAACTATTCAGGGGGGTTGGGCCACATTATCATTTTCGGTCCGTCCACTAACTACAAATTTAACTCTCTGGTTAAAATCTATCAAGAGATAAAATTTAATATGTTTATGCTTTTGCCTCTAGTATGACTCAGTCTGCTTGTCTATAACCACTACTATAATATTATCATAATAAATTGGAACACGGTATATATTTCTAAGAACAACGCTAGTGTATGAGAAAATGTTTCATATCCATAACACCTCTTTAGTTGCATCAGAAGCTGCTATATACTCATATTATTCAGAGACCACAGTTTTCTATGAGATTCTCTAGAACCATGAACCACCATTCAGAAGAAATACATAGCATGACTATGATTTCATATCACCATGATCTATCTGGAAACTAGAATCTGTGTATCCTCTCACTACTAGTTCATTATCTCCTCCATACACCAAAAACATATCCTCTATACACCTCGAGTAATTTAGGATTATTTTTATAACTACCTAATGTATCTCTCCTGGATTAGCTTGATATCAGAAACCCATTATTAAATCAAAGGAAACATTAAACCTAATACATAGCATGGAATACAAGATACATCCCACTACTGAATCAGAAGGTATTCTACTCATTCTTTAAACTCAACCTATTTTTTAAACATTTTCTTAGAGAGGCTAATACCATTTGAAATTGGAAACAACCCTTTCTTGGATTGTTCTATATAGTTCCATTTAAGTAATTTTCAAAATTATATTCTTTGAATTACCCCAAGTAGCCTCTGAGTTTTATCTTAATAGATATTGATCCCTATAATATAGGATTCTTCACCAAAGTATTTTAGGGAGAAGAATTCATCTAACTAAGTCATAATTTACTTTAAGACTTTCACGTCATTTCCAATAATAAATATATCATCAACATATAATACTAAGAACATTATGTAATTACCATTAACCTTTTTATAGAAACATGGTTCTGTTTAATTTTTGAAAAAAAACCAAATATTATTATGGCCTCATAAAACACATTCCATGATTCTGACAACTTTTTCAACCAATAAACAAATCTATGCAACTTTCATAATTTTTTGGTATTCTTTGACATTGTAAACCATTTGGTTTGAGACATATAAACATATTCAACCAACTTAACTTTTAGAAAAGTAGTTATGACTTCCATTTTTAAAATCTCAAAACCATGGAAGGATTGTTTTGAAAGAAATATTCTAATGGATATAAGAATTCCTACTATTGAGAAGGATCTATCATAGTATATGCCTTAACACTTCTTGAAAATATTTACTACTAGTATTACCTTATAGTTATTGAACTTTTAATCATTTTTTAGATTTTTTATGAATACCCATTTACACCCAAAGATATTTACATCAGTTGGAGAATCAAAAAAATCCAAACTGATTATGGTATATAGACTTCATCTCTGAATGCACGGAATCTTTTAATTTAGAAGAACCCATACATTCATATTCTTCCTTGTAGGTCAGAGGTTTATTATACTCAAGGAGTAATTTGTCACCAAAATTAGTGACAATAAAATCATGACTCTTTGATTCTATAACCTATAGAGTTGAGAAACACAGTACTTGTGTCTCAATAACATCTTCATCTCCCATATCCCTCGTGGAGGTTGTTCATGTACCAACTATTGTGCATCTTGATTATAAACTTAATTGAAGTAAATATTTATCCCACTATTTTTCATTTAAATTGTGCTAACTTTATATAAATATTTTATTTATTTCTATAATAACTTTTTAATCAGAAGTTTTATATAGGTAATATCATTTGGTTTCTTTAAGATAACCTATAAAGATTCATTTTATGCTTCTGGATGTTAATTTATCACAAGGTATAGTGTTGAAAAAGTAATTTCATCCACATAAATGTATGTTTAACAAAATGGGTTTCATTACACACCACAACTCATATGGAATCCAATATATTTATTTATTTGGTACTTAGATAAGATTATATATCTTTGTCTATAAGGTGGATTCCCAAAAGGATAATGGAATATTTTCCTGAATCATCTTTAATCTGATCTTTTCTACCATGGTATTTTCCTCTTTTCACTAAAACCATTCCACTATGGTGTATGAGGAGAAGTGAGTTTTAATAATACCCCACAAACCTTTAAGTGATTAATGAAATCTTGGTTAAGATACTCTCTACCATGTTCCAAGGAAAGTTCGTTAATCTTATTACCACAATGGACTTCTACTTCATGATGGTATTCATTAAACATCTTAAAGGAATATAATTTATACCATAATAATTATATATATCCAAACCTACTAATGTCATCATTAAAATTAATGAAGTATGAAAACCCACCTCGTTACCTCTACAAGAAATAGACCACACATGTCATTATAAAATATTTCACGTAATTCAGTGGATGGTTCTCCCCTACTAGAAAAGGGTGCTTTGGTCATTTTCACTAGTAATCATGCATGACATATATCCAAGGGTTCTAACCTAGTTAAGTCTAAATACCCTTATTGATGTAATTTCTACTATCACTTATAATTTATATGACAAATTCGGAAGTTCCGTAGGTCAGTGTCATATGAGTCATGTTCTCTAGTTTTTTCATTGTTTATCATTATTAGGTTTTAGAGTTTAAGTATATATAATCCATTATTATAGTATTCCAAAACATAACATGTGTTATCCTTACAAAAGGGAAAAAGTATTTTAAATCATGGAATAAAATACCATAGTGTTTAGACATGACATAGATATTTTGTTTCTAGTTATAAAAGGAACATAATAACAATTATGTATTACAGAAACTAAAATTATTGGAAATGTTAGGTGATAATCTCTAACTACCATGGATTCTAGACTCACACTACTAGTATCTTGGAGATCCACCTCACCATTTGAAAAATTCTTAAATATACTTGGTTCATGTACATGAATTAAAATGATTGAAATACATGCTATATCCAATACCCAACATATAGACATATTACATTCAATAAAAAAATACCTGATGTAAAATTTTAACCTTTCTTATTCATCCCAACTCTATAATTCTTCTTTTAGTAGTGTTTCTTTCAACATGGTAAGTAAATATCCTCCTACTCATTTGACTCCATATGTATCTTTGTCTTTATTTAAGGATGGTCCATTGGTGTCTTTATCTCAAACTTAAACATAGACCCATTTTCCTTCCCCTTTCCTCTCATGTTCAATGTAAAGAATGAAGAGATGGTATTCTTCATATCTTTATCATCATGGTGAACTAAATATAAAACATCTTAGAGTGACTTTTTGATTTTAATCATATTGTAATTAACAATGAATATTGAAAATCGTGGAAGTAAGGAAGCAAGAATGATATCAGCCTCTAGTTCTTTGTTCAACTTGAACATAGAGGCTTTAAGTATTTTAATGTACTTAGTTATCTTGAGTACATGTAGTCCAGGATTCAATTTTTTTTAGCTTCCATCTATATAGTTCACTTGATAGTGCATACCTTTCTACCATATATCTCTCTCAATATTGATATTGGAGATGAGTGAGCATATTGTTGGAATCTTCATCCCCATGATTTTTTATAGTTGAAAAGAATTAGATGAAAACATGATACATTGTACCCCTAGTGAATGATCAAAGTCATTTTAATAATTTTTTATCATCCTTTTTTCTCCCTATGGAGTTTTAGTAGGATGTGAGGACTCAAGCACATAAATTTTCATCTCTAGGTGTATTACTATATGCAAGAACCTATACTTATCCTAGAAGTTTTGGACAGTTAAGATATTTTATTTATCTAGTATGGATCATAATGATAACTTTCTGGTTGGTTTGGTTATTTCCATTTTATCTAAAACAAATAAACATAGAAGTTGGTAATTTATCTTGATTAACCTTTAGACATTTTGGATTGACTATTAAATCATTAAATGCCTCCCACTTTTTTATCAAACTTTAGAATCCCTCACTACAAGATTCAGAATACTCAATTTCATGAGTATTTTGTTGGAAATGATCCTTGAAACCTCTCCCCATGGTCTAAAATCATTATATACACCACTACTTGTATAGTTTTAAGGTATGCTCTAGACTATCCAACCTCAATCCCTCACAATTCCATGACCTATTGAGTAAATTCTTAGATTATCAGAATCGTAACATTGATTCCCTCAATAATTTTCCTCTAATTTGATAGAAATATTGAATTTTCTACTTATTTTCTACCAATATTAGTTATGTCAACCCATTACTTCCATAAGAACTCCCCAGTAGTAGGAGTAACCCTCTAATTTGACTGATGATCACCTTGTACACCTGGTTTTAATAAATTTTGAGCGATGAAAGGTTGTACGGCGTAATATATCTTTGATTTATTTTTAATATTTGTTGATGAATATAATCCATTTCTATTAAATATGATCATATTATGTTGTCATTCTCACAGCCAAACATGAATTAATTGGAAAAACATTCATCTCATCTTTATTCATTTTTTATATTTATTATTTTGTGTGGTTCCCACAGTAAACATGCATACACATAAAACAGTAAAAAAATTGATAAAGGAAATAAATTACACAATTTTCCTGAGCATCTAAAATTGGTAGATCCATGTAAACATAATGGATAAACTGTTACCTATAGGGTATCATACCTGGGTCGTGTCATGACTCGTATCACAGCTCTCCCCCAGTCCAGTGTTTTCATTTCTCATCTGGTGTATCAACTTTTCATGGAGCTGTATGTGCCATACATCATCATTTTTAATAGTTTATAAATACTCACACATAAGATAAGAAGTCTCAGGAAGTGGAATATACATACAGATGTGAATAGACGTGCATACCCTTATATATATTGAATTAAAAGGATTATGTACGGAACATCATATAATTAACTAATTATTAAAATAATCGCATAAAGTTAACAAATAATTAAATATAATTAACCAGATATACGCTTTTCTAATCACTTATCAAGATCAATTGGTATATCAAATAAGCATGTGATAAAATTAAATTTCCATAAATTTAATGTTTAATGAAATTTATATAAATTAAATGATTTTTTTAAATTAGAATAATTTATTTTCATTCAACCCTCGTATTAATTTAGTTTTTAATCAAAAAAATTAAATTAACTGATGAATTTAATTTAATACAAAATTAAATTAATTCTTTAGAATAATAAAAATTTATATTTTTTAAAAAAATAATATAATTAATTTTTAACTACATAAAATTCTCAGGGACACAGAACCTCGTGCAGGGCCGTTTCAGGTTGGGCCAATCCCATGATGACCTGTTCCATGCTTTCTAGTCCCTGCACATGTGTGTTTTAGGTCATACAGACATGTCCTGACTTGATCCACGTCAGTTCGACCTACCCAGGCCTACAAAAAATTGTGATTATTGGGTTTTTTAATTTATGTGGAGCCCCATGGTTGGGGATCACCAATGGGGGGATTTCACATGGAATCTAACTCTTGGGGGTTAGGTAATAAGGGGAACAAGTTTGGTGGTTGGTCACAAGAGTGGAGTTGACGCCTATGGATTCGGATGGCCAGAGGAGGGAAGAAACATCCATTAGGTATAGGGTGAAAGTATTGTGCACAATGGATAGAGGAGAAGGTTGCGATGGTGAATGGATTTGTGACAGATTCAAAAAAAAGGTGATGTGGACTAGGTGGCTATTGTGTTCTCGAGCAGGCGGTGGGACCTGTTTTGGAGAAGCGTGGAAATGATTTCAACTCGGGAGTGTGATGGTGATACTGACTTGGGATGGGGTCTGGTTGGAAGAAGCTTCTCATGAAATCTATATTTTCAAAAAAAATTATATATTTCCCCCCAGATAGTGTCACCCCCAAATTAGACATACATGGGTTTTTTGAATTCTCAAAAGTACATGTTTTCAAAAATGTGTATTATTTTTTATCTGATCACGGATAATATCCATCCGCCCACCTATATTTAAACAAATAATTTATTATTTTCTATATGAAAAATCAAAATCATATATTTAAGGTTGTTTGATTTTTGACTTAAATATTTTCCTTATTCCAAAATCTTTGCAATTGAATTTCTCTAGCAGGAACTGTTTCAACAACTGAATTATGGCTGGAACATGTTCGGAATTATTTAGGTTACATAAATTAATTTTTTTAATGATATTTCACAACAACTTTATAAATAACAAATATATTCATCTATTTTTAATACCCCAAAAGATCAATTGTGATTTGTATTGAAAATTTTGTATGATCCTAACGTGACCATCTGATATCGGATTGAAATGTGAGTTTTTTTTGGGACCAGATTAAGTACCTCTACTTGGATTTAAGGAAATTTTAATTTTCCTCTATCAGATTAGTCCCTCTAATACTAATCGATTGTACTAGGGATCTCATCGAAAGTTGGTGGCCTTTCATTTTAACTATTTTCAACATTATAGAAATGAAAACTTCCTCATCTCTAGTGATTTGATCCCCAGTAAGGTCTGAGGATCTCAAAATAATTATCATATCAAAACAAATAACACAGTACAGATTCCTCATTCATAAAGTCAGTCCATTCGATTGCAACTGATCATTGGAAATCATTATTCCAATGATATGATTCCAAACCCCTCTAGATCATCCATGCATGGTTTAAGAATACACACGTACTTCATTCTTCTATATGTTGTTTCTAGCGTGGAGATCAGATGATTTCATTAAGGTCATAAAAATAACTTTAATCTAATGCCTTCGATCGACAAAGGAATTATTAGATCGATCACTTGGTATGAGACTTTTTCCCTCTTGGATGTGAGTGGAGAGTGGAGCTATGAATCCATTGGAATGAATAGTATATCAGAAACTATCTCCTTCCAATATATATAGTGGATATTAAAAATAACATATTAGGGTTCCCCAACCCTTGTATATTTAATGTTCTCTAAAAAGGAAATAACTAATTATTTATGATGAACTAACATTGTCATAAATATTATTTATATTTTATGACATACATAAAATATATATTAAGTATATAGTATGTGATAAACCAGATTCATTAACTCAACTCGTAATTCTCGGTAATATTAAATGAAACATGAATATTAAAACAATATTATTTCATATGATATTATTCCATGTATTTATATAAATACATGTAAATAATTATTTTAAATAAATTCAACATAATTATTCTATACAGGAATACTGATGAATTTATTTATTTTTTAGAATTCATTTATACTTGCACAACTCTTGGACCTTGTGGTGGGGCCTACCATGTCCAATACACATATTCACCATAATTGGGATGATATTTGAATATTATATTGTGTGTTTAGGCCCTTATCTCGATAGTGTTGAATATTATTCACTTACCAAGATCGGAGTCTAGAAACCTATCCAATCCCCTAAATATATGAGAATATTCATAGCAATCAAAACCATCCAATAAACACACACTCTATAATATAATCTATTTGTCATGCGATATTTCATAAAGAAGGATCCATAGCTTATGTCATTAAACTTACTTTCTGTATTATTTCTTGATCTTACTATATGGGATTAACTACAAATACCATAACCAAGGAATTATGAATTTACTACCATCCAGATCAAATAGGTCTGAGATATCACTTACTCAAATAATAAGTGAAAAATTCAATCTTAAACATTCAACTAATTCCATCCCACCAATGAAACACCAAACATAAGCTCCCTCACCACAACTTCAATTCCATGGTTTTTTCCTTGCTTCAAAATACATGATCAAATGGTACATATTGATAATGATAAACTTCTATAGACCAGTACACATTTCCTTATATAGGAACAACCAATGGAACATGAAATATATGAGGTTTCTATAAGAAATACTTTTCTTATGATCTAACCTACTCAAGTTCACCAAGTAAGGACATGATGATAAGAAGTATTGATGCTTATGACTCCCTAAAAATAGATAGTCACACATAATATATATCCTATCAATATGATGTATATGTATTAGATTATATATTTAAATATTATTATAATGGTATCTCTACGTTATCATTATATCATGGAAACTTCAATATCTTTTGGATACAACATTTGATCTATGAATATGACATAAATATAGGGATGTAGAAGTTTCTACACTATTCATGTAAGATAAAAAAATGTATATATAAAACTATAAACTTGTTATGGTTATCAATGTACATACACAAGTTGGATATAGGTCACCCCTTCAAAAAAATTCCAGTAATAAAATTTAGGAAATAATTTTGGATAGAATTGATGATGTACCTTCCATTATGATTCTCATGTCCATAAATACATGATCCTTGATCAATAGATCTCA
Source organism: Viscum album (assembly GCA_963277665.1). Classification (NCBI taxonomy): domain Eukaryota; kingdom Viridiplantae; phylum Streptophyta; class Magnoliopsida; order Santalales; family Viscaceae; genus Viscum; species Viscum album. Next base: position 40,477,663 of record OY728163.1, read on the forward strand.
TTCAAACCTCATTATTTAAAGAACACTATGATCTTTCCTACTCAATTCATCTAATACTTTGTTTTATATTGCGGGGTGATAATTAATTAAATATTGATTGTATCTAAAATACTCCGACTATCCCCTTTGTCACATGTTCAGTTAAATTTTTGTGAATATATTCTTTAAACATTGTTGATATCTATATATATCACATTTTTCCCATAAATATAGTGTCTCTATATCTTTATGTAAAAAATGATAGAAGATAATTTCAGGTCATGAGTAAGAAAACTCATCCCATTGGGTTTTAATTTTCAAGATTCATAGGTGATAACCTAATAATTTAATATGAGGACACATCCCTGCCCCTACAGAGATGCATCACTATGGATAAAAATCATTCTCCAATGGAGAATACTATTATCACATGGGCAATAACCAGTTCGTGAAAACTTTCTTGTTGCTCCTTTCTCCAATTAAACTTAACTGTTTTTCAAATTAACTTGGTTAGTGGATTAAAAAGTCATGAAATGTTTTTTATAAATCTTTCACAATATCTCACTAAACCAAGAAAACTATGAAAAAAACATAATCTTATAGGACATGTCAACTCCTTTTTGTCCTTTATCTTTGTAGGGTCCTTTCCTATTCCACCACTTGTCATGATATTCCCCAAGAATGCATATTTTTATAACCATAATTCATATTTATTTAATTTACCAATAATATTCTTCTTCCATGAATCTTAGAGTATTACCCTTACAACACCCTCATGTTCCTTGTGACTTTTGGAATATATTAGAATATCACCAATAAATATAACCATAATTTTATCAAGGTTGTACTTAATGATTATTTTAGTAAAATCCATAAATATGGGTAGATCATTAGCCTAGATAAAGGGAATAACAACAAACATGTAATTCCCCTATATTTTATAGAAGGCAGTCATTAGGATATCTTATTTATTCCCCCTCAAAGAATTATATCCCAATCATAGTTCAATCTTGTAGAAGAATTGATCCCCTTGAAGTTCGTTGAATAATTCGTCAATCAATATAAGAAGGAATGTTTTCACTATAATCCCCTTAATCTATCTATATATAATTCTTATTTGTGTTGATCCATCTTTATTTTTTAAAAATAGAATATTTTATCCCAAAACAGACACACTTGTTCTAGAAAAACACTTTTTCATAGAGGTCTTTTAATTGCTTCTTTATTTCACTATCTCCGTATATTCCATTCTATATGGGGACTTTAATATTGTATTAGATTTTGGTATGAGTTCAATGAAGAACTATTTATCTCAATATGGTAGAGGACTAGGTAACACTTTAGAAAATAAATCAATGTATTTTAGTGAAATAAGTAGATTTTCAATCTTTATGAATTCATTTTTATCTCCCTCTTCATCGACCATCTACATAATGAATGAAACATGAGTTAATTCTAGAAAAACCATAGGCTGAAATTTCATTAAATCTAAATTTGATCTTAAAATTATACTTTTATATACATTATATCTCTATTATAGTGTTTAATTTCACCATGGAAACCACTATTAGAGTTTCAATGTGATTACTCTCTCCAAAATTTATACCAGTGTTTCTATACACCATTGATTCATGAAAAATACTTCTAAGATTCTTTAATAATAACTATAAATCTATATGTTTAGGGTTCGATTCTAAATTATTTGAAAACATAGATATAATAAAGTAATTCATGGAACAATGCACAAACAAAGTACACGATAGCTTTGAGATCACAATGAGTTTACCTCTCACCACATCATTTGGATCCACAACATCATCTATCATGATTGAGTACACATGAACTTGCTACATTGGTCTATTATCAGGATTATGGAGGTTACCCTAAATTTTATTGTTATTGGGAAGTTTGTTTTAAATGTTCTTAATTTTCTACACATGAAGCATTGAACTTCGTGTTTTTTTGAACCATCACCTGTTAGTTATTTACATTGAGATGTTGAGGATTTATCTCACCATAATAATTCCAATCTATAAGGACATCACTTTTACACTATTTTCACATTCCAATTCCATACAATAAGTTCTTTAAATCATTCTTCCCATATTTTTTACAGGTGGGTAGTTGTAGTCTCTATCCTTCTCTACCATGATCAAAATCCTTCCATGATTTTGGCTTCATTTCTCTCTTCTTTTCATTCAGCCTATAAGTCCATTACAACTTTCTAGACTCTGTTTCAAACTTTATAGCACTCTCCAATATATCCTCATAGCATCTATAGTCTGAATTTGATAGATTTCTTTTAAATATAGGGTCTTAGTCTCCCAAAGAACCTATCAACCTTTCCCTTTAGATCCATAAAAAAATCTGGAGGTGGATCGAGCAAGTATTTTAAATTTTATTTTGATGTTTTCCACTTATTTGGTTTCCTTATTTATCTCTAATAATTCATTCTCTATTTTTTTCACGTCAAATACAGAAAATGATTATTGAAACCTGTTTTCCTATAATCACCCCATCCTAAAGAATTAATCTCCCCACTTATCTTTTTTTTCCTAATCAGTAACCACCCCTCATCATATTCACCTAATAGGAGTTATACAACAAATATGAATTTATTTATATATGAATAATAAAGTACAAAAATATATATTCAATAAAGTTAATTAATTTTTTTAAATTAATTGATCATTGAATCTCCTAAAATAAGGTGGTATTTGATGAATGAAGGACTCAACATAAACTTGTTCCCCTAGGTGTGAGTTATGGTGTTAAAAATGATTCATGTTATTATTCATAACCTAAGATAGTCTATTCATCCTCATCCTGATGTTTTCTATTTGATATTCCATCGAGTTAGGAAGTTCAACACTTCATCATCTGTTACCCTCATTATTTACATGATTCCACTTATTCCCCCTTAATTTTATCAAAATAATATAATCTTAGTGAGTAGAATATTACTTTTATTAATATTTTAATTCTATTGGGAGTTTATCACCTAGAACAATGTGATTCAAAGACATTATTATTTAATAAACTCTAATAAAAATTACATTTTCTAGGTATCTTTATAGTGTTTCATAATAATAATGTTTACCACTCCTCAAAATTTAATGGTATTTATCTTCTTAAATAAATTCAATTAATTTAATATCCTATGTCACACACAACACTGAGCTTAATGGAATAGTAATGTACCATTAAATAGTAACTTGACCATTATAATGGTAATGTTAACATTAGGAATATTAATATAACCATTATGCTAACAACCTTGCCTAAGAAATTATAAATAAAATTTAGGAATCTTATAAATGGAAATATGATATAATTATATCATAGTTTAAGTAAAAATGACTTAAAAAGATAAATTAATTGTTGGTATTTCTGTGAAACATGAATATTTATTTACAATTTTATATTTAATATAATGATTTAATAGAAACTTTATTCTAATAAAATAGATCCATAAATTAATATTTGGTTGTCTTATGAATATATGATAATTTTGCGAGACCTTAATTTATTTTTCAGAGTGTCACAAGATCAGTTATAATTTAAAATTCGGTATTTTTCAAATAAATGATTATTTTAACTAAAAATTAAATTTTAAATAATTTGAATTTTATTTTTTTTAAAACGGAGTTCAATTTTGAATTCACAACAATGAAAAATGGTTAAGGTGAATTTTTTGTATTTTTCTAAAAGAGTTGAATTTTTGGTGAATAGTGAAATATGATAATTTACATTATATAATAGTATAAATTAAATTCAATATTTATTGAGTCATTGATGATGTAAGAACCATAATCTAAATATATTCTTATATATTTAATTTATTTATTCATTTGAATCAAACTATTAATATTTCTAAGAAAAAGTTATAATCTAGTGATTAATATAATGAAAAAACACTCCTCTCCTCCACTATAAAAACTACCCACACCACCCCTTATCCTAACAATTTCAAAGCCTTGAAACATATCCAAATTCTACCCAATAATCTTTCCAAGTCTCCCACCACTTATAGTATCCTTTAATATCAATAAAATACGAAACACAAGTCCCTTATGGAGATTCTTGAGAAGAAGAATTCAAGAGGTAAAACCCTTAATCCTTTCCTATCATTTTATTTTATGTTATTTTATTTTCATATTATTTTCTCAACTCCTCCATCCAAACATGTATGATAACTCAATTATCTTATATATATATTTTAATTTTATTATGTTAATTGAAAATTCATCATAAAATTCTTACACATCTCCCTTCTATTCTAAAAATGATAATATTGTTTGTGATGTGTCAATTTACAACCATCGTGGACGATGCATTTTCTTTTTTCAGTACCACCTTTATGGATGGTAATAAAACCATTATAATGGTCAATCAAGAGTTTAAAAATTATATATAATCTTATTTAGTATTCTATAATTATTATATATACATAATATTAAATAATAAAAATAAAACAAATTTTTGAAAATAAAAAAATTACCCAAAGTAAACTAATGTTTGTTGTCAACATTTTATCTAATGAATCAAACTGATATATATATTTATGTAATTCCATTTGATATTATTTAATTCCATTAATAACATATAATTTCAATTTTGGAAGGTTATTTTCCCTTTTACATGATCTTCCATAAATGTATACAAGTGTACCAATCAGGGAAACCGAAAAAATGAACACTCACAAACGAAAAAATTAAATCTTATAACTCATAAAAAAGACCATAAATGAACTTAAAAATTATAATAAATCAAATACATATTAAATAGGTTCTTAATTAAATTATTAATTAATCTAATTTCATTATATAGGACGTTGACTGCAAGTAAATATCTTTTTTGGACATAAGGTAAGGGATTCTCCATGAACCTCCATTTTTCCTATTGGTTACAATTTCTATCAGTTTTCCCAAATTTAATTTTTAATTATCCATATTTACTCTTCCTACATTATTTTTTTATGTTTAAAATATATTTAACTAGATTAATTATTATTTCTTCAATGTGAAATACATGTTTCATAAGGTTTCCTTTTCAATTCCTCCCGATAAGAAATCCATATTATAGTGAACATCCCAATTTCATACCAATTTGAAAGTACCATAAATGGTATGTTTTAACCTACCAATATTTTTATAAATTTAATCATTTAGCATAAAAAAACTTTCTTTTATAATTTTTTTATTTGTACAAACAATTATTCTTTTTTTTGTTCTAAATACTCGTTAATATTTTCCTTCAATTTCACTAAAGAAGCTTATTTCTATTGTTTCTTAAACACTGATTTTACATGATTTCACTTTATTTGAACATCATTTATCATGATTTATTATTATATTTCCTTAATAATGTCCAATTATGATTTAAATCCATTATTTCATGGATAAAAATATGACATTCCCTTTGTTTATGCATTATGCACCACTTATTCTTTATGTGTGGTGTATGTATACTTCCCCTTTTATTTATGATCATAATTAATTTTAGATTTACATAAATATCCATATTTATTGTTTCATGTATATGATTATTGTCTTATAAATATTACATTTCACATATGATATTTATTTTTAAAGTTGTTGATAAATATTTACCAAATAATGAACACATATATTTTGATAAAGAAAATTGTTCTTCAATTAAATCTTTGAATGAAGAATGATTTTGAATTGTATTGATATGTGGGGCCCAGTATTATATATATCCCTTTTATGCATCGAAAATTCTCATGAGAAAAAAAAATTCCATAAACCCTTTATGTTTTATTCTAAACAAAATTAGATGGGTAGCTACCCATAGACTTAAACCGTCTTAACGGTATGATGCATCATGTAAAAAATACATGACATCCAAAAATTAATCATTTTATTCAATTTTATTCAGTTATCATTACCCAGAGTATATTCACTATTAAAGAATCTATGGATTCATTTTAATTTTATGTATATTAATGGCATGTGTTTTTCAATTATTCACAATGCCATATTAATTATACGTAATTGGTTATTCTTCAATTATTATTGATTCATGTTTCCACTCTTTGTAAATATTACTAATAATTTTAGATAACCCTTTTACTTTTCTTCCATTACCTGGTTATGAATATGAAATATTTGCTTAATTTTCAATGAGGTAGTTTGTTTTCATTGGTTTTGTTCTACATATATTTTCCAATGTAATAAGAGAACCATGTGTGAATTTAGTTCTTTAAGACTATTAAACTGATTGATCCTTGGTGATATGATCTCCTGTATCTATTACATTATAATAAAACAGCCATTGCATCTAGGCTACTAGGGTCGGGGTTGTAACCATTTATATCATATAAATTTTAAAAGAGACCTTGGGAACTATGTGTTAAGTAAAACTGAAAATTATTATAATCCATTATACTGATTGTTTTACTCAATACTCATGATTATGATGAGATAATATAGTGTGTGCCATTATTTATTAATGGATCTTAATATATGTAATGGAATCAATAGACATGGTCCATTTAGAGATTTCGACACTAATCAAGTCAACACAGTTTGTGTTGTAGCTGAGCAGATCATGACCATATTAGGACATCTTACTCATGTTGTGACAAATAACCATAATATAACATTTTTGGATTGTTTGATGTGGAAACATATCCCATATTCTAGTGCGACTACTAATCCAGTGGCATCTGAGAAGTGGATCAAGTCCCTTGAAAATATATTTCTGGAATTGGGTTGCAGTGAAGATAGAATGATAGTACTGAAAATCTATTTTCTCAGGGGATATGTAGATCAATGGTGGTCATTGATCCAAAATATAGAGGAAGATGAAATATAATACATTTAATGGATAACTGTTAAATAAACATTCATTGAAAAATATTTTCCTCGTGAATAATGAACTGAAATTAAGAGAAAATTCTTTAGCATATAGAAAAGGTAAAAAATAGTGTTTTTCAGATTATGGGGATACTTTCACAAGAATTTCCAGGAAGGCTATAGATTATATACGTGATTATGAAGACAAGATTAATCATTTTTTGAAGCTATTAAGCCTTGTCCTAGAAGGGAACCGTCTTCTCAAACATTTTCATAATATGATGAAATTGTATTAAGCTCCCTCAAAATATATAAGGAATTTTATAGATCTAATATGTTTGTGGGAAATCAATAGAAGAATAGGTATTATGATAACCCTATAAATAGTTAAAAGTCAAAGAAGAATAATTGAATAAATTAATTTTTTTATGGGGGAATTGTGGAAAGAATAATACAGGTAAATTATTGATAGACATGGATGTATTCTATAAGTGTGTAGAAAATGTTCATTGACATAATGATTGCAAGCGGATGAATCAAATAAATTATTTTCAGTGATTAAATAGTAATGAAATGAAGCATTATAAAAATAAATGTCCCAAGCATCAGGGGAATCTACAACATAAGAGGCCGAATGGAGATGCCCAAGCTTATGTGATCCCTAAAGTTGATGTAGATGTACATAATGATGTGGTGGAAGGTACAATAATCATATATTCAAATGTTTTCAATTATTGACTTTATTATGGAACATCATGCTCTTTTTTATCTACCTAGTTTTCCAAGAAAATAATTCATTTTCCTTTTGATTTAACAATGGAGTTGTTAGTCAAAACTCATAAGGTAAGTCTCGTGGTAAAAAACATTTGACAGTAAACCCCTTTTAAGATAAATAAAAATTCTTTAGTTTTCAGCCATATCATCACACCCATGGTTTACTTTGATATAATATTTAGTATGGATTGACTTTAAAAATATTATGCAAAAATTTATTACATGAAGAAGGAAATTAAAATATGTGAGGAATATATAAAATCCTTTTTCTTTAGAGAAGAAAACACATTGTCAAATTCTTATCTAAATCCACACCTGTATCTCTAATGAAATAAATTATTAGGGAGGAAGAGGAAGAAACATCTAGTGATGAGGAAATTAAACTTCAAATTGAGGATGTGCCAATTGTGTTATAATACGTTGATTTAATAATTGAGGAATTACCTTGGCACCCGCAGATCATAAAGCTGAATTTTCCATTGATATCATCCTTGATGTAAGACCAGTATCTACAAATCATTATAGAATGGAAACTCTTGAATTGGTGGAGCTGAAGAAACAACTACAGGATTTAAGTAATAATGGATGTTTTTTACCCTAGTGTTTCTCTATGGGGAGCCCCACTCTCTTTGGTAAGAAGAAATATAGATCCTTGAGGTTGTGAATTAACTGTATATAATTAAATGCTATTACAATAAATAACAAGTACCCTCTACCTTTCATTAATGATTTATTTGATCAACTCTATGGAGCTCAATATTTTTTTGAAGATTGGACTTCGTTCTGGATATCATCAATTGTGTGTAAAGATAGAAGATATTCCAAATAAATCTTTTTGAAATAGGTATTGACAATAAGAGTTTATAGTAATTCCATTTTGTTTGACTAATACACCCTTTTTTCATGGATTTTATGAACAATATATTCAAGGAATATCTTAATAATTTTGTGTTGGTATTTATTGATTATATATTGGTGTACTCCCAAAGCTATGAGGACCATGAGAACCACTTGTGTATTGTTATGAAGACTCTTAGAATAAAAGAGTTATATGGGAATTTTATCATGTGTATATTTTTTATTTAAATAGTTTCTTTTCATGGATATATCATCTCTAAGGATGGAATCTTAGTTTATCCTGTGAAGACAAAGGAAATACAACAATGGACTTTTCAAAAAATCATAACTGAGGTATGTAGTTTAATTAGTTTATAAGGTTACTATCGGAATTTTGACTGGAATTTTTCTTGATTGGATAACCCATTAACAAAAAACACATGCAATGGGGTTAATTTTGTATGGAAAAAAGAATGTGTAGAGGGTTTTGAATAATTTAAGATAAGATTAGTCAATGCTCCAATTTTTACCATACCATCCAGAAATAATGACATTCTGGTATACAATGATTCATTAAAGATTAGATTGGGTTGTGTCATTATGAAAAAGGATAAATTTAATGCATATGTATCAATTAATTTGAAGACACATGAAAAAAATTATCCAACTCATGATCTTGAGATTGTAGCAATAATCATTGCAATGAATATATGGATACACTATATCTTTAGTCAAATATGTGAGATATATATGGATCAAAAGAGTTTTAAATACATATTTACATAGAAATAACTCAACATGAGGAAAATAAATTAGCTTTAGTTACTCAATGATTATGATTTCTCAATACACTACCACCCAGAAAAGAAAATAAGGTAGAATATGCATTAAGAAGGAATTATCGTAGACTTTTAACCCAAATGAAGATTGAGAAAGATAGTATGTTCATAGATTTAGTAAAGATGGATATGGAAACTGTTAATGAAGAGGAAGCATCAATCCTTTTTCAAATTAGGGTGAAATTTATTTACCAGATATGATAAAAAGCTCTTAATCTGATGATGAAAATTTCCAAAATAAAATTAAAACTGTTAAGGATGGAAGATTGGAAGACATCATTTATGAGGATGGGGTTCTAAAATTTGGTAAGAGGTAATGTGTACCATTAATACCAAAGATATAATTTTAACTATTAGATAATTCCCATAGCTAAAATTTCTTTATACACTCTAACAGTACCAAGATATATAGAGATCTTAAGGAACATTTTCTATGGGATAATATGAAGAAAACAATTGATGACTATATGTCAAGGTGTATAGTTTTTCAACAAGTGAAGACCAGGATACGACATCATAATGGATTATTATAACCTATAACTATTTCTATGTGGAAGTGGGATGACATTATGATGGACTTTTTCATAGGACTACCAAGGACACCTGAAAAAAATGACGCAATATGGGTAATTGTTTATTTTTTTAAAAAATCAGTAAATTTTCTTGCTATAAGAGTAGACTCTCCTATTAATCACCTAGAAAATATCTATATTAATTAATTTTTAATCCTTTATAGTGCAACTATATCTATTATTTCTGACTTAGATCTCCATTTTACATCGAAATTCTGAAAGAGTCTTTATAAGGCTCTTGATACTGAGTTTCATTTGAATACTTCTTATCACCCTCAAACCAACAGATAGTCTGAAAGGACTATTCAAATATTATAAGTAATGTTGATATCATGATCACATTACATTATAGGTATGTGATATCATTATTTATAAATGGTATAATTTTCCTACAATAATAGTTTTTATTCTATTATTCAAACGGTGTCGTATGAATCATTATTTGGCAAGAAATTTCATACTAAAACTTATTGTGTTAAAGCTGGTGAGAGGAAACATATAGGTCAAAAATGTATTTATGAGACAAATAAAAAGGTAAATAGAAATCAATCTCATATCAATGTGTTTCAAATTAGTAAAAATATTTATACTTAAAACTAAAGATAGGATATGGTATTTCAACTGGGAGATCATGTCTTTCTAAAAGTATCTTTATTGAAGGGTATCATTAGGTTTGGTAATAAAGGGAAACTAAGACCTAGGTATATCATACCATTTAAAATTATGTAAATAATTAGAGTTTTTTCAGAACAATTATCAAATCCACCAAGTCTCTCTAATGTTCATGACGTGTTCCACATATAATTGTTAAATAAGTACATTCCAGACCCAACACATGTACCCAAAAATAAAGAAATAAAACTAGAACATGATTTGTTTTAATATCAAGAGACATTCAAGATTCATGACACAAGATATAAAGTATTTAAAAATAAGAGAACTTGATTGGTAAATGTTTGTTGGATAAACCATAAAATGGAAGAAGCAGCACAAAAACCTTAGGATGTTATGAAGAAGAACCACCCTTATCTATTTAGAAGGAAATATTCATAAAAAATTAATAGGATAAAATTTATTAAGTAGGAAAGAATATAACACCCCATTATTTCATGGTATGTATCTTCTTAAAAAATTAATTCATTTCATAGCATTTGTTACACACAAAAATGAGCATAAACGAATAGTAATATACTATTAAATAGTAACATGACCATTGGAATTGTAATGTAACCATTTGGAATGGTAGTGTGACCATTATAATATTAACCTCACCTATGTAAGTATAAATAAAATTTAGGTATCTTAATGATATAAATATTATATAGTTATATCATAGTTTAAGTAAATAAATGTTTTAATAATGATAAATTAATTGTTGGTATTTTTTGAAACATAAATTTTTATTTACAATTTTATAATCAATATAATGATTTAAAGGAAAACTTATTTTTATAAAATATATTCATGAATTAATATTAATTTTTCTTATGATTATAAGATAATTTTATGAGACATTAATTAATTATTCAATGTGTTGCAAGATCCCTTATAATTTTAAAATCGGTATTTTTATAATAAATGATAATTTTAATTAAAAATTAAATTTCACATATTTATAAATTTATTTTCAAAAACAGAGTTTTTTTCTAATTCTACATATTGAAAAATGGTTATGGTGAATTTTTCGTATTTTTCGAAAATAGTTAAATTTTTAGTAAATAGTGAAATACTGTAATTTACGATATATAACAGTATAAATTAAATTCACTATTTCTTGATTCATAGATGTTGAAATCATGATAATCTCAAACTATAATTATCTATTTACATTTTTTTCATTAGAATCAAACTATTCACATTCTTGATCCAAAATAATAAACTAATGATTAATAGAATGAAAACACACTCCTCCCCTCTACTATAAGTACCACACCTCACCACCCCTTCTCCTCACATATTCTAAGCCTTGAAACTTTCCCAAATTCTTTCCAATCCTCTTTACAACTCTCTCCACCATGTACTGTGTCAAAAACATTTTTTATCAATAAAATACAAAACCCAAGTCCCTTAAAAAGTTTTTCAATGGGAAGAATTCAAAAGGTAAAACTCTTAATCCTTCCCTTTCATTTTGTTTTATTCTATTTTTTTAGCATATCCTTTCTTCACCTCCAATATAAAAACATGAATGATAACTAAAGTATCTTATAAATGATGTAATGTTATTATGTAAATGTAAATCCATTATCAAACCCCTTCTCTTCTCCCAGTTATTCTAAAAATGAAAATATCATCTATGATGTGTCGATTTACCTCCATTATGGACGATGCATTTTAATTTTTCACTATCGCCTTCATGTATGGTCATAAAACCATTATAATGGTTAAAAAAACTATTGAAAAATTTTATGTTATAACTTATTTAGTATTCTGAAACTAGTATATGTATAAATAATATTAAATAATAATACAAAACTAGTTTGTGATAGTAAAAAATTCACCAAAATAAACTAACATTCATCATTAACATTTTATCTCATGAATCATACTCATATATGCAGAAAATTATATATAATACCATTTAATATTATATAATTCCATTAATGTCATATAATCTCAATGATGGATAATTATTTCCCATTTTACATGATATTTCATCTTGTATACAAGTAAACTAATCATGAAAATCAAGGAAACAGACACTCTCGAACAACAAAATTGAATCTTATAACTCATAAAAAGTTCATAAATGAATATAATCAAATTATAATAAATAAATAAATTACATGTTCAATGGGATCTTAATTAAAATATTAATGAATTTAATTTCATTATCCAAGACATTAAGTGGAAGGGAAGAACACTTTCAGCCATACTGTAAGGGATTCTCCCCGAACCTTTGTTTTTCCTTCAAGTTACACTTTATCTAACTTTACATCAATTTAGTTGTTAATTGTTATTATTTAATATTACTACATTCTTTTTTATGATCCAAATATATGTACCAAGATCTATTTTTCTTTCTTTGATCTAAAATACATGTTTTATAAGGTTTCCTTTTCAATTACTCCTGATATGAAAGCCCGATTAAAGGAAACATTCCAATTCCCTACCCATTTTCAAGTATCATCCATAATATATTTTAAACTACCAATATTGTTATAAAATAACTCATTTCATCATTAATAACTACCTTTTCTCATTTATGGTTTTATACAAACAATTATAACCTTTTCTGTTTTAAAGGCTCTTCAATATTTTCTTTAAACCGCCCTAAAGAGGTTCATTTCTAATTTTTCTCAAACATATATTTTATATGTTTTGACTTTATTTGGACATAATTTATCATGATCTATGCCTATTTTCTCTTATTAATATCCAAGTATGATTTATATCCATTCATTAATAGATACCATTATGATATTCCCTTTAGTAAGTCATTTTCTCCTACTTATTCCTTATATGTGGTGTATGTATACATCCCTTTTTATTTGTGATCATAATTCATTAAATTTTTCATTAAATATTTATATTTCTTGTATCATGGATATTTTTTATCTTAGCCATATAACATTAAACAAACAGTGTTTATTTTTAATTTTGTTGATAAATCTTTATCTTTTTCTCAGTATGGATATTTTGATAATGAAAATTAATATTGAATTAAATATATGTATGATGAATTTTTTATACTTGTAGTGACATGTGGGGCTTGGTATTATATATACCCTCAATTAATCTACAAGTATCATGAAAAAATAGTTTCCAAAAACCCCTTCATATTTGTTTCCAAACAGAATTATATGGGTATCTTCTAACAGACATAAACTATCTTGACGATATGATAGAGCATGTTCTAGATACATGAAGTCCAACAATTAATCTTTTTATTCATTCATCATTCAGTTATCGTTACCCATAATATTTTCACTATGAAAAAAAATCTATGGATGCATTTTTATTCTGAGTTTCTTGATAGTGTGTTTTTTTCAATTATTCACCATTCCATATTGATTATACCTAAATGATTTTTATTTACTTATTATTGATTCCAGTTTCCTATATATGTAACTCTTATTGAGAATTTGAACTCACTATTTTACTTATTTTCCTTTCCTGGGTTATGAATATAAAATATTTTAATAAGTTTCCAGGAGTTGGTTTAGTTTCCCATATATCATTCTATAATTATTATATAATGTAATAAAGGAACCATGTATTCACCTAGATCTTCCATATTACTAAACTAATTGATCCTTGGTGATTTTTTATTTGTGTCTATGACATTATAATAAAATGAACACAAATCTATGATATTGGGGCCATGGTTGTTACAATGTGATTAACAAAAGAATATCCCTTTGGAGTGTCAAACAATATATAAATCAATGCCTCTTTTTCATGCACCAAGTGAAAATTAATTTAATACCTATTGATTTCTTTTTGTGGTTATTACACCTAGGTAAAACTATTCTAGAACCACATCCACTTGTAGTATATTAACATATATTTTACCATTTGGAAACCACTCTCTTTATGCTTCACCAAAATTTTAGGATGTTTTCATATATTTTGACTTATCCCTAGTGTTCATAATAACTTTATCTAGACTTAAATTTCAAAAATAACTAAACCTTCCTTTGATACCAACTATGGAATCCATACCTTTTAATACATAAAACATACATTACATGGTACAACATTTAATAATACCGAGGATTGTTTGAAGATTGGTTTCTTGGAAATTAATAATATAATACATGAAAAACAAAAAGATTATTTAAATCCACTTGAATTAATTCTTGATAGATTTATCGTAGGTTACTTTTATGGTATCTCATATCCTCAGGTCATACATCCAAAGAAATTGGTGAGAATATACCCCTGCTAAGGGAATAAACAATGGAAATATTTGGCATGTGATCATGACGCATGGCAATATGTCATGATAATAAGGACAAGAGACTTATCATAACACAATGATCGTGACATATAAAATGTAAATTTTCTTGTAATATAAAAAATATACATTCATTTGTATATATCCAAGGTTTATCACCATGGTGTCATAAAAAATTACAAAGGTATCACAAAACATGTCATCTATAAAGAATAATTATTTACCCATTTCATTAGATTGTTATCAAGGCACACCCATAATATGTCTAAATTCACGTGTTCCACGTATATAAAAAGTAAACATTTCATTAATAACATGTGGAAAATAATGAATGAGTTTTATGTAAAAGTAATTAAATTCATAAATTCTGAAGGACATGAGCATTACATTTTTTACCCCATAAAAGGTAATGTGGGTTTCATAGATGGAAATCCATAATAAATATTTTTTTTAAATCAAGATTAATATACATGTAAAAATAAAATGATTATATATTTACAATATAAAATATTTCATGTAAAAGATATAGCTTAATAAAATATTTTAGTAGAATGAGAAGTAAACAATATATATTAATGAAATGGACTAATGAGAGGGAATGGATATCTCATATTGATAAAATATTATTTTTTAAGTAATGGGGAAATAAAAATGTGCATGAATATTTTAATTAAAAATTTAGAAGACATACCAAATAAATAGGAACTTGAATGGAAAAAAGAGGAGGGGATTTCCATTACCTTAGGGTGTAACATTCTAATGATTAAATAGGGATACAATAGGCCCTTTGAGAAACCTTGTGGGGATTTAGAGTATTTAAATGAGTAGAATTTCACTATTAAGGGATTTTTAGTGTAGAGGAATTTGGGGATGGGTGGGTATTTCTAGTAAAATAAGAGGAATTATTTAATAATTTCTAAATATATGTATTGTAATTCCAGGTTGTGGAAAACGCAAAACCATTGTCTTACCCATGGGTTGTTCTCATGGTTTTAGACATTTAAGTATTTTTTTACAATATTTTAATTGAATAAAACCAAAATAATTTTTTTAATATTACGTTGGTGATGGAAAATTTAAATTTCCACAAAAATATAGTTTTTAAATTCTTAATTCCCATTTTACACATTGGGAAGTCATTTACAGGTCTAGAAATTTATTTAAATCCCCTAAATTACATAATTTTATTAAAATAATTTATTTTTTCAATACAGTTTTACCAATTATTATATAATTATTACAAATTTATGAATATATAAAATATACTTAAAACACAAAATTATATTTTTATTATTCACTAAAAAGTGTCTTAGGGAATTATAAAAAATTAACCCTAACCACAATTTAATGTGTGATTTAAAATATAATTTTTATTTTCTAAAAATAATTTCCTAAATTTTATAATTTTAATATTTTAATAAAATATATTTATTTATTTAATAAAAATATTTATAACATTGACATCTTTCATACACTTATAGAAATTTTCCTGGAGATTATATATTTATATTATAATATTTACTTAAAAAATAGTGTTTTAGAAGAAAATTTATTTTCTAAAAATTAAATTAAACATTTATGATACTAATTTATAGATAAATAACCCATGAGTACACCAAAAAATTATCTAAGGTTAAGGTGTGTGGTGGTGGTAGTTTAATGGGTTTTCTCAGCTAACATTAACCTAGTGGTGATCTCTACAAACTTAAACATCTATCATAGTCAATTCCACTCGAGTATTACCAGTTAAAGATTTTTCTAGGTGTGGCCAAGGGAAAACCCTGGTGATTATACCCCATTCTATTTTTTGATAAATGTAATTCAAAAGACAAGATCCTACTGATTGAGGCCATTGTTTCTTTCTTATGAATTACATTAACTTCTATCATTACCCTTAAAATAAACTAATCCTGATAGTCACTTTATAACTCCTATATTACCAATGTCCATAATTATTAATGATCATATTGACTAATGGTCATGTAATATTAATATAAATTTTATATCTTAATGGTTACATTTAAAAAAAATTATAATATATAACACCAAACATCAACAATTACTACTTAATTTTGATGGTATTAATGTCAATTATATTCCAAACTATTATTTTCCTTATAATATATTACATTGAATGTGCAATATTCAAATCATATTTCAATCATATGGATTGTTCCAATATGTGGTCACTAATCTTTTGTTTTTATATCCATGTAATAGTCTTAGCTATGGTAATTGGTACTATTAATTGACAAGAAATTTTCTTTTTATAACAGTTATGTATGTACTTCCATTGTGAAATAATAATAAAACATACATTATAAAAAAGGAGTTTTTTATATATAAAGAAGGAAATTTTAAGATGTTACACTATCTTCCTCAGAAGCTCTGTCAAATGGGCTTCATTGTGTATAATCCTACTAGTAGAGTACATTACTTCATCCTTCTATGTCAATTAAACATTATTATAACCATTTTATAAATACTAGTCATAAAAATTATTTTAAAATTGTTATATTAACAACATTTCGTATTATTAATGATAATTTAATCCCAGAAAACAATTTATGTATATACTTTATAATTTTCCAAAATAAAAAATTTAATATAGTTCATGTGTTTTCTATACGAATATTATTTAATAAGGAATTTACTCATTCAGAACAAAATCTCATTTATAATAATCTAGGTCATAATAGTTTTTTTATAAAATAAAACTATAAATGTATAAATTATAGTTAATATAGTAAAATTCTATATAAAATAAATGGAAGATGGAAGCAATATAGAACATAGGCTAGTGGTAGGTATTGTACCCCAGTTTCCCTTTGGTCATGGGTTCAAGCATAGTGAACTAAATAGATGTGGTAGACTATCTCCCAGCTAGTGGCCTTCCTATTTATTAATCAAAACATTTAATAAATAAATTCAATTATACATGAAAAATATGAAACCAAGCAACATATGTAATAAAAATGTTCATGGATGTTCGGTTAAAAAGAAATAAATTCATTTAGAAAATAATTTTAAAATAAAAGAAATAAAATTAATAAAAAAATTAATTAGAAATATAGGATGTTACATTGAGAACAATTGGATCCAAAAAATATATAATAAACTATAGAGGATGACTACCTTCTGATTAATACCTCGACTTATTATACATCCAAGATCCTTCATCTCATGTTCTCTTCCTCATGAAGTTATAATAACTCCTCTATTATGATGACCTAAACTATCCATGCATCCCCACGCTCACCACTACCTTTGTTATAACACCCAAGTATGCCACAAAAATTATGTAGCCTAATTCTATATAGTAGGAAAAACACCTCCTCAATACATTATGATATAGTCTCTTCATATAGTGAAATATCGGAGCATAATGGATAAGGTCATTCAATGGAATCTAAAACTCCTTCAAACTCATGCTCCCCTCAACTGATAATATATTATGATATCTAAATATAATTATCAACAAGTATTAGACTAAATATGATATTTTATCATTTAACTAGTTCCTTATCACTGGATTAGAGACACTCTCATTATACATTTCCAAGATATAATGCTAAAACTCACAAATCATATTTCTAAAAAGATTTATCTGCCTAATTTCGGTCTGATCTCCTATGGAAAACTATGTAATTATCATGTACCTCTCTAACCAATACCACACATGAGTTATGACTACTAAAATTCTCTACAAACGGATGTAAAAACTTCTTTTCCGGGTAATATGGAATTCATTTAATATAATTTAATTAAATTCATTTTATTTTAATAGAATTATATTAATTGAATCAAAATAATAATAATGTATAATGTATGTTCATATCTTTGGTATATACCCTATATTATATAACATCTTTCCTAGTCTCTTTACATTGGGTAAGATTCTTATATTGGATCATAACAAGCCTAATATACCTATATCCTGGAAAGTATTCCTTACTGATGTTGGGTCTAGGATCAATTAATACCATTTCTCTACCAAATCCAGACTGTCCTTACAAATTCATAACTGAAATCTCCAACCTAATTCACAACCAAGGATCTGATACAACTTTATCATGACCCACCTTAATTGGTAACCCCTCTTTAGATAGAAGAGAATATGAGAGTGACCCTCATAGCCCACCTTTAATAGGCAATGAGTTACTAACTAGAACTGATGGTATATAAACTCACATATAATATTCATTAGCATCATAATCCTAGTAACATAATATAAACCACCAATAATCTATATATAATATAAAATAAACCCTATAATTCATGTAAATATAACACATAAATAATGTCTCAAAAATACAATTCCAAAATACAATTCATATTTCATTAACAGCAACACTTATCAAAACCTTCCAAATATAGTATAGTCCAGTCCAATCATCAAATCCATATGGGAACCCTGTAAAATATATTTATATATAAGGTTTGAGAGTATAAGTATTCTCTATAAGATCCACCACAAAACATCTTGTGAAAATTTATATGAGTTCAACTAAAGCCTCAGTGATTAAATTGAATAACCAACATGAAGTCAACTATATACCAACCTCACCAAGACTCACTCACTAAATTACACAAACAAGTATATAAATATAGTTTCAAATAAATATACATCATTAATGTATTGTGAAACCACTTCCCCGTTAATCTAGTTACTCTCACACCCAAATGAAATATGTCTTGTGCTTCATCCCCTTCGATATAACCGCATAACCACATAACCACATATCACAACCACATAACACAAAATATATCCACATCACAACCACACATCACATCCCCATCATGATATGGTATCATTAACATAATGTACATTAACCACACTATATCATCCTACCATGTGCGATCCCACCAAGAATCCACACTAAAACCACATAACTAGACCGTCAATTATATATATATATTGAAACCTAAATCAATTATAGAGTGTATTTATAAATACATATTGTGTGCCATAAAATTTTATACTACACTTGAAGGTTGTGAAAGTATGATTTATAAGTTTGTCATATGTTCCCTCTGTAACATGGATAGTAGGGAAAACACGAAGAACCCATGTCTTTATATGGGTGTTAGTAATTTTATGAGACTCGAGAGGTGGAGTGTTTGAAATGAAATTATGATATAAGATTTAAAATATCCACACACTATCCTAACCTAAGTTTTGAGACACAAAAACTCTAATATCACCTATAACAACAACCGCATCGTCATTAGCACTTTTCAAAAGCCATTTCCATCATAACTCCACAAAGCAGCCTTATTTATTCACATAATGAAACCATAATGATATTACTAACTTCTCATTTTATCATAACATAATTAAATTTATGATTTTTTATTATCAACCACACCATGATCATGTAATTATAATAATTTCATCCATTGCATGTAATTTGGTATCATTTATTATAACCAGAAATGTTTTTTACAAACACGAGCCTTATTCCTATATATAATTTTAAATAATTCATTAAAAACCTTTTCCCTTCAATCCATTCCTTATTAATTATTCCAATTTATTTCATAATTTACAATTAATTAGTAGAAATTATTCTATTCATTATTATTGATCATTTAACATCCCATCATTTACATATTTTACCCCATTTCCCATTATTGGTTTCATTTATTCCAACTGTATTTCTAACCATTAGAAAACTATAATTGAACCCCGAAACAACTAATCACAAAACTATAATATTCTAAACACATCCCATTCAAGAAACTATAGTCACCTAACCTAGATAATTTTATAATTTATTCATAACCATTCAATACCCACATCAACCAACCATTCCTCTATCGAAATAATCACAAAATAGCCCATCATCCACAATCATAGTACATTCACAACTCATCTTTTCAACCAGACACAAAAACTAAGTAATACCCTTATAATGAAAATAATAATTACCCTAGATATAGTGGTAAACACCGTAAAAATAGTAGTAATTTACATTAAATAACCTCTTAAAAATTATTATTATCTATGAATCCATCACCTCATATATAAACAATATATTATTAATTCAAAATTCCCAAAAAAAATTAGTTGCTATCTTAAATTTATTATAATTTTATAAAATTTCATCCAATAATTTTAATAGAAACAAAAAAGTTTTATCATAAAATAAAGCATTGACCAAATAGGAAACAAATACAATAATAACACAAGAACCAATAATCGTATGCGAATAACCTATTTTTTCCATTTATATTTTCATATTATTTTTATTTTCAGGATTATGGTAATATCTACCATTCACCCAGTAAGAAAAATATTCTTAATACACATTCACATAAGTTAATATAAGATAAATTTTGAATCCCCTACCGCAGCTATTTATTGAACAATTCACAACATAAAAACAAGGAAAGATGAATGATTGCACCTAAGAAAAATCCTTAATTTTCTATAGTACAATAATATGAATCAAAACCACGACTCAAGGATAAAAGAACTAAATACAATATACTTTCATTTCATCTATGAAATAATAAAATAACATAGAATTAGATTAATAGAGAAAAGATAGTAAGTCCTCACCATGGATAACAAGAGGTTGATCAATCGAACCCAAGGACCAATAACCCCTAAAGGATGAACAAATGGATTTATAAACACTATTAAATGTTCTTATAGAATGAATAAAGTCAATATAGTGTTAGATAATTTGATACACAACCAAAATATATATTTATTGTGGGAAAACAGAGCACAAAATTTTTATTGGTATGATCACAAAAAAAGTGATGGACCAATAAAAAATCAAAGTACAGTGACCCATTAATCTCCGAGGTCAAGGCAATATTTAAAAATATTAACAATAAATTTCATAACATAACCAAGGATTCCATTTTGTGACACTCAAAATATTAAGGATCATGGCATAATCCTAAAACCTTTTCCCCTCAAACTCAATGCATCCCAAACAAAGCCATAGAAAAAAGGAAAATAACAACCTAACAATTCACATTATATAGAAATAACTAAGAAAATAATCCGCATAAGACACCATGGAGTAATGAGAGTAGTCACACCATAATAGTCCTTTCATGTGATTAACTAAAAACACCATCAGACTCACTATGCTTCACCACACCTCTCCATAATGAAACCAACCTCACAAATTATTAACTCGAGGGCATTCACATCATATTAACTCAGAGAAAATATATATAAGAACAACACATGGACCTATATTCCATAATTTAAATCTATAAAACTATAAAATTCCTTCTATTTGGAGGATGAGTGATATAGAAATATCACGGATCCTCCTCCACACTATAATACAAAAACCACATCGCCGCTCATCTTATGATTGAACTACACACCTGAATACAAAAAAAACTCTCCTCCATCCAACCCATCATGGTCCAATGCATCAATATATTATATTAACACATCCCTCCATATTAAATTTCATCTCTAACTCTATCATCCTTCCTTTACTCATAAACCAAAACCTCTACACCCAACCAATTCAAAATAAATTTTGAATATTGTTTGAGTTGTTATAGGGAAACATTAACTTGGTTTTAAAGAAATTATCAAATAATTTTCAAGATTTCATAATTGATATTAATTATGATATATTTCATTCAACTATAGAATCCCATTTTTTTAAAATTTTCATATTTAATAAGTAAATATTTTTAATTGGTTTTTTTGGGTGATTTAATTTTTTTCCTCAATATTCATATTAATCAATATAAGGATGGAATTTTTATAATCCAAAGAAAACAAACCAAGGAACTTATTAAAGGTTTCTAAAAATATATCATTTTGTAAATTGGAACATCGATAAGTATTTATGTAATATAACATTCAATGAAAAATTTCTGACAAAAAATTTATCAATGTAAGATTAAAAACATTATATACCTTACAGGAACCTAATGAGATATTTGTTTTAGGATTTTCCTTAATTCATATTATTAGGACCATCCTAAAGGGTATCACATTAAGGGTATTAAAATTATCTCTCTATATATAAAAATAACGAAAAAACATGGCTTGGTCTATCCAAAATGAAAATATTTTAAACTAGAAAGTTATTTAGGTGAAAATTTTGAAGAATCATAATTAAATAAGAAAATTATATGTGGGACATATAACATACATAGAAAATACTTAGTCCCATATAGTAATAAAAATTAAACATTAGTTTCTCTTTATTCCACCAAAGGAGAATACATAGACACTGGAATTGTTTTTCTCAAATTATTTGGATAAACAATACACTTCTAGACTTTGGTCTATCTTATAACTATATACCCATCAAATGTGACAATAATAGTGAAATTTTTGTATCTAAGAATATCAATCAATACTCATGAAAAAATAACATTGACCATAGTATACACTTATTATGAGATCCCTTCAAATAGGTTAATATATTTCCTGATTTTATATCTATTTTTCACTAACTAGCTGATATCCTCACAAAACCCTTTTCCCAAGACAATTTTGATATAATTAATGAAGCTATGAATGAATAAAATGTGAATTCAGATTTCACATGAACTGAAATAAATATTATATAATGAAATTTTTATATTGATAAATTTTATCTCATTTTAAGATTGATTATTTGTATCATGGAACATTACGTTCATCTTCATTTAATACTTTATACATATTTCTTAAATTCAATTATTTATTATTTTAATATCTTTAATAATGTTTTAATGAAATATTAGTAATTATGTTTTATCTTTTTTTTTACTATTATGGTTTTAATTGAATTTCTTATTCAATAGACATATTCACAAATTAAAGTGATTTTTCTATTTTTTTATATTCTTAATTATTTACCGCAAGTTTATGATTGTTTAACCTAATTTGGTAGGGTTTAATCACATATGTTAATTTATTTTTTGTGTTTATTTATATTATATATTTGAAAATAGAAAATATTAAAAATTTGGTACATGATATAGTGGTTACTATCTCACCCATAAACACTTAGTGATTCACACTGTGGTTTCAGTGGGTGACCTAAATGTTTAATAATTAGTTATGATCCCACATTTTATTTTAAATACCTCATTTTTTATCATATTTTCAAAAACCCACTCAATTATGCCTCAATAACGATAGACTCCACATTCATTTCCCTTAAATTTTTATCTTTTTTTGTAAGATATCAACCAATATCAATCCTTATTTCATTAATTTTTTCATAATTCTTAAACTATTTTCAAGGGTTTTAATTTCCACTTCTCTCTATAATCTTTAATCTCTCTTTTTTTAGATTTATCTATTCAAAATCTCCTTTCCTATTTAAATATTATAATTGAATAACATATGATAGGGAATGGAAAGGATAAAACCATAGAATCATATCATGGACCCTTAACTATACAAACTAACTTAGATTGGGTAAAAAAAATATTATTCTTGGAAGAATAATTAATTTTTACTATTTATAAAATTAATTTTCCCTTCTCTATCATATTATCGCCATCTAAGGATTGAAATATTTCTTTGAACCGCATAACAAATATGTAATTTATGCTTTTTATGTTTTTTAATTTTATGGAAATTTCATCCTTGAATATGGTGAAACATTTGAAAATATATATTCAGACCTAAATAATTATTTCATTGAAATATCATATCATGATATTTTTTATAAGTCCCCAACATTAAACATTACTTAATCTTGAGTTACTTCAAGAATACAAGTTGAGGATCTTTTCAGGTTTAGATTTTTAGAGAATTAGATCATAAAACATGCATTACATTCAACATTTAAACAAAGTGGTTACATAAAATATGGTACTCATTTTTTCCATCAACGGAATCATATTTAAAATAAAACATGGATTCTTTATTAACACTTCCTTGACACTATCATCACATCATGTACCTTTCCCTTGACCTATGAAAAACATTTCAAAAACCTCGGATGAGCATAAAAAGCTCAGTAAGGGATATAAAAGTACGAAATGAAAACATTAGTCCATGCATGGAATCATACTTTACTCATAAAACATAATCACATACCTGATCAAATCATGAATAAATCAAATAAATCATAAGATATAAAGGTAACTTGAGTCATTGATAACATTCTTACGTAGTGATTACCCCTCATGGTTACGTTTGGAATACCCATCACAGTATATTCCCTAAATGTCTTCAGATAAACCTTAACGTTTAACTCCTTCACGTTACCCAATGCATTGGAGAGATATATTGGGCTCACCCGCCCTTAGTTTATCATGGAACCACCCATCTTTATAACAATTCCCAAGAACCATAACATAATCGTATCACATAAAACATACATAAAGGAAACATAAAATTTCCACATTTCAATCACAAGATATCAATACAACACATTAATATAATAAAAATATTATGAAAACCATTTTCAATACCAAAATAAATGAAAAGTAAAACATGGTATTTATTTTTTTTTATTTTAAAAAAAGGTATGCCTTATAGAGGAAGCCGAAACTCAAATAATGGTCACGGTGGCGGAGAAGTCGTTGTCACCGCATACGTACGAAAAAAGCATTCTCTTTTGTCATTTACTAAATGATTCATATAAAAAATATTCCTTCTGAATAAAATTAAAAGTAAAAGGGGTTTATACACCATATAAAATAAAGTTTTGTATAAAACAAAATATGCCTCAATGAAAGGAGATTAAGATGAAGTCCCATACCTCGTGTCTGACTAGACTCGATCGTTCTTTAACATCCTGAATGATAAACTTGAGTTAATTTATATTTTCTTAAGAACATTTTTCAAGTTCATTATTCATTTTATATCTCTTATTACCATGTCATGAACACTATGTAATTATTTAAGTTAATAACGGTTGTTTTAACGATCATTGGTACTTGAGTCAAAAATAAAATCTTTATAATTACAAGTTGTTCAGGTATCCACTATATCCAGAGCCATAATCATGATGTAGATATCATATATATCATATATATATATATATATTATATACATTCATTTATAATATTACATAACATTTAGAGGTAAGAAATGAAATTCACCGTTCATGGAGACGGTAAGTCGTACGTACGCATGAACGCTACTTTCATTTGTATTTCTTACTTAATGGAGTGAAATCATAATGATATAAAGGTATATTATAATTCCAGTATAATATCATATATAATATCATTAAATCTATCCTTTATATGTACCACATATGGTATTAATGAATCAAATCACTTTGAGGGGGCGGTAGTCTGCACTTCCTAAAATGAAGATATCGTGTTTACCCATAATGGAAACCATAAAGGTATTCCATAAATGAAAAATAAAGAAGCTTAAGTAAAACATAAACATATTATATATCATATATAAATATAGTGTCATCTTAATGGCCACATTTGAAGGTGTTAGTAGAATATTGAACAATCATCGTTTCGTGAGGCAGAAATTTTCCATCCACGGAAACAGTATGCTCTTTCACCATTAGATGAAGGTGTGTGTAAGTGTATCTAGAATCCTTCTTATAACAACATCCAAGTATATTGGAGATACTGTTTTTGTTACAAAAGAAATGAAAAAAAAAGAGTTTAGGGTGTTGGAGAAGCAAAATAAAACACAAGAACACAAGAGAAAACACTACCTTTAAAACGGGTAACTCTTTTTGATTTGAGCTCAAAGGATTCTTTGGGAAGACTTCTTCCCAAAGTGAGGCTTCTAGGAGTAAGAGAGGGATGTGGAGAGACAAAATGGTCATGGTTTGGCCGAGACAAAGGCTTGAGAGGTGTGGGTAAGGTGGTAGAGGTGGGGGGCATTTTATAAGAGGAGAGGAGGGGCACTCTTGGAAAGTTATAAAAGGTTACTTTATTATAAAATGCTTTTCAGATTTTAAAGGTCCGAAAATTATATATTTCGAGGATAAGGTGATAATAGTTCTAAATACACCCATTCAATAGGTTTTTGACAAGTGTAGGTCTTATATTTTACATTATCGTTTCATTTTATTTAAATCGTTAAATAATGAGGTAATCGCTGCATCATCATGGTGTCATAAATAATTTAATTTATTTAATGTCTAAAAATTATAAAAACATATCATGATTTAGGAAATCTTTTTAGATTTCTAATAAATATTTATAGTAAAAAATATGACTTGTATAACCCCATTTAAAAATTTGTTTAGTAAAACAACTCATCTTTGTGACATTTTTATTTTAACATTAAATAAAAAGTTATTAATGACATTTTCCTACCAGAGTGGCTCTATGGGGTCCCCAAGTTTACCCATGGATTTTCTTGGTCGGATATGAGACATCCAATAAATTTAGGACATGTTTCAAGGTCATTTCATATTACTAAAACATTATTTTTAATTTAAATTACACTAATTACCTCTAATCGCGATTAAAAACTATAAAGTTACTATTCACAAAAAATATTTTAATCCCATTGAACCAAATTTTACTTCCTAATGACAACCATGTATATTGGATGTTTTTAAAATCAAAACACATAAGTCGTAAAGTTTCATTTAAACAAAAAATCAGTTTTTTTAACTGCCACTTAGTGGTTTCACTATTCATCAAAAATGGTAGTTTTTCAGAAAAATACCAAAAATTTACCCTAAGATATATTTGATATTATAAATTCAAAATTGTTGTCTATTTTAAAAAATTCATAAAATATTAGTTGCATTAATTAATTTAATAATTAATTCCCACTGTCAAAACAAAAAGCGTGTTTTTATGAAATAATATGTATCAAAAGATTGACACTAGTTTAAGTCCAATTTCAAAGTGAAATTAATTCCAATGACCACTATTGGATTAAATGGTAAAAATATATTCTAATTTTACTTTAAAAAAAATTCAAAAGATAATCTAATCATATAAATAAATTATACTAAAAAAAGGTTTTGAATTAAAATACAACATTTTTTACTATTCATTAAAAAATGATCTTTATCGGAAAAATACCAAAAATTTACACAAAGTAAATTTTGATGCCCCGATTCTAAAGAAGAATTTTATTTGGTTTAATAGAATGTATAAGAGTTACCAAAACTATATTTAATGGTGGTTCGCCATCAAAAGGTGATAAGTGGACCTCTAGTGAATATTAGAGTATATATGCCTAAAATTGAATTCTTTTTGTACTTTAAGCCTTTATTATTTATTAGATAAATGTAAAAACATTTAAAAAATATATATAATCATATTTTAGTTATTTCTATGCATTCCCGGCAATACAACGGTTACGTGTTAACTACCATTTGAAATAATATTATTTTATTACTAGTGTGCAACGTAAGATTTCAAAGAATCTCTTTGTTGCGTATCGGGTACGCTATCGAACATAGAAACCCCTTTAAAGTAAAATTAATATTTAATTCGTAAATATTAATAAATATGAAAATGTTTTATTATTTATTTACCTGGGATGTTACATCCTTCCCCCCATTTGGGAATTGCGTCCTCGCAATTTTATTCACTTATCAAAATAAGTGGGGGTATTTATCCCGCATAGCATTTTCAGATTCCCATGGTGACTCTTCAACCATATGGTTTTTCCATAAAACCTTTACCTGGTGAATTACCTTATTCCGCAACACTTGCTCTCTATGGTCAAGAATCTGGACTCGTTGTTCTTCATAAGAGAGATTCTCTTCCAACTGAACTACCTCTGGGCACAAAACATGAGATGGATCTAGCATATACTTTCTCAACATCGAAACATGAAAAACATTGTGTACCTGAGATAAACTCAGAGGTAATGCCACTCTATATGCAACTGATCCAACTTTCTGCAGAATTTCATATGGTCCAATGAACCTTGGACTCAGCTTTCCTTTCTTACCAAATCGCATCACACTTTTCCATGGCGAAACTTTGAGAAAGACATGATCACCTACTACAAAAGATAGATCCTTCCTCCGGTTATCCGTATAACTTTTATGTCTTCTCTGAGCTATTCTCATGTGTCTCTGTATCAGCTGAACTTTTTTTTTCCAACTGTTCTACCAATTTCGGTCCCATCAACTTCCTTTCACCCACTTCATCCCAAAAAGTTGTAGTTCGACATCTTTTACTATATAATGCCTCAAATGGAGCCATTTGTATACTGAAATGAAAACTTTTATTATATGAAAACTCAACCAAAGAAAGATCTTGGTCCCAACATCCCTGATAATCCATAGAGCAAGCATGTGGCATATCCTCTAAGGGATGAATTGTTCTTTCTGACTGCCCATCTGATTGAGGATGAAAAGTTGTACTAAAATTTAATTCAGTACCCAACGACTTCTGAAGGCCTTTCCAAAAGTTAGAAGTAAACCTGGGATCACGATTAGATACAATGAAGATAGGAACTCCATGTAACCTGACTATCTCTTTAAGATACAAACGGGAAAGTTGATCTTGGTAAAAAGTATCTCATATAGCAAGTAAATGAGTAGATTTAGTCAAGTGATCAACAATAACCCAGATTTCATTATTACCTCAAGGTGTCTTCGGCAATCCCACAATGAAGTCCATGGATATATTATCCTATTTCCACTCTGGTACTAGTAAAGGCTGAAGCATCCCTTTCAGTAACTGCCACTCTACTTTTACCTGTTGACAAGTCAAACACTTCACAGTAAAATCAGTAATATCCCTTTTAATTCCATCCCACCAGTAATACTCCCGAAGATCTCTATACATCTTAGTACTGCCTGGATTAACTAAAAACAGAGAACTATGAGCTTCACATAACAAATCTCTCTTAAACTGTGAATCACACGGCACACACAATATCTTCCCAAATCTCAAAACAAAATCATTATCAATGTTGAATTCAGCCAACTTAACCTTATGAACCACCTCTACCTTTTTCTGCAACTCGTTGTCTTGCTTCTGTGCTTTCTTAATTCTGTTTGATAGAGAATATTTCACTGATACCTGAAAAAAAACAGAAGGACATCCTGCACCAACAACTTCTATGCCAAAGTTCATCAAATCCTTAACCAAAGGATCATGTTCCAATCACAACATTGTTCATGAAGCATTACTTTATCCACTCAAAGCATCAGCCACCTTATTTGATTTTCCCAGATGGAAATGAATTGTAAAATCATAATCCTTGATTAATTCTAGCCATATACTCTATCTCATGTTCAATTCTTTCTGAGTGAATATATACATTAAACTTTTTTGATCGGTATATATTTCACAGTTTACTCCATACAAATGATGCCTCCAAATTTTTAAAGAGAAAACAACAGCAGCTAATTCCAAATCATGTGTAGGGTAATTTACCTCATGAGCTTTCAACTAACGTGAAGCATAAGAAATTACATGATCATCCCACATTAGGACGCAACCAAGTCCTTTCAATGAAGCATCACTGTAGATAACAAACTCCTCATTCCTGGATGGTAGTGCCAAAACTGGAGCATTCACCAATCTTCTTTTCAACTCCTAAGTCAACTGAGCCATCACTGCAACAAAATGTTTAGTTCTGATTCTGACCGTCTTAGGTTACTAATTTGAAATGTCATTTCCCTCTGTATGCATTCCCAGAAAAACTGTTCTATTTCCTCTATGAAAAACCGTTCTTAACACAGAAATATCTTAGGCAAAGCAACATGGTAATCATTAAATGCTATATCATTTAAATTTGACCACAAAAAAATATTTTTGGATAATCATTTAATAGAATTAGAACCCCTAAAGTTATCTAAACCGACCTCTGATACCAACTATAAGGCCCAGCCTTAAACAGTACTTAATATTGAGTTACTTCAATAATACACGTTTAGGATCTTTTCAGGTTTATATTTTTAGAGAATTAGATCATAAAACAAGAATTACATTCCACATTTAAACAAAGTGGTTACATAAAATATAGTACTCATTTCTCCCATCAACTAAATCATATTTAAAATAAAACATTGATTATTTATTGACACTTCCTTGACACTATCATCACATCATGTACATTTCCCTTGACCTGTGAAAAACATTTCAAAAACTTGGGATGAGCATAAAAAGCTCAGTAAGGGATATAAAAGTATGAAATGAAAACAATAGTCCTTGAATGGAATCATACATTACTCATAAAACATAATCACATACCTCATCAAATCATGAATAAATAATATAAATCATAATAAATAAAGGTAACTTGAGGCATTCATAACATTCGTAGGTAGGGAGTAACTCTCATGGTTACGTTTGGAATACCCATCATAGTATATTCCCTAAATCTATTCGGATAAACCTTAACGTTTAACTCCTTCACGTTACCCAATGCATTGGAGAGCTATATCGGGATCACCCACCCTTATTTTATCACTGAACCACCCGTCTTCATAACAATGCCCAAGAACCATAACATAATTGTATCACATAAAACATACATAAAGGAAACATAACATTTCCACATTTCAATCACAAGATATCAATACAACACATTGACATAATAAAAACATTATGAAAACCATTTTCAATACCAAAATAAAAGAAAAGTAAAACATGGTATTTATTTTTTTTATTTTAAAAAAAGTAATGGCTTGTATAGGAAGCCGAAACTCAAATAATGGTCACAGCGGAGGAGAAGTTGTTGTCGCCGCATACGTATGACAAAAAAACATTTCTTTTTGTCGTTTAGTAAACGCTTCGTATAAAAAAGATTCCTTTTTAATAAATGTAAATGTCAAGTGGGTTTATACACGTTTTATAAGAAAGTTGTGTATAAAACAAAATATGCCTCAATGAAAGGAGATTGAGACAAAGTCTCATACCTCGTGTCCGACTTGACTCGATCATTATTTAACGTCCTGAATAATAAACCTGAGTCAATTTTTACTTGCTTAAGAACCTTTTTCTTGTTCATTATTCCTTTTATATCTCTTATTACCATGTCATGAACACTATGTAATTATTTAAGTTAATAACGGTTGTTTTAACGATCATTTGTACTTGAGTCAAAAATAAACTCTTTATAATTACAAGTTGTTCATGTATCCATTATATACAGAGTTATAATCATGATGTAGATATCATATATATCATATATATCCAGTATATACATGAATTTATAATATTACATAACATTTAGAGGTAAGAAATGAAATGCACCGTTCATGGAGACGGTAAGCCGTACGTACGCATGAACGCTACTTTCATTTCTATTTCTTACTTAATGGAGTGAAATCATAATGATATAAAGGTATATTATAATTGAAGTATAATATCATATATAATATCATTAAATCAATCCTTTATACGTACCACATATGGTATTAACGAATCAAATCACTTTGAGGGGGCAGTAGTCCGCACTTCCTAAAATGAAGATATCGTGTTTACCCATAATGGAAACCATAAAGGTATTCCATAAATGAAAAATACAGAAGCTTAAGTAAAAAATAAACAAATTATATATCATATATAAATATAGTGTCATCTTAATGGACACCTTTGAAGGTGTTAGAAGAATATTGAACAATCATCGTTTCGTGAGGCAGAAATTTTCCATCCACGGAAACAATATGCTCTTTAACCATTAGATGAAGGTGTGTGTAAGTGTAGCTCGAATCCTTCTTATAACAACATACTAGTATTATTAATATACTTCTTTTGTTACAAAATAAATAAATAAAAAGAGTTTAGGGGCTTGGAGAATCAAAATAAAACATAAGAACACAAGAGAAAACACTACCTTTAAAACGGGTAACTCTTTTTGATTTGAGCTCAAAGGCTTCCTTGGGAAGACTTATGCCCAAAGTGAGGCTTCTAGGAGTAAGCTAGGGATGTGGAGAGACAAAATGGGAAGTTTTTGGCCGAGACAAAGGCTTGAGAGATGTGGGTAAGGTAGTAGAGGTGGGGGCCTTTTATAAGAGGAGAGGAGGGGAACTCTTGGAAAGTTATAAAAGGTTACTTTATTTTAAAATGATTTTCAGATTTTAAAGGCCAAAAAATTATATATTTCAAGGATAAGTTGATAATAGTTAAAAATATACCCATCCAATAGGTTTTAGGAAAGTTTAGGTATTATATTTCACATTATCTTTTCATTTTATTTAAATCGTTAAATAATGAGGTAATCGCTGCATCATCATGGTATCATAAATAATTTAATTTATTTAATGTCTTGAAATTATAAAAAAATATCATGATGTATGAAATATTTTTATCTTTATAATGAATATTTATAGTCAAAAATATGACTTTTATAACGCCATTTAAGTTTTTTCTAGTAAAACAACTCATGTTTGTGACATTTTTATTTTAACATTAAATAAAAAGTTATTAATGAAATTTTCCTACCAAAGTGGCTCCATGGGATCCCCAAGTTGACCCATGGATTTTCTTGGTTGTCCATGACACATACAATAAGGGTAGTACCTGTTTAAAGGTAATTTCATATTATTAAAACATTATTTTTACCTTAAATTACATTAATTGCCTCTAATCGCGATTAAAAACTTATAAGTTACTATTCACCAAAGAATTATTTTAATCTCATCGAACCACATTTTACTTCCTAATGACAACCATGTATTTAGGATTTTTTGAAAATCAAAACAAAGAAGTGGTAAAGTTTCATTTAAACAAAAAAATCAGTTTTTTTAACTGCCACTTAGTGGTTTCACTATTCATCAAAAATTGAAGTTTTTCAGAAAAATTCCAAACATTTACCCTATGCTATATTCGATATTCTGAATTCATAATTGATGTATATTTTAAAAAATTCATAACATATAAGTTGCATTAATTAATTTAATAATTATTTCCCGCTGTGAAAACAAAAATCGTGTTTTTATGAAACAATGTGTATCAAAAGATTGACACTAGTTTAAGTCCAATTTCAAAAGAAATTAATTCCAACGAGCAATGTTGGATTAAATGGTAAAAATATTTTCTAATTTCACTTTAATACCAATTCGAAAGATAATCTATTAATATAAATAAATTATACTAAAAAGAGGTTTTGAATTAAAATACAACATTTTTCACTATTCATTAAAAAAAGAACTTTATCGGAAAAATACCAAAAATTTACACAAAGTAAATTTTGATGTCCCAATTCTAAAGAAGAATTTTATTTGTTCCAATAGAATGTATAAGAGTGACCAAAAGTATATTTAATGACGGTTCTCCATCAAAAGGCGATAAGTGGACCTTTAGTGAATATTAGAGTATATATGCCTAAAATTGAATTCTTTTTATACTTTAAGCCTTTATACTTTATTGGATAAATGTAAAAACAATTAAAAAACATATATAATCATATTTTAGTTATTTCTATGCATTACCGCCAATACAACGGCTACGTGTTAACTACCATTTAAAATAATATTATTTTATTACTTGTGTGCAACGTAAGATTTCAAAGAATCTCTTTGTTGCGTATCGGGTACGCTATTGAACATAGCAACCCCTTTAAAGTAAAATTAATATTTAATTCGTAAATATTAATAAATATGAAAATGTTTTAATCTTAATTTACCTGGGATGTTACATTTTTTATTAGATGAATATTCGACATGAGGTGCCTTTTTATTATTCTTTTATGAAATTAACATAAGATTCATAATTCAAATTGATTTATACCATAAAATTTTTTACTAAACTATCAACTCCAAAAAAATCTATCTTTATGAAATATCAATACATTCTTAGGTAATTAAAAAGGTTATTAAAACCTATATAGATCATTATCTTGATGATTTAGATGTATCCTAACGCACTTATATCTACATTTTTTTCTTATCACTAAATGATTTCAATTCAATTTAATTCACTTTTTTTCATATGCTAAATTACACAACTAATCATCCTATGAAATAAAAAATTATTTCATTTTTCTTTTTCTTAACCATGTCATAGATTATCTTTATATTGGTCTATATTATTCTAGTTGTGAGATTCCTCATATAAGATAGTTAGTTAATAAAACCTCTATTTATCAAATTTTTTATTATTATGACACATAGAGATAAAAATAGATCTTGGACTAGAAAATCCTATTAAGAAACTATTCATCTCGTTGTCACCATGAGTTTATTGGAGAGGACGGGCCTTTGGTCATAACTACATCATTTCCATTTGTAATTTTCATTGAAAAGTTTTCATTTAAATTCAATGAAAACAATAATCAGAATCTCAAGGATAATAAAGATAAATTTGTCATTTATAATGAACCTCTTACTTAAGTATAAGTTTTAGAGGAAATATTTGATTTTTTGAACCACCAAAAAGGTCGATAAGTGTCATTCATCACTAAATATATATCATTTAAGACATTGTGAGTAGAAAATTTTATTTCTTGAAGCCCTTTACTAATGACACCCCAGTAATTATATAATCCTTTCAATGATACATACCTTATAAATGCTTCCATCCTATATATGGTACCAAGAACTATTATGTTATCTTTGTTAAAATCATTATCTTTTGTGTGATTATTAAAATTTATCAAACTCTATTATATTTCTATTTTTTATTGAATTTATCTCTATTTTTATTACTTAATTTTTATTTCTTATATTATCTCTTATTTCTTAAGTGTTTTAAGATTTTTGATAATTTCAAAAGGGGATAAAAATTACACATTTTTATAAAAATGTTGTCAATTGTATATATTCAATCACTACTCTTGTATTTTTGAATCTTGATACATTATTTATTCATATAGGTGAAATTGGTTTAGGTATGATTAGTTATTAAAATTATATTATAATTTTTATCTAAAATGATTAGATAATTATTTTATTATTATCAGTTTCTTTCATTTAGTGATCTTATACATTATCTCCATTCATTAGATATGATATCTTAGTATTATTTTCACATGTTTTTTCTAATTGACTAAAGAATTTGTGATCATTAAAAAGGGAAACACTATTGGTAATGGATCTTATAGCCTCTATTTTTTAAATGGTCATAATGATTTCATGAGACAAGTTAAACTATGAAAAAAACCCATTATGTCCTGGTTTTCATGATAGTGGTAAATTATTTGTATTTAAATGTTTTTCAAATATTTGAAGCATTTTAAGATTAATGGGAGACTAAATTATCCTATTAAGGTTTGTTCTGAATAGCATTAAGGATGTGACATATACCATATCATGCTATGGATTTTTTATCATGAGATTAAATGGGTTTGTTTTTAATTTTCAAGAGGTGAATGAGTGAAGTAAGAGAGTATATAACTAGATAAGAATAAATTCTATCTATCATATACTCTATATAGATGTAATTATATTATTATTAGAGTATTTTAATTCTATCGAAGATTCATTTATTCTTAAGGATGAAGCTGAATAGAAACACCTACCTTGGGTTAGTGTACTATCTTTTTATGAATCATTCATTATAATGATCTGTGAGTTAGAGCCATTTTATCCCTTTCTTAAAAAATTGAATGAAGATGTAAGATAATTGACTAATATTTGTATTATGTAGTTATGTAATCCTAAAATTGTAACCATTATATTGGATAGGCAGTTTCCTAATACATTTAATAATTATCGGTGGATGCTTCTTAGATATTTTTAGTTTGGCCGAACCAAGTAAAATATATATTTCATTGTGTTTTATTTTCATATTTAGATGTTATGAAGGTTATATTTAAATTAACATGTTGAATTTTTCATTTTAACTTGAGAACTGTATTAGTTATACAATAAATATTGATCATCCAAATTCACCTCCCTCCACCACCTCCTAGGGTTACTTTGTCAAGTCATATAGGGGACAAAAAATGTCCAAACATAGTGAAAAAAATCAACCAAATTTTTTTACACAAGATCATTATATTAATTTAAACTTATTAAATTAAATTAATAATGTGTGCCTTTTATTTGTTCATATAATCTCTCCAATATATCTAAATTAGAATAATAAATATCACCCAGAATAAGATAATGAATACCTTTATCCTATGGTTACCATGGGATGTGAAAAATCCATCATATGGGAAGGATTTACATTAAGTCATGGTTTACTATAAAATTTTCTGAAATGCTTAAATAAAATAAATTCTAAGAGAGATCTAGTCTAGATAATTTCGCACAAATTGAATTTAATATTTAGATAAAAAATAATCATAAACTATGAGCCTATTTATATAGTCATCCCAAGATCCTACTTGGTGTCCCATTATTTCTCAAAACAATTCTTATCAATGAGATGTTTCAAAAAATTGTTACATAAAATTGTAACAATAGATCATCATTATAATAATATTTTTAAATTTAAACACTGGATTCATCGTTATTTAAAAAATTATTTAAAATTATAATAAAAATAAGGGGAAAATGTCACAACGGCCTAAAGAACACCCCCTGAACATATATTCATGAATGAAATATAGGATCTCTATGTGAAGAGAACATATTTTTTAATAAATTAACAAACCGAAAAATGTTTTTCCCACCACCGTCAATGGATCTGATATGAATTTTCCCCCATTTGTTATATAGATAATCATATGAGATACCCTAAATAAATCTCGACACTCTCTGATGGTGTATTTAAAAGAACAATATGAAGTCAAGGGGTGTTGTTGAAACTAACCCCCACATTCACATCTAGATTAATATAGTTGAGGCAATCGTATCTTTCAACATATAGGGAAACATTATATCAAAGGGTCATAACTCTTTCAACCAACAATGAAGTTTCACACAAGAAAACAAAAAATGTAAGAATAACATCACCTGTTGTATCTCAAATCACACCTCCTCTTGATATAACACCATCAATATAGGATATATTTTCATTGAACATGAGACCACTGATCAAGGGAATCCAACACACCAACTATCTATACTCCACTGCCATGATTAGTGGTCAAATATTAAGTACATTAAATATGAAATTATCTATACTAGATGATATTCTAGTATTTAGAATATTCCCAATTAGATTATAGATATCCTTTTCCATTAAAACTCCTCATAATTATCATCACATTATAGTCAAACCGAAAATTATTACTTATTTCGAAAAAAAGAAATATGTATGAATTATAACATAATAAATAAACATATATGCACTAAACTACAGTTTATCACTATAGCGGCGATAGAGCATTGTAGCGACGATGCGTGTTGTGTGGTACTGTAGTAGGCAGGGACTGTAGGAGTACTGTTCACAGAATGGTCCTTGGGTCAAAAAATTGGGCCTACGATCCATGTAATGGGCTAAATGCCCAATGGGCCTTCAGGATATGTAATGGGTCTCCCTCTACCCAGTTAAAGAGGCCTTTTCTATTATATAATAATAAATGAGGATTCAAATACAACCTTTTAAAAAACAACTTTTTACCCCATTCTATATCACATGAAACTAATTGTGAAAATCCATCCAAAACTTATTTTTATTATCCATAAAATCACTTTTTAGATTTCTCTAAAATATTTATATAAAAAGGTATATTAATAATTAATCCTCATTCACATAGAAACTAAGTGTAACCCAATGGGATTTTCTATTATTGAAAATAATTAGAGATCACCTAATCCATAATTTTAAACAAAGGCCATCCTCTAGAATAGTGTATATACTACTCAAGATAAAATTAAATGTGGTGTGATCTATATAAAATCATGTATCTTCATACCTATTTCCACCAGTGGTATCATATATACGTATGAATA
The DNA here is from genome assembly GCA_963277665.1 of Viscum album. Classification (NCBI taxonomy): domain Eukaryota; kingdom Viridiplantae; phylum Streptophyta; class Magnoliopsida; order Santalales; family Viscaceae; genus Viscum; species Viscum album. Next base: position 40,516,018 of record OY728163.1, read on the forward strand.
GTTATATGATCAATTTTTCCAATACATATAGTGAACATAAACATAAAGTATGTCAATCGTGTATATCCAACTCAAATGCTCTTTATTATCTATGTATATAATAAAAAGACAGATGAACACAACATATCTCATTTTCCCATGAATATGAAAACCTAACACAACCATCTTCCAAACATAGATGAACATCACATGTTTCTTATTTAGTTATTTCCATAAAATTCCTCATTTTATCTCAATAAAAGGGCTTCGAATTCCTACCCCACATAAAATATTACAAATACAATCTAGGTTAATCCTTGACTAATGACATGATCATTAACATACCCAACCACCCAATGAATATATTATCCTCATGTATTTCATAAGAAAAGTTTCTATGTAATAAGGTTCTAATGATATGTATATTTCCAACCTTATTTTTTTCGATTCAATATGCAACATGAACCCCTATCAAACCGATGGAAAATTTTTCGAAGCTAGATGTGGTATCTGTAGTGGTTCATTTAACCCATAACAAACATTTTTTTATCATGATATAATTTCATAATTCTATATAAAACCCAACCCATTTTAATATTCACATTTAAATACAACCTATAATACTCAATAATGAAAATAGATTAGGGATAACTAAAAGTCAAAAATTAAGAGGTTAATTATTATTTCACTTTATCAATATATGAATGATTCCTAAAAGAATAGTGAAGTGTGAACTTATAGTTTTACAACATGTTAAATTTTTTATTCTTAAACTATTTTAATAATAACAAAAAAAACCCATATATAGGCACCCGTATAATCATATCACATATGATATATTTCTAGAGAGGCCTTATATTCGCATTAATTTTTTATATTTAGTTAAGCTTGATACATATTTATATAACTCTTACCATATCACTATTTTAATACTTGATAAAACATTTTAAAAATATTTTTTAATGGGTAACATTTATAAAGAAATATTTTTTTTAATAATGATGAGATTAGGATTTATAATCCTTATGTTCATTCTTTTTTAACATGGTACTAAAACATATTTACTTTATAACATTTTGTGTTATGATTTTAATAACTATTTTTTTTACCTATAGTTCTTTGTAAGTTCACCATAACAATCTTATAACCTTTTCATTTTTAACTTTTCTTTGAGAGAAATTGGTAAACTGAATTAAAACTATTTATATTAAGATCTTTCATTACCAACATACTATAAACACCCTTAGGCTAAAAAGTAACTTTATATTCTATTTAGACTACTATAATAATTTATTTATTACACCTTAATCTTTTAAAAGACCAAACATACTCTCTTTATCCTCTTATGAACTATATTTTCTCTAAAATATATTTCAAATAAACAAGATCTTTATTGTTAGAAAATAAAATTTATTTCCATTATGGAAATATTGGAAAAATAATCTATTAAAAATAATATCTAATATATAATTATTTTTTGTTTATAGAAATATTAAAAAAACAATATTTTATCATTTATGATATCCTATATAAAGTGTGGCAGGAACTATTTCCCTCATATTTTACCAAATAACTGGGATAGTCTCTAATATCCTAAATAACACATTTGGTCCTCATCTTCTTTGAAAACATTTTATTGAATATGATAAATAAAAAACAATGTATATAAAAACTATAAACTCATAAATCAATAAAAACCATTATCTAATATAACGTTTTTATCACATAAAAGGTAAAAAAGATAAAAAATACACATACCTTATAATTTTTAAATCCCCTTTAGTTTTGAAAATACACAATGTATCAACCTTTTTAATGAAGAAATTATTTTATTCATCATTCAAATGAATTATTTATGATCTATCCAAAAATACTTATTTAGTTTTAAACTTAAATACATATTTACAACATTTTTATAATGTAGATACAGTATCATATACCATCTAAAAATAAAATAATTAAATTTTGCAGCATCAATTTATGGAGTTCACTATCCCTGATGCTCCGTGTAACCCTTCAATTATTTTGATCAATTCCTCCTCTAATAACCAGGTTTACCAAAATGGAATCATTTCCTTTATTTACTCACACCACCCACTGGTTTAATTGATTGTGGATAACTATTGGACCCTCTAATATATTTTTATCTTAAAACTGTACCTATTTTGTAATTTCATCACATCATTCTTGTACTTCCCATTTCATAATTACACGTCTCGTTTCGTGTTCGAAATTACTGGGGGAATTTTTACTTGTCAATTTTGATTGGTTTTCATTAAGAATAAAAAAATTTATAGGTTTTATGAACTTTCAGACACCATTAAAATTTGTTCTATTGATGTGTTATAAAGCTCTGGTGGTGAACCATGTGTTGGAGAGGATATCGGGGTAAATCTGGAGTAGTCAGACTGCTGGAAAGAGTAACTACAATTCATTTATAATGTAAGAAAATAATTAACATCGTGAATGTTTAGGAAGAGGCATTAGGTATTTTATCTCAGATAATTCACGGTTTCAACATAGGATCACATTTTGACCTATTCATGTTGGGGGGTTTTTTAAAAATATCTTAGGGGTTTCTAAAAAAGGAACCACCTTGGGGATTCTTCTCTCAAACAATCACGTAATAACAGGATCCTATCTTCCCCTCCCACATCCTTCTCCTTGATTATGAGTGGGATCAAAAGCAATTTTCACTCAATTATTAGAAATATTTCTACCATTATTCCCATTTATCTTACTCCTTCCCTCTTATTTTATTTTATTTTATTCATTAGGGTTTCTAAAAAACATTTCATTGGAGCATAGAGAAATAATTTCACTTAAACATGGATTTCATATAGACTCAGAGTGGATGTCCCGAGTGGCCATAAATAAGTCATCGTTCATTATTTTCTATCAGGTATGATTTATAATGAGTTTATATTGGTTTTGGTAATAATTTAATGAAAATATCTACATATTTGGCATTATAATTTGAAGAATTTATTCTTATTATGATCAACGGTGTTTAGAGAGTGAATAATATCTTCTTGCATGTGATTCTGTAATTTTTGTGTCACTTAGTGAGTCCATTTTCTGTTATGAAATTTTGGGAAAATGTTTTTAATTCATAAATTAATTAATGTAATGGTGTTTACTAATGAGATAGGTTATTTTGGACTAAAATAAGGTTACTATAAGTATTATATTAGGTTTATTATCACCTGTTGAGGTAGAGGACCTTCACATTATTTTATTCTATTAATTCTCTATGGATTTTATGTTTTTGTGCCTCATTAGTGTGTTTTCATATATATTTCATTTTTTGTGATTTTACCTATAATTGTGGGTTGGGATCATATCAAAATAATTTTCAACATAGACTGTATATCTTGATAAATAGTTTGATGGTGGTACCTTAGTTTAATGGGCACTCATGGACCTCCTTATCGACTGTTTGGAGGCATGTGTCAGTTTTTTAGATGTAAAAATGATTTATTTTTTAAAAAAATGGGTTTTTGTAAAATTAAATTTCAATTGGAAAATGGTATTTTATTGAGATTTTTAAAATATATTTTTTTTGATATGTAAATTTCAATGGAAATTGGTGATTTTAAAAATGAGTTTTAAAATGGAATTTAAAAACAGGTTTTGGAATATTTCAGGATTCTTCCCAAGGGCCTTAAATGTGTAAAGAAGCATAAGATTCCTTTCAAAAATGGATTAGAAAAGTTATATTTGACATTATTATTAAATGTGATACATAAGGGATTATATTTAATCGTTTTGGTTTATTTGACATCATGATGGAGATACTATGTTCTTTAATTCTTGTGTTCTTCTTAATTATGTTTTCACATTACGCATGATGATGTGTGGTGATTTTATCATGTGTGGGTATACCATTAGAACTTGTGTGATGCCTAATGATGCATGTAGTGTGGGTATCCCTATGAGATCCTTTTTTTGGTATTAAAGTGACAATTGGTCCTGATGGATGTTACCTGACCCTTAGAGGTTTGAGATGAGTTGCGAATGTGTTTGAGATATGTGACTAGGTACTGAGTGAAAATTTCCCTAATGGTGAGTTGGTGTGATGTGATATGGGATGCATTCTCTATTTCATATTTCCAGTGTCTTCTATATGTGACCTCCCTTAACTGTGTTAGGATGTTTGGGTGTATTTATATGTGTCCTTATTTTAGTTTTTTGGGATGGTTGGGTTTTCTAGATAAGGTCTCCCTTAAGCATACAGGGATAGGTCAGTGTGCTTGTGGACATTTCCTGAGTATGATTTTTTTAAGGACTTCCTAAGGTTTGGGTCATGGTATGATGTGACATGTATACGATAGAAAAACCATAAGTAATGAGGGATGGGTGAGGCTCATGGAAGTATGATCAAGCCCAGTTCTTTTGGATAGTAGGTCAAGTCTTATATAACGCTCCACCTTGTGAATTCAAGTGGGGGTTGGGCATTAATTAAGGTATAACTTGACCTTATATCTCTGGTTTTGGGTGAGTTTTTAGAATTTAAAACTATATTCCTTATTATATGGTTCCAAAGAAAGTATGGTTAGGTCTGGTGGTGTCCTTGTTCGCATAGGACGACCTTCATTTTGTGATTGTATGTATAGTGTGTATTATGTTTCTAAGTGAGTGTATTACATAGAAATAAATGGTCCTTGTATATTTATTTCATGAGGATCCACATCATCACTTCATCAGTCAGTATCATTGAGTCATTCGGGGTACCTCTAAGGTTGTTGGACTCACCCCTACCCACATACATGGTGTGAGTTTTCATATATGTAGGTAGACATTATTGTTTCCTCTCAGAACACAAGTATTGCAAGGATTTATACATGTGATTCAGTGAGTAGTTAGTTGTAGCTGAGTACTCAATGGGGTGACTTGGTATATGAGTTGGGGTACTATCCGTTGAATTTTTTTCATCTATCATTCATCTTATATCTTCCAGTTATTATTATTAATTTATTTTTAGGAACTCTTTCCAGACATGTTATTTATTTTTAGTGTATTTCTATCCAATAATGACCTTTATATAATTTATATATTTGATTCCCACTTATTTTATTAACTGAAGCTAACCTGTTTTGTATTTTTGTTATCATATTGAGTGGTTACTATTTTATATTCTTGAATAATGGGGCCCATGGGCCTCCATGTTTATGTTCACAAGTTTTTGGGATATCCATTATATGATGTGTCATACTGAATTTCTATTAATATTGGGTAAGAACCTAGGGAATTTTTTTAAAGGTAATAGTATTCTCTTAACTAGGTTATTCTCTCTCCATTATTTTGCAACCATTAGTGTATGCAGAGGGGTGCGGGAGGCCATATAGTTTCCCCAAAAGGGCATCATTCGGCTGGCCCAGGATGGGTTGTTATCAAATGGTATATGAGATTATTTTGGGATATGTATTGTAGTTTGAGGTGGAGATATGTTTTCAAGACATGGGAGGTAGATCATGCACATTTCTGTCTAGAATGTCATCAATAAAAATCCAACATTCCAATGGATGGTCAGATCTGGGTCTAGGATCTCTTGGATGAGTGAGGTATTGTTTTGGATCGAGAATCCCATATAGGATAGATGAGACTTGAGATTATCCATAGGGTTCTATTGGGAAATAATAAGTTGTACATTGATCATGATAGTGTAATGCTTTGGACATGATTCACACACTTATGGGAGGTTTGGTTTGACTTTATTCCTTGTATGAATCTATATTAATATAAGTTACATATAATATAATTCATAATCTATCACATATATTTTAAGGGGTGATTATATTAATATAGAATCAAGGGGATTATTTTCTTGGTTGTTGATTATTTTTTTATTGTGCTTGTTTAGCCACCATAAGAAGATAGTTTTATGGAATTTATAATTTTGAAGAAAACCAAGTTTTGAATAGAAAACTTTTGTAGTGGGGTGAGATGTGTGTGGACTTATTTTGATGTTATATTCATTTGAAATATATCATAGAGATTGTGATTTTTAAATGGATGGGTATTTTTAGGTTTTGAGTAAAATCAAGTAAAATGTTTTTGAAATTATACTTCAACGTGGTTTTCGAAAAAATACAAAAGGTTTTTGGGAAAGTGATCAGCTAGTCTTGGGATTCTATTGAATTTTGTTTTAGTGAAAACCTATGTATGATAAGTAGAATTTTAGAAAATTTGGAGTGTTTTAGTGTGATTAAAGTTATATGAATATTTTTTTGGAAATTAGTGACTCGAACCTATGTAAACTCAGTCTACTTAGATGTTTTTGTTTTGGAGAGGGGTAAACCATATTTTTAAATTGTGTTCTTGGAATATGTTTTGTATTTTTTTTGTAAACCATCATGTGTGAGTGGAAGGTGTAGATATATTTGGTTAGATATTAGGAAAATAAATGGGTGCCTATGTAGACTAGCTTGCTATAATTTTGGTGGTTTATTGGGGGTGACCTGATGGTTGGTTTATGAATTCAAAAAGTACTATGAGTATTTTTGAGGGGTCATATTGTACCAGGATCATGAGGAAGATTTTTTGGAGTCAATTCTGGCGGGATTTTGGTTTTTAGTGTTGGGACCACAAAAAAAGATATGTGTTGGTGGTATCAGGTATTGGACACCTAATGATATTTTACTGGTTCTTAAGGGTTGGACCTCTATATGTTTATTTTATAGGTCCTCATTTAAAACTTGTTGAGTGGGTTTTTAGTGTTTGATTCCTATGTTTGGGAATAATATTTGATACAATTATCCATTAATAATTAATTCTTATAGTGGGGAGCACCATAATAGTTGGGGTGAATAACATACCAACACTTTATTGTTAGAGGGTTTGATTGAGCACTATCTCGATGTTTAGTGATTTGTGTATTATGTATGGATATCAGATATGAGCTAGTGGAGCCAAACAATCAAGTAAGGTTTGGGCCATTATAAAGGCTTTTATTAGAATCCAGAATGATTTGTGATAGATTTATGGGGTGAACCATGATTTTTGGTACATTTTAGGGGGTGAGAATCATGGTTTATGACATTATTTATGGGGGAAACCATGATTTTCTACATTTTTTAGGGGTAAACCATAGTTCATGGCATGATCTTGTAGTGAATCATGTGATAAAACATGGTGAGGTGTCATTTTTGGCATTACCATTTAATTTTGTGGAACAGAATAAGGAAAGGGATATGATGAAATGTAGTGCCTCTCCTTTTAATACTATGATTACATAGAAATCTCCAAGAGGGTAATTGTAGCAGGAGGTGATTTTTTAGTGTGCATGTGGATATAATTAATATGGTTCCATGGTGATGATTGTTAAGTAGATTCAGATTTAGTGTTGGGTAGTCCTTGTTTGTAGTTATAAAATCATTCATAAGGGTTGGATTTGGTGTTTTGGAATTAGGTTTTAGGTTGGAGTTGACATGATTTTTGACTTAATAAAATAAGTTGTGTGTAGGTTCTTGGGGTAGAATATGATGGTGGATATGGTAATTTGAGGATCTGACTGGGTAGTTATGTTGAGTGTTAGGTTTTGACCTCTGTGTGGGTGTTCAGATGACATGGCGGTGACTCAAGGATTTTAGGCATCTTATTTAGGTGATGTGGTGTCAGTGTTTGAGGCCATGTGTTTTTGGGAATATTCATTTATGGGAGGACTAACTTGTATTTTTTTAATCCAATGTAGTGTGTTGTAAACTATGTGAATAACATCATTTTGGACATGGTTTATGTGGTTAAAGGATATAATTGAATGTTTTGGTATAAATTTAGTGTTTTAGTATGAGTTATATAGTTGCAAAGAAAACGATTATTGGGAATTTAGAGATGAAAGGTAGAATGTTAGTACTATGATAATGACTGAGGTATTTTAGGGTTCGTAGATAGAGGAAAAACATCAATTATCTATGATGAGAATCTTTATGGTGTAGATTTTTGGACAACCTACATCATTATCGGTAGGAAATTACTTTGGGGAATTTAACTTTTCATTTAGTGAAGGGTTCATTATAAGACTCGAGAATAAGATAGGTGGTATCAACATTTTTACACACGTAATTTTTTTGGATGGGGTTTAAGGATTGGGTGGTTCCCGTAGTGTTTTTTTGTTTCAAGGGTAAGAATGAGTGGTCATGCTATTTGAAAAGGTTGTTAAAGTCCATTCATGGGATGAACCGTCAGTTCACACTGTGAATTTTTGGGGTAGCGGAAGGGGGTTTATACCTAGGAAAACTCATAGTGAGATCATTGTTTCACTATGTAAACCATATGGGATAGGTTTTTTAAATGGTTTAGTGGTTTCTAAAATAGAAACCTCCCTTAGGGTTTCCTCTCACAGATGATCGTGGAATAAGGGGAGGATGAAACCTCCACTCTCGCTTCCTTCTCCTTGATTTGGGGTGGGTTTTATAGCATTTTCACGTGATTCATAATAATATTTCCATCACTCTTCCTCTTTTTTCCCTCATTCCATCAAATTTTATTTTGGTTTTTCTATTAGTGTTTTAGAGGAAGCAATTTCACTAGGGCATGGGTAAATCATTGAACTTGAGTGTTTTTCATATATGGATCTTAGAGTATATCACAAGTGTCTGTAAACGTTTTTTTGTTCACTATTTTCCATTAGGTCTTTTTCCTGGTAATTTTTCTTAATTTTTTGTCCTAATTCAGTGAAATTATTCATCAATTTAGTGTTTTAATTCATTTTTTTCTAGGTAATCATTGTGTATAAGGAGTGGGTCACACCAAGTTGATCATGGTTTCAGTTTCATTACATCTCCTAGTGAGTCTGACATTGATTAAACTATTTTTATAAATTGGTTGTAATAGATTAATAAATTATTGTGGTTGTGTTTACTAATGAGATCAGTTATTACGTGATTAGAGGAGGTTGGTATAAGAACATGATCATATTTATGATTAATGGTCGAGGTATGAGGCCTTAAATAAATTTGTGTCTCTGGGTTGGTTGGTTATTTTATGTTTTTGTTCCTAATTAGTATAGTTTCCATAACATTATCTATTTTTTTGAGATACCTCATAATGTTGGGAGAATCTCACGCTGAAGTAATAGTCAACATGGGTATTGTAGCATGATAAAAGGTTTCATGGTGTCACCTTGGTCGAATGGGGGACATTGTCCCTCCTTGTGGATTGTTTTGGATGAATTTATTTGTTTTCAAAATGTAAATTGTATTTTCATTTTAAAAAGAATTTTAAAAATGTTTTTTCCCTAAATACGATTTCAAAGGGAAAACTGTTTCTTTTTAAAATGTTATTTTAACATGAAGAATTGATTGATATGAAAATTTCAAAGAGAATTAGTGATCTACAAAATCAATTTTGATATGGTATTTCAAAATGATTTTTGAATTTTTTTTAGAATTTCAACCAAGGGACTAGAATAAGAATAATGGTGTGATATACACCTTGAAAATTTATTGAAAATGGAAATTTAAATTAGGTTTTTAAGGGGATATATATGGGACTGTATTTAATTTTTTTGTAATTATTTATCCTCATGAGGATAATTCTCTATTTTTAAAAGATTTCTTTAATCTTGATTGTGTTTTTCCTAGAGGTATATTGATGTCTGATTATTCCATGTTGTGTGGGTATCCCATGAGAAATTTTGTGATGAAGGAATGCATGTATTGTGTGGGTATCCTTTTAAGACCTTATTATGGTATTAGAGTGATGGTTGTTCCTCATATACATGAACAAACTCCTTATAGGGTTGAGATGAGTTTCAAATGTGTTAAAGATGTGGAACTAGGTTTTGAGTGACTAGTACCCTGATGGTAAGTTTTTTATCTGTGAGATGGTGTATATACCATGTTCATTGTTTTATATGTTTGATTCATGCGACCTCCCTCAAATATGTGGATACATACTAGTGTTCTTAATGTTTCCATTTTGGAGTCTATGGGGATAGTCTAGTTTTCTTGATGTGGCCTCCCTTGAGGTTGTAGGGATGGGTCAATTTATTGGATGTGACCTATCTTGAACATGCATGGATTGGTAGGCATAATTTTGGACTATTATTTAGTAGGCTTGGGTTGAGGACTACCTTTGGGGTTAATTCACGGTATGATGTGACACATTTAAGATGGACCTCCTTTGAGTGAGGTGGTATGGGTTGAGGCCTGTAGTTGACTAAGTGTGCCTTGTTCATTTGGTTGGTGGGTCACGGTTAGGACGATTCCCTACCCTGTGTCTTTATGTGAGGGATTGAAATAATTTTGGGTGTAACCTGACCCTGAATCTCTAATTATATGTTAGTTTTTTGGTATGTGTGAATTTCTTACTTCTAGTAGAGAGCCATAGTAGTTAGGTTTAGGTGTTGTGGTTGCTTAGCTAACGAGGGAAGAACTAACTTATATGATTATATGTGAATTTTTTGTTATGTTTCTATGTGAGTGTTTCTATAGAAATTATTAGTCCCCATATATATAATATTCATATCAACTTGATCAGAATAACACTTGGTATCATTAGGGAATTGGGAATACCTACTGGGTTGTTGGACTCACCCGCTACTTGCATGCACGACATGGGTTTCAATTTATGTGGGTAGACATTCATGTTTCCTCTTAGAAAATGGGTATTTTATTAAGCTAGATATGTGATTTAGATATTAGATCATTGAGGATGAGGACTTAGAAATATGATCGATTATATGAGTAGGGTATAAGCTATTATATTAATTTTTAGTTAACATTTATCGTGTATTGACAAACGATTCGTGTTACTTAGTATGTAGGATTTCATGCTTGATTTGTTTTCTACTTTCATAAAATGTTTGAATAGTTGGGCCAATTAAATGATTTATTGATATGATTCTTATGTATTTTATTACCTTTTCTATATCTGTTTTTAATTTCTTCATTATATAGATTATTCAATATTTTATATTTTATACTATGGGGTTGTGGGACTCACAGATTATGTTCACAAGTTATTTGGAAAAAAATTATATATACGAGTAATTTTATATTTTTTTGAGTCATGGTCATGACCATATAAAATTATTTTGGAGGGAACAACCTCCCCATGACTTGGTTAGGTTTCTGTCGCTAGTTGGTAGCCTCTAAAATAAGTGGAGGTGCACCAGGGCCCTATATTTTCCCTATGTGGGTGTCATGTGGGAATCCTAGGTATAACATTTTAACATATCCTATATAACAATCCTTAACAAATTGAGGTGATCAGGTTGTCTTTTATTTAAATCATTCATATTATAGCTTACAATTAATTGTTGAATACTTTTCATTAAGGATTATATAATACAGTTTGTAGCCAGATAAAGCCTTAATGGATACCCCAACCTATCCAAGTTATTAACATACTCAATAATATTGAATATATGAGTGGATATGGATGTTACTTAATTCATATTGCATATAAAAACACCATTGAAACCACATATCTCTTATCCCTAACCTATTCATAATAAATCCTTTTCATATTTTTTATCATCTTAAATGAAAACATGTTCATGATGGGTTTTGGATGGGATAAAATTTATCCTAACATAATGGAATGAATTAACCAAAATAGATTATTCCACAATATCACTCCATTTATATGGAATAAATAAAAGAAAATGAATAATCACATAATTTTTCTATGTTGATAAAAATCTATCCAATATCTTCACCAAATATATGACATTTGTTATTGAGAAGTAGCTGATGAACTCCTTCCTCCTAGGGTATCCAAAAACTATGTGAATCTCTGAATACATGAAAAGGATTCCATCTTCCTCATAGTTTTATAATAACTTACAGTTATAGACAGATAGAGAAAGCTATAGGGCTATATATTTGTGGAGAATTCTATGATTGGAATCATAGGGTCACACACACCAACTAAAAACTAAGAACTTGTTTATATATTCTATCCAAGGAAAATAATTAGAAACCAAATGTTAACAATATTAAATGGAATTTTTTATTAATTCTTCATAGGTTAAAACTTTTTGTATCAAACATATGAAATTTTTTAACATTTTAAAAATTGTTTTATATGATCATACTTTTCCAATCATCATCTCTTGATGATCCAAGAAAGTCACAATATCTTAGACAAGGAGAAGAAGTCTAATCCACAGGTAATTTCATTACATGTAAAAAATCATGCATAACACCATGATATTGCAAAATTGAAAAATTCACAGTCTATCCCAGTATAGATAATATTGTGATCTAATCTACCATGCCATTACCATTCATTTAGTGGATTTTTTTTGATTCCATAGCCTAAGACCACTCACCGCTATCTTATATGGTATGACACATCACCTTATGCCCAACTCCCTATACGCTATAGGGTGATGACTAATAACAAGGGTTTAAGGTGTAGTCATGAGGATCCAATACCCACATATCAGAGTAAACAAATAACCAAAAAATACATTTATAACAACAATTAGTGTTGTTATAATCCATAAAAACATAACCATGTTATAACATATGAAAATTTTTCATACAAACATGCATCTCAATGATAACCCACCTGGCTGATCACATACCCAAAATGATCAAAATAAATAATTAAACACTGGTTTTCTAACATCCTTGAGCCACAACTCTAGTCTACATCTATGCTATCTAACGTCACGCTAAAACAATTGGAATACTACCAACATGTACTTGTCATCAGGAGGTATTCTCAAGAACTAATGTTCAATGGATTCTAGAGAAGAGTGAGTAAAACTAAGGAGGACACCACCAATGGTTCCATAACATAACTAGTCAATATAGTGTATACAAGATAAGATATACCTAGAAAAATAAATAAATAATAGTTGATATATGGATTATAAGGGGTCACCCAATGTTAACCATACCTACTTCGACAATTCTGGATGTCTCTGGGAATTATGCATACCCACTTGGTGGAATATCATCACACCTTTGAATTAGAAATTAGAATATCATCAAAGGAAAAGAACCATGACCTTTAATTATATAGTACCTTTGGGGGATGGCTCCCCACCCTGGAATCAATTCATAAATCATTCACTCAAGGGGTTTAAGTCCTTACCTAGAACCATCATAATCCATCAATTTAGTAATTCCCATCCCCTATATAGAACTATCATAATATGGAGGAATTAAATCCCATCCTGGAATCATAATACATATCTAGGAATTATTACCCCAAACTGGAATAATAATATATATCAGATGGAATGGTTCCCCAATAAAAATACTATCGGGGGAATTCCTTCCCACTCAAGAATCTCATATCACATCATGGGGAGTTTTTCCCCAACCTAGATTCATATGTCACATCAATGAATTTTCACCCCTAATAGAATTATAGAAAATATTATGGATAATTTCACCCCCCCTATAATACCATCGGAGAAAATGTTTCCCCACCATGTAATCATATCAATATCATATTAAATATACCTAGATAATACACTCTCCAATAGACTATCAAATAATATACGAAAAAATGGAATCATAGCCTTCCTCACAAGGTCACAAGCTCGCCACTAGGGTGATCGTCACTAAAAACTATCCACACATCAAAATTCATACCTCAACAAGAATCTAGCCACACATTATAATATCCTAAATCCTATATTTTTCACATAAGTTCATCACATGGAATCCATTATCACTCTCATATTTCCTATAATGGAATCCACTATGGTCCTTCAGACCTGTATTAGTCTCTTAAAATAAATACCAATCCATATCAAACACCCATGGGGTTCTATCAGACCATAGGCCCTTTCTACATATTAACCTCAATATGTAGGTCCAAATACACATCCTCTTTCCACACCATAATTCAATCCAACTAAATAGGGACTTTCCTAAGATATCTGGTACTAAAGTCCATTTAAATACAACTCCAATTATTTAAATCATTCACATTACCCTCAACTGTGTCTATTACCATGTTTCAATTAGAAGAGATCACAACTCCTCATCTAGTTAATACACTCCCATCATTCCTAATTATATAAATCCAGGACTCTAAGAACATATCCAACTCATGGAACTCTCCAAGGCTCTTATCCACCCTCAAGAGGGTGTCCCCCATAAAATGTGAGATATAAGATCATCTCACCTATCACTACAATGATTAAGCCGCTCATGCATCCCCAACTATATCTAAAATATTTTTTAGGTCGTACACATCACATAACATCTTAGAACATACCTCAAACATATTTTAACCTAATAAATATCCTCTCCCATTGGAAGTATAGTTTTCAAGAGATTCTTCTTTCCATAACATCACTCAAGAACCTCCTCCAGACTTAGGAGGCTCACATACACCCTATCTCTATGATAACTATGTTTATTAATTTCATATCATTTATACCCCTTGATATATATTTTTGACATAGAATAGTTTTATATTCAATCCCTCACTCATCGGTAGTTAAGGAATCAGGTGAGGATTCGGGGGTCCATTGTAACCAAATACACTTCAATTCTACTTAGGGGAAATTTTAGGAAACATTTTATTTTTAAAATTAATGTTTAATGAAAAACGTGTGGTGAGACTTCATGCCACATAAAAATAAATGAATAAAAATATTTTGGGATATATTTAGGGAACACCTTCCTCATTCATAGTTATTTCCTTTCATCAAAGCTCAAATAACATCTCTTAAGATTTTCCTAGCCTTATCTAATCCCATTCCATAACTTAGGATCTTGTTTCATTCCCAATATTCAATTAATTAATTGTAATAATTTAATATTAATTATTCATTTTATTATAATGAGGAATAATCACCTAAAAACATAACAGACAATATTACATCATCAAAATTACATAAACCATAGATTTCTCAACCTCTCAGCATCGCCTTTATCCAATCCATGTAAAATCCCCAGCATCCTTTTAAAATTTCTTTTTTGTCTAGTATTATCAAAATAAAAACCCTATCCTAGAGATATAAAAACCATAAATTAATGAAGGGGGAGATTAATAATAGAGAAAGGATAGGAGAACCCACCTTAATCTACTATAGGAGATGGTAAAAATCCTTAATTTTTAAGGGGAATCAAAATATGTATGAAGAAGGGGGGTTCATATAGAATAACCATCATTTGGTTATCCTTACCCTAAATCCTAAAAGTATTGACCATAAAAATATAGGTATGCCTCTCTTAAAAAAACAGATTTGGAGCCTAGTCATTATGTGACTATAAGGGTTATTCCATGATGCCTATATTCCAGGAACCACTGACATATGACCATTTTTGCCATTATATAACATTCCAAAGGTAGAGGTCTTGAACCCTAGCCAACTTTCAACATGGAATGACCCAATTTCTTGTATAATGTAATATCTCCCATGAACATTCCATCATGATACCCTCTATGCACTATGGATCTCCCTTTCAACTCAACCGGTCACCCCGTTACATTACCCTTTCTCTATGAAATAATAATCCCTTTGTGGTGTGACTTTCCCTTTAAAACATGATATTTATATTCCATCCCATGATTCCCTTATGAACCCACTTATATATTATAGGACTTGTGATTTTTGGTACATACCCTCATGCTCTACGTCATGGAATTCCCATGACATATAACCCATGTAAATCTTTCACAACATGACCAAAGGATCATAATGTGAACTTTATTTTTCAATGAAAACTTATAAAAGGTGAAAATGTATGGGTCCTAAAAACAAATTCATAAAGGTTTTTATCATGGAATGGACTAGGGGTTATGGTGTGACAACATCTAATAATGGTATTTACATTAACCAAAATCTATATAAAAAACACATAATCTAGTGGGACCAAGTGGATATGGTGTGACCCCTCAGCCACACCCAAAAATTGGGAATGTCCTGGAATCTTATGTGAAAAGATTTTACTCCTATGAAACACTAACCACACTATAAATCCATTATCTATAGAATATTTCTTTTACAAACCCCTTTTCATGGTGTGATTTATACCCTTCATGGTGTCATGATGTTTCTATAGTAAAAATCAATATATGGTTCACCGCAACTGTAACACCCCGACCCCTCTAGACTGGAGCCAGTGCATTACTTGTTATATTGGAATGGGTAGAAGGCATGAAAATACCAAAGGAACGAGCAGTTTAGTAGTCTTGAATAAACTATATACATATATGTAACTCAAAATACATTGTAAAATGTTACAAAATACAATACATAATAAAAACTAAAGATTTCAACCACAATAACTCAATAAATGATCTCTTCTTCAACACATGTTGAAAGTAAAGAATGAAAGGGGTGAGCTCAAACTCTTCGTAAGGGTTACAAATAGTGGAATCACGAATCAATAATAACCGAATAGTAAACAATTTGATATAATCAAAATGTCATGGTGAATAAATCAAAAACTCACGCCATTAATAAACTGAGAATGAAACTGCATCCATAGATTTTTTCATAGTGAATACCACATTGATAGTAATAATTGATAATGAATAAAGATAATGATTATTAATTGGATTTAATTTATCTTTCACATGATACCATAATACCCTAAAACGTTTTAAATCTGTGGGTAGAAACCCGTCTGATTTTTTGAAAAAAACTCGAAGGGTTTGTCGCCAAACTGATTTGTCTCATTAGACCTACTAATGCATAAAGGGGCTATAGAAGGCCCCACCCACCACTAAATTTCCAAAAAATTATTTATAAATTGATTCAATATAAGAGAAATATTCCTTTTCAATATCTTTATAGAGTAGAGTATATGGATTCATCAACATTTCCATAGTTAAAAATAAATTTCCAAAAAAACATAGTATGTAAAATGGTATACGGTTTTAAAAAAAACATATCCATAATATGAGATTATGGATATTTAATATAAATATAATTTAAAATGAAAATTTATCTAAAATGGGAATTAGATTCACCACATATGAAATATTATGTGCACAATACCAAGTAGGTCTCAATGAAATGGAAATTCTGACAAAGTCACCTACCATATTGTAATCAATTGAATCTTATGAACAAAAGTAAATAATTACTAAATAAATCACATATTACCATGAATATAAATAGAATAATTATATTATACATCATATGTAAGTACACATTTAACCCATACAATAAATAAGTGGCGAACAATGGAAATTACAAAGAAATAAAATTGAGATAAGAAAACTCATTACAAACATTTCGACATGGTAACAAGTGTTCTTGTGAGGGATTAATGAGAGGTAAAGTGGTATAACATTACTTATATGTCATAAGGGAAGTATGGGTGAGGCACTGAAACATACCTCATCATTAGGTATTGAAAATAAAAGGGTGCAACCTAGAAGATATTCTTGAACAAAAGTGAGAGAGGGGATCCCTTACCTTACGCTCAAAGGTGTTCTTGTTTGTTCTTAACGACGTGAATAATCAATTTTATATTCATTGATTAATAACTCCAGAAAATCATAAACATGTCATTGATATTTTATAACCTTATTATGTTCATTAACGGCATTTTTATAGGATTAATATATTCAATTTTATTTTTTTGGATGAATTTTCTTACTTGGTTTCAGGATTTATTTACTTGTATTCATGAATGGAAGTTCATTTGAAATGTAGTTAAACATAAAGAATTTTTAATATATATTGTTAATGAAATTATAGATATATAAATGATCTGATAATTATTTTGGTTCTATACCATGAGGATGAATCATTTGATGAGTTAATGATAAACCCTTGGATATGGCTTGGCGGTTTTGTGCACAATGAACTTGTTTTGTATTATTATTCCATTTTATGAGTGTGTAAGAATTCCAGAATATTAAAGATGATAAAATAAATATTTTATGACCTTGTTAAACTATAAAAAGAGGTTTCATGACCATTCTTGATGATAGTAAAGAAAATTGAAAACCCGTCATCCTTGATTGTGATAAATTAACCCATCTCAGATGGTGTTTGCATTTATAGTATAAAAGGAGGGGAAAAGAGAGATTAAAATGAAATATTACATTAGCACAAACAAACACATACATGTATAATACTGTAATTATCATGTCATTTGGATGAGATGCGGTGATAAGGGAGAACAAAATAATGGAACTTTTAAAAGTAATTGAAATGAAAAAGAAGAGAGGTTCACCTCTGGAGTACTCTGTGAGAAACTCCTTAAGGACTTTGTTTTTGGCCTTTTGGTGACCCCAGTAGGTCTTGGAAGTGGGGAGAGGTCTTGGTAAGAGTATTTGGAAGAGTTTAGGCAAGTCTTGAAGCTTGAGTGGTATGGAAGAAAGAGGGGGTGAGGGGTGATTTATATAGTGGAGAGGAGAAGAGTTTTCTTAATATTATAATCCTTAATTTATTATTTCTTCACAAGACAGTGAATAGTAAGTATTACATGAACAAGAACAATAATAAATGCATGTGACTTGGAACCAATTGTTCTTACATCAGCAAATAATCATCAATGGCACAATAAAACCTGTTATTTAGCATTTATTGTAAATTATCGCAATTTACTATTCATCAAAAATTCATGTATTTCATAAAAATCCCAAAAAATCTCCCTAACCATTTTTCAATGTGTAGAATCCAAAAATGAAGTCCATTTTTCAAAAATAATTTTTAAAATATGATTATTTTAATATATAATTAAAATCATTATATAATCAAAAAATATAAACACTTAAATTATTCAAGTTCATTTTTAAGGTGCCTAAATTTATTTATACATTCATGGGTGTGGATACCATTCATAAAAGTCATATTAATATTCTTTAGGGTAAGTTACTATTCATAAGTATAGGTTACTATTCATAAGGGTTTGTTACTATTCACCAAAAATTAAGTTAATTCTATCAGACTCTAAATATCATCCTAAAAACAACCGTGTATGTCAGATTTTCAAAATTCAAAACACACAAGTGGAAAATTTAAGTTTAATGGCTAGGATATGACTATCTCCTAAATAACCAAGTGTTTTTTCAAAGAAACTCAGTGCTTTATGAAATATAATATATGACCTGAATGTATCTAAGAGAAACATACCATAAAATATTTGGGGTGCTATATTATTCCCTCCTCTAGAAATTTTTTCCTCGAAAATTTCCATTTATAAATCCCACAAAAAAGATGTGGGTGGTTATTCTTCATAACATTCTCACATTCCCATGTTGCTTCCCCCATATTCTAGTTTTTTCAAAGAACCTTTACTAGATGAGTTGTATGATTTCTCAATGCCTACTCCCTTGTGTTAAGAATCTTGATAGGAATTTCATAATATGACAAATCATGTTCCAGTTCTATTTCATCATAGGTGAGTACATGCATTGGGTCTGGCATGTATTTATTCAACAATGACACATAAAACACATCAAGAACTTTAAGGAGACTTGGAGGCATTGCTAAACAGTAAGATACATCCCTGATTCTTTCCAAAATTTCAAATGGTCTGATGTACCTGGGGCTCAATTTCCCTTTCTTACTAAACCTTAAGACACCCTTCCATGGAGATACTTTCATAAAGACATGATCTTCTGCTTGGAATTCCAAATCCTTTCTCCGGTTGTCAGCATAACTCTTCTACCTACTTTGGGATGCTTTAATATGGTCTTGGATTGTATTCACCTTTGTCATGGTCTCTTCAATAAGTTCTGGGCCTATAAGTTTCCTCTCCCCAACTTTGTCCCAAAAAGTTGGAGTTCAACATCTCTTTCTATATAATGCTTCATATGGATCCATTTGAAAACTATATTGGAAACTAATGTTGTAGGAAAATTCCACCAAAGAAAAGTATTAATCCCACAAACCTTGTAAGTCAAGAGAGAATGATCTCATCATTTCTTTCAGAGTTTGAATAGTCCTTTCAGACTGTCCGTCAGTTTGGGGGTGATAAGCAGTACTCATACGAAGCTCAGTATTCAAAGCCTTCTGGAGACTTTTGTATAATTTTGATGTAAACTGGGAATCTCTATCGGAAAAAATAAATATAGGCTCACCATGAAGTCTTACAACTTCATTAACATAAAGTCTTTCTAAGCTATCAAGTGGTAAATTCTCTCTTATTGGAAGTAAATGTTCTGATTTAGTGAGATGATCAAAAATTACCCATATTGCATCATTTCATCTTGGTGCCCCCAGTACTCCAGTGGAAAAATACATTGTAATGTTATCCCACTTCCACATAGGAATAGGTAGAGTATGCATCACTACATTGGGACATTGTCTCTCTACCTTCACTTATTTGAAAACTAGACACCATGACACGTATTCTACAATTTTACGCTTTATATTATCCCAACAAAAATATTCCTTCAAATCTTTATACATCTTGGTGCTACCAGGGTGCATAGAAAAATTTGAGCTATGAGAATCATCTAATAGTTCAATTTTTAGCCCAGGTACTGATGGAAAACATAACATCTTCCAAAATTTCAGAACTCCTTCCTCATACACGAATTCTTCCATTCTCTCATCCTTGACAGCATTAATTTTCTTGTGTAGATTCTCATCGTCAGATTGAGAGATTTTTATCTTCTCTAAAAAGGATGATTTAGCTATCATTTGAAATAGGAAATTTGTTTCCCCTTCCTTGATAATTACCATATTCATCTTTAGTATATCCAAAAATAGAGGATCTCTCTCAACCTTCATTTGAGTCAGTTTTCTATGATATTTTCTGCTTAATGCATCTTCCACCTTATTTGTATTTCCAATGTGGTAGTGTATTGAACAATTGTAATCTATGAGTAACTCGAGCCATCTCCTTTACCTCATGTTGAGTTATTTTTGTGTGAAATTTTTTTTCAAACTCTTTTAGTCCATATAAATTACACATCTTTCTCTGTGGAGATAATGTCTCCATATTTTCATAGTAAATACTACCGCTTTAAACTCAAGATCATGAGTTGGATAATTTTTCTCATGAGTATTCAACTGTGTTTATGAATAGGCAATAACTTTATCGTTTTTCATAAGGACGCAACCCTGTCTATTCTTTGATGCATCACTGTATATTACAAATCCATCACTTCCAGATAGAAGAGTCAAAATTGGATCATTGACCAGTCTTTTTTTTAATTCCTTAAAGCATTTTGTACATTCATTTGTCCACACAAACTTAACTCCTTTACGTGTGAGCCTGGTTAGTGGGTCAGCCTGTAGGGAGAAATTCTGAATGAAACGCCGATAGTAACCTGCTAAGCCAATAAAACTGCATACCTTGTTAATGTTTGTTGGTGGGAGCCATTCTTGGATTGCCTTTGTATTTGTAGGATCAACTAGGATTCCATCCTTAGAGACAATATGTCCTAGAAAAGAAACTAATTGAAGCTAGAATTCGCAATTGATAAACATCCCATATAATTCATTTCATCTAAGAGTTTTTAGAATAATCATCATGTGATCCTCATGGTATTCATAGATTTTTGAGTATACCAGGATATCATTGATTAATACCACAAGAGAGTTATCAAGATATTTCTTAAAAAATATATTCATTAAATCCATGAAAATAGATGGTGCATTTATCAATACAAAGGGCATCACTGTAAACTCTTAATGCCCATACCTGGTTTGAATTGTTGTCTTAAGAATATCTTCATTTCTCACACGTAGCTGATGATATCCAAATTGAAGGTCGATATTTGAAAAGTATTGAGCTCCATGAATTTTATCAAATAAATCATCAATTTGGGGTAGAGGATACTTATTCTCTATCGTAATAGTATGGATTTTCCTGTAATCAATGCATAGCCTCATGGATCCATCTTTCTTCTTAACAAAGAGGATAGGGGATCTCCATGGAGAAACACTAGGTCAAATAAATCCTTTTTCAATCAATTCCTCTAGTTGTTTCTTTAACTCAAATAATTACACGGTGGCCATTCTATAGGGATTCTTTGATATAGTCCTATAGGGATTCTTTGATATAGTCCTTTCACTAGGAATTAAATCAATAGAGAACTCAACTTCCCGCTCTGGAGGATGTCCATGTAAATCCTCTTGAAATAAATCAATGTATTCTTTCACTATGTGAATTCTTCGATTTTAAGATTTCCCTCCTCAGCCCTAGATATTGGGTTCTCTTCCTCTCCGTGAATTGAATTTAAGAGATCTACTGGGGGTGGGTCTAGATAATAATCATATGGCGAGGTCTCTGCTCTAAAGATAAGAGATTCTATGAAATTT
The DNA here is from genome assembly GCA_963277665.1 of Viscum album. NCBI lineage: Eukaryota > Viridiplantae > Streptophyta > Magnoliopsida > Santalales > Viscaceae > Viscum > Viscum album. The sequence goes on from OY728163.1 coordinate 40,538,156, forward strand.
TCAAAAATTGTAACTTCCTTTTTCTTGCAATATATCTTCGCATCATAATGTGATAGTAAATTCATACCGAGAATTATGTAAAATTCAGTCATTGTTATGAGGATAAGGTTAGCAACTAAATCACATTTATGTGTCACGAGGAGGACTAGTTGACATGAATTTGTTGCAATGAAGCATCCTCTAGGATTTTTGACTGATAACTCCTTTATTAAATAAAATTGGAAATGTCTAATTTTCATGCAAAACTAGAAATATATAAATGAATGTGATGATCCACAATCAAATAAATTGTCGGCTAAGTTTGAGGAAACAATTAAAGTACATGCCACCACATCATGAGGAACATCAACTTCTATGGTTGTAATCGCATAAGATCTACCGTGCTCTCTTGGCTTTTTTCTGAGGCATGTTTCCTTGGAACTTAGGACAATCATTTTCATAGTGTCCCATCTCTCTACAATTATAGCATTGAACATCATCAAATTATTTCTTCCCCTTACATTAATGAGATTGATGACCCTTTTCTTCACACTTATAGAAGACTCCCATGCCATTCAATCATTTCCCGAGATGATTCTTTCCACGGTTCTCGTATAATGGGAATTTGTTCATTCCCTTATTCTTCTTTGGTTCTTCACCTTTCCCTTGGTTATCAGAGTACCTCTTTTTATCTTGGTTTCCCTTGAACAAATTTTATCTAGAAAATTCCTTCTATGTTTTGATGGAACTTGATACAATTTCATTATGTGATGAAAATGTTTGAGAAGCCAGTTCCCTTTGAAGACATGGCTTAATAACTTCAATGAAATGATAAATCTTGTCTGCTGAGTCACGTACCTAATCTACAGCATACCTGGCTAGCCTTGTGAAGGTACCCTCACACTCTGCAACACTATTTTATTCCCTTTTCATTAAAACAAGTAATTTACTTATCATTTAAGTTTGTTTCTCATGAGGGAAATATTTTTTAAAGAATATTTCCTTAAAGGTATTCCATTATATATCTTCTATTTCTTATTCCTCTATGGTATTCTGAATCAAGGACCACCATTGATCAGCATCTCCCTTGAGACAATATACGGAAAGTACTAACTATTCATTTTCATTATAACTTAATGCCATGAATATATTTTCAAGGGACTTGATCCATTGCTCAGAAACCACTTTATTAGTATTCACGCTGAAATATTGGGACTTCTGCCACATGCAACGATCCAACATAGGTTTGGAAAGGTTATTCGTTACAACCTGAGTAAGTTTTCCCAATATGGTCATGATCTGTTCTGCTCCAACATTAACTGTGTTGACATTCTCAGAGGGAAGATCCCTACATTTCCCATGAGTATTGATTCCCCTTCATCCATTAGATTCCATTTCTAAAAAATGGAACACACTAGATTAGGGTATTAATCATAATATACAATCTTAACATAAAAAATACTTAGCATAAATTGAGATCCTACGCATGCCTAACCCCATAATAAAAAAATGGTTTATTTTTTAGGAATAATTTAAATTCCAACCCTTCATAATGGATTGTATAGAAAATATGACTTATCCTAAGAATATCTCTCAGGAGTTTCATAACCAAGAGTGCTGCAAGGCTCATTGTCGTCTACCAGGATACCCTAGGTCATGCCTGAAACTCTTTGTCGGAGCATTCACTCCTAGGTACATTTATGCCAGAGCCACCTCTACCTGCTCGTATCCAGACAGGGATGTATTTACTAAAAAGATTCACATAATCTATTCATTAACAAAATACCAGGATGTTCTTATACGTTCATCGTCAAATACTACCTTATGGATTTCTACTCTAATGTACGTTTTCTAATCTAGTTTCCATGTTTTCTACTAAACTTCCTCTGATACCACCTGTAACGCCCCGGCCCCTATAGACCAGAGCCGATGCATTAATTGTTACATTGGCATGGTTAGAAGGAATGAAAATACCAAAAGAATGATCAGTTTAGTATTCTTGAAGAAACAAGATATATAGATGTAACTCAAAATACATTGGAAAAGGTTACAAAACACAATACATAACAAAAACTAATGACTGCATTCACAAGAACTCAATAAATGATCTCCTCTACATCACCTATTGAATGTAAACAATGAAATTGGTGAGCTCAAATGTTAAATAAGGGTTACCAATAGCAGAATCATGAATCAATAATAACCAAATTTTAAATAATTTGATATAATCAAAATGGCATGGTGAAGAAATGAAAAACTCACATCATTAATAAACTTAGAATGAAACTTCATCAACAAATTTTTTCATCTTGAAAAACTCATGGATAGTAATAACTGATAATGAATAAAAATAATGCTTATTAATTAAACATCATGTATCTGGAAAATGATACCCTAAAACCATAAACACAGTTTAGTTATGTGGGTAGAAACCCGTCTAATTTTTGGAAACAAACTCGAAGGGTTTGTCGCCAAACTGATTTGTATCATTAGACCTACTGATGCATTGAGGGTCTATAGTGGGCCCCACCCACCACTGTATGTCAAAATAATTCATTATACGTTGATTCAAAACAAGTGAAATATGCCTTCTAAATAATCATATAGAGTATAGTATACAGATTCATCAACATTTCCATAGTTAAAAATAACTTTCCAAATAAACACCGTATGTAAAATGGTATACGCTTTAGAAACCAAACATATCCATGATATGAGATTATAGATATTTAATATAAATATAATTTCAAATTAAAATTGATCTAAAATGTTCAGTATATACACCATATAATAAATATTAGGTGCATAATACAAAGTAGGTCTCAATGAAATGGAAATTCAAACAAAGTGACCAACTATATTGTAATTAATTGAATTTTATGACCAAAAGTCAATAATCACTAAATTAATCACATAATAAAATGAATATAAATATAATCATGATATTATATATCATATGGTAGTACACATATACCACATACAATAATTAAGTGGCTAACAATAGAAATCTCACAGAATTAAAAGTGAGATAAGAAAACCCCTTACAAACATTTTTGTATGGTAACGAGTGTTTTTGAGAGGGATTAATGAGAGGTAAAGGGGTTTCATGTTATCTATATTTCATAAGTTATTTATGGTGTAGGTTATAAAACATACCTCCTAATTAGGTATTAAAAATAAAATGGTGCAACATAGGGGAGATTCTTGAACAAAAGTGGGAGAGGGGATCCCTTACCTTACGCTCGAAGGTGTTTTTGTTTGTTCTTAACGACATGAATAATCAAAATTAACTTCATTAATTAATAACTTCATTACCTCATAAACATTTAATTGCTATTTTATAACCTTATTAAGTTCATTAATGTCCTTTTTGATAGGTTTTAGAGATTAAATTTTATTATTTTGGAAGCATTTTCTTACTTGGTTTCATGATTTGTTTACATGTATTCAGAAATGGAAGTTCATTTGAAATGTGGTTAAGAATCCAGAATTATTAATATATATTTTTAATGAAATTACAGGGATATAAAGTATCTAATAATGATTATGGTTATATACCATGAGGATGAATCATTCGACTAGTTAATGATAAACCCTATGATTTGGCATGGCGGTTTTCTGGACAATGAACTTGTTTGGTATTATTATTCCATTTTATGAGTGTTTAAGGATTCCAGAATATTAAAGATGATAAAATACATACATTATGACCTAGTTAAACCATAAAAAATGTTTCATGACCAGTCTTGAATATAGTAATGAAAATTGGAAACTCGTCTTCCTTGAGTGTGATAAATTAACACATCTCAAACGGTGTTTGCATTTATAGTATAAAAGGACGGGAAAAGAGAGATTATAATGAAATATTCCATTATCACAAAGAAAATACATTACATGTATGGTACTGTAATTATCATGGAATTTGGATGAGGTGAGCGAGAAGGGAGAATAAAATAATGGAACTTGTAAAATGAATTGAAATAAAAATGAAGAGAGGTTCACCTCTTGAGTACTTCTTGAGAAACACCTTAAAGCCTTTGTTTTTTGCCTTTTGGTGATACCATCAGGTCTTGGAGGTGGGGAGAGGGATTGGGAAGAGTATTCGGCATAATTTAGGCAAGTCTTGAAGATTGAGTGGTGTGGGAGGAAGAGGGGATGAAGGGTGATTTATATACTGGAGGGGAGAAGAGTTTTCTTAATATTATAATCATTAATTTCTTATTTCTTCACAAGACAAGGAATAGTAGGAATCCCATGACCAAGAACAGTAATAAATGAATGTGACTTCGAACTAATTGGGATTAAATCAGCAGATCATCATCAATGACTCAATAAAACCCTTGTTTAGCATTTATCATAAATTATCGCATTTTACTATTCATAAAAAATTCAAGTATTTCAGAAAAATCCCAAAAAATCTCCCTAACCATTTTTCGATGTGTAGAATCTGAAAATGAAGTCCATTTTTCAAAATTAATTTTCTAAATAATATTATTTTAATATTTAATTAAAATCATTATTTAATCGAGAAATACAAACACTTAAATTATTCAACTTCATTTTTAAGGTGCTTAAATTTTTTTATACATTCATGGTTGTGAATACCATTCAAAAGAGTCATTTTAATATTCATAAGGGTAAGTTACTATTAATAATGGTAGGTTACTATTCATAAGGGTATGTTACTATTCGCCAAAAATTAAGTTAATTATATCAGACTCTAAATATCATCCAAAAAACAACTATGTATGTCAGATTTTCAAAATTCAAAACACACAAGTAGAAAATTTATGTTTAATGGTTGGGATATGACTATATCTTAAATAACCAAGTTTTTTTTCAAAGAAACTCAGTGCTTTTTAAAATATAGTCTTTGAATCAAATGTATCTAAGAAAAACATACCATAAAATGTTTTGGGTGTTACACCAACCCCACTAAAACATTCATCTGAAATACCTCTTAGGCATTGAAAAACACCCAAAAACATCTCCTTATCGTGTTATACCACTAAAAAACCTGATATTAGTATCCATTCTTCAAACTTCCCCAACCGAGGAGACAAAAAACAAATTCCCTAAAAATCTCATTGCAAGTGATGATGTGTGTCATTATAATATGCCAACCACAATACATCTCATCCTAGAAAAGTGTTACTGATCTTATAGCTAATAATATTGACCAACCTCATTCATTAATTCACCAACTTTTCTACATGGTCGATATCTAAAAATAGAATTGACTCCCATTGTTAAAATACAAATATAAATTACACTACACATCAAAATCTAGACCATCAACTTACATAAACTAGCCCAGAAACCCCAACACCATGATACCTGATCCGGAATTTACATATCCAAAAGGGAATTCCTAGTCAACATGGGTTGGTGACTAGAACTTAGAATCATAAAAGTTAAAGAGGCAATTAATTTCACACAAACACAGTGCAAGAAACAAACAAATATCGGTATGTTCAAAGAAAACTCACAAAGGAGACAATGCTTGAAGTTAAATAGGTATATCAAAATCCAAACAGTACATCATCAAAGTACCATAAGAACAAGAAAAAAACTAAAACATTTCGAAGGTATCAACACTCCAATTCCAAATGGTTAATAACATCCACATTTTCCAAAGAGGCACTTTCCCTCTACTCAAACCTGGTAGAATAAAATCTATAAATTCCCAAAGGAAATGGTAGTGTGTAAGCTAAAATCCCAGTAGGGTCTCACCAAATTTTCCATAATTGGATTCCATAAAAATAAACCAAATCATAATTTAAATTTTAAAAAAAAACAGGTGTGGAAGAAAATTTTCATATTTTAAACAAAACATTCTTTTTATTTCAAATGATGGAAACATTTCAAACAATCTATTAAGTAAACATTTTATACAAAGAAGATTATATAAATCACTAGTCATGATTAAAACAATTTCACAATTAATGGAATATATAATCCACATTAATCACAATAAGTAACATGGTCATATTACATTTGGTATAATGGTTTCAAGTTAAGAGATCCTAACACACCCATATCAGTGATCATGGAATATGTGTACACACATCCCTCATGCTTAGACCGAATAGTATTCATCAATGTTCCATCAGTAATTTTATCTATATAAATAGATTTTAGTTATATTTTTCATCATTAATACATTTCTATGGAATTATTATCCTAGAATTCTCATACCAAATAACCCACTAACTACCCAAGATCTCATGTTCTCAATCATTCATTCAAGAATTGGTAAATCATTTCAAATCAGTTTAAAAATAAAATTTTCCCATTTATAGTTTCAATATGCTAATTTAATTCCTAAAACTGAAACATGGGGTTTTAATAAATTCATGAAATTTTCAAGATAAATTCAATAATAGGTTCTTATCAGATCAATTTAAGGAATTTTCCTCAAATATCAATTTCAAAACCAATTTCAGAAATTACACCTATTTAAAATCACACCCCAATTTTAAACTTCATTTGAATTGATGGTTTTCAAGAAGCATTACATACCAAGTCAAAACCATTTCCAATTTTCATCAGATTGGGTTTTCAAAATTTAATTGAAATAAATTTTAACAGTCAATAAATTCAAGGGTTATTCAACTTTCCAATCTTAGATGGAACCACCTATAACATCCTGGCATGACTGACCACAAAATCGGTAGCCTGACTGGTGGGTTAGATGGCCCAAGTGTGCCACCCCTTACACTACACGCTTCCAAATAGAAGTGATGTTCTAATGGAGAAATGGTGGAGAGACTATACCTTCAATCATAGAGTGTAAAAGTTATATAGAAATATGAAATAACAGACAGTAGATTAGAAAATATAATATATGACAAAACAGTGGAAGATGAATATAATATCTGAGTAAGGGTAGCCAAGTCCACATATACAATGATGCATGTCCATGAAATACTGAAATATACAATAAAAATATACAAAATAAATAAAATAAATAGATCCCAACAGATTTTAACTCCACATGAATCTTGTGTACTAGCTCGGACCTGATCTCCTTAGCTCCCAAGTACAAAATTGAACACAAGAAATAAGTGAAGGACCTAAGAACATAAATATATACTTAGGTACCAAATGACACCCATGAAGGGTGTGAGATATAAATCTCAGTAGGCTGGAACACAAAGTGTCTTGGCTGGTCCATTTTGAATGATAAATAAATGAAAATTTGCAATAATAATAAAATAAAACTGATAACAAATAATTAAAGGCTACCTCATCTCAAGTTCCCAAATGGAAACCCTCCCAATACCACCTGTTTCGGCCTAAGATAGAAGTTTTAATAGGTACTTGTGAGATTCACAATATATACATATACACAAGGACAATAATAAACATGGAAACCAAGGAATTAATACCACCAAGAGTGCTCTGGCATAGGATCTCATGTTCATTTCATCACATAAGGAATTCTCTAACATAAGTAAAGAAGAATCACATATGAATCATGAATGTAATCAATCCATCCATAAAAAAAGTTGTGGAGTCCTGATCCCATCCAAGGTTATCTATATAGTATCCAAAGGGTCACTACAGGAACATATCATATTACCAATACCCCTGAGTTTGTCTAAGGCAACCCATGCAGCATACCTTGTATCACTCAATGTATGGGGACTCTGAGTCTATGCCATGTATCTCACATAGGGTACTAGGTATCACCCAAGGCATGGTGTATCCATATTTCCCATGATTTATTCCTTGGTTTCTCTCCTGGGTAACAAGTTTTTATCACAATTATAAGTAAAACCATCAAGATAGCTCGTACCTAGCAAGCTAAATTGTTGCTCTCGACACATCAAGTAGATCCAACCAAGCACGACAATTCCATCCATGGTATCCTTAAATTAGTGAACACGTTATCTCATAGCATGTATCAAGTGTTCCATACTAACCAAGTAAAATCACAAGGTAAGGCTTATATATAATTACATTCCATCAAATAATAATCTCAATAACACATGCTAAATAATTAACAAACTATACGATTCAAGCTAAACAACTATGGAAAAATATATATGAAGAAGCACATGGCATATCATGAATCCAATAACATGTCAAAAATATCAATTCAATATCCCAAGCTAAAATGATTGTAAAATCATAGCATTTAATTCAATAAAACCTATTTTTTCATAAGCAATGAGCACATGGATTTAAACACAAATCCAATGAAATAATCTCATACACTACTGGAAAAATCCCATATACACATGGCTTCAAACCATGGGTATAGCCTTTGAAACCATGGGTATAAGATGGGTAATAGAGGCATTCGTATAGCCTTGATCTATACCCATAGTTTTGGAAAATGTGGGTATAGGTCCACTCCATAATGTTATTAACCTATACCCACAGTTTGTAAAAATGTTTCTATAGGTTTGACAAAATATACAGTTGTGGGATTCTATCCCTAAACCACTCTTTTACTCTTCTAGTGCCTAACCACTATCCTATTTCGCATTATATACTTAATTATATATATTTATATAAACCGTGGATATAAGTAGAAAACTGTGGGAATAAGTGTTACTTGGAATTTTTTTTTGTCCAGGAAACTTTTTCCCACCATAATGTAAGAATGTTATACACATAGGTTTGGAAAATCGGGGGTATAGGTCATCAAAAAAATAACCCTATAACCATGGATTTACAAAAACCATGGTTATAGGTCTTGAAAAACAGCCCTATTCCGATGGTTCAAAAAAAATCATGGGTATAGGATCCCATACAATACATATACCCACGGTTTTAGGGAAAATGTGTGTATATGGGTTTCTATACCCGTGGTTTTTTCCAAAACCATGGGTATAAGTCCATTTTCCAGTAGAGATAACATGGAATAATGGAAATCAAATGATTTTTGAAAGAACCATAGGAACTCAAAAACTTTTATAATCAATTTAAATATAAAGAGTGATGATTGAATCTCATGTCCCAATCTCATGGCCAACCATTTATCTTAATTAACCTTAATTAATTAATTCATATAGTAAAAGAGAAACACCCATATGATTATATAACCATTTAACGCATGGGAAAATGGCCATTAATGGTGGGAGCACCCAAACAGGTGGCCAAAAACCAAGAGAATGAACCACATATGGGTTTCACCATGAGGAAATGTCAACTTAGGCTTGAAAAACTATTTTAATTAATGTATTTAACAATAAAAAAATCATTGCTGGAAGGTCCCAGTGAGCGGCACAACGGTGCATCCCTTGGCATTGAATTCCACATAGAGACACAATTACCATCTTTGGGTGAACAGAAGGAACCCTTAAACTTAAAATAATATCTCAAGAATCCAAATTAAGGACCATATAATTTTCAAGGTGGGTACACAAGACTAAAATTGGCACACATGACCCATACACACCCAATGTGATGTCAAACAAAGCCTTTTTGCAAGCACGGACTATAGCCCCAGGCCCAGTTGTCTAGAAAACCACATCCACACCCAAATTATTATCTTCTTACACTAATGTTTTTTACTATATATTGAAGTGTCCCCCCCCCCTCTTTGGGGAGATCCTCCAGAAGTTGAACCATCACATTGCTACGCATGAAACACCTTTTCTGTGACAGTGAGAAATCTATACAACCCTCAAGGTATGAGATCTTGCATGACATGTCCCCTAGTGTCCTACTTCATATGATACCATAGTATCTTGACCCTAACCCATTTATTTCAAGCCTAAGTCAAGTTTTCACAAAATTTCCCTCTTTTATGCACCTCCTAGCCTTTGGCGCACCCTAATCTTGTGTTAAACATTAAATTTTGTACAGAAACCTCAACGATTTCATGAACCCTATCTTTTATGCTCCATGGCTTCTTAGATTATCAAAAAAACATGTTCAAGATCCTATTTCACATTAGTCTCATATTTCTCATGTACCTCTCGCAGGCATCCCTCTAGGATTCTACATAGTGATTTCTTGGTCCTTCTCAAGGTTTCCCCTATTACGTTTCCCTGCATATTTATTTTTAGCATAGGTACACAAATCCCCCTTTATTTTCATCATAGGGATGCTAACATGGACATCATGAGTGAACAGTCCTCCACACCATTCAAACATGGAATTTATGAATCCATCCCCTCCCAAGGGAAGATGAGAAATAGTTATGTAATCTGAAGGGGTGAGGAGTGTATCCCCCAATTCCGAGAAACATTGTGTAAAATTTACTTGAACTATCATCATTGGCAAATGACATTAAACCGTTTCCCTACCCTATGGAGTAAGTGCAGGATAATCCATGTATTAGTGGCATAGGATAGTCTTCATATTGTCTACCCACACATGGAAAGATATCATTATCACATGGGATTATATCCTCTATATAGGGAATTATATCCTCCTGGGAAATTATCTTAACATAGGCTCGTTTCCTTTCTTGTAGGAGGCAGCACTTTTCTCCTCCTCACCCCCTCAGCAACTGGGTCAGAGAAGGATGGGAACTAGAGATCTCTCATCTCTCTCCCTTTGAGTTGTGTTACCATGGGACACTTCCACATGTAATCCCCATCCACAAGGAATGAGTTCCTCCTCACATTGAATGAGATACTCATCAGGTAGCTTCTTTGTGTAGGCCCCACATCATTTATCGTCAACACACATTCCGCGACACGATGGTTAGGTTTACTAATTCCTCTTATTTTTACACCGAGCATGACTCCCCTGGTATTAGAGGTTATTAATGACCATGACATCAATCCATCCCCCTGGGCATCCCTCTTGGAGAAAGCCCCAACTATGTGTTCCATTTCTAAAGGCATCCTCCTTAGGTGCAATCCCCAACGTCCCATTTAAAACTATGTGGACATTGATTCCAAACTAATTGGGATATGTAGGAAACCTCACTGAGGTTCAATCCCAATACATCAACCTTCCCATGAATTCCATAAATTTCACCAACACCACCCATAATCCTTCCAGATTTTATCTGGTTCACCACATCCCGATGAGATAAATCCACGCATGTGGGTTATTCCTATATGTAATTTCCTTCCACACCACTGATTATCTTAAAAGCACCCAAGTATATCACATGTGTAATCACCACACAATACATTGAACTAAATGGGTTTTTTTACTCTCTTATAAATAGAGAACGTAGGATGCCTCTCTGAGGTTCAATACCAACCAATTGTAAAGCATGGTGTCCCTCTCATAGGGTTGTACCTCCCTAATCCAGTTATTGTGGTCTCCAGATCAACCTTCATGGTGTGAAATATTCCATTTATTTGACACACCCCCTAGGTATGCCTCAATGGGCAATTTTGACCCATCCATCTAGTAAACCTTTTAGGTGCTACCTCCAAGGGATTTACCACTCTGATCTGCCATCATGGGGTGTTCTGATTAGTCTCTTTTCATCTCTTCAAGATGTTAACCTATAACCCATATCATACTACAACCTCATATTAAATATGTTATACCTGAGGAAAATCATAGGAGATAATCCTCTAGAATGAAACCCTCGTTATCACCCGGGGATTCCTCAATTTACAAGCCCATGAAAATCCCTCTTATGAGGAAAAATATTGATCACCAATGTTCTTGCATCTAGACAGTCCAACAATGCCCAACGTGACTAACCCCTAGACCAAAGGTTTTTGTCCTATCAGGATCACATGGAATTTTCAGACAGAAGAAGCATGACTAACCTATGTCCAAAAAGATATGGTACAGATAATGAGTTACATGGACACAACATAAATCTATATGGGATAACCAGACTAGGTGATAAGTTCCAAGGAGGAATCCAAATAAAGAGAAACTTATATCCTATCATCCCATTTTGATCAAGGCGCATAAATATCCATTGAAAGTGATGGAAGTATACCACCTTTATATATAAGGAATGTGGGGTAACAATAGCAGTCCAGTACATACAAATATGTGCAGACGTAGTGGGCGTGCCCTGACAGAAGAATCATAAATAGAAATAGTGAACATGATGTGAAACTCTTATCCTAAATATAGGGATTCGTATCCTTTGATACATTAGTAGTTGAGAATATCGTCAGATCCAGATATCTAGTGTTATATCTGACAAAGTAAACAATGATCCTAGTATGGAACTCACCAAAATTGGGGTAGTTAACTCTTGGGCATTTCGGTCTGTGACCATGTTAGCATGGATCTCTCTATCTCCAACTATGGAAGATTAGACGACATTGGGGCATCAAGAGTTTCTTTCCTAATATCAATTTTGATAGCTGAATCATCATACTTTATAGGACCTAAGCTATATTAAATCAATTTCCCTCCACCCATAGACATTGGGGCTTAAGAAATGTCAATGTGAAAATCCTGCATGACTCCACCTCAACCATGAATTCATCTACGACTACTGCTACTAAGAACCCATGCACCATCTCACCCTCATAGATCATTAAGAGGTGGTGGATGGAAACCCAATATCATGGTACATGTAGGAGGGAGTCATTACCACATGACATATGGAACGCAAGGTCTTGGAGGCTTCTATTCTTCACTGAAACTATCACCCACATGGGTTGCATAGGGAGACACTGCTCCCCACTTCAAAAACTACCCACTTTGGGAACCTATTCCCGGAGCATTCCTATGACTCGCTCCACTATGCATATGAGTTAGGGGATTTCCAAGTCTTCTCAACTAAAACTGCTTCCTGGGAGCCACCAAGGTGAGCTCCCAATAGGCCACATCAACGCCACCGATGACCAATCCATCAGGCCGAGGAATAAGTGATCTACACCATTTCTCTATCGATGCTGGTCCGAATAACCAGATCCCAACATCAAGTTCAAGCTCAAGGGGACTCCAATCAGGTGCAACATCTTCCAAAACACTCAAGGATCTATCCACCATAAGTGAATTCCACAATATCCATTCCACTTTAGAGTATGAACTCATCAATTCCCAATTAATCGAGACCCAAACCAGACCATAGGAAATGTGAGTTGAATATTGTAGTCATTCGAATAACCAAAAGTTCTCATGGGGTTATCTTTTATGATGAGATTAAGTATGAAGGCCCTCTCTATACAATAACCAGCCATAGTGGAGGTCCTCCCTACTCTTAGGCTCACTATTGAGTTCCTCCCCAGGTTCTCCTCGTCATTACAAGTTGGTGGTCTTCCCCACCTTGTCGATATCCAGCACATAGGTCCTCCTCATGCTTATAGTTAATATGGAGGTCCTCCCAGTGCCACATAACATCAACGCAAAGGTTCTCCTCACACTATCCCCATCTCAAATAGAGGTCCTCTGTAATATATCACTGACCAAAGTAGAGGTCCTCCCCACTTCATTGATGATTAGTACGATGTTCCTCTTCATACTCTCACTTTCATCTAACATAGAGGTCCTCCTCATGCCACAACCAGCAAGAGTGGGGTCCCTCCCCACTCCTTCAACAAAAAACATGGAGGTCCTACCCATATTTCCATCAGCTCAAGTGGAGGCCCTCCTCACTCCTTCACTCACCAGCGTCGTGGTCCTCCATATGCACCCAGAAAGCAGTACATAGGTCCTCATCGTACTCATACTTCCCAACATAGAGGTCCTCCCCATGTGTAGTTTGATCAGTGTGAAGGACCTACTGGAACCTCAATTCACCCATGATGATTTCCTCCCCACTCTCACATCCAACATAGAGGTACTCCCAATGTTCCTATTGTCCAAATAAAAGGTCATCTCTACTACTTCAAAACCCATAGTGGAGGACCTCCCTTCTCTCACAACAATCCAAGATGAGTTCCTCCACACTTTGACAGTAACCAATACGGAGGTACTCCCTATATACCAGTCAGCTCATTTAGAGGCCCTTCCCACTCCAGCGGCCAAAAACACAAAGGTCCTCCTTGTTTAGAAGAACATCCCTACTCAGAAGATATATCCTTGTGTATAAGATTTAATTGTCTCCAATGAATTTAAAAATCCATGAATCACCGAGTTATTGCCAATATTGTTTGCTTCTCAGATTCTAAATCTTAATGGGAATCCATGATGGATCATTCACCCCAATTCATCTACATCTATGTCTGTGGTAGGATCTTGGCAGGCAAGATTCATCATCCCAAAAGGTGAGATCTACAAGATTCAAAAATCCATTCACAGGTTCATCCAAGACGAGAAGGATTTGTCTCCCTTCTAGGGTCTCATAGTGAAATCATACTTATCATAAACAGCTTCATTCTCTTTTTATACTTAAGATCATAAAGTTTTTTTATTGAGATTTCTAGACAATGAGAACTCGAAAGACCCTCCACTAATAGTTATTGCCCTCATACATGAGGTAGTGGTATATAACCAGTCCTACTGAGACATGATGATTTGGTTGGTATGACCTCTAAGGGATGACATGGAATATGGTGATCAATCATCCCACACAACAGCTTATCCACTGGGCATTCTACAATTGCACTGCTCAACATCAATGTTTCCATTAGTTCCTCAACCACAACTAGTCGAGGCATGGTCTAATGAAGAGTCGTACCCTGCTTCTGAACATGGAGTCCTTATGGGACACTCTAGTCTCTAATCATCTCTTAGAAGTGTTTTTTCTAAATATGGAGCCCAAATTTGACATTCTATAGGCCCTCACTCAAAAATAGTTCACGTGCTTCATATCAAACCATCTTGGTGAATCTTTTTTCCTTTTTGACCATTATTTTTTCTACTAAAAAATAGGATAATTTTGATAGCATCGACTTGCAGTGTCACATGGTTGATTTGGTAGCACTTCCAATGGTTTAACACCATGTGTTGCCAAGATAGCACCAGACCCTCCAAAATATATGTATCCAGAGAATAATGGTTCTATGTAGAATTATTCATGAGGTACCCTACATGTGAAAATTCGAATCTAGGTGCAATACTCTACTCACCACTTCAGTCCCATCATGTCAAAAATTTCCTCTCCAAGTGATATTGAGGATATGCATCCAGTTATAGTCATAGAGAATATGGATGATCTTAGTTTATTCAGATAGAAGAACATCAATGTTGTATCTAGTAAAGAAGACCTACCCCATGGATGGTGCAGTTTTAGGTGCACGAACATATGGGTGTCCTCAATCAGTTTCAAAGGCAGGAACATGTCCTCAGAGAGCTCTCTGCATCAATGTCAGCTAGTTGAGACACCAATATGGGTAAGGATCATATCAGAACCTCTAAGCCCTTTAAACCATCTACTTCTACATAGAAGACAGAGGTTGATTCCACCATATTTTCCTTGCTATAGCAGATCACATATCCAAGGAGGCTCATTGACGATATCCTTACTGATCGCCTAGTAGAGTGACTCTCGTACTACGGCAATCTTTGGTACGATCATGTCCCTCCTCTTCTGGGGAGGGGAATCCACAAATCATTATCATCTAACTTCCCCCATTGATTTTGGAAATATCACATATCTTGGAAAGGTGGAAACTAGAGATTATGTAAAATTTCCACAGAATGCATCACCAAATCCTCCCAAGAAGTGTGATAACCCCCCTAGGGATCTAGATCGATCCTCCCCACAAGAAGCTTTATAGGTTTCTCCATAAGCTTACCCACGAGCTTTTGAGCCAGCCTATCACATTGATGAGTGTGTCAATGAATTTTTGGTTAGGAATCCTCATCAAAAAATGAATAATCACAAAGATGATTTGATATCTACTCTCACTGCTACTCCCGAAGCCCTATAAACACAATAGGTGGATATCCCACTTGATGGGAAACCATATCTAGTGTGAGTTGATGATATGAAAGAACCCCTAGATTTCAAGAATCCTACCTTCATCCCCTTCAATGGGATGGGTGACCCAATGAAGCATCTCTCCCACTTAATATCAAGGTGTGGACCCATGTTGGGAACTCTTGAGAAGGATTAGGCATCCATGATCTAATGTTTTGTGCATAAATTAGAAGATCTAGTGTTTTTTCTGGTACATCTAGTTACCCGTTGGCTCTATCACTGATTTGGAAGACTTCCGTAGGAAGTTTCTATACTAGTTTTGCTCCACCACGTGTAAGACTAGAATTTACATCCTTTTCAAGTGAAAGAAACTTCCCGATGAACATGTCAAAGTATATGAATCCAAATTTTAGTGCCTCATGTACTCACTCAATATTTCTCTGTCTCAAGAGCATCTATTAATGATGTGGAAGGGGAAAGTTTAGACCGATCTGGTCTCGTCTCTTATCACTCAGAACTTCTCATGTGGATTCTGGGATTTCTCTGATAAGGCTCAATGCCTAGATAAATTCTTGTAGCGATCCATGCAGGAATGTCCATTTCCTCTCTTGTATCTTGTAAGAAGAATATCGTGGAAGATACTGTCATTGTGGTATTGGTAGAGGTTTTAAATCCACTAGATATTTTACCAGAAATGTTTTTCCTAGTGCATCCTCTGCAAGCGTAGCCTCACCAAGTGTAGAAGACTCACACTTATCTTCACCTAGAGAAAATTTTTATGCACCACCCCACCAAGAACCTCCTCTTAAGAGAAACAATGTTCCTTCATTCCCTTGTCTGCCCCCAGCCTCTCATCAAGTTTAATATCCCAAATCTCCCTTCCCAACTAGGATAAACTGGAACTACTCCTTCAAGTATGCAAAGGTCCCCAATTATTTCCAGAGTACCTTGGAACATGGGGACTTAAAGCTATCATAGTGCATAAATCCACATGAGGATGAGCTCATTGATCGCTGTGGACAATTCCCTTACATCAAGATCCTTGAACAAAGAATCCATAAATTATATGTGTCCAAATTTTAGTTCTAGGACCAAGTGGAAAATGTTTTTGTCAGATTGGGATCACTCTCGGCATAGGTGACATATGTATCTACTGATATTGACAATGACAACAAAGGTTCTAATGAATGGAAGTGAGTCTCTAGTTATGGAACTCAAGAAGTATGAAGACTGGTTGCCTCATAAAGTAGTTGATCATTCCAATGGAATCATTTTTTCTCATTTAGGATAGGCCAAGCCTCCTAAAGTTTCCTTGTCTTCTTTGGATGATGCTTCTACATCCACATCATAGTCTTTCGTGTATTAGATGAGTAGGCACCAATGACACAAGGGAATGAAAATTCCCAGGATGCCGATGAAACTTTCACACACTCTTGGTGATTTCATGCCTATATAGATGGGAATAACCCCATAAGTTATTATATTATTGGATTAATCCTTTGGTGGGGAGAAATAGAATGCATCGATGAATACTATCTAGTTGGTGGATCCTTATATGGTTCCTGAAGATGAGGAGTATCAGGAAATCCCCCCAAATTTCATTAGTCGACACCATTGATGAAAGAGTTTAGGATATGTGAATCATAAAAATTCTCCAAAAAATGCCTCTAACTAAGTTTTACAGACTACCAAGACTAGACAATAGGTTAAACATAGATCTCAGCAGGAACAATCATCTCATTCTATTTTTTCAAATTTATCTCTGCTACTGATCATGCTACTCTACTAGAAAGAACAATCGCGACCACATCATTATCAGTCACATCCTGTAGTGGATAAGCCTTAGCCAAATGATAGTCATCTAGTAGTTATTCTGGGTGGGTTGTCTAATGTGTAATAGGATATTTCTATCACCATCCTGAATCCACCGGTTCAGCAAGCAGTTCCCATTGTACGTCCCGCCAAAAGAAAACCACCTTGCAGGTAGAAATGTGCATTTATCAAGGATGTAATATATTCATAAGAACCACTCCAGAATTAATGAAAATATATTGATCCTAGAGGTTATCTTACTATTATAATAGATATGTGAATCCCTCACATATGCAGTGAAAACCTCATATAGTTTGAAATAGAGGTAGTGGCTGCAGGTATCTCTTATACTGAGGAAGTAGAACAAGCAGAATGTTAGGTCATCGTCTCATTCTCTAGATAAGATTTATGATATTTTGTGTTGGGGAACATACACACATTTTACATCACCATATAGTCCAATGGTGTGGAGGTCTACCACTGTTTAGTTGATACAAGTTCTGGGATCAATAATTTCTTGGTCAGAATTCTCCATAAGGTGGTGTTGACTGAAGCAGATATGAGTCCCCCTGACCTAATGATTCATGTTTATAATAGGAACAATGAGACATAATCTGGTATAAACCAGTTGAAGACCCAGTTTTTTGGATTGGTAGAAAACACTGAATTCATGGTTGTCTTATAGGATACCACTTACAATGCGCTAATGGGTAATCCATAGCTTCATCTGCATGTAGAAGTTCTATCATAATATCATCAATGCCTCAAGTACTCTCTAAATGGTTGAGTAGGTGTGTTTTAGGGTGATTAATCACCCTTAAAATACTATGAAACCTACTATATGGTTTTCAACAACTATTAGATAAATTACAAGCATGTTCAGACCAATGAGTTTGAGAACACAACCACTTTGGTCAACCCATGGACAAAATTGGATGATTATTTCATCCTCTCAATTCATCGGTTTGAGGCCACAACACGGACATGGTACATTGCTTTTTCATTATATATAATATGGGAATATGTGTACCTAGATATAAGGAACATTAGAATATTACCTCATACTCTTACAAAATAATGACATGGGTGATTCCAGAAACCCCTACCCATGTGAAGTATAGAGATTTGTTTCCAATGGCCACCATTCCACGACATATACATCTATTCCACGGGGTTAGTTTGAGTCTCCAAAAGTTGATCTTCCACCATTTCATTGAAATCAAACATGGAAACTATGGTATAAGGACTGATATAATTAGGTTGACAACTACAGTATTCATGGTCTCTACAGAGCAGGAGTCTCCCAAAGAGGATTCCTCGTCCATCGCACAAGGTGACACCATTTTTTCCCCAGAATCAGTTATCCTAGATGGGTTGTCTCCTCTCACTAATTCCCATGCCTGAGAAAATTAGGAGTATTTGGAAGGCAATACCCCCATGTTTGAACAGGGTTTATCCACCGCTATTAATGGGCTGGTACAGGTGAATCTCAGTACTGAGGCAGATCCAATACAAACCCTGATTAGTGCATCCATTCCTATAAAATAATAGCAGTAGTATATTGATTTATTTAATAACAAAAATGATATTTTTCTTGTAGTTTTTAAGAGATGTCGGTAATAGACCATCATATCTCTATCCACCATATTATCCTCCCAGTAAGTCGTCACAGGTTCAAACTACCTCCCAAAAAAATTCAACCCTATGATGGTGCCATAGAAGAGGTCAAAGTTTATAATCTCATAAAATAAAAAATCTCCATGTAGGATCATTACCCCATGTGGATAACCAACATTGTTCCCTTTAGGAATAAGAATGGACATATTAGAGTTTGTATAAACTTACAGGATCTCAAACACCACTATTCAAAGGATGATTTTCCCCTTTCTATGACAAATTTGTTGATTGACACAACATTTGGGTTCTAGGATCTCTCCTTCAGGGATGGGTACTTAGGATATAATCACATTAGGATGGACCCTGAAGATGAATATTCTACCACCTTAATATTTACACAAGTATCCTTGAGCTATCAGGTAATTCCCTTCTATATGAAGAATGCAGGATGTATATATCAGTTATCCTTGAACAGCATCTTCTAGTCGATCCTCGATATGCTACTGAAATACTACATGGTTGATTTGGTGGTCATATCCCACTAGCATCGGTACCATATCATAGATCTTGAGAAGGTGATTATTTTCCTCTGCTCCCTACATCTGAAAATGAACCATTAGAAGTGTGCTTTCGGGGTTACCTCTGGGAAGTTTCTCAACTTCATCTTCAGATATATAGGCATAGAGATCAACCCAGAGAAGATCGAATCCATCAGCCAGATTACTCTTATGAGAAACCTATGGGAACTCAGAGCTATTCAAGGCCACTTATCCAACATATGCCGATTCATCAAAAATTTAGGCCGAAAATGTAATCACATGTCCTGGATCATGAAGAAATGTTCTACCTACCAATGGGATGAAGAGTGCTCTACAACATTCAAGGAAATCATAAAGTACCTACTATATCTGCTAGTTATGATGCCACTCATCTTAGGGTATTCTTTGGACCTTTACATGACCACCCTGGAAGCATCCCTTGACACCCTACATGATCAGAAGAGTAACAAAGGGATAGATAATAGTTTATACTATCTCTATTAAATGATCCTCAACATGGAGATAGATATTATCTAATCAAAAATATATGCCTCACACTATTCTTCGCAATAAATAAGTTATGGTAAAATCTACAATATGATGAGATATAGTGGGTGTCCTGTGTAGACATTATAAAGTATATCCTAAGCCTCCCCATATTGAAAATATGTTTTGAATTTCGGGAGGTAATTCTCCAGCTATTCAACATCAAGATATTCCTGTAGAAATCTGTCAAGTTTTAGGCATTTCGAGACTTTCTAGCTGCCCATCTGGCCCCTAAAGATCAGTCTTTATATCTTGAAATCCCAGAAGAGTCCATCCTCTTAGTATATTAGGTTGTTTCATGATAGAATATGAATCTCTATAGTGCCTCTCTGATCCCAACTAGTAGAAGGATCAATGATCTTGGACACAACAGGGTAGGCTTGGGGATTTTCTTCATCACCCCGACACAGGTTGTCCTTCCATACTTGTTCCTGCTATTAAATGGTTTCACCAAAAATGAGGCAATGTATTAGGATCTCATTTCTGTTTTCTAGCTAGATACCGAGATTGATTTTCCCCTCTTTCATATTAATGGAGAGTCCAAGTTAATCATCAAACAGATCAATAATTACTATGTCTCTATGAATCTAGAACTCATACCCTTTCTAAAGAGCACTCGCTAGCTGATGGTTTAGTTACCTTCTCATCCAGAGCAAACTCATGTCCCCTGGTCATAGAATGGTTGAGCCAACGCAGTGTAAATTCTGGCCACAACCCTTGTAGATCCCAACCATGAAGACTTATTCATCCTTGTGGTGATCTGAAGTTTTATCACTTCCTTCATTCCAGATGATGATGAAAGATAACAATAAACCACTTGACCACCAGTGCCTCCACATCTAGGCCTATAAATCCCCCCTATACTGAAGGAAACACTGATTGGGAAACTCCTTTTATCGAGTATCTCTAGTACAGAATTCTCCCATAAAATTTAGTTGAACATGAGATAATCCATTAGTGTGCCGCTTAGTTCAATCTAGAAGACTCTCCAAAAATGTGGGTTTAACAGAATCCTCCATTGCTTCATTAAAAAATATGAAATTATAAAATTTATGTAAGAATTTCATGTCGGGATCTACATTGCTCACTAAGAAAGGTTGAGTCTATCTTTCTAGATTCTTATATTGGGATACTTCTGAACCACCACGATCTATGACTGTATCAAGTTTCCCAATAGGTACCACACATGTTTTCTCACATAAAACTTCATTCATCAACCAATATATCTCATCCATACTACCATTTATTGTTATACATTTTCATTATAGGGACTTGATGTCATGGGACAATATCCACTAGAAATAGCTCTCCAGTGTATGTTCATTCTTACTGCAATAGATTTCTTCTCCAAGTGTGCAGAAGTGATTCCTCTCAAGGAATTCAAGGCTCAATAAGTGGTAAAATCCATGATCCCTTACATCATTTATCTTTTCGGAGTCCCTCACACTATTCTCAGTGACAATGACAATAACTTATGGTTTGATAAGTTGAAGATGTTATATTTATAGTACTACATCTAGTATAACCATACATCCCACTATCATGCGTAGGTAAATGGATATATCAGGGCTTTCAAAAAACACTTCTCAAACATTATATATAAGATAGTGGGTTAGAACAATAAATATTTCCCAGAGAAGTTCCCCAATACTCTCAGGGCATATCAGATGATGACTCACAATTACACCTAGTTTGTTCCATATTCCATGGTGTATGGAACATAGGTGGTTTTTACAATCAAGATCTCATTTTCATCACTCTAAACACATGTCTTTGATCATCAGACATCAGACAGGGTATCTGTGTTCCATCTAACTAAACTATAATACCTTGAAGAAAACAATCTTTAAGCCTTGAACAATCTATAGAGACACTAGAACAAGATAGGAAAATTGTTCAACAAGATGGTTCACCTCCACTCTTTCCTTTAAGGTGATACATTATTGGATCTATGAATGCTCATAATACTATGTAGGAAGCCAGAAAAGTTAAAAACCAAGTGGTAAGTACTGTAAATCATTCATAAGGTTTATCCCAATTGTTCATACTCTTTGTTCTCTAAGTATAGGGAGAATATCAATCCTCTAAAAAGTCCATGTTTCTCAAGAAATACATTGAATAAAATATGAACCAACGTGTTTTAAGTTATATGAACATAAACTAAGAACCATATAGTTCTAGTTTCATGACTTTAAACTAAAGAGCCTTAGCATCCTAGAAACATGACGTTAAACTGGGTGCATGGTACATGATCTATGACATTAAATTAGAAGTCCAATTATATAAATCACGACTTTAAACTATGTACATGTCTTCCAAGGGAGTGTATGGTGCAGTGAGGATATCCTTGGTCCTCATTAACATCATGTTATAGTTTTTGTTCCATACACATCCTTTTTAGAACACATCTCCCCCCAACATCCTAGTTTCATGATGATAAACTACATTACATTCAATGTCCTAGATTCATAATGATAAAATACATAAGAACTAGTGTTCATACTGCATGACAATAAACTACATAGATTGGTCTTGTCACATGACCTTAAACTATGACATCATCATCTGGATCGCATGAAAAAAATAGTATAGCATCGTGTTGCTTCATCATGATAGGGAATCACTTTTGGCACTAGTCATATGAGGCACCACATAGAAAGAACTGTGTATGGATTGATTCCTGTCTACATAAGATAAATAGCAATGCTCAAATTTTCCATCCTGTTCCAGCCACTCAGAAAAATAAAAACAAAAACCTCTCTCCCTATGTATGGGTCAGACCTATGTAGAGAGATCATTTTTTCCATAAACTATGTGAGGCTTGATTCTAATTATCATGGGATATTTAGTGACACATGAATATTCAATCTCAGTTCCATATGCAATCGTCTCCCTCTTTCATGTTTGGTCAGCTATGTCTTAACCACATGATGATAAACTCCATGAGATTTTAGAACAATATGTGGATAGATTTACAACCTTATGGGATATTTATCGATGCCCATATGCTTTGTCTTTAGGCGTAGCTACAAATTCACCTCCCATTTTTTCCCCTTAGGTCCCATTTATGGCACACAAGACCCATTGGCATGCTTTTGTTTGGTATTCCTTCCATCTGTTCCATACAGGCATCTAGAGGAAAAATCTAAAAAGCCTCCACAGAAAAATATGGTGAGTCATTAGGCTTCCTAAGACTTCATTCACATAGGATTTGTTACTCCTCCATGTCATATATACCCATTTTGTGGAGCATCCTCCCCTAGTCCAAAACACCATGACCTTAAACTGAGAGCATATAGTCTGAGAATCATGACATTAAACTATGTACATGTATCTTCTATGATGTTTTATCTAGTGATGATCCTTATTTGACTCACTTACATTGATTTTTTCATAACTTCACATTACACATATCCACTTGAGATACCGTCCTCTTTGGTCCAAACTCTATGACCTTAATCTAAGAGTCAATATCCTCAATGCACAATGTTAAACTACAACCATACCCTGACCAAGTTCAAGATTCACCTTGAAATTTTTAAGATGATTCATTTCCTTTTATAGTGACAATTTCCCTTACGAGTGCTGATTATCTATCACACTATGTTCCAGAACAACCTGCGGCTTGATTCTCATCCTTATGGTATATGTAGTGACACCCATACCTTTTTTCCATAGTCCTGGCCATAGGTGTATCCACATTTTTTCCCATTGGCCTATGTTATATTCCAAGAAACATGACTTTAAATTTTTTTTTCACATTCTAAGATATAGTAATTTAAACATTTTTCACTATCTGAGTTGGAATTCCACATTCAGATATTCACCATTCCACACTTTGTGTCTTTCTTGAGTTGTATTTATATTATCATTAAAATCCATATAGACCCCCAAATGGTGATAGTCTCATTCCATTATGACTCTCCTCCCTTTTATGGGAAACACCCTAATGGATCTCTAGAATAAAATGACAAATCATGTGTTTTGAACTTGTTCAACAATTGATTCTACATTTTCTCGCCCCATTATTGACACGTACGATCAAGATCACTATGTTTTGAACACGGTCAGTAGTCAATACTTACCCACCAGTTGTCCCTTTATCAAGAACATGAAATTATGGTCTTAAATACTTTCTACACTCATGTTTTTTGGTGGAATTCCACACTTGTTATCCACTCTAATGCATGTTTTCACATATCAGGCATCCCCCATTAACCATTCCTTGTTTCCCACACCGATCGTGGCTTATGTGGGATTAGAAATTCTGGTGGGATGTGTATCAATGTGTCTAACCCACACATAATCATTTATTGATCCAAAATATTTGAAATTAAACTACTACCATCACTGGTAAAGTGTGAAGTGGCCTTGGGGCCCTCCAGACCATATTCACGTCAGGATTACCACCATGTCACACTACATATTCCCGTTTTGGTAAGCCTTATTCCCTTTGGTCCAAACACCATGACCTTAAAATAAGAACCCATTTAGGGATGTTTTGGGTAACATGGGCCCCATGGTCCTCATTCACATTGACATCTGACTATTTCCTAACTCTTTTGTGGCATGAAATCCTCTTTTGGATCATTAGTGTTAGGTTTTTTTTTCACGACACACAAATGTATTGGGAACAAACATTTCCTAGTTTGTGGAACATGGATTTAAACTATTGGAAAGGTTCCAAGAAGTATAGACTAAAACTATGTGCAATTTCATGGTCACATAATGTTAAACTATAGGACACGTCCTTGTTACTTGATGTTAAACTGCACCATGCATCATGCACAACGTTTGAAGTTAAAATGCGTGTTCATCATCCTTAGTTTCCTGATGTAAGACTACAAGGAATCTAAGGATCTCTACAAAAGTTCCTATATTGATGATTTTTATCTACCATATTTTTATCATATTCTACTATCACTAAAAATCCAATACGAAACTCCCATAGAAGATGGGATTGAACATTGTTCAGACCAGTACGCCTACACCAGTGGGTTCTAATCCATAGTGGCGTAACTCTGAGAGTGTTGGATGCCACTATAAAATTATATCACTCCACTCACACACTTTGTATTCACATCACTCATATCTCCATCCTATTCAATATATTAAGGGACCCTATAATGGCCTGGTCTCATGCTTCTTTGGATCACCTACCAACTTGGTCCAATGTCCCCGAAGACTTCAAACAATAATTTGAGAAATGTAATGTGTTTCAACAAGTTCAGTGGTTGACCCTCATTTTTTTCCCCCTATCAAGTTAATGGTATGGATGTTGTATTTCAAACATGGTCAGTAGTTATATTGATCTACTATACCTCTCTCTTCTTATTCTAAATTTTGGGTATTGTGACTCACACTCCCCATTCCCCAATATTTAGATAGATTTCAACACCTCTAATCTTGTCCCATTTGTAAACTAGAGAACGTTGGTAAAAGTAAGTTGGATTCCCCAAGAGACCAATTCTCTATCCATATCCTCTCTCATCCTGAACACTCTAGATGGTCAGTCAACAATAGCAGACCCTGATTTTTCGATGGTTATCTGAAACTCTCATATAAAGTGAACAATTATGTGTACATCCCTTGTTCCTCACATATGGCATGACCCACATGAGATTAGGGATTGGTCATTAGTTGTCTCAAAAATATGATTCAAGTGATATAATTAAAGAAGACAAATTAAAGTGTTTATGCATGAAAAAAAGGTTTCTAAAACAAGTAAGAAAACAAGTTGAGGTACAACAAGAGTCATACACATATTGAAGCCTCTCATGAGTTCTAACAAAATTTCCCCAATAGCTTCATCTAGTGATCGAGAACATCAACTCTACCAGCCTTTAATATATGGACCCAAGGATGTTTTGACTCCACCTATGCTCTGATTCCTCTTCATTGGTTACTAAATTAATATCATCAGATCTTCTCTATTATTCTAACTAATCTTCCTAAAGATCATAATTCAGAGAAGTCACCCCCTTCATTTGGATATCATCCTCCTCTAGTTGATCCCTCAACTTTCTGATGATTTTTAATAAGTTTTGATGAATAAAGTATGATCTCTTTCTTGATCCTATAGGTGTTGAATCTCTTGGGAGACTTCTTGAAGTTTGCACAAGCTACCAGATTTATCTAGGAACCCGAAACATCCAAATTAGGGATCCCCTCCTACATCATTTTAGTAAAGAAATCATGATCTATCACATTAAGGCCTCGATAATACACCCATCTGGAACCTAGGATGGGTAGAAAATAGTAGATTGACGCCATATGGACCACCAGTTATGATTCTAGGTTCTGTTCAATGAATCAATGAATGCTTCTCAACACCCTGTTCTGGATGATATAATTTTATTCAACCACATGAATGTCAGAATCATCCATCTCCTCATAATCTGTAGGCTCATACTCTATGAAAACAACTAGGAGTTCTGCACTAGAATCTTACTTTAGTACTATTTATAAGGGACTAGGCTCTATATCATGAGTATAGTCATCTTCTATTAATTATTCTTCATCAGCCTCACCACCTCCAGCCTTGTGTCCTGCCCCACTAGTGGCATCTCTCGCAACCACAAATTTATGTTTGTTTGGGAAAACTAAGACTGGATCGGTTTGGATGAGTAGATCTACATGAGCGATATAATCCATCTAAATGGATCTTGTAGATTCTATGGACCCATATTCTCACTAGTTTCATAGTTTCTGATAAATTAATGGAGCAAATAACCTTAGTCAATCTGCTTAGCCAATGGCAGGTATGCCTTTGTGAAACAGAAGACTTAAAGGAAATGAGGGCCGATGGGTCAAGATATTGGGTCACCTTAGGGACTTCCACCAATAGAGACCCTTAAGAACATGTAATTTCAATGATTATAACCATCCCTCCTTTCGGTGTTTGATCGGGAGAAGAATAACATAGGTATACATTGATTCTAAATCTCTGTGAAAACCTAATTATGATTAGGTAGTTCAAGATTTTTATTTACCTTGTAGAGGAAAATTTTTAATGATAATTTATCTTGGAAATTACACTTCACTAACAGTGGGTTCCACCATATGAATACTAGGGCGTGGTCCCCTGTATATTACAAGAATTACCAAGAGTTTTGATCTTTCCACACCGACCTCCTTGGTTGGCCTACCACTAGTTGCCCCATCAATGATCAGTTCACCACTTCCCTCAGCCCTGGGTATAGGCCCTGGAGCATCCCACCCCCCCCCACCCAATGGAATATTTTCACCCCCTATAGTGGGGACTGCTTTATCAACATCAAGATGTTCTTGTGAAGGATAATTTTTGGTTAGTGGATATGAATAATGAATGTAAAGGATCAAAGAATATGTAGGTTAAGACTTACCAAAAGGTAATTAGTGAAATCTGCCTCAGATCCTGAGATCACTCCACTCTCATGAGGACTCTCTTGATGAGAATATATTCCATGATATCCCTCATCAATAAATCCTTATCCTTCTCCTTCTTTAGCTTATTATTCTTCTTTTTATTCTTTATCGTCATCGCAGTCATCCTCGGGCGGTGTTTCCTCTCGATCTAAAACATGGTCAAGCATTACCTTTACCAATGGGTGAAGTTCCTCATATTGTCCCCTTTGGAATTCATAAATATCCATTTCCATCAGTTACACATGCCTGTAGTGGAATTCGACCTTGTCCACAACTTGAATGCACCTGACTTCTAGAAATTTGAGATCGAACTGCTTCAACTTCCGCATTAGGTCTTCAAATGCGATCAATTGTTGCTATGCTCCCCTAGATGACTAATGTTTTGGGAAGATAGTGGCAGTGAATGGATTTGAAATATACCTAATATTTTTTTCTAAAATCCTATTTGGCTGTCCCTCTAGGTAGCTTTTGATACCACCCCTCTTAAAAAGGTGGAGGTGCGGTTGTGCCTTGTGACGTCCCCACCATTGTGGTTCCAGCTTGTGTCTCCCTAGGTGCCTGACTTTCTTCATGGGTAGAAGCTTTTCTTCCTTCCCATTTCTCTAGCTCCATGATCGCAAGATTGATAATCTGAATGTGTCTTCATAAGATTGCATATGGATATGCCACCACACCGTTTTTGGCATGTTCCATTAATAGGAAAACATCAACGTTCATAGGAGGAATCCTGATTATTTCTAAAATTCCTGCAGTCATTGGTATGAACCATAGTTGGAAGAGGATACAGTGGTTCCACTCTTAAAGAACCTTCATATACACTATTTTCTCCACCTATTAATGGAATCTAAACTTCTATGAAAAACATGATGGCTTGAATGGATTGAAGATAAGCTTTCCATCAACCTAAGACACCAAAACGCCACTCCTGAAACTCTGTATGTACTCTCTATACACCCATGAACCTTGAAACTTATCCAGTATTGGGCTAACTAGAGTGTGGAAGGGGTGGAAGTTGAAATTTTTTTGGTTTCTAAAAATAAGTACAACTACATCATTGTGTGGTTTCAGTGGTCAAACAATAGAAATTTTCAGTAAGGATGGACATGGACCAGTTCCTGGAGGACAGATGTCATTCGTAAATTTAGATCTTCCTGGATATGCCACAATCCATGCATGTGGGAACTAGAATATCCAGTAGATTCTCTTAAGAATGCTTCCCCTTGAGATGCATCCTAGAATGTTGTAGAGCCTAGCCAACATAGTAACTCCTAGCTTAACCCTTTGTGAGCTTCCTGGATCCCCTCCATCACAAAGGTCACAGAAATATCCCCATATTTGTGTCCCTCACCAACAACAGTCACCCTCTTAGCAAAGTGGCAACAATGGAGGCATAAAAAAACAGCGGGTCCCAGATCTTGACCATGTTGTACCCTCATGTTTGATATTCTTATGCCTACAAGATCACCTAATATGATACCTTATTTCCCCTTTATGACATGATCAGACACAACTTCCCTTGGACTTGCATTATTAACCTCAGATCCTTCTTAAGGAATAGGTCAACCCATGCATGAATTAATATGTCCTTATAGATGAATTTTATATTTATCTTCTCCTTCACAATATCCACGAGATTTTATAATAGGATTGGGTTCTTCCCATGATCTACCCAGGTATGCTTTGGCAGGAGGAACTAATCATATTGGAATCCATCTAGAGGAATACCTCTAAGGAAGTGAATGTCCCATAAGTTGATGCCAACTTCACTATGGTGGAGGTGGAAAATGTTTGTGTTTGGAGGCCATTGGCTAAGGAGCTCCAACAGTAGCTCCTTCTAGGGGTATATATGGAATTGTGACACCCATAACGCTTCATAAATCCTGATGTTTCTCAAATAATATCCAAACACCTCACATGTGTAGTGTACCCATAATTCACATGCCCATTAACTTTTGAATCTCACCACAGACCCTTGGTCCCAATCCTTCTACCACCCCATATTTTCATTCCTTGTGATACTTTTAAAGGTACTGGCATAGTGGGAAGGGTAATCCTCCTCTACCGACTCATATCTCATGATCGTCATATTCTTTTAATTAAAAACATAGATATCCATTTTCCCAAGATCTCTTTAGGGCTGTTCATGAACATTGATGTTGAATCACTAGAGGTTGTCTTCACAAATGAACCATGACAACGGTGAATCAGCTTAAAATCCTAGAATGGATATTTCATCTAATATTCCAAACCTCCACAATGGGAGGTTGTCACTTAGGATCTAATACTTCTATAACTGTTTCAGCATTCTCAAGAGCATCTACTTTTTTGATATAAACCTCTTGGCGTGATGTATCTGAGTGTTACCAGTCATCATTGCTCTTCAAATAGTAATGGAGTCTTCAATCTCAGCAACATTTTGTTGACCGATCATTTTATTGATCATGAAATCCAAAGGATGGTGCATGAAACACTAAGGGTTTTGCATGAAAAATGTATCTCCATGAAAAATAACAATTGGTATACGTGGAAAATGTCATAATTTTTTCGAAGCCTAAAGCACAGAAAAAAAATCAGCAACCTTGAAAAAGAGTGGATGATGTTATGTTCTTTCACACAGAAAATTCAAACTTAAATGCATGAGAGTGGTTTCCATATCACAAAGAAATTCAAGGTACCATATATAGGTCCCCAACATATATTTATAGTTGTGGACCAAGTATTTGTGTGTGCTCAAGGAATATTATGCACTCATGATGGATTTTTGTATAAACCACTAGGAATGAACCCCTATCTTAAATGATTCCCCCCAGAACCTGATCTTCTAGTCCCCTTTCCACTCATTATTCAAGGGGTGTCATTTTTTGGTACTGAATTCCACATAGAGCCACAAAAATCATGATTGGGTGAACTGAAGGCACCCTTTGACTCAACGAAACATCTTGATAAACTAAATGAAGGTGCACGTAAGTTTCATGGCAAGCACACAAGACTAAAATACATGAAAAAGACCCTTAGATACCCAATGATACATCAAAATAACCCTTTGTTCATGTGTCTGCTATGGATCTAGGCTGAGTTTCCTAGAAAACCTTTTTCATGCCCAAAATCTTACAAGTCTCCACTAAAGGTTCTTTCTATATATTGAAGTCCACCCTCCCTTCTTCTGGGTGATCCTCCAAAAGTTTATGTATCACTCTTATATTCATAAAACACCTTTTCTAAAATAGCATGAAATCCATGGAGCCCCCATTTTATGAGATCTTGTGTGAAAGGTCACATGGGGGTCCTCTTTTATGTGGGACCATAGTAGATTGACCCTCTACCATTTATTGAAAGAATAATTAAAGTTCACACAAAATCCCCGTCTTGACCCTCTACCATTTATTTGGGAAGTGGTAATGCGGCATAGTAACTATAGTCCACCACGTGCAACCGTGTGTGGACATGGTGGGCATGCCCTGATGGAAGCATCAGAAACAACTTCATTTGAAATGCATAGAAACAACGACAAAGGGAACATAGAAACCATACCTCGATGTAGTAGTGTTCCACTCACCCATTATTGAGGCTCGATTTTTCCAAGAATGGAAGAAATATAAGGGTTTTTAAAATGCACTGAAAAAAGGTTAAAATATGTTTCACCCAAATAACTCAAAGAATGGAAGAGGAAACTAAAAATAGATGGGTTCAGAAGGTAGAGATTACTGAGGGAATTCCATATCTTTATAAGGTGAAGTACTTGGGTGTTGGATGATGAAGTTCCACCAAAACCCCTTGGATGAGGGAGTAAGATCTCCACACATGAAGGGATGGTGTAAAACCAACTAGGAATGATATGGGATGAAGAAATGTGGTTTAAAGATTTCATTATGGGTAAATGGGTTGTTTCACCTTCAAAACTAGGTATCATGGTTCGGCCAAACCATTCTCCAATCATGCAGCACCCACTTCCTAGGAAACCCACCTTGAAAAGTTTACCTAATTGTGCACCAATGATGTGATAAATAGTATGAGGCTACAACTAAAGTGGCACTAACCATGCGAGATAGGTACATAGTTTTGTTAAAATATTCACAACCCATGTGCTTCACACCTGGTCACCTGCTTCATGCACAAAAATTTTCTACTGGGGGCTGTACGGTTTCGTACATATGGTGCTCCCAGTTTAGACCACCCAGACATGTGATGTTTGGGGTCCAACATTCTCAAAACTCAATGAGACACCCAAGGGACCCCTCAATCTTTTACCCAAGGCTAAAAATAACAATTTGGAGTGGTCTAACTTCTGGAACTAAAATATGAATATTGGTTTGCAAAAAGTACTATCCACTGAACAACACAATTAAAATTTCTTTGTGACTTTTTATGGTCAAAAAACATGGGACACTAAAATCTACCCACCTTAGAACTTATCATCCTTGAGAATCCTTGAGAAAATTAATAGAAGATCACTTGACCTACTATGGTCATGAAGACTCTTTCAAATGGTCATGTTGTATTTCCAAATTCCCATCACAGATCCAAGCATCACATTATCGTACAACACAAAAACCATATAAACTCAAGAACGAGTTTATTTCCAAGAAGAAACCTCAAGATTGACTCTACCCAATCCCATCAAACTAAATACATGATATCCACTTCATCTCTTTATCCATCAGTCTTATGTTTCTTCCACCATAGGTTATGGAATTTAATGACCAAATCCTAAACATGGTACCTATACCATTTTAATTGCCTTTAAATACATGCATGTAGCATTATAACGGTACTCATTACTTAATACATGAACTGATATAAGGGTCGATTTTGAACCAACCCCATTTAAATTGGTCATTCCGACCATCCCATGAATAGATTTGGACAACATCTAATTTTCATCTGAATTAACCAACAAGGTAAATAAGTGGTTCTCCACTAACTACAAAAAGGAAAGAGAGGGGGTATCAAGTCACAACATCCCACTCCGACTACCCTTGAGACTCCCAGCTTAAACAGCTGGTGCATTTGAAAAGGTGGACTCAATGCCTCTTGATGAAGTCACCTCATGAATTCTTCGAATATGCTCACTGAATCTTGTAACCAGTTTCTAGTAATATCTCATTCCAATTTTCCATCAATATTTCATGCCTTGACACTATCATAGAAACATTTATTGATTAGCCACATTGGCAATTTCATGGTTAAAACACTTGTTTTGAGCCTGATAGAAGTATAAGGGTAACCTCAGAGTCAAAAACTGAAATCCAAGGATCTCATCCAAGGAAAACCACATTCAATGCTTACAATCGAAACATTGGTACAATCTAACCATAACATAACAGGAAAAATGACTGACCCCATAGAATTATCCCCCTAGTGATTAAGTCCAAGGAAATATTTGGTTTTGATGAGTTCATCCTAGGGTTTCTTACTAGGTAAAACTAGTTATTTTTTAGGAATAACTAGATCTAATTAACCAACCATGCTTCTGGAGAGAAACTCTCATCAAAACCAAGTGAACGAACCCAAAAAAAATTTAAAAAAATATTTGTGGTGTAAGTCCAATTCTCTCTCAATGTATCTAGAAAATACCTTTATAGGGGACATATTCTTCCTTAAAATAATAGTACACTAAGGGGATTTAAATGATCTTCAAAAAAGAATCTGAGACACATTATCCATAAAGAGGGTGGAGTGCCCTATACTTTCCAAACCAACCCTTAAAAAAAGGGAAGGACCGTCTAATAATTACTGGTCAAATCTCTTAGAAGGTCCTGAATACTTTCACGGATGCATCAACAACCCAACCATGATTCATTCACCACCAAAAGAATCTTATAGTCATCCAAACACAACCATAGTAGCCCATTCTCGACCAATAGTATCTTTGTATTTTGTGCATACAGCAAATCACATCATTGAAATTCTATTGAGCAAGCACTGACATAACGAAGGATTACTAAACATAGGGTAATTTGAGTGAGTCTGACCAATTTCAAATGGTCCTCTAGGTTTTATTTCTTCCACATGTAAGAACACATTTTACCAGAGTTGACATGACACTCCATGCCTTAGGAGTGTCCTTAAAATCAGATTTTACTGAGAAAGGGATCTCATTCGAGGACACACACTCTATCAAACACTGACTGTGAAGCCTAGATGTGGTCACCATGATTTAAAAAGAATTTGAAAAAAGAGATAGATATATTTAGCTGCTTAAGAGAACTAGATTTGATTAATGGAAAGACATACACATGAGTCCCCTTCAGATTTATGTCCATGTGATCCAAAGAAAAAGGTATGAAATCCAAAATGACTAACCAGTGTATCAAACTTTTGATCATATTTGAAACATCGTCCAAAATAGCGCGATGAATTTTGAGTTCTTACTAACACCCAGGTCACGTTACTACAAATATGACCAGTGTTCAAAACATAATAGATCAAGGATTAAATGAGTACCACTAAACTAAAAAGTCTTGTTTCTTGACTTAAAAAGATGACGGGTACAATGTGTATCAATGCATACTAACCTGATATTTCATAAATAGAATGTAACATCTATTACACTATCTATAGGTTCAAATGAAAATATGTATTCAAGTACCTGATGGTCTGCAAAATATTAATCCTGAAGTCATACTACCCCATACGGCTATTAACCTATCTGAAAATCTATCGTTTTGGCCATCATTATAGGGGAAGAAGGGTTACACGACCTACAAAGAGGTCGACCATTCCCTAAACATGTCTAACCTACTAAACTCGAGCATCACTCAATTATCACACTACTAAAAAGGGTTACAACATTGAACAACCACAAATTAAGAAAATGGTGTTAGTTTAGAATCTAAGATTCCTAAAAGGGGAAATCGGTACCCAGATGGAACCTAACAACAGGAATTGCACACAAGCAAAAGAAAGGCCCTTAAAGAATTGAGGGAACTACCTACATACTTATCCCATTACTAAAGATTTAAGTGTAGACCAAATATAAGGTCACACCAAATAAGGGTCACTAGGATTAAGGGCCTATTATTTAGATTCAAAATTAAGAGTTAAGAAGCCTACAAAAAATGTCCATGCTCTATTTCAAAGGGATCTACACAAGCAATTCACAGAAATTTTTAAACTACCCTTATATGATAGTCAAGATAAAACACAACTTAAGGTTTCTTTTTAAAACATTAAACCAAAGATCAGTTAATTTTATTATCATTTCAAGGTTTATATTTAAGGAAATTTACTACTAGTCTGAATTTAAAATCATCTAATCAAGGTTGAAAGAAAAAATAGGCGAGTTACTTTAAACTTCCTTTTTAAGTATTATTATTTAGTGACATATCATTATAATAATTCCATTTTATCACATAAACCACGTTTATTTAATTATAATGCCTTGAAAAAAATAGATCAAAGAAGATTAAAAGTTATTCTATTAATTTGAAGAGGTCTGATTAGAAGGGACATCATCATACATTTACCTGAAAAACCATGTAAGTAGCTATAACGCTTGATCAAAAAGAAGTTCCATAATGCAAGGAATAAGAACACCCCCATGGGTTTAATCACTAAGGCATAGAAACAAATGAGACCTACATGTGTCCCATTAATCCATTTTGGGTTTAATTTAAAGCAACCCAAACATTTTAATTATAGTATTTAAAATACCCTTAGCGGGTTAATTGCTTAAGAAAAAATATCCAACCTACCAAGTTGGGTCCAATTTCACTTTAAAACATAATCATATGAGTAATTATTCAAAAGAAGTAAAGATATAGTGTTTAATAAGACAGCCAAAACATTAAAGGTAAAATTCAAGCAACGTTTATATTTATATCAGTTTCTAAATAGATGGTTCATAATATATGGTCCGGTTTTATGAGTCACCATTCCTGAAATTGTAAAGCACCCATAAACCTCAGAAGTTGTAGGCGGCTCCCATCTAACCAAAAATATATTATGTAAAAAAACAAAAAATTATATATCCTTTTAAATATATAACATTCATATACAATGGTTTGACTATATGGGTCGCCCTTTTCCAATTCATAAAGTGCCCATACACTTTACAAATTATAAGTTGGCTCCCATTTTATCACAACCAACATGTTTTAGCACATTCTAAAAAAGTAAAGGAGCATGAAAACAAAAAATGAGGCCATGAATTATTCACCTAAACATAGTAAGAAATTAGGCATGTTAAATAATCATGGATAACAACAACATAAGTAGAAAAACACAACCAACATGCTAATCATAACAATGAAATCATGGAAGAATGGCACACCACTCCAGGATGGTATAAAAATTAAACACTTAAACATGTTATACAAAGGCATGAAATGAAATACCATAGCAGGTAGAATATAATAATGTTACCAAAACACCTATCATAGTATATAGTAGGTAGGAAAAAAGTGCACAAGGCACATCAACAATTCCAAATTTCCTAACAATGAAATCTAAATGGTATGAAATATGCATGGAGTGTGGGTCTCTATGTGCCTATGATTATGTTTGTAATGATACTTCTGTTCTATACCAGGATAAGGTTAAATTTTATAAATCTCATAAATTAGTAATAAGTGAAAAGTACTCTAGTCACTCATGGTGAAATCATAACCAACAGTAATAATGAACTACGTGAACAACAATCCTATCCCTAACCACTTGGAATGTTCCCTATATGTGGGATGAACACTCCCAAGCATGGTTATTTACCAAGAACCGACATATTTCTATTATCCAGTCTACCAGGACAATAAAATAATAAAAAAGGAAAAGAGAGGCTATGATTCAACTTTGTAACGCCTTGTCCCAACTAACCACAAAATCAATAGTCAGATTGGTGTGTCACATGGCCTCAAGTGAGCCTCCCCATACACCATAGGCTGATGACTAGAACCAAGGGTCTAATGAAGAAACAATGGGTTGAATATACCCAAAATCTCATAGTAGCATAGTGGAATAGAAATAAGAAATAATAGACAATAGTGGAGTAAAGATAATAAATTAAAAGACAACAGAAGATGAATATAATATTTGAGTAAGGGTGGTCAAGTCCATATACACAATGATGCATGTCCATGAGATGCTACAAGATATAATAAAAATACACATAAGAAATAAAAAAATAGAGCCTAGTGGATTTTAAATTCACTGGCATCCTGAGTACAATCTCATTCTTGAGCTCCATATCTCTCGAGTACACAGAACAACACAATAAATAAGTGATAGAACCTTAAACATAAACATCTACTATAACACCCAGATGTTTTTATGAAATATTTTCTCTAAATAATCTTACTTCTTAAATAGATTGAATTGCACATAATTATGAGTTTAAATTAACCATGAGATTCCCGTTGTATAAAATGACCATTTTAACCTAGTCGTTAGGTTAACGAGAATAAATATAATTAACTTAAAAAAATGAATAGTGAAGTCATTCGCTACCAATTATTTAGGAAAAATATATATCAAATATATATTTTTATTTTAAAAATAATTGAGTGAATTACTATTATTAAATGAATTTAATGAAATATATATGTTATATACTTAACAAAATATTATTTATATTCATCCAATAGATATTGTAGTCATTGGGTAGGCATAAACCCTATTTGATGTATAAAAACCTATATTTTTTAAAAGACTAATTTTATTCATTTTAATGAAGAACCCCTATTAAATTAATAGTTTCACACATTAATAATTTTTATATGAAAACATATATATTTTCCCTAGAATTGGTTTGTCAAAAATTACTTTGAATAATTTTTAATATTTTTCTGATAACATTAAAATTTTGATGAATGGTAAAAAACACTAAATTTTAATTGAAGCCAACTTTTTTCATCGAAATAATTTATATGGTTTAATTATAATATTTAATGGTTTAAATGTACAAATATAATATATTTTATCATTCAGTAAACTTTATGTCATTGGATTTAATTTTACATTGACTTCAGATGTAGAAACATTTCAATCTTTTTAAATGTTTTAACTTTTAAAACTTGTTATCTCTTTCCCGGCAACATGAATAAGATTAAATTAATTAATAAAACTTATATGTTCTGAATTTTGAAAAAATGGATTTTATATTTTGAATCCTTAGGTCCAAATTATGTAAATATTTTTTTGGCATTATGAATAGTATGTTCGGTAATTTTTATTAATACGATAAAAGGGTAAATCTAGAAAGTAAGGGTAAGAATACAATTTTAAAATTAATCTAACACATATATTAATATACGTTTATTATTTTTTTTGACATAAATCATCCTTGTGTCTAAATTTTGTCCTTTTTAATCCACTTGGATGAGATTAGGACAATTAATTTATTTTATTCAATGAAAAATTAAATATGTCTTACTCAAATTTTAATATCTATATCATTTTTTATATAAGGTTATATAGAGGATAAATTTGATTATAAATACTCATTTATAAATAATGAGTTTTACTTTATTATGGTAATTTTTTTTAATTTTTAGGAAATAAATAATTACCTTAAAGACATATACTTTGATGATGTAAAAAATAATTAATTGATGAGAAATCAATAAATTTTTTTTTATTAAAATACAAATAACCATAAAAAGACACAATCACTTGAAAAAAAACTTTTTAGTTGATTGTATCTCTACCACAACCATCAAAGGGTCAATATAGTGACCATTTGGAGCCTTATTTAACAGATCGTGACACTTAGATTATTTTATTTAAAGTGATGTTAAAGTTGTCACACTCATAATTTAATAATTATTAGATTTTAAATGATGGATTTTACAGAATATAAATTCTACTAAATATATAATTTTTAAATATAGTATATTCATCATTATCATATTATTTTATTTTTAATTTTTATTCAACAAATAATTATATCAAATAATTACACAAAATTGATGTAGTAATTATTTTTATTAATAGTGATAACAATTAAATGTTATTTAAAATATTAAAATAAATATGATTTGGGACAATTAATATGTATAATGAATTTTCTATATGACCTTTCAATCTTATGAAAATAATAAAATATTTTTTTAGAAGTTAAATTGTTATCTTAATATTTTTAAAAATCAATGAATTTAATAGTGTCAAATTTGACATCATTGATTGTTTATCAAAATAATGAATTATTAAATTATTTACAAATCATAAAAATAATATTTAAAAATATTTATTAAATATTATATGGTATAAAATTTTCTAATCTTTTTATTTATTATCTAATTGGCATAAAATTATTAAATATTTCACCATTTTAATATTGAAATATTTTTCACCCTAGTTAAACATTAAATAGAATAACTAAGTGTTAATTAAAATGATAAGGTTTAAATTGATAGAAAAATAGTTCTATAGTCTATTGGTTGAGGATATTACAAACCTATATCATCTCATATACCAAATTGAGACGTTTTGGAGGTTTTAGATGGGTTTAATTTTATTATAAATTGATATTTTTGGAGATCCCAAAAGTGCCCCTTAACCTCAATTATAAAAGGGCACCTCTTCCCTCACCTATTAACTTCACTTTTATCCTTAAACATATTACAAACCCTGTCATTTCCCTTATCAACTTCTCTATTTACATTCTAGATGTTCTGCAATTCTTCAAATACTAACTCTAGTGCTCTAAGAGGATATTTAGAGGAAACACACTGATGTAGAGGTGATCTCCTCTACTGATTCTTCCAAAGTTATTTCTTAATCTAATTAATCTTCATGATTTGTTTAATTTTAAAGTAATAAAACTAATATAACTTATATTAT
This sequence comes from Viscum album, assembly GCA_963277665.1. Taxonomy (NCBI): domain Eukaryota; kingdom Viridiplantae; phylum Streptophyta; class Magnoliopsida; order Santalales; family Viscaceae; genus Viscum; species Viscum album. The sequence goes on from OY728163.1 coordinate 40,577,537, forward strand.
GAGATTTTATTATGATTATAGAACAACAATATCCAACTTTCCATCCATCCTATGAAAAATGAAATCACCACACATGCGTACGTACGACGTACCATCTCCACGCCATGGTGTAATCTTCTCTTCACCACCACCTTACATGGATGGGTATAATGATGGAAATAATATATTTATATCATTAATATAACATGATTTTGATTTTAAAATATTATACATTATTTACTTTAATACCATTTAACAATTATGGGAATGATATCGTTGCTCGTGCGTACGTTCAGCTTCTCTTCTCCACGATGTGATGTGATTAATTCTACATGATATTAATTAAAGCATGATTATGTAAATGTTTTTAATAAATACATATGATATATATAATTTAAATATCATTTTTTAATTATATAACTATGACCTATGAAAGAGAACCAAAACTTATTCGACAAAACATGCATAAAACAATTAAGCAGTTAATACCCGAATAAAAAGTGATAATTAAATATTATTAACAAACCAATGATAATATGATCATATATGATATCATAAAAATGAATATGTTTCTAAAACAATTCATTTACATTATTTTAATCATTATAAATGAGTTTCAGATACAGGAAAAGAAAATTGGACTTAAATGTAAGGGATAATTTTGCAATCTCATTATTATCTGAGATTGTTGATATGTAAGTATTTACCAGGGTATATTTATCAACCACATCCATATTTCATAAATATGTAATATTATTTCTTTTATTATACAATTTTTTAAATTAAATTTTTCCCATTGGGGAATTATTATTAAACGGTATGAAAGGAATATTATTTTTTTATTCGATACAAGGTTCCTTTTGAACATTCCGGAAAAAGCATGAGGAGAATGTTTTTTAACTCATTCTGTATGAATAGACTTTTACATCCGCATAATTCCTTATTTCCAGGAATCTTACTATACATGATTTCATGTTTATTTTCAAATATATTCTTTTCTTTTAAAATTGTGTAGCATTTTGGGAAAACAAAACGCCTTTGACTAAGAAAGGAAATTTTTCTCAAGAATTAATTTCAAGTGTTATATCAAAATTATTTTCCATCTACCATGGACTTTTTAGTAGTTTTATGTTTCAAGTATAATATGATTATTTTTTCAAGGATTTTATTGTGCTTATGGTGTAATTATATTTATGAAATCCATTTGTTTTACATGGATTATGTTATGGTGGAATGATGTTTAAAGAAACACATTTTATTCCTTAGGTTATGATGAATGATTTATATTATTGTAGAAAATGTAAGAATTATTTCATTATGAAATGGGTGGGACCTATATATCCCTCCAATGCATTGGTTAAAAATTTATATCTCTTGAGATAGACATGGATGGAATGGGAAATGATCTCGGTTTTGTAATATAGGTCTGGAACGAGGAGTGAACTCAGTTTAGTAATGGACTTTGTCCGCTATGATGGTCTTGGAAATGCTCCTTGACTAATATAAAATATTTTTTTCTTATCTATATGACACAAAACTTCATCTATTACATTATGACTTTTGGGATTACATTCATTGATTCTTATGAAATTTAATGATTTATATCTTGGAATGATATCACGATCATTCATATGCAGGATAAGATTTCCAAATTTTATGTTCTAATATCTCATGAATATGATATGATTGATATATCACTTATTTACTCATTTTGAGTATCTGATCTCACCCTTTAATATGTTTCTTTTCCCCAGGTCATGAAAAGGGTTATTGAGTAAGATATGTCAAAATGGGTCTAGTTATAATGAAATAAGTTAGAGATAATGAAGATGTCTTATGAACTAGTTGTTTATTTTTTCTAGTTTCAAAAGACACTATACCTATATAGTTTTTTCATGGCATTGTTATATTTTGAAATGAATATTATTAAACTTTGAAGTAATATCAATGTATGTAGAGTATGGGTCTTTATGGTTGGTATTAGAGGAAAGGTATAGTTAACTTTTAGAAACTATAATGACAAAACCTTAGTAAGAACCCAAAGGATATATAGAACTATAGGTCACAATCCGAGTTTTTTAGAAATTATCATGAATAACCTAGTATAAAACCTAAATTATCTTAAATTGAAATTTTATTCTTAATTATGTGATTTTAATATTATGATTAGTGTTCCTCACACTATTCTTCTTATTTTTAGTCAATCGATGGAACCCAAATCAACCATGTTAATGATGAATGAAACATGAAATTTAATGATTTTCCTCTTTAGAAACCAAATTTTATGAGAGCTAGAATGAAAAATCTTGTAGCTATTCTCAAAAAACTTTCTCAATCTATGAATCATGCAAGAATTCCAAAAGAGAAAAGGAGGGAACAACATTCTATTGATTCCTTCATGAGGCAGCATCCACCTTCTTTTAGTATGTATTCTAATCCATTAGTGGTTGAACAATGATTCAGTACCAATGAATAGATATTTTCAATTCTCCAATGCTTATAACATGATAAAGTAATTTTAGTTGTCAATCGTTTGGAAGGTTAAGGTGATCAATTGTGGAACCTTATCAAGATTATGAGAAAAAGAGATGAAATTGAATCCATGTAATGGGACTAGTTCACGAAATTATTTTTCAATAATTACTTTCCTTGTATTCTTCGAACAAAGATAGAGATGAATTTTCTGGAACTTAAGCAAAAGGATGATGAATCTGTTGGTACCTATAAAGAAAATTTTACAAGACTTGCAAGGTATTATTATAGAATTATTATCCAACTTGAGAGTAAAATTTATCGATTATATCATGTCTTAAGACCAAGTATATGAATGGAATTATCCATAAGGGACTTCAATAGCTATGAAGAAATTGATCGATGTGCTCTCAAGTTTGAGATGGAGATTAAAGTAACCCATCAATCCTATGGGTTTGATAAGAAATCAAAAATTGAATTCAAAGGAATATCTAAAGATGAAACAAAAAATTAGATGAGTTTTCCCATATTCTCAATGTGTGGAAATTAACATGGAGGAAAGTTTCTTAAAGGGACTAGTAAATGCTTTAGGTGTGGCAATGAAGGTCATTGGGCAGTTTAATGCTGAAGTGATTGGAAAAAGATTTCTAATGTTGAGAATAGGGAAAAAATACTCATAATGTACCTCTTACACTTCAATGTTACAAGTAAAAGTAATTGAGTAATTATGATACTCAATACCTTAATCCAAGGGTTGTTGATGATGATTGATATCAGGAAAATCTTAAGGCCAATGACAAAGGCAAGTCACAAACAATCACTATCAGTGATCTGGAGTACGATAATGAAGTGGTGAAAGGTATACTTACCATGCACTCTAGAGTATAAAATGTTTTATTTTATTCTAGATCCACCCACTCTTTTATTTCTGAAGAATTTTCTAAGGTTATCACCATATTACCTCAATAATTAGATGTTGAGTTAGTTATGACAACTCCTAATAGAACAATAGTCGCATCAAAAGTTTATAATTATTATCTGGTTGAAGGTTATGGAAAAGTTCTTCCTGAAAATGTTGTGATCCTTCCTATAGTGGAATTTGATGTGATTCTTATCATGGATTGGTATTCTATATATGTATCTCATATCAATTTTCAAGGAAGGGAAGTCGCATTTCATATTCTAGATAAATCAATGATCATATATCGAATCAAGGGTGATTATAACCTTCGAGTGAATATTTCTTCCATATTATGGGTCTTGATTCCTATAAATTAAGGTTATCTATCTCAAATGTTTTGGGAGAAACTCAAAATTAAGAATACATGCATTGAACAAGAGTTTGAAGATGTCTTTATGGAATAATTCTCTGGTCTTCCTCTGAATCGTGAGGTTGAGTTTTCAACATAACTCATATCGGGTGCTGTTCTTATTTCAAAGAAATCTTATAGAATGGACATAATTTAGTTGTATGAGTTGAAGAATAAACTACAATATAATATTTAAAAGTGATTCATATGACCTATTACATCACCTTGGGGTGCGCCTGTTCGGTTTTTTAAGAAAAAATTGGATCAATGAGACTATGAATTGATTATTGATAACTTAACAAAATAAATTTCAAGAAAAAATATCATCTTATAAACATTGATGACTTATTCATCCAGCTACGTGGAGCCCAATACTTTTCCAAGATTTATCTTTGTTTAGGATATCATTAATTAAGGTTCAATAAAGAGGATATACTAAATGTGACATTCTATATAAGGTATGAACACTATGAATTTGTAGTGATGACTTTTTTGTCTTACTAATTCCCCTACTATCTTCATGTATCTAATTAATAGAGTCTTTAGATACTATCTTTATTAGTTTTTAGGGGTATTTATAGAATATATTCTTGTCTATTTGCAGATAAAGGAATAACATTAATATCACTTGAGAATAGTACTGAAGACCCTAAGAATGGGAAATCTTTATGAAAAATTTACAAAGTGTGAATTTTTTATTCAAAAAGTTTCATTTTTGGGTCATATAATCTCAAAAGAGGAGATATATATGGATCCAAAAAATGTATGTTATTAAAAGTTGGTTGAGGACAATTAAAGTAACTGAGATCCGATGTTTTCTTGGTCTTTCTATATATTATTAAGGTTTTTTGAAAGATTTTTCGTGATTATCTAATCCACTCAGCATGTTGACTCAAAAAGGTGTTCGGTTCGTGGGGACGGAGGGATGTGAATATAATTCCAAGCAGATAAAAAGAAGGATATCCATTGAACCTATTATCACACTACCTTGTAGTGGAGAAAGGTTTTTCATCTACAGTGATGCATCTATAAAAGGGTTGGGATGTGTTCTCATAAAAAATGATTCATTGATAGCTTTTTCCACACGACAATTGAAAATTCATGAGAAAAATTACTCAACTAATGATTTGGAGTTAGATGCAGTAATATTTTCATTAAATATATAGAGGAAATATTTTTACGGTGAAAGGTGTGATATTTATATTGATCATAAATTTTTAAAGAATTTTTTCACACAAAAGGAGTTGAATTTGTTCCAAAAAAGATGTTTTTAGTTGATTAAGGATTACAAATTCAAAATACATTACCACCTTGAGGAGGAGAACAAGGTGGAAGATGGTTTGAGTCAAAAGGGCCATTCTAGCCTATCAATGGTGAAGATAAAATAAGATCCAATATTTATGGATTTGAAAATGATGGATCTTGAAATTTTAAAGGGGATAAATAGTGTCTTTCTGAAGTTAATGATCAAACATATATACAATTGAAGATTATGGAGGTACAAAAGGAATATGTAGAGACATAATGTGACGTGAGAAATTTTCTTTATTTCAACATTGATTATGATGGAATAATAAGTTTCAAAATTGGGTTTTTATTCCTCTCATACCAAAATTAAAGAAGGATATATTGGATGAGGCACATAGTTCTTCATTCTCTATTCACCCTATAATCAAAATTATGTACTAGGACATGAAAGAGTATTTCTGGTGGGATGCCATAAAAATAGAATTTTCCAAATATATCTCTCGGTACTTGGTTTTTTAGTATTTTAAGGTTGAGAGACAGAAGTTTATGGTGATTTTACAACCATTACCCATACTATAATGGAAATATGAAAACATCACTATAGGAATTGTAATAAGAATTCCCAATAACATCTAAAGGCCATAATTATATATGGGTTATAGTTGATTGTCTTACGAAGCCAGCATAATTCATTATTATTAGAGACAATTTCTCTCTTGATAATCTTGCCCAAATATATATAAAGGAAGTGGTAAGATTGCATGGAGTACCCCTTTACATTATATATGATCAGGATCTGAGGTTTACCTCAAAGTTCTGGTGAAGTCTCAAACAGTCTCTTGATACATAGTTAAGTTTCAACACTTCTTATCATCCTCATAAAGACGATTAGTCTGAGAGGACAATTCAAACTCTAAAAGATATGTACAGAGATTTCTCTATGTATTTCAAAGGTTTTCAGAATCAACACATAACTTTGGTAGACTTTTCATACAATAATAGCTTTCACTTTTATATTAAAATGGATCCTTATGAAGCCCTATATGGAAATAAGTGCAGAATTCCTACTTGCTAGGATGAAGATGTTGAAAGAAATAAATTAGGACATGGTCTTTTGATGAAATGGAAAAAATGTTATATATATTCAACAACACATAAGGGATGATCATAGTCAACTAAAAATTTATGCTAAAAACCGAAGAAAATAACTAGAGTTTGGATTGGGTGACAAGGTGTTTCTATGAATATCTCCCTGGAAGTGAGTAATGAGATTTGGAAAGAAGGGTAGGATGAGCCCTAGGTATATCGATCCTTTTGAAATTATAGATCGTGTTGGGAAGTTAGCTTACCGATTTGTACTTCCACCAAATATCTCTCAAGTTCATGATGTGTTCCATGTATCTATCCTGAGCAAGTACATACCTGATCCTATACATATACTAAACGTAGAAGTTGTACCTCTGTAGAAAGATCTTTCTTATGAGGAACAACCGATATAGATTCTAGATCATAGAAAAAAAAGTTCTACGAAACAAGACTACTCGCTTTGTTAATGTTTTGTGGATAAACCACCAATCTGGGGAAGCTATGTGGTAACTTTAGGATATGATGAGGATATAAATCCTAATCATTTTATATCCAAGTGACGAATTTCTAGGGTTAAATTTAGTTTAAGGGGGGATAGAATGTAACACCCGGATGTTTTTATAAAATATTTTCTCAAAATAATTTTAATTCTTCGATAGCTTTCATTTCATGTAATTGTGAGTTTAAATGAACCGTGAGATACCCTTAGTATAAAATGGCCATTTTAACCTATCTGTTAGTTTAGCGGGATGTAATATAACTAACTTATCAAAAGGTATGGTGAAGTCATTCACTACCAATTATTTATGAAAAAATATGTATCAATAATATATTTTTATTTTTTAGTAAATTGATTGAATTGAAATTTGAAAATTAAATTAATGAAATATATATGTTATATACTTAATAAAATATTTTTTATATTTATCCAATAGATTTTTTTGTCCTACATTATGAAAAAACTCTATTAGATGTATAAAAACCAATATTTTTCAAAAGGGTAATTTTTCACCTTTTAAGGGAGAACCCCTTTTAAATTATGATTTTGACACATTAATAATTCTTATATGAAAACATAAACATGTTCTTTGGAATCAAGATATAAAATTTTACATTGGATGAATGTTTAATATTTTTCTGATAACTTTTTAATTTTGATGAATAGTAAAAATACACTAAATTTAATTGAAAAAAAAATTCATTGAAATAATTTATATTGATGAATTACAATACGGAATAGTTTTAAATTATAAATATAATATATTTTTATAATTTAATATAATTTATTTTATTAATATTAATTTTAAATTTAATCTATATGTAAAAACATTTCAATGTTTTCCAATGTTTTAACTTTTAAAACTCATTCACTCTTTCTGAAAATGGGATTAATTTTTTATTAATTACTAAAAATTCTATGTTTTGAATTTTTAAAAATGGATTCCATATTTGGAATCAGTAGTTCTAAATTATGTAAATAGATTTTTTTGAATTATGAATTCTAACTTTGGTAATTTTCATTAATACGGTAAATGGGTAAATCAAGTAATTAACGGAAATAATGATATTATAAAATTACCCTAACACTTGTATTAATATAATTGTATGATTTGTTTTGACCTAAATCATCCTTGGGTCAAAATAGTGTCTTTTGGAAGCCACTTGGTTGAGATTAATATATTTTATTTATTTTATTTAAAAAAAATGAAATATGTCTTACTCAAATTTTAATAACGATATAACTTTTTTATATAAGGTTATACAGAAGATAATTTAGATTATAAATAATAATTTTAAATCTATATTTTTTCTTTTATTGTGGTAATTTTTTTGTAATGTTTGGGAAATAAATATTTACCTTAAAGACCTGTACATTTATGATGTAAAAATTTATTATTTGATGAGAAATCAATAAAATAAATTATTATAATAATAATAACCATTAAAAGACCCAAATATTTGACCAAATATTATTGGTTAAGTATATCTTGACCATAACCATCCAAGGATCAAGTTAGTGACCATTTGGAATCTTATTGAAGATAATGTGACACTTATAATATTTTATTTAAAGTGATGTTAAATTTGTCACATTCATAATTTTAAATTTTGGACTTTATAGGAGATAAATTAGACTACATATATTCTTTAAAAATATTGAATATTTATGTTAATAATTGTAATTTATTTTTAATTCTTATTCTAAAAGTAATTATATTAAATAATTACACAAAATTGGTGTAGTAATTATTTTTTTCATAGAGATAACAAATAAATGTTATTAAAAATATTAAAATAAATATAATTTGGGATAATTAATACATATAATTAATTTTCTATATGACCATTACCTTTTAGGAACATAATAAAATAGTTTTTTGAATTTAACTTGTTATCTTAATATTTTTAAAAATCAATGAATTGAATAGTGTCAAAATTGAAACCATTTATTGTTTATCAAAATAATATTTTACTAAATTATTTAAAAATCATAAAACATTTTTTAAAAATATATAATTATTATTATATGGTCTAAAATGTTATAATTTTTTTATTTATGTTCTAATTGATATCAAATATGTAAATATTTTACCCTTTTAATATTGAAATATTTATTACCCTAATTAAAAATTAAATAGAATAACTAAGTGTTAGTTTAAATGATAAGGTTTAAATTAATAGAAAAACTAGCCTAAAATATATTATTTGATGGTATTAAAACCCTATAAAATATAATATTCAATATTGGGAAATTTTTGGGGATTTCACTAGGGTTTTATTTTATTATAAATTAATATATTTGGAGATCCCAAAAGTTCCTCTCACCTCATTTATAAAAGGGAACTGACACCCTCACCTATTACCTTAACTTTGAGCCTTAAACATCAGTCATACCCTTCCCTTTTCCTTTCTCAACTTTCCTAGTTACATTCTAGAGGTTCTGATCTCTTTCAAAGACCATCTCTAGTGCTCTAAGAAGAGATTTAGAGGAAGCACATCAAAGAATAGGTAATCTCCTCTACCAATTCATTCAAACATCTTTCTTATTCTACTTTATCTCCATGAGTTGTTTAATTATAAATTAATAACTCTAATATAACTTATTTACTAAGATTTTATTATGATTATTTAACAAAAATATTCCACTTTCTATCCATCCTACGAAAAGCGAAATCACCAGACATGCATACGTACAACTCACTGTCTCCACGTAGTTGTGTATTCTATTTTTCACCACCACTGTAATTTGAAGGGTATAATGTTGGAAATAATAACTATATTTTATTATTATAACATTATATTTATTTTTATATATTATACACCATTCAATTCAACAACATTCAACAATTATGGGAATGATATCATTGGTCAAGTGTATGTACGATCTACCATCTCCATGATGTGATGCGATTTATTATACATAATATTCATAAAAGAATTATTATGTAAATTTATTTAATTAATAAATATTATATACATAATTTTAACATCATTTTGGAATAATGTAAATATGTCCTATGAAGGAGAACCATAACTTATTCGATAAAACATGCATAATCAAATAAAGTAATTAATACCCAAATTACAAGTAGTAATGAAATTTTATTAAAAAAGGAATTGTTATATGATCATATATGATATTATAAAATAACTATGATTCTTAAATAACTTAATGAAATAATTTATATCATTATACATGAGGGTCGGATACATACAAAGGAAATCGTATCTTAAAGGTAAGGCACAATTTCACAATCTCATTATTATATGATATTTTTTATACATAAGCATTTATGGGGGTATATATATCATTCATGTCTATGTTTCATAAATATTTAATATTATTTCTATTCTTCTAAAAAATTAAATTTATTTTCACCCATTGGTGATTTTTTATTAAACAGTATTAAAGGAATATTTTTTCGTTGTTTGATATGAGGTACTTTTTGACTTTTCTGAAAAAAGAATGAGGAGAATGGTTTTTCAACTTATACGGAATGAATGGATTTTTAAATATTCATAACATCTTATTTCCATGAAGTTTTCTCTATAATATTTCAATATTATTTTCAAATATATTCTTTTCTTTTAAAATTTCTTGACATTTTGAGAAAAAGAAAAGGTTTTTGTTGAAGAAAGGAATATTTTCCTCAAGAATTAATTTCAATTGTTATATAATGATTATTTTCCATCTAAAATGGAATTATTTAATATGGTTCTATCCAAGTATAATATTCTTATTGTCACTTTTATTTTATTATGTTTATGATCGAATGTTAATTATAAAATCTATTTGTTTTACATGGATTATGTTATGGTGGAATGATGTTTACAGAAACAAATTTTATTCATTAGGTTATGGTGAATTATTGATGTTATCAAGGAACACGTAAGAAGGATTTAATTATGATATGGGTGGGACAAATATTTCCCTCCAATGAATTGGGTAAAGATTTATATCTGATGAGATAGACATGGATGGAAAGGGAAATGATCTCGGTTCAGTAATTCAAGGCCAAAATGTAGATTGAACTCCATTCAGTAATGGAATTTGTATACTATAATGGTCTTAGAAATGATCCTTGAATAATATTAAATGTTTTTTATACACAAGTTTATACCAAAAAACTTCATGTCTCATGCTATGACTTTTGGGATTACATTGATTGATTCTTATGAACTTTCATGATTTTTCCCATGGCATGATATCATGATCTTTCATATGCAAGATAAGATTTTCAAATGTTATGTTCTAATGTCTTATTATTATAATATAATTTATATCTCCATTTATTACCCTTATTTAGCATCTAATCTCCCCATTACATAAGTTTCTTTTCCCCAGTTCGTGAAGAAGGGTATTAAGTAAGATATGTCAAAACATGGTCTAGTTATGATGAAATAAGTGGGAGATAATGAATATGTCTTATGAACCAGTTGATTATGTTTCCTGGTTTATAAAGACACTATACTTATATGGTCCTATCTTGGATTTGTTATATTTTATAATTAATATTATTCAACTTTGAAGTAATATCTATGTATGAAAATTATGGGTTGTTATATCTACTTAGCTACCAAACAATGCCCAAGTAGGGTATGAGATATAAATATCAGTAGGTCGGCACCCATGGTATCTAGGTTGATTCTTTTTAGGGAATAAATAAATGACATTGTTCCATAATAATTAAATAATAACGATATAAAATAATTATTGGCCACCTCAGTGTGGGTTCATAAATGGGCACCCGCCTAATACTACCTGCTTTGGAGTAACCTAGATATATGAATACGTACATGTGAATGTCACAATATAAAAATATAAACAAGGACCATTGTAAAAAAGGAATCCAATGAAGGAGTACCCCCATGCTTGTTCTCTGGATTGGGGTCTCTTTTCCATGTCCTCGTGTAAGAAATTCTCAAATACAAGTAAATAAGCATCACATATGAATCAAGAAAGAAATCAAACCATCTTTCAAATCAAGTGGTAGAGTCCTGATCCCATCCTAGGCAACTTATATATAATCCCAAGTGTTTCTAAAGGAACATCTCATATAACCAGTGCCTTTGAGTCCATCCAAGGAAAACCATAAGGATTCCCATGTATCACTCAAGGTATGGTGACTCCGAGTCCGTACCAAGTATCTCACATAGGGGAAAGGGTATCACTCAGGGCATGGTGTATCCATCTAACCCATGAGTATATCCTTAGTTGATTTCTTAGGGAACTAGTATCACTCATTAGTATAAGTAAAACCACCTGGATAGCTCGTACTTGGAAAGAAAAATTATCACTCCCGACATGTCAAGTAGATCTAACCAAGCATTGAGAGTCGATTCATGGAATCCTTAAATCGGGACCCATGGTCTCTCCCTAGTTTTAGAAAGTGAGCCATAGTTACCAAGGAACATCACAAGGTAAGGCATATATATAATTATATTCCATCAAATAAACATCTCAATACCATATTCTAAATAATTAACCAACTATATGATTCAATCTAAATAGCTATGGTACAAATATATATGGTGAAGCACAAAAAATAACATGTATCTAATCACATGTCAAAAACAGAACTCTAATATCCCAAGCTAACATTCTTGGACAAACATAGAATTTAATTCAATCAAATCAATTCTTGTATAAGCTATGTGTGCATGGATTTAAACGCCAATCCCAAGATATAAGTCACATAACATGGAATAATGGAAATAAAAGGCTTATGGAATGAAGCATGGGAACTCAATAACTTGCATAAGAAATTTAAATATAAAGATTAAGGCATGAAACTCCAGTTCCAATATCATCTCCAACCATTTATCTTAATTCACCTTAATTGATTAAGTCATATAATAAAGGATAAACTCTCACATGAGGATTTAATCATTTCAGTCATGGGAAAATGACCATTAATGGTGGGCACACCCAAACAGAGGGCCAATGAACAAGAGAACGACCCAAGTTTGAGTTTCTTTGTGAGGAGTGGACACATAAGACATGTGAAAATATTATAATTAATGTATTTAAAAAGAATAATGCTTCTTCGTAACGTTCTGATGAGCGTCATAATGGACCATCATATAAAATGCAGTGAAAATATGGGAAAGATAGAATAGACCCCCTACCATGATGTATAAGCACTATAATCCCCCATTATTAAGACTCGATATGACTTATAATGGAAGATATTGACGGATTTTTCAAAATCCATGAAAATATGAATAAATCTATATCACAAAAATAATGCAATGAATGGAAGAGGAAACTAGAAATAGATGGGTGTAGAATGTGTATCTTATAGAGTGATTTCTATAGCTTTTGACGATGAAGGATTTTAGTGTCTTATGAAAGAGATACACCAAAATCCCATGGATGGAAGAGGAGTAGCTCCAGGCGTGAAGGTAAGGAGAAAACCCCTCTAGGAAGGAGAGGGTAGGAAGAAAATAGTTTTAAATATTCTATTAAGTGGAAAGGGGTAATTTCACGCTCAACACTAGGTCGTATGTTTTGGCTGCATGGTTTGGTCAAAACATGCACCAACTGTGCAACACCCACTTCCTATGAAACCCAGCTTTCATGGTTTACCCTCACAGTTCACATAAATGTGTGTCAACCATGTGATGATTTGTGATAGGTTACTGCCTAAGTGGCCCTAATAGTGTGGGGTAGGTGTATGGTTTGGTTAAACCATATATAGCTCATGCACTTCACAACTGGTCACCTGCTATAGTGACATACATTGCTACGGGGGGCCGCATGGTTTTAAACAAACTGTGAACCCTATTCAGACCACCAAACTTTTGATTTTTGGGGTCTAGTCCTTCTAGAACTCATCAATACACCAAAGGGACCCCTTGGTCCTTTACCCAAGTCTAAAAAAACACTTTGGATTATTCCAAATTGAAAATTTCAAATCCGAATCTCAGTTTACAAAAAGGATCTTCCATTAAATGATAAAATTCAAATTCCTTTGTAATTTCATTCAGTCAAAATACACAGGTCCCTAAACTACCTAACTTTATCATGGATATCACAAAAAACAAAACCCTCAATGGGATTTTCCAATAACAAAAAATAGAAACATAGATCTCAAAAACAAACCTAGAATCATGATTCAAAACAAAAGAGTTTAGATCCATCAAACAAATTATGATCTAAAAAACCTTACAGAGGAAATAAAGAGAGAGTGGGAGAGAAGGAATGGGAAAGGATGACATTATATAGAAGAATAAAACAAGGTTATTTATGCTTATATATTCCTAGAATGTAGGTTGGATTATCCAAAAATAGTTCTTGAGAGCCTTCAAGACCTAGGATTTCATCAAATCCTGAGTCAGGGATGAGTGACTGATGAAATAGGGGTTCTAGAATTTTTAAAATAAATTTTGGAAATAAAAAAACATCACTCGTATGATTAGTTAGGAAAGGGCACATATTTAAAAAAATAGTGATCCCTAACTATGTTCCCCTCTAATAGGGTAAACTGTTTATTCTAGGTGAGAGCATGGTTTCTCAAATCATGCATCAACCATGAAGACTCCCACTAACTAGGTTTTCACATGTTACACTGCATTCGCTCATGTTTTGGGAAAACTATGTACCAACTGTGAATAGCCCTTAAATTTCCAAAATCTTTAACTTTTCACCCAAGTAAACCCAAGACAAACTTCATCCAATGAATGAACGAAAATGAGGGTCATGGAGAACCTACAAATAGTAACATGATGTTACAACGTCCCCACCATAGAAACATTATATCCCCAGAAATCCTCTCAAGAAGCTTCTATATCATAAATATGAGGCCACTACTCTCTCATCAGTGCCTTTATCTCCAACATCTCGCATGTATCAAACCCATGCTATCATAACAATATGAACAGATTTAGTTTCCTCCGATGATGTACCTTGGTTTTATAATCAATTATCATGACTAGATGCTCAATCATGGGTAAATCAAGATCGACATCAAGATCACTCCATCTCAAAACATGAGAAGGATCAGAAACATACCTTTATAGCTGTGATATATGGAACACATTATTAATCAACATCAACTGTGAAATAATTTTTAAATAGTAAGACACTTTTACGACCTACTAAATAACCTCAAAAGGTCCCACAAATGAGGGGAATGCTTCCCTTTCCTCCCAAGACCTTGATTACCCAAAATAGGTGAAAATTGCAGGAAAAATAATCACCAAATGAAAATTCCAATGGTCTACGACAATTATCACCATAACACTTATATAGAATCTATATCATAAACATTATATGATGAATCAACTAAATCATTTTTGTTATCTCTTGAAGTAAACTTGGTCTAACTAGGGGACTTTCATAAATCTCCAACCAATACAATAGATATATACAAAGTCGACTATATCATCCCTCAAAAGGATCCATTCTAATTGTGGATCAGTAAATATTGTTATAATCAAACCCAACCTGTCCCAAATTTCCTTCCCAAGATACACTAAATTCAAGAACACATGTGCGAAAAATATCTTCCAAAATCTATATATATCGCTCGGTCATTCCATCTATTTGTTGATTTCATGTCATGTTAAAACAAAACTAAGATCCCAGTGACATTGAAAGGACTCTAAAAAAGTGAGAAGTAAAATTGGTATCTATATAAAATACTAATGAAAATGAAACTCCATAAAAAATCCCTTTCACATAGAGAATTACCAACTCCTCGACATTGGTTTTATCACGAATGGGTAAGAAGGGAGCTTATTTAGTCTTTCTTTTAATCGCAACTCATATATAATTATTATTTATATAGGTATAGGTAAACCCAACCAAAAGGTATATAAATATCTCATCCCACATCCATGTTGGAACTGGAAGTGGCTGAAGAAAACCTAAATGTCATTGGTACCCGTCCTTGACCTATTCAAATGTATAACAGAAAGAGATGAAATCCACAATGCACCATCTCATACCTAACCTCCATAATTCTCACCACATGTGATAGAACATCTTCACATTTCTTGGGTGAACAACCCACTAGAAAATACGGAAATCCACTATTACATATTTCCTATAGGTAAGGGTTCAAATTACTGATTTTAGACACATAGGATGCCCTCCATGGAGAAAGACCTCTCAACAATGGTCTATCTACCATAAAGATTGTTCCTAATGCCACAAAATTCATCATAAATATTCTTTTCCAAAGGAATCATATCAAGAATAGAATAGGTCAATTAAACACTTTCCAAGACAACAACATCACTTATTTCTTGAACTCCTATATGAAAATTTATAAAAATATCTATCAAGTTCTACTCTTCTGATTATTCTTTCCCAGTCTGGTTGAGAAGTTTTCTACATAAAATAATATTGGACAACATTCCATTCCCCCTGGGTATAGGCAAAGTCAATGTAAAAAAAATTTAGGTACTCTACCCAATTCATCTAGTGAATATTCAATTCTCTTATAGAGAAGATCTAACTCAAGATCTTATGTTCGGAATACATGGTGAAACTTTCTATGAAAAGACAATACAGACAACTCTTATGTGCATGCATCATAGCTACAATTTCAAGTACATGGGTCAGGTAATTATTCTTATGTGTTCTGACTTACCAAGATCCATAAGAAATGACATGATCTCTCTATATATGTACACAACCCAAACCAAAACCTTATTCTTCATAGAAGACCATATAGCCCTATCTGGACATTAGAGTAATAAAAATTAGTGTGGTGGTAAAAATAAGCTTCAAAATAACACCATAACTCTGAAATTTATAATTCCAAGAAAACATCAATCCCTTTTGAGTTACAGAAGTAACGGAGAATCCAACATTGATAAATATTTTATGAAGCTATGATAATAAAAATCCAAACCCAAGAATATTTGATTCTTAAAAAACATTTGTGGTTTCTCCCATTTCATTGAATATTTCACCTTATCAAGTTCAACTGAGATACCATATTTTGACACAATGTGTCCCAAAAACTTCACTTCCCAAATCCATAAATCACATTTTGATAGCTTGGAATAAAGTGGGTGATTTGTAAATAATTCTAGAACTACTCTCAGATGACACACATGATCTTCCTTGGACTTAGAGAAAACAAGATTGTCCTCAATAAAGTCCACCACATAAGTATCATGATACTCATGGAAAATCATGTTCATCAAATCCATAAAGACTACAGAATAATTGGTTAGACCAAATGCCTTTACAAGGTACTCATAAAGGCTATACCTTCTACAGAAGGTTATTATTCTAAATTTCAGATTATTTTATTCTCAACTTGTGATAACCAAATCGAATATCAATCTTTGAAAACTACTTCACCCCTTTCAACTAATAAAAAAATTCATAAATTCTTGGTAACAAATAATTTTTCTTCACCTTCACTCGATAGGTCTTCTAGTAATAAAAAAATGTGAAGTGACCCATTATCTCTCTTATAAAAGAGAACTAAATCCCCCAAGGTGACACACTCAATCATATAAATCCTTTCTCTAAAATATCATCCAATTGGGAATTCAAATCATTCATTTTAACTGGTTCCATGTGGTAATAGGGAATATATATTGGTTTATTACAAGCCACTAAATCAATAGAAAACTCCACCTCACTTACACATATAAAACCAGAGAATTCAGAATGAAAATCTTTAATAAATCGAAAAAAATTGGGGGGAGATCATCATTCAAGTGTTCTCACTCCAGGTCAAAATAAAAAATTATATTAGTTCCCCCAACAAAAGATAAGAATGTCTTTATCTACTTGATCTCAGGTCCCATTCTCCCTGAAATATACAGAACACCCCATTAGGTGTAGTAAAATATACTCATCAAAGATAGGTGTCAATTCGATATTTTTTTTCAATGATCCAATCCATCATTAATATGACATAAAGAGGTTTCAAGTTAAGAACCATAAAATCCAAAGTAAGATCAATGTCAAAGAAAGAGAATATGTAAGATGGACAATGAATCCCCTCATCTCTCTCCATTCAATGGGGAGTAGTAATATCCATTACAAAAGATAAAATCTTTGAAAGAATATTTAGCATATTCATAATATAATTCAAAATGATTGAATGAGATGCACTAGTACAAAATAAATAAGTCACTAAAGATGAAGTAATAGTGATGCTAACTCTTATAGTAGTTTGACCCATAGCTTCTTCCATTGGAGACTAATCCACTGTGTGAAGAAGCTTTGTTCCAATTCATATGACTAGAAACCCTTGGATCACGAAGCATCTAATTAAACCATAGTAATTTTTTGTGATTATGATCCTATAATTCTATGAAGGGATGAAAAAATTTAAAACAACTTCTGCAAGTGTCCCCAATGTCCACAAGGGTTGTACATATTGGGTGCCACAGTGAAAACCCACTTCGAATGACCAACCTTTCCACACTAGAAGCAAGTCAAAGGGTCTCTTCTAGGAACTTCGTAAGGTCTAGAAGAACCCTACTATCAATAACCACCATTATAATCATCATGATTTATATTTCCTTTTAAGGAACTCATAGAACTTCCACTAGGAGAAAAATAAGATCTCGTTAACCATGACATACCATACAGGTCTAACACAAAAATCAATTCTCTATCCATCATGTCATCATAAGAATACATATTTATAAAGAAAATATGAGAAATATTTTCAGACAAAA
This sequence comes from Viscum album, assembly GCA_963277665.1. Classification (NCBI taxonomy): domain Eukaryota; kingdom Viridiplantae; phylum Streptophyta; class Magnoliopsida; order Santalales; family Viscaceae; genus Viscum; species Viscum album. Next base: position 40,595,791 of record OY728163.1, read on the forward strand.
TTCCCATCTAGAACTATCATGCCTTCATATTCACATTCAATATAATCTCAGGTGAAAATTTCACAAGCTCAACAAAGAGATTTTCATATTCATCCATTATCCAGTTAGCCTGCGCGAGATTTAAAAACTCAATAGCCTTACCCAACACCATAGACTCTAGATAGAAATAGTTTGTTTTGAAGTCCTGGACCTGGATACCACTCAGAGGTTCCCTGAGCCTGATGGGTGGCTAAGGCTCAAGCGCAACTCCCTAAATGCTAGAGGCTACTGACTATTAGTGAGGGAATAGGGTGAGTCTATGGGGAGATTATTAAATCATTACCATAGTGTTTCACAATGGATAAATATAATAAAATGAAAGTATAGGAAGTAGAATAAGTATATGGAATAGTATAATCATACAAAATAATAAAAAATAGGAACAATTGATAATAATACACAAAAGATGATAATACATGTCATTTCTATAAATATTTTGAAAAAATGGAAACAAAGAAGCATGCATAACATGTTATACCAAAGTAGAAAAAATAAACCAAGAACTATGCAAGAATCTCGAGCTCCATCTCAGTCATCTACTACCAAGATTCATTCTAAGCAAGAAAAAAATATCAAGTGTTCAAGGTGGGATTCTTCCCTTTGTTAACACGTGCATTCATGTAATCTACCCAGGTTCCAATGGAACCCTATATAGGGTGTGAGATAAATCTCATTATGCCACCAAAAAAGATTCCAATAACATCAAGTACATGTAATATAAACTGAAATAATGTGAAATCATGCATATATTAAAATAAATCAATTCAATAATTTAAATACCCATGTACCTACATCAACCTCAGCTGGTGTCTGAACATGTAACTAGTTCATTAATTGATTAAGTTTAGTTTATATAAATAATTCATGTGAGGTATTACCCACACTAGCATCCTAACATGGTAAAAATAATGATAAAGGATCCAATATATAACAAGGAATCCATGATTATGATAATATTAAAATGATCCAATATCTAACACGGCATCTAGTAATGATATTAATAATGAAATGGATCCAAGGTAATAACTAATTCATCCATGAACCCATGGGTCGATCCAACATAGTAGTAACATGTAGCTTGGCTAAAGTGATAAGAGAGTAATCCAAGGGGAACTCCCAATGCATTCCACAATAATGTAATTCTAACTGAGTCCAAGGAATTCATCCATCGTAATATGGGATAAGAAATGACTAGGCCCAAGGGTGTATCAAAGGATCCACATGTCTATAGTCATCATGAAGGATCCAAGGATCGTATCCAAGGAATCCTATAAAATTAATGGAGGGATCCTACAATGTCATACTGGGAATCCAAAAGTAGAAAAGTATTGGGTTCCAAGGTGGATGACAACCATGGAAACCAGTATCCTTGAATCAGAATGGAATCCACAAGTGCTTAGATAATTCCCTCTAGAAGCCAAGTAAAACTCGAGTATGACCACTCCTATAATAATGAATAGGTTCATATGCAATAGGAACCATATACTTGATTCCTTAAATAATTATTTCCATGTTACAATCATTATTTTTAATATTTCAAAGGGTTCATTCCATAAATTTCATTAGTCTGAAAAGTCATTTCAAGGACATGAAACAATTTCTATCATTTAATATTTAATTACTTGGTTCCTCCTTTTAATTTCATAAACATGAAAATGTAGGATAAGGACAAGTATCTAGGGGAATTCATTAATAATGAGCTAGTCCAAGTGATATCAATAATATAATTTCGAATTTCCATTTAAAGATTTATTGATTAATTTAAATCACTTAACTTAGAAGGATCAAGTGAAACTATCACCTATAGGAGATCACCATTATAAATTATATAATCAATCTATTGAAGAAGGGATTACCATTAATAGGGTTAAGATATAGAACACCCGAACGATAGCCCAGAAGAAAATGCCAAAACACTAAATGCATAAATATGGAAACATGCTACATGGGATGGATAACATTAAGGGTGTAACCTCTAACAACATGAATAAAATTTATTAAAAAATATCTAAAACATGAGAACATTCACTATAATCCAGGAAAATTAATTTAATAGACAACACCCGATGAAATCAGCATGTGCACAACAATGAAAATTTATAAAATGGTGAAACGTAAGTGATGAGTTATAGACCAGCTATGTTAGGATTTTACGAGTCTACTCATCTAGTATTAGATATTTATTTTGCTTGGATTAAAAGGAAAGTAAAAAATGGATCAACACCCTAAAAATAGGGTATATGGGCCTACATCTAAATGGTGTCATGAATCGAAAGAATAATAGTGAAAAGACTAAAAAGGAATTGAGTACTTACCGTCACAGATCTAATGAGTCAAACAGTTCCTGAATTGACCAGTAGGTTGATAAGTTATGTAAAATCCTAACTTTAGTCATGTGAGAGCTCAAAAGAATGGAATAACCCACTATATTATGGAAGAATTGGTAAAATAATGAGGAGGGTTTATTTAAGGGAATTTTAGTAATTTCACCCAAAAACAGGGGTTGCATGGTTTGGAAACATGGTTAGCCAAACCATGAACCCTTTTCTATACCAAGGGGAAACTACATGGTTAGGTGTCTTGGTTATGGAAATAGTGCACCAACCATGCAAAAAACCTCTGTTAAAAACTATATTCTTTTCGCACATGTGTGCAGCACCTGGCATACAAATAGGGAAAATAGAGCACCCTACTTCACCCCACTTTCTATCCCAACACGGTTAGGAGAGACCATGTATTATAGGTGGCATGGTTTCTACTCATAGTGTGGCCTAATGTTTACCTCCACCATTTGAGGTTGCAAGCTCTGAACAAGCCCCAGACACCCCTAAAACCTTCATGAACCCATTAGGAATCCATATAAGTCCAAAATAAAGGATTAGAACAAATTTTAAAAGATCCATACATTAAAGATAAACTATGTTCTTACAATCTTCCACACTTAAACGAACGTGTTCTTGAGTTCACCTTTGAAAGGTAGAGAAACACTGTCAAAGAACAACTCTAACCACTAGGCACATATTTTGGTCTCCTGATGAAAAGTCTCATCATGTACATGGATGTGATACCATATCACCCATACTAAAGGGACATACTGGCCTCAGATATCCATCGTTATCCCATCAAGGAAGCATATATGATACTCATCAAATGAATCCTTAACATCTAACTCAACCTCTTTAGTATCAAATGCATGAGACAAGTCAACATGATATCGGAGAAGATATGAAATGTGGAATATGTAATGCATGGCATGATACCTATGAGGTAGTAACAAAAAATAGGCTACTAACTCAACTATATATATAATCTAAAACATTCCTACAAAACGAGTCAATAACCTCCATTGTATCCATATTTGTTTATTCCAAAGATTGATTCATACCCATAGGAAAACATGATCCCCGACTTTGAACACCATAGGTCTTTGATGAAGATTTGCATAAGATTTATATCTATTCTAAACACTATACATAGGATTCTTGGTCTGATATACCTTCTATAACACCTCATATATGAGACAAAAACCTAGTAGGGATGCCTCTTGTACCTCTATCTAGAACAGGGGTGAACGGCATATCCTACCATACAAGGCCTCAAAAGGAGCCATCTGAATTGACATCTAGAATCTATTATTATAGGAAAACTTGATGAGAAGGATATGATTCTCCTAGGAACCACCTAAAAAAGGATACATGTTTACAGTATATCCTTTAAAACTTGTATCACATGTTCTGACTAACCATTGGTCTGAGATTGAATGGTTGTGCTCAGAAGAACCTATGTACCGATATCCTTCTGTAACCCCTACCAGAACAATGATGTTAAATTATTATCCCTATATGAAATGATAGTACAATGGACCCTATGTAGTAATATGATCTGATGGACATAAAATATTCCTATTTCATCAACTAGGAAAGTCACTTGAATAGTAAGGGAGTTGGACACTTTCTTCAATTGGTAAATGATGACTCATACTACTTTGCTACCTCTAGGAGAACATAGTAAGGTGATTAAAAAGTCCATGGAAACATCTTACCATTTCCATTCCAATATTGGAAGTGGATATTACAATCTGAAAGGCTACTGGTGCTCCACCTTCACCTGCTTATAGGTGGAACACCTACTGATAAATCATTCTATATAATGTTTCATCCCAGGCCACCAATATTGGCATCACATATCTTGATAAATCTTGGAGATACTTGTATAAACTACCCACTGAGAAGTATGGGACTCCCAAATCAGTTCCTCTCTCATATCTATAAGAACCGAGACACTTTCATGAATATGATGGATGTCATCTCTGTCCACAAACCAACCTGAAGGTGGTTCATGTTCTAAAATACTCTTATGGAGAACAAAGCCTTTAGGATCTGAAAATTTCCTACTCCTCGCCCTTTTAAGAAAATAAGAGGTAACTCTCAAGGATATGGGACAAGACTTCTTGTTACTATCATGAAAATTCATATGCAACACAGAAAAGTGGGCCATCAATTTCCATTCATCACTAGTTTCCCGTATGGCATGTGCCAGAGTTTTATGACTCCTCACATCCACTAATTCATGGCCTTTTCCAGGTATACAGGTAAGCTCAATATTGAAGGACTGAATATATTTTACCCATATTTTCTATCTACGATTCATGTCATGATGTATAAAGATATATTTGAGGCTCTTTTGGTTCGTATACACCATAAAATTTTCATCTATTAGATAGTTTCCCCAGTAATATAATATATGGACAACTTCTAGTAGCTCACGGTCGTACATTGGGTAATTCCTTTCATGAGGCCTCAATTGATGAGATTTGTATGTGAAAAATATACCCTCTTACAAAAACACTACACCTAGTATTATGCCTTATGCATCACATAACACTATATAGCCTCTTCAAAGATCTGGGAAAATTAGAATAGGTGTTGAGACATGTCTTCCTTTTAGATCCAAAAAGGCTTTATTTCTCTATTCTGATCACTGGAATATAACAACATTCTTTGTAAGATTAGTAAGAGGTTCAATAAGGTTTGATATTTCATGTTTGAAACACATTTAAATTCATCCATCCCCAAGAAACATCATATATCAAATATTTTCTCGGTCTTATCCTAGGAAACCACAACACTCACCTTCTTTGGGTCATTAGACACATCTGATTCCAAGATAATATGACCCAATAAGTTAAATGTTTTTATCCGTAAGTGTCACTTACAAGCCTAAAATAAATACGGTGCTCCCTCAATATACTGAGAATGATCTCATGGTGATTAACATGGTATCTATGAGGGTGATAACACACCAAGATGTTGTCCACAAGGAATACGAAAAAAGAATCCATATAGGGATGTAAAAACATATTCATCAGAGACATCAAAATGGTGGGTGTGTTCATAAGACCTAATGTTGTAACAAGGTACTAATACATACCATACATGATTTAGAAAGTTTTATGAGGTGTTTCTAATGTCCCGCCTCACACCTGATGATGGAAAAATATTAGGATGATCTTTGAAAACACCATAGCTCCTTAGAGCTAGGCAATAAGATATTCTATATGAGGTAGTGGATACTAGTTCTGAACAGTAATCTAGTTCAACCATCTATATTCCATGAATTAAATAACGGCCTCATCCACCTTCTTGGGAAAATCCTGGTTAAACACTAAGAGGAATTTTTATTCCATATAAAGTGATTGGCCTCTTGATCCTACAAATGTCTCTTAAGTTCCTGGAGCTCGGTATGTTTTATCCTATATGGAGGAATAGACACTAGAGATTCTCCTATATATATATCAATCATAAACTCTGCCTATCCCTCAGAAGGTGATCCAAACAAATTGTTCAGAAAGACATCCCTAAAATGAACTTCCACATGAGGGAATTATACCTGATGTAAACCATGATCCTACATGAATATGTTGGCTATCTGGGTTGTCACTCCTCCTATCACATGATTCTCTAGTCCATAACTACTAGCCTAGACATCTCACTCACCCTTATGTAGATAATTTCTACTCTCTAGTGATGTAAATTAAACCCTACAGTGATAAAAGTATATAAAGGTGTGATGTGGAACTAGACAATCCACCAAGAGAATGAAATCAAAGCTTATAATCTCAAAAAAAAGGTCCCAAAAGAAAGGGAAACTGACTGCCTCAAGGTGGAAGTCCCTACACTGTTATATTCTCTCTAACCACACACCCAATGTTGTATCTTGGGCCATTACACAATAGTAATACTAAATTTTATGATTGATACATTCCATGATATATAAAGAGAAAAATGAGTGTGAAGCACAATTATCAAAAAAATAATATACTATAGTGGATTCAACTAGAATAATACCTCATACTATAGATGGTCATGAACTCTGATCCTCAGGTATTGGATGTAAAGCATGCAGCTGGCCAGATCTGCAACCCTATTCTATAGTTGGGAGACACTGAGTATGACCGCTCTACTGGTAGATATGATATAAGGTCTGGATACCATGGCCAAGACCTCATCCTCAATCAGTATTTCTAGTTCTACTCCACATCCCTGCCAGATGCGGTGTAAAAGATCATACTTCTAAATGTGGATCAGTCATAGAGCCTCTTCCACTAGAAGAAGATGGAAATTTCTGACATAATATTTGAAGATTCCCCATACTGCTACAAACCCATCACTATATATGGTCTTTATCACACTAAGTCTATATATTTTCATTCCATCCAACCTTATGGAATGCAATATATCTTCAAGTGTGGTTACCATGTTTTCCACTACTCTGATGTGAAAATTATAGGGATGTTTCTTTTTACCTGAAGTACAACTTTACTACCTCATCAGTGATCGTTGATGCCCAATATTGTCACCTTCACTCATGCTACGCTATGTGATAATATCAAAATTGATGATCTTAGAGAACCTAGGTAGGTGAAAGATACTCACCTAAGTATGAATAGCATACACGGGCCCATCCTTGAATCATCTAGAAAGTGAGAGATCATCACCAACCGGAAGCATTTCAAACTGCTACAACTTTGTGAAACACATTGAATGCCCCATAACTAACATAGAACCCTCCTCTAGATGAATGAACTATCTGGATCGGTCAACTCTCAACGTCTAAGGAAAGAAGTGATCATAGAATGCATTATGGAAATCATCATATACCATGCCCTAATGGTGACCAACCTGGGTAATCACATCTCAAAAAATCTTGATCAAATAACACAACATGTATGTAGAAAACTTGACCCTCTACTCTAGAGTCATCTCCAGATGCCTAAAGATAGATATGCTAGCCTCTAGAGAAGACACAATAGCCTATGGACTATCATCCCTTAATAAGGTGGGAGGATCCTATTTCTATAAATCACATGTCAGATTGGAAATCATAGGTTCAAGTATAGAGCACCTTAAAAGGACTACATTAGTCATAGGGAACTACAACGAATGAGAGCACTAGTTCCCATATCTGTTACAATATGTGGTGACTCAAGTGGAAATCCTTACCATAATACTATAATCTCAGGGCTCACCATGTTTAGATCATGGTCATTTCCACCCTCCTAGAACATGAAACGGGGATTTTGTGGAAGCACTGGTCTATAAATTCTAATAACATGCCTCAGAACAAGCTTTAGGCATATATATACACTAGTAAGAGTAGAATGTAGAAATAATGGATCACTTCTAAAGGTATATTACCCCAACTACCCACTTGGGATTCTAGGTATTGGTATGTTTTCAAGTTGAAATACATGGGTTCCAGTTGATGAAGGGTCAACTATACCTTGCCTAATCATTTACTAGAAACCATTTCATTTTATCTCAATATTTAGTTTTTAAATTTCATTTTCTTATAAACTTACATCTAATTTTGACTAAAATGAATTTTCATTCCCAATGAATTTGTTCCAATAAACCTTATCACTGAAATTGAAACCCATTTAATCTCAATTTAATTTTTTCTATATTAAGTCACATAATATAACATGTTATATACAAATCTTGACATTGTAAACTACCCATTCCAACCCATGAGGGCCCATATACCTCATGAATTGAAACATGAAATTCCTCAATCACACCCAAATAAAAATAATAGAAATAATATAACTACCATAGCATCACTAAAAAATCATATGAAAACCAGATAATGAAAGTAGTGAAATGAACCTACATGGAGACAAATATACATGGTGTGTGAATTCTAGGTGCCTATAATGATGCATGTTTGATGCTACTTACCCTCATTTCATTGGGCCAAGGTTAAAATAAATCATCAATTATAAGAATAATAATATCCACTATACAGCATGTGCATCACCCAATGCTTAAATGATATCAACAAAAATAATAAAAAGTAAAACAACAAAAAAAATTCAAGTAGCTCATAATTTACCCAAACATGGGATAACTATGCCCAAGAATGACTCATAACCAGGTTCTAGGAATTCTGGATCTTCCATATATTGTCTTTAAATATTAAATCATTAAAAGAATCACTTGAACACCATTTCTTGAAAATATGGACCCAGATTCCACTTAGATGTTCTCCAAGTCTGGTGAGTCACTAGGCATCAAGTGTATCTCCTTGAATGCTAGAGGTTATCGACTAGAAGTGGGGGATAAGGGTGTTTCTATAGTGAGACTATGTCCTCATTACCAAAGTGTATCATAACAGAAAACATTGATAACAGGTAAGTAGTGGGATCAGTATAATTGGATGGCACTGTAGAAGATTACATAAAAATAAACAATAGGAACAACTAATAATAATACTCAAAATACAATGATAAATGTCATGTATCTAAAAAATGGAAAAATGGACACAAATTAATACGCATAACATGCTATAAAATAGTAGAAAAAAAGAAACTAAAAATTATCCAATCAACTCGAGCTCCATCTTGGTCATATGCTACCAAAATCCATCCTAATAAAGAAATAAATATCAAGTGTCCAAGGATAGATGTTTCCATTTTTTAACACCAGCATACATGTATTCTTCTCAAGTTCTAATGGTGGTCCAAATAGGGTGTGAGATAAACCTTAGTAGGCTATCACCAAAAGTTCCAATAAAATCCAGTCTGAATAAAATAAGAAAAAAAGTGTGAAAGTATGCATATATAAAAGTAAATTAGTATAATAAAATAGATACAAAACTACTTGATTTAGCCTTAGTTGGTGTCTGAATATGTAACCTGTTCATTAATTAATTAATTTTTGTTTATATAATTAATTCACATGAGGTATTACCATCACTGAAAACCTAACATGATAATAAAAAAGATAAAGTGTTTGAGTTATAAAATTGAATCCATGATGATGATATCAGTGAAAGGATCCAAGATATAACATGGAGTCTTGTAATGATATTAATAATGAATGTGATCTAAGTTAATTACCATGGAATCCATGACCTTATGCGTCAAGAAATTTTAGTTGTAACATGTATCCTAACTAAAGGGGTAAGAGTGTAATACAAGGTCCAATTCCCATGGAATTCGACAATAATTTAATTATAACAAAGTCAAATGAATTCATCCACGGTAAAATGGTATAAGCAATGAATATGACCAAGGGTATATTCAAGGCACCACATGTCTATAGAATTAACACTGGATCCAAGGAGTGTATCCAATGAATCCTATAATTTTAATGGATAGATCCTACGATTTAATTTCTAGCATCCTAAAGTAGACAAGGATTGGGTTCCAAGGTTGCTATCAACCATGGTAAGTAGTATCCCTGAATCAGAGTGCCACCCATGAGAGCTCATGGAATTCCCCCAGGAATCCAAGGAGAGATTGAGTCTGACAACTCCTATTATAATGAATAGGTCCATATGCAATAGGCACCATATAATTGATTCATTAATTAATGATGTTCATGTAATAATCACACCATTTAATAAGGCAAAGGGGTCATTCCATACCTTTCATTAGTGTGAAAAGTAATTTTAATGGAATGTAATCATTTCTATCATTTCATATTTAATTAATTGGTTCTCTCCATTATCATTCATAAACCTGAAAAAGTTGATAAGGATGAGAAACCATGGGGGATTAATTTATAATGATCCAGGCCAATTCATATCAATAATATACTTTTGAATTACCAATTAAGATTAAATGATTAATTTAAATGACTTACCTTTTAAGGTTCAAGGGGAACTATCACTTATAAGGGATAACCATTAGAAATTCAATAACCACTCTTTTGAGGAAGGACTTACAATTATTTGGGTAAATCCATATAACACCCGAACAGCAGTGTAAACAAACATGTCAAACCACCAAAGGCATAAATATGGGAACACCCTACATGGGATGGATAGAGTTGAGGTTGTGACCTCTAACAACATGAATAACATTTATTAAACTATGTATAGAACATGAGATCAACAACAATAAGTAAGAAAGATGAATTTAATAGACAAAACACAATGAAATTGGCATGCTTACAATAATGGAAATTTATTAAATGATGAAACATAAGTGATGAGTAATAGACCACTAGCCTTAGTCTCATATGACTCTCCTCGTTTTGTATCAACCTTTGATTTGTCCTGGATTAGAAGAAAACTAATGAATGAATCGACATTCAGAAAATATGGAATATGGACCTCAACTTAAATAGTGACTTTGATATAAATAATAATGAAGAACGGCTAAAAGGGAATCAAGTACAGACCTATGCAAATCCAACGATATAAACAGTTTTTGAATCGAGTTTTAGATAGAGTAGTTGTGGAAAATACTATCTTTAGGAAGAGTAAAGGTAAAAATAAGGAAAGAACACACTACACATTGGAATAAGAGGGGAAATATGGAGGAGGGTTTATTTAATAGGGTTTTAAGGAAATTTTAGTATGTTCACCCAAAATAGGGGTCGTACGGTTTTCCCACATGGTTTTTCCAAATTGTGCACCAACCTTGTGCCCTTTGGTGTTCCAAGTGGGAAAATACATGGTTAAATAGCAGGATTAGGGAAACCATGCACCAACCATGAAAAACACCTCTGCTAAAAACTACATACTTTTCACATGGGCATGCGGCCCCTGATACATGGTTATGGGAGACTGTGCGCCCTGATTCTCCCCATTGTCCATCCTCGCACGGTTAGGAGATATTATGCAAGATGAGTCACACAGTTTCTACTAACTGTGAAACCCAATGTTTTCCTCAACTATTTGAGGTTTCGATCTCTGAAAAAGCCTTGTACACCCCCAAAAACTTTATGCTCTCATTAGGAATCCATATTAGGTCCAAAATAAATAATTAGAAAAAAATTAAAGTATCCATACCAGATTGAAAAAACCAGATTCTTAAATCAGTGAAAATACCTTTAATATCCTTCCACTCTAACCCCTATTCTTCTTCATTGTCACCATAATGTTCCACCATATCTTGTTATGTCCTTCCGGCTTTAAGGTGGAACATTTCACCTTGATCTCATGATGCATCTCCAAGAACTCAAACCAATGCTCAATATTTCTCAACCAATCCTCTAACAATTAAATATCATTAAAGAGTTGGAATGATGGTATCTTATGGGGAAGAAACATATTCTCAAGATCACAATATTCATCCCTTAGAGGTTCCGCTACTAGAGCCTAAATGGGAATAGGTGTGTCTATTTATCTCAAATATTGGAAAACCTGCATAATAACATCAACCAGATTCTGGTCCTTGGGAGGAGTTTCTCAATGTGTTTCATTATAATCATCCTCTTGGATCCCATTTACAATCCTTCTCGGAGGTATGATGCTACAAACATCAATAAACAAAAAAAAAAGAAATCAAAATATTACTCTGATAAAAAAAGAAAACAAGATAAACATGGAAATTAATCCCACCAGATAAGAAAAATATATTTTAATTTCTACCTATCCAAATTTAAAGTTGAGAAATGACTATAACTAATCCTAAAGAAATTTTCTCAAACCACCCATGGTGACTTATGGCTCATTACGATTAGAGCTAGCCAGACACTCACTTACAAATACCTCCTAAGCCATTCAAATATATCTTAATTGAATATAGACATTATGGAAATATGTTTAACCTACACCTCTGATACCAATTTTTCCTAAACCATCCCAGATACCCTGGTACCGTGATACTCGAGCTGGAACCAACATAGCCCGAAGGGAATTCCCAATCCCTAGGGGTTGGCGACTAGCGCCTGACATCATGTAAGAAAAAGAGGTAATGGATATCCACAAACATAGTGGAAGAAACAACCAAATATCAATATTTTCAAAGAAAACTTATAAATGGGGAAGTTCTAAAAGTCAAAAATGTATATCAAAACCCAAACAATACATCATCAAAGTACTAGAAGAACAAGATAAAAACTCAAAAATCATGAAGGTATCAATACTCCAATCCTATAAGTTAAAGAACATACACCTCCTTTAAGAGGAACTTTCCCTTTACTCGAACATGGAAATAAATCTACAAATTCCTATATCCAAAGTTAGGGTGTGACCTAAAATTCTAGTAGGATCTCACCATGTTTTCCATAATAAAATTCCATAAATATAAACTCAATCAAACATTATGTTTTAAACAAAACCTCCATGGTATAATAATTTATTATTTTGAACAAAACATTCTTTTTTTTAATGATAGAAACATTTCAAAGAATGGATTAAGTAAACATTTTAAATAAAGAAGTTTATACAAATCACTGGGCAAGAGTAAAATAGCTTCACAATCAGTGACATATATAATCAAAGTAATTAGAATAAGAAACATGATTATCTATCCAATGGCGTGATAGTTCCAAGTTATGGGACCCCCACACTCTCAAATCATGGATCATGGAATATTTGTTCACACATCACTTGGGTACATTTAGAATAAGACTCAACAACATTACATCATAAAAATGATCTTCCTAATTATATTTTTGCTAGTGTTGTCATTGTTAATCCATTGATTGAGAATTACCATCCTAGAATGTTTTTACCAAATAACCCACTAACTACCCAGGATTTCATGTTCTTAATAAGTCAATTAATAATGGGAAAATCATTTCAAATCAGATTAAAAATACAATTTCCCCATTTCCAGTTTAATTTTAAAATTTATTTCCCCAAACAAAAAAACAAGTTTTTAATCAATTCATTACGTTTTCAAGATAAAAAAAATCATATGTTCTTATCAAATCAATTTAATCCTTTTTTATAAAATATCAATTTACCAAACCAATTTAAAATTGCATCCCAATTTCCAATTCCATTGGATTAGGGAGTTTTACCCAAAAATTCCAAACCAAGTCAAATCTAATTCTAATTTATATTAAAATTGGGTTTTCAAAATTTAACTAGAACTAATTTAAACAATCAAGAAATTCAAGGGTTATACAAATTGGTAATCTTAAATGGAACCACCTAGCTTTATCATGGAGGTCACGTAACAAAAAAATTGCAATGGTATTTTCCAACGATGTAAGATAGTAACAAATATTTCAAGAACAAACCTCGAATCATGATCTTAAACAAAATATTTTAGATCCATAAAACACATGATGATATAACAAACCATATGGAGGAAACAAAAGAGAGAGTATAAGTAACAGGAGATGATCACTTACAGAAGAGGAATTGAATGAGGTTCTCTGTATTTTGATCCACCATGGAAGGTGTGGGAGAAGACATGATTTTTATTAACACCCTCCAAGACCTTGGATTTTGTGTAATCCAGATTTAGAGATAAGTGGAATATGAAATAAGGGTTCATAAACTTTTAAAATAAATTTCAAAAAAAAAATATCACTTTCAAGGTTAGTTATGTAGGGCTGCATGGTTAGACAAACTATGCACCCTAACGATGCACACCTCTAATAAGGTGCATAGTTTCTACAATTTGGGTGCATGGTCTTTCAAACCATGTGATAACCATGAAAACTCCTACTTATTGGGTTAGTATGGTTTACACTGGGTGGGTGCACAGTTTGGGAAAATTTTACTCTAATCATGAACACCCCGAAAATTTGCAAGAAGCAACCCAAGATGAACTACAATAAAAGCGTGAACGAAAATAAGGGTCGATAAGTGAAAGAAAATAGTAACAAGATGTTACACGCACTCATCATCATCACCAATACCAAGATGGTGCTCAACTAAACCCTTCTATACCAATATACTGAAGTGTCATGAAGCAATCCCTTCCTAGGAATATAGGTTTCCCCACTATAGAACACCTCTCATAAAGGATGATTCTATTTCATGGTTCTCCCCACCATAGGAATTGCTTCCTAAAATTTTACTTCCATTAGTTTATCAGTATTCCTTATGTGGTTTCCACCACTCTTCTCCCAATTCCATTAAAAATAAAAGTCATAATAGATATGAATGAGCTCACTTTAAGATGTTTGGCTGCACCTCGAGACGTGTTATCACATATCCATTAAAGATATATTAATCCCAATTTTATTAGAAGATCATCCCAATGCTCAAATTGTATTCCATATCTAACACTTAGTGTAGTTAAAAATTTCGATCCCTAAACCCCCACACTAGTTTTCATACTCTCACCACAATCATCATTGAAAATCTAATCCAAATCACCCTTTAATTCCTTCATCACCATCCCGAGTATGATTTGAACACTCAAAGTCCATCTAAAACTGCATATGAATCTCAAATATAGTATTCACCAAGGAAACAAATATCATTAGACTTACCTACCCACCCACATCCTAATGTTAGCTTGACCATCATAAAAATTGGTCTCACTATATCCATGAACCTTATAACATGAGGTTCATTCACCCATGATTGATAAGATGCTCCCTACCACAAGAGTACTTTCATTATCACGGTAGGGTCTTGAAAATTACACTAAGGGAAGAAAATACTCCCACAATCACTTTTAAGAAGGAAGAAAGTACTCCTACAAGTTGAGCAATGTGAATGCACTCAAATTTAGTTACAAATTTTAGAAGAAACTTGAATAAGGAATACAAGTTTTCAAAGGATTTTAAGTGGCCCACATACCATCACCAGGAAGGGTTCGTGGATCGCCTGGATTGTGAACCGCCAGTATGAAGAACGATCTGCAAGGTGCTGACCTGCATAATGGTGGACATCAAACACAGTGGATAGAGAACTGTTTCATTGAAGGAATTTTGTCCGTGAAGTCCAACCATGTACCATCTCGAAAACATAATGGTTCTTGAAAGAAGAAAACTCGTAGGGTTTTGCGAACCGTGCTCATGAACTGTAGCCTCTAGAAACCCTAGTTGACTGAGTCTTTTGCAGGACAAGATATCTCTTTATAGGCCCCTACAAATGGTGTTTCATGCCCATAGATACAATTGCCATAATGATCTATAAAAGGATCATAGAAGGAATTGAGAAGGTCGGATGATGAAATCTTGAATGAAACCGAAAGTTGGAAGAAATAACTCGGAGAAGATTTCATCTTCAATCTTGAATCATCAGCGAAGCCCGAATTGTGAACCACACTCTACGTAGGTACAGCCGGCTGTGAACCATAAAATATGGGAACATAATAATAATAAGAGTACCATGAACCTAAATGGTGAAACTGTGAACCACATATTCCTTGTGAAAGAACTTCCTACGAACGACAGTCCCCCAGACCCTCCTTCAAAAGGGTGTTCAACCTAGTATATCTCTACGTGGATTTAACCCGGTGCAGCATACTGCACCAGTATGAGGGTGAAACCCAAAGCGGCATGACAGACCACATTCTGAACTACGTACCACTATGTTGCATGGTGGTCTATACCCTTGCTCTATTACCACATCAGTACATGGATGACCCCCTCTGACAAAATACCACTACGGTATGTAGAGCCTCCCCCATCCCACACAAGAAATAAGTATGCGGAATGGGGTGTTTTTAGGTATTACTTCCTCCGGTTCCAATATTTCCCATCCATTACCATCCAGTCCTCCATAATCCCTTTGTGAACCAGTCCCCCGAAATCAGAACAAAGCCTCCTCCAAAGCCACAGTACCCATATGATCATACCATTGGGTGCATCAACACATCCTTTTGACTCTACATACCCATGGAAAGCAGAGTCATAAAGGCTGTCCCCAAAATAGTTCAGGCTTCAGAAATGTCTTTGGGTCTACATTCCCATGGTAACTCGGAGTCCAACCTTGGGATGCTAACACGATCCTCTCATTCTAGGGATTAAGGGGGATAACCTCTTTTTCCATTCAATGAGGAATGGTGATCAGTCAAAGGGGTTATGTTTGTGTCCCCTTTTGATGAGTACAACACTCCTCCCCTTCCAAAAACACGTTCTAGGGAACTCTCACTGAGGTAAGTCCCCAATCTTCTGAGGATGAGTCGTTTGAAATTTAATTTTATCTCACATTAAATGGTTTGTTGCTCCATTCCCTCACCCACTGTCACCTCAGCCTTGTCCACCGTAGGCTCTACCTATCCCACAAATTAGAGAGGAAGCATGTGCTTTGTTTAATCTTTCACTTCCTCTTGTTTCTCACTCTGAGCATGACTCATGTGAGCTTAGAGATTTGTGATGATTACAACATCCACACAATCTGAACTATAGTAACTCCAATTATTTATCAAACCAAGATATGTAGGACGCCTACTCGAATGCCCGGAATCACAAGGGTTCCCTTCCAAAAGGTTTTACACAATCATATCTTTGCAAATGGGTAGCTTCCAGGCGTAAGCCCCACACAATTCCAAACTACATGGATTAGAATTCCCCTCTCTAGGATATGTAGGAAACCCAATTTATGGTCTGATACCAATATCAAATAACCTTCCTTCTTCCCTTGATGATGATAAACTCCAGAGCGCCTTATTGTATGGCTCAAGTTAGCATTACCTCCGGGGTATTAAGTATATGTATGCCTATAACAATCCTGAAAACTAGGGGTAGCATGTGGACACAGTCTTTGTTACTGAACCAAGGATTCATGAACAAATGAAAATGACTTAAATCTATAATAGAGTCCCAAATAGGTAATAATTCCTCCCAAAAGGGTGCGGTGAGCCTTACTTCCCATCCTCTTGACCAATGGAGTCCATAAGTGTTGTTGGATAAATCATCAACCCATGAGGACCTGCATTTGGAAATAAGGTCCATTAATCATGGATACTAGAGTGATTGGGTGTGTCGACCTCCAGGAATAAACCCATTAGATACAATCCTAAGAAGTTATATCTAGGTAGGACCGATTGCACAAGTACTTGACCCCATGAAATCGCCCGTTGGTACCATCTGGTTGTGGTATCTCTTTCACAATATGAAAGGGGTTAATTATGCATCCATGTGGGGTTATTCCAACCTTCCTTTAAAGAATAATGATGTAGAACAGGTTGAAATTAAGGAATTGGGGAATTTTATAAGAAACTGTCTCTGGAAAAAGAGACGGGTGATGATTCTTGTTGGACCATTTCCTCAATGCCCAAAACACGCCACCTCGGAGGAAAAACAAAAATGTTGAAACCAATGTGAATCCTTAACCAAGATGGAAGTTCTACCCCAATGATAACATACATAAAAGAATATTGTGTGTCAGACCATTTTGTTTTCCCTTGTACACACGAAACACACCACCTCGGAGGTGGAACAAAAATGGTGAACCCGACGTGAATCCTTAACCAAGGTGGTGGTTCTACCCCAATGATAACAAACACAAATGAATATTTCACATCGGACCATTTTGTTCACCTTTGTACGTGTAAAATGCGCCAACTCATAGGGGGAACAAAAATAGTGAACCCGATGTGAATCCTAAACCAAGGTGGCGTTTTCACCGCAATGATAATAGACACAAAAGGATATTTCATGTCAGACCATTTTGTTCTCCCATGTATGTGTGAAATGTGCCACCTCAGAGGTGGAATGAAAATGGTGAACCTGACGTGAATACTTAACCAAGTTGGTGGTTATACCCCACTTGAGCCTATTCACCCCACAAAAAAAAGAGGGGAAGTGGGCCAAGCTGAATCGTCAGATATCCATATGTTAGAAAATAAAAATGAGAATGCCACTTTGATTAGGTTTTGTGCTCTGTATGTCATATATGTATGCTTCAGGTTCCCCTAGAGGTTCCTTCAATCCAAATGACATCCCGAAAACCAATGCAAACACACGCATTAGTGATCCCATAGGCGGTCGGGGCCCCAACGAAGAGAAGGACCCTATTGTCTACCCAGCATCTTCAACACTGGGTATCCAACATGCTCATTAGAGAGTACCACTGAAATGGTACTCTCCCGTGATGGAGTCCACGAGACAAGCCCTACGGTTTGCAAAGGATCTCCCTCCGACTCCTCATCCACGACCAGCACCGCAACACAAGGCGGCCCCGATGGTTATCTCAACCCGTTTTGGGAGCCTGTCCCCGAAACATGACAACGAGTAACTCCCTTACCTTAGGGATCCAGATGAAGTCGATGATGTCAACTTCATCTCAACTGCACAAGGGTATTACTCACAAGGCCCCTCTAAAGAACGTCATCATCAACACTGGATGACCAAAACTCTTCCCGCTAAAGAGGACCTTATACCGAGGGAACCTGCTAAAGTCTAGGAGACCCGTGCCCCACGGGTTTCCTGCCAAGGGCAGAGAATATATAATGATGAATTTACAATCACCCTGGTTCATGAGGATCATCCCTGCTATACTAATGTGGAGGCATTAAATATTCATACATACAACTCTACCCCCTCCAATCAATCCCACCACAGAAATAGGTTGGCACAATACAAGCTCACGCAAATCCATGTTAGTGCTTTCTAGTCCCACAATGCAGACATAGAGGCAAACTATAGGTAGATTCAGATATCTACCGATGAACAACAAGACCACCATCCAAATAGGGCAGAAACTAGCTATACGCAGGCACAAATACCTGCTGATGCATATCAAGCCCTCCAACCAAATATGGCGGAACGAAAATACGAGCATATTCAAATTCAAGTGGATGCATAAAAATCCCATGAGAAAAATACAGTGGAAAGAATGCAAGTGAAAATCCCCACTCATTAATATAAATCCCACCAGCCAAATACGATGGAAATCAGAGAAGACAACCGGTGGCAGACTCGTTACTTTTTCCCAACACAAGAGAACTTCCAGTATCTATTGGAAACTCATAGAAGACAGAAGAAGGCACACAATCCTACTCTAATATCATAATTGGCCTTCATACCTATTCCATCCAAAGATGTCTCTCAGCACATCTAGGAAATGATGGAAGATCAGACGTCAATCCCATATCATATCATCCAAACATGCCAAGACATTATTTCATCTGAGGAAAAGGTGAAAAATTAGTTCCACGACTCGGTTTCCTCAAACAGAATGACTCACTCATAAAATGATTTAGTCACTCCGAAGTAGTCATACATCCTTTCACCATTCCATGAGGGTTGACAATAATATACTGCGATACACGGACAACCGAAATAGTAAAAAATACACGTTCTAACCGGGGGACCTCGGTCCATCGTGGTGGCCACCCTAGGGAAAGCATATATCCCTTCCAAAATACAATATGTTCATTGGTGTATCTCGTATATGAAGACCGTAAATAACAGTAGATGACCCCAGTTACCCATAATAGAGCACTCAAAAATGAAACACGCTAAAGGAAACTGGAAAATGAATATCACATACATGATCCTAATTTGTTGGAAGTTGGGGTTATTGACACCCTCAAATATATATCAATAAAGGATCAAGACCTTGTCAGTCCATTACCAAATTATGGAAGTGGCAGTAGTAGTTTCGAAGGCCCTCCCCACAATGTCACTACGAGTAGAGGTCCTCCCTAGAGCACCCACGGGGGCTCACTCTGTGGGATAGGAATGATTGATCACAAGATACTATCTCCTAATGTGAATCGGGGTATCCCTCCACTTGACCTGAATATCATACAACAAGATGGTAATCCCCTTGCTGTCATCTGCTCTGATGGTCCTCCCCATGGTATACACTGCAGATATTCTTCTCCCTGTAGTCAAACCCCAAGTCATGATGGTAGTCCTCACCATGATGACAGTCATTGCGAAGGACCTCCCCGTAATCGATGTTTCTATGAAGGCCCTCCCCATATTAATTTAAAGCAACAAGATGGTCCTCCCCTCATCGCAGTATATTCTAAAGTCCCTCCCCAGGATGTGTACTGCATAAATTCTCCCTATAGCTAGGTATCAAGTATTGATAGTAGTCCTCGCTATCACAACAGTCATTGAGAAGGTCCTCCCCTCAGTGACATCAATTAGAAACAAGGTCCTCCCCTTATTGCAGCTCACCCTGAAGGTCCTCTCCATGATATATGCCATAAAGACATTTCCTGTGGTCGATAATCAAGTTTAAATAGTATCCCTCGCCATTGCAACACCTATTGTGAAGGTTCTCCCCATTACCAAAATTCATACTAGCAAGAAGGTCCTCCCCATGCCGGATCAAATGTGAGAAATCCCTCTTATGCTGAGGCACTCAGAAAGATGGATTCAGGCACATCAGTCACTCTGTCTATAATGAGTGATATTCTTTATTAACCAGAGGATCACCCTATTCCACGCTCATCTTCTGAGCCACCCTCACTCAGTTGGAAAATCAATAAAGCTCCCACCAGCCCGGTTTCTTAGAAAAAAAAATTTATGAAGAATTTGAGATAAGCCTATCAAGTAGAGAAGCCTCCATAAGAACAATAGCAGGATATGTTTCTTGTGAGAATACAACAAGCTATGAATAATAGACCATTGATGAATTGTCTTATGGAAACTGCTCACTTTGATATACTAGGATATTTTTCTAGGGAATGTATGAATGACATTAACCTCAATATATGGATGACTATTCGCCAGCTAAAAGAAAAATTATTTCCTTGTGAATGGTATGTGGACCATTTCAATGAGTTTGGGGAGACTTACTGTCTAATTGACCTATAATACCTCCCATCTGCACGACAACCGCAATCAGAAAGGCATATGAAAATCCTTGAACTGGATTTCCTCCATGCGCTGCATAAGTTGCGTCACCTCATTGGTGACATCCCTAATGGAGGTCACATTCGAGGATGGGGAGAACATAGAGCTCTACACTTCCCCCCACATCCCATCTAGTAAACCTAATTGGAAATGACTTCCGACAACATCATCACTCAAAGGAAGCAATCATATGAAACTCTTACTTAGGAAAGATGGTAAACTTAACAAAAACTATCCTAGAGTAATTCTAAAAAGTGTTAGGACCAAAGAGATCAAGCCATCAAAAAGCTTATAAGTCAAGAAACAAAGAACATCTAGTAGGATTCTGACTAAGGGAATCCAACTAGAAAGAAGTGCTCATGTCTTAAAAAGACCATAGACTCCATGCAGGCTCGATGCCAAACTCAGCTCACACCTGCAAGGGAGTACGTGAAATTGAATAGGAGACAATAATGGAATCTACAACTACGATTCAGGAACAACCCTAGCCCAAAGGTATGTGGAATTTTTAAATCAATGTTCCCCTATAAGACCAACAAATCCAGGATAGAGAACATCAATGGATGAATGGGAACAACCCCATCCTGTAGGGATGGGGGTATTTTTACCACATGTCCCTACACAGAAGAAGTATGTCTTCTCCCGTCTTGGAAGAACGATGAATAAAGGAGTCACATGCTCCACCCCTTATCGTAGTTCTCACCCTCTAAGATGAAGGGGAATTATGAGGTCAGACAAGGACTCCCTTCAGGTAAATCTTTTCCAATAAACCCTAATAGTACCACGAAATGGAAGGAGAAAATCCAACAAAGGATACAGAAAGACTTCCTACCATTCAGCATCAGATACAATGCAACCAATGCAGTATGTATTAGTAAACATGGTAAATTTCAACCCCATGGATATCATAGGAAATGGAATAGAGAGAGAGGAAGCAAGGGAAGATGGTTACCTCCCATATTCATCCTACACCGAGCATGTTGGTGTGCATACCTGATACCAGAGAGGAGTCCTAAATTTGGGATCCCCCTCAATTAATTCGTCATTACCTCCTGCACAAAACCCCAAAAGGAGAAGAATAAATCCAAGGTTGCCTATAAACCACCTCTTCATCCCCCTGAGAATGTTTCCCTTATTCTCGAGGAAAGTTTTGCTAATCATGAGGAAGAAATGAAAGAGCTATGGAAAGTTATTGCTGAGCTATTTTGAGGGAGATACTTCACTGTATGTGTTTCCCCTAAAAACGTCAGCAGGTGCTCCTAGAAAAGGTTCCCTTGCCACATGAACTCATCCCAGTGAATGAATCCCAGCTAGGAAGCCCATTCAATCCTGCACCAGGACCATCAACCTACATAAACCCGGCACTATAAGAACATAAAAACTTCCCCCCACTGAGAAGGCAGCCATAATATATTTAGGTAAACTCACAAATGATTCCTCTAGCTGGGTATCAACCCCAAATTCTAATAGCACAGACACGCCATGTTTTTACCACTAGTGCTCCAACCCAAGATCAATCCCTGTAGGATATGCATCAAGGGATCATGAACATTGTCAATCAAATAACTTCTCAGCTAGAAGACATGGAGGGGAAGCGTGATTCGATACAATTAGAGTGCAAACCCTACCCCGATTGGGTGAGGAATGTTCTGCCACCACCAAACCTCAGAAACCCTGTACTCTCAGTATTCAATGGCTCGAGGGACCCAAAACATTATCTAATGTACCACGCCTCTAATTGTGACCCCATGATGGGAACTTCATAGGAGCAAGAATCAGTAAAACTCACCTGCTTCGTATGAACCCTGTAGGGATCAGCTTCTATATGGTATACTAGTCTTCCAGCCAATTCAATCACTAGATGAGAGGATCTACGGCGATAGTTTCTCTTCCAGTTCAGTTCAACGCTGCCTAAGACAATGGTCAGTGACCTCATGAACTGCAAGTAGTGAGATAATTAAAGAGTCTTAGACTTCATTTCCAGATGGAAAGGCCCCACTTATTCCCTGAACCGGACTATTCCCCAAGATGAAATGGTCGCCATGTGTATTGACAATTTTGGGATGAATTGTGAATGTCGATCATCCGGGTGAAGTACACAAGTGGTTTTTGAGACTGTACTTCCATTTTCCAAAGAATAGAATACTCCTTGAAATAGACCAATCTCAATTCCCAGGTGGCCCTATTAGCCCCTGGAAAAAGATCAGGAAAATCTAAAGTAGCTTCTGTCATGCTTAAGACACCCCCAGCACCAACTCCAGTTGCGAGGTCCCCATCGAACCATGTGGGACACTCTAGACGCCAACATCCACCCCCACATCATCAAGATGGGAGATGACCTGCTAAATGAAATTAGTTCGAAGAACAAAGAAATAAATTCGACTCATTCCAATATGACCAGGTTTGCAGATTTTCATAGCTTCCATGAATTGCAGCTTTCTCTAGCTACTGAATCCATTGCGAGCTGATGATGTTTATCTCAAAGACCATCCAAATTATTGTCCTTAACATCGAATATTGGGACACACAATCTAGGAATGCTTCATTTTCAATGATATCCTACAAAAGATGTTGGATTCCAAGGAAGTCAAGTTGGACCCGCCACCAGCACAAGTAGCATCTTCTTCCACCTGCGACCCAAGATATTAAGTGGAATGGAAGATATTATTCAGTAAGAATAAGAAAATTTTTTACAATTGGATGACCTGGAAGACAGTCAACCGAGTCCATGGTATCCTCCAAGCGTAGTTGAAACAACAAATTGTGGCTCTAAAAAGTCCTGATACAACACATCCATCCTCCTCAGCCCTGCGGTCCTCTAAAGGCAAGAAGTATAGAAATTCAGAGCAAAAAGATGGGATGACACCAATGTTTAATTCAGTGTTGACTCTTTTGAAATTCATTCTAATAGACTTTGTAAAATGGGAACTACCCCGCCAAATGGTAAAAGGGGTACTGCCCCTCCAAACGGTACAATGGGCACCGCACTGAAAAATAGTACAACGGGCACCGCCCCTCTAAATGGTACCATCAAAAGGAGACAGTTAGAAAAAAATGTCAGATCAAGAATTGATCTTTAGTTCTATTAATTTCATTCACTTTATAGACCCCTTCTCGGATGGAGACTATAGATGTGAACCCAAATTCTCCACACCCAACTGGAGAGCCAGAGGAAGAGGCTGTAGAGGCTATAGGTTTCTTGGAAGGCACGATCATGGCAGTAGTCTAATTCCCGGCCACACCATAAGTCAAACCGTTAACATCATAGAAACTCATTAAAGGACCCTCAGACATACACTGTAAGAAACGGAATGCTCCACCTCCCCCATAAGAAGAAATACAAGCCCAATTATCTTTGAATATCTATCAGGGTAAGAACATATATGAAATTTTCTCAAGTCATATGGGTGGACCAATTCGTCCAAACCCGGAAATGACCGCAGTACCACCGGATCCTGTCACAGAGGCCGAACCAGCTATTTCCTAAGCCCAATCCCATAAAGTGTCTATGAAATAAAAACCCCAAGCCAGGAAGTGCTGACCTTTTGAACAAAAATATGATATTCTAAATCATTTATCTTCAGTACCAGAAAAACTGTCAATCCTGGATGCGTTAAGACTGTCCTCAGATCTTAGGGAGGAACTCATCGAATCCGTACTACCTCCCTAGGAGTTCGAGGCTGATGTAGCTCTAACCAAAGTCTATCAGACATAGACCAATCCTGAATAATGTCACATCGTCATCTCCTTCACAGGTAGGGATGAAGATGACATCATGCAAGGGCACGTCAAACCCTTATATGTGTATGGAAAGATAAAAAAAATTGATTTCAAGAGGATTTTCATCAACAACAACTTTGGATTCAAACTCCTCCCACTGTGAATGCTTCGCTGAATTGGCTACGATGAAGACAGCTTGACACCCTGCACCACAACTCTGTCGGGATATGACAAAAGAGAGTAGAAGCCATTGGGACGAATCAAGCTTAAAACTCGGCTTGGAAACCTCATGTCAGGTTCTTATTTCTTGGTAGTGTGACAAAGTACGGCCTTCAACGTCCTCTTAGGGAGGCCTTGGATGCATCATCACGCTGTAATTCCATCATCATACCATCAGTGTGTCAAATATTTCACTAATGGTAAAAATGAGACATTTCATGCCGATAAATCCACGTTTGAGTCCTCTAAGTCACATTATGTCAATGGAGGGTTCTATGAATTGGAATAAAAACATCCATCGGTAGACAACATTGATTAGATAACTACCCCTAATGGATTGAAAATAGCTCCCACAGATCCTCTCCAACAACTTTGGGAAAATTATGCATTACCCATCAACCAAGTTGAATGCATAAGTGCATGTTCAGATGAAGACTAAATTGTCTGCATGTTCACTATTACGGCCACCAAATCCAAGGACATAGAAGAGGAGGTTGACTCCATTGATTTTAGGATAATCCATAATATAGATGATCCGGACCCATACACGGGACCCTAAACTGCCCTCAACTTACTAACTACGGAAAATGATGATTTCTCTCCCAACATTGGAGGGCTCATCTCGAGAATCCTCTCTCCATAAGAAGAGGAATAAGGTGAATATGATGATGAAAAAGAACAAGAAGAATAAGACCTCAAAGATTCCCCTTTTGTATTTGAAGAAGGTGTCTCCACCACAATCGATGAACATAAGAAGATAAACATGGGCACTGAAGACGACCCGTGACCCACTTCGATTAGTGTGGCTATGTCTATTAAGGAGTAGGATGAATATACCTCCTTCCTACTGAATAATAAAGATGTGTTTTCCTAAAATTACATAGAAATTCTAGGCATCGATCTGTAGGTCTCCACTCATCATCTGGTCTTACCAGAAGATCACTGGGTCTATATAAGTAGGCAGCCAGGAGAACCCACCCGATGCATGCTGCCAGAATAGAGACCAAAGTTGTCAAGTTGATAAAATAAAACATCATACATGATGTTCAGTATCCGATCTGGATGGAAAACATAGTCCCTATCAAAATGAAGAATGGAAAAATTAGAATCTACATTGACTTCAGGGACCTTAATCGACATTTCCCGAATGATGATTTCCCAGTCCTGATCACATAATTTTTTATCGATGAAACTACTAGATACGTGGCCCTCTCTTTCATGGATGGATATTCTAGATATAACTAGATCTGGATGGTTTGATGAGATGAAGAATCAACCCCTTTTAGGGCCCCTCAGGGAGTTTTCTGTTACAAGGTGATTCCCTTTGGTCTAAAAACTATTGGTTCCACAAATCAGTACGCCATGCACCGCATCTTCAAGCCCTTCTTGGGAAAAAATTTCGAGTGTTATGTCAAAGATCTGGTAGTTAAGTCATGAAAGCAGTCAAAACACCTGGCTAATCTTGAAAGTGTCTTCAACAAACTACGAAAACACAGTTTGGAGAAGAATCCCCCAAAGTACGCCTTTGGAATTACCTCTGGAAAATTCGTCATCTTTTTTGTACACCATCGCGGCATCAAATTCAACCCTAAGAAGACAAAATCCATCCTTGGCATATCCCCACCTCACAAACCTCAATGAGTTGAGAGGTCTCTAGGGTCACCTCACATTCATTCAGTGCTTCAAAGACAACTTGATGGGTAAATTTTTACCTTTTCCCATGATGATGAAGAAAAGAGTTACATATGAGTAGGATAATGATTTTCAAGAAGTGTTTGACAATCTAAAAATATATATCATAATCCTACCAGTGTTGATGCTTCCAGGTGAGGGGAGACCACTCATTTTTGACATAACTACCATGGAATGGTCATTAGGTACCTTCCTCATACACAAGAATTATGATGGCAGCAAGAACAACCTCTTTTACATCAGTTGAACAATGATTGATGCTAAGACTAGGTACTCAAATATTGAAAAGAACTTCATATCCCTAATATTTGCTGTTCAAAAACTCAGGCATTACCTGCAGCACTATGAGGTCCAATTGGTCACCCACTACAACCCGCTCAAATAATAGTAAATCATCCCATGTTAAATGGACGCCTATCATGATGGGAAATCATCCTACAACAGTTTGGAATACGGTACATACCCAATAATTCCATCAAAGGCTAGGAATTAGAATTCTTCCTGGAAGAGCACCCCTCAGAAGAAACAACATCACTGGCTGACGAAATTCCAGATGAAGAAGTGTTCTCTTTCCAGGAGGACCCACAAACATGATAAATATACTTAAAAGGTGCTTCCCAAAGCCTGACAGGAAAGGCATGGATGATTCCAAGATCAACAAAGTGGGGCTGGGAATTATACTTGTATCCCCCTAAAAGTTCATCATGCCTTACTCTTTCCTGCATTATGAAAGGTGTAAAAATAATGAAGTAGAATATCATGCCCTAATTGAGGGATTGGAACTAGAAATTCATATGCAATCCAAACACTTAAAGATAAAGACTGATTCAGATCTAGTCATCAAACATGTCAATTTTGAATATGACATTAATAAAGAAGTATTGTCCCCTTTTATGAAACATGTTTGAGAACTGATGGAAGAATTACCATCAGAACCAACATTGAACTATCACCCCCAGTCACAAAATTTCCAAGATGACACTTTCATAAATGTATCCATGACCTTGGATGATCTAGATTGGGCTGAAAATGTCATTTTCATTTCCCACTTCCAGAAGGAATTTCCATTTATCCAGAACAATACAAAATAAATCGAGGAAATTAGCCCTGTTTCTAAGCCTTATGTTCACACCACTAGTTGGATGACGCCCATTACAAATTTCCTTCAGAAGGGGGAACTCCCACCAAATAGGTCTGGAAGGGAACAAATCCAAATATGGGAAGTCATATTTGTCTTGTGCAATATTATAAACAAGAAAAGGTTCTCTACAAATGAGGCCTCGACAAAGACCTTCTCAGGTGCATTGTTGGAGAAGAGATTATTGCCGTCATGAAAGATGTGCACGTCAGAGCTTGTAGAGCACACCAATCAGAAACCAAGATCTCTCACCAAATTTGAAGGATTTGGTACTAATATCTCACTATGATACAGGATTGTTCCATATTCATCAAAAAGTTCCATTCCTTCCAAGTTCATGCCAATTTTACACACCAACCCCCAGAGTTACTATATACAGCTAAGTACTTCTAACCATTCACCGCCCAGGGGATGGATGTTGTGGGACCATATCCTCATGCCACAGTCAAACAATTCAAGTTCATACTCATAGTGACCGACTTATTTTCAAAATGGTCCAAAGTCATACCCCTTAAATAAGTCGGGGTGAAAACATCATTAGCTTTGTGAAGGCCAACATCATTACTAGATTTGGTGTCCCTCATATAATACTAATGGGAAATGGCACCAATTTCGACTCTGCTGTGTTGGAAAAGTTATACCAAGAGTATAGAATCAAAGACAATCATTCATCCTGCTACCACGTAGTATCCAATTGGATGATAGAGGCTTTCGACAATACATTGTCTAACATAATACAAAATATGGTTGATAAGGATAAGAAATTGAGGCCAAAGGTAGTTTTGCCTATCGAAATCCATGTGCCATCACTTCGTTTAGACATTTGCAATTAATTTCACATAAATGACCAATCCCAAAGATGGTTTGATGAGTTGGAACATCTAGATGAAAAGAGGTTTCACACTATACACCGTTTGTAAATCTACCAAAATCGAATTGCACGAGCCTTTAACAAAATGGTTCTTCTTCGATCTTTCCTCGCAGAATAAATGGTGTTTTTCCTTAGAACCCCAATGATACATGGGAAGAAGCCCCCAAAGCTTGAACCAAAGTGGGAAGGACCATATGTCATACATAGGGTCTATTACAATAGAGAATACTTCTTGATATCAATGGATGGGAAGATCATAATGTCTCCCACAAATGCAATGTTTTAGAATAAGTACTTCACGTAATAGAATTAGCCGCATGGTCCAAACTCTATGACCCTAGACTACGAGTTTTTGTCCTAACCAACATGACATTAAAATGTATGGTATTACCCAATCATGGTCCAAACTCAATGACTATAAACTATGAGTTGTGGTATCACTACATCATGGTCCAAACTCTATTACTATAAACTATGAGATATTTTATTGACTAGCATGAAATTAAAATGTATGGTATTGGCCTCATGGTCCAAAATCTAAGACCTTAAACTATGAGTTTTGGTATCACCACATCATTTTATAAACTCTAAGACCTTAAACTATGAGTCATAGTCCTTTCCACGTGATGTTAAACTTTAAGGAACTCGTCCCTGAAACATGACATTAAACTGTGACTCATGCCCTCATTGTAAGATATTAAACTTAATGGCACAAAGCGTCCTAATCGTATGACAATAAACCACATGATCTATCACAGAAATATGTACTGATTGATTCCTACCATCGAAAGATATGAAGCGATTCCTCGATCCTCGATCTTGTCCCACCCCCACCCCCCTAAAAAATGCCTCTATGATATCCTTTATTTCCCCACACTAGTGTGAGAAACCCTTGTCACTCCATGTTTCTCACATAAAGTATAACTCTCATGAGATTAGCATCAGTGGTAAGGCTTTCTTTATGCAAACATGTTATAGAGAGGTATGGTAGAATCGACACCCATAGAGAATGAAAAAAGAATGTTCCTACGCCCATGCCCAAGCCTAGTCAGTAAATTGAACATTTAGAACTATGTAAGGCTTGATTACTTCCCTTGCAGGATACGTAGTGATGCCCAGATTTGACATCTCGAACCAGCCACCATAAAAAATGCCCCTTTCCCCGTGTGTGGGTCATACTTCTATGGGGAGTCCACGAAAGATCCTAACCTCTTGACAATAAATTGTGAAATCTGTCAAGAGTTATGTGTGGCCCATTTCTTAGTTTTATGAGATCCCGTACATGTCCCGCCACTCATAAGAAGTTAAAATATCCTCCTCTCCCATATACATACAAGTTAGACCTATGTGGAATCTCCAGTAGTTCACGATTTGTCGTGGTATGGGTATTCTTTACATTCCCAAGCTCATATTTCCTAATTTTCAAACTCCATATTCTGTGAAAACATGGATCCCCATATTATCTAGGGCCATCTGAGATGGAAGGCCAGTTTCTTGCGGACACCTTTGTTTGACTATTCATATCATGCCCCAGTGGGTATGTATATATTGTCCACAAAAATGGATATCTATCAAAGGAAAATTTGTCCCCAGGAGATTCCTTTCCTACCTCGGTATGCCCAATAAGATTCCAAGCCTCATGCCATCCCTCCTCATCCATGTTTCCCCCAAAGACTATGGTTTACAACTTCTATCATCACTCGTGCCTAAGAAACATCAAAACATCCTGATTTTGATCAAATTAAAGGTATTAAAGATCTTTATGATAGTATAATCATCCTTATTGCATGACACTAAATTTCACAACATCATGTAATCACCACACGAAATTAAACTACAAGGACAAATAGTCCTTACTATATGACGTTAAACTGCACAACATCATGTCCTCATCGCACGACATTAAACTGCAAGGCCAAAATCATCCTTTTTTATGACGTTAAACTGCACAACATCATGTCCTCACCACATGACACTAAACTAAAAATCGAAAATCATCCTTGTTGTATGATGTTAGACTGTATAGAAATGGTTTAAGCCTAAAGTTCTCTATGATGTTGATTTTTTCATTCAGAGGTGGTTATCTGAAACCCTCGTAATTCCTTGTTTCTCACATTGATCATAGCTCACGTGAGCTTAGTGATCTTAGCGAGAGATCTACCATGAAATTATGGTTAGACAGTTCATGATGTTGGTCCTAGCAGCATGACCCTAAAAGGCATGTCATAGTTCCCTTTCCTATTAAGAACCCCATTCCCTAGCCATGTGATGATTAATGACCGGGTATCCCAAAGATGGTTCAAATTCCTAACCTTGCATATGAGTCATATCTACATAAGGGATACATAATTCCATGAGTAAATCACCACTGAAATGTTTCTAATATGTCCGGATACACTCCTATCATACCTCGAAATCTGTGCTCTGAGCAGTCTTGATTCCCCATAACCCTCCAAGTCCATCTGATATGGTAGGACAGTGTCCTGCAGACACCTTTGTTTGGCTATGAAAATCATGCCCCGGTGGCTTTTCATATGTCTCCCACAAAAACAGATGTCAATCAAAGGAAAATTTTTTCCCAGGAGAGTCCTCTCTTAGCTCAGTATTCCTAATGGCTTCCAAGCCTCGTAACATCCCTCCATATTCAAGGGCCCTCAAAGTCATGGTATACATTTTCCTCCCTACACACATCTTGGATATATCAGAACATGAAGGCCCGATTCATCTATGGTCCCTTTTGAGGTTTTTAAAGAATCCCATTCTATTTTTGTGAAGTTGATCAGCATACAAAAGAAGAATGTCCTCACTCATTTCGGGGTTTCCCCGAATAAGTTCTATTAAAATTCCCTCTTTTCATGTTTAGGTGCACCCCCTATCAAAGGTAACATACCCTATTTATAACGTTCTCAATCTTCATAATCCTTCATTTTCATAATATATAGAAGGTCAATGTAATGCGAACACCTTTTTTTGAATATGCACATCATGCCCCGGAGGCTCTGCATATACCACCTATAAAACGGCTGTCAATCAAAGGGAAATTCATTATCATGAGATTCATTTTCGGTTTCGGTATGCTCAAATAACATTCATTTCCTATCACACCCTGGGATTTATAAAACCCCTAGATAATAGCTTACATACCTTACTATTTCTTAATTCCCCTAACAAAAAAACTATTCTTAACTGAACTGACCATGCACCAGCTCTCCCTCATACAAGTAAAGACCGTGTGGGAACAGTTTCCCACTAAAATCTGATATGAATGTCCCTAGTATTTTCAGACACCCCTAATCAGGCCAGCCATCCACTATGGATCCCAACATCACAATAAATTCAAAGTGATGAAAACCCTACCAGTCCATTGGATATGGAAGGTCATTGTCCTAGGGACACCTTTTCTTGACTATCCACATCATGTCCTGGTGGATCTTCATATGTCGCCTAAAAAACCATCAATAAAAGTCAAATTCTTTCTCAGGAGAGTCCTTTCCTACCTTCGAATGCCTAAAATATATTTTGAGCCTCATGTTGGTCCAGAATTCACAAATTAAGGGTCATGAAAAATCTCTAATGCCTGTCTAAAGGATATTGAAACATTCTTGGATGGTGAATTCTGAATTGGGGCCCCTACCCTATTAAGTTATTTAAAATATGTTCAACCTAAAACATCAATAATAAGGTTGATTGGAGAGACCGTGAACTACTAGTAAAAAAATGCTATAATTTCCAGAGTGAAATTTTGAAAAGGGAGCCTCTGGATAAAATTCAAGTATGAGTTTCTTAATGCTACTCCATGTATGGTAACAAAAAAATAAAAAAAATATGTGGATCCATCAAAAGAGACGTAAATCTTTTTATGTCAAAAACCCGCAAATGGAAGCCTAAGAAAAAGTCATGCTATGCCTGCCAAGCCCCTGTCAATCAGGATTAGTCCCAAACTAGGGTAATAATGAAAAAAGACACAAAGGTTCATGAGGTTGTTCCATAAAACCTCAGTAACGGTTGAACTACACTCACAGATTCCGATGTCTTAGGAAAAAATTAGACCACGATTTGATTATTTCAATTTAATAGTTTCGAATCATGGTTTAAAATTAATACCAGATCGAAATGATGTTTTGTGATTAATTGATGTGATATTAAAAGGAAAAGAAAAATCATTCAAAGTAAAATTGGTGCCATCACATTTCATAAAAATATATGGTGGGTATCCACAACCTGGAAGCACTCTTTATAAGCAAGATAGGATATTTACAAGAGACGTTGGGTAGAGTCATAGAGATGCATCAATGATTGATATACCTCCTCAATGGCTTGGTGAAGCATTGATAAATTTGTAGTCTCAGACTCCGTGCTCTCCTGTAGTTCCTTTGAATCCCTCATGGATTCTAGGTCGGTCCTTTATCCTTCTATCATTTTACATTTCCTCTCCTCAACGTCGACTACTTCCCAGACCCACTCCTATTTAAGCAGCACCAGTTTCTAGCTTTGTTTCTCCACTTCCTAGTCGAGTTGTTTTATCAAATTAGTTTTCTTCATGAGTTTATTTTTCAACCTTGCAACTATTCCAGCATGATTGACAGCTTCATCAATGATAATTTTCTGTGTAGCAGCAAGATAATTCATCAACTCTACTGTAGAAAGTTGAGATTCAAGCATACTCGTTGATTTCTAAGTATCAGCTACTTTCCTTACTATATCATTAATACCATGATAATCAAATACACAAAAACCCAGGACCATGAACTAGAAGTGTACCTTTGGAAATTTCTCTGGAATCTCGACCAATGGGTTCTGAGAAATTAATCTCCAAATGTTTATCCATTCCTTTTTCTGAATGCGATGAAGATCAACCCAGATTTATTGATTAGTCTCAGAGTCAACCCCATATGATTAAATTTAGTCAGTAATGAATGTCATATGAGAGAGACTAGATCCAGCGGCTGAAACGTGGCTCAAACCTGCAATGGCCTCATCTCCGGTAATTGTAATGGATGAAAAAATGGTGAGTGTCTGTCGCTATTTTCAAGGATTGTGGTTGTGATTATGGGGATAGGGTGTAGATGTATTCATTACCTCCCACCCCCACATCAGTACAACTATATAAAATAGTTGGAACTACATATTCAATCATCATTTGCACTCCGTGGATACTCAGCAATACAGAAGACCTAGGGCCATGCTTGGTTGAAATAGTATTCCTCAAGGTGTCCCTAAAAATATTTCGTATTTATATAAGGAATATAAAGATAGTCATTATACATAAGGGTACTAGTCTCTAAATCCTAGGGGCGGGAAACATAACCCCTCTCAGAACTGTAAAAAAGGGCACGATGGCCTGCTCCAAAATTTTCAGGGGTTAGAACATCAGCCTCCATGATTGTGACTTCCCTAGAGCCACCATGAGAAAGAGGAATATAAAACTCTAGAATGAATAACTCTATAGAGGAAAATTAATTTCGATCAAGATTGATTGGATCCTCAATATTTGGATTTCCACCAAAATCTAGCAAGGCTTGAGGCTCGCCACTAGACGCGGCCCCTGCTATAAAGACTAACCTGTCTCTCTCAATGAGAGTCATCTTAGCACGGTCCTCAACTTCTGGGTATCATTATATTATTGGGGTAGATATTGTTTGAGTGGGATAAGGCACACTTGAGGGTTCTACAGTACCCCTGGTCTCTTTAGATGGCCTTGTTTCCCTGTTTCGGTCAACCGAAAAAGATGGTAACCCTTTCTCTACCCTAAAAGGGAGAGGAGCTGTATATTCTTGAGCAGTCGTCATTTAGTTACTGATAGTCCCTATGAAAAAGTACATATATTTACCATTTATTCAACAAGATAAGGGTACTTGGTTCAATTACCTGGTGAAAAAAAAGTTACTTGTGATTTTCCTTCGAATACGCTTTAACATTTTGGAGTCTTTCTTGCATTTCTTTAATTTTCAGGGGGATGGATCCTGAATAAAATCACCAAGAGGTGATGGATGAGGAAATTCCCTGTAAGTTTCCACAATGACCAATTCCATTTGTTCTTGGGATCTAGGGGATCCTTCCATAGTACCCCCTGCCATTGATAGGGAACACTACACCACTCCAATACCTCCAAGAGAATAAATCTTGGAAATCCATTTCCCGAGACCCTGTAGGCCCCTGAAAAATAAAAAGGGGAGGGGGATTTTAGAATCTCTGCATTAGATTAATTTAAGGTTATAGGTTTCAGAAAAAACCTCTCCTATCATTCGTGGGATTATATCCATCAACGCCACATGGTCGGACAAGTAATGCCTGTCTACAGGAGCGTTGAGACACTTGTCCATATCATTCAAATAAATATCCACCTCCTTATAATCTTTATCAGCTGAAATATCGGTAGGATAAATGGATCCCTCAAAGCCTAGATGGTTTAACCATCTATCCCGAAGAAGCCTCTATATGTATTCATTTGAGTTGTTCACACTCAATTCATCCAAAACTCTCTAGGCATCCAGAAATGCAGGCGTAATTTAGATGGCCAGTGCTGGAGAGTTGGTACAAGGGAGCAGAGCGGGTTTCAACAACCTTAAATGATTCCCAAGTGTCCCTGAAAACTCAGGACCTCAAGAAGAGGAACATTTATGAGATTATAGGATAAAGTAAGAATCTTTTTCTATGGTAGTCGTAATATGAAATCCAACGATGTCGTTAACCTCATCAATGGTTTCTGGTCGTAGCATGGCAAGTAACCGATGTGAATACAAGTGGAGAAACCATTGAGAGTGGATGAGGATCTCGTATTCCTTAAGGTATCAACTCACCCTATCTGGATCCTCATCAAAATAAAGGTCATCAGGTGCTAACATGTAGCCAATTCTAGTAATATATACTTCCCTAGTTTGGAGGAGCTTCCATAAATCATGAGGGGATCAGTCACGAGTAGATAGATGTCCTTTCATAAGGTATCATTACCTCCAGGCCACAGAAAATCAGCCCTAGGGGGGAATGGATGGTGAACTCCAAATAGAAGCTTCTTTAGCTTGTTTGGCTGACTGTGAGGTCACAACCCCATCCTTTATAACTTTCCTTAGGGGGGGAGCCAAGAGGCCTTCATAGGAATTTTCCTGGTCAAGAGTGTTCAACAAATCCTTTTTGTTTATCCTTTACCTTTTCCCTATATGCCTTAGAAATTTTCAGGATGGGAACCAGGTCGGCTAATTGGACATCGGGATATGATTTATCCTGGTCCTCGTCATATTTTTTGGTAAGGAAGGGCACAGAATCCCCAGGATCTGAATGTTTGTCCTGGAACTGGGTGACCTCCTCGGTGAACACTATCCATAGTTGACGGACTATCATCAGATGGTTCTTCTAATAAGAACTGTTGAGAGTAGGAGGGTACAACTTCTGGACACAGTTAAATTGATGACTAAATCTTCAGGGTGAATAGACCTCACAAATAAGCTCCCCTCTGATACGGGTAACCCGGACGCCTTCTCTAAAATAAAATAAGTAACCCTAGTTTAAAAAGTATTCATATGAATTATTTGTAATAGTTACTAAAGGGGAATTATAAGGGTGATAAGAGAAATTTTCGTAAATGTTGAGATAATCCATTAAGTCTTTCTCATTCTTTTCAGTTTTCTACTCTTACTTATCCTATAAATCCCAGGCCATTGGTATGACCCCGTTAGTGATTTGAAGATATAGTAGGGGTGGAATGCGAAATTTGTAATTAATTGATGAAGGAATAACCTCCTATGTGGGCTCCCATTTAGCTCTAAAGAATTTTGAAGGGTTGAGTAATCTGGTAAGGTGCCCCCCCCCCACCTCACTAATTCGACCTAGTAGGCGATAAATCATGGCCAACACTGAGATAACTAAATTGATATATCTGTCCTTGACTAACTAAGAAACCATGATAAAAGTTGAGTCTCATAAACCACCAGATTACCACACTAGTAAGAGCCACCTACTCAGAAACATGGCCTAGAAATTTGTCAGTCCAAATAATCAATCGACGTCAGTGATGATCCCCCATCCCCATTTCTGAATGTTCCCCTCTTCCAGGGTGGGCCAGTAAGTACCCACTCGTCTCTGGGTGGGTTTGGTAGGACAAGCCCTAGGTCTCCATGAATCGAGTTCTAGACTAGGATACTTTAAAAAACACCAAACCAGTCATCAAAATGAACATCCTTCTTCGGATAGGGATTGATTTTTTTCAAAAGCGTCTTTCCATGAATGATAATTTTCCTGGCTAGGGGGGGTTCTTTTATTGTCATCTCAAACAGAGGAGGGAGTAAGGAATTCATCATACATGTCTTTGATGATAGGGACTCGCGAAATTAGAAGGATGTCTGAAAGACTGATTCCAACCTATATTTGGGTCAAATGGAAGGTATTGGTGTCTAGAATCCACCTTCTTAGGAGCTATGAAATAAGGGTAGTAGGATGACGGGTGTATGTCTAAGAAACTCAAGCGGCCTCGTACAGTCCCACAGTCTGTAGCTCGGTTCAGAATTCTTTCTCACTCTGGAGAACCCAAAAAGGCCACCCACAGTCCAAGCCAAACAAGCCTCTAGAGAGAATATCTCACCAGGATGACCAACTGTGTTGCTAATTCACTATATCTTTCTGCACAATTCTCTGATAACAGTGGTCCATCTGGTTGGGCTTCCACTGCAATCCCTCTAAACTTCGATGTGCATAGTCCAGCAAGGACCCAAAGGCAGTATCTCTCTGAAGGTACCACCCCGTGGAAGAAATCAATGCCTTCAGAATAAAGGTATTAATTATCCAGGTGATGGGATGATTGGTTGGATTTCACGTTGGGATCGGTGTGTCAGACAATAGACCAAACTTGTAAGAAGGATGCCTATCTGAAGCTAGGTACCCTTGTCGAATCTCTATAAGCTGATTCACAAGAGAATGGTGAAAAGGAAAAACCAGAGTTTTTTTGTTGACCAAAGTTTCCATGTTCCATGATATTTCATCAGTAGTAGAAAGAGGGGTAGTAATAGTATCCTTAGAAGAGGCAGTAATTTCATCAGTAGCCTACGAAACTTCTATATTGTAACCATGATGGGAGGATCCAAAATCCAATAAAAAGATAGTCCAATGAAATTTTTTAGATAAAGGCTACAAAAGGAATGGATAGAGGAGTAAAACATTTATCCACATAAGGCTCTGCATACTGTTTCTGAAAATGGTGCAAGGTAGATATGTCTCACTTACTACATAATGTGTTGAAACAACCACCACATACGGCTACAAAACGTATAAATGTTTCACTGCGTACAGCCTTGGTATGAAAAACATCCATGAGGCGTCGACCCACAGATCATTGGATGGGGAACATAAGGTTCAAGGAAGGTGGATACCCCAAACCTGGGCCACATTAAGTTCATTTTAAATGATTTTGGATTAAGAGCTTATATTTGTATTATTAATTCTTAAAGTTTGGTTTGCTGATCCAAACTCAGTATGCAGACACACAAGCAGTGTAGCATTCTCCTACGTGGAATCTCAATTTTTATTTCAAAATTCCACAATTCCATTTTCAAAATCAATAATTCAGTACACGAACATAGAAATAGCGAAAACTTCGGTTCGTGGCATGTATGAAGTAGTTCACAAAATTAATTTTTGCACAAAAACATAGTACGAAAATGTAGAGGAATCCAGGGAAGCCAAGAGCACATTTTTTCACAAGAAACAGTAAAATAGAAATGAAATGGGTGCCTATATATAAGTGAGGTCCCCTCCTAACAAGACTATTTGTTCTACCGCGAACCATTTCAGTTCAGTATCATTTCTACATCGGAATAGTCCCCTTTTCATTCTAAACAGACCCCATTCTGATGGGGGGAATTTGTAGGGCCCTGAAAATTCAGCTAAGGGAAGAAAATAATCCCACAATCACTTTACAGAAGGAAGCAAATACTCCAATAAGTGTAGCAAGGTGAATGGACTCAAATTTAGTTACAAATTTCTGAAGAAACTTTAAGAAGGAATTAATCTTTTCAAAGGATTTTAAGTGGCATGGGTACTCACCCGGAAGGGTTTGCGGACTGCTTTGATCGTGAACCACCGGTACGTGGAACGATCCACGAGGTGCTCGCCTGTGAAATGATTTCCAGAGAACCCAGTGGACCACGAACCACATCACCGAAGAAATAGTGCATGTGAATGACATCCACGTACCATCTCGTGAACTTAACGGTTCAAGAACAAGGCTAACCGGTAGTGTTCAGAGAACCATGATCACAGATTTTAGCCTCTTCAATCCTCGGTTGACTGAGTCTTCCATAGGTAAAGATATCTATTTATGGGCCTTAGAAAATGGTTCCACATGCCCATAGATAATAATTCCCTAATCCTCTACAAAATAATCATAGAAGGAATTGGAAAGGAAAAATTATGAAATCTTTAAGGGAACTAGAGGTTGGAAGAAATAACTCGGAGTAGATTCTAGCTTCAGTCTTGAATCATCAGCGAAGCCTGAATTGCGAACCACACTCTCCGCAGGTAAAACTAGCTGTGAACCACAAAACAGAGGAACTTTATAATAATAAAAGAACCATAAACCTAAATGGTGAAACTGCGGACCACATATTCCTCACGAATGAACATCCTGTGAACGCTAGTCCCACAGACCCTCCTTCAATATGGTGTTCCATGTTGTATATTGCTACGCAGATTTAACCCGGAACTGCGTACTACACCAGTATGCAGGTGGAAACCAAAGTGGTGTGACAGAACACTTTTAGTACTGCATACCACTGTGGTGCGTGGTGGCCCATACCCTTGCTCGTGTAACACATCGATATGCGGAATACCCCTCTTATCACATACCACTACGTTATGCGGAGCCTCCCCCGTCCTGGATAAGAAATTGGTATGCGTAATGGGGTGTTTTTGTGTATTATATCCTCTGGTTCCAATCTTTCCCCTCTATTACAATCTAGTACTCCATAATCCCTCCATGAACCAGTCGCCCGGTATCAAGCCAAAGGCTCCTCCAAATCCATTGGACCTATATGATAATACCATTAGATGCATTAGTGCACACTTTTTCATCTACATACCCATGGTAAGCATAGTCATGAAGGCTCTACCCACAACGGTTCAGGCTTTGGGAATGTTTGTGGGTCTACATTCCCATGGTAACCCGGAGTCCAACCTTGGGAAGCCAATGTGATCCTCCTCGTTCTAGGGATTAAGGGTGATCACCTTCTTTTCCATTCAATAAGGAATATTGATCATTCAAAAGTGTTATGTTCAGATCCCCTTTTGATGAGGATAAAACTCCTCCCATTCCCAAAACATGTTCTGAGGTACTCCCACTGAGGTAAGTCCCCAATCTTATGAGGATTATTTTTACAACCTTTAATGTCATCTCACATTAAATGGTTCATTTCTCTGTTCCCTTTCCCACCATCACCCCAACCTCATCTTCCATATGCTTTCCCTCTCCCACCAGTAGAAGACAAAGAATGTGATTTGTTGAATCTTTCACATCCTCTTGTTTCTCACAATGAGCATGAGTCACATGAGCTTAGAGTTTTGTGACGATTAAAACATCCACACAATCTGAAGTATGAGAACTCTGATTCCTGATCAAACCATGATACAAGGACACCTACTCGAAGGCCAGATCTCAAAAGGGTACCCATACAAATGGTTTCACTGAGTCATGTCTTTGTAAATGGGAAGATTCCATGTGTAATCCCCACACAATTCCAAACTGTGTTGGTTCTAATTCTACTCTTGAGGATACGTAGGAAACCCATATTATCGGTCCGATCCCAACATCAAATCACCTTCTGTCCTCCCTAGACAATGATAAACTCCAGAGTGCCTTATTGTATGTCTCATGTTAGTATTACCTCTAGGGTATTAAGTATATTTATACCAATAACGA
The DNA here is from genome assembly GCA_963277665.1 of Viscum album. Classification (NCBI taxonomy): domain Eukaryota; kingdom Viridiplantae; phylum Streptophyta; class Magnoliopsida; order Santalales; family Viscaceae; genus Viscum; species Viscum album. Next base: position 40,636,338 of record OY728163.1, read on the forward strand.
TCCTCAAAACTAGTGGAATCCCATGGACACACTATTTGGGGATGAACCAAGTATTCACAAACAAATGAACAAGACTTAAATCTATAAGAGAGTCCTAGAATAGGCAATAATCTTCCCCCAAAAGGGTGTGGTGATCTTGAAATACCATCCTATCGACCAATAGAGTCCTTAAGTGTTGTTGGATGAATCATCAACCAACAAGCACCTACCTTTAGAAATCAGGTCTATGAATCATGGATACCACAACCATTGGGTATTTCTGGCTCCACGAATAAACCTGTTAGAGCCTATCTGAGGAAGTTATATCTGGGGAGGACCGATTGTACAGCTACCTGACCCCATGAAATCACCCACTGGGACTATCTCGCTATCGAATTTCCTTCTTAATATGAAAGGGGTGAATTACTCAACCCCCATGGGGTTATTCCAACCATCCTTTAAATGATAATGATGCATAATGGGTTGAAATTAAAGAAATAGTGAATTTAAAAAGTAACCGTATTTAGAAAAAGAGATGAGTGATGATTCTTGTCAGACCATTTCCTCAACACCTAAACCGTGCCACCTTGGAGGTAGAATAATCACTATACTAAACCAAAATACCAAATTTTCAAGGATCATAATTCATTTATTACTAAATGTAAGAATTGTATGTGATTATCCTACTCATACCTAACCTCCAACATGAAGCACCCATCTCCACTCGTTCTCATCTCAACAAGAGATTCATTCAAAGTGATTTTAAAAATACATTGACAATGAGAGTTTCACCCTATAATAGCCAATGGTGAGCTCCTGAATATATGGATTACCTTATATAACTTCTTTATCACTGACCTAGATGAGTATCATCAACACATGAATGTATCTCCTCTTGATCCATGCTCAACCATCCTAAATATCTAAGTCAATGAACAAAATTGAATCCATTGTACTACAATACCCTAATAAATACATGATCTCACCTTTTTATAATAGAGGTAAAAATCCTATCCCCACTAAAACCATATGGAATCAATCCTATAAGCACCTCATTGAAACTATTATTTCCAATCTTGAATATGGCACCTAACCAATCCACAAACAACTGGGTGCCACAAATAAATAGCATGCACATTCCCTATTATAATGAGGATTTTCCTAAAACCATGCTAAGAATATCGATATTATTCTCATGTAGATTGAATCATTAATAACCCTCTCATATGTTATTTCCCACTATCTAACTCAATCTCATCAGAACCCAAATGGGTATATGCTTTCTTACCAAATTATAGAAAACCCAAACTCACACCATAATGAGTCTAGCACCTTCAAACCTAGACACATGTTCCTAGACAACTGAACATGTTTCCTAGGAAGTTTATATCAACTATCCTATAGAATCCTTTATGCTTCCATTCAAATGGAACTAAGGAATATCACTTATGAAAAGGCCTATCAAATGGTCATCTGCTACCCAAGCATCATTTTAAAATTGCAAATATCTACCCACACCCATCCCATCCTAGATCTGAAAATCTAGGATATTTATCTAATAGGGCTATGAATATAATTCATCATGACCTTAATACCCAAGAAACTCACATTATCGAGGTTATGTATCGATGTCTTTAGGAAAACCCATGCTTGTTCCAAAATATATTTCCTAGGCATAACTCAACTATACCAAACGTCCATATGGAATCTTGAAGATACATATTCATAATCCGATGCATAAGACAACCTACCACTCTACGGAAATAATCCTCATAGGTAATCCACATACCAAACAAATCCCTTAATAATCATGGTCACACCCATGCATATATAATGTCATTTACCAATAAAAATTCATAATGAGTGAATCTATGGTCATATGGTATGATTAAGTAAAATTTCACCAAGAATCTATATGGGAAATCACTATAATTTTTTTGTTGGATACTTAAGTAAAATTTATTATCCCCTGTATACAAATAGCATCAAGGAATCAAATTCCTATACTGACCCACCGTAGTTCACTATACATCCCTTAAATGTAGTGATTTTCTTTCCATTATCATAGAATAAACATCTTCAAGATCCAATGAAATACCATCCAAGAGAAAATATTTTTGTTCTATTGAGTAGAATGTCACTAATAAGTAATATAACAAAGAACCATATGAGTTTCTATCAAAACATTAAATAATTGAACCGTGTGTCGTAAGTGAAATTAATCAGACACACGCACATGAATGTTATTTGATTCCTATAAGCCAAATATGATTCATATATATATGCCTCATTACACTACATCAAATATCCAAAACCATAAATTTCAATATTATATTCACACATCATATATAAATAAATATCTAAAAAATAAAAAATAAAATAAAGAACAGTAATCCCGTCACCTCGGTAACCTGGACTTCCCATCAAAATGCTCTTCATAACTCCTTAATCTAAGGTCAATCAAAATATCTGATAATTTAATATTCCATATCTACCATATCCCATATAATAATATAATAAATTATTCTCAAATAAAACTTCTTGATTCCTTGACCTAATAACACTCACTAATTTATTGTTCAATGTGCCACATGACATCAAGTGTCCCTCCCCATACACCAGAGGTTGCTGACTAGTAGAAAGTGTCTAAGGTGTTTTCATGGGGATATTATAACCACATATTAGAGTAAAAAAGTGGTGGAAAAACCTAAAAACACCGATAAAAACAATCAGATTATTTAGTTACAAATAAACATCACTATACTATTACAAATGAAATGTTTTCAAATAAGAATACGTCTCACTGATCACCCACCAATCCAATCACATATAATAAATTAAAAAATAAATAAATATATCAATGATTCACTACTATAATCAAGCCTCATCACTTGAATTTACCCAATCAATCTAGCTTGAATATGTGACCCCGAGCCTCTAGACTACCTATACCTATGATAATATAGTGTTCTTGGGTACCAAAGTTCCAGGTCCACCTGAGTAGGGTGTATGTGAAACTCGGTAGGCCACCACTAATGGTGTCAGTAATATAACCAATAAATATAATTAATTCTTGATTTGATATACATAAAATAATATATAAATATCTAAAAATGCACTAAATAAATCATTATTGATCCTTGATATCAAATATGACACCTAAGGCCGACCATACCTACGTCAGCTAGTATCAAATGTGTCTGATCATGATGCATACCCATTATGGGTAATAACATCACACCTTAGAATCAATCATCATAGCATCATCAATGATAAATGTTTCTTCACCCTTTAATCATATAATTACTCTAAGGTGGAATGATACCCCCCTCTAGAATCAATTCATACATCATCCACCGGGGGGTTTCATTCCATATCCTAAACCATAGGGGGTCATATACCCTACATGAAACCATCTCATCAAGGAGGAATAAGACCCCAACCATGAATCAAAATACAATAAAGTGGTAATAGTTCCCCACCCTAAATCACATATCGCATTTGAGGAATTGTTCCCCACCATGGAATCCCATATCACATCAGTGGAGGATGGATCCCCACCCTGAAATCATATATAACATTAAGGAATTATCACCCCATATAGGAATCATAATAACTATAAGGGGAAATGATGTCTCACCTGTATTACCATTTGCAGAAATAGACCCCCACCTTGGAATCATATCAATATCATATCACATATATTTGGGGAATTAACTGTCCCTGAGACCATTATATGACATTTATAGAAAAATGGAATTTTACTTTATCCCACAAGGCCACCATCTATCCACCAGGGAACTAGTAACTTGGACCTCGCCCCACAACTAAAGGAATGCCTTAACATCCATCTATACACTCTATAAAACTTCCTCAAAACCATCTAAGTTTTATAAGTACATCACACTAAATACACTTACATACTTATATCACCCGTAAGGGTATCTAATTGGGCCCTTTAACCCCATATCAGTATTCGTTGTTTGACACTAATACATATCCCACACCCATAGTGTGCTCTTGGACCATATGACCTTTCTTGATCCTAGCCTCAATAATCTAGTAGAAATTCTCATCAACTTTTTGTTCCACAACTTTGTCCCACTAACTAAGCACCATCCCAATTTATACCATACTAAAGTCTTCTTAAATATAATTTTAAGTCAAATCATTCCCATGATCATCAATTGGGTCTCATCCCATACTTAACTTGGGAGATATCACAACCCATCATTCGGAGGAAACCCTCCAATCATAACTCATCAATACCTAGAGGACCTATCCTACTCATAGAACTCTCTAAGGATCTCATATACCCTCAAGAGAGTTTTCCCCATTATACATGAGATTTATGACCATCTCACTAATCACCATAAGGCTTAATCCTCATATTTCAATCCAACTAGATTTATAACCATGTTTAGGACATACACATCTTATCAACCCTCAAGGAAATACCTTTTCCCTCTTATAAACTAGAAAACATCCCCATTCATTGACTAAATAGTCAAAGGGTGATTCTGTTTTGGTTAACATAACCAAAGAACCTACACCAGACATAGAATTCTCATAACCAACCTATCTCTAGGTCCACTATGTTCATTCATTTAATTTACTATTTACCCCTCCTAGTACATTTGTAATATAGAACAATTTGATATTCAATCCATAATTCATCAATTTATATGGAATTATGTGAGTGTTAAAAGTTCAATCATAGCTCCAGACACTTCTATTATACTTATAGGAACTTTTTGAAATAGTTCATTTTGAAATTCAGGTTCAATCGCACACAAGTGGAGAAAATATATATCATATGAATAAAAACAAATTCATAACATTATAGATATTTTTAGGGACCAACTACCTCATACATATTTCTTCACTTTATTTGTAGCTTGAACACCATTGACTAAACTCACCTAAGTCTCTTCCAAGCTTGTACCCTCACTCAGGATCCTATATTAAACCAAAAATTAATATAATTAATTAGAAAATTTTATAAGTAATTATAAAATAAATTCCAATGAGGCTTAACTAACTAAAATGTAACAACCCAAAATTTTGAATAATATTTGTTTCTTAATTTGTGTGTTATTTCATTTTATAATCCACAAAACTATATCCTTTAATTAATGAAGTGATTATAATTAAATGAGACTGTTGGGTTTTGACTGTTATATGACCATTGGTCAATATGACCGTTGGAAATTGAACTATTTACAATACAATTATTGTTTATAAATACAAGTGATCTTGGTTAATACAGAAAGAAGATTCGATGGCCTCATCCTGTAGACTCGGGCCGTATGAAGCCCATCTGTCAGAGCTTGGGAAGGAGGTAGCATCTCTAGGATTTAGTCTGGACCAACCTAAGATGAGTTTCAACATGTGAAGCTTAAATGGAAGTGGATAATGGAGAAGTTCAAGCTGATAGAAATCAAAACTTGGGGAATGTTGTCTAAGCGGCCCCAAGGTTCTATCAACATAGTTTACCATACACATAGGTCATATACATGTGTTATAAGGGGCTATGTAATGAGGAAATAGATAATTTTGGTTATCCCTTGGTATAAATAATATTTTTATTTATTATTGTGGTAAAATTTGTGATTTTCAAATGTCCAGATAAATATAAAATAAATATTATTGATGAATTTTTGAAAAAGGGTATTTTAAAATATTCATGTAAACTTTAAATAATTAATAATGTGAAATGGTTTTCAAAAAATGGTCTTATACAGTTGTGATCAGTAATAAATTTATAGTCTAACAAGATCAGCAAGTTTTTTTAGTGAATAGTAATGTATGAATAGTAACATACCCATATGAATAGTAATGAATAGTAAATTGGCCAAAAAAATAAAAACAGCACCCATGAATGTATAAATATAATTTAGAGATCTTAAAATTGAAAAAAAATGATTAGAGTATAACTTTTGTTATTTTTGGAGGTCATAAATATTTTATACACAATTTTATAATTAATTTAATAATTTAAAATGAAAATATATTTTCATAAAATTTAATCATAAATTTTTACTTTTTTTCTTATGGTTATACAATAATTTTATGGGACCTTGATTACATTTTGAAGGTGTTACAAAACAAGTTATAGTTTTAGAGTTGTTTTTTTAATAAATAATGGTTTTATTTATAAACTAAATTAAAAATGTTTAGAAAAATTCAGTTTATAAAATTTAGTTTATTTTTTAATTCAGAGCATCGATATTAGGTTAGGGTAAATTTTTGGGATTTTTCTGAAACAGTTGATGTTTTGGTGAATAGTAAAAATACAGTTTTGAGTTTCGAGGGTTTAATGACATTATTGATGATGTATTCATGATGTAATCAATATTTTAGAATTTCAAATAGTAATAAATAATATGAGGTGTCCCAAGTGGACAATACCATGGGAAAATACCATGGTCAAGCCCATGGTTTTGCAAATACCACCGATGAGGTGTCCCTTGGAAATTAATTAAATATTCCCTCACTTTTCCTATAAACTCCAAACCATTCCATCGTTCTTTCCATTCAAAAATCCTCTACAACTAAGATATGGTATTCTTAACTACCAAATAGTTCTCCCAAGGTTCCCTCAAGCCCCCAAGGTCCCACCCTTCGATCTTTCAAAGATACTCTTCAAGGTGAGGGAAACTTTCACCCTCCTCCTTTAAGTCATGATTTCCTATAAGTTATATTTTATATTTTTCATCTTCTTATGTAGGGGTATGTTCTTAAATAATCTTATCACTAGAAATTTCTTTTCAAAATGGTGAGAGACCCTTTCTTCTATCATAAATTTATTTTCTGAATTTTTAAGTAACGTTATTAGGCTGCCAAATGTTTTGTAAAAGAAATCACATCTTCTCTTTTCTTTCATGTTTCCTTTTCATGTGGTATGACATCAAAATATCCAAGATATGATCTTATTCTGTACCCATACTATATTATGAGTTATTTATGAGTGGTTGACCCTTTTCCCCTCTCTTTTCAATGTTTTCTAAAACCATGTTGTATAGCCGTTATGCTGCATAATTTTCATCTAAAAACCTCTCTCTTTTTCTCAATAATTCCCCTCGTTTATTTATTTGAATACCCAAATATATTTTCATTTTCTGGGGTATTTATCACGTCATAAAATTGATTTATTGGTTTTTTTAATTGATATACATATTACCCTCACTCTATTTCCATGGGATATAAATGACATAATGATCTTATTTTTAAGAACTTTTAAAACGTCACGATTTTGAAATGAAACCCATTTCTTTTATTTTATATGGGTTATTTATGAAATATTTGATTATGATCTATGTGGATCAAATTAAAATTAAAAAATATTAATGATTCACCCTGATAAAACTCTAATTCATTGGGTGAAATAATTAATCTCTAGAGATGACAAGTTTCACGATACCTTGGGGAATAACCTTGGTAATTTTTATGACAACTTGGGAATGAACCTTGGTGATATGTTCATGAATGTCTAAATGAAATTTTGTATCAACATATTCAATTTCTAATTCATGTTATTTTTACTATGATATTCCTTTTTTTCATTGCTCATGCCTTGTGGTTTTCATCACGTTCTTATTGATATCACAAGTAAACTAATTCACTTGATTTCCTTACTGGGCCTTCTGCTCACCCTTTCCTTTTATGTATGTCTCCAGGTTATGAGATAAAGAAATTTTTCTTAATATTAACTTATGATGAAGCATTACAAGTGGATTAAAAGAATTTTCTATGTTGTTTTCATGTTTTATGTTCCTAATTTCCAAGCCACTAGACTTTAAAGATCCTTTCTTTGTACAATGTAATGAAAAGTTATGTAATATAAAGGAAAAATGCCATATGAAAATTCAAATTTAATATTCATATCATCAAAATCACAAAAAACCCTAGTGTGTCCATCCTCCTGGGATCCCCTCTAGCCAATCCCTAAAAATCCTCATCATCCCCACCTGATCCGATAATGATCCGATGGAATCTATATCAAAAAATATCCTAGAGACATAAAAATCTATTTATAATAAATTTTAATAGGAATAAGAGGGAAAAAATGATGGAACCCACCTTAATTGTCTATGGTAAATTCTAAAAATCACCTCATTCCAAGGGGACTCAATAGAGGAAGAGATTCGATTAAAATAACTCTTTACTAATAACCCTTGTCCCTAAATTCTAAATTTGGAAACTATTCAAATATAGACATGTCTCTATTAAAAAATACTAGTCACTTCACCAAAATGTGACCATAATGTTCACTCCATGATGACTCCTCACAAAAAATCATATCTGGATGGAATTTCTAGGTTGTGACGTGACTAACCCAAGGTATAAGACCTGAACCCTAGATATCCATCATCTTGGAATATCCAAAAGGCTCATGGTGCAATGAATCATCAATGTCCAATCCATTACAACACCCCCAGTCTCCCATGGTGCTCACTCTCAGCTTAACCTAGCACCCCCATGACACTCCCCTCTCTTTGTTATGCTTCCTCCCATCTGTGGAACCTCATCCAAATTACATCATGGTCACCACACACAATTCCATGATTCCTCCACATCCCTACATCAAAAATATGAGCCTCATTATTTGTGATGTGTCCTCTCAAACATTGTGTTGTGATTCCCCTACGACACATCCCTCATAGAAGGCCTTCAAGGAATGAAAAAAGGGTCACAATGGGACCTGCATATTTCTATAATAAAAGAAAAATAGAAAAATATATAGGCCCTAATAAAAAATATTTAAATTACATCATCATGGCATGACCTATGTATCACTGTGTGACACCATTTCATAAGGATATTTCTCTAATCCAAAATTTACACAAAAACCTACCATACTATGACACCAATGAGTCACGGCATGACCCCTCAGCCTAACCAAAATGTTTCAAAGTCTATGAATCTTATGAATTATGAGTGTACGCTTACACAACACCTTAACATGCAATAAATCCATTTTATTTGAAATGGTCCATCGACGAACACCTTTTCATGATGGGAAATATACCGATAACAATATAATGAGATGTCTAAAACAAATACCACCATAGCGGTAACCCCAAACCCTCTCAACTCTTCACCTAAGAAACCAAAACACTACATAGGCCATGAACCACATATAAAAACAAATCCTTGAGATGTTAAAACACTCATAATCATGTTATAAGTCTCAATTATTGAAATATCCTCAAATACAAAATCAAAAAATGAAATTCCCTTTGAATTTCACAACCCATTTTGACATATATCATTACATTTTACATTAAGTTTCCACTTGAATTAAATCCTCATAGTCTAAGTAGACTTTTAGCTTCTGTAAAATCCTATGTAACATCATGTGAAACCATATTCAAAAATCCTTTTCAATATATTCTAAAACTCATTTTGGAAAATATATCATTCATTTTTTCTACTTAATATATTATATATAAAAATATGTGAAAACCCACATTTTTTTAGATATCCTATGAATTTATTTTTGGGTTTCTATGAATGTTTTAAACAAAACCTTTGTAATAAAACATAATACTCATTCACACAACCACTGAGTTTCATATCATGGTATATTCTAGTATTAAATATAATTATCAATTCCCTAATAAATAAATGTAATCAGGAAGAAAACTCTAGAAAAGTTTTAATTTTAATCAATATCTAAAATGATCTAGCAGGATTTATATTAAACACATGTATTTATATGGTAGTGTCCACTAAGTGATCATATAATATTATACATAATCAATTAATCCCTTTGTCTACTACAACATGTTTTCATATAAAGGGGAGTATTTAAATTTCCTATAAAATTTTCACTCATTCTCAATTATATAAGTATACAATGACTAGATGGATGAAGAAATCACATGTCACTCCCTCATGCCGATAAGGATATAACATACCCCTTACCCAAATAGATAAGGGAATCACATGTTCCTCATATTGTTTTTTCCATACACTTCTTAAATATATATAAATCATAGTCCCATATGTAATAATTTTCATGTCAGATGAAAAATATCATCTTAATTAAGAATAATACGATGAAATTATAAATAAAATACCCAACCACCCTTTTCTTAGCTCATCTTCAAGGTAGGTGTAAGAAATGTATCAAATAATGAAGGTTATAATTTTAGGTATCCTGAAAATATTAGTTACAAGGATTCAATATAAAACATGAACCCCCAAAATACCAAAGATATATTGTATGAAATTCCTTGTGTTATACATAGTGGGTTACCAAGCACAAAAAAATCCTTTTATAACTCATGAGTGAATCGTGTATCATTATAAAAAACCTAACTTATTTTAATATTTACATTTAATCATACCCTATAACAATACATGATGACAATCAATTGGGGATAACTCAAAGTCATACTTTTAGTGGTTAATTAACATTTAAATTTATGTAATATATATAGGTAGTGTGTAAGAATGATAATGTAGAGGAATCATTTTGTATAACATGATATGTTTTTATTCATAAACTAATTTTAGAATATTAATGAAACCATTCAAAATATATCTTCTAATCATATCAAATATGATTGACCATTGGAAAAGCCTTATATTTTTTTGGTCATTTGTGGTTTTATTATACTCATTACACCTCTATTTATTTCTTCCCATGTCACTATGAGATCATCTAACAAAAAAACCTACTAAAAACATTTATAGGGTAAAATCTATGAAGAAATATTTTTTGAATAATGGAGAGACAATTATTCATAATAGCCATGTTAAATTATTTGAAAATTGTACTCATTCATCTTTACTTAAAAAATAAAAATTCATCATCATAATCTTTAAAACACTCCAATTTATACTTTTCATTGATATCATTATAGTAATAAAATATAACTGTATACATTACTATCATAATTTACTAACACATATTGAAAACTTTTAGGATATAATGTGATATTCACTATGAGTTTATGTAGTATAATACTATTTTGTTTTTAATTTTATATTCTCTATGTACAAAAAAACATCCACTATCATATTAGAAATTATGATGTATAAAAACGTTTATGCTAAAATACATAAAATATTTTGTGTTTAAGAAATAACACTTATTTTTTATAGTGAACATATTTAACAAATAAAATACTAACAATCATATAATATATTATATTCTATGTGTTTAGAGAAATATTATAGAAAATTATTTTCTTCTTTGAAACATTTCACTATTAGGTATTGGAATTCATTCCCTCATATTTAAATATATATCTTAGATAAAATAATTTATGATGGATAATGTTTTTTACACTTTTATCATATTCAAACATGTTATAGAAATTTATTAATTATAAATCATGTGTATCAATGACATCATATCATTTATTTAAAAACTCTTTATTTATAATTACTCTTTATGAGAGAATTAGAAAGATGAAGATAAAAAATATCTATTCTAATTTATTATAGATTAATGTAGTTATATATATTAATCTATTTAATGTATCAACCCCATGATCCATGACATGAATAATTACTATAAGGTATAATAATTAGTCCTTATTTTGATTTTATATTCTTGTACATATTTATAATACTTTTATAATGCAAAATCAAAATCATATACCCTTTAAATTAGAGTAATATAAATATGTAACATCATTACTTGATATGCACATTGAATGGTTCTTGTTTCAAATTTTCATGTATTATGGTCAATTCCTCCTCAAATGAAAATGTTTCCACAATTAAAGTGTTACCCATCCTTCTGGAAACCTCCCTTAGGCTTCAAAAACCAAGGATGGATATTATACACATTAATCTTATTCTTATGATATATACCTTTACACTTTTATATATTCAAAACAAAAATAGTGCCAAGACCTCCTACATACCTCTAAATTATCATCATTATTTTTAGTGTATCTAGTAAACTTATATTAAACTAATTCAGGTTATATTTTATAATTAATTAACAAATACTCTTTAGAAATGATTTTATAATGAATTTTATAGAATGATAAAACATTAAAGAAATCTCTAGTCTCTCCAATTCATTAATGTACCCAGTTATATTTAGTATATTAGTAGAGACTTAAGTTACTTTTTTTATATTCTATATAAAAAATTATTTTGATACCTAATATCTCTCACACATTTATTGTTATTGAAATTTTTTTTTCATTTTTCAATGATATTGAACAAATCCAAGTTATCTTGTTTATTTTTCAACAAATACCAAAAGGATTTAAGAATAATATTGGAAACAATAATAAAATCCATAAAATTATTATCATAAGTTTTTAAAACCATTTATTTAATAGATTCAATAGTTTTCTTCTTATAATCGGTTTTATATAACACATAAAGTTTTCCATATTTTATAAGAGGGATTCATAAGTTCATGTTCCAGTATAATAATTTTCTTCTATTAAGGTTTTACTTTTTAAGGATTGATATAAAAATAATGCTTGATAATGATGATATAATTTTATCTATAAGTAAATATTTTATAATATGAGTATCATGATTAATATTTATTTAATAAGTACTTTTCTTCAAAGCTGTCACACTAAAATGATGATCGTTTTTATATCAGATCCATTGTTAATCCAAGATATATATTACACTAATTAGTTATTGATGTTTGTTTTATATTTAATTTTTAGTTAATTAGGTATTCCTTAATGATAATAATATCATATATTATTCTTGAAAAGGTGATTTCTTTTTTTCAATCTATCATATGGATTATATCAAATATATTCCTCTAGTATCTTAAAATTTAGGGTTTCCTAACTATGTGGAAACCAAATAATATGTAAAATATTAGAACCTAATCTTATTAGGGAGACCCATAACCTTATTTCATTAAATAATATAATCCATGGGCACCCTAATTTGGCATAACCTGCCAAGATGGCTGATAATTGTCCTAAAAAAACGTCTCTCTTGAATAGATCAAACACTTAGTATTTTAAGGGGTTATAAAATTTCACCATTATATCTCATGTATTCCTTTCATGTATGCATTCATTTATAAATTTATATTTTTAATCCTCATTCCTTCTAGAAAATCAATATGTTCAAACCATATTGATGTGAAACTCTTTACATGAACCATAGCTTGGGTTACCAACAGAAATTAAAATAAAATTATATTTCCATTTATCCAAATTCATCACATTCATGTGTTGCACGAATCCATTTTATATAAAGACTTATAATTATAGAAATTAATACTCTAAAGGAAAATGAATAGTCTAATAGAATGTACCACTACCCATGGTTTAGTACTCAATAGATAATTTAATTTAATAGTAATTATAACACTGAATATGTATAAAATATAATCAACCTTAAATTCAATTCCATGACTCATGAATAAGCCAAATTCAAGTATTAGAAAAACTAAACAATTTATTATACCTAGTAACTCCTTAAATGCATATATAATAATTTAAAGATACAGTTTAAACACTTTTAAATTGAATAATGCATCAATTTATATTATAAATAATGTATATATTAGAATAAACCAAGAAATAATACCACATAAATGAATAATTAATAAATATAATCATGGTTTAAACATTTATAGATTATTTATAAATAGATAAATAAAAAATAAAATTATAACTTGGGTACGATATATAGTTATTCAATAACATAAATAAATATAAAAAATACATTTAGTAGAATATGGACACTTTTATTTTTTTTATTTACATGGAATTTAATATGAACTCTTTCATATTCCATAATATTTAATATTTATGAAAATTTATATAATAATATAAATTTTTTATAACTTATAAAAACACTTTAAACAAATTAAACTTCACATGTCTTCTAAATAAGGCATGTTAAAATATATATTGTATACTCACATTTTAAAAAATTAAATTAATATAAATTTTTTTTTAAATTTCCATGTTTTATAATTTATAAACATATTCTAAACTATTTTCCATGTTAATAAATATTTAAAAAAAACATTGTGTCTACTAAAACATTTTTTGTATGGTTTAAAGCCCCCTTGAATTTGACATAGGCCGAGAGCACCCGTAATGGTGATTTGTTTTTATGAGTTTTTTAAAAAATATATATACAACATTTCAAATGTTGGGGTAATTATGAACCCAGACCATGGTAAGGTGGTTATCCGAATGGAAATTTTTTCTGTCAGAAAACCATGGTAATTTTTTATCAATAATGGATTTTTTGGGAAGACCATGGCATATTTTAATTGGGGTATTCCATGATTTTTTATGTGAAAAAATTATTATAAACCAAAATAATTTATCAAATTAAATTTTCAACCCTTACCATGTTAAGGTCCATTCTTATAGTGTCATAAACCAGGACTTGGTGTTTTGGAAACCATGATTTAGTAGCATAAAAATGATAAATTACATTTCAAATAATTATTCTATGGCTAATTTTATAAACATTGTTTTGGTTTCATAATTTTCATAAAAATTCCCAATTTTAAATAAAAATACATCTTGGTTATGAATATTTCCACGAACCTTGACTATTTTATACCAAACAAAACATTTTTCTAGAAATATCATTTTTCAAATTTCTTTATCCATTAAAAATATCACTCTAAATTATATGGAAGTGGATCTGATACCACTTATGGGTTTTAGTAGAGATAAAATTTATAAAAACACATAAAAATAATCAAAAACTAATTATTCCCCGGGATCTGTCAATTAATTTGTACTAAATAGTATGATGTGAAATATATAATATATTTTTCTCTATTGATAAAAATATATCCAATATCTTCATCATTAGCCTGAGAGTAATCACTGAGAATTAGTAAATGGAATCCTTACTCCTAAGGTATTCATGGGATATTCAAATATCTTAAAAAAATAGAAAGACCCCATTTTCATCACATTTTTTTAGAATCTTAGAGTTAAATATAGAAAGAGATAAATAGAGCTTCAACATTGAAAATAAATCTTTAACAATAGTCATAGTTCCATACACACCATCAATAAATTGATAACCTTTTTATATATTCTATCCAAGTATAATCCTTAAAAAATAATATTTGTAATATTAAATTGATTTTTTCATAATGTTTTCATAGTATACAACTCCATGTAACCATTTTCTTCAAAAGAATTTACATTTGAACATTTTTTATGGAAATTTAAACTCCTATAATCATCTGCATGTGATCATACAAACCAATCATGATAGATTTAAGTGGTAGAATTATATTTATCCCTTCATAATTATATGACACATAGTCTATTATGAATATCACCATGATGTGGTGGCATTCACCATGGCGTAGTTTATCCAATACTTATACCATGACATGGTCTAAACCACAATTATATAGTCTTTCCTTTAGTGTATATTTCCCTCAATTATCATGATGTTTTCACAAATTAAGTTCTGTGTACACAAGTTTAGTAATAAAGATATAAAAAAATACTTTAAATGTTTATCATAAGCATCTAGATCCATTTCTTGAAAAGATTCACCAATTGGGTTTTTTAAAAGGGTTTAGTCTAACACGTAGAGTTTTTCTTCTTACTTATGAATTATTCTATGTTATATTACTAGTATAAGAAGTTCTTTCTAATAATCTTCTTAGTTTTCTAATATTGATATTTTTTGTCAAGTTTACTCATGATGGTTTCATTTATCTAAAATAATAACATTGATCAAATGTGTATCATATTTTATAATCTTGAAATAAGAATTTTTATAAAATGTTCTCCCACAAAAATGATGAACCCTAATTAATATTACCTTATGTACATTAGTGTGAAAATTTATATATTTCACTATCTGATGAGACTGTTTAAGAATTTTTATCATACCTTAAATATATAGGTAACCCATCATTCCAATTATGTCACATATGACTCTTGGATATTTGGGTGGATAACTCTATGCCCAAATATATCATATAGATTATCACATCTCAATTACTCTTGTATCCAACCCATTAGGGTTTCCAAGCTATGTTAAACCCAAATATAACATCTAATATTTCCACATACTCATATTATGGTTACCCATAAGTTTCCTTCCTTACATAAGATAATCAATTGACACCATACATTTGTATAAACTATCTGATTATATGATCATGGTCTTGAAAAGTGTTTATTTTTAAGTAATATAACACTGAGTATTTTAAGTGGTTTTAAACTACCACCATCTTATCTCTGTTATTTTCTTAATATATGCATGAATTTAACAATTTATTTATTATATCTGATACTTTCAATAAAATTAATATGTTTAAATAATATTAATGTATAACTCATTATATAGCCAATGATTTGTGTTATTTAAAAATAAAATCCAATCATATTCACACACACACAAATTAATCCCATTTATATTGAACATGAAACTCTTGTATATAAAGGCTTAGAACCACATGAAACCAAATTCCCCATAATAGAAATCATAGTGTGACAGGTATCCAGCACCCATATTTCCAAATAGATCCTAAGATCCCATGCCAATGTTTACTCAAACCCAATGTCTTAGTATCCAAATATCACTACCAAAGAGATACCTCAATTAAAATATAATATCAATTCCTAATATGCATAAAACAATAATCCATGACTCTTAATCTCATAACCCATATAAAATCATAGTTATGGTTGAATATATATAAATCTTATATCATACTTAGTGTGTATATACTTATATGGGTAGTATGAAATTTTTAATAAGAAATTTAACACTTTAAACTAAAACATATATTTAATAATAATATAAAATTTATATTCATGAATAATCAAACATGTAATAAACTAAATAAGTGAATAATTCATAATTTTAGACATAAGATAAAAATTTATAAGAAATTCATAAATAAATCTATTATACAAAAATTTATAATAAACGTGCATTATGGAAATTTTATAAATAAATAAATAAGAAACTTTCTATTTAATTTTAATATTAAATTTTTATATGATCGATTTATATGGAAATTAATATTAAAAACTTCATATTAAAAAATATGAGATATTTATGAAATATATTGTAATTTTATAAACATTTTGTATTTTACGTAAACAATTTTCATAAACTGAATATCACATGCTCTATTTTAATTAAATTCTGGTCAAATTAACCCAAACAAATTTATGTAAATTAAAATAAATTTATAAAATAAGGTCATTAATATGGATATTTAATATCTTCAATCATGAAATTTTCATAAACTAACATAACCCTTATATTTTCCAGATTTTACAATTTATAAAAACATTATAAATTATATACCATGTAAGTAAAATTTAAAAATAGATCACATCCATGAAATTTTTTTTGTACAATTTAATTTCCCCTTTGATTTATTATGAGTCTATAGGTCCCACGCTGGTGGAGGATTTTGTTAATTTTAAGAAGAAATATTTTTTAATGATTAAAAAACCATGACTCCATTATAAGTCACCATTAATATTCTATAAGTCACTATGATTTGGTTTGTACCATGTGTAAATGGGTTCCATGGAAAACATTTAATTTTTCTTTTAGGGAATCCATTTTCATGTTGATCATTCAAAAGTAAAACTTATAAAATGATGATGTTTTTTATCTATCTATATCATGGTTTTATTATAAAAATTTCATTACTATACACACCAGGACCCTTTTACTAGTGAACCACACCATAATCTTATAATATTTTCGGTGATCTGTCTTTAATAAATCTATTCCATGATAATTTTAAAAAACCATGATGTAGTTTCATAATAATTATAAAACTATGATAGTTTTTATTGGAAAAATCGTCATGGATTTAGAAAATACATAAACCATGATAAATTTAGTAAAAACGCACAATGGTTCTAGAAAACTCCATTTTTCAGTTTCATCGTCCATAAAAAACTCAATCCAAATGAGATAATTGTGGGTCTGATGTCATTGTTTATTTTTAGATGGAAAAATTATTTTTTAAACACATCATAAATAGATAACCAAAGTAAAAAATGTCATAACATCACTCCATTAAATGTGGGGAGAATAAAAAAGTAATGAATATGTAACTTTTTTGTTAATATAATCTATCCAAAATCTTTCACACTTTCTTGATAAAGATCCCTTATAAGTAGAAAATGAATTTCTTCTTTCTAGGGTATACATGGGCTATGAAAATATCCCAATGTTGATGATTTTATTTAAGATACATATTTAAAAAACTATTTCTTAAATACATGAGAAAAAATGAGAGCTAATGGTGCTTCTTTCTAAGGAATATTTTAAACCATAAATTTAATATTCAAATTCACCACAGTAAGAAAATGTTATATTAATTGTAAGTCCACCAAGGTAACCCCCCTTGTATTTGATTTTTTTTAAAAAAATTAACTTATCAATGATATGTTTCGAAAAAATTTCAAAACATTATAATGATAAGTAGTCATTATGGTTAATTTATTTTATATTTAAAAAAATTAATTTATCCATCTGAAATCCTATAAATTATCATCACATGATAATTAAACTAAAAATGATAGCCTATGGTAATAGAAACTAGAAATATACTTTCATTAACATTTTATAAATAAACTACCATAAACTGCACCATGTTGTAGTGACCCTTACTATTCCATCGTTCACACTATCATAAACCATTGTTTAGTTTATCTAAAAAACTTTATTTTAGATTTAGTACATATTTTTAATATATTTAGGCCCTTTTTGTTATAATAAGTGATATTAGAGTCAAAAAGTTTCTTGTTAGGAAATTTGTCTCAAGTATATCTTTAATATATATATATTCTATCAAAAAAGGGAGTTCTTCTTTTAGATGGCTGAAAATATCAAATATGGAAGAATCACATGATATTATATTTATGTTCTCTTATAATTGATGATTTTGCAACCTCAATTTTATGAATTATTGTTATTTATCATTCTAAAATTTCATTGAATTTAACTATTAATAATCATCTAAATGCGATTCAATGAAATAAAATAACTTACCATGAGTACTCTTAAAATAAAATTAACAGAGTGGTGATGATTTTCACATCTACAAAAACTATATGTGATCAGTTTTATAATATATAAGAGGGATAAATCATGTTTATGTATGAAAATTATAAGTATTTCTTAATAATTCTAATGACTTAAAGAGGTATCCTAATTAAAACATTGATAGCTTCTTCACCTGCATCATTAAGGTTATTTGATCCATTCATAGGATTTATGATGATATCAAGGGCATAAAGGTTATAAAAAATATACTAAAGATATTATATCCATTAAATAATATAAAGGTACTGTTACTTTAAGAAATTAATTTATCAAGGACTCTTCATGATTATTTTGATAGTTTCTTGGTTTCTAATGCGATGCATTTGAAACCTTAAGAATCAAAAATCCAGTCATAAAAAGAGATGGATAATAAATATTTGGAGAACCTTGAGATCATTCATATCCAATGAGATAGTCATTTATGAATTATTCTCATTAGTTGATATAAATTTCAAGCATAAAAAACTATATTTTAAGGAACGATATGATTATCTTGATTTAAGTGTGAAAGGTTTGCGCACATAGTTTTTAGGTGACCAATGAGTCTTAGTGGTGATAAAGATGACTCTAATTTATCAAAAACTAACATAATATGATTCCTTAATACATTTTGTTAAATATAGAAATAATGGAATAAAATATTAATTAAACTAGGCTAATACATCTTAACCGAAGAACCATAAAATAATAAAATTTAGTTTAAATGGGTTAATAATTTCGATTCGGTTGATGAATATTTTCTATTTTGGTTTTCTAGTTTGGTTTGGTTTTGGTAGCTTTAAACATTGTTAATTATTCTTAACCAAAACTAAAAAATTAAAAAATTAAATAAATAAATTTTCAAAGTGGAGTTGATACAAGTCATTCTATGATTAAATTTAAACATAAAAAATCATTTTTATAATAATGAATCATGATGAATATATATGATTTCTAAGTAAATATAATCCATTAAACCACATTAAATGTTCCCCCTACTTTATTAATATATACTAAAATCATTTCCAAGTTATTGTATTGGTTTTTTAGAAAACTATTTATTTATTTTAATATTTAATTGATCATTTTTCAAATATATTCTCTCTATGTTGTTCATGTTACCATATTTACGCATAATCTTATATCCAATGACTATGAATGTTTAGGGTTTCATTCTTTTTTATAATTCTATTTTAAATCGATTAATTTTTCCATGTTTCCCTAACTAATATAAATAGATTTTAACTCATTTAAATTTATCACATTTGTTGATATTGGTTTTGGACTAATCATCATTCATTTTTTACCTCACTTCAGTAATTTTTTTTCAATTGGTCTGTTCAAAACAGCATCTTTAATCGATTTTAACTTTGCATTCCCATATATAGAAATCCGACGTGAAAAAAGTTCTTAAGGAATATTTTTGTTAAAAAAGAAGAATAAAATGACGATATGTGTCTCTAAAAAGGTGAAATGTGATTCAAATAAAACACGTAAAACTCTACAATGGTGAGAGTTAGGGAAAAAATTACATTAAAGATAAAGTTCAACCAATATGTTTAGTTTACCTTAAAGTGGAGCTCAAACGTGAACTAGAGAAATTAGATATGAAAAGAAATAAAAACTATAAAATTAGAGGATTATATAAATAACCCTAATAGTGTATTGAAGAACTCAAAATTGTAATCACTTGGTTGGAGAAGGTTATAGAATATCAAGCACCTATATAATAAAATCCTTGATAAGTAATTAAATTTAAGATAAATATTTATTTATAATAAAAGGTAATCAATAAAATCAATTATTTTATTGAGGAACAATTTTAAATAATTAAAAAACATAAAAACTATGTGTTTTACATATAATAATATATTCAAGATGAATTTAAAGTTGGAATTTCTAAGAATAACCTTTATTTTAAGAAGTTTTCAAAAGAATAAGTAAAAGAAATATTTGAAAGATGTGTAAGGAGTTTTAAAAAATAATTGAATAGTCAAAGGTTGAGTCACATAGGAAATATTTGAATCATATATGACGGTTAATTTTGTAATAATAAAATACAAAATACAAACAAGGAAAGTAAAGAGAAAGGGTGGATGAAATATCCTGACCTCAATATTTTAAATTTATTCAAAAACTTTTGAGTTATTAAGAGTTAGAAAATATATGGAATGGAATTAAAAAAATTTCTTCTAAGGAAGTGGTAATGTTTTTGTTAATTAAATCATACCATAACCAAATATGATAATTAAAGGTGTTATATTTTAGTTAAAGCTCCCAAAATCTCTAAAATAAGTATGAAAGAATACCCTATATCTCAAATAATCAATTCCTTATAGTTCTTTTGGGATATTAAAGAGACCACATGAAGTGAATTGATAAAGGGAGTGATGTGAATTGATCTCAATTTATAAATGGATAATATAGTATTTATCATTACCTTGAGACCGGTAAAACTCTTAGATTATCCATTTTATTTTAGAAAGTGGTGCTTAAATAAATTCTACATTATGAGAGTGCAATGAATTGTTTCTTTAGATGATTTATTCATGAGTTCAGGTAATAAATGCATGTTATATTTATTGAAAACATACTGATGGATGTTTTTTAATATTATTAGATCTATGTTAGTCGAAAAGAAATGAATAATTTTTCATGATTCATGGATTATATAATGGTGCATCACAAAACACATCATGGTGGATGTTTCAAAATGGAATGTAAAAAAATAAGGTGAAATGATCATTTCACATGAAATGGTCTAGTGTCTGCTTGGTGGTAGACCATAAGCAGGCTTAAAATGGGTGCAGTGAATCTTCATTATTCCATGGTCGAAGGTGGAAATTCCTTGTCTTTGGATGACTATAGCTAAATAAAATCAATGTTAGTTATTTAAGTTTCACTGTGAGAAGCATTAGTGAAAATAGGTCTGGTTCATGTTGTGGTGGAATGAAAAATAACTATATACCATGCTCAAGGGAAATTTCCATGTGAATAATAGTTTTATGTTAAATCTATAGAGAACTATTCTATGTAAAAACTCACTATCATGGTTTATATTCAATATATATTCCAAATAAAAAAATTTCCATTGAAAAATGTGCAGATAAGAAGTTATTTAGTTATAGATTATGGATCTAGCTACACTATATTGTAGAGATACTAATGACATTTCAATATAGCTATATTTATCATTAAATGATGTGTTTCATGACATAAATTTTATAAAACATTGGGATATCCAAATATACATTCTAGGGATAATTCAAAAGAATATTTTGTTAGTATTGAGGAGAAGACTAAAGGTGGATACTTGATCCAACATCTAAATTCTCTTTAAAAGGTAAGAGGGATAATGATTGGATTATTAAAGATTATCTAAATATTTCCTACACTTAGTGTCCTAGATTATATTCCTACTCCATTACCTATAATTGTTCAAAATAATTTAAGAACATGGATAGTGGTAGCTTAATTGTTGGACACCAAAGATTGGGAACATGATAACGATAGTCTATAAAAATCGGATAAATCACAAGTGTCATGTGAATTATATCTCCCTATCTCACATAATTTCTCTTATTTATTCAGGAATCATATGTACTAAATAGATATATGAATAATCATTTTGAGAGTTTTTTTTTCACAACCATTGATTCACCTCCCCCCCCAAGTGGCATTACATATCTCACTTGAGGCTTATTAGATGGCATTTGAGACCAGTAATTCTTGAAGGTTAATTTATTTATTCATCAATTGTAATTTTATAAGGGATTTCATATAGACTATAAATTAAATTCATTCCCAAGTATCTAAGTTGAATATTTATTAATTTCATATTTTTATTGAATATATCGATAGAGAGTATAAATTTCATCAGCAAAAACGGTGTTCCCATATTCTCTTGAAGAGGACATTATGTATAGAAAGTGTCGATGGTTCTATATCTTATATATCTTACCTTAAAGATTATTTAAATAACTAATAATGGTGTTAATATTCCTCAAGATGAGACATACTATAATTTTTAGGGGAATATAATTTTAAATATTGTAGGATAATATATAAATAATTATCACCGTACCTATAATAGACCAACCAAGTCATCCCATGATACGGTGGTCTAAAACAAAGATAAAAAACTAGTCTAGTATATAATAAAAAAGAAATAAAACCATATTATAAAGTGTAAACAATTATAGATACAACTAAACAAAACTAGATAAACCATATAGAAAGATAAGTCTATAAAAAACTAGTCTCTATGTAACCAAACACCACCTCCAAACCATCCCAAAATTAAATATCAATGTAAAGAGAAATATTCATGATACACAGTGCTCTTCCCTTTACCTAAATCCTAAAAAAAAGTCTATAGATTCCCATAAGAATAAGTATGGTGTGATAAACAGAGCTTATTAAGATACCACCAAAATATCTATACAAGTTTTCATAACAATAATTCACAAGTCCAAGATTTAAAACAAAACAGTTTTAAAATAAGTTCTATGAATAAATCGATTTGAAATAATTTTTCAAAAAATCCTTGAGTTTTCATAAATTTCATGAAATATTTTCCAAATCCAAAAACAAGAAGGTAAATATATAGAAAAATATAAAACATTGATCTAATATCCACAAAATTAACCATAATTTAATAAACAACCAGAAACAACAATGCACCCACCATCCAGGCTCTAGCCTATGGGATAATATGTAATAGACACTCACAAGACTAACAAGGCATAATTTTGGATCCAACTAATATCAAGGCCTTCCATAGAGCATTGAAATACTATAGGATACCTCCTAGTGGTTTCACATATACTAAGGATACATTTTTCTGTTTCTCGATGCACCCAAGGTTCCTTCTATGCAATTTTTGTCAATTTATGCCTTAAAATCGTGATCACGTTTTTATAAAATAATTTCAAAGCCAATCCAATCTGCTTCAATATTTGAAAATCCATTTTTCATTTAAAATCCTCAAAAATTCCTTTTTTAAGGAAAAAACCATTAAAAACATGAACCCACTCCATTTTAAATTTCAACACAGGTAATTCAATTTCAAATTTCAAGGAATTATTAAGAACTATAATAAATTCAATAAATTAAAACAATTGAATAGATCTACCTATCTTAAGAGAATAGAAAACCTAATCACCTTTGATAACAAGGATTAGAAATCACAAGATCTTCCTTCTTAATAAAATGAATGACTAAGGACTAAAAATTATTGATAGAAAACAAATTATAATTATCAATCCCTACAATAACTGTTGTCACAACCTCAAATGAGAGATAAACTGAGATGAAGGCTTACCTAGAGAGATGAATTACCCAACCTTACTGATCAATCACTGAATGAATTCATCCAGATAAAAGGAAGGCACTTGAAGGATAAGATCTATGGTCGAGAGGAGAAGGATGAAAAACAAAATTAAGCTTCAAATACCCACAGGACACCCAAAATATTTTAGCTCAAGTAATTACATGGTGTTTAATATTTTACATATTGTGAATCCCTTTTATTTTAAGTTACGCCAAAAAACAACACCTTTTTTATTTAAAACTGAATATTCACATTACACAACGTGTAACCCTTACACAACGTGTGAATTCTCATGCTCTGAATTCAACCCACATTATGAGTTTGGCCAACATTACACATTAGGAAACCCAATTACACATCATGTAACTTCCCAAAAAATAGTAGAAGGATCGAGGGAAAAGCTAAAAATACATCAAATCCCTAACTTCGCCATCATGGGTATCCTCCCAATTTAGGGCTGAAAATACTCACCCGAAGAACATGGGAAACAAGAAATAGTGATTAGATCATACCTGACTGAAAGGTAATAGGGCGTTATAATTTTCCCCTATAAAAGTTTTCTATCCCCAAAAAGAGATCATGTTCCTGGATCTGCAAAAATAGTAGGTCAATAGTCCCTCATTAATGAATCTGGCTCCCATGTCTTGTGGTAATCATGTCTGCACTTCCATAATACCTAGACCATGGGAATAGTTTTAGAACATAGAAACTTGTCTGAGATATCAATAATCTAAACTATTCACTCAAACAAAGAGGTAACAGGATCAAGAAAAACATCCTCCAATCTAATCACATGGAAAGGATCTGGTATATACCTCTTCAACTGGGAGACATGAAATACATCATGTATAAATGTTAATCCAAATGGTAATAGAAACTGATAGGCCACCCTCCACATATTCTCAATGATCTCAAAGGGGCCCACAAACCACAGTGCCAACATACCCTGCTTACCCAACCAAAAATGTCCCAATCATGGTGAAACTCTGAGAAAGACTTGATCACAGACCTAAAACTCTAGCGACTGATGTCAATGGTCCACATAAGATTTTTATGACTCCGTGTTGTGATCAAATGCTTCTAGGTCAATTGCACTACCTATATTGTCACCTAAAAAACTCTTAGCCCAACCAATGACCGATTTCCAAACCTTTCCCAGTACAGGGGGTATCTATATGGAATCCCACGAAAATCCTCAAAGGATCCATCCTGATCTAAGCCTAATAAATATTGATATAGTAAAAGTTAACCAAAGTAAAATTATAATCCCAAGATCCAATAAAATCATTAACATAATCTTGAATCATATCCTTAAGAACCTGGATATCATTCTATATCTATCCATCCCTTTTTGGATGATAATTCATGCTCAATTTCAACTACAAACCCATTGCATCCTACAATATTTTCCATAATCTAGATTTTAACCTTGACTCCCTATAAAAAAAACTATAAATTAAACCCCATGAATCTTCACAATCTTTCAGACATACAAGTCCCCAAGCTGTTACACTTTCATAATTTCTTTTATTGGAAGAAATGTGATGATTTAGTGACATTTTCAACCATCACCCAAATCACATACTTCCTGCAATGAGTATATGGAAAAAAATGACTAAATCCATGGAAATATCTTCCCACTTACATACTAGAATGGGTCAAGGATGAAAAAAACATATAGGTCTCTGGTGTTCCTCCTCAACTCTTTGAAAAGCAAGATATCGTGATATAAAATCTACAGCTGACTGCCACATCCACAAACAGTAATACCGATGTCTCAAATCGTGGTACATCTCTATATCCCCATGGTGAATAGAATAACAAGACCGGTTTCCAATGTCAATAAAATCTTTTCTTATGGAAAATGTAACAAAAAACCTACTACAAAAGCACAAATCTCCGCTAAGAGGCTAAGACAACTCTCAAGAAGTCTCCCTGCCATTTAGGATTTCTCCAAAGCATTGGCTCTTTGTGTCTCTTATATTCTCAAGTTGAACTCACTCATTATAAGATGAGTTAACTTTTAACTAATCCAATAACACTTTTCCACCAACCTCCTCCACTCCTAATCTCACTTCAGTAAAATAATATCATCGTATACAATCATATAACTGATTCCTTTATGGGTTGTGTTGGTAGTTTTTTTCTCAATGCATCAGTCACCACATTCCATTTATCCATGGTATATATAATATAAAAATAAAAGTTCTTAATATACTTTAACCAGAGTCATTATATTATGTTAATATCTCACGGAGTGAAAATGTACTTCAGAAATTTGTGATTAGAATATACCATAAACCACTCTCTAAATAGATAGTGATTCCATATTTTGAGTGCATGCATAAGAGCTGACAACTCAAGATCATGGGTAGGGTAGTATTTATCATCATGTAATAATTGGGGTGAGCCATAAGCCACAACATATTTCCCATATATCAAGACACATCGAAAAAATGTATTAGAAGCATCACAGAAAACATCATAACCTGAAATTGGTTCCGAAAGAATAAAAACCGGTTCTGAATTCAATCTCATATTCCGATACTCAAAAGAACTTTGACACTTGTCATTCCATTCAAACATTACAACCTTATAGGTTGAAACATTCATCAAATATTTGATCTTGGAAAAGTCCCAAACACACCATCTATAGTGACCTACCAAACCCATGAATCTTCATATCTCAAACACATTTCTAGGCTTCTCAAAAGACATAAATTCGTCTACATTTTATGTATCAACTAATATTATCCTATTAGAAATCACATTCCATAGAAACATCACATACTAAATCCAAAACACACACTAGGAAATCACATTCCCTCGAAACATTCACCTCCTAACCCCCATTCTAGACTTTAAGATCCACCAACTCTATAGGTGTCATTTGATAGGATGGCATAGAAAATGGAATCATTCCAAGTAATAGATCAATTATACATTCAACCACTTCTTATGGTGTAAAATAATAATGAATCATCTAGGAAGACCTTAAGGTATGGCCAGAAAATAGTAGGTATTTGATCGCCCAAGCATGGGTCACCTGTATCCAAAAACATTTTTGATAAGTGGCATGAGATAAAACTAGAATAATGAACAACCAACCCTCCCATCTTAATCCATATTCCAACTCACCCTAGAAAACATGAGTGACCCCATCGGTTGATAAGAATTATAACTGACAGCGATAATAGTATATCTGTGCCTTTACACTAATCTTCAAACACATGCTAATAGTTAAGTAGATGATGTCAAGATCAAGCACTATGAAGTCCTAAGCCACCCCAAAGTCACATATCACCACTCAAAATGTAGATAATTTGAAACCATGTTTAAACTTTTTACATAAAGGCATAAAATGATCCAAAAAGAATTAAATAATCATCAAACACATACCCAACCGATCAACCAACTTTTAAGATATAGAAGAATTATTAGAACCTATATCAAAAAAATATAACACCATAGAGGATAAAATATTCACCTTACCTCTAAAAGAAAATGGACCTACTTTAGATTCCTCTATGGAACACTCGGGCACATAAATCTTCCTGATCATATCCCCCTATACATCTCCCATGGAAAGAGAATGAGACCCACCACCCTTGGAAGCATCAACCTAAATCTGTGATCCCTTTGTAAAAGTTGATCCTTCCTTACTATAATGGGACATAATATCATAGAAATTTTTTAGATGCACATATCGCCCAAAAATATGAAAAGATCTAGGTGCCTCCACAGATTATGGTCGGGTATGACCATGCCTCTAACACTAGTATAAATAACCTATTGCTTTCCTATAGAATCTCCTAAAACTCATCTTGTAGAAAATTTTCAACACCTATAATTACTTTTTTTACTAGAAAAAGAACTCATGATAACTACTGCACCCAGTGAATCTCTTCCCAATCATGTCCTTGCAGATATGTCTTCATCAGCCAAAGATACTTTATCCACTACCTCTATGATGGTCATAAGGCACTAAAGAAGAATCATTGACCAAACATCAGCACTTATCTCCATTTTAAACCTCTGATCCTTTAGGTAATCATTAGTAACAAGATCTGGTTCTAGATGCACAATCTCAAAAAAGTGGTTGGAGTACTCTAGAATAGTATTCCCTCCTTACTCCAATGTTAGAAAGTCCCAATTCTTTTCCACCTGTAATGTGTTAGGATAAAATTATTGAGAAATATCTTTTTGAAATTAACATAGGTCATACCTTCATGTAACATTGCTTGTACTATCCTGTCCCACTATCTTCTTTCTGGTCCTTCAAGTATATATGTGGAAAAACCCACATGAAAATCCTTAAGATTCTTTACAAATTTGAGATACTCTCAATATGTTCAAGACACTCCTCTGACTCATGTGGTTCTTTGTCCCCACAAAAGACTGGTGGATGTTTTTTGTAAAATTTTGAACCATGATCCACTGCACATACTGGGTTTAATACACCCAATGACCCCAGAGCTTGAATGGTATGGATAACTACTTCAACTATAGAAGGTTCCACTAGAGGATCTTCCTGTGGAACTTTCATCATTGATTCTCCTCTTGTACTTGGAAGAGATATTCTAGGTGGCATTATCTATTAAACAAAATCCAATAAAAAATCATCCATGAGAAAATTCCAAAACCATCAAACTAAAAACAGGAATCCAAAAACAAGATTTATAATAATAATAATAATAATTTAAAGTAGTTTTGAATCCTATCAAAAAAAGTAATAACTATTTAAAGAAACAAGTCCATATAAATAAACTCCCCACTTAGTTTATTCAAACAACCATACACACAAAAAGTATTTAGAAATTGTAGATATATTAATTCAAATCAAATTCACATACAATTTATTCAAATGAACCAAAATAATCTACCTTGATCTTAGTAGGATTTTTTGACAATCCATGGAAAATTAGATTCATTAATGGGAGTGAGCTAGAGAGGCCCATTTTCTACACCTACTATAGGAATTCCAACAATCCAACTCTTGTATACCCAAGATATAGAAAAAAATAAGGTAGTACTAACACAATTCAAGATGAGTATGGATCTAATACCAAATTTTAAGATACCAAATAGGGTCAACCAGAAATGTTACCCAAGTCAGCCCGTCATAATGTGGTGTATAACAAAGATAACAAAACTAGCCTTATATATAAGAAAAATAAAACATAAAACCATAGTAGAAATCAGAAAAATGGTATATACAATAAATAAAAACCCAATAAAATATATATAAAGACTTGTATGTAAAACATTAGTCTCCACGTGACTAAATGTCACCTTCAAACTATCCGAAAATGAAACAAAAACATAAAGAGAGGTCTGCATACTATATAATGTTCTTCCCTCTTCCTGAATCCTACAAAACAAGTTCCATATAAACTCAGTAGTATACCACAAAAATATCAATATATGTTCTAATAAAAATAATACACAAAACCATACTTTAAAAAAATAGTTTTACAAGCGTTTCTATAAATAAAATAATTTTACATCCATTTTCAAACAATCCTTGAGTTTTCACAAATTGCATGCCATATTTTCCAAATCAAAAAACAAGCAGGTATATATAATAAAATACAAATATACATGTCTGACCACATCCATGAAATAATGTATCAAGAAATAATCAACCATAAATGACAATACACCTACCAGTCAGTCTCTAGCCTATGGGAAAATACATACTAGACACACAAGAGCATAAAATGGAATAAGGTTGTATCCAACTAACATTGGAGACTTCCAAAGACCATAAAAATATAATAGGTTACCTCCTAGTGGTGTCAGACACACTAAGGATACATGTGTCTCTTTCTCAATTCACCCAAGGTTTGTGATGTGCAATATTTTTCAATTTTTTTTTAAAAAAAACATGCTCATAATTTTATAAAAGAATTTCAAAGCCATGTTAATCTACCTCATGGTTTGAAAATCCTTTTTCTATTTAAAATAAAAGAAATTACATTTTCAAGGAAAAACCCCTTTAAAACATGATACCATTCTATTTTTAATTTCAACACATGCAATTAAATTTCAAATCTCATGGAATCAATAAGAACTATAGGAAAATCAATAAATAAGAAAACATTAACTGATAAACCAACCTTAAGAGTACACAAAACCTAACTGCCTTTGATAATGAGGAATGGAAACCACAAGATCAATTTTCCAAAGATAAAGAACAAATAAGGACTAAAATTTATTGATAGTTGATAGAAAACACAATCATTTTACCAATCCCTAAAAAATGGCGATGTAACAAAATACAAGAGAGAAACCAAGAGGAAGGATTACCCGGAGAGACGAAGCGCCTAACCCTGCTGAATAATCACTACACAAATTGATCTAAAAAGAATGAAGAAACCAAAAATCACCAAGGATAAGAGCTTTAGTAGAGAGTATAAGGCTAGAAAATACAATGAATCCTCAAACACCTGTACCACACCATAAAAATGGAAAATTGGGGAATTGAACAACATTTAATCTCTTATATTTCATGAATCCATTTTATTTTATGTTACGCTGAAAAATGTGTCACCTTTTTAATTGAAAAAATTGATTTTCACATTACACAATATGTAAACCTTGTATGATGTGTAAATTATAATGTAATGAATTAAAATCACTGGATGATTTTGGCTGACTTTACGCATCGCAAAAACACATTACACATCATGTGACTGCCCAAACAATAACATAAAGATTGAGGGAAAATCTAAAAAACCAATAAATACCTGACTTAACCATCACATGATTCATCCAAATTTAGGGATGAAAATACTCACCCAATAAACATGGGAAACCACAAACATAGATTAGATCAAACCCGACTAAAAGGAAATAAGGGATTACAATACCTCTCTGAGAAATAATTGACACGAGTTATCGACTCTAAATTAATAAATGTATTTTAGATAAAGTTTCATTATGTAAATGAAAGTGATATTTAATTCCAGGAGACATGTTTAAAACCATTTCATACTCAAATTTAAGATATTTTTCTGGTATAAGAAAAATCAGTGGATGTGCTCCTAATATTTATGAATAAGATTTGGAGCATGATATAATTTTACTACAGTGTTTTTGAGAATTTTATTATGGTGAATAAATTTATGACAGTTCTATCAGAAACTTTTGATGCTAAAATCTCAACATTAGAGGATCAAAGCCTCAAATGTATAATGAACATTAGTTATGAAGAACTATTTATTAAGAATATAAATATATGTATTTAGCCATTATTTATACTTACTCATAACATTTTCTTCTAAAGGTATGAATGATGCAAAGGTATGTATGATAGAAAAATTAAATTTATGTTTTTCAATAATAGAAATATTTTAAACTTTTTAGTTGGTTTACCTGAGAATAATGGTGAAGATTGAGGTGAGGATTGGTCTCACTGATCATCATGGAGAAATGAGATTTGTATTTGTTGAAATTAAGGAAAATTAATTAAAGTAAATGGAAAAGACATCACATTATATAAATATAATTTTTTATCAAAAAATTATATGAAATCTTATGATTAAAAAACTGAAAAGAGAAAGAGGAATCAAAGGATGAAGGATATATAACCTTTATAGATAAATCAATTATATTCTATTATATTATCCTTTAAGTGAAGAAGAATAAATTGGAAGTGAATATGAAATCAATGGTGATGATAAACCAAAGGAGGTTCAATCAAGGATGGATATCATACTTGATAGAAAATGGGAATCATCAATAAGAAAATTTTCTCTTGAATGATGAGAAATATTCATTAATAAAATATCTCAATGAATAAAATGGTGTGGATATTTTTAAGATTGAAACATATTTCACATGGAATATGGATGATATAACTGGAATTATTAAAGAAATATATAAGATTATTGTTATTACTATTATAATTTTTCAAGATAATCTTGACTAAGTGAAGGATCTTTAAGAAAAAAAATTTGATGATGAAAAATTATTGAAAAACACTAAATATGAAATTAGAATTTCTATCAACTAAATTGGAGGATTCAAAATATTAGTATTAAAAAATTTTGAAGCCTCCAACAAAATTCTTTGTTTTCATATGGTACCAAGAACTATTCTTTTGGAAAATAAATACTTCAAAAATGGTGATACAATGGGAATAAGGTCAATAGTTCAACTTGGAATAAAAAATATACATATTTTATTCATGAAGTGTTACTAAAATTACAAAAAACAGTGATGTTTAGAAAAAAATTATGTTGTGGATTAGACAGTGGGAAAATTATTGGTGGAGTATGGAGCTTATAAGAACAATACATATGATCAAAAGTAGTGGAGTTCATATTGAAATTAAAATCAATGACTAAATTTTGAGTAATATAATTTCTAACTAAGGATAATTCGTTTTGAATAAAGATTCAAGTGTTATTGAGTGTGTAACACCCCAAGATTTCACAGTACGTTGCCCTTTGAATAATGAAGTAGCTTGTGTTGTACGCAACATGGAGTTTTAACACACCACGACCAATCAAACTAGCCGTTATGAATAGTAATATGCTCTTTTTGAAATTTTATAAATTTTATTTTCCAAAATGGACATCATTATTGGATTCATAATATCAAAATTATCTTCGGGTGAATTTTTGGTATGTTTCTGAAAACATTCAATTTTTTGATGAATAGTGAAAAACACTGCGTTATTGTTTAAAACCGAATTTTTATTTAAATAATTAGTTATTTTGTTTTCATTTATTTTCAGTCAAAATAGATACATAATACCTATATATGTTTATCATAATTCATTAGAGTCATTTTATAATAACTTTAGATATATAAAATTTTATCGAACTTTTTACCGTCTTTTACCCACCTTCTAGGAGTATTTGCAAATTTGCATAAAAATTAATTTTACCGCTTCTGTGAGTTTAATTTCAGAAATCTGAGAGAAACTATTGATATCATTAAGTAAAATGTGGTTCAATAAGATGAAAATAATTTTTGGTGAATAGTAACTTTTGCCTTTTATTTACCACGGTTAAAAGTAAATAGGCCAATTAAGGGTAAAATGATATTATAATTACCCTAAAACATGTCTTAATTCTATTGGATTAGTTTAATTCGACCAAAAACAACTTTGGAAATAAAATATGATCCTTTAGGTCCACTTGTATAAGAATAAGACATTTATTATTATTTTATTTAAAAAAAGTCAAAATAGTTAAATTCAAAGTTTAATAACTAAACCATTTTTAATATAGGGTTTCACACAATATAAATATGATTATAAATATTCATTAGAAATATAAAAATATTTCCTACATAATGGTATTTTATTTATAATTTTTAAATATTAAATAATTTAATTTATTTATGACACAACGATGATGGAGTAATTACCTTAATAATGAAATTTTAAAATAATTGATATTATAAATATCCAATTAAATGTAAATTGAAGCTTATAATTAATTCCACTGATTTTATAGGTTTATATGAAATGTTATGGTTGATTAAATAAATTTTATTTTAATTGATAAAGTTTTTATGGTTTTCAAAAAAATAAAATACTAAATAGTGTCAAAATTGACATAATTGAGTTTTAAAAAAAATATTATATTATTAATTGATATAATATTCATAAAAATATAATTCTCATTAAAATAACTTATATAAGGTTATATATATCAATAATGAACCACTTGGGGTTCTCTTGGAAGTTTATAGTAAGTTTATTAACCATATAATATAAAAATACAAAGAGACATGGTAAATGTCAACCTATTTAACTAAGAGTTAAATCTAAAAGATAAGGTTAATATGGTGACCTAATACTATCTAAAACCTATTGGTTGAGAGGTTTTAGACCCATACCCACCTTATCCTCGAAATAAATTATTTTGGATCCATTAGAAACTGAAAATAATTTTATTATAAAATAATATTTCAACCTTTTCCTAAAGTGACCCTCACCTCCCTTATAAAAGGGTACTTACCCTTATCTTAATTTCACACCTCCAAATCCATTTGTCTCAGCCAACCCCTACCCAAATATCTTCCCAAATTCCCTCAAATCAACCCATAGGTCATACATTGATTATAAATACAAGCTAAAGAACCCTTTTGATCAACTCAAAATGAAACACCCGAAGAAGAGGTAATAATTTCACCACCCTCTTCCAAGTTATTTTCTTCTTCCACTTCCTCTTTCTTTGTTTTTTCAATACCAAAATAATAAATCAAGTAACTTATACATACTTTGATTTTATAATAAATATTTTACAACCATATTCTTTATTATACCCATCCTATAAATTACAAAGTCACCATATGTGTGTATGTACGACTTACCGTCTTCACATCATGGTGTGGTTTGTCATTCAAACACTTTATTATTTGGATGGGTATAATAATGAGTATAACTGATGTAAATAATAAATATAACATGTTAAGGATTATTTATATATGATATTCCATCCAATTAAATACGATTTCACCATCAATATAATGATATTGTCGCTCAAGCGTACGTACGGATTATCATCTCCACGAACGCGATGAGATTCATTCCCCATGGTAATCATTCAAGAATAATTTTCATTTTATGATTAAAAATAATTTTTATGAACATAATATCATTCTTTATATGAATCAAATACATCCTATCCATAACAAACATGTCTTACATAACCAAGAATATAAAATAAAACGAATTAGTTAACACTTGAAATGATGATACTACTGAAATATTATTAACAAAGAAATATTAGAGGATCATATATGATATCATATTTTTGTATATAGTTCTTGTATAATTTCATAACAATGTTTTAACTATTATATAGGATCTGAACATACCATCGACTAATTAAAAGTACAAGGTGAGGGTTAATTCCATAATCTCTTCATTATCTGAGGTTGTTTATGCGTGAGTATTTACTTGGACCTCTTTATCATCCACATCCGTTTTTTCTTATAAATTTATTTGAAATTTTGTTTACTATTTACTAGATAATGGGTTAAATTCATTTATACCCTTATTGTACATTATATGTTTTGAAAAGAATCTTTTCGTCGTTTTCCAAACAAGGTACTTTATGACCTTTTCATCAAAATTAAGGTAAGAATGTTTTTTAACATATACAGTGGGTGCGGCTATTTTCTTACATTATAACATCATTTAAGCTTCCCTTACAAGATTATAAGAATATTTTTAAAATAAATTTTTTCTTTTATAATTATGTGACTCTTAAATTATTTCAAAATAGAAAGAGATATTTATCTTCAATAGTTTTGATTTCATTTATGTCAACATCCTTTGATAAATTTTACACTTGTTTGAAGTTGATTTATTATGATAAAAATATTCCATATTTTATTTAAGGTTTTGTGATATGTTTTACTGTTGATGTGTTATTTTTATACTATTCATGATTTATGGTTAAATTATTGACATTTCGTATACTAGTTTTAATAAGAATGTTTATGTTATGTTTCAACATTTTCATATGAGGAATGTATTAGACTTTTTAAGTGATGGGTGGAGCCCGCTATAGCTCCTCGATGCATTGATAGGTCTGATGAGGCAATTAGATGTGGAATTGGATGAGGCCTTTCCCAATTTTGATATATGGTTTTGGACGAGGCCTTAAGAATTTTTAGACGTCTTCCCTGAGGTCTTGACAAAATGTTTCAGAATGTCCTGCATTATACATTCCCTCATTATGAAAATATTATTGATGGTTCATGTGGTTATTTGGCTAGTAGAATACTTATGACTATGTTTTATTAGGGAATTATTTACTCAGATCATATTCCTGCCAAAAATTATTCATGTTTATTATTTTTAAAGGCATGTGTTTTCAGTTATTCACCTTGCCTAATTCTTATGTTATCACACACTGTATTTCTTACCCTTACTGAGTGTTTGAGATCACCCCTTTCTTATGTTTCATTTTCCCATGATATGAAGAAGTTAGTTATGAGTGACTTGCAGGCATAATCTAGGAGGCTTATGATGCACGCCTATCATAGGGCATGGCAAAATAATTATTTCCTAAGTTAAAATGTAGTTAAGTGGTTGACCTAGGATGTCTCCTGCAGAGGAGTGCACACAAAACGGGTTGTCACTTTAAAACGGGGCAAAAATGTTGGGAAAGGAAATTTGAAATTCAAATGATTGAAAAACTATGATATTTAAAAGGGTGATTAGGTCAGGGTCGATTTTCTAATTGTAATGCTATACTTGTTCAATTTAATTCAAACCTATTCTTCTTTGTTGATTAAAGTGAGTTTCCACAATCGTTTCCCTTCACTTCCTTGGTGAAATTATTATTGTGAGAGAAAACCTTACCAGGATCTTGGTTTGGTCAAATCTCCTTCCATTTGTAAAATATTTGTATTGAACATCCTTAATTTAAATGGGCAATACCCGTTCGGGTTTTGTTTATCCCAAAAAATCAAGAACATTCACTACAGCTTTTACACGTACTGACGATCGTCGAGTACTTCACCACTAATTCCTGGTTTATTCCATCGTATATAAACCAGAAATTAGAGGAGGGAGAAATTGATTATTTTACCAAGGAAAAAATCAATAACGGAATTAATATTCAAGAACGATTGAACTTGATAATAAAATCCGCTATAAGAAATTGAAAACAGCTTTGAAGAAGAAAGAAATTTATTCAATTGCGTCCAAGAACTCAAGCATTACAATGTAGAAAACCAACCCTTCCCCAATCACTCCAAATGTTTACCCCCACCATGGTAATGGTAATCAAGTTGAATGGGGAATAATAAGGCATTAAAATACTATGAAAAAGAACAGAAATAAAAAATAAATCCAAAAAGATCTTCTTCTTGGTGTCCCAGAAGGAATGGGATGGAGAATGGATGCTTTGAGAGGGTGGAGCTCTCCTCCTTTTATAGCCAGAATGCTTCCCCTGAATGTCGACGCGTTTTATCCCCATTAAATGATATCTTCACGCGTTGATACCTTCTTTAATGTTGTTCATAATTCTCTTTTCCGTGTCTCCTCAACATCTCATCATATTTGGACATGTATTCAGAGAGTTATGGCCGTTTTACTATGACCATTTATTCTATCCAGTCAGACTCTCCAAAACGCAATCCTCCGTATTAGGGTGATTTAATGACCCCATAAACGGCCAATTAACTCGGTTCTTCCTTCATTAAAGATGTTCCAAAACCTCTTTACCGTCCACCTACGGAATATCACAAGCTTTGGGCCCACAATGAATGAGTTATGGATCCCACATCAAAACATGGAAGAACTAAAAACAGTTTTCTTGAGCCAACTTGTGAGCTTCTTCTAATCTTCCATATGGCCTATTCATATTTTAGTCCAAAAATAGTAAATGAAGCCCTGGATGTGTAGAATCTGGAAAAGAAAGAATTTTTCAATTTGGATCCGTTTAGATAGTATTATGGCCAGACTACCTAAATAATTTAAAACTGTTAAAAATCCAAAATGGCCAATTTTTACTATTCAGCTCAAAATAACACCATTATCATAAAAATGAAACAATTCATCTTAGAGGAACAATTTTATGAATTTAAAACAATGATATTCAATATAAATTAATTGAAAATATTTTCTCTATCAATTCCCCCACACTTATCACTTGGACTCCTGGACAAGTAAAAATCAAATCAAATCAAATCCAAAACACATATCAATGAGATCAATCAAATCAATTTCATGAAACAAAAAGATATCATGCCTCATAAAAAACTTTTATTTCAAGTTATCCATTTAATATTTTAATATATTTCAACTTCATTTCTTATCCCATGCACACAAAACACCTACCTCACATGAATTTTCTCTCATCTCACAAATGTAAAGGCTGAACAAGGCTTTTCTCATCCAACCTCACACAAGAGTCACCTTAGGTTTGATAAATTCCTACTTCTCCACCCGATGTGAGTCAAGGACATGTGTTTCTCATGATGAATTTTCATGGTTGTTCTATGGCTTCCGGTTGGTAGGATTTAGATGTTAAAAGTTCTGAGGCCGAAAATGGAAGGCTTGGCTCTTATTGAAGTAAAATTGCAAGATTCTAATTTTCACTCAAATATGGTCTCCTTCACTTCCCCTTTGTTGAAAATAGGCTACATCATCATTCAATCAGCTCAGCAGCAAACATTTCAATCTTTTCAAACATGATTTTTTTTAAAGCTCCAGATAGGCACAACTTTCTTTTTACATTGGAATCTCCAGAAAGGCACAACTTCTCTTGTCATAAATGCTCCAGAAAAGGCACAGCTTTCAACAGAATAATTTTTCAGCATCACACACATCTCTTCCACAATTTAATTTCCACCCAAAGTATAACCAAATGAGGTAGTACACCACAAGACATCTTCCCCTTCACTTAAGTTCAACTAGATCATGCAATTTTACTTCAATAGAAGGTATGATATGGAAAATTGGCTTGTAATGTGGCTAACCTAACAGGAAATTCATGGCTACTAGGGGCTACAATGAAGGATAAATGTAAATGTGGGCCATAATGAAAAGGATTATTTTGAAAAGGGGGCTTCAAACCAAATAAATGCCTCAGTCATTTAAAACACATGTACCCCAAACCATCATGTTTTGAAAGGAATAAATCAAATTCTGGTTAAAGCAAGCATGGTATGGTTCTCTCAAGAAATGAGGTGAATGAAATGAATATGACAAAAATGGTTCAGAAGCCTCACAGGAAAGTGATTTCAAAGATATAGACAGTGAAATATGGCATGGGTTTCCAAAATCAGTATACTTTTCATGAAATTCTAAAAGATTTGAACTTGAAAAGAAGTCATTTCAGCGTTCATTTATGCTCGTTTTCATGAAATATATTTGGTCACTCATTGAAATGGGTTTCAAAAATTGTAATGATAAAAAGTTTCCGAAACGCACCAAAAATTGAAAAATAAACACACAAAATTTCGAAAACACACAATTTTTTATTTTTTTATTTTTTTGAAAACAAACATCAAATGAAAATCCTATACTACAAAGGTTCCCTCCCCCACACTTAAATGTTGCAGTGTCCTCAATGCATTCAAGTGGATTTAACATGTAATCCATTTTTCAAATGAATCACAACATCAAGAAAGTGTGAAGGAGAGGTACAACCTGGCTTATTTGTAGTGCAACATTGAGTTAAGCTCCAAAGTGTTGTACTCTGAAAACCTACAAAAAAAGAACAAAAGAAAACATAAGATATTTATTGAAAGAAATGAAAATAGAAATAGGATGGGAATAGAAGGATAAAACTTGGTTTAATCCCCCAAGTGGGCCTTGGGTTTTTACTGCCTCCAGAGGGGCAGTTCTAATCGATTATCCTCAATCTGATGGTGGGTGAAGTTTCTTGCTCATGAACCAATAAAAATTCTTCTTCCCAGCATACACTTGTTCATTATTGTTGAGGACTCCATTGATATAGAATACCAAGTCCACCCCTACTGTAATGAGATACAACATGCATGATGGGGTTAGGATAATAAATGAGTCCTCCTCTTTCTTGGGTTCTACATGAACAACATCTTCTTTATTCTCTAGTGGTTGTTGAAGGTATGATACATCTATGGAAAAATCAAAGGGAATGTCAGAGTTTAATTCTATTTGAAAAAAATAAAGTATGAAGAATCAATATCAAATTATTCCCTTTCAAAGTAAGTAGCTTGTGTCTCATTTTCCTCCAGAAAATTCATTTTGATCTTCTCATGTTCTCCCTCCATTATTTGTTCAACAGGTTTGGGGATCTCTAGATGTTCCTCCATGGATGACTTTTCTTTTTCATCGTCTTCCTCCAAGGAAATTAATGTGTTGGATGAATCTGAAAAATTAAAACAAGGGGAGGTAATACTCAATTCAGTTTCAACAAAATCAAAAGATAATGAGTTTATGAAAAGATTAACTCCCTCAGCTTGTTTGGATTTAATTCCTTCTTCAATGGGAGGTGGATCTGGGAGTTGAATTTCCCTAGATAGAGGTTGGTAGTCAGACTCCTCTATCTTCTCTTCAAATTCCACTGCTTGGTTGGTTTCTTCTTTCAATGTCGCCGAATCATCGATATTATGAGGAATAGTTGGATCAAGAAGTTCCTCACACTCATTCCAGAAGTTATCCAGATCTTTTTGATCTCCCATGTGAATTTCAATAGCTAAATATTCTTCATAAATCTCCTCCAAAATTGATTTAGTTGGGATCAATGGATATTCTTTTAATTTCATCAAGGCTTTCATGGGTTCTTCAACTTGAAGGATTTGTGGGGATAGTTCTTCCATCAATTTTTCTGGTTCTGGTTCTGGTTCTTGTTCGGGCTCCATTTGTTGATCCTGGGATGCATGTACTTGTTCCGAAATCTACTGTATTGAGGTCTCTAGGTTTTGAATTGTTTGACTTATTCATTCAAATTAGGATTCAATATCCTTGTGAACTTCTTCTTCTTAGTGTTTTACTTTGATTATGTCTTGATGAATTTTCGTAAAATACTCCTGAAGTTCAATTAATTCTCTTGCCAATCCCTCGAACACTGGGTATTCGAGGTTCTCTTTAAGATTTTCAATGAGATATTTGAATTCATCCTCTGTGATGATTTGGATTCGAGCTCCCCGAATTTGTTTAGCCAAGAAAGAAACTTTTTAATATATAGACCAAGGTGATTCAATAATTGGTTCTCTCAATGGTGGGTAATTGTTCCATGAATTAAATAAATAATCATTTGAAAACAACATGGAAAAAGATTTTTTTTAATTGAAAAAGCCAAATATTTACAATTAGTTTGTGGCACTACCTCCCTGGAAATGGTGCCAAGTTTTACGCATTCCTTTCGTAGGGCGTGACAAAACAATTATTTCCTAAGTTAAAATGTAGTTAAGTGGTTGACCTAGGTTGTCTCCTGAAGAGGAGTGCACACAAAACGGGTTGTCACTTTAAAACGGGGCAAAAATGTTGGGAAAGGAAATTTGAAATTCAAATGATTGAAAAACTATGATATTTAAAAGGGTGATTAGGTCAGGGTCGGTTTCCTAATTGTAATGTTATCCTTGTTCAATTTAATTTAAACCTCTTCTTCTTTGTTGATTAAAGTGAGTTTCCACAATTGTTTCCTTTCACTTCCTTGGTGAAATTATTATTGTGAGAGAAAACCTTACCAAGATCTTGGTTTGGTCAACTCTGCATCCATGTGTAAAATAGTTGTATTGAATATCCTTAATTTAACTGGGAAATACCCGATCGGGTTTTGTTTATCCCAAACAATCAATAACATTCACTACACATTTTACACATACTGACGATCGTCGATTACTTCACCATTATTTCCTGGTTTATTCCATCGTATATAAACCAGAAATTAGAGGAGGGAGATATTGATTATTTTACCAAGGAAAAAATCAATAACAGAATTAGTATTCAAGAACTATTGAACTTGATAATAAAATGCGCCATAATAAATTGAAAACAACTTTTAAGAAGAAAGAAATTTATTCAATTGCGTCCAAGAACTCAGGCATTACAATGTAGAAAACCAACCCTTCCCCAATCACTCCAAATGTTTACCCCACCATGGTAAGGTTAATTGAGTTTAATGGGGAATAAGAAGGCATTAAAATACTATGAAAAAGAAAAGAAATAAAAAATAAAACCAAAAAGATCTTTTCTTGGTGTCCCAAAAGGAATGGGATGGAGAATGGATGCTTTGAGAGGATGGAGCTCTCCTCCTTTTATATCCATAATGCTTCCCCTGAATGTCGACGCGTTTTATCCCCATTAAATGACATCGTCACGCGTTTATCCCTTCTTTAATGTTGTTCATAATTCCCTTGGACGTCTCTCCTCAATATCTCAGCGGATTTGGACATGTATTCCGAGAGTTATGGCCGTTTTACTATGAGCATTTATTCTGTCCAGTCAGACTATCCAAAACGAAATCCTCCGGATTATGGTGATTTAATGACCCCATAAACGGACAATTCACTCGTTTCGTCCTTCATAAAAGATGCTTCAAAACTCCTTCCATGTCCACCCACCGAATATCACAAGCTTTGGGCCCACAGTGGATGAGGTATGGATCCCACATCAAAACTAGGCAGAACTAAAAACAGTTTTCTCGAGCCAAATTGTGAGCTTCTTCTGAGCTTCCATATGGCCTATTCAGATTTTAGTCCAAAAATAGTAA
Organism: Viscum album; assembly: GCA_963277665.1. Lineage (NCBI taxonomy): Eukaryota > Viridiplantae > Streptophyta > Magnoliopsida > Santalales > Viscaceae > Viscum > Viscum album. The sequence continues at coordinate 40,678,842 of OY728163.1, forward strand.
ATGAATCCCTAGATGTGTAGAATCTAGAAAAGAAAGAATTTTGCAATTTGGATAAGTGTAAGTAATGTTATGGCCAAACTACCTAAATAATTTTAAATTGTTAAAAATCCAAAATGGCCAATTTTTACTATTCAGTTCAAAATAACACCATTATCATAAAAATGAAACAATTCATCTTAGAGGAACAATTTTGTGGGTTTAAAACAATGATATTCAATATAAATTAATTTAAAATATTTTCTCTATCAGCTTACATGATTCTAATGGAATTAATTGGTGTTGTATTTATTTTCAAGTTGTAATGTTGAACTTATGTATGTATCTTTCTTCCAATAATACTAAACTGATCAGTATTTCAGGACATGATTCCTTGTATCATGCCAATGTTATGTAATAAGACACCAACTCTGGGTAAATTGGGTTGGGGCATTACAGTTGGTATCCTATGAAGTTTAGTACAAACCTTGGAAACTAAATTTATATAAACTCTTATTAGAGCACATTACCATAATATATAATTTGAGGATTAGTATAGAATAACTTTTTAGATTTTTGGTAATGTAGAGATTTTGTGTATTTTACAATAAATACATACATGTCTGGATACGATCAGGTAGAGGTGGCTCTGGAACAGATGTACCTAAGAGTGAAAACTCTGACAAAGGAGTTTCGGGCTTGACTCAGGGTATCTTGGTACCCGACAACGGGTCTTACTGCACTCTTGGTTACGACACTCCCGAGGGATATTCTTGGAATAATTCAAATTTTCATTAAAAATCATTATGAAGGATTTATGAGTATATACCTCCTCAAAGAAAACATTTTTTTGATTATGGATTATATCCATAAACTATTCAATTTGTGTTAATTGTTTTACGAGTTTGGAATTATGTATTGCGATTCATAAACTAATCTAGTATATGACATTTTTTAGAAATGGTGCCTAGTGGAAGGAATGGAAACTGTATCAACGCATGTAATCCCTGTAGGCATTGACCTCTTAATCAAAATAATTATTGTGGATATGGTGATTAAACTGGTGTTGATCATCTTATCACCATACTGGGACAACTCACTCAGATTATGAATAATAACCTTACTCGTATGGAGCACCCTGATCAACAAAATGGAGGATCAATGATAGACCGCTTCATGAGGCAACAACCACCAACATTCAATGGGATTACAAATACATTGGTAGCTGGGCAATGGATAAGTTTCTTTTAAAAAATATTTCATGCTTTGGGGAGTAGTGAAAGGGGAAAAGTTGTCTTGGCAGTTTATCTCCTCACGGTAGATGCAGATCAATGGTGTTCATTAATCCAAAACACAAAGGAAGATGAATAAGTATCAAAAATGGAATGGAGGGAGTTTAAAGATATTTTCATAGAAAAGTAATTTCCTCATGACCATCAAGTGGATATGGAAAGACAATTTCTAATTCTGAGGAAAAAGGAGGATGAGAATGTCGCAAAGTATGTGGCTAACTTTACATAGTTATCAAGGCATGAAACAGATTATATATGTAACCTAAGGAGTAATATTTATCAATTCTTTGATAGGTTAAAACCATTTCCCCGTCAAGAATTAGTCTCACAATCCTTCTCATCAGACGAATATATTGTATCATGTGCTATCAAGAGAGAAAATTAATTCTTTAAGTCTTACGATTTTAAAGAAAACAAGAGATATGTTGAACACTCTGGGAAATAAAATAAAGAAATAGGGAATAAGGGAAGAGTTGAATTTTCACCTTGTGATAATTATGGAAGGAAGCACCCTAGTGCCTATCTAAAAGGAAAAGGAGTATGCTACAAATATGGACAGAAATTCCATCTTACTAGTGATTGTAAGGGGAAGAAATAAGCTACCAATGTTCAATGAAACAATTTGAGGGAGATGGGAAATTATGAAAATTAATATCCTAATATCCAAGGAAACTAACCTCAGAAAAGTCCAAGGGAGCAAGGCCAAGCTTATGTGATCACTACTGCTAAGGTTGAAGCTTCGAAAGACGTGGTGGTAGGTAATTTAATGGTTTCCTTGAGTTTATAAAATGCTTTATATTATTCTAGATCATCACATTGTCTCATATCTTCCCAGTTTTCTAAGAAAATTAGATATTTTCAATTTGACTTAACAAGGGAGTTGTCATTCAAAACTCCTAAGGGAAGTATCATTGCAATAATGTTTTATGAATCAGTTCTCATTAGGGCATATAAATGATCTATATCTGTTGATCTCATCGTCATACCCATGATTAAATTTGATATAATCCTTAGTATATATTGGATTTTGGACCATGATGCAAAATTTAGAGTAAGAATAAGGAGGTTACAATTTTTATGATGATAAGAAGCACCTTATTTTTAGAGCAGAAACATCACCATCTGATTCTTATCTAGATCCACCCATAGTAGCTCTACTAAATTGAATTATTGGGGTGGAAGAGAATGAAATAATTATGGGTGAGTAAAGGAATGTTAAAATATAGTATGTACCTATTGTACAAGAATATGTTGATGTGTTTCCAGAGGATTTACCCGGACATCCTCCAGAATGATAAATTGAGTTTTCTATTGACTTAATTCCTGGTTCAATGCCCATATCGAATAACCCTTATAGAATGGCCAATGTGGAATTAGTGGTACTAAAGAACAACTAGAGAAATTCAGTAAAAAAGGATTTATTCACCCTAGTGTTTCTCCATGGGGATCCCATGTCCTTTTTGTTAAGAATAATGATAGATCTATGAGGTTGTGCATTAACAATAGTGAGATCAATGATATAAAAATAAAGAACAAGTATCCCCTACCTCGCATTGATGATTTATTCAATCAACTTCATGGAGCCCAATATTTTTCAAAGATGGACCTTTGATCTGTATATCATCAGTTTTGTGTGAAGAAGGAATACATTTTGAAAAATGCATTTCAAATCAGGTTCAATCATTACGAGTTTACAGTAATGCCTTTTGGACTGACTAATGAACCCTCTGTTTTCATGGATCTAATGAATAGAGTTTTCAAAGAATATCATGATGACTTTGTAGTGGAACTTATTGATGATATCTTGGTTTACTCAAAAAGATATGAAGATCATGAAAATCACTTGTGCACTATTCTAAAAACCCACAAAAGAAATGAATTATACGGGAAGTTTAGCAAGTGTTAATTCTAGCTTCAAGATATTTCTTTTCTTGGACATATTGTCTCTAATGATGGAATCTTTGTTGATCCTTCAAAGACCATGGAAATTAAAGAATGTCCAGCACCGACAAGTATAATTTAGGTATGCAGTTTTATTGGTTTATCAAGTTATTATTGATGTTTCATCTAGAATTTTTCCCGGTTGGCTAACCCATTAACCAAGATCACATGTAAAAGGGTTAAATTTGTTTGGACTATAGAGTGTGAAGACTGTTTTGAAGAACTGAAGAGAATATTATTCGATGCTTCTATATTGACTCTACCATCATGGAATGATGGGATTGTTATATATAGTGATGTGTCAAAGAAAGGACTTGGTTGTGTCCTTATGCAGAATGATAGAGTTATTGCCTATGCATCACAACAGCTAAATATTCATGGGAAAAACTATCCCACTAATGATCTTGAGTTAGCAGCTATAATTTTTGCTCTGAAAATATGGAGACACCGTCTCTATGGTGAAAAATGTGAGATTTATACTGATCGCAAGAGTTTGAAGTGTATTTTGTCACAGAAAGAACTCAACATGAGGCAAAGACGGTGGCTTTAACTACTCATGGATTATGATTTCACTATACACTACCACCCAGGGTAGGCAAATAAGGTGGAAGATGCTTTGAGTAAAAAGAATCATGGAGTTTTGAAAAAGATGAGAGTTTAAAGGGATATTATTTTTATGGATCTAGTAATGATGGATATTGGAATAACCATATAAAGTGAAACATCAATACTCTTTCAAATGGTTGCCAAACCATCTTTACTATAAAGGATAAAAATTTCTCGGACTGATGATGAGGAGTTTCAAAAAAAGATTAAAGCTGTGAATGATTAGAGATTGAGTAACTTACTGTATGAAGATGGAATTTTGAAATTTGGGAAGAGACTTTGTGTTCCTGATATACCTGATCAAAAAAAAGAATTGTTAGATGATGCTCATATCTCTAATTTCTCTATACACCCTGGGAGCATCAAGATGTATAGAGATTTGAAGGAACATTTTTCTGTGGGACAACATGAAGAGAGAGATTATTGATTATGTGTCAAGATGTATGGTTTGTCAACAAGTGAAAGCTGGAAGGAAACATCCTAGAGGATTCATGCAACCTCTTCCCATACCTGAGTGTAAATGGGATGATATTAATATGGTCTTTGGCATGGGACTACCAAATACTCCTAGAAGGAATGATGAAATATGGGTCATTGTTGATTGTCTTACCATGTCAGCACATTTTCTTTCTATAAGATAAGATTTTCCACTTGAACATCTAGAAAGACTATATATTAATGAAGTTGTAAGACTTCATGGAGTACCCCTATCGATTTTTTCTGATCATAATCCCTGTTTTACATCAAGATTCTGGAAAAGTCTTCAGAAGGCCCTGGATAATGAACTTCATTTGAGCATTGCCTACCACCCTCAACCTGATGGAAAATCAGAACGGACTATTCAAACCTTATAATACATGATGAGATCTTTATCACTTAACTTTCAAGGTATTTGCGATCAATATTTACCTCTGGTAAAATTTTCTTATAACAATAGCTTCCATGCAAGTATTCATATGGCACCATATGAAGCGATATATGGAAAGAGATTTCGCACACCAACTTTTTGGGACGATGTTTGTGAAATAAAACTCATAGGCCTAGAACTTATTGAGGAAACCATGGAAAAGGTGAATATTATCCCAAACCACATCAAAGCATCTCAAAGTAGGCAAAAGAGCTATGCCGATAATCGGAGGAAGGATTTAGAATTTCAAGTATGACATCATGTTTTCTTGTAGGTATCTCCATGGAAGGGTATTATATGATTCGGTAAGAAGGGAAAATTGAGTCCAAGGTATATTGGACATTTCAATATTCTAGAATGAATTGGAGTTATATCTTATTGTTTGGCAATGCCTTCAAGTATCTCCAAAGTTCATGATGTGTTCCACATATCACAATTGGGAAAATACTTGCCTGACACAACGCATGTACTCACCTATGAAGAATTAGAACTGGAACCCGATCTTTCTTATTGTGAAGAGCCTATAAAAATTCTTGATACCAGATAACAAGTTTTGAGAAACTGGACGACTTGTCTGGTGAAATTTCTATGGAGAAATCATAGGATGGAAGAGTCAACTTGGCAACCTGAGGAACTTATGATGAAAAACCACCTGAATCATTTTATGCAGTAATATTCTAGAAATTTTGAGGAAAAAATTATTTTAAGGAGGTGAGAATTTAATACCCCAATCTTCCACAGTAAGTTTCCCTTTGAATAATGCAGTAGCTTGCGTTGTACGCAACATGGAGTTTTAACACACCACGACCAATCAAACTTTCAGTTTTGAACATTAATACCCACTTTTTGAAATTTTATAAATTTTATTTTTAAAAATGGACTTCATTTTATGATTTCAAATATCATAATTATCTTAGGGTGAATTTTTGGTATTTTTCTAAAAACTTTCAGTTTTTGATGAATAGTGAAAAACATTGTGTTATAGTTTAAAACTGACTTTTTTTTAAAATAATTAGTTATATTATTTTAATTTATTTTAGGTCAAAATAGATACATAATACCTATATATTTTCAATGTAATTCATTGGAGTCATTTTATAATAAGTTTAGATATGTAAAATTTTATTGAACTTTTTATCGTCTTTCACCCACCTTCTAGGAGAATTTGCAAATTTGTATAAAACTTAATTTTGCGGATTATCTGATTCAAATTTCATAAATCCGAGAGACAAGGTTGAAATTAGTAAGTAAAATTTGGTTCAATAAGATGAAAATAATTTTTAGTGAATAGTAACTTCTGCCTTTTTTTACCACGGTTAAAAGTAAATAGGGTAATTAAGGGTAAAAATGATATTATAATTACCCCAAAGCATGTACTAATTCTATTGTATAAGTGTAATTCGACCAAAAACAACCTTATGAATATAATATGATCCTTTTGGTCCACTTGGATTAGATGAGGACATTTATTATTATTTTATTTAAAGAAGAGTTAAAAGAGTTAAATTCAAAGTTTAATAACTAAACCATTTTTAATATAGGGTTTCACACTATATAAATTCAACTATATATATTAATTAGAAATCTAAAAATATTTTCTACATAATTGTATTTTATTTATAATTTTTAGACGTTAAATAATTTAATTTATTTATGACACAATGATGATGCAGTAATTACCTTAATAATGAAATATTAAAATAATTGATATTATAAAAATTCAAATAAATATAAATTGAGACTTATTATGAATTACACTAATTTAATAGGTTAAAATGAAATGTTAGGGTTGATTAAATAAATTTTAATCGAAGTGATAAAGTTTTTATAGCTTTCAAAAAAATAAAATACTAAATAGTGTCAAAATTGACATAATTGAGTTTTTAAAACAAATACTATATTATTAATTGATATAATATTCCTAAAAATATAATGATTGTCCAAAGGACATAGATAAGTTTAGATATATCAATAATAAACAACTTGGGTTTCTCTTGGCAGTTTATAGTAATTTTATTAACCATATAATATAAAAATACAAAGAGACATGGTAAATGTCAAACTATTTAACTAAGAGTTAAATCTAAAATATAAGGTCAATATGGTGACCTAAACATGTCTAAAACATATTGGATGAGATTGTTTCGACCCATACCCACCCTATAATCTAAATAAATCATTTTTGAGCCATTAGAAACCGAAAATGATTTTATTATAAAATAATATTTTAAGCTTTTCCTAAAGTGACCCTCACCACTCTTATAAAAGGGTACTTCCACTTCTTTTAATTTCACACCTCCAAATCCATTTGGATTATCCAACCCCAACCCAAAATATCATCCCAAATTCCCTCACTTAAACCTAGAGTCCTTACTTTGATCATAAAGCCAACCTAAAGATCCCTTTGGATCAACTCAAAATGAAACACCCGAAGAAGAGGTAATAATTTCACCACCCTCTTCCAAGTTCTTTTCTTATTCCACTTCCTCTTTCTTTGATGTTTCCATACCAAAATAATAACTCCAGTACCTTATATATACTGTGATATTATTATAAATATGTTACAACCATATTCATTATTCTATCCATCTTATAAATGACAAAGTCATCATACGTGCGTACGTACGACTTACCGTCTCCACGTCGTGGTGTAGTTTATTATTCAGAAACTTAATTATTTGGATGGGTATAATAATGATTTTAACTGAGGTAAATAATAAATATAACATGTTAATGATTATTTATATATTATATTCCATCCAATTACATACAATTTCACCATCAATATAATGATATTGTCGCTCGTGTTTACTTACGGATTACCGTCTCCACGGACGCGATGAGATTCATTCTCCATCATAATCATTCTAGAATAATTTTAATTTTATGATTAAAAATAATTTTTATGAACATAATATCATTCGGTATATGAATCAAATATATCCTATCCATAAAAATCAAGTCTTATGTAACCAATTATATGAATGAAAACGAATCAGTTAACACCCAAAATAATGATACTACTGAAATATTATTAATAAAACAATATTAGAAGATCATATATGATATCATATTTATGTATATAGTTATTGTATAATTTAAGACCAATGTTTGAACTATTATACAGAAGGTAAACATACCATCGACTAAGGAAAATTACAAGGTAAGTGTTAATTCCACAATCTCTTCATTATCCGAGTTTGTTTATACATGAGTATCTACTAGGACCTCTTTATCATCCACAAATGTGTTTTCTTAAAAATGTATTTCAAAAAAAATACTATTTACTATCACATGGTTTAAATTCATTTATAACCTTATTTTAAGTTATATGTTTTTAGAGGAATCTTTTCTTCGTTTTCCAAACAAGGTACTTTATGACCTTTTTGACAAAATTATGGTAAGAATGTTTTTTAACTTATACGGTGGTTGCGGCTATTTTCTTCCATTATAACATCGTTGAAGATTCCCTTACAAGCTTAAAAGAATATTTTCAAAATAAACGTTTTCTTTTATAATTATTTGACTCTTAAATTATTTTAAAATTGAAAGATATATTTCTCTCAAATAGTTTTTATTTCATATATGTCAACATCCTTTTATAAATTTTACACTTTTTTGAAGTTGATTTATTATGATACAAATATTCCATATTGTATTTAAGGTTTTTTGATATGTTTGACTGTGGATGTGTTATTTGTATACCATTCATGGTTTATGGTTAAAGTATCGACATTTCAAATGCTAGTTTTAATACAAATGTTTATGTTATGTTTCAATATTTTCATATGAGGAATGTTTTGGACTTAGTATATGACGGGTGGAGCCAATTATATCTTCTTGATGCGTCGGCAGGTCTCAAGAGAAAATTAGATATGGAATTGGACAAGGCCTTTCCCAATTTTGATATATGGTTTTGGCCGAGGCCTTAATCATTTTTAGACGCCTTGGATAAGGCCTTGAAAAAATGTTTCAGAATGTCCTGCATTATACATTCCCTCATTATAAAAATATTATTGTTGGTTCATGTGATTATTAGATTATCAGAATACCCATGACTATGTTTTATTATGGAATTATTTACCCATCTCATATTCCTTCCATAAAGTGTTCGTGTTTATTATTTTTAAAGGCATATCTTTTTAATTATTCATTGTGCCTAATGTTTATGTTATCATCTGCTGCATTGCTTACCCTTACTGAGCATTTGAGCTCACCCATTTATTATGTTTCATTTTATTAGGATATGAATAAGTTTGTTATGAGTGACTTTAAGGCATAATCTAGGAGGCTTGGATGTTTCTAATATAATAAATCACTGTTTTATTTCTTTTCAAGTTGTAATGTTGAACTTATGTATGTATCTTGTTTCCAATAATAATAAATTGATCGGTCTTTCAGGACACGATTCCTTGTTTCATGCCAATGTTATGTAATAAATAACTAACTCTGGGTAACTGGGGTCGGGGAGTTATAGAGTTTATAATCACAATCCCAATATTTTTTGGTAGAATATTCAAATCTATAAATTAAATAGATTACCTGAACCCAGGGGGTTTAAGTTGAAGTTAATAGAGGATAACGAAGACATATTCCAAAATGGAAGTTGATTTTTTTTTTAAATGATTCTCCTGTAGAAACTTATGGAAGATGTGAAGAAAATAGACACACCACCAACAAGTGTCTCAAAATACTAATAGAGAAGATAAAAAAGGAGAACTCAAAGTCTATAAAGTGTTAGAACCACTGTCTTTCTATGGAGGAAATGGAGAATTGTGTGTTTGGAAAAGAATGTTGCACGCAATATTATAGGTGCTTGGAAAATTGTGCACAAATCATGTTTCCGGATTGGAACATTGAAAATGGAAAAGGCATGGGATGCAATAAATACCTGGAGATATGCGCCAAAAATGGTTCCTGTGTGAAAAGTATTAAGCTCCAAATGAAAGGTTTTTCTCTCCACGATGGGTTTTGCGCATGGGGGTCGGTAACACCTATAAATAAGAGGTGACCCCCATAATTGGTGAATACAAAGATATAGAGAAGATACGAGTTTTGATGCGTGTAAAAGTTGCAAGAAAAGGGATCTGCGCAGAAAAATTAGAGTTGCATGGAAAATTTATTGTTGTGTGGAAAATATAGAGTTGCGCGGAAAAATTACTGTTGCGTCGAATATTTAAGCTGCATGGAAAAAGTTACAGTTTCACATAAAGGGTGTATTTTAATGAAATATTTTTCACACAAAAATGGAATATTGCATGAAAAAGTAAGATCTTGCGTACACAGGGTGGAGTTTCTGTGCAATTGTTAGTACAAACTAATTGCATGTTCTGATTATCTGGTTCAGTGATTTAGTGCTTTCAAGTGCATCATTTTACAACATCGATGGATACAGTGTCTCATTTTTAACATATACAAATACTTCAATGCAAATCTATTGATAAGACCTTCATGTCGATAAATTGAGTCTGACTTCTCTCAAGGGAGTGTGCTAGGGGGATTTGAGTGAAGTGATCTGAGTGACCTGGTGAGTTATCCCTAAACCATTATAAAGGTAATGTGCCTGGTACATATTATGTGTGACCAAATCTAGAAATCCTGAAACTAGTAAAAATTAGTGTATTTAGGTACGAATGAAACACTTTCGGTGTATGCTTCTTGGACATAGCCCTTTGAGGTGAACCAAGTAAAGGTGTTGTGTCATCTCACTTCTTTTAGTTTTTTGATAGATTTAACAATTTCTTAATAATGCGGGAATAAGATCCATAACTTTAAAAAGAAAAGGTTGAAACCCTGATTCACACCTCCCCTCTTAGGGTGTTCCAAGGTCCTTGAAGTGGTATCAGAGGGAGGTTACTGGTGTTTGATCTGTCTTATACCATCATAGAGAATTCAGCCAGTGTTAGGGGAGTCCCACTTTTTCATGGAAGTAATTTTTAGATTTGGAAGAACATAATGAGATCTCATCCAAGATCCCTTGGAATAGAAGTCATTTTTTCCATTATGCAAGGTATACATGTAACTGATCCAATAGGGCTAGCTATGAATGATGCAGATAGGAAAATTCTTGATGCAGATGCTAAAGCACAGAATGCTTTCACCGTAGCCCTTTCTGATCAAATCTATTTAAAGGTGATGAGTTTCACCTCAGCAAAGTCTATGTGGGATAAACTTGAAAATATTTATGAAGGAGATGTCAAAGTGAAAAAGGTAAAACAACAAGTCCTGCACAATAGGTTTGATGTTCTGTAGATGCATCCGAATGAGAATGCAGGCTCCTTCATCAATCGAATTAATGAAGTGGTTGGATCAATTAGGGGTCTAAGAGAAAAAATCAAAGAAATTTACATTGTGAAGAAAATAGTGAGTAGAATTCCACCCCTATACAATTAAAAGGTGTCAAACCTTGAAGAAATAGATATTTCCAAGATTTATGTGGATGATCTATTGAGCAGCCTAGTGGCATATGAAATGAGAGTCAAACCAGAAGATGCTACGACTCGAGTGAGAAATGAAATGGTGTTCAAAGCCATGGAGAGCCTAAAAATATCAAAATATAGTTGTGGTGAATATGATGAGGAAAAAGAAATTATTTCTCTAATTTCCGAGAAGTTACAAATGGGAAAAGGGATATTCAAAGGGAAGTTACCTCTAGCATGCTCTCGTTGTGGAAAAGTTGGTCACATTTCCTCTCAGTGCTTAAGAATGATTGATGATGAAAATAACGATTCTGAAAACATTGACATTCCTTAGAAAAGGTTTTTCCAAAAGGGAGACTTCAAATATAGAAAGAAAGTACCGAAAAATAGTTTTCTCTATGAAGAGGAAGATGATGATAATGAATTATATGATGAAGAAGAACCAGAATTTAAAACATGAAACCATGCTTCCATGATGTCCACTATTGAAAAATCAGAAGATAATGGTGGATAAAATTAGTTTACAACTAGTACCAATACCGAGTTGAAACTTAAGGATTTTTTTAGTAATATTAAGATTATATGTAAGAGTTGAAATAAGTGGAAATCAATTATAGAAGAATCAACTGAATATGTTGATTATCTTGAAGTTGAAATTTAATGACTAGAAGAATTTTTGAAAGTACAGTCTAAAATATTTGAAATAAATGATGATTTAGTAGATTTGAAGCTGAGAATTGAAGAGAAGTCAAAGGTCATCACTGACCTCACCTCCAGACTAGAGGAAAAGTCCAAGACTACTGAGGGTCTTGAGGAAGAAGTTGTTACTCCTAGAAGTAAACTTGATAGTGATTCAATTTCAAAAGAATCATCGAAGAAAATATAGTTTGTAAGGTTCTTAGATGGTGAGCTGTTGGAGAGAGAGAAATGTGTCTCTAATGGAGTTGAATATATTTTGAGTGATCAATAACCTGCTTCCATGGGAAATATTGGAATCACTTGTGCAGCCGAATTGTCAAATGCTTCTAACAAAGGGGGCCAAAATAAAGTCAAGCTAAAAGTGGGTCATGGAGAAAATTCACCTGAAGTGCAGAAAAATAAACCTTCAATTCATTATAAAAGTAGAGTAGAAGAATATCCTCGAGCCTCCAAGAATAAGGGTCACTCAGACTATTATCCCACAGAAGAAGGACTGAGGATGAACCGAAGTGAGAATACATTTCCTCCCATGAAGTGTCAGTTCTGTGGATATCTAGGCCATACCATGTCTTATTTCCAAGAGGCAATAAGCTATTTGAATGGAGAAGATATGGTAGTTCATAAAAGGATAACAAATTCATATCCTAATTCATTTAGAAGAAAAAATTTATATGGATATCATATTCATTGTTCTAACTTTGGTCATAAGGCTATTGATTGCAGGCAGAGGAGGGACATGGACCCCTCATACTGGAGTCTGAGACAAGTCAAATCTCATCAACAAGACAATTTTGCTCAAAAAATAGCTTTTTCTCCTCTAGAAGAATTTTTTGACTATGAAGAAACCATGTACATGGAAGAGAGAACATTGAAAAATGGAAAAGGTAGGGGTTGTGTGAAATACATGTAGATGTGTGCAGAAAACGGTTCCTGTATGAAAAGTATTGCACGATGAATGAGAGGTTTTTCATGCCACAATGAGTTTTAGGAGTGGGGGTCTGTAACGCCTATAAATAAGAGGTGACCCCCCTCATTTTTGTAGACTGAAGACTTAGAGAATATTCAAGTTCTGATGTGTGTAAAAGTTACGCAAAAAGGGATCTACGCAGAAAAATTATAGTTGCGTGGAAAATTTACGGCAGCTGAGAAAAGATAGAGTTGCACGGAAAAATTACTATTGTGAAAAAAATATTTAATTTGTGTGAAAAAAGTTACAGTTTCTCGTAAAGGGTGTAGTTGTGTGAAATATTTTTCGCCTGAAAAGGGAATCTTGCACGCAAAAGTCAGATTTTGGGTGCATAGGTTTGAGGTTGCATGCAATTTTCAGTGAAATTTGATTGCATGTTCTGATTATCTTGTTCAATGATTTAGTTCTTTCAAGTGCATCATTTAAGTACTTCTATGAAAGCAATTTCTCATGCTAAACATAGAGAAATACTTCAATGAAAACCTATTGAAGAGACCCTCAAGTCAATAAACTGAGTCTGACTTCTCTCAAGGAAGTGAGCTAGGGGGAGTTGAGTCAAGTGATCTGAGGGACGCAGTGAGCAATCCTTAAACTATTGTAAAGGCATTGTTCCTAGCACATAGTGTCTATGACCAAATCTTTTAATCCTCAAACTAGTAAGATTAGTGGATTTAGGTACAATCGACACACTGTCAGCATATACTCTTTGGGCATAGCCCTTTGTGGTGAACCAATTAAAACTGATGTGTCATCTCACTGCTTTCAGTTTTTTGACATATTTAACAAATTCCTACTAATGTGGGAACAAGATCCACAACATTGAAAAGAAAATTTTGACACCCTGATTCACCCCTCCCCTCTTAGGGTGTTCTGGTGTCCTTTATAAAGGGGGAGGAATCAAGAGAAGGAAATGTGGATTTAGGTGTCTTATAAAGTAGTGAAAGTATAAAATCCAAGGATCCAAGATATTTATTTCTCATAAAAAATTTATAGAAAAAAATCTTAAAGTGTATCTAAATTTTTGATGGAAGAGTGATAAATTTTCACAATAATATATCACTCATTATGAAATCAGTTGAAAGCACCATAATTAGTGAAAATAAGTCTATATAAAATGATGTTCTATTTTTTATGGGTTGAGGTACAATATATTGAGTGTCTCTCAATTTTTTGAGAATGTTAATGATTTGATCTTTCAGAGGAATGGTTCTTTTATAAGGAGGATGAAGAATGGAACCATTTTTATGGTGGAATATTGAATAAGAAGAAATATATTTTAGATATCCAATGATCAAAATATTTCATGTATGAGTATAAAATAAGATAATAAACTTTTTAATATAAGAATCATCCATTTAGGCCATATGAATATAGATAAGTTTATAAAATATTAATCCACGAGAATAATACCAAATAAAATTTGTGATAGAAGAAACGCCTATAATGTATGTATTAAAGTAAATATAGTAAAATATAATTATAATATGGTTGATATTAAAATAAAAAATCTTATTGAATTGATATACTAGGATGTTTTTAGTCTGATGATTTTTAATTCATGTAATGGAGATAATTATTTGATTACTTTTGTTAATTATTTTATTTTTAGGATTTGTATTTACTTTATACCATGTAAATCCCAATCTCTTTAAATTTTAAGCACTTTATAGGTGTACTAAAAATATAATTAGATTTGTTATAAAAATATTTTGGTTTGATAATGGATATGAGTATAATAATGATTCATAGAGATATTTTGAGAATAATGGAATGAAGAATGTATATAGTGTTCCATACACACCATAAAAAATGGAGTAGCTGAAAGGAAAAAATCAAACATTATTGCAAATTTAGAGAAATATGTTATAATAGAATGGATAATCAAAATTATTTTATAGACATGATACAAATATAACTATCTATTTTTATAATCAATGTTTACTCTATAAAAATTTGTTCAATATGCCTTTTGAAACATGGTTTGGAAAAAATCCCAATGTTAATCACAAACTAGGGTATGAAGGTTTAAATCAAATCCACTACTAATCATGTGTCATCTTGAGACTAAACATTATTCTATCTTTATCTTGTAGGAATTTATAATGAAAATAAAATCATACAAGATAAATAATAATTTTACTTGGTTCACCAACATTAGCCTACATCTAAGGATCATACACATAGTAGTGTGTTGAAATATCTAAATTCTCTCAAGAGCACTATTTCTTACAAATTTTGAGTAGAATCATATCCCCCTTGTATAAAACACATTATAAATAACAACATTCTACTTTCTCACCTTAATTTAATGCACCGCTCCTCCATAAGATTATTTTGATTATTTGAATCATATCAAAAATTGTTCACACTGACATTAGGGTGATATGAAGATCCTTATTCATCAATGATATGAATTCACTTTTACCACATAATATCTTATACTTTATTTTTTTTTAAATTAAAATTTACATTGTGTAAGATTCACTATATAATTTCTACACAAGATCATTATTCCATGTAAGTTACACATGGTTCTTCCTTTAGGTGTAATTTTTTTTATGGTTTTATACCTTCAATGTAATTTTTTCATGGTAGTTTACTTATCATAAAATTTATTGATTTTATTCTTCTTTCCATGAAAGTTCTTTAAAAAATCACAATTTTCTCAATATAAGCGATTAACTCACTATAATAACACTCTAAATAATTTTTCTTATACCAAATTGTATTATTAGTAGTATTTTTATTGCAAAATGACCACAAAAAACATTCCACATATGATTACACATTTTTCACTTTACATAAAACTACTACACATAAAACATTTCCTTTTATTTAAGTTTCACAGCATACACAAAAGATCCATCCTTCACAATCACCAAAAATTACTACCACATAGTCAACAATTATGAGGCCAATATTTTATTATTCATTGAATACTTTACCTATGTAATTATATCTTTGAATCCTTCCTATATATAATTATTTCATGGAATTATTCCTATGGGAAAATATTTCAAGAAATAATTCCACTATGAAATAATTTTTGGGAATTCCTTCCTCCATGGAATAATTTCACAAAACATCATCTTAATGTAATTATTTCATAGAATCCTTCATCCTATAAATTACTCCATAAAATTAATCCTCTATGTAATTCCATTTTGTAATTCCTTCCATAACTTCCTATTTTTTGGCATGTAATTCTTTCACGACTCTACGTAATTCATTCATAGATTTAATTTATTTTATATATATTTTTAATCACGTAATTATTTCACAGCTTTATATAATTATTTATCATAATTATTTCCTTTTCTCTAGATTTTCCTCCTTGTAATTATTTCATGGTATCGGGTAATTCTTTCATGGAATTTCTTCTTTTTTCCAAATATTTTTTTAGACTTCTCCATTGACTCCAAACGTTTTCAACCATGACAACCAACTCAAAACACCTCCAAAAACCATATATTCATTAATTTTTAAATATTAATCATTTATAGACCATTTTCCAGATAATGTTTCAAAAAAGATAAAATAAAAATTCTAAAAACTCAATTGATTTATTTTTTCTAACAAACTCCCCCTTTGGATTAGTTGACAGCATCAAACACAATCAATTCTATGAAAATTTAGATAGTGATCGATGATTTAAATAACATGTACTATAATTCTACATGTTTCATTGTTATCATGAAAAATATGAGTAACAAAAAAATTTAATCAATGAATCACTTTATTCAACTCAATATACACATGGTTCTTAACATCCATGCTAGCCACAACTCTACTTCTCTAACTTCATGTTTTATCTACCTAATGAATCATTGAAGTGTTATCGTATTTTTTTCAAAATAAAATCTTCCCCTATAGATATAATTTTTAAGAACCCCCCCCCACCCATCAGCAAACTCAAATGTCACTCTTTTTTGGGTTGTAGTACATGAGGTATTCCAAAAAATACTTTATGGGAGAGGGGTTCTAATTCCATAGTATTTAAGTGTGTGAAGTTTACTAAATTATAAGATACGGTTGATACTTCTCAAACATATCCATTTTTAATTACTTTGTTATAATATATGTATCTGATATTTTAGTAGGAATATATTCTAATTTCATTAGCCCTTTTTCAACCTTTACTTTAATAAATCAACATTTGATCTCAATGTGTTTTGTTCTTGAATGATTGATAAGATTTTTACTAAGATTAATATCATTCATACTATCACATTTTATAGAAATAAGAGATGTCACCAGTACTTCCATACCCTCAAGCTACTAATTCGTTTATAACAATTGAGTACATTCTTGAGTAGTTGCAATGTATTCTTCTTCTACAGTACTGAAGGAAATATAATCATGTTTATTACTAAGTGAATAATAATAAAAATATATAAGATACAATTTACTACTTTATGTATACTTTATATCATCTACTAAACCATAACAATATTAATTTTTTAAATCCAAATAGATCATTCTATGATATTTCATTAAAAATTAAACCAAAATCTATCATGACTTTGATATAAAATATCATTCTCTTCAGTGCTTGCAAGTGGATTTCCTTGAGAATAATCTAGTACCTTGAAACTTGAAAAGTGGACTAAAAAATTTAATGCCTTATCCTTATGATTATAATTATCTACATATAATCATTAATGTTGACCTCTTTATCAGTTTCATCTCGTGAAAAATTAAACATGGTAGAAATTGGTGTTTTCATTGTTTTAGAATCATTCATTACAAATATTTTTAGAACCACCATAGATAAGTTAAAATGATAAATAAATTGTATATATCATCATTGTATCACCTACAAACCAAGGTAAATTGTAAACTATATGATAATTTACATTTCAAACTCACATTTCGTGAATTCAAAAAAAAATGTATTCATTATTCTTCATTTTCTCTACCAACTTTTATGTCATAAACATATATGATAACCATTATCCTTTGATTGATATCATTTTTTATATAGATAATGATCAACTCCACCATTGAAAAAACTGAGCTTCTTCAAGTAATAATCTAGTCTAGAATATGATGCTCTTCGTGCTTTATTTATCCCATAAATAACCTTCATTAATCGATAAGCTTGTTTTTCATCTTCAAACATGAGGAAACTATCTGGTTACTCTATGTATAGTACTTATTCACATATTCCATTAATTAATATTGATTTTAAAACTATCTTGATAATCATTAACCTATTTTTCACTATTATTTTCAAGAATAATCAAATTTTTTCCGACCTTTCCATGGGATAAAATGTTACATTAAAATCAAAACCATCAATCTGGGAGTATTCATAACACATAAATCATGATATTCTCAAATTAACTATGTCATATTCATTTATTTTGTTATATAAAATCTATTTGTTCCCAATTATATTTTTATCCATTAACCTTGAAACAATATCCCATGTATAATTATTTACAATTTGATAAATCTCTTCATACATCGCCTAGAACCAATTCGAATCCTTTAAAAACCATTCAAATTTATTTGGCTCTACTTGAGATAAGGGTGATGTTTATGTGTATAATTCATTATATTAGTTTTCAATAGTGATTTCCAATCAACAATGATATTCTATAAATTGATTACATCCCTGATTTTAGGTTTCAATATGGTTATTGATCTAACTGTGTCATGCTCATGATTGGTTCCTTCATCAAAATTAACATCTTCCCCATTTAATACCCATTATATTCTAAACTTTCTGTCTCTATCCTCATGAAATGTCTCACTCTTTTTATGAAAATTCAGCCCAATTTCCACCATAGTGACATCTTGACTTTTGGTAATATTTTTATATTGTTTATTCAAACACATAAATATCTTTATCGTTGAAGAGAAACCAATAAAACCCCCTTCATCTCTATGAGATTCAAACTTTATGAATTTGTATTCATAAAAAAATAAATGTAATTTATTTTAAAGGTGTAAAAGTACTTACTCCTATACCATATCTCTTATAGAGTCCTTTTTTTCAACAAATGCAGAAAATCCTTATTGGTAATGTAGATCAATAAAAAGAATTATTCCTTCCAAAAATTTTGTTATAGGTATCACTCAATGAGCATCATTCAGTCAATGTTTTCGATGATAGATTTTCTCCACTAAACATCACCATTTTATTGAGGAGTCCTTATTAGTGAAAATTAGTTCTTCCTCCATTTATTTTTAATATAATATTCTATTTGTATGTTGGTAAACTCTTTTACATTAATGGTTTTAAATTTTATAAATTTTACCCCAAGAATATTTTCATCCATCCCTTGATAAAAATTAATTTAATTTAACTCCTCAAACTTATGATAGATAACCATAAACTTGGATTCCCAGTAAAATTATCAAGTAAAATCACATAATATCTCTTTCCATGAGGGGATTTTGGTTATATTGTCCCATATACATCAACATGAACCAATTCAAGAAAACTTTTTTAATTTATATCATTCTCTTGTAACTATTTAGAATAATATTTTCCTTCTGAGAAAAATGGTATGTATGAGTACGATCACAAGTTATTCAAGGAATATCACAAGATCTGTCATTCTTTACTGAATGTTCAAAGTATTTTTAGCTCATGTATCCATGTATTTTATTCCACATACTATTTTTTTCTTCCTTATATTGGAAGCACATATATTATTCTCTACTAATAAGTTAAATATTCCCCTTTATAAACTTCATTTTCATTAAAATTACACCATCCCTTCCCTTAATGATACAAGTCTTGTTTGTGAAATTTATTGCATGTCATGAGTAATATAGTTAATATATAGTTAGAAAATTTGTAATTAAGGCCTTCAACAACAAATACATATACATGAATAATAACATTAAGTATAATTTTGGTTGTCCTAAGCCCAATAGTTTTTAATACTTCATCATTTAAAAATATTAAAACACATTCCTTAACATTATTTACTCCTATGACCTAATCCTTATTTCTCATTATATGGGAAGTACATCCACTATCAAAAATGTACACCTTATCATGATCCATTACATTCAATTAAATATATACAACCACTTCCTTCTCATATCTTTCCTTAGTTATTCATGTATTTTAATTTACAATTTGTTATTATTGATATGTTTGATCCTCCCCTAAATATGATAAACTAACTTTATCATTAAAATTCTAGAATTGATTTTCTATTTTTAACCTAGTTTATAATTCCATAAACTGATATGTTTGACCACTTTGGGTCTCCATAGGCATATTACTCTACATAATCTAGGATAAATATGTCTCCTTATGTCTATATCCAACACACTAGAATCAATATCCATAAAAAGAATACCTATAAAGTTGATATTTTCTTGGATGTCATCATTTTTCTTCATTACTCTAGTACCTATTTTCTATATAATACAATTTTTTTTATAATTTTCATTCTTTACACAAAAATAACACTTTATTCTTTGTGTATTATTATATATATTTGATACATTATAGGTGGTATTTTGGGGTCTTTTAGTATTTTAATTTGGAGAGATACTTAAATCAATCTTAATCCTTGGAGTAGGTGCTTATAGTTTAGAATAATTCATAACTATTATATATATAAGATCATGAAAAATTCTAGTCTCTTGAAGAAAATCTTCTAAATAAGTTTTGGATATTAAAACTTTTAATTTACCTTCACTACATCCCTTGTGATCAAATTTATATATATCATATTAGGTGTCATGAGTCTCTTCATATCTCTGATTTCCCATCATAGAATGTTAATCATTCCTCCAAGATCTTCAATGTGTTAGAATGTATCATTCATAGTGAAAATTTAATTATTTATGATATGGTCATCCTCTATAATTTGAGCTTAAACTTAATAACTTTCTTTGAGATTTCTAGAATATCATATTTAATATTCTAAATTTCAGTCTTTAACTCAACTTTTGCCTTTTTTTTATATAGTGTTTTGAACCACATACTAGTTCTTGTATTTCTCTAATTTCATCCTCAAAACATCAATAACTTTATTTTTATCCGCCAATTACACATTAAACTCTACTATACCCACAACTTCATTTTCATGACTATCATGTACACCTCTATTTTTAGTTTGTCTGCTACACCCAGAAAAAAATATTCTCTAAATTCTTCACATTCCAAAAATTTATTTTTTTCCTTTGTTTATTTTGAAATATTATCCTCTAATGAAATTAGTTTATTCTTATTGAAGAATTTTTTTTCTCTCTTCTAACACATTATTTAAATATTTATTCATGGGAAATTCTTCATCATAATCATTAAATTAGAATATCATATGACACATTACTATGAAGTTACCAACATTTCCAAAATGAAAGCATGAAAGTTGATGTTTTCCTTTGAAAATTAATTTTACCATTTTAATATTTTAGAAAAGGATGAAAAAATCATTAACTTACATTTTGGGGATCATCCTCTAAAATGAGATTTATTATTTCCTTAAACGCTACTTCTTTAGATTACCATTTTTCAAAAAAAATCATTTCCATTATTCCTCATTCCATATACAACTATTATTTCATAAATATTATCCAATTTTAGATCTTTTAGATATTTATCATCAAGAATATAGATTTTTGGATTGTAATAAGGTGTAAATATTGTCAAGATACACTTCACAATTTTACTATCATTAATTGTTTCAAGTCCATGCATGTCCTCCACAATCAAATTCACCCGATCGAAAAATGTATCAAAGAATTCATTGGGTGAATTCACAATTACTCAAACTTTTTCCAAAGATTATTCAGTTTAGCTTCACATACCATATAATTACCTTCAATTATATTAAATAAGTTCTTACAAATGGCAAGGAAGGATTTATACAACATAAACTTCTTATATATTATGTTCCATAAGGATCCCCATAATGTGTTGAGTCTTCTAAAATCAACATCAAGCTATTCAATATAATCCTATGATAAATATTTTCAAATCATAGGTAATAATGTTACAAAAAAGGAATATATATAATCATAAATGAATAAATATCATAAGTAAATTTACATTTGATTCTTCCAATGATGAAAATTATTTCCATCAAAGATAGAAATTCATTTTTGATTAACTACTATAATGGAAACCAGAAGATATTAACATTGATAATTTGAATTTTATTCTCTAATATAACTTATTAATCACATTCTAGGTAAAATACGCTAAGGGTTATAGTGAATTAGATTATGAACCTTTAAATAAAATCCCCTACTGGACTTTTTTCTTCTTGATACTAAAAACTCTTCTCTCTTTATCTCACAAAGATGTATAATGAAAATAGAAAGAGGAAAGAGACATAATAATTATAATTAGTTCACATTTAATGATTTATTTTAAAGTATTATATGAATTTTATTGAGTTGGTGTTCTAAAATATATGAAACTAAACTATTGTTAATAGGATTAGAGTGGAATCACAGTCCTCTTAGTTTAAAACTAAGAACATACTTCTCTATCAACTGAAGTAAGTGCACTACTCCTCTATAAGATTATTCAGATGATTTAAATCATATTTGAAATTTTTCACACTAACATTGGTGTGACAGGAAGCTAAATTTTAATCAATAATATTAATCTCCTTTTACCACAAAATATTTACTCATTGAGAAATTTACTCCATGAAAAATCCCCTTCATTTAAGATTAGACATGTAATTTCATCATAGAGGTATTATTACATGTATCTTATCTATGGTTTTTCCAATCCATAAAATTTCTTTACTATGGTTTTCTTCTATGTATTTTCTTCATGGTAATATGATTATTATGTAATCTCTTCCCAATATTCTTTTTTGTGTGTAAATTCTTCGTAGGATCCCACTTTTTTTTAATGAAAGCCATTAACTCACTCTAACATTGCATTGCTTCCTTATTCGCTACCAAGTGGAGTTATTATGGTTTTATTTATAGTAAAATAACCCAATAAATCATAATATACATAGGATTGTAATTTTTTCACATAATTCATTTCTCTATATAATTATTTTAAAAAATATGTTCTGTATGTAATTATTTCATGGAATTCATCCTCTACATAATTCTTTCATAGAATTCCTTAATTCCCTCTAGATTTTCTGTTGTGTAATTATTTCATGGATCTATATAATTCTTCCTTATAATTCTTTAAATTACTCTTCATTTTTTACAATAAGTTTCTTTTATGGATCTATTAAATTCTTTCATAGAAACCATTTTTTATCTATATTCTCATCTATATAATTATTTCATGGTCCCATGTGATTATTTCTTAGGATTTCCTTATTTGTTATAGATATTTCTATAAACTTATTATTTGAATCCATACTTTTCAATCATAAGAATAAACCTACTAACACTTATAGAAACGTCTCTTAATGAATATAAAAATATTTATTCTTTTTAAAATTTTGTCAATATGATTTTTTAGAAAACATAAGCCTAAAACTAAAAAAAACAAACATGATGGATTTTTTCTAACACCAATTTTAAAATGATTAATGGTATTTCGAAACCTATGTTATATCGAAATCAATGGTATCAATTTGGAAAATTTTGATAATTGACCTAATGAGTATATTTTTCTGGGATATACACCTAGTGGAAGAAGTTATTAGTGATACAATATGAATATAAAGAATACCATAAATAGATTATATGTGATTGTATAGAAAATAAATATATAATATAAAAATAATTCCCCATTGATGATGAGATCATAGAAACTTAGGGAAGATGTATTGGATAATTTTTGATTGATTTGGATTCAATAACATATTTTCAAAAAATTTGTGATGATTCAGAAATTTCCATATCTAAGGAATGTTCAAAGAAAGGGGGATCAATGTTTTAAATTTTTATAAAATATATTGATACTAAAAAACCTTAGTGATTGAATAATTGTTTTTTAAAATCGATATAATTAAGATATTTCAATCATATAAGTTTTATTTACCAAGTTGAACCAAAAAGTGTTAATAGAGAGTTGAAAATTGAGGATTAGATCCAATTGATAGAAGGAGATATAAATAAAATTGAGAATAATGACACTTAGGAACTGTATTTTGGTCACAAGGATATGAATTTGATAATGAAAAAGTTGTATTTCATAAATAAAATCAACTATAAAGGTAAAGTATCGTAGAATAATACGTGTCTTGTATATAAGGAATAATCTCAATTTAAGGGTATATATTTTGATGGTATGTTTCTCCAATCTCAAGAAATTACATGATATGAATTTTTATTAGGATATGATTGGAAATAACTTAAAAATTATTTTAAATAGATATGAAGTTAGAATTTTTTAAAGGTGAACTTGATAAATATATTTATATTTAATAAATATAAGGTTTTATACTTTAAGGTGAAGGTTCTTGATTTTTATTATTGAAGAATGAAATTTATGGGATTTAAAATATTCCCCAATAATAGTATTAAAATATAAATAAAATCTTAATGTGAATTAATTTAACGAATGGAAAATTTAATAGAATTATTTATATGAAAGGAGACAACAAAAATTCATCCATTTTTAATATGTATGTTGATGGAATTATTTTTTAAAAAAATAAATAGAAAACTTGAGAATATTTTTCTACCCAAATGAAAAAGATATTTGATATATCAATGATTATTGAGATTGTATTCCTTTTCTTTTTTCAAGTTACAAATATAGAAGGTTGTATCTTTCTCTAATATGATAAGTATTATCATGAGTTTTTAAAATAGGTTCTGAATGAATAAATCAAGAGAGTTATGTACTCTGATATAACAAGGGACTAATTAGTACTTAGATGAAGAAGGAGAGAGTATGGATCAAAAGGATTTATAAAGGATAATCAGAAGATTACATTAGCTAATAATGTTAAGACCATAAATCATGTTTCTTAATAATCCATGTGTATAAATCCAAAGTAATCATAAGGATTAAGATATTGTAACAAAAAAATGAATCTGGAACTAGGGAAAAGAGATTCCTGATTATAGATTAAGGCATGAAAAAGACACATTATTTAAGCATTATAGTTATTCTAGTGTATATTAGGTAGTGAAATTAGAGATCAAGAATCAACTTTTATTATTGCATTATCTATTGGATTAAATTTTGTTGTTTAGCTCTCCAAAAATAAAGAATTAGTCATATTGACCAAAATAGAGGATGGATATTTCTTAAAATTATAATCCATAACAAAAATAATTTGGATTAAGTCACAAGTAGAATACATGAGGGTAAATGACTCATACCCATTAGTGATTGTATGTGACAATCAAAGTGAAATATTTTTTATAAAGTATTTGGTTAAATATTTAAGGTCAAATAATATTGAAATCAAATACCACTTAGTCAAAGAAAAGTTGGAACATGGAGATATTTAATTATAGTGTGCTTATAGAAAGGATCAAGTGGAAGATTTATTTATAAATACCTTAATGTAGGATCACTTTTATAACCATAGAATGTTATTGGGAGTTTATTTTCTCTCAAATCCCCTATAAATGTTTGGAATTATTTTCCCTATTTTATTCCTTTACATTTGTTGAAAAAGGAGTATAATAGTATTAGTGATATTATATTAAAAGGGGAGAGGCTCTATTCTTTTTTAATGTGATAAAAAAGAAAGATAAGCAAAGAAGATCTTTCCTTGAATGTATAGGAATGAGGTGTTGGTAGTTAGATTTTTTATAATATATCTAATGTTTTTTATGTTACTAAGAAATAAAAAGTATGAGATTGATGATCCTGAATGAAGTGAATTGAACAAGGAGTATCTCTTCATTGATTTGGATTTAGACATGGTTAATATGGTAATAAGCATTACACTAAGAGTTTTAAAACTCTAAAAAATACAATTTTATCATATATTATAGTGTTTAGATCAGTTTTACATAGGTATGGTTCTATTATTTGTTTCTTGAGATGATTAATTCATGACTCCTAGTTATAATTTCATGTTGTATTAATATAAAACATTTTCATGGGTGAGTTAAAATATTATTAGATATGATTTAGTGGAAAATGAATGAATAAATTATGAGGATGCATAGATTTTTTCATTGTAAATCCCAAAACATTTCACGGTGGATGTCATTAAAGAACATTTAAATAAAATAAGGCTAAATGGCCATTTTATAGGATATGGTCTCATGAATACTTTGTGGTAGAGCATACGGTGGATTAAAACGATCATTATGGATCATTATTATATCATGTTCATAAGTAAAAACTCCTTGGTTGAGGATGAATATGGTTTTTTATAATTTAGGTTATTTTATAATGTTAAACCATAGTAATAATTATTTAAAAATATTCATGGTTGTTTGCATGGTTTAAGGAAGAATCCATACATTCCATGCTTAGGAAAAAAAATTCTACAAAACTAACCATTTTATATTATCTCTAAATATCTCTACAGAATGGAAAAACATACTATGTTGTGATTTATATTAAATGAATGTTCATTATAGTAAAAATTGGGCAAAAAATTGGGAGATGATAAGATATATAGCTAGATACTTTAGATAAATCTGAAATTAGTCAGACCACACAATGGAAGATGAAATATGTCATTGTGTAGTTATATTTATAAATAAATTATGTATTCCATGAGATAAATGAAAATAAAATTTTTGATAGTTGACCAAACATTCTAGGGATAATTCTGGATAATATTTTGTTAGGATTGAAGATAACAGTGAAGGGTCACACTTGATCTAACATCCGAAGGCACTTGATAAGGGAAGTGAAAGATTGATTAACTTGTTTACACTCATAAAGATCATTATTATACTTGAATTTCAGCCTCATATTACCACCCCATTAATTATCCTAGGGGATCATAATATAAGAATTTGGATAGTGAGATTTTAAGTATTATACACCATGGATTATCCACTTAATAATATGAGTGTGAAATTCCTATAAAATAACTCATATGCTTTGTATTTTATCCCTCTATCTCATATGACTTTTTTTCATTTATAGATCCTAATCAATAATTCATAATGGGAATGATCACTTTATCGGTCGATATTTTTGTAACTAATGATTCACCCCCCCCCCCACCCCAATGGTCTTTCATCTCTTACCTGGGACCTATTAATTATTTTTAAGTATATAATTATTAATACTCTATCTTTGATCATAAATCATTTATTATAGGGAAAAAGGTTTTATAACATATAATGAAAAGGTGAAAGATTAATATTATCTCATTGGAGAATAAATCCTCTCTACTAGAAGAGGAATATGAATATATTACTACACATGCTGAAAATAATTAGGATAGAACAATGTTTATATCAAATCAAGTAGAGTTATAGTGAAATAAAAGAAGAATAGTGAGAATACATCCTTTTTTAAAACCTAACAAATGGAACTAAAATATTCTAGTGCATGGATATTCGACGAAAGGTGTTCATTGAATAAAACGATAATGAAAATTAGTTGAAGAACATTAAAAATCCTATTGATGGGACATTTTACATTATAAGTTATAGATATTTAATTATTAAAGTTAGTGATAGGAAAATAACTGATGTAGATGATTTAAGAACAAGAATTCAATCTATATGTATAGGATTTGATCCAAATATCATGAGTATAAGTTAAAATTATAACTTGGGACTGGAAGTCTCAATAAATCACAAGGGTTATATAATTAATGGAGAGGATATAAATTCATTAATTTATGGATAGAGGATGAATGATAATCTCTATCAAGTTAATGATAAAGATATATTCTGTTTTCTCGTGGTTAAATAGGAAAATAGCTTGCGACATTGATTGGATATCCATATTTATCAATAAATAATGAAAAATATGTCAACATATAACGATATGATGAGTAATAAGTATCTAATAATATATATAGAGAATACTTGTGACAGATGAATGAGAGGGAAGATAGTGTTAAATCATTATAAGTAAAAGAGAGAAATATTATTAGACATACTTGGTTTGGTTCAAACTGATATTGATGGAGATATATCCTAAATCCATAAATACATGTGACATTTGTATTATATATCTTGTGTTTTGATATATGTATTTCACATGGTATGACATATGGAACATTAAGGCATGTCATACACCTTATTTTGGGTATATCATATGGCATGTATAGAGGTATAATGCCTCTTCTTTGTCAAGTATTAGTGTACGATATAGTCCTATCATGATGCATTGATTAATATTTTATAATAACCATTTACTATTATAGTCAAATAGTAGATTAATGATAAAAATTTTCATTTATACTATCATCCAAATAAACTATCATTGATTATAAATGTTTCATGTGATAAAATGTGTGAGAAATTTCAGAATGTATTTTTATTAAAAATGCATGGTTTGTCAAGGGTTATAAAGTGTTGTAGCCACAAGAATTACTAATATATTATAAAACTTATGAGTAAATGAATAAAGGATTAGGTAGTTTCCCTAAATCATATATAAATAGTATCAAGGCCATTGAAATAGAATATAACCCTTTAGTCCATTTTCCCTACCCAAAACCTCTCTTCTCTTTCTTCCTTTTCTTCGAGAGGTACTAACATATGATGGAAATAATAAGAATCCCACCAAAGTTTTGGGCGATTCAGATTGTCCCATGGATATTTCATGGAGGAAGGATTACATTGGTTTTTTCTCAGTGATATTCAAAAGAACTAGATTTTGAATACATGAAATTCATATAGCATCATTGTAAGTTGTACACATGTGTTATTCATTTTATATTATACATAGATTTGGTTTCATGGAATGGAGTTATTAGGTTTCTTGGATTCTTTAATGACTTCCAATAATTGAATAAGTGATATTAAATCCTTATAATACCATAAATGGTATCAAATATTTCCATTATTCTTTGATTCTCAAAAAATTGTTAGAAATTAATAAGAATTATAAGTCATATTGGATATTATAAGAAATAATATAGATTTTCATTTAAAAAATTTATATCATAATCATTATTGTAATATAAAACATGGAATTTGTATTATTTAATTGATTATGATATATGGAATCATAATATATGATAGGTTCATCTTATATGATTTTTGATATCCTAATAAACAACCTAGTATAATCATTTTCTTAACATATAGTAATCTATGATATGTTGAGTTATATTTGACCTTAACATTGAAAATCATTATTTTAATTCTACAAAACAAAGCCTAGAATAGATATTATAATATAGAATATATCATAAAATGTGATAGAAAAAACTTGTATTATATATCATAGAACACAATGTGATAATCACAAGGCATGCCATCAGTTTTGAATTGAGTTTAGGCTTACGATATTGGTAAATCTTAAAAATACAACATATAAGAAAAAATTTATTTTTCTTCTTAATTTTTAATTGAAATATATAATCTATAAAATATTGAAAATTTATAGTATAAGATATTTTAGAATATTTATTAAATTTATAAATTAATTAATTATGCTTTTTTATAATTAATTATTAATTGAATATGAAACATTTATTAAATTTAATATCTATAATATTAAATATTAATATTAAAATACATTTTGATTTATATTGAAGGAATTATAATTTAGATATAAATTTTTAATTTTTGAAATTATAAGGTAATTCATAAATTATTTATAAATTATAAAATAAATTAAAATCTAAAGGATTTTATATTGATAATTGTTAATTTGAAAAGATAAAATTAAAAGACTTATTTGTAAAATTAATTGAAATATATAAAAAGGATTTTTGACAATTTATATGATCAAGGTTCAAATAATATTAAATATATGATATTTTGATTATTTAAAATGGTAAAAAAATATTTTCAACATAAAGTGTTTATATTTCAATAAATATCATATATTTAAAAAAATTCCATATAAAGTATGGTTTTAAAGGAGTTCATATTATAAATAAATATAAATTGATAAATTTTATTTGATTATAGAATGGTTATAATGAAAGGATGAATAATAAAGGGTTCATAATTGCTTAATTTAAGAATCTTTTGTCAATAATTTTCTTATGTCTAAACTTATGAATTGTTTATTTATTTATTGGCATTACCTACATTTTTCATTATTATGAATTGTATATTTTATTTTTCTTGTAATATCTAGAACCTTAATAATTATGAATTATTTATATTATGAATGGATGTATGATGTAGTTTATAGAGTTAAAATACTATAATAAATTTCATTACATACATTTAAGGAGTTATATGCTAAAATTGATAATATATTTAGTATTATTCAACCCTGAATTTGTCTAATACATAGTTATAAACATGAATTAAGTATTTAATTATAGTTTATATGTATTAAATGTTAAAGTTATGATGTAACTAAAGTCTCACTTGAGTAATAAACTTTAGGTAAAGAGATTTTGGGCCAGACTGCTCTCTATCCTAAGAGTCTATGCTCTATCTAGAAAATTACGGGTTGGATATCTATCATTACTTGCATAATCTTATAGAAATTTTGGATTCATATGATTCTAAAAAATTACATGAATGGGTTTCATAAACCTTATGCATATAATGCAATTAGATATGTGTGAATATAGTTATATTTTAAGTTGGATTACTGATAAGAGTTATAGGTTATGTAAACAGATACATGTAAATATGGTTTTAAAATATTTTTTATAGTGGCCATATACTTTTAAACATATAATTAAATGATTTTAAGAATAATTAATCATCAAATTAAAAGCCAAGTATTTTAAAGTATAGTTTCTTTGGAAGATTTGGTACATAATTTGAAAACATGAAACCAAAATAAAAACTTATTTATTTAATCCCCATAATTAGATCCTAACTTCCATTGAGTTCATGAATCTTCATAATATGACCTAGTAAATACATGAACAAAAGTTATAAGCTAAATTTCTTAGTAAGGAAATAAGAATAGGAATAAAACATAGCACATGGGTTAGAAGGCATAACATGATGTCATAAAAGGAATGTAGCATGAATAAAAATAAGGAATAATAACATGTATAACATGGGAAAATATAATCTTGTCATCATTGGAATGTGGAAACAACATATAACATGTCATAAACATGAGTCAAGTATAACTTCCAAGACTATATAACATGGTGGACATGTTCCATAAAGGAATCAGTTTCACTCCATGTCCCAACATGACGTCTCATGAGACTAAAATTTACCAAATTAATTTTATCTCTATATGGGTACACCCATTATAACATGTTCATTAATATTTATTCCAAAAGAATAATAAAAATAACGGTTACCCATGGAATCAAAATGGGTATCATAATCATGTCATACGACATAAAAAATTATCATATCATGAATGTGTCCAAGAAATAATGGATTCAAAATAGACATAGACATTAATAAAGGAAAATAATAAAATATACTAATAATTCATGTCCAATTGAAGTGTAAACATGTAAAAGTATCCTTTAAGAAACATTAAAAATGAACAATTTTAGTGAAGTTTAAGGAAAATATTATAGATAATTTTAAGCAAAAAATAATATTTTTTCATAAAAATAGAAATTAATAAAGAGAGTTTTTTAGGATAAAATGATATATTTTTTAAAAATAATAGATTATTAAAATATATTATGGAGTGAACTTGGAAATGAGTCTGAAATCGAGATGTTCCCTTGATTTGTGTATGATTTTCGGGAATAATTGAGAAGGGAACCTTTTTAAAACATATATTTTCCCATAAAAGAAGGATGATATCATCTCAAAACATGAGTTTGGGACATATAAACATAATATATAAAATTTAAATAAAAATAAAAATGGATTTTATTGGGTTAAAGAGAGAGTAAGTGAAACCTGAAGGAAAAAAATGGAGTTTCAGAAATAATCTCTTAACTTATGTCTGAAACGGTTATGCACATGATCTTAATGTCCAGAATAATAAAATTATATTCATTAAATAATATTTACATAACATTTTATACATGTAATTGATTTATTATAATTTTATTAGGTTAATTTATGGACATTTTATGAGTTATAGTGTTTAGTTTCATCATTCAGGAGGGGTCCTTTTCTTTGTTTTCATGAATGGTTCGCTGGTATAAGAGTATGGAAGTTCATGTAAAATGGAAATAGAAAACTACAATTGAATTTATATGTTATTATTGAAAATAAATAAGTTTAAATGATCTTATAATCATTTTTTATATGGTATGAAGATGAATCATTAGATAAATAGTTAATGATAATTATTTAGGTTAATTTTGGTGGTTTTCGATCACAACGAACTCATTTCATTTTATCATTTTTTATTATGTATAAATATTAGTTTGAGAACATAAAATGGTTTATAAAATACATTTTATCATCTGTTTTAAACATTAAAAATATTTTTATGACCATCCTTGAAGGTGTTAAAGTAAAATAAATTATTGCATTAACATAATAAAATTATAGTATATATAATATAATGGAGTTATCATTACATTTGGATGATGGGAGGTGAGTAGGGAATAATAAAAGAAAGGAACTTGAAAAGAAAATAAAAAAAGGAAAGAGGAATTTACCTCTTGAATTTCTACTCCTTAAGAACCTCCTTAGGGAAAAGATTTTGGTCTTTTGATGATACCAAGAAATAATTGAGGTGGGTTATTGGGAAGAGTATTTGGTATAATTTGGACAAGGCTCAAATCATGAAAGGTTTGGGGAGAATAGGTGCTGATGGGTGGTATTTATAGTGGTGGAGATGAGTGTTTTTTGATTATTTTAATCATTAGTTTATTATTTTTACTCAAGATAAGAAATAGGGTAGAATATTGGGACTAAATTAAATAACTAGTGCTTGTGAATTCTAACTAATGGTTCTTACCTCATCCCTACTATAGAAATGACTCAAAAATTCTGGTATTTAGCATTTATCATAAATTATCGTATTTTACTATTCATGAAAAATTCACGAATTTTAGAAAAATATGAAAAAATCGGCTTATTAATTTTTTAACTTGTAGAATTAAAAAATTAACTCTATTTTATGAAAATAATTTTATAAATATGAAAATTTTAATTTTTAATTAAAATCATCATTTACTCAAAAAAATACATATTTTAAAATTATAACTAATTTTATAACACATTAAAAAATAAACTAAGGACTCATAAAATTATTTTAAAATAATAAGACAACAAATTATTAATTTATGAATACATTTATGAAAATAATTTTTTTTAAATTATTAAATTAATCATAAAATTGTAATTAAATATTTATGATTTACAAAAACAAACAAAACTTAATTAATAAATTTTTAAACATTTATTTACTTATATTATGATATAATTGTATCATACTTTAATTTATGAGATTTATAAATTTTATTAATACTTTCATGGGTGATTTTACAATTCATTTTTATATTTTACTATTTATAAGGGTCATATTACTATTCCTAAGTTCAAGTTACTATTTCCTCAGTATAGGTTCCTTAACTTATAAAAATAACACTTATTTCATTTATTCTTCATTTATAATGTTTTTTTTTTGTATTCTTAATATGATTTTACATGATTATACTATATAAAATAATTATATGAAGGAAATTTCCAATGATTAAATATTGGGTTGTTACACTCTTCTCCCTTATTAAATTTCACCCATGAAATTTTATTTTACACACTATGGGGAAAACATGAGAGGGTAATTATCCTTCATCACTTCATCTGGTTCTCATGTTTCCTCTTTCTACTTATGGTTCTACCACAGTACTTTGAACTAGTGAGTAGTCCTGTTGCGTATAACTTTATCTCCACGATCGAAGATCTTCACTGTTTTCTCCTTGTAAGAGAAATCATTTTCCAATTGTACCACCTCTGAATTTCGTACATGTGAACGGTCCATTATGTTCTTCCAAAAGAGTGATACGTGGAATAAATCATGTACTTGAGACATTGTAGGTGGAAGTGCTATTCATTAAGACACGTCTCTAAAATGATCAAGGATCTTGAAGGGGACAATGTACCTGGGACTCAACATTCCTTTCTTCCCAAATCTCATAACCCTCTTCCATGGAGATATAATGAGGAATACCATGTCTCTAGCCTTAAACTCAAGGTATCATCGATGGTTTTTTTCATATATCTTTTGTCATCTTTGTGCTGACTTTATGTGATACTAAATGGATTTCACCATTTCTACCATTTCATTGACCATTTAAGGTCTTAACTGCTTATGTTCATCGAATTCATCTCAGTGCCTCATTATTCTTAACTTTTCTCAGAGAGGGATTCATATGTATCCATTTGGATGCTCGAGTGGAAAATATTATTGTAATAGAACTCAACTAGAGGAAGATGTTGGCCCCATATTCCTTTTAAGTTCATAGAACATCCTCTCAACATGTCTTCCAATGACAGTTCACTCATATTGGATATATTTTTGAGGATGATAAATCATATTGAAGTTTATCTTAGTGATTAGAGCATGTTGGAGAATTTTATAAAATGTGGAGGTGAATTTAGGATCTCGATCAGATACAATTGATAGTAGTACTCCATATAGACATACCACTTCTTTGATGTATATCTATACAGTTTGATCTAGTGATAAGTCCACTCTAATTGTTATAAAGTGAGTTGTCTTTGTAATAAGGTCTACAGAAACCCATCTAGAATTGTTTCCTTCGGATTTATATAGATTTTCAGTGAAAAATTACATGGTATTGTTCTACCACTTTCATATTGGTATGGGTAATTGTTTGATCACCCCCTTAGACTTTTTTCTTTTAGCCTTCACATTCTAAAATACTAGGCACTTTGATGTATATTCATTGATCTCCTTTTTCATATTGTCCCACCAATAGTTCTCTCGAATATCTCGATACATATTTGTGATCCATGGGTGAATAGATAACTTTTTGATATGTTCGTCATTTAGAAGATCCATATTTATCTCTAGATATGATGGTACACACAATCAAGACCCAAATCTCATGACTCCTTCCTAATACATTTTTTACTCTGAGGATTTCCGTTTCCTCATGGATTCCACCTTATTCTGAATTTCATCATCATTTATTTAAGCATCCTTTATTTTCCCCATAATTTATGGTTGAGTAATCATTTAAGAAAGGATTTATTATGTTTCTTACTTAACAATTACCATGTCCATCCTTTGTGGGTATAAGAATATCTGATCCTTCTCCATTCTCGTCATTTATAAAGATGTAGGATCCTATATACTTAGATAATATTCTACATTATTTACCTTACCAGGTTGGTAGTGGATTGAGAAGTCATAATCATTAATGAGATCTAACCATCTTCATTGGTGCATATTGAGCTCCTTCAATGTGAATATATTTTTGAGACTCTTTTGATCAATATATATCTCACACTTCTCCTCATAGAGATAATGTCTCCTGATTTTCTATGCAAGGATCACAACATCCAACTCCATATCATTTGTGGGATAGTTTTTCTCACGAGTTTTCAATTTCCATAATACATAGGCCCTCACTTTATAAATTTTGTATAAGTAGACAACCTAAGCCCTTATTTGAATCATCTCTATACACCACAAATAGTTCCCCACTTTTTTGAAGTGTGAGTACTCGTTTGGTTATTAGCCTCTTCTTCGACTCTTTGAAGTAGTCTTCACATTCACTGGTCCAAACAAACTTTAATCCTTTATGAATCAACATAGTTAGTGGGTTTGATAATACCCAGCTAGACCAAGGAAATTAAGGATATCTATTATAGATTTATTCCTATGACACTCTTCGATTTCCTTTATATAGAAATATTCCATATATATTCCTTTACTAGTGATAGCATGCCCCAAGAATGATACTTCCACCTTACAAAACTCAAATTTATTGTACATTTCATAAATTTTCTCCCTTTACAGAGTATCTATAATAGTATTCAAATTATCCTCATGTTCCTCATTATTATTATATTTTATAATAATGGAATCAATAGAGACTACCACAAATTGGTCAAGGTAATCTATAAAGTCTCTATTCATTAAATCCATTAAAATTATTAGATCATTAGTGAGTCCTAAGGGCATTACTATGAACTCATAGTTTCCATACCTCATTCAAAATGATGTCTTGGGAATATCTTCCTTCCTCACTTTTAATTGATGGTATCTTGACCTAAGGTCCACCTTAGAGACGTACATGTCCCCACGTAGTTGATCAAACAAGTCATCTATCTGTGGAATAGGATACTTGTTCCTTGTCATGATTTTATTGATCTCATGATAATCAATGTAGAGGAACATTGATATATCGTTCTTATTGAAAAAGTGGAATGGTGCACCCCATGGAGAATAACTCGGGCATATAAAACCATTTTCAAGATTCTATTGTAACTCATTCTTCAGTTCTTCCAACTCAACAGTGGCCATTCGATAAGGGGTCTTTGATATATGCATAGATCCATGAATAAGTTAAATTCAGAACTTAACCTCTCATTATGAAGGTAGACCATGAAATTATTTAGGGAATACGTCATAGTAATCTCTTGTGATGGGAATGTATTCAATCATGATCCTCTCATGTGTCTCAATAATTTGAGCTAGATATGCTTGATCATAATTTAACAATATCCACAATTTAGACAATGACTCTTATGGAGATTCATCTTCCTCATTACACTTTTACATAATTTTAGGATTCTTCGGGATGTGAAGAGTGATCTCCCTTTATAGACAGTCTATGTTGTCTTTATATAAATATATTCAATCCATGCCAAATATAGGCTAAAACTCTACCAAAGGGAGTATGACACTATTTTCAGGAAGGTTTAGTCCACAAACATTAATGGTGGAGGACTTATATACTTTGGATGAAATAATTTCCACATTTTTTGTTCTCATAGATAATTCAACCTCCATATTTTGAGGTGGTGATTGAATGGTTCTACTAAACATGAAAGATACGAAAGAATGCATAAAACTAGAATCAAATGGTGCATTCGATATTCTTAAATGAATAACCAGCGTACCTATCACCACATCATTTTTGGGATCCACCTTAGTAGTACTTATAACATATGCCCTTTTTTAATTTCGTGGAGGTTTTTCTTGTTTATTTCTTCTAACAACCCTTGGATTAGGGAAATGGATTGAATAATGACCATATTCCCTACAGTTGAAACACTACACTACAGGTTGAGTGATAACTTGAACCTCCCATTCATCTCCAGAATTAGTGGGATTATTTATATCCCTTCAGTAGTTATTAGCCATATTCCATTATATTCCACATTTGAATCATTTTTTGCTTCCCTTTAATCATTTTACATGATTTTTCTTCCCACTCTTTTCATAAATTGGATGTTGTGTCTACTTCAAATCATGGTATTTATCTATCGATCCACACATATTAAAAATCATTTTCATTATTTGTTTCCTAGGCCCACAAGACCACTAAGAGTCTCCAATATCCATTTCAACTTTAAGGGTATAACAAACAATAGCCTCATAGATTCCAAAGTCTTAAATCGACAACGCTTTTTGTAGACTCAGCTTTAAATCACTAAATAAGTAATCCACCTTGCTTTCGGTGTTCATGATAATTCCAGATCCATATCATGAAATCCTTGTGAATTTTTTCATGTATCCCATAATAGACTCGTCATACTTTTGCTTCAGTAAAAGGAACTCCCATTTCATATTAATATGGAGGGTTCAAGGGAAAATTTTATTGAAAAATATTTTCCTGAAATATTCCCATTAAATGGAATCAATTTCCTTTGTGGAATTTTTATTCTTGATCAGTATATACCACTGATCAGTTCCCTCATCAAAATGATAAATCACCAGCACAACTTTATCTTATTTTGAACACTAGAGTATAGAGAATATAATCTCAATAGAGTTAATCAATTTTTCAATGAGGAAGAGATAAGAAGATCCACTAAATTTGGGAGACCTTTTTGCATAAATGATTTGACATCAAATTTCTCTTTATTATGAGAAGGAGGGTGTTCCACATGATTCAAGTTATTATTCATAACTTTATCTAGTTGAGAAATTATTTTCATGATGTTTTGAGCAACCATTGCCATCGTATTTGTAATATCATTATGGAAATAATTACATTCCCTATCACATTGATTGTTGGAATGAGTTCTTCAATTTCCATCCATTTGCTAAGAAAAATAACATAAAATTAGGGGGTTTTTATACTTCATTAATAAGAATATAAATATAAATTCTAAACATAAAAGGATAAACTTTTAAAGAAAAATTATATCTGAACTTTTGATATCCTAGGTTTCAATCTAGGTTATCCATGATTTGTTTCCTAACATATATTCTTGTGTGAATTTTTTCCCTTAATAATGGTTTGTAATGAGATTTGGAATTTACCAAGGAATATTCCTAAGGAGTGCCAAACTAGGAGCATAATAAGGCTCTTTTTCATGTACCAGGTTACCCCAAGTCAGGCCTAGAACACTGTAACGTCCCGACCCAGCTCACCACTAAACTGGAGGCCGGACCGATCGCCACATGACCTCAAGCGCACCTCCCCGTACGCCAGAGGCTGTCAATTAGTAGCGAGGGTATAAGGATAGTCAGTGGGGAGACTATACCTTCATTTTAGTGTTCAAAAATAGACAAAGGAAATAAATATAGGAAACGGTATAATAAATGAATAAGCAGCGGAAAGTATATTTTATAAATCTTGTACAAAACAAATGGCCAACGCCAAAGTATACAACAGATGTATGCATGACATGCTAATGATACAAAATTAGAAAAAAGTGAACAAAACAACATGCTTTACATTTCAATGCATAAATAAATAAATAATGACTCAAAGCCCCACGAGCGATCTCCTCGAGCATCCCGAGCCTCCGCTCGATCCTGTGCTCCTAACTCCCAAGTAAATGCAAACAGTATAGTCCTGCAACCAAATAGAATCTACTCGGGTACCCAGTGAAATGGCATCCCGCATATGGTGTGAGATATAAATCTTAGTAGGTCGGGACCACCGGTGTCTACCCCAAACCAAACATTTAATAAATAACTTATAACATGTGAAAGCATGCATAAATTAAGTAAACAGTACAATGTAACTATATACCCAAGTACCTGCTTCAGCCTTCAACTGGTGTCTGAACCTGCATTATACATTTGTCATACATACTCAATATTCATTACATAATTAGTAAACTATACAATGTAACTATATACCCAAGTACCTGCTTCATCCCTCAGCTAGTGTCTGAACCTGCATTATACATTTCTCATTGATACTCAATATTCATTACATAATCATTCATAGGTTATTAATTATTCCAATATTAATAAATTATGAAGGTCTTGAAATTCGGCCTACTTCCAACATCTCCCGTATAAATCACACACCAAAGATGTCTCTAAAGACCATCTATGTAATCAAAGTAAAGACTAATTCCAAGCTTGTGATTTGGCTTGGATAATGTGTCATAAGTTATTCAATTCAACCTTTCATATACTAAGTCTGAGCCCGCCCACTAAAAGTGGTTTACCCAATTCATAAATAAGTCTGAAACCTTCCTTATAAACAATTCAAAAAACATCATGTCTCAACAGCCTTCATTAACCATTAACTTATTTCATGCATGAACAATTGGACCCACTGTCCAATGTTAATTAATGGGTGTAGAACATCATGTCTATCACCCTCAAGAGTATTTGGAGCATCAGTCCTTGTCTCACAACCCATGGGTATTTGGAGTATCAGTTCCTGACCCATAAAAGAATATTTACTAGCATGATGGGTGTAGAACGCCATGTCTAGAACCCCGTGAGTATTTGGAGCTTCAGTCCTTGTCTCACAACCCATTTATCAATCATACATATATATTTATCATTGGTGTAGAACACCATGTCTATCACCCCATCAATATTTGGACCATCAGTCTTTGTCTCACAACCCATTTATCAATCATACATATATATTTATCGTTGGTGTAGGACACCATGTTTAAAACCCCAAAACCATCCATTAATTAATTCATAAATTTATTAATACAATCCATTAATTAATTCAACAACTAATTAACAACATAAATCGCCCATCAAAAGTCAACCCTTAATTAACCATTCAACATCTCAATAGTAAATAATTAATTAAAAATTAATTGTTCGTAGCAATCCAAATAAATAATTAACTCAACATTTAATTATCCAAAATCATTAACAAGTCTCAACCCGTCCACTCAAATAGTGATTCATCCATGATTTTAACAATTTACATGCACGACATAATCATCACAAAACATGCTGAACAAGCCCATATATTTAGAAACCATCTCACACATCATCTCATAATATAGAACTACTCCATCCAAGACAACTTAATGCATTGAAATCTAACAAGTATCAAAAAGTACCCTTGGCCAACAATCGTAACAAACAATCAATTAACAATCTTAATTTAATGCATGAAAATTAATTAATTCAAACATTAATTAATTAAATATTATATCTTACACCAATCATAAATTAATTAACCATTTAACATTTAACATGTAATAATTAATCCATCCATTAATTATTACTAATTTCCAATTTGTACTTTTGAACATGTCAAATATTCAATATTAACAATCATAATTAAAAGCCACACATTTTATTCCAACTCATGACATGATAATTAATTCTACAATTAATTAACCTATTATACATTCTACCCATTCAAATCATTTTACTGTTTAATCATATAACTTTAACCAAATTAGCAAAACATGCTTAAAAACAACACAAGTTCAAACTCTCATTTATCTCACGTGGGCGGCATCATTTAATAACTTCAAAAATGTCATTCATCACATATCATAATCAAGGAAACGTACATTATCAATTTATTTAAAAAATTCTATAATTCTTAAAATAAATTGTTACGGATTTGAGACCCTACCTCGAGGTGGCACCATTTTAAATCTGAAGCGCTTTAATGTACTTGGCAGCAACCAGTTCACAACTGGTCCGTAATCGCATGTGCGCACACCTTTATATATATATATATATCTGTTTATGCACGTTGTTTGGTTGCTGTGCGCACCAGGTTGAGAGGCCAAAAGAAATGGCGCAGAGGGATAGTCACGCGTTGGGACTTCGGGAGGAAGAAGGTCAAGGATGGTATGCAAATAACATCCAGAGAAATTCGCACACGACCACTCTAACCCGCAAATCAACAAAACGGGGCATTTTAAAGATATCTAGAACCGTTCGGATTCAATTAAAAACCCTAAATTAAAACTCTTAATTTGATGTCAGTTTGATCCGTTTATTGATGGCGGAGTCATTTATTTCACTCCTAGAAGTCGTTTTAAAATTTACAGAGTTTAAAACGGTCCATAATGGGGTTTCCAAAAGCTTCCACAGCCATAAAAATAGAAAATAGAGTATATTGAAGATGATGAATAGTAACCATGATATTATTTAATTTATTTAATTGTTTAATTAAATTAAAAAAAATTAAATTGTTATTTTAAATAAAATTTCATTGCGAATAAAAATTATACTTATCCTAGGGTAAACCCCCCATTTCAAACTCATTGGTGGTCTTGGATTTCTCGTACGATGCACGGTTTGTGAGTTATTAATGATTTAATCTTAAAAAAACGGAATAAGTAATTGATTAAAAAATAATAATAATTTCTTGCGAGCGAGGCATCCAAACGCTCGATGCAAACAGATGTTATACCTTCTTTAGGGTAAAACCCTCATTCCGGACCCATTGGTGGCCTCGGATTTACCATAGGATGCACCGTTTGAGAGATATTTAATTATTTTAAAAAAATAATATAAAAAATATTATTTAATAACCACACTCCTTCATTAAATAACCACACTCCTTAATTAAATTCAAAACTGCTTATTTAATTAAGAGTTTCAATGAGATATCCAACAGCCTCATTAAATTCTCCTAAATATTACACATCAATAAATAAAAATAGAACTTTGACAAACCCCATAAATAAATTGAATTAAAAGAAACAATAAGCGCCAATTTTAATTATATCCAACCTCTCCATTTTAATCCACATTAATTATCCAATTCATTTTTAACCTTTATTTATTATTCTCGTAATAAATGTTTCGTAATTAATTATAAAACTCCATATTGATCATTAAATTCTATTAACATTTATTTAACTAAGTCACCAAAAAATCATTATTATTATAATTCAAACATTAATTTATTTAAAAACTCAAACCCCCAATTTATTACAATATAATTAATATGATAAAAACTCTAACCCATAACCCCTCATTTAATTAAAAGTTTCTTTGAAAAGCTCAAAATCCACATTTAATTCTCATAAATGATATATTCCTTTAACATTCAATTAAAATCTCAAAGTATCAAAATAATTTATGACTCCATAATAATAACCATGACATTATTATTATTATCACATTCCTCCATTTAATAAAAAATGGTCCTTTAATAATTCCGAAACTCTTCATTTAAATAAAACGGTTCTTTGATAAACCCAAAATCCACGTTAATA
Source organism: Viscum album (assembly GCA_963277665.1). NCBI lineage: Eukaryota > Viridiplantae > Streptophyta > Magnoliopsida > Santalales > Viscaceae > Viscum > Viscum album. Next base: position 40,721,121 of record OY728163.1, read on the forward strand.
CATTCAACTGACATTTAATTAATTCTTTAACATTCAATAAATTTAACAACCACAGTAATAATAATAATAACTTCATATTATTATTATTATTAAAACATTATTTTAATTAATCCAAAACTATTATATAATCATATTTACTTAAAAAATAATAATAATAATTTATTTAATAAGATAAACTGCACAGGTAGGACCGCAACCATGCGCTGCCCATGCAGATCCATTAAAGTAGATTTTTCCGGATCCGGTGCACCCGAGACTCATCGGGTCACCCACTAAAATTTATCGGGTAATTACGCAATTCAAGAAACAACACCATTAGGTGTTCCAACACTCATAATAAAATTCCATATCTCACTTTAAAAAAATGAACCATTGATAAATCCAAAAAAAATCGAAAACATTCGTATTTTAACCGGATTCAAAAACACGGGACTTTACAAACACCTTATCAGATTTGTTACTTCTAGGTAAATATGTTTGAGAACTACATCAACATGTGGTATCCATACAAGGATGCATTTTCTTGATAAACCACTTACTCTATATCAACCAAACTTTATGGATGTTTTCCAATAGTTCATCTTATCCTAGAAATTTTTTATAGATTTGTCTAGTCTTAATCCCAAAAATAACTAAAATTTTTCTCTGATATAAACTATAGTGACCCTGTCCTTTTACAGATACCATTACATGATTTAAAGAATAATTAACCATCAAATTACAAGACAAGGATAATAAAGTCTAGTGACTTTGGAAGATTAGGTAAATAATTTTAAAACATGAAACCAAACTAAAAACTTCTTTTATTTGATCTAAATAATTAGCTAATACTTCCATTGAGATCATACATCTGCAAAGGATAAATTGGGGAAGACATGAACAAAAGGGATGAGCTAAAATACCCAGTAATGAAATAAGCATAGGAATAAAACATAACACATGGGTTATAATGCATAACCTTGTGTCATAAAAGGCATAAAATATGAATGAACATAATGAATAATAACATATATAACATTGTAACATATAATCATGGAATCATAGGAATGTTTCAACAATATATAACATGACATAATCATGAGAAAAGGCTACCTTCCATGACTATATAACATGGTGGACAAAGTAACATAAAGGAATCAGGTTCACTCCCTATCCCAACATGACGTCTCATTAGACTATACATTACCCAATACAATGGGGTGATATATGGTCTCACCTATCATAACATTTTCATGAATATTTTTACCACATGAAGAATAAACATAAAGGTTACCCATGGAAAGAAATGGGTATCATAATCATGACAAAAGGAATAACAAATGATCATATCATAAATGTTTCCATGAAAGAATGGATTCAAAACATACATGGAAATTAATAAGGGAAAATAGGTATGGATCATGATAATTTATTTCCAATTGAAGTGGAAACATGTAAAAAAAGTGGTTATGAAACTTTATAAATGAAACATTTTAGTGCGGTTTAAGGAAAATATTAAAAATAATTTAAAGTGGAAAAGACATATTTGTTTTGATAAAACCAGAAATGAACCAAGATAGTTTTTAATGATAAAAATATTGATTTTATAAAAATAATGATGGATTAAAATAGATTATGGATTTCACTTGGAAACAGATAAGAAATCTGGAAGTTCCCTTGAATCGGGTTTACTTATCGGGAATAATTTAAAAGGGGGGATTTTTAAAACATTTGTTGCCCCATAAAATTAGGATTATCTAATCTGGAAACAAGAGTTTGGAAAAAAAATAGAATATGTGATAATTAATTAAAAAATAAACAGTAATTAAATTGGGTTAAATAAATATTAACCGCAACCTAAAAGATAAAATGGAGTTTTGGAATGAATCTATTGTCTTATGTCTGAAATGGTTCTTCAATTGATCTTGATGTCTTGAATAGTAAAATTATATTAATTAATTAATAATTATATAACCTTTTATACATCTAATTTATTTTTTATAATTTTATTAAGTTCATTTATGACCTTTTTTATGAGTTATAGTGTTCAATTTCATCTTTTGGGAGTGCTCTTTTTCTTAGTTTTCATGATGGGTTCTCTTGTATAAGAGTATGGAAGTACATGTAAAATGGAAATAATAATCCATAATTGAAGTTAGAATTTATTATTGAAGATAAATATGATTAAATTATCTTATAAATTATTTTTTTATATGGTATGAGGATGAATGTTTAGATAAATAGTTAAGGATAATTGTTTAGGTTAAATTTGGAGGTTTTCGATCACAATGAACTCATTTTATTTTATCATTTAGTATTATGTATACATACTAGAATGAGAACATAAAATGGGTTTTAAAATAAATTTTAACATATTTTTTCAACCATTAAAAATGGTTTTATGACCATCCATGAAGGAGTTATCGTAAAATGAAACTTCATCGTCCACGATGTCGGTAAATTGACACGTCGCGGGCAGTAATTTCATTTTTAGAACAAAATGAGAGGAGAAAGGGTATTGATGATGGATTATTCTATTAACATGATAAGATTCTAGTATATTTAAGATACAAGAGTTATAATGACATTTTTATGAGGAGGGGTGAATAGGGAATAAGAAAATAGAAGAACTAGAAAAGAAAATAAAAGAAAATGAAAGTGGAATTTACCTCTTGAATTTCACCCCCTTGAGAACCACCTTAGGGAATAGGTTTTTGTCTTTTCATGAGGAAAAAAGAGATTTGGGACATCAAGGAGGGTCTTGGGAAGATATTTTTGTAGAATTTATACAAATATAAAATCTTGGAAGGACTGAGGAGAAGAGGTGGCAGGGTGAAATTTATAGTGGTGGAGAGGAGTGTTTTTTGATTATTTTAATCGTTAGTTTATCATTTTGGATCAAGAAAAGAAAAGGTGATGATTATTTTCAAACAATATAGTAAATAGGGAATTTGAGTTCTAAATAATGGTTCTTACATCATCCTTACATCAATAATGACTAAAAATTCAGTTATTTAGCATTTATCGTAAAGTATCGAATTTTATTATTCGCAAAAAATTCAAGTATTTTAGAAAAATCCAAAAAAATCACCCTAACCATTTCATGAAGTGTAGAATTAAAAATAGAAATCTATTTTATGAAAATATTTTATAAATTTGATTAATTTTAATTTTAATTAAAATCTTCATTTACTCAAAATACAAATTTTGAAATCATAAGTGATTTTATAACACTTTGATAAATAAAATAAAGTCTCATAAAAATATGTTGAAATTATAAGATACCATAATATTAATTTATGAATACATTTTTTGAAAATAAATTTTCTTTTAAATTCTTAAATTAATCATAAAATTGTAATTAAATATTTATGATTTACAAAAATTGATACACTTAATTAATATTTTTTAAAACATTTATTTACTAATTATATGATATAATTATATCATAGTTTCATTTATAATATTCCAAAATTTTATTAATACTTTAATGGGTGATGTGACTATTCATTTGGCCAATTTACTATTCATAAGGGTCATATTACTATTCCTATGGTCAAGTTACTATTTCATCTGTGTATGTTCTTTAACTTATAGAAATACCTATTATTTCATTAATTATTCATTTATAATGTTTGTATTGTGTTCTTAATGTGATTTTATGTGATTATACTGTATTATATAATTATAAGAATCGAATTCCCAATGATAAAATTTTGGTTCGTTACAATGATTTGGAAGAATTAATAGGGATTCAAATCTAAGTCATTAAAATCATGCATACATTTAAAGTGACTGCATGAGATATTGTGAGGATGTAATAAAACCCCATAAAAATATTAAGTATCAAACTCTTTCTTCGAAAAACACATGTCAGTGACTTGATCATCCAACCTGGTAGTTTCATGTTAGATCTAAGTTTCCATGTATTAAATTATGTATGTCATGGTGTAAATGGTAAACCTTAAGAGTTATGTAACCAAATTACACTATGATATTTTGGGACATAACCCCTATTATATAGGATACATGATTAATAAAGTTGATTTTATCCATATGATGGATTGATCATAGAGTTTTCTGCTTAACTATCTAAGATTCAAAGGTGATATGATTGGTAATAATGATAATTTAAATTAATAAGTGATAGGATGGACACTAAAGTGAACCCATTATTTATTATAACATGAATCTTGATCCACTAATGGAGATGATATATTTAAATGGGGTCATCATTTTAGTGGGATCATATATAATAAAAAAAAATTTAGATAAATGTAAAACATGACACTCATCTAATAAAATATTAATTATAGATAAATAGAATCATCATTATAAAACATGAAATTAAAATAAATACTTAATAAGTAAAATAGTAAATGAATAATCTTCTTATACTAGTAAAAAAACTTAATACTTATTTTTATAAAATATATAAAATACTATGTTTAAGTGCTACCCATTATTGGGAACACCAAATGTTTAAGTGGTTCAACACTTGAATATATGTGATTATGATAAGCATATAAATATCCATAAAAAGATTCAAATTCATTGTTTATATTCATAGTGACAAAATTATCTTTAGTCTCATCTCATATCCTTTATATGATTGGGTAAGTTAATGACTTAGAGGGATTGGGGTTTCCTTTATAGATTTATCTAGATGTGTAATTTATTCTGTAATTATTGTTGGAAATTTTTAAAAAATATGAATGATTTATAAAGGTTTTTCCATATTTTATCAAAGCATTTTGGATAGGTAAATTAGGCAAGAAATGTAATGTTTTTGGATCTATATTGACCATAAAAATGGGTAAAATATCAAATTTAAACAAGGAAGGTCTATCAGAAAGCCTAATAATGTTTCTTAATTTAGATAAAAGTTTTTAAAACAAAAAGTAGGTGTTAGGAAATAGAGGAAATATATAAATTTTATCGAATTTTACATAATAGCTTAAGGGGTTTGAGAAACTCTATAAAGATTATACTCCATGTGTAGATGTTATAGAAATCATGTCCTCAATTTTGAAGGGTATGTGCTATAAAATGTATACTTTAAAAAAATTATGAATAAAAAAGATTTTAAAATCTAGGTCAGATTTGATGAACCTTTTACTTATCATTCAAGTTATGAAGTAAATGGTTTTTGAATCATTTATTTTAATGAAAAGTAATATTTCAATTTTAAATGGATTTTTTTTGTAAATAGTGGCCCCACAATACACCTTGAAAGGGTTGAATTATAGTTTCTATAAATTTATTTTTTTCCTGAGATTAAATGACTCTTGTATCCATGTTGGAAAAGAAACCTAGAATATTTTATGATGATCAAACACAAGATATAACCAAAATCAAGAGAAATGAATAACCATGATCGAGGAAATTTAACTAGTTTACCTACATTGGGCTATATGCAAGGCTCAGATATCAATGATGCATTGATATTCTGAATAATCACTACTCCATTGGTAGTGACTAAAGTATTTAAGAAATTTTCATTTCTTATCCATAGTTCATGACCACTTATTCTATTTAACTCATTACATTCTAAGAGATTTAACAATATAATTTGAAAACATTGGTAAAACTCATAGAGTTTCCAATCAAAGGTATAAAATTAAATAATAATGAGTGTTCACTATTATTTTCTATTATTCACTTTAATATCATAAATGATATACATAGAAACTCTTTAATTCAATGCCAGATATTTAATAAAATTCATTCAAGACACACTTTACTCCTTACTTATATAAATTCAACTAGATTCACACATGATACACTCTTCTTTATGATATGTTATCTTCTTTCCATTTCTATGTGTGTCATGATTTTCTTCAGTCCAATAGGTTTGAATAAAACCTAAAAATTTTGAAATTCAAAATTCAAACATCGGTAAATTTCCTACATACTTTAATTTAAATCTATCCATTGGATCATATAATATAAAATATATACCATCAAATTTCTTTGTATCTATTGTAATTCATTATATAAATTTCAAAAAGTTGAAGAAATGTAAGATCATCAAAACTTGATGTAACATCCAATTTTTTAAAAACTATAGCATAAATTCTATCTAAAGCATCCAAGTAGGGAACTTCACTACACCAACCAATTCATTTTATTATAAATTCCACAATGTAATAATTCCTCCATGTAAAATTATCTTAAAATTTACTTTAAATACAGATTTCCTACCCATTTTACTTAAATTCCCAAAATCCTAGTACTCGATTATCTTTATTTCAAGGGCATGATGCTTCTCCAGAAACTTTTTTTTGAATACACTTACATGAGTCCTCCAGTTAAGTATGAATATTGTTTTCCATTTTAGATCCAACACAACATCCATGGTTCTTGTTATGGGCCTCCTTGTTTTACATAAGAAATTTGTAATCCCAAAACGGCCTCTACTTCAATGTGGTTTTCACCATCACCTCATTTCAATCCAAAACATCGACTAATGTGGTCTTCAAAATTTAATGTGAAATGTCTTACATGCCATTTCAAAAACATCAAGTCTTCCATGATACTTTTAGGACCAACTTATCCAAAATATCATCTACCATATCCTTTTCCATTTAAATACCTTCGACAATGACCACCACTACATTACCCATTGTGTGTACAAGCCTAATCATTTCTCATAGGGATTCTACCAACAAATAATTTCATTCTCCATAGTATCTCATGAATCATTTACCTATTTCAAAACAAACATGATACATTTAATATCACTATGAAGTGACCAACAATTATCCTTAAAACTATCAAAGTACAAATCCTTATATACCAAATAAAACCGTACACATCCCAAATTAAATCCTTATATGTCATTTTTTTATAAACTATACAGATCCAAAAATCTAATTCTGAATTTAAAGATCTTAAGAATAAGGTGACTTTACCAAATTCCATATCAACATCATTCATGGTGAAATCCTCATTCTCATAGTGTTGATTATTCCCACAGCTCCTATATTTATATGAAATCTGAATTTAAATTATTTTATTTTTCTAAAACAACTACTTCTGCACATAAAAATTCCAATATCAATTTCCGAACTTATTTTTTCCAAAGTTGAAACCCAAAAAATCAAAATGAATCTTTATTTATAAAGGAAAAAATAATTATCTTAACATTTTTAGAACACAAACCTTCAAATAAATTTTTTAACTACTCATGACATTTGATTCTTTATCCTTCGATGATTATCAACTCCTCCAATTATTTTCGCTCACCATCCTTTAGTGATTTTCAACAAATTCAACTTAAAACCTTTTTATTTACAATAATTTATACTTTGGGATTTTATTAACAATAATTTCATAAAATTAATTTACTATCTAGAGATATAAATAATCTCTACCATTTTTATTTTAATCCATGATCCTTTAAACTTATGGATTATATAGTCTTAATTAATATCCATTAGTAAATAAAATTAAATGTGGTCATCTACACTGAATACTTTATTCCTTTATCATCACTATATTCATTCCACATTTTCAAATAAACCTCTGAGAGTAGTTTTTTCAAGATAGATTATTATATGTTAATATCTTCAAGAACATCTAGACTTAAATAGAATATACTGTCATATCTTCATAGACTTTATCCACCTTCTTTCACATCCTAAATATAATAATATTTCTACCACTTATGGAATATTATCTGAATAGGGAGCTTTTTCTCCATAATTACAACAAGTTTCAACCCAATTTTTACATTCAGCTATATTATTCTCAAAACAATATATTGATTAATTTACCACTTATAAATGAGTCATAAATAAATCATATAAACCTACTAAGTTAGAAATTGGTGTAGAACCCAATATTATAAGTTTATAACTTCAATTTTTTCCATATCACTCACTTATTTTCATATACACTTATATGTTAAGAAACTAAATTCCTTTAACGTAAAAATTATTATGATCCCAATCATATTTAAACAAGATTATTATTTTATAAGAAATAAATCACAAACTATGTGATTCATATCATATGTTGAGTCAATTTATACCACTTGATTATGATAAACTATAAATACCACTTGATATTCATAATCTTGTTTTCTTTATAGGAATTTGTTGGAGTTATTTCTTAACAACCAAAAACACTTTAATTTAGATTACATGCATATAACCAAACATGTGGATATAAATAAATGAATCATTACATATTTATTTTTCTTCTTCCTGAAATTAATGTGATAATAACATAGAGTATCTGTTAGATTGACGGGGTCATAATAGTTCCTCACCATATTAATAACCTTAAAATACTATAAATATATTCTTAAACTATTTTCATATGGTAATTATAACATTATATGATGGTACACATGGTATATTGACAATCAAGTGTAAGTACTCGTAAGTGTATGAGACTTCATCACATAAAGTCCACACTTGGTAATCTTCAAGATGAGATATTATTATGATATACCCTATAGAAATAATTCCATATTATTTTGTGTCATCTGATATTTCTGTCTATGAATATGTAAAATGATCCTTATACTTGAGATTATTTTAATGCATATCATGAGTTATGTAATTTTATATATCTCCCAAAAATGTGATGTTATATTTTTTTGATGAATTATGATATGTTGGGTGCCTCATGAGTGATGTGGGATTAATGAATAAGTAAAATTAAGGATTTGTCCCTTACAAGACTGAGAGTTGATATCTCAGGTCCTTCAAATGAAATAGAATTGTTGAACTAAAATACATGGCCATGATGTATTAAATATTTTATTATATAAAGTCAAAGAAATTTAAATCAATCACATAGGATAATAATAAGAGAATGAAAAATATTTGAGTAGATATATTAATTCAACGAGATTATATTACATAATGATCATTTGTATGTGATTTTCTTTGTTGGGATAGTAACTTCTTTATCTATGGGTGTCTTGGCATGTTTATAAACACTGATCATGGACTATAGGTAAGCCCGCCTAATGCCACTATGAAATAAGTTTAGAGGATCACACACATAATGTATTCATAGATCTCAATAAAATTATATCTGGATTAAATAGTTGAAATCAATATTATTATCAATACTGATTAAAATATTTATTTAGGATATTTTATTGGATAACAAATATTCAGTCACCAATTATATTTGATATAATTTCCTGATCCCCTCCCTCCAAAGATACTAAAATGAGGGGAGAGAGATAATCACCCCCCAAGTCCAACCTCTAGTAGGCTCTAGGTTGGAAACTAGCACCAGGGGTATAAAAATCACATGAAATGAGATGTATTACCCTATATTATAATGTAGGATTGAGAGATAATATGAATCATCAACAAAAAAACTCCAAGACACAATATAAAAAGAAATCAAGACCATCCCACAATGAATGTATGAATAAAACTCATATATATTCAATTCTCCAAATTAAATACCCAAAACAAAATCTAAAGTAGTTACACAACACTTATCCATGGTTTTAAATAGTATTGTCTAGCATGGTCCATGGAATCTTCCTAGAAACCTAAAAACATTTTATATATGTTGGGTAAACATATATGTATACTCAGAAGGAAAACCAAAGTCTCTCATGCACATGTGAAAAAAGTATACTAATACACCTATGAGTAAATAATAGAATAAAACATCACCTAAATAGGTATACTAACCAACCCAGCCTCACCACGACATGCTCACAAAATAACACAATCCAAGTAATATAATATAACCAGTATCACATTGATAAGGGTAACACATACCAATTTTCCATTGGTATGTGGCTATTACACCCTAAGTTCATATATCCTGATGCTTCCATATATTATGTTTATCACACCACCCCATAAACACATTCATAACACATCTCACCCGTAGACACTTAGGCCACCACCCGTAAGCACAGTCACATATCTCCTTAAAAAACCTGGGTCATCACATCACAACCACTACCATAACCAGAGTAGTAAGTTATTGTGAACCTATAGATCATCAACCATGTTCCCTCCTTATAACATGCACGACCTCCACCAACATCCACCCCCACAAATAAGGTCATATCACATATCACCTGAAAACACCTTGGCCCCAACCCCACAAGCACGGTCACATCTTTCCAGAAAAAACCTGGGCCATTAAATCTTTCCCAAAGACATATGTGCTATCAAAACCACTATATAATGAACAAACAGACCTCCATCCATTATAACCTAGGAAATACATACCTCTCTAGGAATAGAGAGAGGGAAAGAGTAGGTACCCCACCATCTGTCTTCCTCACCGGATGTTAGGAAAAATACCCTTGTCATAACTTTGTGGATGTTAGAACATAGTTCTCTACATGGGTGGGGTGCATATAGAATACACAAGAAATATACAAGTATATAAATATAGCTACACACACAAGCCCAACCTATGGGTTAACAACCAAAACACTAACCAACTTACAACATTTACACTTTTGTTTCCACCTATAAATGTAGAAAACCACACCATAAGCCACAATCCAAATTCATGTTATCCACCAATTTCATTTAATTGTCCCATTATTTTCATTATTTATCAACAACCATGTTTTACCACACATACCGCCAATTAATTATTCATCAATCATTTCCAACTCACTAAAAAACCAAACCAAGTCATTTTAATCATTATTAATCAATTAGTTATTACATCATGACCTGGGCATCTAGAATAATAAAACCACCACCTCACTACCCCCAAAAGCACGACCAAACAACAACCACCTTACACTAAAATAATGGATAAAAACCCACCTCTCCACCCCAAAATAGCATCCAACAAACCAATTCGATAAACCAAAAGAACGACCAACAACCCACCTCACCTACCAAAAAGTACAAACAAAAAACCATTAAGCTACCACAAAATTATTACCAACAAACCATCACCCCCAACCACACATCATCATCCCAAAATCATTTCCAAGCATCAAAACACATCAAGATTGTTTTATAGATTTATAAAGGCGATTTTATCACATTTCACTTTATTTTTTGGGTGTTATCACACATGTCATAATCCTGGGTATCCATTTTATTAACCAAATATAATTTTTTAGCCAATTTCCATTTTAGGATGTTATTTAAAAAATTACGGTAGTCACTATACATATCATCCAGTACAAACAAATCCCCCCAATGAAAACAATTTTTAGTAGGGCATCAATCCCATACAATAAATCACATCACAATAATATCAAATCTATAAAACTATGCGAATCAAACCCATTTACACATAAATTTCAATTTAACCAATTATTTATCTTTGATTGTGCTAGCATAACCATAACCCATAGATGAATAAGAATAAACCCTTCCGACATGATACACAATAATGATAAGTGATGCATTTCCTACAGGGAAAAAAAGATTTTAAACTACTTGTGCACTATAGGGAAAAGAATAAATACCCACAAACCACAAATTCACCACAAGATACCATGGATCAACCTACACTACCTGAAAAGATCCATAAAAACACAACCTAACTCACACCCAACACCAAAAACAAAATCCCCAAATCAAATCCTCAAGAGAAGAACTAGAGGAAACTCGACAAGAAGAAGGAAAGGCCTACCATAGATTTCCAATGAATAACCACTAGAACCAACAAATCAAAGTAGAAATAAGGAGGGATTAAAGAAATCATATGGGCACCAAGGGATCATCCAAAATGAGAAGGTGAGGGGTATGTCTGAATGAAATAAAATCTGGTTAGATGTGTTATAAAGTAATTTTGATCCCAAATTTTACATGTTGTGTAACCATTACACAGTGTATAATTGTTAGGTTTCATGAAAATTTCCACTTTCACTAAAAAATGTGTCACCTGAAGGTTTTAACACATGAATTATTACATATTATGAATCTCACTTACATGATGTGTACCCTTTTATGGGTTACCCTTATCCTCATACAATCCATTAACCACCCAGATACACATGTTGTGAAAAACCATTACAGGTCATATAATACAATTACACAGTGAGTATTTCCACTAGTAGCTCAGTTGTAGCTCCATCATTCACTAGAAACTCCATGAACGGCCCCCAAACACCTCCAACCACTAAACTGGAAAAGTAACAGACCGAGAAAGCACAAAATGTTACATCAGATACCTCTCCGTTGAAAATCACTCTCGAGAATCCAAAACCAAGCCCAGAAGGAAAGGGGTATGAATAACCACCATGCGAGATACCTCCCAAGGATTTCATCATACGTAAAATTATACCACCATCCAAAAACACCAAAAAAAATTGCTACAAAACATCTCACATGACCTCATCATCCCATTACCACATCACGACAACTATACAACCTCACAACCACTGGACAACCATCTTAACCTCCACACAACCAAATCCAAAAACCAGTACAACCAATAAACTACACCATCCTAAACACAAAAATTCAGGAATTCTATTCTTTATGTCAAGATACTATCCACATTTGGTGGCACTGACTCACCCACATAGGTTTAATCGCATCCTAGTTAATCATATCAATGAGGAATCAGGTCCTCCCCTTTTCAAATGTCATAATTTTATTAAAAACCATACATCACAAAGAAGGGAAAACAACTAATCACATAAAATAGAAGGTTCCAAAGATCACATTACAAGAAAAATATAAAAGGAAAAACCCCCAAAACACTTTGTTTACTAGGCATGCATCTATAGATATTTCCCCCAAATACTCTCCTCTGAGACACCATGCCTCCTCAACACACGAACCAACGGAATGTTCCGTCCCTACATTTCCTTCTCTTGGAGATCCTATATCTCTACTATCCAATCCAAAAATTTCACCTCATCCCTGATATACATCAATCTACAGTCAAATTCATGGGAGTCATAATGAAGAGATTGATGAATCTGAGAGTTGTGGGAGACATTATGGTTCCTCTCTATCCATAGCAGCAACACCAACTAATACACCACCTTTCCAACTCACCCCAACACATAAAAGGGCCCAAAAACCTAGAATAAATCATACTCCCTCTTTCAAACCTCCATTACCAACATCGAGAAGAAACCTTTAAGAACATGGGGTCTCTAATATTGAACTCTAACGGCTACCTCTTATAATCGAAAAAAGATTTATTCCAATCCTGCACTACTTTCATCCTATAAAGAATAAGATAAACCTTCCCTGTTGTGCTCTACACCAAACTAGAACCACGAATTTCTTCCTCCCCAACCTTTGTCCAACATAACAGAGAACATCGTGGTCTCTTGTACAACACCTCAAATAGAGCCTTGACAATAGAACAATGATCACTATTAGTATAAGTAAACTAAAACAAAGGTATTTGTCATACCTAAGATCCACCAAAGTCCAAGATATACACCCATAACATATCCTACAACATATGGATAGTTTTCTTCATCTTCCCATCTTTCTAAGGGTGGAAATTAGTGATGAGGTGTAACTGAGGTCCAAAAGCATGTTGTAATCCCCTAAAAACTTGTGATTTAAAATTTCCATCCCAATTCAAGACAATGGATCTATGAACTCCATGAAACTGCACCATCTCATCCACATATCTATTAGAAAAATCATCCATTATGCCTGAATCCCTGATTGTTAAGAACTGGTCTGATTTCCTAAGCTGATCCATGATCATCTAGATTACATCACAGCCTCCAAGAGCTTGGGTTAACCCTATGAACAAATCCATTGATATTTCATCCCATTTTAACTAGGTCACAAACAAAGGATGAAAAAAACATCCAAGAACATGATGAATGACCTTTACCTTGTGGAAAAACAAACACATCACCACAAACAATTCAACCACCCATTTCATCCTAGGACATGAAAATTAATCCTAATACATGGTACATCTTGGAAACTCTAGGGTGTACTCCAAAAGGTGATCTATGAAACTCACAAAGGACTCCCTCATACATCACTACCAAAAAACACTTACATGAAACAACATCTGGTTCTAACCATTCATTGATTGTCCCTTCATAGAATCACCTTGGCCAACATGATCATGAATATCCTATACCTCTAAGTCTCCCCGCTAAGACTTCTCCACCTATTAAATTAGAGAATATTTCCCAATTATATGAAAAAATAGCATCTACCACCACCCACCCTTGAATCTAAGTGCAAGGTTACCACCTCCTCCATATCTATACAATAATTCCTAGACTCCTAAATAACTTCTTTCCATAAATTTCTACTCAAAGAGTTTTCCACAGCATTACCATTTTATAAGGTGTATGAGTTATCAAAATTTTAATCCCGAAGAGGCTACATCCACCTCTGCTTCCGTAAGTTCAGATCCAAATGATCAAATATATACCTCGTGATCTTTTTATCCCTAAAGGCCACATAGGTTTCCCCCAATGAGGTGATTCTACCGCAACTTCTATGCAAACACAACCACTTCTATCTCTGGTCATGGGTGGAATAGTTTATCTCATGGGGATCAACTACCTAGACCCATAAGAGATCACTTCCCTCTACCAAATCAAAATTCATCCCATGCTTAGGTGGGTATCATCACAAAACACCTCAAACAACACACCCTCCTCTGGAAACTAATGCAATGGAGCACTGACCAACTTCCCCTTCTAGTAACCGAACACTTCCTGTCACTGATCATACAACACACAATCTTGGTACTTCATGGTCAATAGTGTCACCAGGACTAAAAATAAAGATAAATTTGAAACAAACCTCTGATAATAACACATAAGACCAAGGAAAATGTGAACCTCTGCACATTATTCAGTTCTTCACAAGAAACAACTACCTATAATTTATAAAGGTCCAATTCCATACCACACTAAGACACTACATGCCTAAATAAATGTACCTCTCATTTCCAAAAAAATACACTTGGAAAAAATCCCATATATCTAGTGGCGTTGAAGAACCTGCAAGATAGATATGAGATTCTCAACATGCTCCTCCTATGAACTTGATTAAATAAAGATAAAATCGATTAATATGATGATGAAACAATCTAGGAACTCACAGAACATGATATCATAATACACATGAACACAGCTGGTGTATTTATAACACCAAATAGAATTACTATAAACTTGAATTTCCCATACCTACATCTAAAGGTAGTCTTCAGGGTATCTCCCTCCTTCACCCCGAACTGGTGATATCTAGAACATATATCGATCTTATAAAACCAACTCACCCCTCTCAGATAGTTGAAAATATTTTATATAAATGGTATAGGTTAATGATTCATGACTATTACCTGATTTAACCTCTGGTAGTTTATGCACAACCTTAGACTACCATCTTCCATCTTGGAAAAAACATAGGATCACCCCACGACAACACACTAGTTTGAATAAAATCTTTCTACATCAAATCATCTATATGAATCCTAAACTCCTAAAAATCATAAGGTTCAATATGATAGGGATCCAATAAAATCAGATAAGCATCATGCTACAAGTCTATCATGAACTCAACATCATTTTAATCAGTTAGCATTGAAACCTCCTCAGGGAAAAAATCCAAAAACTCCTCTATAACCTTGGGGACCTATACTATACCAGCATCCTTTAATTCAAAATACAACTCATCCATAAAGAAAATAATGATCTAAACATGATGAATACCTACATAAAAATCCCACTTTACAATAAAAACAACATGTTGTCCCTTCTTATCTGAAAACATAACTCTTCACCATAAGTAGTTGAAAACATAAAGTATGGAATACACCCAATAAATTCTGAGGAAAGATCATATGTCCACATATATAGAAATAAAAGATCCTCAAAAGAATGATTTTTTCCCTATCATCAGTCTACATCCTTGGTACACATCAAACAATATGGTCTAGAATCTAACTGACAAAGTCAACACCAAGGGAATATGAAGAGTCCCTACATCTAGTCCTAGAGCATGGACTGGATCGGGTGAAACAAAGTAGTGTGAAGATCTTGAATTAAACAAGGAAAAAAAGGTTACTAAAACAAATGATCATACTTCTGAATATATATGGCCCATATGGTTCTAATTCATCCACTGCATGCAACTGACTATTCACATGTCCTCTTTTTCTCTAATGATGACCAACTCTATGACCATGCTTGATTTGAGTTCCCTTACCACAAGGAATATCTTGAGTTCAACCTCTACCTACTCCATCTCCCCTTATTGGAGTATAGGTTTGCTTCCCCTTATACTGAAATGGTCTCACTAGTTAATACTACTAAGACTGGAACTAAACCTATTTACCTACACCAAACTAAGATCAAGGAACCATTGGGAACTAGTTTGGGTGACGTCCATGAACCCCACAACCAAAACAAACTATCACAATGCCCCCAGTAATAGCACAAAAACTACTATCCCCAAATGGTTAGAAGGGAAACTATTGAGGACTAATCCCCATTGGTCAAAACCTAAAAGGTCCTAGAAACTAAGAAATTACACTAAAAAACCTTCTCCTCGAGTATACTGACTGGTTCCCATCTTTCAAAAACCCTCCTCATGAGTGCATCTACTCAATCACCTCTTCCCTATTTTAAACCTCTAGATATGTGGGAAACATAAAGGGAGTGATTGTATACTGAATAAAAAGGATATAGTGACTCCTCAAAAATTATCATGTGAGACTCCTCATATAGTAAAAGATTTGGGGAAAATGAATAAGTTCCTTGAACTTGATTCCTAACTCCTTCATTGACAAACTCCCCTACTAAAGAGAAATAAGGTCTTTCCTCTTTACTACCTTCATGGTTGATGAAAGAAAATCTACCTAAAACTCTAATTTAAATTCAAGCAACAAAACATCTTTTTCCTTATGTTCACCTAGATACAAAATCCGCCATAGATGCGCAGTTCCCTATATCTAACTAGCTACCAAAGGGATTCAGTAATCCACATGGGTCCTTGATTAAACTGAAATCTATGTTGATCTCCCTCAACCATCTCTCTCTCTCTACATATCTAAAACACTTCCCTCATAATTTCCCAAATCCTTCCATTTGTAAATCATGAAACACCCTCCTCAAAACCTCATACTTCTACATTGGATCAAACTTTTGGAAATCAACTATATCATCCTACTAAACCTAAATTTCCTGAGCCACACATAGACGGAAAATATGAGCCATATCTGAGAAACAAACAATAATTTTCTAAGCCTGTTAGTATGTAATTTTATTAAGATTCATTTTAATTTAAATTATTCTATTTAACTTTCTCAAAAAAACCCAATTAAAATAATAACACAATTCATTATGATTCATTTACCTCTCCTAGGTCTCTACCCTACAAATAAGACCACCTCACATGGTCATTCAATAGGCTCAGATTCCATGCACTTGGTCATGAGGGGCCCATAAAATATCATTTCCTAGCCAGTCTCCAGGGCCTTTTTCATGGACCATGGTCAACTAGCACTACTTACATTCCAAAACATGGAATCTTCATTATGCCTAACTCCAAACTCCATTATATCTCTCAAACATCACCTTTGATACCACTCTATCATGATCTTCTAGCTCCAAAAATGTTGTAATGAGGGGGGAGAGATAATAACCCATGAGTCCCACCTCTAGTGGGCCGCAGGTTGGATACTATCACTGAGGGTATAAAAATATTAGAAAATAGGAGACATTACCCTCTATAATAATGTAGGATCAGGAGATAATATGAATCATCCATAGAAAATTCCAAGACATAATATAAAAAGAAACCCAAACCATCCCACAATGCTTGTATAAATAAAACCGATGTAGATCAAAGAAACCAATGTAAATACCCACTAGAAAAGTTAAAGTAGATACAAAATATTTATCCATGTTCTATGCTAGTAATATTTAATACAGTCCATGTAATCCCCATGGAAACCATAAAATAGATTATATACATATGGTGAGCATACAAGTATACTCATTAGAAAAACAAAATTCTGTCATACAATGTGAAATAATCCTACTAATGCACCCATGAGTAAAATAGAAGAACAAAACAACACTTAAATTGGTATGCTAACCAAACCCAAAAATCACCAAGGAATGATCACCAAATAACACAATCCAACTAATATAATATAATAATAATCATGTCGATAAGGTTACCTCACACCATATTCCCACTCGTATGTTTCTCTAACACCCCAATTTCATACATCCTGACACTCTCATATCTTCCATATACCACACTTCCCCATAGGCATGGTCACATCACATCTTGCCTGCAAACACCTATGTCACCACCCTAAAAGCACAGTAGCATATCACATGAAAACACATGGACCATCACATCACAACCACTGCCATAACAGAACTAGTATGTTATTGTGAAAATTTAGGACATCAACCTCGTTCACTACTCATATCATGAAAAACCCCCACCATAAGTCTCCCTAAAATCATGGTTATATCACATATCTCCCAAAACACCGAGCCCATTGCCCCACAAGAACTGTCACACCACACATAAAAACACTTAGGCCATCATATCTCATCCGAAGAAACTTAGGCTATCACATCCACCATATATTGCACTAACATAACTCTATAAATCACATCTTATGATATACCTACCTCTATTATAATAGATAATGGGAAAGAGTGGGTACCCATCCATCCCTCCTCCTCACCAGATTCCAGGACCCCCCCCAGACTATGTGGGAGTTAGCACATAGTGCTCGATGTGGGTGGGTGTGTATAGAAATCACAAGAAATGTACAAGTATATACTTATATCCAAACAAGAAATCCTAATATATGGGTTCACAACCAAACACTAACTAACTCACAACATCTCAATTTTCGCTGCCACCTATAAATGAAGAAAACCACACCATAAGACACAAGACACATTCCCATTATCAACCATTTTCATTTAATCATTACATTATTTTTATTATTTATCAACAAACACAATTTTCCATATAGCCTACCATTTAATTATTCATCATTCATTTCCAACTCACTAGCCAAACCAACCCATTTCATTTCAATCATTATTAACCAATTAATTATTACATCACTACATGGGAATCTAGCACAAAGAAACTACCACCTCACCAACCCAATATCACTTCCAAACAAAATCCAACTTTCCACCCAAAAATCACATCTAACAAATCACCTCACCTCTCCCAAATCACAACAAAAAAATCAAATCACTTTCCCTAAAATCAAATCCATCAAACCACCTCACCGACCCAAAAACATGGCCAAAACCCATCTCACCACCTCAAATTTATGACCAAAAAACCATCAGTCATACATGCCCCAACCAGACATCATTATCCCAAAAGAACAAACAAACATCGCAACACATCAAGATCATTTTACAAACATACAATGGGGATTTCATCACATTAACCTTTATTTTAGGGGCGTTATCATATAATTCATAATCCTAGGGAAGCCATTTTACTAACTAAATATAAGTATTTATCAAATTTACATTTTAGGGTGATATCACAACAATTGCAATAGTAACAACATTCACCATGCATATCATCCGGTGCAAAAAAATCCTCCAGAAACCAAAATTTTCATAGAGCCATCAAGCCCATACAATCCAACGCCTCACAATAATATCAAGGTAGTAAAATAAAATTAATCACACACCTTTACCCTTTAATTTTAATTAATCCAATTATTTATCGTTAATTAATCCATATCAACTATAACCCATATATGAACTAAAATATTCCCCTCCTACATGATACACAATAAAGAGAAATGATGGATTTATTACCCAAAAACATCTCTCCAACTCGTTGTGCACCACGTGGTTAAGAAGACACACTCGTAAACCACAACTACATGATGAGATGTCACTAAAAAACCTACCCCATACCTAGT
Organism: Viscum album; assembly: GCA_963277665.1. Classification (NCBI taxonomy): domain Eukaryota; kingdom Viridiplantae; phylum Streptophyta; class Magnoliopsida; order Santalales; family Viscaceae; genus Viscum; species Viscum album. Next base: position 40,740,948 of record OY728163.1, read on the forward strand.
GATCCAATAATACACTACCCAACTCACAAACCAAAAAAAACAACATCATCACAATGAATCCCCTATAGAAGAACAAGAGGAAAATAACCAATAAGATGTAAGGGCTTACAATGATTTTCCAATGAACAGCCACCAAAACTAATAGATCAAAGGAGGAGGATAGGGGCTTGAGAAAAATACTTGGGGAACCTAGGGATCATTAAAAATAATAGAGAGAGGGGTATGTCTAGATGAAAAAAAATGGTTGGAAGGGTTATAAAATAATTTGTATCCTGGAGGTTACATGTCATGTAACCATTACACAGTGTGTAAACCTTAGGTTTCATGAAAATTTCCAATTCTGCCAAAAAAATGTGGTACCTAAAAGTATTTAATACTCGAATTATTACACATCATGAATACCAATTACATAATGTGTACCCTTTTCGTGGGATGCCCCTTATCCACATACAATTCATGAACCACCCAGCTATAGAAGCAATGAACCACCATTACACATCGTGTACTACATTTACATGGGGTGTATTTCTTGAAACAGGTCGACTGTAGGTCCAGCCTCCCCTAGAAACTCCCAAAACCACTCTTAAACACCTCCAACAACTAAAATTGGACAATTAAAGGATCATAAAGGTGAAAAATATTATAGATAAAATATATAAATATTTTTATGTTTAATATTAAATATATTTTTATTCATAAGGACATTGGATAGAATATTTATTTTTCTTGCGTATTATTCTTAATGTAATAAATAATATTTATTATTACAAAATAATTATTTAGTTATACGAATATTGAAGTAAATATTTATTTGCACTACTAAAAATAATATATTTATTTATTTATCGAATGGATTATATTTATTATTTGAGGTTCTATAAATGTTGAGGGGGAATAATGGATTTAGTTAATATTCCAATGAGAATTATATATTAAATATCATTTAAATACATATTAATATATTTATTTTAGAAATGATATATATTTTATCTACACGCATTTTAAAAGTTAAGGAAATAGTTGTATTATTATTACTATTAGACATGGGGGTTCTCTAAGGAATAAGTAATTGGTCAAGGGCCTATGTAAAATTAATAATTATTTAACTAAATATATAAATAATCAATTATGTAATTTTTTAGATTTAGTTATAATAGAAATCATTTTGAAAAGTTAATATTCTCTGGGTATTTATATATCAATGAAGAACCTCCCTAGGGGTTCTCTCAAGACTGGCAGAATTTCTCTACCTCCTCCCTCTCTCTCCTGAATAAGAGAACAAGGGAGAAAATATTTCAATTTCAAAGGATTATATTTCAATCAAGGTGAAAAATTCATGATAATTAGATCATCCTTGATAGAATATGGAATTCCATTGATATCATTTAGAGATTTTTGGAATTTTTCCACTATGATGGTCTTGGAAGCAATACCTTGGATAATATAGAAATCATATTATGTGATTATTTGTTTTCCATAATTCCATTTTTATACCAATGATATTTTATCATGGTTAATGTTCTTTTGTGATCTATGCCTTATGAACTACCAAGATTTATTTCATGACTCAATATTTTGATATTTAAACTTTATGTTCATGTTTTTATATTCAAATTTTTATGGTTTATTTTATGTTTTCTATGTTTACCCTTACTAAGAATTTGAGATCAGCCTTTTTATATTTTTTCCCTAGGATATACGAAAAATTTTTAGGTAGGAAAACAAAAGGGGAATATCTTTATAGAAGATGTTGAATATCTTTCACCAAGAATATTATGTTCTGAGTTTCCAAATAAACTAAACTAATACAGTCTTTGGGAATATATTTGTGTAATGTATTAAGTATTATACAAAAGAAATGTATTGTCCATGTACATCAAGAACGGTTCATTAGAGTTGGTATCAGAGCAAAGGTTTAGTTAACCTTTGGAAACTAGGATGTGAAAACTTTAGTGAGATCCGTAGAGATATTTCTAAGGATATGTCAAGGGATGTACTAAAAATAAGTCAAGTATAGGTTACAAACCTAGGTTTTTTGTGATAATTATGACTAACCTAGGGTTAAACTGAAGATATTATAGATTGAAATATTATATGTAATCTACCTTACTTATGTGTTTCTAATCTCTGATATGAATTTCTCACAATTTTCATTTCGATATTAGTCAATATCTATAACTACATAAAACATAATTAACCAATGAATGTTTCAGATGAGAAAATTATGGGAAATATGTAGATCAATTTATTAAGTGAAAATATCATGAAGAGAATCATGATTATGGTATGATTATTGGTCATAATAATGAGGATAAAGAGATTAAAAATGATTTTTGAAAGGTATTTGATGTTATTCCAATATTTTTTACATTAAACCTAAGAATCATGAGGTTGAGAAATGAAAATACATGATTTTTATTTTAGGAAATATGAAGATGATGGATCCTAAGTAATGGTTTAAGATGAAAGTTGGATGATTGAGGTGTATATGTTTTAGAATTCAAAGATTATGTAATATGAATCATTAAATATATAAGTGTTTTCAGTATAAGGATTAGAATGGATATGACGAATAGTTGCAAGGAGATAGAAAAGCGATTTAAGGGTAAGGTGATATACTTGGAGAACACATGATTAAGGGAAAGATAATCGTTAATATGTCCCTTATATTAAGATAATGATGTTTGGATAATGATATGTTGGATTTGAATAAGTAAATAAGATGATTCTAGTTTCTTGAAATCTGATTATGAAGTTATTGAAAAGAGGGTTATGCTATCATGGATGAAGTATACAACTTTTTGGGACATAAGGAATATATCCAATATGTTTTGGAATAAGGAATCATGCATGTTTTCAATAAGGATATCATATAATTCAGGTTATTACCATTATTCAGGAGAATACATGATTAAGTCATTAACATGTTTAGAATGTGAAAACCAAGAAATGCCTTATGAGATATGGGAGATAAATGTTATGTCAATTTAGTTTGCCTCTTTATATGGTTTTATTTATTATGTTTTTGGAAGGATTGTAATATTATCCATTTATGGATAGTATAAGTTATATTCCAGTTGAAGTTTGTTAGATTAATGTATTTCCTCACTATAGTTGGCTTATGCATATTTCATAACCTATTCCAACCTTTTTGTTGAGACAAATGGAATTACCTATCATTCTGTATCATGATCTGCTAACACATCAATAATGAAAAATTCACCTTTATTTATTTAAATAAGATTTGAAGTGGAAATTGTTTAGGGAACTACTGACAATGATATTGTACTGAAATCGTGTAAGTATTTCTACTCATGTAACAAATCATCAATTTTAGGAAAAATATATTGCAAAAATAAATGTTATCCTAGTACCTTCTTATATGATTAATCATATGGTCCCTTAAGTCATCGCAGATTTATGGATTTATGGTAGTTAACTTTCTCCTAACCTTATTCTCTATCACTATCCATTATAACTTTATGGTTAGATTTCTCTTCCATATCCATGTTTTCACTTCCCACCTATGTTCTCCTATGTGGAAACTCATTGATGAGTTACATTTGGTAACTGTTATGTTTCTAAATTTCCTTCTTAAAATGAATTTTTTGTATCCCTTTTTACGATATGGGTTTCCATGGAAGAAACTTTTATGTAGTAAACCATTTGTAACCCTAACTAATTTTGAGGGAGAAATTAATTGTAAGGGGGTACAATGTAACACCCCAAAATTTTATGGGATAAATTACTTTTTATTTTCTTTAATGTCGTGTGTTGTATTCTACACCAAAGATTAGCTTCTGTTATATACAACATTGTATTAACGTGTAGTATAGACAACACTATTCTTGGTTTGTGTTACACACAATTTCAAGTTCTTTTGATAGAATTTATTTCACACAACACGGAGTATAGATTTTGTTCAATTTATAAATTAACTAAGTTTGGATTATGTTATACACAAAACCAATGAAATATTTCACTACACTAACTTGGCTTACATTACACACATGAGAAACTTTCCTGGATAGCTTACGTTGTACACAATACTGAGTTTCCCTAAACAATAATATATTATTAAAATATTATTATTTAATGTGATATAAACTAGCCTTTATGAATTGTATTAACCACATTTTTAATTTTATATTACACTGTAATTCATCCTATATATTTTCTAGAACATGAAATGAGAACAAACTCAATTTTTCAAATAAAAGAAGTATTTTTTAAAAAATTCAATTTTACCACCTTTTGATGGAACACACATTTTAAAACTAGTTTTTAACACTTTAATATATTATATTTGACAAAATAAACTTCTTATTTGGAAACAGAAGATAAAAATTTACTTAAGTTGAATGTTGGTTATTTTTTTGATAAAATTCATATTTTAATGAACAGTGAAAATACTGCATTTTGATTCAAAACTTCCTTTTCATATAATTTATTTAAATAGTTAGATTATATATTCAATTTGTTTTAAAGTGTAATTGGATTAAATTTTTATCATTTAATCCAGTTTTGGTCATTGGAAGTAATTTTCCATTGAAATCGGACATAAACACATCGCAATCTTTGGATAGTTATTACTTCTTAAAAAACTACTTTTTTCTTTTGACAATAGGAATTAATTTTAAATTAATTACTAAAACTTATGTGTTTATTATTTGGAAAAACTGATACCATATTTGGAATCAGGAAGTCCAAATTGTGTAAATATGTACCTTTTATTTTTATACATTATGAATAGTAACTTCAGTAATTATTTTATTTATCTTGGTTGAAAGGTAAATATGGTAAATAAGGGTAAACAAAAATAATATTATAATAATATTAAACTAACCTAACACATGTATTAATCCTATTGTATGAGATATTTATAACCATGGGAATCCTTGGATTGATTTTGGGACCTCATGGAACCACTTAGACGTGAAAATGACATTTTATAAGAATTAATTTAAAGTAAAGAGAAATATAACATAAACATGTATATTTTACTAATTTTTTTTTACAAATATTCATTAGAAAGATAAAATGTTTTCCTACATCATGATATTTTATTTATAATTTTTAGATATTAAATTAATAAATTTAATAACGACATAATGATGATGCAATGATTGCTTTATTAATAAAGGATTCAAATAAATGATATTATAAATGTTAAAATAAATATAATTTAGTTATTTTTATGTCATACACGAATTTTATGGATTATATTGACGTTTTATATTTTATTTAATGCCTTATTTTGGAGGAAATAAGGTTTTTATAAATTTTTAAAAAGGCCAAGTATGAATAGTGTCCAAAATTGACATAATTCATAACTTAAAACATAAAATAGTTTGTAAAATGATATTAAATTCCCAAAAGTATAATATTTATCTAAATGGTTAATATAAGTCCCAATATGTCATAAATAAGTTATTTTGGGTCATTTGTTAGTATATGGTAATTACATTAACCCACAATGTGTAAATAACATGATATCACGGTAAGATTAAAAGGGGTAAAATAAGGGTTAAACCAAATAGATAAGGATAAAAAAATATTCAAAACTTGTCTAAAAATTATTGGATTATGATTATTCAAAAAAAATCATCCTATATTTTAATTAAATAAGTTTGGACCATTTTTAATAGAAAATTAGTTTATAATAAATTAATATTTTGAGAGTTTCCTAAAGTGACCCTCTCCTATCTTATAAAAGGGAACCTCCTCCCTCTCCTCTTCACTCCAATTAGAGCCTTCAATATCGGCTAAAATCTACTCATTTCTCTTCTAAACTTCACTATTTACATTCTATAGGTACTTGTATTCTCAAAAGACCAACTCTAGTGCCATAAGTGGAAATTTAAAGGAGGCACGTCGAGGAAGAGTTAATCTCTTCTACCGATTCTTTCAAATTTCATTCTTATTCTACTTCATCTTCATTATATTGTTCATTATAAAGTAATAACATCAGTATAAATAATATACTGATATGTTATTATAAATATGAAATAACACTATTTCACCTTTTATCCATCCTAGGAAAAATTAAATCACCGTGCGTGTGTACGTACGACTTACCGTCTCCACGCCGTGGTGTAATCTATTTTTCACCACCACATTACTTAGATGGGTATAATGGTGGAGATAATAAATATATATGATTATTATAACATGATACTAATTCTGAGATATTATACACCATCCACTTCAATACCATTCAACAATTATGGGAATGATATCGTCGCTCGTACGTACGTACGGCTTAACGTCTCTACGACACAATGAGATTCGTTCTCCACGTTAAGCATTCAAGAATTATTATAAGGTATATATAATAAATAATCATGAAATATATGAAATAATAATGGTACTATATATATATATATATATATATTTCATTTACTTACTTCCATTCAATTCAATAAGGAATTGAAAACATTGTTCATGCGTATGTATGACCTACCATCTCCATGAACGGTGTATTCCATTTAATTTATCTATCTATTATATATATATTTATATACTGAATATATATGATATATAAATCATGTTTTACATTTTGTAAGTATGTAAATCATGATATTAGTAATAATCTCAAGAATAACAAGTCCAAACATGTACGATAAATAAAATGATTATTACCCAAAACGTTTCTTTAACATGAAATTGACAAATGAACGGGTAATATAAATTCATATGTAAATAATATATGATATCATAAATATTATTATGGTTCTATTTCAAGTTAAAAATATGTTTAAACCCACAATACAAGATTTTGGGACAGAGACAGAATAAACCAGACCTAAGGTAAGGGATAATTTTGCAATCTCATTTTTTATATGAGATTGTTTATACATAAGTGTTAACTGGGGATATATTTATCATCCATGTCCATGTTTCCTAAAAAAGTTTTCATAAAATGTTTACTATTCCTCTATGTATGTTTAGAGACATTTTTACCCATTTTTGACTTTTACTACATGATATAGAAGGAATCTTACTTTTGTTTACCATAAGAGGTACTCATTGATGGAAATATATGATATAAAAACGGTTTTAAACCATTAGTATAGGCCAAACAACCATTGGTATAATATATACCCATGGTTGTCCAAACTATTGGCTACTAAGCCATGGGGGTAGACATATCCCAATGGTTATTCATAAACTGTTGGGGTATGTCATCTTACAGCACATTATACCAACAGTTTTCTATAATTGTTGGTATAACACTTTACCATTGATTTTATATCATTTAAATATAACTCACTTTGTATATATACCAATGGTTTTTTGAACAATGGGTAAATAATATTACCAACTATTTATAGAAACCGTTGGTAACAATTTAGTTAACAGGTCTATACTAACGGTTTGTAAACCGTTGGTATAGAATTTTTCCAATGGTTTAATGAAACCATTGGTATAGATTAGATTTTCACATATATACTAATGGTTTTGAAACCGTTGGCATAGAGTTACTACAACTTCAGCAGAAAGAAGTACCAGCCTCCCCTTCGGCAATTTCCCACAATAATAACAAACCTAAACAAAATTTAGAATTAATTACCTCCAATTACTTGTGCAATTAACTGTAATTGAAAAACTCTATACATAATTTAATATAACACCAATTAAGAAAAATATGATCCAAATAGTCTTCCATCAGAATAAAACCAATGCAATTGTAGTACACTATACAAAATTTAGAATAATACTAATTCACCCAAAAAAATACACCATTGGAAACCAAAGCACTTCAGAAAATTTCTTTATAAACACAACACTTGAAAATTTCATCCAAGGGGGTGGGGGCTATCCAAGGGGGTGGGGGGTTTCCATGTGGGTGGGGTTGTCCGGGGGATGGGTGTCTAGGGGTGGGGTGGTGTCCAGGGGGTGTCCAAGGGGGTAGGGGATGTCCAGGGGGTGGGGGTTGTCCAGGGGAGCGGGGGTGTCTAGGGGGTGGGGTGGGGGTTATCCAAGGGGTGGGGGGTTGCCAAAGTGGGGCGGGGGTGTTCAGGGGATGGGGTGTCTAGGGGTGGGGTGGTGTCCAGGGGGGGTGTCCAAGGGGGAGGGGGGTGTCCAGGGTGTGGGGGTTGTCCAAGGGGTTGGGGGGGGGGCAGTCCAAGGTGGTGAGGGTGGGGGGATGTCCATGGGGGTGGGGGGGAGCTGTCCAATGTGGTGGGGGTTGTCCAAGGGGGTGGGGGGTATCTAGGGGGTGTACAGGGGGTGGGGGTTACCCAAGGGGGGTGGTGGATTTCCTAGGTGGTGGGGGGTGTCTGGGGGGTATCCATGGGGTGGGCGTGTCCCGAGGGTGGGGTGTCCAAGAGGGTGGGGTTATCCGGGGGGTCCAGGGGGTGGGGGTGTCTAGGGGGTGTGGTGGTTGTCCATGGGGTGGGGGTGTCCATGGGGTGGGAGGTTGTCCATGGGGGTGGGGGTGCCCAGGGGAAGTGGGGGGTGTCCAAGAGGGTGGGGGTGTCTAAGGGGGAGAGGGTGTCCAGGGGTGGGGGTTGTCCATTGGGGGGGGGGGGGGTTGTTCAGGGTGTGGGGGTGTCTAGGGGGGTGTGGGGTATGTCCAAGGGGGTGGATGTGTCCAGGGGGTGGGGTGTCTAGGGGGGCTGTCCAAGGGGGTGGGGGTGTCCAGGGGCGTGGGGGTGTTCAGGAGAAGTGAGGGATATCCAAGGAAGATTGGGGTGTCTAGGGGTGTGGGGTGTCAGGGGGGGCTATCTAAGGGGGTGGGGTCAAGGGTGTGGGGGGATGTATAGGGTGTGGAAGGGTGTTCAGGGGGTTGGGGGTTGTCCAAGAGGGTAGGTGGTGTCTGGGGGGTGTCCAGGGGTGGTGTCCACTAGGGGGGCTGTTCAGGGGGTGGGGGTGTCCCGGGGGTGGGGGTGTCCAAGGGGGTTGGGGGCTGTCCAGGGGGTGGGGGTTGTTCAAGGGGGTAGGGGGTGTCCTGGGGGTGGGGGTGTCCCAGGGGGTGTGGGTGATCTATCCATGGTGGGGGGCTATCCAAGGGGTGGGGTGGGGGTGTCTAGGGGTGTGGGTGTCTAGGGGGTTGGGGGTGTTGTCCAAGGGTGTGGAGGTGTCCAGGGTTGGGGGTGTCCAGGTGGGGGGGGCTGTCCAATGGGGGGTGGGTAGTCCAGAGGGTGGGGTGGGGGTGTCCAAGGGTTGGGGTGTCTAGGGTTGGTGGGGGTGTCCAAGGGGTGCGTGTGTCCAAGTGGTGTGGGGGCTGTCCAAGGGGTGGGAATGTCCAGTGGGGTGGGGTGTCCATGGGTGAGGGGTGTCTAGGGGGTGGGGGTTGTCCATGTGGGTGGGGTGTATGGGGGTCCATGGGGGGTGGGGCTATCCAAGGGGGTGACGGGTGACTAGGGGGTGTGGGGCTATCCAAGGGGTGGGGTTTCTATAGGGGTGGGGGTGTCTAAGGGGGTGGGGTTGTCCAAGGGTGGGGGCTATCCAAAGGGTGGGGGTGTCCAGGGGGTGGGGGGTTGTCCAGGGGGTTGTCTAGGGGTGGGGGTGTTGTCCAAGGGGGTGTCGGGTGTTCAGGTGGGCGTCTAGGGGGCAAGGGGTCTCCTGGGGGTGGGGTGTCCAGGGGGTGGGTTCTGTCTAAGGGGGGGTGTCCAGGTGGGTGTCTAGGGGGCAGGGGGTCTCCAGGGGGTGGGGTGTCCCAGGGGTGAGAGCTATCCAAGGGGGTGGGGGTGTCCTGGGGGTGTCTAGGGTGTGGGGGGTGTCCAAGGGGGTGGGGTGTCCAGGGGTGTGTGGGGGTTGTCAAAGGGGGTGGGGGTGTCCGGGGGGGTTGTTCAAGGGGTGGGGGTGTCCAGGGGTGGGGGATGTCCAGGGTAGTGGGTTGTCTAAGGGGGTGGGTGTGTCCAGCTGGTGTGTCTGTGGGGGGTGTCTAGGGGGTGGGGGAGGGCTATTCGGGGGGGTTGTCCAAGGGGTGGGGTGTCCAGGGGGTTGGGTGTCCAGTGGGGGTGGGGGCTGTCCATGGGGGTGGGGGTTTTCAAGGGGTGGGGGTGTCCAGGCGGTGGGGGCAATCCATAGGGGTGACTGTCCAGGGGGTGGGGGTGTCCAGGGGTGGGGGTGTCTAGGGTGGGTGGGTGTGGGTGGGGGTTGTCTAATGGGGTGGGGGTGTCCAGGGGGGTTGTCCAATGGGGTGGGGTGGGGGTGTCCAGGGGGTGTCAAGGAGGGTGTGGGGGTGTCCAAGGGGGTGGGGTATCTGGGGGTGTCTAGGTGGTGGGGGGTTTTCTAGGGGTGGTGGGGGTTGTCCAAGGGGGTGGGGTGTCCAGGGGTGGGGTGGGGGTGTCCAGGGGTTATGGGGGGAGGGGGGATGTCCAAGGGGGTAGGGGTTTCCAGGGGTGTCTAGGGGGGTGGGGTTCATCCAAGGGGTTGGGGTGTCCATGGGTGGGGGTGTCCAGGGGTGGGGTTTCCAAGGGTGTGGGGGCTCTCCAGGGGTGGGGCTGTCTAGGGGGTGTGGGGATATCTAAGGGGGTGGGGTGTTTGGTGGTGGGGGCTGTCTAAGGGGATGGGGTGTCCTGGGGTGTGGGGTTGTCCAGGTGGGGGGTGTCCAAGGGGGTGGGGGTGTCCTGGGGGTTGGGGTGTCCTGTGGGGGGCTTTCCAATGGGGTGGGGGTGTCTAGGGGGTGTGGGGGCTGTCCAAGGGGGTAAGGAGGTTGTCCGAGGGGGGTTTCAGGGGGTGGGGTGTCTAGGGGGTGGGGTGTCTAGGGGGTGGGGTGTCCAGGGGGTGGGAGGCTGTCCTAGGGGGTAGGGGTGTCCTGGGGGTGGGGTGGGTGCGGGGAGGAGGGGAGGGGGGAGGGTCCAGGGGGTCATCCAAGGGGCTGGGGAGGGGGTGGGGGTTGTCCAAGTGGGTGTGGGGTGTCCAGGGGTGTGGGGGTGTCTAGGGGGTGGAGGTGTCCAAGGGAGGGGTGAATCAATCACAGATATATTCAGTCACAGAAAATCATCAAGTCAAGTTTTATTATTTATAGATAAAGAAATAAATATAATGTGACCTACCTAATCACACATGTATTCAAGCACAAAAATCATCAAACATCACATTTCAGTAATTTTAGTCAAAAATGTAACGGATCAATATATCCTTCATCACCATCACTATCATCACCGTCATTATCATCCTCATCTCCATCCTCATCATTGTCCCCATCATCATCCCCACCATCCTTAGCACCCTCGTCCTCTCCCTTGTACTCCACCTCTACCTCCTCTTCACCCTCCACCTCCACCTCGGACTCCTCCTCACCCTCCTCCTCTGCCTCGGCCTCCTCCACTCCATCCTCCTCTGCCTCATCCTCCTCTCCTCCATCATCTAGAACGCCACTATAGCTTCCACCTATTACACCATATATATAATTCATCAACGGTATATATTCATCATAATATGTGATGGCCTTTGGTGGAAGTTTTGGACCTAAAAATTCCATCAGTTTCATAAATGTAGTGTTTTCCCTAGCAGATTATTATGCCGTCTCTATGGCCCTTTTTTCATCCTATTATTCCTATGCCTTAACCTTATGAAACTCGGTGGAACTATAACTTTTACATGAGGAGGGCCAATACCTCTTCATAACTATACTCTTCCCATGTTAGTAGCATACTCTTACAGGGTTCTCGACTCCCAAAACCTGATGTAAGTGATCATTTGGCCCAAAATTGTCAGGTTCTTGGGAATCAAGGGCATATAAAGCATCATGTTACAAATATAAATAGATTATTAAGTTACAAAAAAGATATTAAAATGTGAAATCAACAAATTAAAACTTACTATCTGCTGCTGAGTTGGTTTGTTAACCGCACTTCCATCTTTCTTCCTTCTAATCGAGCAAAATAGTTTTGCTTGAGGAACACATCCTTCAATATTAAATATTTTCCTCTAAAATGAAATTGAAAGTAGTAAACCATAATTATAAATAGGTTACCAATATTTAATTTCATAACTAAAATTATATGACAAATTTATCAATCTAATAAATTATGGAGGAAATAATAGAAAGTGCAAGTCGTAAAGAAAAATTATAAACAACTATCATACCTGCTTCCTCTCATGATTTGACATCATAGTTTTTCCTAATGTGTGAAAGTATTTTTTAGCATCAATGTTTTTTTATTTCTTCTGAATGATTCCTAAATAAAATTCAATAATACAAAAGATATTATTAATTAAAACATGAAAATTTTCAATTAAATACCTCAAATGTGATTAATACCTTAAACTAGATAGTGATCCAATGAGTAATCATATGTCGATGTTGTTCTATTGGACAATCATCCATGATAGGTACCGCCTATAACTTTATGCCAACTCTATCATGCTATCTAATATAAAACTCGTGATTATAGGCTCTCCAAATCTCACCTAAATCATTTAGACGTGCTAGCCATGCACCCCCACCATCGGGAAAATTAAACCGAAGTTGAAACCGAAATATTAATTCATATAAATAAAAGAATAATATATTTCATTAAACACAACAAATTTTTTTACCCATATCTCTGCTCAAGAATTATCCATGACTTCATTTTGAAAATGTCTTCGTGAGAGCGGGCTGACAGGAATGATGTCAGATTATTTGGAAAGAGTCACCAAAAACCTCCAACATTGTGGCACTGTTTTTTCAATCATTTGATTATCATTGTTGTAGTCCACCATCAACTGCGTGTGGTGGTTCCACACTACATGCATTCATGTATTCTCCCACCCCCACATCATATTAGTATATGTATCTATTATGAAATAAAAACAAATATTTTATCAATACATGTTATAATGAAAATAAATAATGGTATAATTTTTTTTAGGGTTTTATAGATATACCTATGACAGTCTGATCAATGGGCACAGCTGGATATGAAAAAACTGAAGGAACACCCTATAAAGGTTGAGTGGGTCCCAATTTATACTCCGTAGGGATAGACTGTGGCAGATCAGGAGTCTAAGAAGATGGAATATAGAATCTCAGATTTAAGGAAGTAGAAGTTAAAGAAAATGGCACAAATGGATGGTCGAATGTTAGATGGGGAGTGGGAATCATCATCGGATATGGTAAAGATGGGTGAGGAAACTCATATGTAAAGGGTGGTGAAAACATGAGAGGCCTAAATATCTCGTGTGACCCTAAAGACACACCAGGATCAGAATGTGGGATAAATGGTATGTCAGTGGGAGGGGCATGGTCTAATCGGGTACACCGACTAGATCGCCTAACTCTCATACCACACCCCCCCCATACGAACACACTGAGTACTGGGACCACTACTAGGGTACTCATCAAATAATTATCGCCTAAGATGTGGATCCTGCAAAAAAAATTAAAAAGAATTAATCACATTACATTATTTATTATTTAAATATTTATTTCAAATAAAATACTCACTACAGGCACTAATGTTGGAACGCCCATCTCATTCATGCAAATATTTTTGTACATCATCCTTTTCTATCACCACTCTTAAATTGGTTGAATTTCCTACATTTGAAATGAAATATGGAAGTAATTAGAAAGTGATAACTAATGTGTAACCCAAAAAACAAAATATATGAGAGGGAATAAAAAGATTAATGGATAATTTAACTATCAATTGTTTTAGGTAAGCTTGAATGAATATATAATGAATTCAATAAATCATAAAATATTTAACAAAGAAATATAATTTTGAGTAGGATGGTTATTTACTAAGTGTCACCAATCTATTAAAATCATGGAACATTGATTCTAAGTCTTTATTTTACTCAACAACCAAGAGAGAGAGCATACTGAATTATGCCTCTAGATAATTCAACAATTTATATATTATGAATGATTAAACCCTTAAGATGGATGTAAATAATGATATAAACATATGAACAAGGATAAGATATATATCAGATTCATAAGGGGTAAATCACTTGTCAAAATTAAGGAAATTTTAATTTGTTTAGCCTAGGTAGATGATGTAGGTTTCTATACATGTTTTTCATAAGAAGAAAACCCATCATGTTAATTATCTGGTGAAATGTTAAAGAGAGGTATTAGATTTGTACTAATTTTTTACATGGTCAATATATCATTGAATTGTTCACTAAGTTAGAAATTTTGGTTTCATATGTTTGAATACAGTTCAATTCCAAATTATAAAATGGAATTCAAATAGAATTTCAACCAATAAACATTGAAAATTCACATAATAGTAAAGTTAGATACAACATATTTATAATAAATATTATATCAATTTTAATAGTACCAACCTTAACAACCCAAGTCGAGCTAAACCAAAATAATTGAAAACATGGATGGATGATTCTATATATTTCCCACCACAACTTCAGGTTCACAATCAACTTTTACAATTGAGATATTGGAGTAATCAAAAGTAATAAATGGATCATTTCTAATGGTAGTAGGGATGGTGTCAATTCCATCATCACCATCATAAAAAATATTTCTTGGAATTACTTCAATAATGACACCAAATTTAGGTCGAAGATGGTATTTGACATAAAAAAACTTGTTTCTCCATTGATTCCAATACATATAGTTCATCGGTAGCAAGAGTGAGAGGCATATCAATTATTCGAAATCCATAATCATCAATAAATGTGTCATGCCTCATCATCAAATAAAACCACTGGCATTTCATCATCATGACTCGTCCATTAGAGTAATAATCCAATATTATTATTTTTTCAATGACTTCATAATAACCTACATTTTCAAATCATGGTCCACTATCTGATGAACTAGCATAATAGATTGTTGTGGATGTTTCCATAACACTATCATGTTGTGCTCTCGTATTCTTTGCTTGTTTAGTGATAATAAATATGTACCCATTGATAAAAATCGATTTACAATCATGAACCACAGTATTATGACCAAAAGACAAAGCTCTTATTTCCTTAGTGACAGAGTCAGCAGGAAAACTCAATAACTAAAATACAAATGGATATTAAACTTAATTAAATATTGATTTAATAATTTTAAATAGTAATATTTTTACCTTCAATTTTAACCAAGCAGAAAACTCTTTGTTATGAAAAGTCTCCCTTCTTATCAAAGATAAAGAACGATGATTTTTATTTATCATTGATTTATGTGTCTCATAGATAAAAATATGAATTGTTTAATAGATATATATATGTAAGATATGCATATTAAATTTACTGACCTGATGTAGTCATCGAATAAATCACAGTTTTACAGAACTGTGTGATGTGCCATCTACGGCACTTTAAGGATTAATGTCTACAAGGCATATGATCTAGGAATTCCTCCAGTTTGAAGAAGTGATAAAAAACAGGGTTAAATTTTCTCATACTGTTCTTCTTCATTTCTCATTGGTCTATAAATTCTTATAGTAAGATCAGAAAAATACATAGAGCATAAATTTATAAATTCTTGAGCCAAGTAACTGTTCATTATAGAATCTTCAAAATGATTCTGGTTTCGGACATAATATCTTAATGTTTACATATTTATTTCAGTTGGATACATCCAACAAAAAGAAATAGTTCATCTGAGAAGTATTTTAGTTGGAATATGTCTAGTTAGATGTATCATGCAAGTGAAAAATGATGGAAGAAATATTTTTTATAACTCATACAAAATTAATGGGGCATCTGCCAATATTTTTTTAAAGAAAGGCTTGAAAAAATTCTTATCAAAAATATCTCTAATCAAATGGAACAACCAAATAACATCCACCCTTATATTATTAGACAAAAGATGATTGATTGGTATTGGAATCGACTCATACAGAAGGATGTGATAATCATGAGTCTTCAAATATTTTAGCTTCAACTCTCTTCTGTTGACCCGTTTAGATATATTGCTTCAATACCCATCAAGAAATTTAATAGTCTCTAGTATTTCAAAAAAAATATTCTATAGGTGTCATCACATAATCATCACATGGAACATGCCATTTATTTACATTGATATGCACAGGATGAAATTCTGTTCTGATTCCCCAATCCACTAAGTCACGCCGAGACTGTAAATCATATTTTGTCTTTCCCTTAACATTTAGAAGAATCAAAAGAAAAATTTCACATATATTCTTTTCAATGTGAATTACGTACAAGAAATAAATTAACAAACTAGTTGACCAATAAGTAAAATAAAAGAATATACTCCTCTTCTTCCAATTGTAATAGGTTTTAGTTGAAACATTCTTTCTATTTCCATATTTCATTTGACCCATTCTGAATGAAAAACTAAAATCTATCAATTCACTAAGAACATCAGTTCCAGACATACGCTGAGGTGAATCATCGGTCTCCATGGTATTTTCAAACCTTCAACGATTATTTCTATATAGATGGTTCATTGGAAAGAATCATCAATATCACATAAAACTGAAACTACAATGATATTTCAGTATTCTAGATCGTGTATTTTTCATACAAACACGACATGATAGTTTTCCCTTTTTGATCCATCCAGACATCATTGCATAAGTAGGAAAATCATTGACCATCCACATAAGTGCAGCAAGCATCTAAAATATGTCTTTTGAACATGCATTGTATGTTCACAAACCCACGTACCAAATAAGTTCCAACTCCTTTATTAAAGTTTGAATGTATATGTCTATATCATTTACTTGATTAGATGGTCCAGATTTGAGTATACTCATGAAAGTGAAAGGTTTTTCATACACAGCAATTGGGGAAGGATATAAATGTGTTTAAAAACCGGCCATGTGTTGTGTGAAGTAAGAATCTTCCCAAACAGATTAAAACCATCACATGAAAGACCCAGCCTCACATTACGCACGTCAGCTGCAAAATCAGGATATCGAGCATCAAATCATTTCCATGTAAATATATATATAGGGTGAACCAACTCATCATTAGTATTCTTTCTCTCAGTATCATGTCATCAATTTTTTATTGATATTTCATCCGACATAAAAACGATTCTAGAGTCCGGGGTTTAATGGAAAGTGTCACATTACTTTCTATGGCACACGGGATGATGTTCTATCAGCTTTTGTCTTCTAGCAGGATGTGACACATTTTATACAATCATTTCATTCAGCATTTTCCTCCAAAAATAAACTTCAATCTTTCGGGCAAGCATTAATTTTTTTTCTTGAAAATGCATGTTCCTCAACTAACTTCCATTCCATATAGTGGTTTGAGGGAATATCTACATCATCTGTAAGTGTTTCCTTCAAGAAGGTAAGAATTTAATCGATGAAAGTATTAAAAATATCATACATAGTTTTCCCATGAAACAATCGGATTAAAAATTCCATCTTTTTCATTTTACCACATTGTCGATATACTGGAGTTGTGGCAGCATAATTCAATTTTTTCACCCTGAAAACATCATCATTTTCATTATACGCATCATGTGTGCTCAGATAAATGTCTTCTTGGGTCGGAATTCTTTATTTTTCATGATGATGAATAAATGGAAACCAGTCATATAACAAATTCTCTAATATAGTCCTCTCAATTGGATCATCAACAATTTGATATTTAATTTTCTCCCCATTGTGATACCACACATATTAGTTTGCTTGAAAATCATATTTTTTTTATGTGGTAGATGACTTCATCATGGCTCAACGAAGGTCTTCCAACACAATTTTAATATGGGAAGTGTATGTGACCACTATTTGAAGCATTGTGAAATGAAAAATCTAATAATATCCTTAAATGGTTTTGAATGTTTCTTGAGATTCGATCGGTTTCATATATCCAACTTCTATCCATTCTATAAAAAAATTGTTATAAGTCATTTCGTCAAAAGTAATTCAATAAGATTTAAGTTTCATCAAAAATATATTTAAGTAAACGAGAATTGTTCACTTTATATGAAACCATAACTGACACACTACTCTATATGAGAATAATAATATAAAAGACAACAAAATTTTATATTTATAACAAAATATATTTTAAGAACTATACATGAGTGTACAAGATCATGTACACTTGTGGAGGAGAATTATTCCGAAGTTGAGTAAATTTTAGATCGAAGAAATTTTATATTTTAGTAAATTATTTGAGTGATATTCATAATAACTATTCTAAATAAATGGGACATATAGTCTGAAAATGATGGTAAAAAGTTCCTTAGGGATTGTAACATCATGGTCATACATGTGGATCATGATCAAAGAAAGATTAAAATAGAACTAAGAGGAGTTTGATGTCATAATATGAAGGTTCCATGGGGAAAAGAAGCATGATTCCATGTACATGGAGATTTTTAATGATGATATTGAAATTTATTTTCCAAATGGGATCATCTATCCCCATTTTAGATATCAATAAAAGAAGGGGATTCTAGTTGATGTAGTGAATTAATCCAGGGTTGATACCGTATTATTAAAACAATGTGAAGATATACTTATTCAGTTATGTGTGCCTAAATTTGAGATGAAATGTGTTTTGTAATTTTTTTCATTTATCACATACAAGAGGACACTAACCATGTATTTGAAATATTATATGAGAATGGATACTAACCATATATTTGAGATAAAGGTTCCATTATGTCATCATCAATAATAGAGGCTAACAAATTAGGTTCATCCTCTAACATTGTCTTTAAAACATATAACCAATCATGTTTTTGTTGGGAATCCTTCAATATGTGTACCCTAGAAGGGAGGCAGGCCTTAGAACATTGTGTCATAACCATATGGGAGTCTGTTCAGACATGAAATATTATTGGTATTAAAATAGAGTAATTCCCTATGTTTGAAGGTGATCTAAAAGAATTAATATGTAAATTTGAACACTATGGGTGTTACACCATCATGCATTAATCATGTAATAATACATATTAGTAGAGAAGATGATTAAAACCATCTTCTAAATGGATCACTCTTCCCAAAAAATGGAGGGGTAAGAAACCCGGTGAAGGGGAATTAATCATCAAGATGAGTTGATGGGGTTGATATGACAACGGTGGTTAAGATCAAGATAATATATTTGGTTGTCACTCAATATATCATGTAATGGAAATCAATCCAACATAGTTATTTAGGAATGAAGAAGTAAGAGACCAACACTATAAGAGGGGATTTCCTCTTGAGTGAATATGACAATATGTATTTATAGTTTAATCATGACACAGGAAGACATTGTCTATAAAATGTAAGGCTATGTAGTTAAAACCAAAGTTGGTGTAGTTTAATTTCATGCATCCAGATTGTTGATCACACAATTTAACATCATACAATAAGGATTATGTGACATACAATTTAAGACTATATAGTTGGGACCACATGTAATGTAGTTTAAGGTCATGTGATGAGAACCTATTCTACATAGTTTATAATTATGTGGAATGGACTTTGGATATGTATATTAGCTTATTATAGTGAGGATGTTGTGTCAATGTGAAAATTATTTAAATTTCTTTTTGATAACCCTTTCAATGTTGGAAGGTGTGATATAATCCCCATTCATTGTTATCAACAAATAAGAACCATTGGAGTAAACCTTGTGAACGGTAAAGGGGACCTCCCATTTGGTCTCTAACATTGATTTTTTCCTTCTACATATCATTGGTGTTCTCAATGACAACACCAAGTCACCCTAGATGAGGGAGAAAATGAAAAACTATTTTTTCAATAATCAGGCCACTTGGATTTAATAGTCCTTGAGGCATTGTAGTGATTAGTGCCTTCTTTGATCAAGGTATTCCATTTTGGTTAAATATAATCAATACCTTTTTTTAGTTTCAACTGATCATAGGTATTTTTACAAAGTAATGGAAGCTAAACTAAAATTGAAAAAACTGCTCCTGCTCTATATACCATGGAGTAAGGAGTCATCTAAATAAAATCTGGAGTCATCATATGATATTCTCACATGGAATTGGAGAGATTTTTAGGAAAAATCTTCTTATTCTGGTCCACTAAATTATTTATAATATCATATAGGAATTTGTTGAATTCTTCAATATTTCCATTCTCTACTACATGATAGTGGGAAGTATGGGGGGATAGATATTGTATTTTGTGCATAGCTACTTCAACATGGTAGCTTGTAAATTAGTATTATTGTTTGTGAGGATGGTTTAAGGGATCCCAAATCAATAAATATTGTGGGATTCCGTAAACTTGATCATAAACTAGGTATTTAACTCTTTAAGGGAAATAGATTCAACCCATATTGAAAATAAATTGGTCAGGATGTTACTAGTGGGTATGACCCAATTATTTTAATCTCCTATGTAGTAAAGGGACAATAATAACCTGAATAATGGATAATATTTGGTGAATAATGCATGAATTTGGAACGTATGAAACTTCTTATTGAATTCTATGTTTTTGTAAACCATGTTGGGCCAAAAGTTTCCCAGTCTTTAGATATGGTGGGAGATATTCAATCTTTAATAGTGATCTCTCTATGTACCAACATGTACCAATTTCAAAACATGAGTAATTTTCTTTCATTGGATATAACCGATAAGGATTCCCACAAATATGTATATGTAGAGGACTCACTCTAAGTTGGTTCCTATATATATGGTAAAATTGTATTCCCTTTTATAGACTTATTCTCACTCAACTAAGTCTGTGAGGGGCATCCCATGTTATAGGTACTCGATCAAGGGAGTACACTAATTCTATAGTTCTTCTATCATAGGGGAATTTAAGGGATTATCTTGAGGAGGACTAATTCTAACCTAATTTACCTATTTCCCTTATATATCAAGAGTAGGGGTGTTCACCCTTCAATGTCTCACAAGGATGAATATTTAATCCTGATATGGATTGGAAAGTGACACAAACAGATTCTTTAATGATTATACTCAACCATTTTGAGACATTAGGACATGAGATGCCATTTTATTAATGGGTAATTGTGACATAAAATCATGGATTCACTTTAGTAAAGGTAAAATATATTATTTTTCAATAAAATAGTCAATTATGATATGTTTGAGGACCTTCTCAAAGTTTCCCTTAACATATAGTCATAAAACCTAGATCTCATGGGTCATATTGAGACCAGTGATGAGGGATTTATATTGAACCTCATTATTGGTTTATCACTATAAAAAAGGAATGAGTAAGACAATATGTACATTGAGTGAGTGATAAAGAAAACTCTCTGGATAACCCTATTGAGTTTAGGGTTATTCTTCTTTTTGTCGGTTAGACTCCAGGTGAAACGGTCAAAGTGGATCTTCCAACATGGCTATGCTTCAATAATGGAGAGAATGAAATCATCTAGAAAGTTAACTTCAAAGTGAAACTCCTTAGAGGTTGGATGTGTGAAAAGTAATTCCACCAATGCCTTTCCCTTGAAAACCTTCTAAAGAATGAACATAATATCAAACTGCTAAAGGATCAATTCCCACCATTCCAACTATCTAGTCGGTATAGGATAGTCGAGGATATAATTTAGTGGGTCAAATGGGAGACCAAATGTATCTCATGATACAGAAAATAGTGGTGAAACTTCTAGAACATCAAGACCAAGCCAAGGTAATTCTTATCAATATGATAATATCTATTATTAGTTTCAAGAATTATGTGACTAAGAGAGTATATAATTTTCTCTTTTACTTCATTATTCTATAGAGATATGAGAGTGTCGATGGAACATTCCATGATGTTCATATAAAGTACCAAAAATTTCTCATTGATAGGTGGAATCATAATCATGGGATGCAAAAAATAATTATTTATGTCGTTGAATGCGGTTTGGAACTTGTCATCCCACTAATAAGTGATGTCTTTCTTCAATGTATTAGAAAATGGGTTACATTATCCTTCTATATTGGTGAAAAAATTACAAATATAATCTAGGTGGCCTTTAAGTTCTCACCTCTATCACATATATAATATATGGGTAATTTCAACAATGTCCTTGATCTACTCTAGTTCGATCCTGAAACCTCTGTATCTGATAATGAAGTTAAAAAATTTCCTAGATGTTACCTAACATTTTCTTGTTATGGGGAGTAGAAAAATTAGTTATTTATCCTAGGTTTAATGTAGTTATAGTGGTAACCCTAGGTTGTTCCTAGAGGTTAGTTCCTAAATTAATTTTTCAGATTTCATTGGAGTTAGAAAAGGGGGTGTTTTGAGATTATTTGATTTTGAAAATAGTTGAAGGTAATAAAGTAAGAGATTTAAATAGTGATATGAGAAGGGTAACTGGTTCAAGGTTGGTATTATAATTGTAACATTATTAGAGTCTCTAATTTATTCAAATATTCCTTTTATTAACTTATAAGTGAGAGGATCCATGAACCCCTCCCCTCCCACCCTTGGTTAAATAGTGTTGGTGAGAATATTCCTTATTAAAATCCTAGTATGGTCTAACCTTCTTCCCATGTGTGAGATAGTTACAGTGAATCACCCACAATTGACTTAAGAAATACCCAATCAAGTATTGTTATTCCAAAAAAATCAATAGTTTCAAATAACCCTTCCACATGTACTGATAATAAATGATTACTTTTCTACTTAGAACGGGTCTATTCAATCATATATAGACCCAAAATAAGTGGATGGACATGATGGATCATTAACCAAAATAATAAAAGATAGATAGAATTTAAATTAAACACAATCACATTTAATAATAAGAACTAATTATAAGTATTCAAACCAATTTTCAAAATACATAGAACTTATTCATTAAGGTGAAAATACTCAAGAATTACAAAAGGAAAACCTCTCCTTTCCCCTTCACTTAGATGTTTACCCCTATGTATGAAGTGTAATTGAGATTAATGGGTAATAAAGGGATAATAAAGAACTAAGAAAATGGAAAATAAAAATCATCATAACTTTATCTTGTGAACACACTAGTATTTATCACTCTCTCCCTCTCTCCTAACCTTTTAATGGAGGTGGAGACACATTTTATAAAGAAAATGTGAGGTATAATTTACCTCTATTTTTTCTATTGAGTTTGAATGAAATTTCATCACAATTGGAGGCCAAATATTTTTAGTTTGTATTCTATAAAGTTGTAATAATTTTTTTTTCAACCCACCCACAAAATTTGAGATCGATGTGAAACTTTTATAAAAATTATCTTTGAATTACAAGAGAAATATTTTTCTAGTTAATTAGATAGTTCATTATTTCCACTTTCACACATCCATTTACTATGAGGACCAAGATGATAAAGATAATTATAGTATTTAGGAATTATCTTTTGTTGTTAAGGAATTTTAAGAGGAAAATAAATAACTTCACTTTTTATTTGGTAAAAATTAGGATGACCATTGTATTCAAGAAATTGGACTCACAATTGTTAAGAAAGTTCATCCTATTGTGAATTTTTTTTCTAAATGAAAAGATTCATCGGACACATCTCAGGTTTGGAATGGAAGGGACGATCACAATAAGGTTTTGCCTCATATTTTTCCTGACTATGATGTAAATATGATGATGCTTTATTAATCTTTTATTTCTCATAAATCATAAGTGAGTTGTAAATAATTATGAAGTAATATTTATGGAAGAAATGTGTAGAAAAAGATCACACCAATCATATTTGGGATGAGAAGGAAAGCAAATTGTTGCAGAGTAAGATATGGAGGTTATAGTACTTTCCTTGGAAATTTATATGATGCTAAAGATAATCTAAAATGTAATAAAAGTCATGAAGGAATTAATGATACAAGTTGAAGGTTGTGAAAGAAGAAAGTTGATGAATCTCATTTTTCCGGTCTGAAGATCATCATAATGAGTTCATCAAATTCAATTTTTTTTAAAGATAGGAAGGTTTTTGGAAAATGAGAGAAACCAAAGGTACTGGTTTTCAGTCAGACCAAAACCTAGAAGATATAAATCTGTGGAGAATGAAGTTTATTGTTATAATATTTAGAATAGAAATAAGAACTCTGACTTGTTTTCAAATTATTTTATTAGTTGTTTCAAGATCCATCGTATCAGAGTTGATACTGATTCATCTTTATGAAGAAAAGAAGAAGTAAAAGCAGTAGAATTACTTTTTTCAAATGGGTCAAGAGAATAGATAAATGATAATATATTGTATTACATTTGTCTTGATCATAATGAGGTATATCATAATGACAATCAGAATCATAATCATATATATTTTTTGTTTTCTTCATCTGGTCTAGATAAACGCAATGAAGTAATTGTATCGAGCAAAAGAAATAGAGAAATGAAATCGGACTATGGTTTAAAAAGAATATTAAATTTGTCTATTTCTTCATATATTAAATTAGTATGAATCATTAAAATGAAAGAATATTTTTTAGGAATTTAGAATTGGTCTATTGTTTGTGAAGAAATTATAAAGAAGAGTTGAAGTTCTTTGAATATTCGAGAAGGTTCGAGATGGAATGAGAAGTGTTGAGAGGCATTGACGAAGTCATAAATGTATCTAAAATTAAAGGAAATATTTAAATTCAAAAAAATTGGTTGTGTGAGAAATAATTTTAGAATCCCGTCCAAACCACATTTGGGTCACCTATAAAGGGTGAAAAGTACATTTTACTTTTTTAACTAAAGTATTATTCACATAAAAGAAGAGAGAAGGTGGATCTCTAGATAGAAAAAGGGGTTTCAGATTCATTTTTTCTTAAATAATTCATGTCAGATAGAAGAGAAATGAGAAGAGACAATATTTTTAATGTATTCAACTAATCATCATATTAAGATGATCATTGTATTCATATGATCATCTAATTAATCGGATTATTGTATCGGACTGGATAATCAGATTAGGTAAATCATATTTGCTTTTCCAGACTAAGGAAAAAAGTGTTCAGAATTGTCTCAACTATATTTTTAAAATAATATATTTTTCGTATTGAGTAATCAAACTAGGAAAATTAGACTGGGAAATCAGACTAATTTTTATAATGAAGTCCAGAAAGTTATTACCAGCTTCTGGGTAAGAATGTGAAGAATTATTTTGAATTTTTTTTTGTGAAAGTTGATAAAGAATGATCATAACATGTTTTTTTACAAAACTTTGTATTACATCATTTATTCTAGAAACAGCACATACACTATTGAATTGTTTTCATAATGCTACACGAGTGAAATGGCATATCATACTCATTTTATTCCACACAAAAGGATTTTTTTTCTAGTGTATTGTTTGGTATTAGATCATTTCCAAACCATACCAAGGACGTATCTATTATTTTTGAATAGTGAACCTTGTAAATTATTGTATTCTTATGGATGTGTATTTGGATTGTTTTCAGTAGATAAAGAAGTATTTAATAAGAGACAAAGGTTGTTTCATTAGAAAGGAAACATTAAAGAAAAATATATCACCAATTCACCCCTCCCATACAAATCTCTTGACTAGGAAATTATAATTGGTATCATATCTGAATTTTCCCTTCATTTATTATTTGCTAATGTTTTGAAGAGAAGTTGATAGAGAATTTTAAATGTGTCAACAATAAAGGAATCCAAAATTTTTATGGTAATAATTATCATATCTATAAGGATATAATGTTTCCTTATCTTATGTCTATTGGATATGATGTTCTTGAAGATACAATAGATGGTTTTCCTCCTATTGATGAGAAAGTTCCTCTTATATCTACTGATAAGAAGAATATTGAGATTGATGAAAGGGACAAGAATTTTTTATTATTATCACTTTCTAAAAGTGAATTATTAAGGATAAAGGGTATTGACATAGAAAAAGTTATTTTGGATAAGTTCAAAAAATATATAAAGGTAATACGAAAGTTAAGAAGGAAAAAATAAAAATATGGAGTCCGAAGTATGAATATCTGAAAATGTGTGAGTATGAATATATAGCGGAATTTTTTACCAGGGTAAACGCCGTTTTTGGCACTATCAAATGTCTTTCTAAAAATCTATAAAATTATACACTTGTTGGAAATATTTTAAGAATACTTCCTGGAAATTTTATTGTTAAAGTTTCTTCATTGGATGATAGAGATCCTAAAAAATTGTCTCTAGATGATTTTCATAGCACTCTTAATACTTATGAAATGAGAAGGGAGAATTCTATAAATAGGAAAAATTTGATAGAAAAATGTCTTTCAAGGATACTGAGAAAGAAAATACAAAGAATATTATTTTTGATGAACAAGATGGTGATTCTAATTCTAAATATGATGAATGTAAAAATCTTGGTGATATTTTATCCTTTTTCGAAAAATGTGAGAAGAGATACAGGTAAATATAAAGGGAAAATTCTTATGAAATGGTTTGAATGTGGATTTTTTGGGCACTTTGTGGCTAATCGTCCTCGAAGAAAGAAAGAATATGATGGAGATGAAGATGAAAAAAGGCCAAGAATATTATAGAAGAAATAGGGTGATGAGGAAAAATCCTTTATAATAGGGAAAGATAAAACGTTTTTTAAATTCAAAAGAAGAAGTTTCTTATATAAATATGAAGAAGAACAGAATAGTGATGGTGAATCTAAAAAACTGTTGAGTATATTGAGGAGAATAATTTTATTACAATAATAAATAATTAATAATTCGAAATCATTAGTTCTAAATAAGAAGAAACATAATTATAATATTATCTAAAATAATAATTGAAAGAATGTCTAAGAAAGATTGGAATGCAAGAGAAAGAAATCAATAAGTTTAAAAATGAAATTTCATCAACAAACAATCAAGATTATTTTCCTAATGAGATAGTTATGTGGGTGAAAGAAAATTTTGATTTAAATAAATATCTTGAAGAAGAAAAGAATCATTATGAATATCAAGAAGTGAAGCTAAAGGGAAAAAAAGAAGAGTTGGCACCTGTCCAACAAAAATTTTCTAAAGATGAATAGAGAAGTACAAGTTTTAAAAAAAAATATCTCTGTAGTTGGTGAAATTTATTGCAAGAAAAAAATAGAGAAGGATAAAAAAATGTTTCCGTAAAAGTTTGAAAATAAAGATGGAATTTTTTCTGAGAATAATAGAGATAGGAATGTTATGTATGTGTCCAAGATTAACAAAGTAGAGAATTCAGTGGTTTCTAAAAACCATGAGTCCAAAAATGTTTCTAAAAATTATGAATATGCAAATGTTTCTATTACTTATAGTTATGATAAAGACAAAAATAAAATCAAGATAAAAAAGAATATTCTGATTGATAATGGAAAGGTTGGTTGTTCATATAACAATGACAAATAGGTTACTGAGAAACATGTTCTTAGCTCTAGTCAGAATAGAATTTTCAGATGAAAATATTATATCTATGGATACTACTAGTTTTTTGGAGGATTCAAACATACATAAAATATGTGTTAGTTCAACAAAAAACATTAATATTATTCCATATATTATTGAAGACAATGTTTTATGGTGATTCAATCTCCTCAAATAAAGAAATTTGAGAAAATTATTTTGAAGAAACCTAAGAAGGTTGGTGTAAAAGTTGAAAATATTTTCCAAACCTTGGAAACTATTTGTGAAATGTGTGAAAAACCTATTTATCTTGAAAAAATGATGTCTTTTTTATTACCAACACAAAAAAAAAGTTTTTTGGAAATTCTCAGAAGTTGTAAGTGAATAAATAAAATGAGATAAAGAAATAAAAATCACTTATTGTTGAAATCACTCTAAATGCTACAAAAGAAGAATGAACTTGGATTATTGATAGTGAGTGTTATTATCATATGATAGGATATTAAAAGTTATTGAATAATGTGAAAGACTTTAAATAAGGAACAATTACATTTTGAAATGATGAATCCATGAGAATAAAAGGTGTTGGATCATCCATTATTGGAAAAGAAATCTTGAAATCCAAGAAATATTTATATGTTAATGTCCTGATACACAGCCTTATGAGTGTTTCAAAACTTTTTTATGTAGGCAAAAAAGTTATTTTCAGAAAATATGGGTTTTTTGTGAAAATTTATGAAGATGAAAACACAGTTACCAGAGGCCATCGAACAAAAGGAAACTTGTTTCGAGTTGGTGAAATACAAAACTCTTGTTATTTGAGTATGGTGGAATAGAATTAGTTGTGTCATGAAAGGTTGGGGCACATCTGTAAAAGAAACATGAGTATGTTATCAAAGTGATATAGTGTCTGAGATATTCATATTTTTCCTAGAATAAGATATTGGTGTTTCACTATTTCTCATAAAGGAAAGATTAAAAAACATGCGCATAAGGAAGTTGAGATTTGTTCAAAAAAAACCCTATAACTTATTCATTCTGACATTTGTGGTCGAATGGGAAAATAATAAAAAAATAGAGATAAGTACTTCATCACTTTCATTTATGACTTTATTCACATTACTTGTGTTATGTATGTGAAACATAAGTTATATTACTTAAAAATGTTTAAATGTTTCAGGAGGAAAGTTGAGAAGGAATGTGAGTATTCAATGAATAAGTTGAGAACGGATAATGATGGTGAGTATAAGAGTGAATAATTTGGAAGATTTCTTGAAAATAAAGGAATTATGCATGGGTATAATTCCCTATAAACTCTTAAAAAATGGGGTCTCTAAAAGTAAAAATAGAAGTTTGGTGGAAATAGGGAGAACTATGTTTCTTGAACATGGACTTTCTCATTACTATTAGAGGCAAGCCATGAGTATTGATGTGTATATCCAAAACTGATGTTTTTACAGGAAAAGATCATATATGAATCCATATTAAATTTTTTATGGAAAACCTTTAATTTTTAAACACTTTAATGTTTTTAGGATTCCATGCATTATAAAAAACAAAGGTGTAAATCTTGGAAAGTTTGGGTACAAAGGTGAAGATGGAATTTTTCTTGGTTATGATCCATAAGGAAGAGGATAAATATGTTTCAATAAGGAAACAAGAATAATTATTTATTCTATTTATGTGAAAGTTATTGTAAAACCTGAGGAAGACAAACATACTTAGGATGATAAGGAATTTGACTAGGGTAAGGGAATTTTTGTTAACATTTCTGATAAAGATATAGACAATTGTGATCATACTCAATAAAAATAACCACACTCATCTATTTTCATTGATGAGAAAGAATCTCAAAAATATCATCCCAAACCGAGGAAGAAAATGGAAACTTAGAACATTATTAGTGATCAACATTAAAAGGTTCCAACAAAAGAACAAAAAATTCTATTACACATACTTTTTTGTATTCAAAAGTTGAGTCGAATGATGTAAAGGAGGATTTTCAGTATCTGGAATGGGTTCAGGACATGAATAAAGATTTGGTTTATATATAAAGGAATGATACATGAGAAATCATACCTAAACCATAGAACAAAAATATTATAGGTACAAATTGATTTTTCTAGAATAAGATGAATGAATAAGGAGATGTTATAATAAAAAAAGAAATATTAGTGTGAAAAGGTTACTCACAAATTGAAGATATTAATTTTGATGAAACTTTGGCTCAAGTGACAAGGTTAGATACAATTAAATTTTTTCTTGCTATTGTGGCACAACAAAGTTAAGATAATTTTCAAATCGATCCACATTTTTGAATGGGGATCTTGATGAGGAGGTTTATATTTAACAAACTTGTGAATTTGTTATTGGTAAAGATGAAATTTATGTTTACATATTAAATAAATCCTTGTATGGGATGAAACATGCTCTAAGGGTATGGTATTCTAAATTGGATACTTTCTTAAGGAAGATAAGTTTTTAGAAAGGAAGAGTTTATATAAATCTTTACATCAAATAAAGTTAGGTGTTTTCCCTCATTATAATTATTTATATTGATCATATTATATTTGATAAGAATTATGAAAGATCTTGTGAAAGATTTTATGATGAAATGAAAATTTTGTTTGAGATGGCCATACTGGGAGAAATGAAATACTTTATTGGGTTACAAATTTTTCAAAAGAAGAAACACATTTTTATTTATCCATAAAATTATGCTAAGGAAATTCATAAGAAGTTTAGCATGGAAAGCTCAAAATATATCTCCATAATGATTTCATTGTGAAAAAAGATTTCTAAAGATAGATATGTCAAGTAAGTTGATCAAAAATAATTTTGGAATCTGATTGGATGTTTTTTATATTTGACTGCCTCAAGAACCAAAATTGTTTATATGGTTACCTTAGGTGAATTATTATTGAGTGATCCTAAATAATCAAATTTACTTGTCGGAGAAATAATTATCATATACATAAAGGACACAAATATTTTTGGAATCGGATATGATAACTCAGAGAGTATTGATTTTTTTGGATATTCATATTCTAATTGGGAAGGAAATGTTAATGATAGAAGATCCACATCTGGTGGATTTTTCTTTCTGGTATTAGTTAGCATAAAAAGAAACATAATTTATTAACTTTTAGTAATGACAAATCTGAGTATGTTGTTGCGACTCAAGCCACTACCCAACTTATGTAGATGGAAACTCAATTAGAAGACTTACTTGTCGAAGTGAAGTAACCTTTACTCTTGGGTTGTGATAATCAAAGTTAAATCAATCTTAGAAAGAATATAATATGAAATTATCACTCAAAACATTTTGATATCAAATATCCTTTAATCAAATAACATGAAAATAATAATGAATTGAAGCTGTAGTATGTTCCAACATCAGAACAAGATGCTGATATTTTCACAAATGATTTACAAGAGGAACATTTTTCTAAATTGAGGCTGACTATGGGAGTCTAACCTATTTATCATCAAGGTTGAGGTATGTGTTTCTGACCCCTCTCTTATCTTACCTTTGTATAGTATTTTCAAGGGGCATAATTGTTTTATAAATCTATTTTTATAGAAGCATGTAAAATGGGGGAGTTGTGGGAAAGTTTTTAATTCATCATTATAAGTGTGTGAAATATTCTAAATATTTATTAGAGTTGTTGTAGGAAAAAAATGTATATTCTAGGAAAGCTGAAAAGATGAGGAAGAAAAGATGAGGATCACTACATTTGGAAATCATGGATTTTCTATCAATAATTCTTGTTTCTTATAATGAGTTTGCTCATGTAGGCGTAGAATTATTGATAAGTAATCCACTACTTAAGGATACAAAGTTTAGTGATTTATAAATCTTGGTTGACAAAAAAATCCAAAGGGGAAGATTTTTAGGTCCAAGATGGTAAGGATGACTATAGTTTTCAAGAATTAACTTTCTCTATTAAGGAAGTTTAAGAAGAAAAGAAATCACATCACTTTTTATTTGGTGAAAATTAGACTGACCATTATATTCAAGAAATTAGACTTAAATGGTCAAAAAATTCCATCATATTGAGACTTTTTTCTCAATGAAAAGATTTATCCGACTCATCTTGGGTTCGGAATGGAATAGATGATCATAATGAGGTGCTAGGTCAGAGTATACCTAAATCCAATGTAAATATGATGAGGATTTTCTGATTTTGGAGTTCTCATAAATCATAAGATAGTGTTAAATACTTTTGATTCAATCTTGATGAAATAAATGGGGAGAAAAGGATCATTCTAATCGTATTTGAGCCGAGAAGGAAAGAAAAATGTTTCTGATTAAGATAGGGATGTTACAATACTTTCCATGGTAAGTTAGAAGATATTGAAGCTAATATAAAATATAATCAATGTCATGAATGAGGTCATGATACAAGAAGAAGGTTTTGAAAGACTAAATTCGGTGAAGCCGATGTTTTCCAGTCTCAAGATCATCATAATGAGTTCATCATATTCATATTTTTTTAAAGGCTAGTAAGGATTGTGGAAAATGAAAGAAACCAAAGGTATTGGTTTTCAACTAGACCAAAATCCAAAAGATATAAATCTTCATATAATGAATTTGATGAGTATCGTATTCTGAAGAGAAATAATAACTCTCACATTTTTTTCAAATGATTTTATTTGTTGGGTCAATAGACATGGTATCATAGTTGATACTAATTCATGTTTCTGAAGAAAAGAAGAAGTTGAAGCGGTTGAATTGCATTGTTAAAATAGGTCGAGAGAAGTGATGAAGAAGAATATATTTTGTTACATTTTTCTTCATCGTAATAAGGTAGATCAAAAGGATAATCAAAATCGAAATCGGGAAGATGTTTTTTCTTTATTTGGTGCAGATAAACTTAATAAAGTAATTGTATCAAGTAATCATAATGGATAAATAGAATCAGACTGAGGTTTTCCAAGAATAGTAAGGTTTTCTATTTCTTTATACATGAAATTGGTATAAAACATTATAATGAAGTAATAATTTTAAGGAAATCGGAATCAATCTGATGTTTGTGAAGAATGTTTTAAGAAGAACTTAAGTTGTTAGACTACTAAAGAAATCATGAGAAGAAAAGAGAAGTTTTGAGAAGCATTGATGAAGTCATAAATGTATCTGAAAATCAAGGAAACATGAAAATTCAGAAAATTTGGTAATGGGGTAAATAATTTCAGAATCCCACCCAAACCATATTTGGGTCACCTATAAAAGGTGAAAAGTACATTTTACTTTTCCAACTAAAGTATTATCCACATAAAGGAAGAGAGAAGGAAGATCTCTAGAGAGAAGAAGGGTTTCTGGATTGGTTTTATCTGGAATAATTCATGTTGGATAGATGAAAAATTAGAAGAGACGTGATTTCAACGTATTCATTTGATAATCGTATTTAGTTGATCATCATATTGAGCTGGTCATTTTATTCAGCTGATTATCATATCAGACTAGATAATTGGATCAGAGAAATCATATTGGGTTGTCTGAACTAAGGAAGAAAGTATTAAAAATTGTCTCAATCATATTTTAAAATTCATATATTTTCTATATTGAGCAATCAGGCTGGGAAAATCAGATTAAAAAATCATGTTGTGTTCTATAATGTATTCCAGGAAGTTATTACCAACTTCTAGGTAAGAAAGTGAATGATTTTTTTGAAAGTTTATTTTTGTTAAAGTTTATAAAAAGTCACCATAACATATTTTATTACAAAACTTTTTATTAAATCATTTTTGATATAAGGATAACACACATTATTTAATTTTTTACGTAGTGCAACATGAGTGAAAGGGTGTATCCTACTCATTGTATTCCACAAAAGTTGATTTTTTTCTAGTGGGTTGTGTGGTATTAGATCATTTCCAAACCATACTAAGGACGTAGCTATTCTTTTTTAATAGTGAAACATGTAAATTCTTGTGTTCCTATGGATATGTGTTTGAATTTTTTTCTACAGAGAAAGGAATATTTAATTGGAGGTGAAGGTTATTTCATTAGAAAGGAAACATAAAAGAAGAATATTTCACTGATTCACCACCTATCCCTCTAAGTGATGCAACTATCTTAGCTAAGAAATTGCATCGACTGCCTAAATGTCTAAGTTTTTCTAGGATATTTAATAGAAATTTGATTCACTAGCCCTATTTTATTTACAAATTGAATTGTCTCATTTATAGTTTTTTATCCTAAGTTATAACTAAATTAGTGAAGGTTAGTCGATTTTATCAGTTATTTTTTTTCTAATTTGAATAATTTATTTGGAAACTATATAGCTTAATTTATTTCTAGGTTATATTATGTAAAATAAAACCCACTAAAGAAAAAACCATATAAAAAATAATTTCTCATTTTGGATCTTTACATAAAATTCTATGGTCAAAATATCATAGTGATAAAAAATACTTTAAAATATAGAATTATTCCATTTTCAGAATTAAGATCAAAACATACTTAAAAATAAAATATAATTCAATTTAACTTATTATGATAAAATTATGGGGTTAAATAATTTAAATTTGGGAAAATTTGATAAAAAAAAGTATCTCTATCAATTCCCCCCATACTTAAGACTTCGACTCATAGACGAGTAAGCATTAAAAAATGGAAAAAACATTTTAAAACCCAAGCCCATGAGATCTACTATTTAAACTCCAAGGTAAAAAGATTATCATGCTTACTTAGAAAACATCATTTCACATACAATACTTAGTTCATAAAATCAATAAAAACTTTTTTTATCCCCATATGCATACAAAAAACTTACCTCATTATAATTTTCTATCATCACACAAATATATATTTTTAACAAATTGTTTCTAATACAAAAAAATGTAAGGATTTCCATAGGATTGATAAGTTCTTAAACCTCCACAAAAATTAGTGAAGGACTTGTTTTTAGTAAAATTAATTTTCCAATGATTTTTAGAGTTTCATGTTTGGTAGGTTTTAGATGTGAAAAAAAGTATTTGGAAAAATAAGGAGGGATGAATTTATTTTTAAGAAAAAATGTATGATTCTAATTTACAATCAATAATAGTTATTACTTACTAACATTAGAAATAAATAATCTAAAACAACTTGAAAATATAAAGGGATACACCTTTCATAATATCATAAATAACACTATTTTTCTTCCCTTTACGTCTGTTTTATAACAACCTCATCCAGTTTTGCTCAGATATGAACTTTGAAAAAAATTATATTTTTTTGTGAGGGTAACTTTTAATCTTAAAAAAATAGTGTAAACATCATATACCATTTTTTAAAATAAAATTAGACTCTTCATCTCCTCAAATGTTAATTTTTTTAATTTATAATATCTTTACCATAGTAGATTTTTTTATGTTTCTAGATTTTTTCTCAAAATAGCTCCAATGATTTCATTTCAATAAATATCCTTAGAATCAACTTATCTTCTAATTTTTCTTCCAAATAATCCCAAAAAATTTAAAAAAAATAACAAGTCATCACCCCCCACACTTAAGTTCCACTCGATCATAACATTTCACTTCAATAGTAGGTTGGATAGGGAAAACTGGATTGCAATCTATCTACCAAACAAGTTTTTTCATGGAATTTTAATGTCTAAAAGGATTAAATGTAATAGTGCACTGAAATTAGAAAGTTATTTTGAAAATTTTTATTTTAATATAAAAAAATGAATCAATCATCTCAATATAAGTACCTTAGCCTCTCATGTTTTTACAGAAACTTAGAGAATTCTAATTATAACAAACATGGGTTGGTTCCCTCAATCGGGGTTGTGAAATTGAAGAATATGCCCAAAAAGAGTTCAAAAAATTCATAGGAAGGTGATTTTAAAATTTTGATAGCTAGTTATGGTATGCGATTAAAAATTCATTGGTCCTTTCATGAAATTCACATAATATTAAATCTAGAAAAATGTCATTTAAACATTAATTTAAATTTAGTTTCATATGTAAAATTATTTCATTCATTGGAATGGGTTTCTAAAATAAAAAATTTATGAATTTTAAGTTCTATAGGTTTAAAAAAACTAAAATTGAAAAATAAAATTAAAATTTTAAAAAGACACCAAATTTTTAAAAAATAGAAATTTGAAATTCTTCAAATATAAAGGTTCCCTCCCCCATACTTAAATGATGCAATTTCCTTAATGAATTCAAGAGTATTTAATATGTAATTATTATTTTAATTGTATCTTTGTAAGAAAGTAAGTGTTAAAT
Source organism: Viscum album (assembly GCA_963277665.1). Lineage (NCBI taxonomy): Eukaryota > Viridiplantae > Streptophyta > Magnoliopsida > Santalales > Viscaceae > Viscum > Viscum album. The sequence goes on from OY728163.1 coordinate 40,776,253, forward strand.
AGAGGTAAAAAATGATGTATTTTATTGATAAACATGTCAGAGGAGTGTGATCTCCTCCATTATTTTGTGTGGAAAAGTTCCAAAGAATTTTTTATCTTATGACCATTAACAGGGAATTAATTTTATTTTTATTTATTTTAAAATCGACACAACACCAAATTTATATACATGAGTGATTATAAATGGTCCTTCTCATTTGGAATAAAGTGTACTTGGAATTAAAATTAATCTTCAATTGTATAATATCAATTAATATTCTAGATAGAAGAATTTGTGTTATATGGTCTTATCATGAACCACTCTTGTTCTCTCTTTATAGATTTTGGAATTACGAAAATCTTACCTTTTAATTTCCCTAGTTCTTGTAGCTGAAATGATTTTTTGTAATTTCTTTCAAGTTCAAAATTCACTTCTCTCATATCCCAATATGATTTGTGTTCCAACTCCATAAGCATATGACAACTATTTATATTAATTAGTCTATAAGTTCTCATTCTAGTGGTTAGTATTTAATATTTCCTATAATTCCACAAGGTGTCTTCTAAAATTTGGCACCAATATTTTTAGTTTGGATTTAAAAAATTCTCTAAAAATCGTTTTTTATCATTAAATACTCCATGATCCTATTTCAAAAATGGGTTTTTTCATCATAGTTTATGAATCTAGACATTCCAAAACTAAAAAATATGTTAACTATGAAAACATCACACACAACATTATCATTATTATTTTTGGTGGCTTTATATTACACCCACTTTGAGACATAATCCACTACAATAAATATATATGATTTTATAAATAATATAGGAAAATGTCCCATAAAATCCAATACCCATACTTCAAAATTTTCTTAAAAACTAATTTTTAAATGGGGTATTTATTGTCGCTTTGAAATATTTCTAGTGAGTTTATATTTCTTGAATTTCTTACTAAATTAATGGGCATATTTAAACAAGGTATTATAATAAATTCCATAATCTAAAACTTTTATTATTGTCTACTGAGTTCTAAAATGGCCTCCACAAGCTAGTGTGTGTAAAAATTCAAAAGAATATTCAATCTCATTTTCAATTAAAAAACTTCTTATAATTGGATCATTTTATATTTTCTAGATATAAGAATTTTCCCAAATGTAAAATAGGGATTCCAGTTTATGTCTTTGAATTTGGGTGGATTTAAGTGAGATGGGACATAATAAGTTACTAGATAATTTACCATGTCAGTATAACAAAGAACATATACTTTAATCAAGTACAAATACTATCGTAGAATGTGATCATTTAGTGGTTCTTAGTTTGGAATTTTAACTTTACTTGTGTTGTATAACCTACTCAGGTGATCAACCAATTAGTTCTCAATTCCTTTATTTTCTTTGATTTCAAGATTAAATTAGAGATTTAACAACATCCATTTAAAAAGAATTATTTTATCTTTAGTTTTCTTCATCAAGTACCTAATAGTTTCATGATCATAAAAAATTGAGACTTTATGTCAATCTCCATATCGGTTCACTTTAGGAATAGTTACTAGACTAGTTCACCATATAACCACAGGTACGCCTCCCAAAATGCTAGAGGCCGCCGAATATCATTGGGGGTCTAAGGAGGTACTGTGGGGAGGCTATACCCCCGATATTGTAGTTCATAATCACAAAAAAAATTAATCAAACTTCACCAATATAGGAAATAACCAATGTACGTATGAATAAATAAACATATCACAACAATACATGAAATACGAAGAGGCCTGAATAGACATGTCATACATATAACAGCTTACTTCCCACTGGATGATCACATATACATACTAGAATAAAAGAAAATAAAGATGTTGGATCCATGAAATCCCTAAGCCGCACCTTATCATATACATTCCATATATGTTCCTACAAAGAGTGAAAGGTCAGCTTGGGTACCCAAGTCTCATGGCCACTCGAGTAGGGTATGAGTTCCAAACTCAGCAGGGCACCACCGACATGGCCCCGAACATAAACATTATATATAGTGCAAGTGCAGAAGATATTATCAACTAAAATAAATAAATAAAATATGAGAAAAATGAATGACCACCATACTACCTTCTTCATCCACTATTAGGGTTTCTCTGAGAACGTTAGGATGTTTTTTCCAACCACACCACTTAGGGGGACTGTGTCCTACCTTGGTACCAATAATAGTTATCAATCCTTAGGCATGTGTCTCTCATCTACCATGCCTACCTTGTCCAGTGTTGGGGTGTCTCTAAGAAAGGGAATCACCTCAGGTATCTTTTTTCTATTCCTAGTGATCCCACAATCACGTCTCTATCATGATTATTTGTAGACCCTGGGGTATCACCAGTAATTCCTCATCCTCAATTACTCACACTAAAACCCATAGTCATAACTCAACATTATCGATGTTAGATTGATATCTAATTCTGAGAATGGGTGGCCCCAGGAAATCCTATATGTTCAAGAATGATAGATTTATAGGTGACCTACGAAATCAAAGGGAATACCCTCCCTAGATCCCACTCGATCATCCCAAATGACAGTAATCCTTAGTAAAACAATATCTGATGTGTTCACCAGATCATAGGGGTTATCCAAGGAATTAATCAAGGGTATCTGATAGTCACCCTCATGATGTACAACATTTTCTATTTAAGATACGTTCCAATCTGACACCTCATTCCACCATTCAAATCCTATAAATCTCTAACTTTTTTAATGGTCTAATGGTATCACAATTCAAATCTTAGGCTTCAAATACATTAACATTGTTCATAGTGTAACAAAGTAATCCCTATTATTTGGGTATTTCTATATACATTCCATCATCATTTTTAATATAGGATCCTAGGAAACATCATTAGGGATCCATGACCACATCATCCACACGAACATTGGATGATAGTAAAACTAGGGATTCTCCCCCCAAAATACCATGAGAGAATATCCCAATCATACCAGGAATCGTAGGGTCTCATCTACCTCGACAGGCGATTCCCAAGCCTCTGGGTAAATCACATTAGTGTCATGAACAGTGGATGATTGTTGGGTGTCCTAGTAAATTTCATGTAATTAATCATAAATAAATAAAATAAACCATAGAAAGGGCTAGTCAAACACCCACACCCAATTTATCATCATAGCCCCATAAGGATTAACTATCAGTTGAGGTTCTCGGTTGACATCTATAACCAACTCCACTCATTCTCAAATTTTTTATCTCTCTATGGTCATAATTATTAAGGGAATTATTTAGGTCCCCTAGGTCCCATAATGATCTCCAGAGCCTCCTCAAAAATTTACACTAGATAGTTGTCTTTAATCCTACTTCCCTTATTGAGTGACCAAGGTTACTGGGAACACATGACCCATCCACTAGTCTCTGAAAGGTTTAGTCACCCAAGAAACAACATCCTTATGGGGATATAATACTCACCTCATGGCTATCTCAATAATATAAATGACTCTTGGTTATCTCTCATGCCCAACCCCTTGGTCATGCATCCTCAGTCATCACCCCTTACTACCTAGGGGTTATTGGGTCACTTATGATTAAGAATACTGCACTCAATTCATTCCAATATATTAAATGCACACCCCAAAAGGGGTTTCTGCATTCCAATTCTCACAGTTTAATTTAAATCCTTGGGAATCGGTGACTAGGATGTCCATCCAATACACGAGATTCCATTGGTTAACTAGGCACCTAGTGCAATTGTGATCAAGGGTTTAAATTTTTATCAGACAAATTAACAGTTTAACGGGGACCACCAACCTAAGTGGTGGGGAAACACATACCAAAATCCTATAATAAATTCATAATAATAAATGTTATATGCATAATTACTACCTACCTTTAACTAAATTTAAACCCTTTAAAGAAGCTCGACAACTCCCATAGAGGCTCGCCAAGCCCATCCGACCATTCCTTAAAAGACCCAAAGCCCTATATCCAAACCAAACCACCAAATTAATTAATTATAATAAAATTATAATTAATTAATTAAATTAAAAAATTATATTTTCATTTAAATAGTAATAAATTCCTAGAAGCACACTAGTCAACCTTGTTGCCCCAAAACCACCACAAAACGCTCGACAATAGACCATGTTATACTCCCAACCTCGAACCAGAACAATTTCCTACAATGTGTTCTAAAATTTATTATTAATTTAATTAAATTTATGGACAAGAACCTTATAAAATTAAAAATGTTAACATGCCTCATTATAGCTCCCGCGGCCATGGGTAGACATCATTTTAGGACGTCCCCAACTCAAGCAGAGAAAAATCCCGAATGGATGATTCTGATTCAATAAGAATTTTAATTTAAATTAGATAAAAACCTTAATTAAAATCAATTTGATGGATTATCTCTATCTAGACAACTTTTGATAGTGGCTATACAACATTTTAGGATCTCTTCTACACATTCCACATGAGAACATCTTGAAGAATGACTAATTCCACCACAATTCAGTTGAATTGGTACAAAATACCTAAACTGGGAATCCAAAAAAATATACGAGGAAAGTAGGAGATCAATAAAGGCTAGAAGAGGGGATAAGATACCTCATATTTCCATGAAAACACCTTCAAGTTACATCCTAAACCAAGATAAATAAGGGGAGAAAATTGGGAACCAACCCCTATCTGTGCGAACCAAAGAAAAAGATGAATAGGGGGTTTCCCCTATTAATCTTTAGGGGATACAATTTTTATTATTTTACATTAAAATAAATTAATATAGATAGTGGTTTCTAGAATTATTTTTTTATACTGTTAGGGACCACCGGTGAGCCGATGGAGCCTACCAGCTAACTACTAACTCTATAGTAGAAAATTCTACAACAGCCACCTGGCCTCTCCCAAGGCTCCTCTGAGCCCCTCAGGATATCTCTTGAGCCTCCATCCAAGTATAAAACACTTATTTTATGTCCTCAAAAATATCAAAACATGATTATGAATCCTGGTTCTCAAAATGTCCCAGCCACTAATTTGAAAATTCAACTGTCCATAGAACATAGAAAGCTTTTATGGACCCATGGTTTTAAGATTTATTTACAAGCATGAAAGATATGAATTTTAAAAAAAATGAAACTATTAGAAACTATTTTTTAGTAGTTTTTTAGTTGATTTGGGTAGAATCTAAGGTTTTGGAATCATAAGTGATGGATTGAGATTTTCCTTCAATATTATGGGTAAAAATGCTCCTAAGGTTTGGTTAAAAGCATAAAAAAATTATCTCAAAAGTGTTCTCCTAATTGGGTGGTTTCCACATTGGTGGTGTGATTAAGCTAATATTAAAGTTATCAAAGGCTTCCTTGTACTCCACATTTAAATCAAAATTATATATTTTTTTAAATTAATAATAAAATATGATGAGAAATTTTACTAAAATCCTTGATAAACCTATATATACTAAGAAAGATCTAACATTTTTTATATAGGTTGAGTAAAGAAAAGAATTATCACATTAATTTTATACTTATCTAACTAAAAGAATTTTTTTTAAATAAAATTCTCGAGGATAATTTCGCTTTCCACCATAAAAATGAAACTTTTCAAAACCTTTCCAGATTTTTCAAGAAATTATCAAAATATTCAACAAATATAGTGAAATAGTCCAAAAATATCTCCATGTTGTCTTCAATGTGTTTAGAAAAAAATACTTTATTTTAACCTATGAAATGTACCTAGGGTACTACACAATCAAAATAGAATCCTTTTTTAATAAAAGGTTTAAAATTTATATGCAAAGGTAGTCTTCCCTTGATCCTCAGGAGTAATGGGTATCTGGTAATATCTTAAAAACCCATATAGAAGAAATAGTGAGTTTTGGGTTCTAATCTCTCTAAGATCTAATAAATTAATGATATGGGAAATTGGTCCTTCCTAGTGACTTTATTCATCTTCCTATAGTCTATAAAGTCTCTCCATATATTTTTAATTATCGCATATATCAACTAATTTTATTCATTATTTTAAATGGTTAGGCCAGTTTTATTGAGAACCAATTGGATAGGGATAACCCATTTTTAGTCATAGATGAGTTAAATGATGTTTTTTACCAAAAGAATCAATATATATTTTTCACTTCCTCCAATATTTTTGGATTTATCCTCCTATAGAGTTATCAAATAGGTTTGGAATCTCTCTCAAGAATAATTTTTTGTGATAATATTTTTGGATTAATGACAATAATATCACCTAAAATATATCCTATTTATTTAACATTAACTCTAAAAATATTAGTCAATTTATGTTCGTGATTTATGGAAAGATTATTATAAATGATCACTGGAATATTTTCTTCTTTCATTAGGTGCACATATTTCAAATCAATAGGAAATGGTTTCACTTACATATTTATGGGTTGTTCTAAAGATGAACTTAAATTGGATTTCCTCACTTCCAAAGTCTGAATATCCTCTTCCTACAAAATGTAAGTATATTTTCAATAATTTTTTAAATATTCATTTTACATGGTATTTACAATCCTTAAGTGGTTTCTTAAATTTAATGTTTCATGGAACATACCTGGAACTTCACTAGGTTTAGGCTCTTCATTGTGAGAATGGGTAATAAGTGAATAGTCATCTAAAGGGTACCTCATGGAGTCAAAAATATTAAAGTGGACTAATATACCTATAAAGACCATAGTGAGTGTTTCTTGATATAAATTGATAATGGTCTTGGAAATCTTTAATAAAGGTCTCCCTAGAATTATGGGTGAGAATGATGGTTCTCTTTATTCCTCTATGTTGAGTACATAAATTTTTCTAGGAAAATAAGGTCTTAAAATCCATCCAACACATCTTCTAAAACTCATGCTATAAAATTATTGGATCTATTTAATAGTTTTATCACCACTATTATGGGATTAAATTATCCCATATGAAAGGAAGAAAACACTAAGTTAGTAACTACATTTATAGAATCACCTAAATCACATAAAGCTTAAAAATGTTTAGTGAACCAATAGAGAAAAGGATAGAAAATATCTATGGATATTAAATTTTTACTGTAATTTATAGTGTGATCAATGTCGATACACTTTTTTATAGGTAAAATATTTCATTAATTTGAATAATCCAATTTTTAGTGAAAATATACTTGGGAAATTTGGCATAATTGGGGATTTTTTTGAGAGATTTAATAATCGGTATGTTGATCTCAATTTTTTAGAAAATATGTAGAATTTTTTTAAGTGCTTCCTCTTGAATATTTTTAGATGGGATAATAATTTAAGGGAATGGAAGTGATAGGTCCATATTATCCCTATTCTGATTCTAAAGGGTGTATTTGTTATTTTATCTTTATTTTATATATTTTTATTTATTATTTTATTTTCAGTTTTGATTTTCATGAATTTATCCTGAAATTCTTAATTCTTATTCTTCATTTTTTGGTCAATTTTGTTTAGTATTAGGAATATATGGTACTTAAATTTCCTAGAAACTTTTAGTTTTCATAATGCTAAAATTTTCATTGGGGTTAGGACTGATTGGGCCAGAAGCTTTCTTGGATTTTTTTATAGAATCTCCATAAGACTACCGATCTGGTTTTTGAGCTCTCCTACTTCATTCTCAAGATTCTAAACTTTAGGATCTTATTGATGTTGTTCAGGGGGGGTGGTTCACTGGTTAAATGCTATTCATAGTTCTTAGTTTTTTATAATGGTAGGGGATATTGGTATTCATGTTGTTTATAAGATTATTTTAAAATATTTTGAAATTGTGGTGGGTTTTGGAATTATTATTGGTAAGGTGGTTGTGTTTAGTATGTATTTTGAAAATGTGGTACATCCTCATTATATCGATTCCTAAATCCATATTGGGATTGGATGTTATATATCTATCCTTTATTGGGTTTTTGTCACTATATTATTGGAAATATTGCTACACAACTCTCCATACCCTATACCTCAGTACACTGGTCTGTGAAATAGGTTATAGATGAATATGACCCACATACTTTGGATAGTGTTTAATATTCACTATGTTTAAATGCTATTTCTCACGATGTTGGTGATTTTTTCATGTATAGATTATAATAAAGGAGATTAATAAGAATATCTCACCTCATAAATTCATTTTCTACAAGTACCTCTTATTCAAAATTTCTATGAGTTTTGTATAATCTTTTCACCATGACATTTATATTCTGTAGTTTTTTTATATAAGGACTCTTATAGATAATGGATCTATGAAGTTATAATTATTATTAATAAAACCTTGGTAAAATAAAATAAGGAATTGTTGATCCTCAATGGTTGGATATTAGAAATTGACACATAGTTTCTTAAACCTATCCAAGTACTCATAGAGAGTCTCTATAAATATTAATTAATAGAATACAATTAATTTCTGATGGTTGTGCACTGTGATCTAGGGGAGAATCTTTGAAAAAAATATTTATAAATTATCCTAGTCATAAAACGCTCTTGGTTGTATTATTTATATCTAATCCTTGGATACTTCTTATGGAAATGGTAATTCCATCCACATTACATACTACTTGGTTACTCTTCTAGTCTTTAAAGGGAAACAAATCATGGTAAATTCCTTCATATATTTATTTGGGTCTTCAACTTATAATCTATAAAATTTAGCTAACAATTGAATTCATCTAGTTTTCAACTCAAATCCATTTTATAAAGAAAGAATATAAATTTTATTTTTTTAGTTAGAAAACTGAGTTGCACATAGGTCGCTCAAGGTTTGGTTATGATTTTCTACCATAGTGAAAAGCTCCAGAAAAACATTGGTTATTTCATTTAACTCTATAAGAGAAATATAATAAAATATGATTATGAATTTAGATCTCCCATATTAGTTAGTAATATCCTTTTTATTTATGGGTAAAAACAAAATATTTTTTAATTATAGGTTCTATTTATGAAATGTCAAAGTTATATTTTTTTGTGGAGTTACATCCCTAGTAATGATGCAAAGATTTTACATGAGCCTTTTATGTAGGTGTCAATTTTTTTTATTCCTCCTAAGTTAAATATATTTCTATTAGAAACCATAGTATTTCTCCAGAGATGAGTATACAAAACCAAATGTCACTCTTCTTTTGAGTTATATAAAGGTGGTGTTTTTGAAATTGTTTGATTATGAAAATAAAAGAAATAAATAAAGAAATATGTTGAAAATAGTGAGATGATAAGGGTGCCTTGGACAAGGTTGGATTTTAAATTTCAATTATATACTAGTCTCTAATATATTCAAATCTTAATTTTATTAGCTAATAAGTTAGAATATCAATGATTATTTCCCATATCACCCTTGGATAAATGGTGTGGGTTTGGATAGGATTTACTAAAATATCAGATTTGTCTACCCACATTTCTATGTGTGAGATAGTTAAAGAGAATCACCCCAAATTAACTTAGGCAATAATAGATCGGGTATTGTTATTCCTAAATAATCAAGAGTTCCCACTACCCCTTCTCTATGTTCTAAAAATCACTAAGTAATTCATGACTTACATCAGATATATTCCATAGTATATAGAACTAAAATAAGTGGAGGGAGATTATGGATAATTAACCAAATAAATAAATGATAGACATAATTAAAACAAAACAACATTCTCATATGATAATAAGAACTACTACTGACTATTGAAAATAGATAACAAAATATAGAGAATTTTATTTATTAAGATGTGAAGACTCAAGCATTCCAATAGAAAAAAAACTCCCTTTCCCCAATTACTCATAAGTTCACCACTATTTATGAATGGTAACAAAGAATAATGAGTTAGAAAAGGGAATTATATAACTAAGAAAATATAACATAAAAATAAAAAGAACTCATGTGTGTAAACTTTCCATCATAGCCCACTCTCTCCCACTCTATTAAACATTGAATGGAGATGGAGACGCATTTTTATAAAGAAAATATGAGGTATAATTCCCCTTAATTTATGTACATTGAGTTTAAGATAAATTTTTTCCCATTTGGTGACTAATCGACAAATTTTTTATTTTATAGATTTGTTCTACAATAGTTGGTTTTCCATACACAAAATTTGATATCCATGTGACATGTGTAAAAAAAACTTTTAATTACTAGAGAATATTTTCCTTTTTGAATAGACTATTTTGTTTCCTCAAATTTCATGCATCCATTGACTACCTTAATAACTGAAGTTTTTTATGATATTTAACAGAAATGTTCACCACCGATCTTATTTCATTATCAATTAGAGTTTTTTTATTTAGAGTAGTGTAGCCGGATTTATGCCTCAATTAATGAAGGTTTTTCAATTATGTCAACCAAAAGTACTGCTAATTTTTATAATTTATTTAGGTACCATATGTCTTGATTCAACTCTAGCTTCTGTTGAGTGAAATTAATCTCACTAACCATGGAACCCTATAAAAAATAATTTCAAATTTTGGATTTATATGAAAAATATTATGGTTTAAATATAAAAGTGATAAAAAACTATTAAAAATATAATTAATTTATTTTCAAAATTAATCTCAAAACACCCATAATAAAAAAAAAATATTTGATTTAAGTTAATATGAGAAAATTATTTGGATTAAATAATTGAAATTTAGGGACAATTGGTGAAACTTTCAGCTATATCATGTCCCCAAATGCGCACTTCAAGGGGTTAATATTTAACTTATGAGTGTGAATCATGTTGAACACTTTCTTTAAGATGGTATTGACACTTTTAGGATTTGAACACCAAATATTCTTAATATAATTCCACCAGTAGTCTAATAAGAGGCTTAAATATTCCATTCATAGAAAATTGGTAGGTTTCCCTAGCATTATTCAAGACAAAAAGAATCACTAGGTAGAAAACGGTTCCCTAAAGTTCCCTAAACATGATGACCTCTTTATATTTAGGTTCATCATAATCTCATTGTACCTTGAGTACCCATGTATGAATAAGAAGGCCTAAAATCCAATAGTTTCATCAACCAAAAACTTTGTGAAAAAGATAAGGATGTTGTATTTTGATCAGTGGTAGTTGGAATCCCAAGAGTTGATCTAGAATCAAATCTATCTATTATTATTCTTGATTTAGATTATGTTATCCCATAAATTGGGATAGTAAAATTCCCTGAAAAAGTTTTTTATTAGATTATCAAATTTGGAAGCAACCATGGAACCATGTGAGTGAAGTATCTTCCTATGAACTAGTTTGAATTCATGATGGTATATGGGAAGGCCAAGATATAGGAAAAAACTAAGGGTTAATTCCTTGAATCTCCTTGTAGTATCATGAAAATACATCGTGATGTTACTAAAGGAAAATGATGTGCTACTCTTTCTCATTGAAAGGGATGATGACACTGATCAATTTCAATCTTAGATCTTCTTTAGTACCAATATTAACCTATACTAGTTTATCAATGTTAGTATAAACTCCTTCTTTAATGCTAGGAGGGAATTTTTGAAGACCTTACTCATTAGAAGAATACAAACTAAAAGGAGGAGATGAATCCTTTGGGACAATTGATTTCAAAATGACATCATCATCCTTCGTTTGGGAAAGATCATCAGGGGTAGGTTCTTATCCCTATGTTTCTAATTATATGGAAACCATATTGATATATTTAATCATTTTTATTCCATTTAGTCTTTATCTACATGGAAAGAACAATAAGTCAAAGAAATATGGTGTATATAATCTCCAATGGGTTTAGACTTCTCTCTAGGAGACATGATAAAGGCACTAGTTGTCAAACATGGGTCGATATTCATACATGAAATGGGAGAAAATTTTCTGAGCCTTAGAGGAAACTATCCCTAATATTAGTAGGAGATGATTTGAGAAAACTTATTATATTTTGACATGATGAAATCGTGACTGAGATTTGGGGTTATCACATCTATATTATTGATAAATATCATACGAATACTCTTCAAGTCATCCCAGGGATCCATCTAGGTTGATTTAGCTCATTGTAAGCATTGACATGCTTGGGTTCCTTAACTTGAGGTTACTTACCATCCCTCTTGTAATTCCTATCATCAAGGTAGTAGGTCACAAACGAGTGAAAGATATCATAGTCAGTATGGAGCACCTATACTTGAATTTTGAAGGAGTATTTAACTCAATAATGATATGATGAAGTAAATAATTAATGAAAGTATTTCCAAGGCCTTCCAAACAAGGAGTTGAAATTGGTATCTTGAGATACAAACATAAACATAGTGTTAGATACCAAGTCATTAAACTGAGCTTTCAATCAGATATCCAAAATCTTATTTTTATCTCTCTTTTCATATCCCTAAATTTATAGGCCAGATAGAATAATATCACCCTCAGTGTATCCTATCTTATGGAGCATCTGATTCGAGATGAGATTGATATCAGAACCAATTTTCACTAATCATAAGTGGATTTCAACACCGTTGAACTTACATAAGATGTGGGGGTGTATATGTGCCTTAATTATTTCACCTTCACCTTCTGTATAGAAGGAGATAATGTCTTGGAATTCTTTATGCCTGACCTATTTTGTATGTTAGGCCTCATCGATAGCCAGTTTAGTCTCAAACTCTTGAGGGATCTTCAAGTCCTTGATATGTTATTTATAATACTAATTTAGAAGGAGTAACACATATAGGATTGATAGAAAGACTAATATGACGATGGGATACTTAATCATGTCATACATCCCAGTCAGGGACTTTTCTTTACCTTAGATTAGTCACTCCTTGATATAAAACATGGAGGGTACAACTATCTAAGGAATTGGTTGTTACTTGGATAAATGTAGATAAGCCTTAAAAAACTATAGTTGAGACATAATTTTAACCAATCAAATGGTTCACAAAGCTATTCTTCAAGATTATATCAAATAGGAATATGTTTATAAATTCTTAAGAAAGGATTACATTCTTATGTTAGTAACATATGATGTGACCTTTATTTCATGTGTTTTTTCACATCACTTTTATTGAATAAACTATACATTTAATGATAATATATATTAATTCAGTTCATTATAGTTATTTTTTATTTTTTTTGTTTAAATATTAAATTATTTTAATTATTAGTTTTATTGTGTGTTTTTTTGTTTAAATTATAAATTATTTCATTATTTGAATATTTTATTTCTAAAATTAATTTTAATTTTTAATTTTAAGTGTTTCAATTTATTCTTGGTACTTTTTAAATTAATATTTTATTCATTTTTTCAATTTTTAATTGATGTTTATTTTAATTTAATTTTCAATTTTTTCATTTAAATGTTTTATGTGTCTTGAAATTTTAATTTACAGCATCATTTTTTATTTATCTTTTATTTATTTATTTCACTAAAATTAATAATTTTTTATTTGCGGTGAAGGGTGTAACGAAATTTAATATTAAATATACATAAGGGAACTAATCAATAAGATAAATGGTTGGAAGTAACTCCCACATATGAAAATTTAAACCTATGTAAGATAATTTACAGGCTACCATGTAAAATAATTTCTCTGGTCTGTATAAGAATTAGAAAGAGTATGTAACATAATTGTCATGTAAGATAATTTATCTTACACATATAACTTCTCAAATCCGATATGTTGAGATAATTTAAATAGAAAACTGAAATCTAGGTATGTTTCAAGAAAAAGGAATCCAGATTTTAGGGGATGCTGAAATTCATGTAGTTGGAAAGCTCATATGAACTAAAGTATAAATTGATTTTGAATAAGATAAAACAAGATAAATATGAGTATGTAGGATATTGTTGAATCCAAATTTTTTCAATAAAGTGATCCACCTCCAAGATCAAAACTTATTTTCTGTAGAATTACTGAGATAATGTACATTAGAATAGCCTTTACAAGAAATAAGATGATTGAGGTAGTTACCAGATCTGGGCCATTTCAGGGGAACTCAATGTCATGAGAAGGATGTTTAGGGTAATAAATATGCAACCCATTGATGAACCATGTCAATTATAGTGTGTGGAAAACCAACTATGTATAACTATGATGTTTTAAGGATGAAGAACTCATGCTGAATATTGTCTCTGGATAGTGTGAAGAAATATGACCTAGTATCAGCCACATTCTGAAAGAATATGGATTGAGGCCCTATGTTTATTCACAGATCAATATTAGTAGATGCTAAATTTTTTCCTGACATGGATGTAAGGAAGAATGTATTTTTGGTTTTTCGGGAATTAAATGATCTAAGGCTAGAGAAAACCTTTTTCATATAATGAATACAACAAAATCTTTTTAATATGAATCTAAAACAAAACTCATAATTCATTGGAAATTTGAATCTCAGATAGGATTCTAGGGTTAAGATGTATAATTTTTTCAAGAACTGTGTTTTTTATATTTCAGGTTTTAAGGATGAGGGGAATTTGAGTTCCTCGAAGAATCAGTTGTGGTTTCACCTTTGGATTCACAATAAAATTTTAGAGAAATTCCTAGGTACTGAAACACATTTTAATTTGTCTTTGTTGGTGTAAATTTGTAAAGAATGTTTAAGTTTTCAAAAGTCCACATGATGGTCCAAATTAATATATATTTGTAATTCTAGCATGTGTACATCAAGATTCAATAAATAGAAAAGTAAATATTTTATAATAAAAGTCAAATTTACTAAAAAATGTTTTTTGGTGGAGCATTTAATGCTCACATTCAAGTGGGGTAAAGTTATTAAATAGTTTTACTAAAGTATTAGGGATAGTAACACAAGGATAAATAATTAATTCTAAAATGTGACTATCATAGAAAGGATTGTTTTTTATAGGATGTGACCTTACTAAAAAATATAATAATCTCCATGAACGTTTCATGAAAAAATAGGATACAGAAGGAGACAGCTGATATGAGAAGATTCTGGAGTGGAGGTGAGAGTTGGAGAAGAAGTGAGAATAATCTCGACTCAAGAATCTAAGGAGAATGAGATTGAGGAAGAAGGAGTATTCGGTAGAGAATTTTCCTTTCACTTTTTCCTTTTTCTATATTCCTAATTTGAGATGAAATTTATTGAATATATTTTTTTTATTTTTTTATACATGAGATATTAGTTTTCTTTAGGGGAATTGGATTGTAATGAATTGATTTCTTTAAACTATTTTGATTTTATTTTCAGGATTAAGTTAGTGATATTTTT
This sequence comes from Viscum album, assembly GCA_963277665.1. NCBI lineage: Eukaryota > Viridiplantae > Streptophyta > Magnoliopsida > Santalales > Viscaceae > Viscum > Viscum album. Next base: position 40,791,354 of record OY728163.1, read on the forward strand.
TTATAGTGATATTTTTGTATAGTGATATTTTTGTATAGTGATATTCATTTCATTCCTGCACTATTTTATGTACCAATGAGTGATGATAGAGAATCCTCAACCTTTGAGCATCATCCAAAGAACCCAAAATTGAAAAAGGATGATGAATGTCATCTCTATTAATGAAAAATTATTTTCCTGGATTCTGTGTGACTTATCATTATTTCAAGATAGTTCATTGTACCTAGGATATCACTTAATGAAAATTATGTATTTTGACAAACATTCTTCACAGAATCTGGTATAATTGTGTTAACTTGATGTTTGAACATAAAAATCATTTTTAATCAATATGGTCCAATATGATCCCTCTAATTTCCTCAACATTTAGTCTCTATTTCTCCATCTCAATTCTCTTATCTCAAAACCACTATCTCATAACCAATTCCTCTATTTTTAGTTTTATTGTTTGTTTTTGATTTTTTTTGTCATGCATTTCTGTTTTTTCTTCCCCAAGGATTAGATACTCCTACTCAGCACACTACTAGTAGTATATAGATTTTAAAAATAATTAAATTTGATTAATCACATCAATGACCATGATTTAATCAAATTTTTTGTGTCTTTATTAGGGAAGGTGAGAATGGAAAATTAAAAAAAATGTTTAAAAAATTGAATATTATGTTTTATAAAAAATTATTTAAAATAAATTACTTAAAAAATATGGTATATTTTTATTGATCACTATTATGCACCATTTTTTCATTATTGTTCTAGAAATTAAACTAGGGAATAATTTATTATTATAATAAAACATTTAATTTTTAAAATTGTTAGACACTTTCATGCCACTAAATAGAAAAAAAGACTAAAATGGAAAATAGTGAAATTAAAAGAAGTGAACTATTGGATGAAAATATGGTTTTAAATAATAACTGACTTTCTAGGAATATGTATTTTGAGAATCCAAGACTTAGAGAATTTCAAATCCCTAACAATTTAATAAAATCTATCATGTAATAGGATTTCTCAAAAATTTAGAAATTATGAACTCACAAAAACCTATCCATCACTTCTTTTATATTTTTCTGGATTTCCCAATGAAGACACTTTTTATTTAATTAGATAATATTATAGTGTAGTTCAATAGTTTGCTTGTCAATATTGAGTGATAATGAGATTAGAATATAAACCATTTCATTATGGTTAAAAATCAGTACTAAGACCTGGTTTAATTAATTAGATGATAATATATTAAACACTTATGACCAAATTTATAAATATTTTTTCGTGAAATTTTTTACAATGTGGTTGAATGGAGAGTTGATATATAGAATAAGAAAATTTCTTCAAGAATAAGATAATTCATTCCACAAGGAATGAATTAGGTTTCAAGGTTTACTTAGGAAATTATCCCATCATCAATTTCTTTCTCATGTTTTTACGAAAACGTTTTATGATTGTATTCTACCATCTACTCAAGACTTAGTTTTCTAATGATCCAATGTAAATTAAATAGATAAAACTACCGAAGATTTGAAATAAATTTACTTTTCCAAAAACTTTTAAACTAAATAATCTAAGAGGGTGATGGTCAATAAATCTAAAAACATTGGTTGTGGTCATGAAATGAACTTACAACTTTCTAAAATTAAGAAAGAAGTTCAATATTTGATGAACCATAATGCCAAACAAGTTTCATTTCAAAAGAAAGAGAGGCTAATAGTTAAGAAATGTGATATATGTGGAATGCATGGTAAAATATGTACTTGATGTTCAAACTTGTAGATACTTGTACAATCCATTGACAATGGTTTTTTTTATTTTTTTAGTTCAAAAAAAGAAAAAATGAAATACTTTCAAAAAATTACAATTATGGATTCAAAAATCACCCAAAAGTTTCATGAGAAGACAAGTAATGAAAAAAACTACTACATATTGATGCCCCAATATGACTAAAATAATTGGAAAATATGGATTATCTTTCACATTCTCTTGGTAATTTATAAATGATGATGCAAAAATAATGAAACAAACTGACTTACAAAGAGTTGAAATCGATTTTAAAATTTTTTACTTGGAAAACCAATTATGGTAATTGGTTAAAGACTTTATTGATAAGTGTAATGATAAGTTTTTAAAAATATCCAAGATGATCTCTAAGGAAAATGTTAATGAAATTACTACTAGTTCATGCCTCAAAACATAAGAGGAAGTTTTGTTGCAACATAGAGAAGTTAATATTTCAGATTTAACAGAACCCGAAACTCAAAATTTAGAAAATTATAAATCTATAAATATGGACATCAATGTACAAAATGAACTAAATAATAAATCCTCATTGAGGTAATATTAATAATATATAAATATAGAGTGGAAAATAATAAAATACGATAAGAAAAAAATAGGGATTGAAGAGAATGTGTTGAACCATCCTATTTTGAAACATTATTCTCTTATCATTCCTTTTACCCAAAGGGTTAAAAATTTAAATGAACATGAATAAATTAACACCCCAATATTTCATAGTAAGTTATTTTCTTTAAAGTAATTTGATAGCTTGTGATACACGCAACACCAAGTTCGAGCGCAGCATGACTTACCAAACTAGCCATTCAAAAGCGGTTATGAATAGTTTTAACAAAATTTTGAATTTTATATACTCTATATGATTTTAGCATCCATGTTATGTGTTTTTTAGACATAATATAATTACTAATACATTTTTTTAGATAAAAGAAATATTTTTCAAAAAATGCAATTTTACCGCCTTTTAGTGGAAAAGCCTTTTTAAATCCAATATTTGAAACTTTTATATATTAAATTTGAGAAAATAAACTTCTTCATTAGAATTTGTACATAAAAAATTAGTTTGGATAAATTTTTAGTGCTTTTCTGATAACTTTTATATTTCAATGAATAGTGAAAAATACTAAATTTTAATTAAAAACAAATTTTTTATTAAAAATAAATTATAGTGTTAAATTATACATTTGATTGGTTTTGAAGTATAATTAGATTATATTTTTATCATTTAATTCAATTTTGGTCATTGGAAGTAATTTTACATTTAAATTGGACAGAAACACCTATCAATCCTTTGATAGTTTTTACTTCTCAAAAACCCTCTCTCGTTTTGACAATGGGAATATTTTTTAAATTAATTAATACAAATTCTATATTTTGAATTTGGTAAAATAGACATTATTTTTGAATTTTTTATATCAGAATTAGCTTTGGGTGAATTTTTTGTATTTTTCTAAAAACTTTCAATTTTTGATGAATAGTGAAAAACACTATGTTGTTGTTTAAAGCTGACTTTTTATTTAAAAAATTAATTTAAATTTAAATTTGTTTTAATATCAAAATAGATATATATTAACAATATTATTCTGATGTAATTCATTGAATTCATTTTATAATAAGATTAGATATATAATATTTTATTGAACTTTTTACTGTCTTTTACCCACCTTCGAGACACATTTACAAATTTGCATAAAACATAATTTTACCTCTTCTGTGAATTGAATTTCAAAAATATGAGAGACACAGTAGAAATCAATAAGTAAAATGTGGTTTAATAGGATGAAAATAATTTTTGGTAAATAGTAACTTTTGAATTTTATTTACCGCGGTTAAAAGTAAACAAGGTGATTAAAGGTAAAAATGATATTATAATTACCCTAACACATATCCTAATTCATTTGAATTAGTGTATTTTGAAAAAAATTAACCTTAGGACAAAACTATGATCCCTTTTAATCCATGATTATTAGATTAGGACATTTATTGTATTTTATTTAAAGAAGAGTTAAAAGTGTTAAATTCAAAGTTTAATAACTAAATCATTTTTAATATAGGGTTGCACATAAGATAAATTCAAATATAAATATTCATTATAAATATAAATATATTTACTAAATCATGGTATTTTATTTATAATTGTTATAAATTAAATAAATAAATTTATTTATGACACAATGATAATGCTGTAATTATCTAATTAATGAAAAAATAAAATAATTGATGTTATAAATATTAAAATAAATGTAAATTGAAACTTTCTATGTATTCCACGAATTTCATAGGTTAATATGACATTTTAGTGTTGATTAAATGTATTTTTTGTTTTTTTAAGAAATAATATTGTTATGACATTCACAAAAACCAAATACTAAATAGTGTCAAAATTGACATAAATGAGTTTTTAAAACAAATACTATTTTATTAAATTATATAACAGTAATAAAAATATAAGGTTCATCCAAAGGACTTATATAATGATATATATGTCATTAATTAACCACTTTAGGTTCTCTTGGAATTTTATAGTAAGTTATTAACCATGTAATATAAAAATACAAGAAGACATGTTAAATGTTAAACTATTTAACTAAGAGTTAAATCTAAAAGATAACGTTAATATGGTTACCAAAACTTTTATAAAACCTATTGGTTTATAGTTTTTTGACCCATCCACACATTATCTTATAAATAAATCTATTTTGAGTTTTTAGAAACAGAAAATAATTTTATAATAAAATAATATTTCAAGATTTTCCTAAAGTGACCTTCACCTCTCTTATAAAAGGGTACTTACCCTTCTCATAATTTCTCACCTCTGAAGCCTTTTGGCTCGGCCAATTCCTACTTAAATATCCTCCCAAATACCCTCAATTCAATCTAGAGGCTTTACTTTGATCATAAATCCACTTTAAGGAATCCTTTTGTTCAAATCAAAATGAAGAACCCGAAGAAGATGTAATTACTTCATCACCTCTTTCAAAGTTCTTTTCTTCTTCCACTTCCTCTTTCTTTGTTGTTTACATAAGAAGATAATAAATCCATTACCTTATACATACTTAGATGTTATTATAAATATGGTACAACCATATTAATTATTCTATCAATCCTATGAATGACAAAGTCACCATACGCGCATATATACGGCTTACCGTCTCCATGTCATGGTTAGTTTGTTATTCAACACTTCATTATTTAGATGGGTATAATAATGAGTATAATTTATTTAAAAAATAAATATAACATTTTAATTATTATTTTTATATAATATAACATCCAATTACATATTATTTCACCACTAATAGAATGATATTATCGCTCGTGTGTCCGTATGTACGGCTTATCGTCTCCACAACGCGATGAGATTTCATTTCCCATCGTAACCATTTAAGAATAATTTTCATTTGATGATTAACAATAATTTTTAAGACCTTAATATAATTTTTAATATGAATCAAATATATTCTATCCATATAAAACATGACTTACGAAACAAAACATATAAAGGAAAATGAATCAGTTAACACCCAAAAAAATGATACTACTGAAATATCATTAACAAAGAAATATTTCATGATCATATATGATATAATATTTATGTATGTGGTTATTTTATAATTTAATAACAATTATTTCACCATTATACAGGATTTTAACCAACCCTCTTCTAAGGAAAAGTACAAGGTAAGGGGTTTTCATCTCACTTTTATTCTCATGAGATTCATGATATATTTGCCACTATTTCCTTTTGTGTGGTGTGTGTACTACCCATGATTGTATTATTTGTGTAATATACTTTAATTTATTGTTATTAACATCTTTATTGTTTGATACTTCTTTCATGGGGTGTATTTTTCATAAGTTACCAAATCGGTAAGGGAATTTCTAATTTCAATTTCCACTCATTGGGTTTTACACATACTTAATTGATTATTTTACTCCAAGATTATGTGTGGAATCACTATTTATTTATTTATATAGAAATTTCCACTAAAACTTGTTTGGATATACTTTTGATACACATAATCACTCTGTTGATAAATTCTCAAGTCATTGATATGAACTTGATAAGGTTAATCTTAACTCAATTTACATTCATTGAGTTAAACAACAAAGTCATTAGTTTTATTTTTACAAGAATATGTGTGAATGTACTCTGATTGATTTACACTAAATATCCAATCATATTGAGTGTATTTATATTTTTCACACATAAATTATGTCATTTATGTATCCTAAATTTAAGGATATGGAATTTATAAGGGATTTCATCTCAATTTACATTCCGTTGAGACTTCTTTGTTGTTATGCGCCAATTCACTTTTATATGGTGTATATACTATCCTTTGACATAGTATATCATGAATCCAATTATTCTAATTATATTATAAAGTTTTTATTAATGTTATTCTTCAATTATTTGTATTCAGGCATCTCTCATTTGGTTAACAACTCTTTAACTAAAATATCATTTTATGTGTTTTAAAGATTTATTCTTCTAAATCTTTCTCATTAATGTCCATGTTTTAAAAATGGTTTAAATTATTCATTTATATTGATGTTAATGTTTTTAAATTAAAATTAATTGTAAAATATTCAAAGTGTTATGGGACACTCTGATTCAAATATCTCTTTTAAATGGCTTCTTTGATAAATATTGCAACTTTTAAATATTTTCAAGAAAAGGGGATATTAATCTCAAATAGTTTTACTAGTTATTTTTATCTATGTAAATATCCTTCATTCTATTTTATTATTGATTGAGGTTGATTTATTATAATAGAATATTCCACTTTTTATTTAATTAGTTATTTTTTACTGTAGATTTGCTATTTTTATACCATTCATGGTTTGTGGTTAAAGTATTTACATTTCGTATGCTAGTTTTAATACAAATGTTTAGATTATATTTCACCATTTTCATATGATCAATGCATTGGACTTAGTAAGTGATGGAAGGGGCCTTGTATATCCCCTCTATGCATTGTTAGGTCTCATGAGACAAACTAGTGTCTTGGCACAAGGCCTTGACAAAATTTATATTTAGAGTCTTGGAACGAGGCCTTGAATTTATGGTTATGATGTCTATTATTATGCATTCCATCATTATGAAATTAGATATTTATATTACTTGTGATTATTTGAATATTAGAATATCCATGTGAATAAGTAAATGTCATTAATTGATTTATCTTTTCCATATTATTTTGAAGTTTAAGTTTAAAAGGCTTTTGTTTCAGTCTTATACATTGCCTTAAATGTTTATGTTTATTTTTGATTGTTTCTTATATATTGTTATCCTTACTAAGAATCTCATCTCACCCCTTTATTATGTTTTATTTTTCCTAGGATGCGAACAAGTATATTATGATTAACCTATAGGAATAGGCTATGGGATATAAGTGTGTTCAAAGGGGACACAACGTTGTTGTTTTTCCATTTCATAATGTAATGTAAAAATTATGTATGTATCTAGTACATCCAAGGATACTAAACAAATTGGTCTTTCGAGAATTTATCTCTTGTGATCATGACAATGTTATGTAATAATTCACTGACTCTGGGTAACTAGGGTTGGGGCGTTACAATTATTGGAAGTTTATTTATATATTTAGATACTTTAATATCAATACACCCTTTTTGGAAGATTTAGATAAAATAACATCATATGTTATACCCCTTAAGTGTTTTTTAGCTAATAAAAGAGATTGAAAAGATATGTTAAACATAAATCTTACTGAATAATGTACTATTGTTATTTAGAAGGTATTACCCCCTAAATTAAAAGATCCTTCATGTTTTTTTATTCAATGTAGAATTGAAGGTAGTAGGGAACTGAATTGTGTATGTGACCTAGGTTTTAGTTTCAACCTTATTCGTTTCTCATTTTTCAAAAAACCCTGGTCTAAAGGACTCAAAACTAACGTTTTTACTCTTCAACTGGATGATAGGACACACACTCATCCATTTGAAATTTTGGATGACCTATTAGTTATAGTAGGGAAGCTTATCTTTACCACTAATTTTATGATCCTTGAAATAGAGTGTGATGAGAAGGTTCCAATTATCTTAGGTTGACCATTTTTTGCTACGAAGTGTATTTTCATTGATGTGTCTAAAGTAATATTATGCTTCCTAGTCAAGGATGGTCTAGAAAAAAATTTGGTTTTTTAAAAAATCAATCCTTATGTGAGTTAAGACCTGATAGATGTTGCAAAGAATGAGTTATTCAAAATTGAGGTCAAATATAAGTATAGTTTTTTACATCTCAAGGTTATTGAGATTAGGATTCCCAAACTTGTTGAGAGTATTACTTAAGATGTTATTATACCCTCACAACCACTTTTTTGTGAGGAAATCCCTTATATAGAGACAAATCCGGTTTTAGAATAATAAATACAATTTTCTAAATGTAGTGAGCCTATTTATGAGTGTTTTACACCTGATTTTTGTGTTTTGAAATCTCTAAAACTAGTAAAAGTTCGGGGCTGAGTCCATAAGAAAATCTTGATTAATTTCAACTTGAACAGGTCTTCTTTCTAGATGGTTTCTTTGCCACTATAAATAATGTTTTTCAATATTATTTCCCACCCATTCTTGAGAAATTCACTCTATTCTAGTATTCATTAGACCTATAAAATATATTTTTTATGTATAATTTAAAACATTCTGGTGGGAGTCTTCTGGAATATCATTTTCAAAGATGTTTTGTGTGTAATTTTTAGAGATATTGTAGAGTTTTATAATGGTTTTTATCCTTTTTTTAGGTCTTTTAAAGTTTCAAGTATGGGGGAAATTATAGGGAACTGTGCTGGTATTCTGTGTTGTTGATGTAATTTGTTGGATTTTTTCTAGTTTCTAGTTTTTTAGCAGAATTAGTGGTTGTCATGAACTTGTTTTTCAAAATATTTAAACTATAATATTTAATAAATCATACCCATTAAATGATATTGTTTATATATTTTAGGGAGAGTGTATGGTTGGGGACTATAAAATTAGCACTGCAGGGCAGGAAACCAATATTTTTTAATTATTTATTTCATTTTTATTTTCTAAATAAATGTCTCAAACTCTATTTAATGCTTGCTCTATATCTTCCCTACCTACCTTCCAAGTGGTCCAATGCTGAAATTTTCATAACTAGTTCTATGAATATTATTCACAATCATAAGGATCTACAGTAATAACAATCAACATCAAGCTCTCTTGAACTTTATCTCTTGATACATTTTTTATGAACATAAATTTATGGATTCTTATGTTTTATATTTCAATCTTATAGGTATAGCATTTGGTGTCCTTATTGATTGATTATAAATAAATAAGAGAGTGTTTTTAAGAAACATAATGAGAAAAGTGTCTTTATACCAGTTGAGTTCTTATTTTAATTGTTTAATTTTTATACTTCTCCAACTATTTGGATGTTTCAGCTGGTCTATTTTTTTAATTACTGAATATCAATTTCTGAAGTTTAATGTTACATGCTATTTTGTTATTAAATTATATTGTCCATTGTTACTTTTTAGTGTCAGGGGGATATAGTAGTGAATTTTCATGATATATTATATTCTCTTTGAAAAACATTATTTAATTAAAGGGTGACATCATGCCTCATTTACAAATTTCATGTTTTGTGATAAACTAATTTTTTGTGGCCAATAGATTTTTTATGCATGTTGAGATTGTTGTTTTTCTATGTGGAAAAATAATTTTTGAACTTTATTGTGACCCTATACATGAATCTTTCTTTGGTGATTTTTAAATTTTTTTAAATTTTTACTTTCTTAAATGTTCTTCCACCTTGAAGTTCAACATTAATGGTAATGTTGAGTTTTATTTATGGGGAGTGAGTCTTTAATTGTTATTAAAATGTAATCTAATTTGAACACATCAAAAACCCCTCAATTTTTTTTAAAATTTACCTATTTTCAATCTTCAATTAGGCATCTTTAGTGGGTGAATTTTATTTCTAAAATTTGTGGGTTTTGATTCCATTTTGAGGATATTAATCTTTAATAATTTGTAGATTTAGTTGGGAAAATCATTTTTTCATGCCATTTTATTAAAATTTGGATTTTCATTAATTTTTTTGGAAAACACTATTCAATAATTATTTATTTTTGAACTTTTTAATATGAATTTAACTCATAATATATATATTAAAATGGACTATGAAATTAAAATTTTAATCAAGGTTGAATACCTTATTTTTATATTGTTTTATAATTTATTCATGAATTTTTGGATGAGTTATTTATTCAACCAATAAATTTTCACTATTCCCCATACAATGTTCTGTATATTTATTATAATCCCTAAACTTAAGTTATTATTTTCTCTTGGAGGTAAAGAGAGGTTTAGACATTTAGGTGGATGAAAATTGTATTTTGTTAAATTCATTATACAATATTCAATTTCAATCAATTTTTATAAAATAGTAACCAAATTTACATTAAGGGTATTTAATCCAAGAGGGAATTAATTTTTTTTCTTGAGAGAATCTATGAGGAAAATTTATTTTTAAAATAAATTCATTATGGAATTTCAATTTTTCCATTTTGATATTAATTTTTTACCACAAAATATGACTAATGGATTTCTTAATGAAAAGAAAACTGCTATGTGTGGGGAAATTCGATATGGCCTTTACTTCAAATGTTTTTTAATATCACCTTTGTTGAATAAACTATATATTTTATACTAATAAGTATTAATTTGGTTAATTATAGTTCTGTGTACTATTTTTGGAAATATTAAATTATTTTTACTCTTTGTTTTATTAGGTTTTTTTTATTTTTTTATTATTAATTATTTAATTTTTTGAATATTTTTATTTTGAAAATTAATTTTATTTTTTTAATTTTAAGTGTTAGAATTTATTTTTTCTGCTTTTTAATTTAATATTTTGTTCTGTTTTTTTCTACCAATTTTTAATTGATGTTTATTTTAATTTAAATTCCAATTATTTCATTTAAATGTTTTATGTATTATGAAATTTTAATTTATACTTTATTTTTTATCTTGAATTTATTTATTTCATTAAAATTTATCAATTTTTATTTATAGTGTACAGAATAAGGAAATTTAACATCAAATCTATGTAATAGAACTACTCTATAATAAAAATGGATAGTAGAATCTCATGTGTAAGTAAATTTAATCCTCTCGAAGATAATTTCCAGGCATTTATGTAAAATAATTTATCTGGTCCATAAAATAATTGGAATGAGTATATAACAAAATTTTTATGTAATATAATTTATCTTGCGTTGATATCTTCTCAAAACTAATATTCCTAGATCATATAATTTGAAAATTGAAATCAAAGTAGGTTTTGAGTAAATGGAAGATAAATTTATGGGAATGAAGAAATTAGAGAAGCTAGAAAACTTGGATGAACTGAAGGCTAAATCGATTTTAGAGAAGATAAACCAAGATAAAGTTGAGTCTATAGATAATTTTTAAAGTTGAGTTTTTTAAATCTAACAAGATGCCACTAAGATCTAACATTCTAATATGTATAATTATATAGATGATGTACATTAGTAGAAACTTTACAAGAAAGAATACAACTAAGGTTGTTACTAGATCCAGGTCATTCCAAGGGAACCTGGGGTTATGAGAAGGAAGTTTAGGGTGAGATGTAAATGACCCATCGATGAAATATGAAAACTGTAGAGTTCATGGAAGAATGACTACACTGAACAATAATGTTTCAAGGATTATGAACCGATACTGAAGCTCATCTCAAGCTTAAGTGAAGAATTCTAACCTAGTACCATCCATATTACGAAATAATATGGACTGAGCCCCTGTATTCGATCACTAATCTGGATTAGTGCAGGTTGAATCTTGTCTTGACTTTGTTGGATGGAATATGCAATTTTGGGTTTCTCTATAACTGAATGATATGTGGCTAGACCAAACCTTATTTATGTGACTAATATGACCTAATCATTTACATACAAGGTCAAACTGAAGATTAAAATACATTGGAAATTTGAGTCCCAAAAAATATTCCATGGTAAAGATGAATAATTTGATTAGTGGATAAGATTTACTTGATTTGATGTTTGAAGTGTTAGGGTACTTTGAATACCCAAAACCACCAATTTTGGATTCACCTTTAGATGGACATTGCGTGTTTAGAGAAAATATTGGGTGCTGAAACTTGTTTAAGTTTGTCATTTCTAGAGTCAATTTTCAGATGAAGATAAAGTTATCAAAAGTCTGGGTGATGGTATGAATGAATGGATGTTGGTTAGTTTAACTTATGGACATTAAGTTATTGGAAATATAAAAGAAAATATATTTTTTGATATAAATTAAAACTTATAAAAAATGATTTTTGGTTGAGAATTTAATTATCATGTTCAAGTGGGGAAACTTTATTGCATAGTATTACTAAAGTAGTAGGGACTGTGAATCAAGGATGGAGAATTAATTCTCCAAGGTATATTTTATGGAAAGTAAATAGTTTTTTAGAGGCTATGATGTTACTGAGAAATATAATAAGATCCATTTAATTTTTATAAAAAAGAGGATATAAAAAAATACAATTGATGAGATAAGATTTTATAAAAGAGGTGAGAGATGGAGAAAAAGCGATAATAACCTCAACCTTGGAATATAAGGAGATTAAGATCAAGGAATAAGGTGAATTTTATATAGAATCTTCCTTTATCTTTCTATTTTTCTGTATTCCTACTTAGAAATTAACATTCTTGAATATGTTTTTGTTTTTGTTTTTTAGAACAATCAATCTTAATTTTCTTCAGGGGAATTGGATTGGAATGGATTAATTTTTTTAAAAAAATTATTTCATTTTAATAATAGAGTTAGTGAAACTTTTATATAGTGATATTAATTTTTTTATTTATTAGTTTTATTTCTATGTTATTCTATGTATTGACAGATGATGATAAAGAATCCTTAACCATTGATAATCATTAGGTGTACAAAAAAATTAGAAAATGATAATGAATCTATTCTCTATTAATGAACAATTCCTTTCCTAAATTTTGTTTGATTTATCATTCTTTTAGAAGAGTTCACAATACTGTGGAGATCACTTAATGGAATTTAGGTGTTTCGAAACAATTTCTTAATAGTCATTTGCCTAATTTTTTTAATAAATCATGGCCATTCTAATCCCCCAATTTCATTAATTTTCAGTATGTCTCTCTATCTCTCTCGGTCTAATTTCTCTTTTCTTAGAACCATAATCACATCTCCACTTTTTTAAGTTTTGGTTCTGATTATTTGGGTTTCACATTTCTATTTCATCACCCATGAGGATTCAATACTCCTGCTCAATACATTAATAGTAGTTTGTAAGTTTTAAAAATAAATAAATTTTACTCACTCTGAGTTAATTTCCAATTAGTGTATCAATATAAACCACATTTATATGGATAACACCTCAGTTATTATGTTTATCTGAGGGGAATTTTCAATTACCTTGTGAACATTTATGGGAAGTGTCAAGAAAATTCCATTTAAATACTTCATATCTAGGCTTGACATAGTGATCCACTAATATAATAGCATTGAAAGAGGAATATTCATCTTCTTCACTAGAGAAATTGTCTATTATGTGATAATCCATTAAAAATCCTCTAAATACAGGGGGTGGGAAGTCCAAGAAGGTGAATATTGAATTTTTTATAAGAAAAGGTTCCTAACAGTCATTATATGGTTAACTATATCTCTTTCTATCCCTAAGAGGATATGGAGATGATGAGGTGATCGTAGAATGTGAGTTGATCAAAGAGGGTGTTGAATGATTGAACTGAGTGAAAATGATATTTTGGGATCAAGTGATAAAATTTCAAGAAATCCCATCATTGAAATAATGTGCTCCTCAGTTAAAAACTTTTTTTAATTCCCTAAAATATATATTATCATTATGGGAATTGTAGATGTACGTGATGTGTGCCAAAGGGTCAGTCAGTTTCTATACACCATGATATAAGATCTTTTGGATCCAGACTCTGAATATAAAACACCCCTTAATGGTGTTTCCAAGGAATATATAGTAGTCTCATCAATTGGTGTGGTTCTTAAACATATCCTCTTATAGCTTCTTGGTCACTGGAATCTTGATAAAGTTATTCTGCAATTCAAAAATAAATAAACTTGGGACCTGTTCATACTTAAAGGAATATATCCTATTATTTTTATTTATGAGAGAAATGGTTTCTTATCCCTGATGAAGACCCTGGGAAACATTCTCTATACGATTTCTTTCTTAAAAAAGCTTGTTTTGTAGGGACACCTAGAGTTTGATTAGCTAAGGGGATATGGTTTTCATCACATCAGTGGTTTCCAATTTTTCCCACTTCTATTTTAGAGTTTGAGGTAATGGGTGAGAACTCTATTTTTTTGTTTCATGTGCTCCTTGAGTCGCTGAACTTTCTTGATGAATTATCATAATCCAAACAAATATATTCAGAATATAAGTTTCAGGACCATCTCACCTTGGATGTTCTCTATACACGTCCCTAACAGTTTTTCAAGGGAATGTTTCTACCCCTTATACTGAATGATGATTTTGGAGATATGCTTGTTCACATGTTTCTTACACTTAGAGTGGTTAGTAACTCTCAACCTATACAAGGAGGAGATGAATTGGTATGAAAACTATTAGTGAAGTTCCTCCAATTTGGTAATGGAAGTCAACATTAGATGGCTACAACAAATGAAAATAGTACCCTCCAGAGTCTGGATAAAGAAAATGAATTTGGCTACCCACTACAGCCTTGGGGTACCCAACATCGGGCCACACTTAGAGGTGAAGTGAGAGATGTGCTACTCTGGGTCACCTGTACTATTCAAATAGGTAAAGCTCAAGTTTTCAAAATATTCCTGTAGGGGAACATAGTATACCTATTTGGGGTAAAAATTATTTCTAGGATATATTATAGATCATTTATTTATTTTTTCTTCTAGGAAAGAATTGATAGCACTGATCAGTTCATTACGAGGGTGCATCGATGTGTGTCTTCCCTCTAACTATTTGTTTGGATCATCTAGATTAGTGTATTTGATATAGAGGTGGGAAGCCACATTGATCCATCATCAAGTGTTTTATAGGGAACACCTGATTGTATCTCAGGTGAGTAGATCCACCAGCTTCAGTCCTTGTTGTATGGGTAAAACTGGTTGACCGATGATTGTTATTTTTTAGGATTTTTAGGAAGTATAATGGGATCATCTCAGTCATACCTATGGTCCAAGTGATAATTTTTGAGGATCGTAGCATTGAGATTCTAGTAATTCTCAATTTTCTAGAGAAAATTGATGATTTTGGAATCTACCTAAGTTTACTTGGTGACTATGGTAATACCATAGGATCTAGTTATGACTTTAACTTTTTTATGATTTAAATGAGTGGATGGAATTAGTGTCTTAGTAGGACTTTTGAGTCCCATTTTCTGTATCTTTTTATGGGTGTGGAAATCTATATAAGGGTTCACCTATTTTTGTCAATCCTCTCAGGGTATATTCTCATCATGTACCTCATCACCTGTAACATGCTACAAAATATCTGAGGGAGTGATGATGAATAATTTAACTATAGTACGAATTGGAAATGAAGAATTGATTACTTCACTATGGAGATTCACTCTTGGAATCTATTGAAATAATTTAATAAAAATAATTAGAGAGAATAATATTTACCCCATCCACTATCTCTAACATGAGGATATGTCTCTTCAATAATTAGGAAGATCACTTTCAGGATCCCAATGCACACTTGAAAACAAATTCTAGTGAATTTCATCAGAACCTATATGTTAAGCCACCGAGACCTATACAATCACGAAATTTTGGAAATTTTGATCCCATTCTTAAATTTACTCCAAGATTCCTGGATAGGCCAACTGATGGATCCAGAGGATGTTGAAGGTGTCCCATATACTTTTCTAGATACATGTTGTGTGAGTATCATCAAGAGATTCTTAAATGGTAAAATATAGGGTTAACGATGGGTAGAATACAACCAGAAACTTGTTAATATCCAGTATTTCTCAAAGGCTTTCATTATCCTACAATTTATTGGGATAGTAGTATGGATCTTGATCTCCATAAAATTATATTTTTGATAGTTAGGATGATATATATTCATGTGAAATTGATGTATTTGGATACAAATATTTGAATAGGAGAGGTATTATATAATAAACCCTTACTTCAGATGAAGTGGTGTCATTTGAAGATGACACAATCTTAATCACCATATTCATATATGTTAGATATTTTGTGGCTTTTTGTTGTTTAATGAGTTCATTAAGTGCCTGAGGATTGATCAAATGATGTTCCTCATCAGAAAACACCAAACCAAAACTCAATGTCTCTCTTAATTATATTATAGAAGTGGAGATAAGGGATGTTGTGGGTGTTAGGGATGCATCTACATTTATCCCCTAGAAATAGTCCAAGACATACTCTATGTATAGGTACTCGAAGAGGGACCTTCGGACCCTATGCATTTCTACTTCAAGGATGGACGTCCTCAATCAATGGGTTCTTTCCTCCGACTATGGAGGTGGATATAAAAACATATCCTATGAATATTATTCAATATTAGACTCTAAGGGGTTATTAGTAACCTAGTACTAGTGCCCATACCCAAATTTCAATGTTGAAATGGAAGTTCTCTTATCATAAGCCTATGATAATCTCATAAGGGGTTTCCACGGGCTTCATTATTGATGCCTCAAGGACCTCTATGATGTCATTTGATTCTCCTACCCAGGGGAGGGCCTATAGTGTGGTAGACTTATTTAACATGAGAATGATCATATTTTTTATTATTAGTATTGTGGGGTGGACCTTCATGGTGTATCCTTACATCTTGGGTAAATCCACCATGATGATTAGAGATGGATCCAATGTTTAGGAGAGTTGGTCCAGCATGATCAATAGATGTCTAAGGTATCAAACCTAGTCTGGAAAAAACCCTCCCCCATACAGTTTTGATGAATACAATGGAATATATGGTGTAAGGGATCACTAGAGTTTTTGGAGTGATGTTTTATAGAGAAAGAGTAGAAACCTTCCCCTAGTATGGGCGATGTGTGTCTTAGAAAGTACTATGAGAAATATAGATTAGAATGACTCATTCATTTACTGTTTGAGTGGACCTACATTGATGGTGATGCCTAATGATGAGATACCTCCTTAGTGACTCCTGAGTGGTATTTGAGGATTCCATATATTGAACATCCTCAACCTCCTTGATGTAGGATAAGGTGGAATAATCACACTCTAGGGAAAGACTCTTGATAATATTGGTAGTGGAATTGGGGGGGATATTGTCCCCTGTAAGATATATATTGGTATAGAATCATTGAATCATGGCTTCTAGGTCCTACCAAGACATATCCGTAGTGGGAATGACTCTTTATTTCTCATATCAGTGGACAAGGGAACTGATAACCCTCTAATATATAAGCTTTGATGGGTAACTAGGGTGAGGGTTCCTATGATCCATGGGAGAGGTGATTGACACCACTTGGGAATAGGTTTACATGATTTTTTCATGAGTGGTTCTCCTGATCCGATGCTTTTTGGTGGTGGTTGGGGTATCTCATTAATCATGATAAGTGGTTGGAATTTTAAAAGATACATTTCAATCCAACCGTAAATACATGTTTGATAAAGGTGATGCCCATAATTCCTAATAGAAGTAATGTCTAGTGATGGCGAAGCCCTATTATTACTCATCCAATCATAGTTGAAGTATAAGGGATCCATGTTGGGTTCACTGTTCTATTTTTCAACTCTTTACACAGTGACCCTTGTCATTGGTCCACATATCTGATGGTCATGATCCTATAGCCCCGTATTATCACTTTCCATTGGAGTGAGACCTATCACCATCAGGGTTTATAGTGTCAGAACCTTGATCAAAATGTTATAATATGATATCAACCATTTATCCATAGATTCCTCTATGTAGTTTGTTTCTTATTCTATATCTACCTCATTGAATTAATTCATGCTTGTGAATCTTGTTCTCAGTCCCATATTCAAGTGGACACTAGTGAATTACTTTATTAGATGACTTAGTAATATGAACACCTTCTATTAGAGAATATGAGTCTTCATGCATCATCAATAATTTTTGGGTACATTGGTCATATATAAATATATTTATCAAGATGAACCATGAGGGTATCCTATGTTCATTTTACAGGGAATCTTGGGTTTAGGGCCCAAGGCATCATGTGCTCAACACATAAGGAAACTTATACTTATCGCATATGGTATCCCATTCTCGTCACATGGGGAATTATATGTTCATTACATAGGGAAACTTAGGCTCTTCACCTAAGGAATATGGCACTCATCACACTAGTAAACTTATTTTCATCACATATGGAATCTCAGGCTCATCGCCAGAGGCATTTTGTGCTCTTCACACAAGGAAACATATTCTCATCACATAGGCGAGGATAAAATATTAAGCTCATCACATAATGGGATAATATAGAGATCATATTCTCATAATATAGTCTTCTCATGCTCATCACATAATCTATCTGGTTCTCATCACATTAGGTAAAGAAATTTTGCTTGAAACCCAAGGAAAGGTAAATAGATCTTATTTTTATCATATAGGGTTCTTATGCTTTACACATAAGGAATATTAATATCATAACCTAAGGTTCCATAGGATCATCAAATAGGGATTGGTTTTTTATGAATCAGCTATGTGTTATCCTATAGTCTTCACAAAGGAGATTTCATAATCATCACATGAGGGAGTAATCCACTTAGGCTCATTACCTAAGGATAGATATAGGTTAAATTTCAGTTGAGATAAATCCACATACTCTCATCACATAAATTAAGGTGGATATTTTATGTATAATTTGTAGTTAGCGAGGGTTTTAAGTCTTATGCATACTTATAGAAGGTTTGGTGAGGGGTTTAGTATTCTCCAAGTAGTTGATCGGGCTTCAGATGAACCACCTCCCAAGGGGAGATGGGATGATGATGATTTTGAGATCAAACCTCAAAGAGTTTTCCTATGTATCCTAATGAAAAATAGGAATAAAAACCAATTTAGTCTGAGGTACACATTATAAGGTCATGTGATAGGACTATACCATGTCGTTTAACATCGTGGTGTAAGGACACTAGTATCATGAAAGGAGAAACAGCAAATGATGGTGTGGGGATTATGATTTGAGATTACCAATGATACTTTCCATGATTGATGACTTTAGTGAAGGAAGATTTTGGTATTTTTCCTATTAATAGGCACAAGGTACCACTCGGGGTTTGGAGAGCATATGGGGGGCTTAAACATGTTTTTTTGATATCTGACCTATGTTTAGAAGCAATATGAAGGATGATTCCTAGACTATGATTTGTGAAAAGTGTATGGGGATGGTAAATAATATTCTTATAAGAAAAAGTAAATGGGATTTACCAATACATTGTTGGTGAGAAGGACTTGGGTATAAAATTCCATGATACTTGTTGTGCATATGAAGTTTTAACAACTATGCCTAGATCAAGTATATATATGACCTATAATACAACAACATCCATAGAGGGGTGTGTCAAAAAGGATTCATTGAGTGGTTCACCAAGGGATAGATTTCATGCAACTTTGGTGTTGTGAGAATCTTGAAGTTGTGCGAGACTGAGGACTTCAATATATAAGGTATTCATAGAAACTATGGTATGGTATTCATGAAAACTAGTAATTACACAAAACAAGTAGTTTCATGAGACATGAGGATCTATAATTAACTATGTTCTTTATATAAAGGATTCATGATACAACATCTCAAACATAATCCAATGCATTGGAAGACTTATGCGAGATAATTCTCACAATTTTCATGCCTATAGGAGTCTATGAAGATCTTAAAAGTTACATGATTCATGAAACTTATCTTTATGCTAGATAAGAGTCTCACTGCCTGAATTCTAAAGATAATATTCCAAGATGGGGAGATTAGGGGGTATTTATATCCCTTAGTCACATGGTATATGTAATTTTGTGTAATTTCCTCATGCTCATGGAAATCCATAATTGTTTGAAACCAAAACTTTATCTTTACAACACTCATTATGTGTGCATGGAAGATATAGTTGCACTACATTAAAAATTAAAAACTTATAAAACTATGAGTTGTGAAATTCATTAAATTTACTCCAAAATCACTTAACTTGGATTAATTAACTCCTGGATCCCTCTTGTATGAATTTTTCAGATCCAACATTATTATAACATGTTTGGGAATATGGAATTGGATTGTTGGTAAAATCCATAAATTTTAGAATATTTAATATATAGATCCAAGATAATCATATCTTTATTTTACAACATTTCCATAATCTAGACATTACATCTAAAAAATAATTACACAATCACAAGAATGGAAGGTTTAGTTTCTTTGAGGTCCAGTTACATAAGTAACATGTTTTACAAAACTTTTGAAAATTTCTCCATAATCAAACCACATTAGATCACTTATATAATACTAATAAGTTACACTCATCTTCATAATGTGGGTAATGGAAACATAATAAATAGGTGAGTTCGGATTCTTGGTAAGGGAAAAAATAAGTGATAATAATCAAATATGCTAAGTAATCATAAGATGAGTATATGGTTATAATCAAGATTTATAATAAATTCATACCCAATCAACTATAGAACATATATCATGATCCATAGAATAATTATTGTCATAACATAAGATTTGAATCAAAAGAGTGTGGAAACATTAGTCAATAAACATGATCTGTGGGCACATAGAATATGAATAAGAGTGGGCATAAACATAGGAATTAGGAAAAAATATCATTTTGAAAATATATTAACCATAATTATGTTCACACGCATAATTTTTTTTATATTTTAACCACAATTATACTTATGGAAAACCTTGTTATTATAGATTAACCATGAATATACCCACACACAACATTTTTATCATAGCTAAATCACAATTATATCCACACACAAACTTTTGATAATATAAAAACCCTAATTATACCCACAAAAAACCTTATTATAATATATAAAATATAATTATACTCACACATAACCTTTTGAGAATTTCTAAACTGCAATTATATCCATGAACAACCTTGTGGGAATAGCTAAACTACAATTATACCTATGTAAAAAATAATTATCTCATGAGATATAAAACCTTATCCAATGTATTTGAGGGTTATATAGGACCCATATCTCCAATAATCCATACATATGCATCCAATTTGAAATAAATTATTCATTATATCATAAAGAACCTCTAAAAATGGGTTTCATAACGTTTTTAGATGGTATCTCCAAAATTGACCTTAAGGATGCAAATGAATGATACCCAAAATCAAGTCACCCAAAAAGAGAATTTCATAAGAACATTTAGAGGGTGATTCATGAAAAATAATTTCCAAGTAAATAAATAATTTTAAGATAAATATGAAAATGGTAGTGAAATCATAAAAGAGTTTTTATAAACAATTTATAATATTATTTTTTTTAAAAACATTCATATCATATTAAAAAGTCATCTTTGAAAAGGTGAAGTTAAAACTTTAGAAAATATTTTCTTCAAAATAATAATCAATTAAATTTCAATAAAAATATACAAAGTTTATCCTAATGAATTTTTAGTGGAAGATAAAACATTTGGTTGTGAATGGATAAAAACCCTTTTTTATATTTTGAAATACCTTTTTTGAAAACCCATATTGTAAAAAGAGTTAATAAATATTACTTTTGAAAATATGATAATAGAAATATCAATTTCACATTAGATAAAACTTAATTAGGTTTCTAAATATAAATTAAAACATTGGTAGGAATGTAAAACATGGACATGGAGGAGAAACCATCGTTAAAGAGGATGGAAATTATTTATAATAACGATATGATTTTGCAAAATAAATATATCAAGGAGAAATATTTATATTTAAAGTAATTTTACTCTATATAGGAGGATGATTAATTATGAAATATAGTATTATGGTGGAATAAATTGATCTCAGAGGAAACAAGTTCAAGAAGAATCATTTTATCTCAATAAAGTGTGTTGAGTTAATAAAGATCCTTACAAACTTAGTAACCTTTAAATCAAAATAAATTTAAAGTAACAAAATGATGTAGATATTAAATCCCAATGAATTACATTAATATGGTAAAATAAATTCATTAGTCTGTAATCAAACCATATCAATTATTTCATGCTTCAAAATTAGAAATATATCTTAAAAATATGAGCTTAAGACAAATAACCCCTAACAAATTTTGTAATTTTCGAGTCAAAACCCCATGAGATAAAGAACATAGAATATAACGTTAAAAATAATGAAATATAAGGAAATAATGATGCATAATATTAAAGTTTATTAGATACACCAATCCAAATAATGATTGGCATATAATAAGAAGTATGTCTTAAAGGATTAAAAATTGAGACAAGAAACGCTTACCTTGAATTCCTGCTTAGTTGATCGTACTCTGACCTACTGTATAAAAAATATAACCATATTAATCGCCTATTTAACAACATTATACATTTTTATAATATTTTATGAATCTAATTTAAAATTATTATCTTTTTTTATATTAGTTAGTTACTATCTATTTTAAATATCTGGTGTGAGTAATCTTGGACATTTTGAACTAGTTTCATAATAGTGATGTTTTTTCTTAATTCTTCTCCAAAATTTCATCATTAAAATATTATAAAATTTAACTGAATTAATTTTTTCTGATATTTTACAAAGTTATAATTTCAATATATTAGAGTTCAAGTTATGATCCTTGAAGATGAACTTGATGATAATCATGCTTCAATGATTTTTTATCATAAAAACAATGGTATATTAATTAATGAGTTTAATATTAATACTACTATTATGGAACTAAAATAAAACCATAATTTAATTATTTATATAATATTTCATCAATAAGTAATTTCTAATTGTAATATATAATTAAAATTTATAGCATTGTTCAATTTGATAGTGAAGCGAACCCAAAAAAGAACATACCTTAATTAATGGATGATTATGAAGTGATTTAGTTGTAATATCATTGTACCAGAAGAATAATGAAATTTTTTAGTATTTATTAGTGTGTTATATAATATTTTTAAAGATTTATAATAGGAATATAACCTATAAAAATTTATTACATAGTACAAATAAATCATTTTTTCTCTTAGTAGGCTCTTTTGGATAGTTGAATTTATAGCAGTTGTTTATTTCTCATATTGTTATAATTTTCTCCAATTAGACTTGAAAAAACCTCAATAATTTTATAAAAATATATTTATCACATAAATAAAATATTATAACCATATATGAAAGGCAATAATGAAATATGGAACACATCGTCCCATGGAGGCGGTAGTCCACACATATGCCATGATGATGATTTCATTTTCCATAGAACAAGGAAAAGGAAAAATAAGGTTTATCATTTATGAATATAAAATATGTCATAAATATCATAATTATATATTAAATTCCCTATTAAGATCATACTTGTTATGTGGTGAAGGAAAATGAAACATTTTGTGTTGTGGAGGCGGTAGATTATACATACACATGATTATCATTTTTTCTATTCTTAAGGGAAAGGGGAAATTGTGGATAATGTATATCCCGTAAACATAAAAAAATAGTAAATAGGTAATAATTATGTTATAATGTAATAATGTGTAATATAATTTTAAAGTAAAAAATATAGATAATGAAAACTATTAGAGGGTGAGAAGTATTTACTTTGAGATTTTGCACTTTCCCTTGAAGTACTTTTTGGAAATGGATGAATTCTGATAATATCTTGTGAATTAAAGATTAAGGGATTATAATAGGATTATATAATAAATAAATATAGAATAATTTAAAATAAACCCAAATTTTTAGATTTTTATTGAAGGGGTGGGGAGAGGCCCTTTTTTAAGTGCTGAGAATAACCATTTTTTAAATATTTCAACTTAATATAAAGCGATCACAGGTTTCACATGGCATGTGTCTACAAAAATTAGAATTAATGGATTGAGTGATGATATAAGATAAATAATATCTCAATAACACAATTAAAAACATGCTTTAAACATGTTTCAATCCCTTTACCCATTTGCTCATTACTTTTATGATTTTAGATTTTATCGTTGAAACTAGTTTTTACCTAAGTAATTTAATTTTAATGCATAAAATAAAGTGGGAATTATTAAATTATTTGGTTCTACTGATTTAAAATATTAAATCACTTTTTCATATTTAATTTATATTTGTAAGAATAATTAATTTCAACATTAAAATATGTAACACGTAAAATCTAATTTTTAGAAAAAAAAATGTATTTTTAAGCTTAAAATTTATGTGTCAAGTAACTTTATCAATATATTATATTTTCGTGATATTAATTGGTTTATTATAAATAAAATAAAATTTATGTGTATTTGAAAGTAATCCAAAACCAAATTTTACCAAAATATTATCTAGTTAAAATAAAATAGGAAAAATATTATTAGAAAATGTTACTTAAGTTCCTAAAATGTTAATAATTGATTTTATAAATTCAACATAGAATTTTTTTAAATGTATAGATTAAATTCATAAATATATATTTAAGAAATAAAAATATTTAATGCACTTCTAGGTTTGTTTTTAAAGTCTTAAAATTTATGGTATTGGTAAAAACTATATTTTTCACTATTCTCTTAAAATTCAATTACTTTAAAAAACTGAAAAATTCATCTTAGGATAATTTTGATATGATAAATTTAAAAATAAAATTAATTTTAAAAATTTTAAATTTTAGAAATTTAATTTTTAAATGAAAATACAAAATATAAAAAAAACCTTCTTTTATTGAAAAATGGCCTTTTAAACATTTAGTATTCTTGGTACTATTTCATAATAGTAACCAACTTAAATATTATTAATATATTAGTTCATATATTTCAATATTATGTTCTATCAAAATAATCTTATAAAATTGTAATATTTTTTATATTATGATAAAATTAACATTTTTTATTTTTTTGAAAGTTATTTGAGAAAGAAAAATATTTTAATATTAATTTATATAAATTATTATTCATCTAAAAGTAACTTTTTTTAGTTGATTAATATCATTCAATTTTATAGAGGTTTTATTATTTTGGTAATTTTCTTAATAATAGTCATCCAATATGTTTTGACTTGTTTTATATCAGTCTTGTGTGTGAAACAATTTATTAGAAAAAATGTTTATTTAAAGGAAAAGATAATAAAAAATCTTTAGGTTTTACATTTAAGGGATACCATTTCAAGGGATTTCATATTAGAGATAATGAAATATCGACTCGTCAAGAGTAAAAATCTCTATACTATAACCAAATTTAAAAATATTTTAATTTTCTATGGAATTTTCAATGGTAGTGATCAAAGGTATGAGGAATTCCCAAATAATAATTTCTCAAAATAAATTGATAAATAAGACCATAAAAGTTAATGAAGGAAGGAGATACTACCGTGGGAATAAAACTAAAAAAATTGTAAGAACAAATACCTCAAAGAACCTAAAAAATAAGATTTAGTCATCCTTGTGTAGTAAGATGGAAATGAACACTGCTCTAAATAATCCCAATAATCCCATTAAGGGTGACGCACAAAATAGGATTAGCAACTTTTATTATGGTAAATGATGATATACTATAGGCTCATTTATGGATTTATATATTAATAGAATAAAAATATAATAAATAAGGGAATAATAAATCCAAGAAAGAAAAAACATGATTGGTTTGGTGGTTTAAACTCCTAAATAAGAGTTATAGAAGTTTACAAAAAATGGTAACATTGATAATATCAATAATTCATGTATAAATTCCAATAAGGGTTTCCATGTTCCTAATGTATGATTTGTTTGATAGCTGATTTGAAAAAATTCAGGAAAAACGGAATAAGAATAGGTAAAATAAAGTGATAAAGTGAAGGAATAAATTCTATATAAAGAATATAAATTTATTAAGAGGTTGTTAAAAAACATTAACCTGATGGTTTTTAAATGATTTTGTAGAAGATACAATAGCTCTGGACTCACTTCCAAAAGGTTGTTTAACCATTCTACCAATACTATAAGAATCTATAAAAGGGATTAAAATTAGAGCGCATGAGTTATATGGATTGATGTCATATAAAAAAATAAGTGTTCCACACAAAAAAGTAATATATGTAAAGGAAACCATGATACTGAAAGTAAAAAATAGATTTCAATTTTATATGTTCAAGCTTGAATACTAGAGATAAATAAATAAATTGGTTGATAAAACATATGTAACCTTGTACTTCGCATTGAGGGATAAGAAGTTAAACCTTGTTCCATTACCTTGGGGTGTTGTATTTTTATTCTAACAAAAAATGGAATTGAAGTTTAATCTAGTTATTTGGGGTAGAGTAAGAGGAAATGTGAAATATTTCAAAACTAGATAGATAAATTAAGAAGCCACCATCCTAGAATGATCTACCAATTCATATTCTAAAGAACATGTGTTGAAGAATATCATCCTCGATGAACATAATAAATCTATCAAAGATGGGGGTAAGATTAAGATACATATATTAACATTGATCTATTATTTATTTATCTTAAATAATTTTTATATTCTTGATGAGGAAAACTGAAGAGTTTCATTTATGAGGAATAAAGTGGAGATTACTTTAAGAAGATGGAAGAAATATTAATTTATACAAATCTATTTTATGGAATCTTCTTGAAAAGGTTTTATTGATGATGTATGATTTCAAACACTCTCATTATTGGTAACAAAAATCAAATTATAACATTAAGGGGGATAAATTGATATTAATCAATTACATGAATGTAAAATATTAATAAAGCTTCAAGGATATTATCTAAATCCTAAAACCTTCTAGATATTCTTGAGTATTTTTAGCCAATGTATTTATGTGAGTGTAGAAAACCAGGTTGAATGATTTCATGGGAATCATTTTCTCAATTAGTCTCAATCAATTGTATCAACCTAAAAAAATTTGGACAACATTTGATAAAGTGATCAATGTTTCATTTTATATGATATCATATTTTTCTCTAATGGAAAACTTTTTTATCTAAAAAAACCCTATTTTTTCTACGCCATACATGGATTACATAGACTTATAGTGGAATAGTTGATGAAAGGTTACTTAATTATTAATTGATACTATCCTCTCTCAATATATTGTATTTATTGTCAATAATTTCGAGAGAAGTAAATGAAAAAAATAAATGGTTAATAATAAATTAAGGGAGAATTAAAGGTGAATGAGAAATGAATAACACATATTGACATATCATTTTTAGTGGGTATTGACATCAAATAAAAATGGGGGATTATTGTTCCCACTTTGTGTGTGTAGTATTTTTTGTAAAGGAATTTCAATGATCAAGAAAAATCAATAATTATTTATGTCAATATATTGACGAAAAATAGCATGAAATTTTGAAATAAAACCTGATAATATTGAGAACAAGTATTCCTGAGTAAGGTTTTATTTTTTAAGTAAATGATGATCCAATACACATCTTAGAAGTTGTATTGATGTTTAATTCCATTTTTCATATGAAAAATAAATATTTCTTTCCATTTAATTTTTGAAGATAAACTCACATAAAGGGAAATGTGTTTTAAGCATTTGAGTTCCACAGAGCATTTATCATGAACAATCATATACCTCCATGATGAATGAATTTGAGCACTACAGTCCATATGTGTGAAATATTAAAAGTTTATATTGGTAATAACTTAGAATAATATTGAAATTAAAATATAAAAATAATGATAAGTTAGTAATGTTGGGTGTTGGATACTATATATTTGCAATATCTATTATTTGAAAAATAGAAGAGGAGTTAAGCTTAAAAATACCTCAAAATCAAAGCCAGCATATCACTTGAGCATATAGGACACCTCATAGAAACATTCATAATAGCTCTGAGGTGGTCTATCTAAGATAATTATATAGGTTTCATATACTATTCATCATTTAAGTTTCATGCAATATTGATCTGATATGACATTTTTTTATCATATTCCCTACACAACTATTTTTGCACCATTATTATTCTATATTGAACAACATATTGCTATAATAAAACCTTTAATGATGGAAGTTATTGAATTTGAAGTATTCATAGTTCATGTTTGAATATATTTTTAAGCATGATTGAAATATAAAACATGTATTAATAAGTTTAAAAGAACAAAACAAAAGAAATGAGGCTAGGGGGTCTTGTTGATTTCCATGGAAGAAAATCAACAGACCAAGAATAGAGAAATAGAAGAATGTAAATTTTTTTAGAAGGTTAAATCTTCCACATGCATGGTTAAAATATGTACATATAAGGTAAGGGTGATATATGACAGTTTAAAACTTCAATCTTAGAAGGTTAAGTTGATTCTTGGAAGGTTAACATGATAAACATGGAAGGTTAACTTATACTCATGGATGTTTAAATGACTTTGTGAAATTTTGTAAATGTGTGTTTAGAAAGTAAGGAATTCTTATAAGGTTAAAATTTTACTTTCCAAAAGGTTTATGTTCATCTAAAGAAATATTAATCACTTTTTTAATTTTGTTAAGGATAAAATTTATAGTGAGAGAAAAAAATCAGATGATGTTAAGCAATACATTTTTCATTATTCAAAATATCATGATGCTCTATTTATGACATGATTCTAGGTGATATTGAATGAATAAAGAATATTATTCACATTCTTTGAATCACATTGTAAATATCCAAAATTTCATTAGTAGTATGCAATAATATCATGCATACATAGATGTGGGAGAAAATTTCATGGAAAGACAAAGATAATAATATTGATGGTAGGTTTGAATAAAGAAGTCTAAAGCAATAATTTATGGAAAGTTTTAAAGACAAGAGGTTTTTGAAAAGGTTTAAATTTTTACATGATATTTTTAAATATCATGAATATTTAAATGTAGTAGTATTTAGTTAGATAAAAGTAAACATGTGTAAATATAGAATACCTAATATTTGAAAGCACAAGATCCTGGAAGAATTAAAGTTTGAGATTCAAGGAAGATTGAATGCATGAATTATGAATAATAAACAATGATACTACATCCATATATATATATATATATATATAGGATAGAGAAAACTAAGATATTAGAAAATAGATACTATATTAAAAATGAAAAATATTTTAGTGTCGAAGAATAAGAGAGAACTCATCTTCAATACTTGAAGTAAATTCTTATGTAGTTGAAAGAAAGAAAAGGATGTCCTGAATATTTCATTATACATATTTTTAGAGTATAAGTAAGATATATAATAAAATCCAATCCATATCCTATTACATTGTATAAGAAAAGGATGAGGATGAGGTGGTGGGTTCTATGCAGTCTAATTTACATAGAATAATATTATTGTGCATGTGTAAGAGAAGAAGAAGAAGTAGTATAATTTTAGGATTTCTAGTATGAAGAGGAATAAGAAGTTTTATGAAATGTTCTTGTATAAAAGAAGGATTTTTTTCTTGAATTATGTTGTGTTGGTAAGATAATAAGAAAATAAAGAATGCAAGGTAGTGAAATAACAACATGTAGAAGTCTAGATTTTAAGTAAGACTCTTTTGTTATTACTAGACATCATTACACACTTTCATAAGTCATTATAAAGATCCAAAAAGATTTTTTAATGGTGAGGGATGAACTAGAATTTTCGAAATACTATAGTGTAATGTAAGTTCAAGGATGAAACCTACTCATTATACTTATAGGTTGATACTTTTAGTTTATGTGGTCTCAATGGAATCCAAATCACCCCATGGACTAGATTTCTCATTTTTAGTGGTTAACCTTATAAAAATATGTTATTCCTCCAATTTGTGTGATTTCAGATGTGTTACATGTAAAAATGAAGTTGATAAGAGTGAATGATATATCCATTAACCTTAACAAGTACGTAGGTAAAATGAATGGGATAAAAATTTTAAATTGGTTAAAAATTCATGAACACTGATTCACCCCCCCCCCCCCCCCCCCGTAGTATTGAACATATCCCAAACTAGACCTCCCACAAAACATAAAAAATAAAAAACTATTAAAAATTGTACACTCTAAAATAATTCAATACATGATAATATTATTGAACAATTAGAAAGAGAAATATGTGTTTTACATAATAAAATTCTAAATACCCACATTTACATATATAATCAAGAGAAGAAGAAATATTTATTTATCCTTTTAGCTAATTCAATCTAACAAATTTAAGGAAATCACACCATGGTTTTCCAAATATAAACCATTATCATTTTCATGAGATATAAATCACTAAGATCTAGATATTATGGTAATTCAATGTGAACCAGTGTTAATAGAGAGGCCACACATAGACGGATCTTGGGATACCAATCCAAACAATTTGCACATAGTCAAATTAACAAGGGTGGATACTGAGGATTATTCATAAAAATTTAATTACCACAAGATAATGGGTTGTTCAAGTAACCAAGGAGAAATTTTTTTGGTAAAAATAGAAATAAATGTGAACTTGATAATTTTATCATGAGGAGTAAAATCTAGATAAATTCTTATGTAATATAGAAGTAAAAAAATGAAAAAAAAAATCATTGAGTAGCAATGATGGCCATTAGATAAGGAATTACATACAATTAAGATCTTCAAGTGTGTAATGTATAGATCAAATGATTGTGCAAATTTCAACATGATAGTGCCAGCAAATGAGCCTAGCATAACATGTCCAAAATGGAAATGAGTTTATACCTTTGTGAATATTAGTTACCCATATGTCTAGGATTGAATTGAATGGTCTTTGAGGGATTCAATCACAATGTAGATAGTGATGATGGAGGTGTTATTAGTAATAATAATCACAAAAACAACAACAATGTAAATAATAATTCATGAAATAATAATAAAATAACCACTAAAAAATTGTCCTAATACCATGGTTTATTGCTATATTTTAGAAAAATACGTCCATAGGTTAGCCTATAATGACAGTTTTGTTAAAATATGGATTTAGGTCTCCTAGGTTCAAACTATAACCATGGTTTCACATAATTGAGGAGATAGGTGGGTACAAGAACAACCAAAATTGAATAAGAAATAGACAGAAAAGGTAAATAGATCTCTCCAATAGAACTGGTTTTGGAAAAACATTGAAATAGGTCTATGACTAAACACTTATAGCCACAGTTTGAGAAAAACATGGTAATACATGTCACCTATGGCCACGATTTTAGAAAACCATGTAAATAGTCTTACTTACCGCCATGGTTTAAAAAACCTATGAAAATAAACGCCACATATTTACATGGTTTTATAAAACCATGAAAATATGACTCTCCCAACCACCTACATCCACGGTTTTCTCAAACTGTGGAATACATCTCACCTACAACCATGATTTTGAAAACCCATAGAAATAGGTTAAATAATATTATTTTATATATTTTTTAAATATCAATCATTATAATTATCTATAATTATACACACACAAATATATATGTGTGTGTGTGTGTGTCTATATATATTAATACATATAATAGGGTATAACGTAGTGTTAAAGTCTTTGGAGGATTCCATAAGAGGTCATAGGACTAATACACTATGGTTTCTTTGTTAAAGGATGAGACCTTCGTTTAGTAAGATATGGAAATTGGTTTTGTTTCCATATATTATGAAACCTATGGCCATGATCCTTATGTAATGTGGCCACAGACCACCTAAGGACATGGCTTAAAGCTATGGAAATAGCCTAGATCCCATTTCAACTATGATAGAGGGCACATTTCATGTAAATTGTGGCCTTAATCTATGGTCATGGTTTTTTGGAATATTTCCACAGTTTCAAACCATAAAAATGGGCTTATTTTCTAATTGTAAATTTAAAATCTAATGATATGTAATTTAATTTATAAAAACATGAAACAGAATTCATAATTCATCATCTTAAAAATTAAAACACAAGTAGAAAAATAGTCTATTTCTATGATTCAATGTGTGGAAATAACCTATTGTCGTGATTTTAGTGATCATGGACTAAGCTTCAATAGAAAAATATTTACATCCATGGTTATAGAGATACCATGGAAATATACACATATGGTTATAGTTTTCATACTATCAAAATAATGTGTGCATTTTTACCCTTTATTACAATGATTTAAAAATAATGATAATAGGTTTATAATTTTTTAAAAAGTAATTGTAGGGTTTTGAACCCTAGATCATTAGAAACCTGTAAAAGGGACTAAAAAACATAAATATGGTATATATTGTATTAATTAGTAATAATTTTTACTTATAATTAAATATTAAATATTAAATATTATTATTATTATAAATCTAAATAAATTAGAAAAAATGGATACCCATTTCAATAACTCCTAAAATTGTAGAAATAGACCCCCTATTATTATAGTTCATTGAAACCATAGAATTAGAGGGAACTA
Source organism: Viscum album (assembly GCA_963277665.1). NCBI lineage: Eukaryota > Viridiplantae > Streptophyta > Magnoliopsida > Santalales > Viscaceae > Viscum > Viscum album. Next base: position 40,823,630 of record OY728163.1, read on the forward strand.
GGTTTCACTAATTTCTATAGTTCCTAGAAAAATGACAACAATCATTACACGGGAACTTTATTTTTAATGTTTTAAATAAAACATACAATATGGGGCACTAGGTCTCAATAATTTCCATGCTTTCTAGAATTGAGACAATCTAATACCACAGTTTTTGAAAACTATGTAAAATAAACCATAGCAGTATATGCAATTTCTTGTAGTGAAATTCATATTCCTACAATATTTTATATTATTATAACTATGTTATTATACTTTTATAATGTTCAACATATCTAAACAGTGCTCAAATTTACTTAAAGGGATTAATTTAGTCTACATGTCAATCAAGTTCTCATCATTGTGTATCTTATTGATACTTTCATAGTTAGTAAAAATAACATATTTAATAAAATGAAAGTGTATGTTTATATGGTTAGACCTAAAATAAAAAAATGGTTTTCTATAAAATATAAATCATATTTACAATCACGTTATACAATAATATTTTAAAAATATAAAAAAATATAAATAATCAATCTTTGTATTTTCATTTTGTATCATAAGAGTTACTGATGGAAATCAATGTGTTGGAGAATCCAATCGAGGAGAATAATAATGTTGCAGAGAATAATTCGATGTCTGAGAGAAATTTCTAAAGGGATGAAACATCAACTGAAAAGTATAAGAAGCATTCAAAGAAGAGAATCAAGACTTAAAAATATACATCACCAAGGTTCTCACTCTAGTTCATCTCGACACTAGAATCTCAAGTAAGGACATGGGGATCATGAACAACTCTATCAATGAAATATTTCAGAAGCTTGACTAAAAATCATCCCACCTCACTACCTATAAAATGAAACCAACCATCACATCTCAAGAGATCTAAATGGAATTTTGGTTTGTTCTTCCATATGAATTAGTAAATCTTTTCATCTTAGAGGGAACAAAGGATTCTACCAAGTTCACTGATTTTCAACCTTAGTCTATCTCAGTTAAGTTTGTTGTTTAACACTATAATGTCTATGATTGTTATTTTTTAGTGTTTGTGATGAAATATTATTCAAATTATTGGTTTTATATATTCATTATCATTTTGATTCATTTCTAGTTTTTGATATATATAAATTCTATCTCAAAAAAGTTTAATAGAGCTAGTTAACTAAACCCTTAAGACAAAATAATTATTTTATTAATTCTTTAAGAGTTATACACACATATTTTATGGTGGATTATACCACCATAAAATATATATTTCACCTCTAAGATAATGTTTCTCCATATATAGTAAAACTATAATCATTCTAAATTTTTCAGTGTCTACATTTTTATCATTATCAAAGTTTACATAACCAATAACTTAGTCATTTTAATTTAAATCCTTAACATAACATAAAGTAAAATTTGATGAAACTATGAGATACTGAAGTATATACTTTATATCATATTACTAATGGATATATAGGTTACCCATAAATACTTTGAGATTGTAAACAAATAAAGATACATTTAGGAATAAATAAATCACGACATACACAATACCACCCACTATACTAGCATAAGAAATTGTATTCATAAAAAATACATCAAATTCATTATCAAAAGACTATGTTAGAAGAAACTTATATTATTTATATATACATAAATTAAAATAATGTAAATTTTGATAAATAGAAACCGATCAATTATCCTAATATTCAATGTCATCATGAAAAATAATTGATTTAGAAAATATGAAATTAAGTAAAAAAATCAATGACCATTTTCTCATATTAAAATTGATAAAACTTGAATTCAAATAAATATATCATGGTATAAAATATCTTAAAGAATATTTTTTTGAGGATTAATAAGTGAAGAATCATCTAAGTATTAGATACATTGAAACATCTTGAAGAAAAATAGTAAAAGACATTCTAAATAATAGTATGGTAACATACGAGAAATTATTAAACCATTCTATTAATTACTATTGAAATATTAGTCATTTTTTAAATAAAATGTGATGAGTTTATAAATGATGGGATTAGGAAAAAATTTAAATTGTAAAAATAAGTAATTTGGCTTTAAATAATAATCAATCAAATAATGTTATGGTTTAGGATTAGTAATAAAAAACACAAACGTATAACTCCTTAACTCAAGTAATCATCTTGATACTCTAATTAGAGTGTGTCACATTATTTAAAGTGAATCCCCAATCATCATAGGCTGATAACTAGTGTTAAGGGATACAACATTATTGCAACCATAAGCCTACAAATTAACTTAATAGGGTCTTGAATTTGGGTGGTCAATTTTTCTCAAAGAACGTATCTTTTTTTCATGATAGCAATATCACTTGTACCATTCAATCCAAACTAAACATCCAAACATCAAAATATAAAAAATAAAATATACTGATACAATTATTTTACTTGGTTCAACTAAACACAATACATCTAAGAGGCATACACAGATGATATGTTGATATGCCAAGACATCACTAATTCACTTCCATGATTACAACGTTTAATATCTAATCACTACTAAATCTAAGGATAACTCTCACCTCCTATATCTTTACTCACTATTTTAATATAGGTTTACAAAGAATATGACTTATAGGAAGTTACAATGAATGATTCATAATAAATTAATACATCAAACTAGAGTATGTGTTTCACTTTAACTTTATCTTTAATAATAGATATGAATCTTTAATACCATGTAAATCCTCTAACAATAATACAAAAAACACTCTATAGAATTTTATATTCACAAAAATTCATTCTCCCTTATTATGTTCTCTCTTTATCCTCTCATTCTCCTCTTTATCTTCAAAAAGAAAACTTTTTAATATATACATCACAAATCTTCAACACATTATGCCACATTTCACATCCCGGTTTGTCTTTAAAACCACCCTTAATAGTTGGATTTAATCCCCTGTTAATTTTGAAAATATTCCAAAATTCGAAGAACATCCAAATTTTAAAATTATCATCTTATCATAAAAATCAAGATTTAATTGGTACTACTATAGATTAATGTGCCTCTATTATCATATCTTACCAAAAAACATGGTATGGTAATAAATCTAAACTTTTGAAATCACGTATTTTGAAATCTAAAATATTATTTAGATAAATGAGTTATAGTGTAATGGATTTCATTATGATACAATCCATTATTTTATAATAAATAGCAGTCTCCAATTTCATCCTAACGTCTTAGTCTTAGGCCACAAACCTACACACTTCCTTTTTCAAGATTCCACATCTTAAACAAATGGTCACATTGTGGTGCTATTCTAAAGTCATAACTACCAGCCTAAACCCCCTTCTCCTTGTAGTTTACTATTGTGACATGATGAGTAAAATATTTAATCCTTATCATAGAAAATTCCTCTAATAAAAATTATACAATGGTCAATAATATTATATCATGATTTTTTAATTTTCCACAAAATTAACTTCAAAGCCTCTCAAAACTTTACAAAACTTATTTAAGTCATCACTATAGAACATTTCATCTAATAAGTCCTATTTATAATAAACACAGTTAATTTTGAATCACATTTAATTATTCTCCTTAGTTAACCTAAGATCCATCACCCCCTAGGATTATTGAAGACCCATATTTCCCTTAAGCTAATTATCTAGTATATCAAGAATTTTCACCACTTTTAAACTATATAAAATTAAAATTAAAATATATATTCTCAAATATAACTATAAATACATTTGACCAATTCCTATTATATAAAAAATCATAAAAAAATATGCCTACCTATAACCTCCAACCTTATCAACCATTGGTTACATATGACATACCATGTCTTTGTTATTTCTTCATGCTAGTCCCAATGGATTGTATCTCCCTATATTTCTTGTACTTAAATGATGCCCCTCAATAGTATATTTATCCCCCTTTATATGATATTTATTATCTAATTCCACTTGTTAAGCCTTACATTGTGCTTTGTTACCACTCATCAAACCTTTTTTTAATGTCACTAATTTTTTCTCTTTGACAATAAACCAAAAGGGTATGAAACCCTTCATAAATAAACATCACTGTTAAACAATATATTAATTTGGGATACATGGAATAAATCATGTACTTTCGCCATGGAAGATCATCCTCTAGTTGTACTACCTCTAAAGAAAGTACATGTGAAAGGTATGGTATGTACTTCCTTAAGAGGGATACATGGAAGACATCATGTTCTTTGGCCATAGTACATGGAAGTGCTAGTCGATAGGACACATCCCCAACATGATCAAGAATCTCGATGGGTCCAATGTACCTAGGACTTAACTTCCCTTTCTTTCCAAAACTTATGACCATCTTCCATGGATATATGCGTAGAAATACAATGTCTCCAACTGTAAACTCAAGGTCTCGTCGATGGTTATCTACATAACTCTTTTGTCGACTCTGGGCTGCCTTGATATGCTGCTGAATGGTTTTCACCTTCTCCACCACTTCTTCAACCATTTTTAGTCCTAGCAGCTTTTGATCACTGACTTCATCCCTACATGTCGGTGTTCTACACCTATTCCCATATAGGGCTTCATAAGGTTTCATTCGAATGCTCGAGGGGAAACTATTATTATAGGAGAATTCAACCAGTGGAAGATGTTGGTCCCACCCTCCTTTTCAGTCCATAGAACACACTCTCAACATGTCCTCAAGTGTTTGGATATTCCTCTAGGATTGGCCATTATTTTGAGGATGATAAGCCATACTGAAGTTAATCTCAGTATCTAGAGCATGTTGAAGACTCTTCCAAAACTTAGAGGTGAATCTTGGATCTCGATCGGATACAATAGATAGTAGTACTCCATGCAGCCTTACCACTTCCCTGATATATATCTGTGCCAGCTGATCCAATGATAAATCCTCTAGAATTGAAATGAAGTGTGCAAAATTTGTAAGATGATTCACAATAACCCAGATTGCATTGTTGCCTTTGGATGTCTTCAGAAGTCCTGTGACAAAGTTCATGGTGATGTTCTCCCATTTCCATGCTGGTATGGGTAATGGTTGCATCATCCCCTTAGACTTATGTCTCTCTACCTTCATTTGATGACACATTAGGCACTTTGATGTATACTCAGCAATCTCCTTATTCATAGTATCCCACCAATAATGCTCTTGGAGATATCGATACATCTTTGTTTTTTTAAAGGTTGGGGCTGAAGCCTCATTTTATTATTAAATCAAAGCAAAGAACTCTTTAATTGGGTAGAGGGACACCCATAACATAGCCTGAAGGCCCAGTGGGCATTTATCCCATTACATGACCCGTAAGCCCATTTTTTGGCCCAAATCCCATTTTGTGAATAGTACTGCTATAGTACCTGCATTGATACAGTACTGTGTAGTACCCACTGCTACTACAGTCCGCTACAGTAATGCTCCAGTAACCTGCGCCCAATGGGTTTTGAACCCCCATTTTTCATGTATATTTAAGGGGTGCTTACCACTAAGCCAAACCCCAACTACATGATACATCTTTGTGTTTCCTGGGTGAATAGAGAAATTTGAACTATGCTCATCATCCAAAAGATCCTTCTTCGGCTCCGGACTTGATGGAACACGTAGTATTTTCCCAAATCTCACAATTCCTTCTTCATTAACAATGAACTCTAAGGATTTATTTTTTTGATAGCTTCCACTCTCTTCTGAATTCCCACATAATCCTTTTGAGCATCCTTTAACCTTTCCAAAAGAGACGGTTGAGCAGTCATTTGTGAAAGGATTGATGATGTTCCCTTTTTTATGATTCCCATGTCCATCTTCATCAAATATATGAATATTGGGTCCTTATCAATTCTCATCAATGATAGAATTTCTGGGTCCTTTCTACTTAGAGCATATGCCACCTTGTACTCCTTCCCAGGGTGGTAATGGATTGAGCAGTCATAGTCTTTGATCAGATCTAACTATCATCATTGGTGCATGTTCAACTCTTTCTATGTGAATATATACTTGAGGCTTTTTTGGTCCGTATCTATTTCACACTTCTCCCAAAATATATAATGCCGCCAAATTTTTAAAGTTAAGATCACCGCAACTAACTCCAAATCATGTGTTGGATAATTCTGCTCATGATCTTTCAATTTCCGTGAATCATAGGCAATGACTTTGTCATTTTGCATCAACACATATCCTAGGAACTTCTTCAAATCATCACTAAATACCTCATAAATTTCTCCACTTGTGGGTAAAGTGAGCACGGGTGCAGTGATAAGCCTTCTTTTTAACTCCTTGAAGCTTTCGTCACATTCATCACTCCATGAAAACTTTACTCCCTTCTAAGTTAGCTTGGTAAGAGGGTTGGAAAATCGTGAGAAATTTCTCACAAATCGTCGATAATATCCAGCTAACCCCAATAATCTAAGGATATCTGTTACCAATGATGGACTTGGTCATCCCTCAATTGCATATATTTTGGAGGGATCCACAGATATCTCAGTTATTGTGATGATATGACCCAAGAATGAGACATCCTTCAACCAGAACTCACACTTGTTGTACTTTTCATAGAGATTATTCTTCCGCAAGGTCTCTAGTACAGTTCTTAGATGGTCTTCATGATCCTTCTTGGTTTTGGAGTATATCAGAATATCATCTATAAAGACTACCACAAATTTGTCAAGGTAATAACTAAATAATCTATTCATCAATTCCAGGAAGATTGTTGGAAAATTAGTGAGTCTGAAAGGCATTAATATGAATTCATAGTGCCCATATCTTGTAAAAAAATCAATCTTTGGGATATCTTCCTTCTTCACCCTTACTTGATAATATCCCAACCGAAAATCCACCATGGAGAAGTATTGTTCTCCACAAAGCTGATCGAATAAGTCATCAATTTGTGGGAGAGGATAATTGTTATTTATCATGATTTTGTTAAGCTTACGATAATCGATGAAAAGGTGCATTGACCCATCCTTCTTCTTGATGAAGATGACTCGTGCACCCCATGGTGTAGCACTTGGATGTACAAACCCTTTATCCAGATTCTCCTATAGTTGTTTCTTCATATCCTCAAGCTCCAAAATATCCATTTTATATGGAGTCTTGGATATTGGAAATTCCCCATGTATAATATCAATTGATAATTCAACATCCCTTCTAGGAGGAAGACCAGGAAATTCCTCAAGAAATACTTCAGCAAATTCCTTCACAATAGGCATGTCTTCAAGGATAGTTTCCTCCTTATACTCAATCATATGAGCTTTATGTGCATGCACATAGGGCGTTAATATCCACGCTTGAGATGGTAGAGATAAAGAAGATTCATCTTCCTCCTTGTACTTGTATAGAATCGGGGGTCGATTATCCACATGGGGAGTGATTTCCCGCTCAAAGAAATTTATTTTGGATCTATATAAGGAAAGAAAATCCACACCAATAATTGCATCAAATTCCACCAGAGGGGATATGATGAGGTTCACCGGGAAATTCATTCCACATATTATTATAGGGGAGGATTTTTATTCATGGGATGCAATGATTACCCCATTTTCTTTACTCACCAACATCTTTACTTCCATGATTTGTGGTGGTGCTGGGATTGTTCTACTAAACTTTGGGGATATAAAAGAATGTGTAGAACCTGAATAAAAAATTAAGTTCTCTATTATTGAATGAATAACTAGTGTACCTATCACCACTTCATTTTCGAGGTTCACTTTGGTAGTAGTGATGGATAAATCTCTCCCTTGGTGCCTTGGAGGTTGTTGGTTGCCTCCTAAATTCCTTGGATTAGGGTACTGATTTGCAAGATACCCTGGTTCTTTACAGTTGTAACAATGAACAACATGTTGAGGTTAGAACAAAGCATTCCTATCCTCTATTTCAGCTGCAGGTTTTTCTTTTCGGTAGTTAATAGCTTGGTTCCTTCTCTTACACACCTAAAGCATTTCCTCGTCCCCTTCAGGCAATTCCCAGGGTGCTTCTTTCAACACCTTTGGAAAGTGGGGTGTTGGATTTTCTTAGCACCGTCGAATTTATCCATCGGAGCACTATCATTGAAGTATACCTTATGTTTCCTATCCCCATGATACCCCTGAGATTCTCCGATCTCAATTTTGACCTTCAAGGAACATCGGAAAATTTCCTCATAGCTGTCGAAGTCACGGATCACCAACGCTTTCTGTAGGCAAGGTTTCATCCCACCAAAGAAGCGGTCAACCTTGCATTCAGGGGTAACGACAAAGCTGGAGGCATATCATGCAAGCCTTGTGAAGTTTTCTGTGTACGATCTAACATATTCTTCGTCATTTTTCTTGATGTAAATGATGTCCCTTTCCATCTTAAGTCACAGGGTGCGTGGAAATTATTTATCGAAAAACATCTTCCAGAAATCCTTCCATTACAATGCCTTGATCTCTTCCTCAGGCTTCATATTTTTTATCAACGTCCATCATTGATCGGCTTAAACTTCCATATGATTAGAATCCATAAGAACCTTCTCTTGTTTAGAACATTGAAGGATGGAGAAGATATTTTCAATGGAGTTGATCCACTGTTCGGCGATTGAGGGATCAGACGATCCATTAAAAGTAGGAGGAATTTGTCTCATGAAGCTCTCGATAGAAACTTTTACTTTCTTTAGGTGGTTGAACATTCCTCTTGACCCATGTTTCTATTCAAATATTGAGTTAACTGAGAGAAAAGCATGACAAAGTTTGTGATTCCCTCTCCCATTGGATTAGGAATCTCATTAGCACAGTCATCACATTGATCTTCACATCGGTTGTTAGCACGAGTCCTCATATTACCGCCCATTGGCTGGAATAAAAGGAAAGTTAGGGGTAAAACATAAAGGTTAATCCAAGGATAAAACTGATGAATTATAAATAACTTTTATTTCCTTAACTTATGAATCTATATGCTTCAATCTATGTTATCCATGATCTACTTTCTAACATGTATTCTTAGAGGAATTTTTTTTATTCCCTTAATAATGGTTCATACTAAGCTTTTGAATTTACCAAATCATGTCCCCTGGGAATATCATAACCAAGAGTCTTGCAAGGCTCGTTTTCGTGCACTAGTTCTTGTTTGAGTCTAGCTCAAATCGGTGTTTTTTATTTTACCTATAGGATACATCTCTGCCAGAGCCGCCTCTACCTGCTCGTATCCAGACAGGGATGTATTTTCCTAATAGACTACATACTCAATAATCACCAATACTTAGGGATGTTTTTATTATACTTATTCTTGTCTCTAAGTCTTTACTAGGGTTTTCTAATCCTAATCCCAAAAATAACTAAACTTATCCTCTGATACCAACTATAACAACCCTGGTTTTTATTACACACATAAACCTAATTTATTACATAAAATATTCACTTGATACAAAATAGAATATAGTGAGTTATAGGAACATTACATAACATCTTAGAATATAAAAAACACAACATCTTTATTGAAAACTTCCTTTACCTAACCACTACATTCTCTAGTACATAGCATTGCATGGGATAACCTAAGGACATGCATAAAAAAAGGGTGAGATATAAAGAACAGTAAGGGAATAAACATGGAATAACATGAGGAATACAATACATGTTAGAAAATAGGCATATAAATGGATCACAATACAAACATCAACATAAAGTCATGATAAATCATGATAATCATAACATGGAAATGTGGCAACAACACTTAACATGGAATTAGCATGAGCCAAGGCTCATTCCACATAGAGCATGAGTAAACCTTCATTACACATGAAGCATGAGTAAACCCTCATTTGACTTGAATTATCATGAGTCGACACCCATTTCACATTATTTATCATTATACTATACTTTACCCAATTCATTGGAGCGTCATCAGGGCGCACCCTTCTTAAACATTTCATTTCATGCATAAGTGTTCTACATGGATCATATAAAATGAAATCAATCAACATCATAAGTTATTCGATGATTAATTAATGTGGAATAAATACATGAAATTACCATTAAATAGGTATATGTGAATAAATGTGAATACCCTTGGTAGAGACATGTGTATGGTATTCACTACACAATGATCTTGTCTTGGAAAAACATGGTGCAATTTCGGCAGCATAACGGTGTGACATAAGGATTCATGAAAATAGTTGATGAGATAAAAAGGGTTTCTCGTAATTTTTACATGAAATTTAAAGTAATGGATTCATATGGATACATGTCCCAACAAATTTAATGGAATTTAGATGCATAATACAAAATAATTACTTGGATGTAAAAGAGGAGAGAGAAATCCATCACGGAATTTCAGCATGGTAACGGGTGTACATGGGAGGAGTTAATGAGAGATAAAAGGGTATCCCATCATCCAAACATAAAGAGGACAGTATGTGGGAGGTGAGAAATCATTCCCCAACATTTTTAATTTAAAAAAAATGGCATAACAACTTAAAGAAATTTGGGAAAAAATGAGAAAGGAATAAATCCCTTACTTGGAAGTCTGATCGCAAAGGCTTGGGAGAGGATTTAGAGAGGATTTTTGGGAGATTGGGTCACCTTGGGAGGATTATATAGAGAGGATTTCATGGTTTGGAGGAACTCAAAAGTCTTTTATTTAAGAGTAAGTGGGGGATTGGGTGGGTTTATATAGGAAAGGAGAGGGAATTCTTTAATATTTAGGTTTGGGTCACCACACATTAAACTAATCAATACCACAAACCATACCATGGTTTTTGCCCATAGTTTTTTCCAAAGGGAAGTGTAAAACAATATTTTATAAGTTAAATGGCCGAACTTCTTAAAATAATAGGGTTTCTTATGTGGAGGTGAGTCACACTCTCAAGGAAAACAATTTAAAAAGACAAAATGTTTCATAGGTTTTAAAGGGTCCACAAAAGCTTTGTAAAATAAATCAAAAAAATCTAAAATCACATTATTTTAATGATAAAACATATATTGTCCGAAAAAAATGTTTATATTATTTTATTACATCACTATTGGGTCATTATGATGTCATAAAACACATTATATATTTAAACGGTATTTAATTTTTACCCAAAAATTCGACTGTCTCAGAAAATTATGAAAAATTCACCATTGTATAATTTCGATATCCTGATTCCAAAAATAATATTCTTTTTATCTAAATAATTTTATAAATATGTGAATTTTTACTTTTAAAATAAAAACCGACATTTATCAAAAATTCATGGGTTCTGACAAAAACAGTTTTCAAACCTTAATAAAAATTACAATTGCATTCATAAAATTTTGTGATAATTTATATTTAATAAAAAGTAATTTAATAATAATATTTTATTAAAATATTATTTAATTAAAAAATTAATTTATTCAGCAAAATATATTTCTTCGTTGAATATTAACTAAAAATACTATTTTTTCTTTAAAAACTATTTATAAAGTAACAATAATAAAATGAATGAACATTCTTTATACAAAAATAACGTACATAGTCATAGTGATAGGGTCTTATTAAATAACCCCTTATAACACCCGCATAAGACTGAAGGGTAAGGTGTGCGATGGTGAAATACTGTTAGGGTGGCTCAGATAACATCGCTCGGGTGGTAATCTCTATTAACATCCACTTCTCCCGTAGTCGGTTCCGCTCAAGATTAAAGTGTTCAAGATCGACTTGGGCTTGGTCAAGAGAGAAGCCCAATGATGCTTCCTCCTTTCCAAGCTCTGAAAAATGGGCTTCGTACGGGGAAAGTCTACTAGATGAGGTCATCTCTTCCTTTGTCTGAGTAAATTGGATTTGTTAAAGCCCTATATTTATACTAATCATGTGATCACTGTTCAACAGATATATTAACAATGGTCATAATTCATAATGGTATTTTAAAATCCAGAAACATAAAACCAATGAAGTTCACATTTTATATAACCATAATAAGACATTTAATTAGATCAAGAGTAATTTTCATTAATGATAATTTGGGTCGTTATAGGGAGAGGGAAAATGAAAGAGATAATCTCTAGTTTCTTATTTACATGTGATTTAAGAGGATATACCATATTCAATGATAGGTGATGTCATAAAGCATAAAATGTAATTTCCTTTTTATTCCTTGTCCAATCATAGGGTAAGATTGGTCTATATCATAAGGTTACATTTCTATGAAATCATAGAGTAAGATATGACCATATCATAAGGAATATAGAAGATAAAAACTATAATAGATAGGGCATTTTAATGTTACAAGTTTCATTTGGGTGAGATCATATATCTAAGAAATAATTTAAAATCCACTACATAATATGTAATGAAAGGGGGAATAATTCATGCAAATGTTAAATGAATTGATTGTAGCATTTACTCATGAGTTATAACACATGATTCAATGTGATATCACCCAAGCTGTGTCCTTGAGTGATATTTATAGAGATCATACTATCATGCGATGTTGTAAGTTAGATATCCCAATCCTGGATCAAAAAATCCATTTCTTGAAGCACCCTTATTCTACCTCCTTTGTGTGATGAGGCATTATCATGTTGTGAAGGATAAATGATATCACTTAAACATCTGTGATTCAATATCCCATAGATACCTTTGAATTTGGTATGTCTCTTGGATACCACTTTTGTGATATTTATCAAATCTATATGAAGATATTTAAATATGTATCCATGATATCTTCAGGGTACAATAGAAATATATATAGTTTTTTTATTTACAGAATGTGTGGTTTTATTAATATTTCATGGAGATCTTGAATTGGGTTTCTTTTTTTCTTTCACTAGTTTAACAAGTGTTGTTAGATCCCTAAAAAACCTAGTAGTGGTATCATATCCTACTATGAATTTAGATTTATGACATCATGTTCAAAAAAATAGATTGTCATAATCATATTGTATATTGTATTCCAATCATAAAATATGATTCGCTATTTTTTTTGGTTAGTTGAATCATAACATACAATATAGGGATATCATAAACCATGAATTGGTACAGATCCAACATATTTTTATTAGTCATAGATTAAAAATTCCATTAATCATATCTTACAATAGTTGTTCCATGTTTTGAAAAACAGAGCATTTAATCACTAAGGTGATATCAATGGTCATTGTTAAATATGATATGCGATATCCAAGGTAACAATTAGGTTATCAGTTGTAAAGTACCACTAAAACCATGTTTTTGGTATATCGTATTTCATGATATGACTACTAGTTATAGAGTATGACTAATAGAGTTTAGAGCTGTGAGCTATCAACCATATCCTATGACTCACTTGGATCATAAAATTTGATTGTTGATAAAAATTTATTTTTCTTAAAATGAAATTATGAATTGGAATTTATTATTTATAAATTATTTATAAATAATTATAAAAGATATTTTGGGGATATTTATTAATTTATAAAGTGTTAATAATTAATCCATTATAAATATTTTATAATTAATTAATTAATTCTTATTAAAAATTCATTATTAAATATTCTTGAATATTGGATATTGATATTTAAACTCCATTTAACAAATTATATGTCATGACTTATGACTTAGAAATAAAGAGTTTATTTATAAATTATAAGGGTAATTTATAAAGTGTATATAAATTAAAAAATAAGGCTAAATATAAATTATTTATATTTTAAGATTATGATTTGTTTATAATACTTAATTTTATTTTTTAAAATTAAGGGTATTATTTGAGATATTATTTAGACCACATCAAAAAATTGATGATTGATGTGATCATGGGATAAATAAATTTAAATATGTGATATTTATATAATGTAAAATGCTTGTATAATAAACATTGAATTATAAAATTTGTATATTTTATAATATCACATATTTAAGGGAAATTCCCTATAATGAATAATATAAAAAGTTTATATTGTGAAATGGATATAAAGTGTTTATATTCAACATTATAGAGTATCTATAATGAATAATTAATTTATAAATTGTTTATAATTATTTTTTTTGTGAATTATTCATAAATATTTATCTCATGTTTGAATATGTAAAATGTTTATTTATTTAAAAGTTTTTCCATTTCTTATTATTCATTGATATAAATCATTTATATTTTTAATATGTGTATTCTATAGTTTAATTATGAAACTAATTCTAGAGATTATCATACAAGAATCTAAGTAGTTACATTTTTTTTTTAAAAAGGTTGGGGTTGAAGCCTTGTTTTTATTATAAAAGAAAAGAAAAGACCTATTTTGATTGGGTAGAGGAGACCCATTACGTAGCCCGAAGGCCCAATGGGAATGTATCCCATTACATGGCTTGTAGGCCCAAATTGTTTGGCCTAAGGCCCATTCTGTGAATAGTCTTGCTATAGTACCTGCCTGCTATAGTACTCGCACAGTACCCACTACTACTACAGTGTTCGCTTCCACTACAGTGCCCACCGTTGCTACAGTACCTCCACTGCTACAGCATCTTCACCCAATCGTTTTTGAACCCCCATTTTTCATGTAGGATTATAGGGTGCTTACCACTAAGCCAAACCTCAACTACAATCTAAGTAGTTACATTCTAAGTATGATAATTTATATAGTTTACTTTTACCATAACATCGGTTTGTAATTAAAGTTATAATCTTGAATTTGGTTGTTAAATTTTATACATATTAGGTGTTAGAGTCATTATGAGAAGTAATATCTCTTGAGTAAAGTATCCCTGGGTAGAGGGAATTTGGTTCAGACTTCCCACTATCCTGGTGGCTTATTCTTTATTCTACAAAGGTGGAGGTTGGATATCTTTGGCTCCACGATTACTCATGTAAATATTATCAATTTAATATCATTTTAAACCATTATATGAAAAGTTCATTTACCTTATGAATGATATTCATTGGATATGTTTAAATATATTTGAATTGTATTTTTGGGTGAGTAATATAAACTATGATTTGTATATGAATTTACACATCAATATGGTTTGAATATATTTATTTGGTTAAAGGAATAATATTAAAAACTAGATCATTATAAGCATGAACACATAAAGGAAATAACATGACATAATATGGTGATATTTAAATCCCATTTCAAATATTAAGTTTGAGATTCCTTCTGAAGAATCGCTTGTTAAGACCTCAATCATTCAGTATGGGTGACCCTAACTATTAGTCTCCCATGGATTATCTTGTATATGGTAATAAATTAATGAGTTGACTTAAAATATTATTTTCTTTTTTATTGGTGATACTAAGGTTACTCTTAGCTTGTATACCCTAACCGTTAGTATACCATAAGAATATTAATTATTTTATCTATTTAATGGATTGGGTAAAGAGTTACTCACTCAACTATCCAAGATCCATATATGATATGATTGATAATAGTTGTCTTCTAGATATGATCGTGTCATATTTACTTAATATCCGGTGTAATTCATGGTGAAATATAGATATTTTAACACTAATTGATATAATGAATTCAAAAGATACATCATTTTAGGGGGTCCCATTTGATAAATTATTTATTAAATTGTTTATAAAACATGATACTCATATGATAAAATCATATTTTATAGATAATAAAATCATCATCATCAAAATTAACTTTTAAATCAATCATTGTGAGGATAAAATTAATATAATAAACTTTTAAGACTAATAACTTAAGAACAGTTCTTAAGGATATGTGTTAGAGTATCCCTTTCCTGAGTAACCAACTATTCAAATTATATAACATGTTGATCTAAATGCTTATAAGAATCATATAATGAATCAATTGGGGTTTAAAAGGAATTTTATGCAAAAAAGACCTAATAAATTTTAGTATTCTCTCATATATTCGATATTATTGAGTGTACTAATGACTTTGAGATACTGGATATTTCTTTTAAGTCTTGTTACGGTTGAGGAATTAATCTTATTGTAATTGATGGAAATTCTCTAACAATATGAATGAGTTCAAGAAAAGTTTACTTTTTATTATAAAATTATTGATAATATATAGTTAAATTGGGTAAAATTTCAAACCAGAAAAGGAAGATTCAGTTAGAGTGTCCAACAATGTTTCTTTGTGTATCCAATTAAGGTCATTAAAACCTGGTGTTATCAAGAAGGAGTAATTATTCCATGGGATATAATTTTTCCGTATATCTGAGGGGTTTTTTGAAACCTAATGAAATGTCCATATTAGGTATCTGTGTTATAGAAATAAATTCATTGAATTTAAAGTTTATATGATACGAAATGTATAGTTTATAAGTGTTGTGAGTATTCAATAGTAAAAAATCAATAGAATAGTCAATAAATGTTTTATTTTGTATTTATGTGATGAAGAAAATACTTGTTACATTAAATATTTTAATGTAAAGGAGTTTATCAAGATTTGGTGGATCTAAATAAAGGGTGTGTGTAGTTATCTCATTTCTATTATATGATAAGAGGATTTTTTTTGTTAACAAAGTGATGTTGCAAAAAATATTAGATAATAAATTCAATACAGATGGTTTATGAGTAATAAAATACTATAACATTTTTTTAAAAGAAAACAAGGATAATTTTTTTATACAGGATAAAAATGTTTATTCAGGTATTTTTTAAATATGAGGGAATATGTTCCAGCCACCCGTCAATGTCATATTCTAATGAATAGTATTTTTTTAGAGTAAAATGATCCAAAAACATATAATACCATATATGAAATTGAAATTTTTTTTATTTATTATATATTACTACTAAAAGGAAATAATTGTTATTTCATAATATAAATGATTATTTGTTTCTTAGTGTGATACTATGAAAAATAAATATAGTGTTTAAAAGGCTAGCAAGAGTGTGTTTGAACTTAAAAAAGTTAAATGTTAATAAATAAAATATTATAAAAATATAAAATTAAATTTATTTTCAATTAATAACCTAATTATTTTAATATATGTGATGATAAATAAAATTTTAAAAGTTACATTTATTTACCTTGAGAAAGTAAATATCACTAGATCATGAAATATCATTCCATTAAAAATACAATATGAATTTTACTTGATATCCTAAAATAGGTTTATGGTATGGAGGTAATGAAAAATGTAAAGTTTTATATTTAATTACAATAAAAAATTGAACATTGATATATCCTAAAGGATTTTAGGATGTGATGGTAAGTAATAATGTCAATAGTTACATTATTTACAAAAACAATCTTGGAAAATTTTGATATAAAGGGATCTAATAATGATGATTATGAACATATAAAAGTTCTAAGTAGACAATGGATTTTATTAATATCATAAAATTTTATGTTGTGTTGTTAATGATTCTTAATACAATTGAGGAGTGAAATATTATGAATATGATTACTAAACCTCACAACTATTCAAAAATTCTTAGTGTTTTTGTAATATTGTTTCATAATAACTCAAGAGGGTGTGAATCATGTTCTTTAAATTTACACCAAATAAAAATAACCCTCATTAAAATCTATTTGAATATATCCTTAATTTTTTAATATATTTAAATAAATAAAAGAAAATATATATTATGATGCAATAGATTTTTGTAGTGGTTCAAGGCTCCAAGAATCTCCCCTAGTTCACTCCACCAACACACAATGTAAGATTAGTTATTTTTATTACATTTTTTCCAAGGTACTGCACAATAAAATAATATTTTCTACTACTTGGTACAAAGGATCCAATATCTTTTCACATGCTCTCCCTTTACAAGGATCATCCACAGTCTTCCTCTCACACTCATTACAAGGAGTGAACACTTACAATAGAGAATAAAAGATAGATAAATGAAAATATTTTAGTACATAGTTTCAAGAATAAAATGATAGTTGATTGAACTTGATTCAGAGAGAGAAATAGAGAAACGGAATCAATAATACTTCTTCTTTTATAAGTGCAAATAAACTTCTAGAAGAAATAGAGTAAAAGGAACTGAAAAATATATTCAAATCCCATGTTTTTTTCTTTCACTATCAGTGTGAGATTGTGTAAATTTATAAGTTTTATATTTTATTAAGTTGAGAATGAAACAAATATACCAAAAATATAAATCAATATTAACATAGAGATCCTACAAAATCCTCCATTAAAAAGATAACTAAGTAACCATTGAGAGCAGTTATGGTCTTCCTTATAACTAGTAGTTCTCTCAGAGTTAGTATCTTCAAGACATATCTTCTTTAGATGTCTCATAATTTAATAAAACTAAATGATTAATCCTCTCCTATTAATTAGATATGGTAACAGGATTCTCAAAATATATTTAAATTTAAAATCCTTAAGTTGCCTTAAACTTCATATGAGTCATATTTTATAACTCCATAAGATACAAATATGTGAACTTAATATGAGTCATAAATATTAGCATATGATCCATTACATGTTTTTCATATGGTTGAATTTGAGTCTACATATGATTCATTCACACTTATGTATAATTGGTTCATAGCTGTATAAGAGTCATTTATAGTTGGGTATGAGTATTTTAATTCTTCATACGAGGGATTGAATCTATATATGATTAAATTATTTCTATGTATGAGTCATTAAATCTATTTATAATTGAAATAATTATGTTTATGATTCATTGACTCTATTTATGAGTGAATTCAATAATTAGAAAAATTTCACTGAAAAAAAAAAGATGAAACTTCAATCTCAAAAACATATACAAAAATATATATAAACATGTTAAACAAATTTAAAGAAAATAATATGTAAAATAAAAAACAATTGTGACCATTAAAACTTATGATTATATTGGATATGTTATAATAACATTAGTATCTCCAAAAATCTCACCCTTTATAATGGTCACAAAACCCATAAAATTTTGATAAAAAATTTCATAGATTTCATAGCATATTTTTTAGATTTTATATATTAAAATAGGAATAAATAGTTAATTGGTTAAATTAAATTTTTTCATTTCCTAAAATTTCTCATCATTTTTTGATATAAAAAATAAAATTGAAAGTTTTGAGATAACACATCAATGTGGTGCATTGAAAAGATGGAAACTGTAAGAACATATTACTAAAATGAATAGTAATTTGGCATTGACTTTTATTAATTAAAAATGAAATATTATAAATAATTAATATATTGAGTTAAACATTCATAAAACCAAAATAAAATATAATATAATTCTTTTGGATCAATGTTTGGGTTATTTAAATGTTCATATTTATGTTATTTATAAGAATCAACAGGAGGATCTATAGTAGGATGTGAACTATGATGTGAAGAAGTATCTATGTGAAACTGCCAAGAGAGAGTGGTAAAGTGGGGTTAGATTCAGTTCCAGTAGCTCCTAATACATTTTTTTTCTTTTTAAGCCTATTTTTGAACTTGACGGAGTCTTTATTTATAGCTCTTTATTCATCAAATTGAACTGGAATATACTGAATTTGTGAACCAGATGAGTGGAGACAGGAGTAGTGCAACCTATCTTATAAATACATCGGCATATTATATATCCCTCTGAAGCATTATCTACGGTGTCTAAAAATTAAGCTTGAGGTTATTCTTGGAAACTGGATATCTTTTGGGAGGGTTATGACCAATATATTTGTATCTTTTGATCAAAAAGAGAGCCTCTACACACATTTCCATGAACTTAATGATGGGTTCTTTACTAAAATATAAAATCACCGAGTACCCCTACCATGTATTATATCCATAAAAACTATGAATAATTGAAAGGTCTAATTTCTTAACATATATAGCCATTAGACTCTTTAAAACTTCCAACTAAATTTTTGAAAGTGCTAAGGTTGTGGTAGAAATAGGTACAAATTAATTTTCTTTGAACACTAAGACCTCCTTACCTTTATGAGATCCTTCTTAAACATTAACATCCTCACTCACAGAATCTCGAGAAGAATAATAAGATCGTCTAGAATATATCTTGTGAAAATATTTCAAAATATATTATTTTATTGAATTTTAGAATTTGAATTTGTGTTCTGGAGGTTCCTCCCATTCCTCTAGTATTTTCTCAATGTTTTAATATACTCCAATATTATGTACCATATATGATTACAAGTAATAAAATATTTTTTCAAAAAATGATACATGATCATGAAAAGATATACTAACCCCTTGAATAATTTTCTTTCTTTGATTGTTAGCTTCCCGAATTTCATAATTCAAATCCAATTTTAAATCTTTAAGAGTACCCACACTAACTATATCACACTGTAAGGATTAAACTATGTCATTCATCAAAAACACAGATGATGAAACATATTTAAAATCATTTTTAGTGGCTTTTAAAGTAAAATTGATTCACTTGTGTGAACAATTTTTTATATACATCATAAATTCAGATTGATAACTCATCAACTCTTTAGGAACCTACAAGTCATACCTTGAAATCATCTTAGATTTAATTTCCTCATAATCATGTTTAGAAACAAATTTTTATTTCAAAACTTTTAGTTATTATATATAATTTTTTAAGATAATATTTCAAACCTATGATATATCCCTTTAATAAATTGAATTTAGAAAAAACTACAGAGGAAAAATTCTAAAAATGACCATCAAATCCATAGCTTTGATTCTTCTCAATAAAAAACTTTTGTAGCAGTTGAAGGGATCTCATCAAAAAAACTTGTATATTGTTTCTTATCAATTGAAATTTTGAATTCTCATATTTTAGATCTTAAAAGTGGTCTCTCATAATAGGATCATGATCAGATTTATTTTTTTATAACATTATTTAGCTCTTACCCACACAACAAGTATCCTTTTCTCATTAATAAATCCACCTTCAGGTACTTCACTCATTTTACCAGCTGCAAATTAATCTTTAGTCACAATAACCTCAACATGTAGATTAATTATAGTTTTAACTTTATGATCATGATCACTCTCTTTAATATATATTTCTCTTTCAACTACAACTCCTTTAACTTATGGTCTATGCACATCAATTTCTCCTCCTACTAGATACTTAACCACAACATCCACAATAGGTTTTTCTTTATGAACCGACTCTTTCACCTCAATAATTTTCACTTCATAAACTTGTGGGATAGGTCTTTCCACCTTAGCTACTATAGAAAATGCAGAAATCATAAAAAATTCTCCTAGATAATTCCCTTTAACTAGAGTAGGGGTTTCTTCTCCTTCAACAGATGATTCAATATCTTTATCCTATTTATTTTTCAAAAAAAATCCAGGAAATCACTCAATGTCATCTCTATATTCCTTATAATTCCACTTGATAATGTGTGGTTATTATGAAACTTACCAACTTCCAATATATTTAACTCAAATTTTTTATTATAAAAAATAAGGTTTAACATTCACTCATATAGATAAAAAACTAAACATCTTATATCTATTGACATAATGATACAAGTACCTTAAAATATATCTTGAAAATATAAACTTTTACACTTTTAGAAAAAGATAAAGGATATATATATTTATGAAAATAATTTTATCAAACTCTTCATCACTTTGAGCTTCCCCTGTCTGAATGAATTTGATATGAAATATCTTCTCAGATTATAAATATTTAGCATGAATATTTTTAAAAGTATGGGTTCCAAAAATAATAAACATGAAATCCTCAGGACTGAATGAATGTCAAATTTCAAACATGGGTATAAACATGAATCTCCCTTCATGGGTTCAGTGGAAAACCTCATCCAACTCGACATTATAAATGGATATTTTCTTCCTATTTACCTTCAAGATAAGAAAATATTAATTTTTTATAAACTTAAACTGGGTATTCTCATAGAATTATAAAATATTCTTATCAAATTCAATTTTTGTATTCTTCTCATTGAGAATAAATTCCTAGACTTGATAATTCAACAATTTTCTTCCATAGCAGATTCATAAAATTCAACCAAATAAAATTGATTATTTTACCTAGTAGAGCTCTGTTCTCATAACTATAAGGTTTAGACTTATTTAAACTACCTAACACAACTTCCTTGGATTTCTTCATCTTCCCCACACTGAAAATATAGTTGATTTTTGTTTTGATTGATGGAGCTTGATCGTTTTTGATGAAGTTAGAATAAATACTTGTGAACTGTACTACATACAAGGCCACAGGACCCATGGTTCGACTTGTAGCAACGCTAACCACTATAACTGAGCTGACCAGTGATATCAACAAGGTACTATAGTAGTTCAGACTTACTATAGCAGTTTGTGACTGGGGACTGTTGTAGCTCAAAATTTTCATAGTCATTGTATTATGGTTGACTATTAGCATTGGTAGAGTATTGTATCTCATTGGACTTTCCTTCCACCACTACTATAGAATAGTGGACTTACAATGTATAAACTATTGCAACATGAGTTATTATTCATCATGTTTATTTATGAGATCTTTCAAGATAGGTTCTGGAACTCTAAGAAATTTTCCTTGTAATTGTGCTCCCGATATATAGTAAAATTATTTGTCTCTTCATGGAAATAGATATATTCTCAAACCACATAAATCTATGTGTTCTTCATCATCATTGTATTATTTTTTAACCCTTTTACACTCATTTCTATAGTCATGTTTCATTGTTACTCCTATAATTTCTAAAATAGGTTTGAGTAGTTTAATGGTTTAACTATTTAGGGTTCAGATTTGAAGGAAAGTGAGAAATCAAGTTTTGTATGTTTTTCAAAAGAATGGATTTTCAAGACAAAAATGAACAATATATATTCATAATGATAAAAAATATTAGTCATAATGTGATAAGTGAAATAAATAAATAGATGTATGGAAAACACATAATAGAGAATGAAAACTATTTCAAATAATATAGGCGACCACTTAAAAAGATTTTAAGAATGTTTAAAATTATTATTAAAATAGAATAAATTAAAACAATAAACCCAATTAAATTTTAATGAAATAAATATTTCAGTAGGAAGAGGATTAATAAATATAGTTTCTAATTTTATTTCAAAATTAATTAATTCAAGAGAAATATCACCTTTTGTGTGGAATATCTCATAAAGGGATACGTTATGTCTATGTGCTTCATTCTAGAATACTTTATTGGATTTTTTTAAGATTCTGATAGCACTTGTGTTTGATTGGTATAGAGTAAAAATTTAATATAAATACCATTAAGGTGTGTTTCATCTGCAACACTATGCACAATACTTTTAAGATTCAATGTATTCAGGTTTATCAATTAATAATTCAACAAAGTGTTGTTTATTACTAGATTATGAAATGAATTATTTTCCTAATAAGTGTCAGGTTTCTAAGGTTATCTTTCTATCAAGGTTACATCCCCAAAATTCAATATCCAAATAAGATGTTAAATGAAATCGAGAAGTTTTTAGGAAGAGTAAAGGAAGATAAATGGTTCCTTTCATGTATCTTAAAATATATTTGGAAGATTTTAAATTACATTCTTTAGGATTATCCAGAAATCATATACACATAAATACAAAAAACATGACGTTCAGTCTACTAGTGGATAGATATAATAAAATCCAAATTATTACTTTATATAAATTGATGTCCATTGGTTTTACTACTTCATCCAAATCATGTTTTATATTAGAACTCATTATATTCCATATATCTTATAATTTTTATGTCCAAAGTTTTTAAGTAAGTCATATATGTGTTTACTTTGATTCAAAACATTTCAAATTATTTTTGAAAAAATTAAAAATGAAGAAATAATTTTTAATTTACTCATCATTCTAATTTGAAATTATTTTTGCATGATTTTTGAAAATTTATTACACAATTTATAGTTTATGGAACCAAATATTATATCATCAATAGAAATTTAAAGAAGTAAAGTATCTAAATATGAATATTTATTAAATAGTGTAGGGTCTTCCAAGCCTACAAAAAAACTATTTTACAAAAGAAATGATCATATCCTTTCATACCACACTATTGGTTATTTTTTAATAACATTTAAATCTTTGATAAGTTTAAATAGAGAATTTAAGAAAAATGGATTTCCAAAACCAAGAGGTTTTTCAAAAAAAACTTTATCTACAATAAAACATATAAGAATATTGATTTAACAACCATCTATAAAAGTTTAAAATTAATTTCTAATCCATATTTTGATAGGATTATAATGGATTCTAATCTATCAATAGGATCAAAGTTTTCTCTAATAGTCAATACATCTGTATTGATTATAACCATTGGCCCATAATATAGCTTTATTTTGAATTATCACACCATGATCACATTTTTATTCCTAAATACCCATTTAGTTTCAATAATAGGATAATCATAGAGTATACCAAATAATTCTAAAAAATTGCCTCTTGGTCAAGTTTAATTCCTCTTGTAAGGCTATCACCAATCCCTCATGACTCAAGGATTTGTCTATACTTTTAGGTTCAAGTTGAGATAAAAATATATAAAATTAAATAAGGTTCCAAAAATTTCTTATAGTATTAACTACCTCATCAATATTACCTATAACAATTTACAAAGGGTTATTTTTTGAGGTTTTAGGAGGGCACACTTTTATATTAATTTGAAAAACCATTTAGTACTTGTTTTTTCTTGATGATATTCTAATTAATCATCATTTTTAGAGTTAAAAAGTGGATAAAATATCATATTATTAAAATTACCACTAATATCAATGATTTGAATTTTCATATGATCAAAGGGATCATTTTCATAAAATATAACATGTTTTTATTCTTCAAATATCTTTTACCTTTTGTTGAAAACTCTATAGGATTTATAATTTATAGAATAAATAAGAAATATTCCTTAATCAGCCTTTGGATCAAACAAAATAAGATTGTTCTTAGTTTTAAATATGTAAAATTTTCATCAAAAAATGTTGAAGTATCCAACTTTTTTATTTTCCATTATTCAATAGCTCATAGTTTATTTTCATCAAGATAGGTATTATTAGAACTCTATTTATGAAATATCATACTATGATAATAGCTTCAAACCAAAAATGATTAGGCATTCTATATTTACATAATAGTGTTCTTACAATTTCTAAAAAAGTCATATTCTTTCTTTCAACAACATAATTCTATTATGATGTCATAAAAGTGGAAAATGCGAGTTTAATACCATGTTTTGAAAAAAAATGATTTAAATTAATGATTTTAAAACTCTCTTAAATGGTAACTTCTCAATAAAAAAAATTTCATCCTTTTAATTTTGAACTAGATTGTAGAAATTTAAAAAAACCGCACATGTTTCACTTTTAAGTCTCAAAAATTAAACCCATGTAAATCTAGAAAAATCATTAAAAACACATAAAAAGGATTTTAAACCAAGGATTATTATTCTATATTTTATAAAAAAAATCATTTGGATAAGTTCCAAGGGTCTAAAAGTGACAACCTCTTTGATTGGTTGAAAATAAGACTTGTGTTGGTTACCCATTCGACTTTCATTATGTAGCTTTTTTTATCCAAATTAAGTTGTGACAAATCCAAAATAAAATACTTCTTAGATAATTTTTTCAAAGAATAAATATTAAAATGAACAATTATTCTGTTCTAAATCCATGATTCATTTATTTCATCATTTAAATGGTTAAAATTTTGTCTATATAAATAATTAAGATCTAAGGTTCTGACATTTTATATTCTCGGTGACTTTAATTTAAGTAATATTTCTTTAAAAATTAAACATGAATTATTTGAAAAATCAATATAATAATTATCATCATAAATTTTAGTGGTGCTTATTAGATTTTGTATTAAGACCTCAATATATAGACCTTTTTTTAGGAGGATAGAACCTGGATCTCTAATAGATCAAACTCCAATGGACTTTCCTTTATCATTATCCCTAAATGTAACATAGCCTTAATCAATCATTAATAGTGAGTGAATGTTTGAAAAATGTCCACTCATATACCTTGAACAACCACTATCCATGCCTTATTTTACATTTTTTTCTTACTGATTTTTTCCTACAAAAATAAACTAAAAAAAATATTTTTTGTAACTATATGATTTTGGGTAAAACTAAGTTATAAATTAAATATTTTTTCACCCAAATATATTTAAACTGGATATAATTTCCAAATTTAGTTTTAGATAAGTTTGTATAAATAAAATCATACTTTATTTCACTAAATTATGTTTTTCTAAATAATTTTTCATTTTCATAATGATTGATTATACCACACTTAAAAAAAGAAATTTAAAACATGTTTTTATTTTTAAATACTGACTTAAAATAATTTATGCACATATTGGGCCTTTCTCTATTACTATCTCTAGATATATGGTTTTTTCCTTTAATACTTTGAAATATTTCTATATATATTTTCAGATCCATGCACTAAGACGGCGTGCGATTCTGAGGCCCGATGTGCCCGAAATTTATTTTATAAAAAATATTAAGTATATTTTATATTCCACGCACATAGTTTCTTAAATAAAATGGAATAACAGTTAAAAAATCATGGATCATAACTCTGAGACCAAAGTCAATTCAATAATGTGATGTTAACCCCAGGCATGACCTAAAATAGGTGAGCGCAGGGCATTCAGATATCTCACTCATTGGTGTTACGTGAAGTGGATAAGTTAGTTAATTAAATTTATTTATTTATTTATTTAATATAAATAAAATTTCTATAAGAATAATATCATAGATAATATTCCAAGGTTATCCACATAAACCCTTGGAGGATTCCAGAGCTTCTTTCCCTCCTTCTGTTGGTGAATCACCTTGGATGATGACGAAACACTGGATCGGAGTAGATTGGGATGCCGCGAATGCAAAAAATTACTCCAATCATTGGTGAGAATGTTATTTGATGAAGATAAATCTAATATCAAGGTAGGGATCATCAATTTTTGGTTCATAACCTTTTTATTATATTGATTGAGCAGATCAATCCCCTTCTTTGATCTGTATCAATTGTGGCCTGAGCATGCGCTTGCGTACCAATTAGATTGTTGTTTTAATTTTTTCCTAACCCAGATATCTACATTATTGATTATTGTCTAATAATTATTATCCAATTATGGTTAAAAAAATTTCTTGTGTATTTCCTCCCTCAATTGCTTCACATTCTTTACTAGTAGGACACTGCAGTCTCGGTTCGACGTTGTCGGGTGGTACCGAGTCCGATAGGACCCCCAAAATCATGATGAAATGATGTAAGATGGATGGATCAATGAATAAGAAATAGATCTTGGATTATTTTGGGTTTTGGGAGATTGTTTCAATGATCATAGGCTACATCTTCAAATGTGGGAGGAACTGAGGCATGTAATGCATACGACGGAAACCCCATGGGTCGAAAGAATCGATTTTCGGCCACCGAATGTCTAGAAATGAAAAATCCGAACTAGATCCCCTAATCCTAGGTAGAAACAAGGTGGGATATATGGTATAATGGATATATTTTAATCATAGATAATGGATCTTAGAATTTGTAAAAATCCCTACAACACACCGTGTATTCATAATAACACACGGCATGTCTCCCCCTAGCTATAGTGGCTAGGGTTTTGTAAATCTTTAAGAATGTAACAACAAGTATCCCTACTACATGACATGTACCTTATCCCTAAGTGGAAAATCTGTGTGATAGAGCACATGGGTAGGACCCCATGTGGGAGTACATGTCCAGGCACATGATCTTGTACTAAAGTATGCGGACATGGGGTAAAGTACACAAACACGACCAAGCACATAGGTGGGACCCTGAGTGGCATGGGAATTCCATGTATATCATTTACATGCCATGTATACCTATATGATTTATGAGAATGTACCTCCATAGATATGACCAAATGAGGGAGATTGATGGCACATCATGTGGGTCCCATCACACAACATGTACCCCTTAGTTCATTTTGAGGAAAATTTAATATTTCGTATCTCCTTCATTGGAACTTGTATTTTATCCCATAAGTAGCCTATAATGAATTTTTTTCTACGTAGAATGTGATGGTTCCCTCCATTGTGGATTTTGGTATGTGATGTAAAATATTTTTTGTATAACGCATTTTGAGGTGACACCTGACGATTATAGTAATAAGGAGAGATCATCATAGGCTTATTATAGAGTGGACCCCCCCACACACAATTAGATTGGGTGAAGTTACTCTATCATACTGAGTGGAACCCTTCTATCAGATATGGTGTAGGTTCTCGATGAATAGAGTGGAACCCCCATATTGCACCAGGGCATGGTTCCTCGACTTATAGAGTAGAACCTCCCATCATTAGGGTAATGGGTCCTCTACCCTAGTGAGTGGAACCCACTATAGGATAGGGTGTAGGTCCTCAATGACCAGAGTGGAACCCCCTATCACACCATCATGCAGTTCCTAAACCTACAGAGTGGATCCCCCCCCCCCATCAGGTTGGGTGTGAGTCCTCTACCTTACTAAGTGGAACCCCCTATTAGATAGGATGTGATTCCTCAATGACCAGAGTGGAACCCCCTATCGTAAAAGGGTTTGGGTCCTTGAACTATAGCATGGACCCCCCCCCCCCATTATCTTGGGCATGGGTCATCTACCTTCTGAGTGGAACCCCCTATCGGATATGGTGCAGGTCCTCATGACACCAGAGTGGAACTCCCCCATAAGCATGGGTGTGGGTCTTCAACAGATACTTATAGAGTTAAAACACCCTAACACACTAGGGAGAGTGTCCTCTACATGGATTTTTCCCCCTCATCTATGATGCACAATGAAAAGGCATGGGCCTTTACATTGTTACTTCTGAGAAGACACATGAGAAACTGTGAATCATTGATGGAATTTTAGAACTGTTGGTGAATCTTCTTCTTGGGATGATCTATGAGATGGATATCCCCTAACTCTCTCATTTGGGATTATTTGACTAAACGTATATATATATATATACATATATATCCATAAATTTATATTTGGTTTCTCTCCTTCTATAAGATGCGAAGATGTGTTGTGTATGTCATGTGATTATCGTGTTTTATTCTCATTGTTGGATGATTTCACTCTCTTGGTATGGGTGGAAATTAATTGGTGTGTAGTTCATATACTCATTTTGTTGATCCCCCTATTATTGGATGAGTTTACACTTTCTATTTCTTGGATTGAGCTACATCCCATTTACTATATATTGTTTTTTATTCCTGTTGAATCTCTTACTTCTCCCCCTTCATATTTTAGGGTGTCCTACTAGGTACATATATACTCACCCCTGCATGGACTTTTCATATACATGTCATGTCTTATACAGATTATGGAAAGGTCGGTGGTAACTTCAGATGAGACTAGGGATACCTGGTACTTAAGACCGCGTATGGTGGTCATTGCTTGGATATCAAGAGATAGGCCCTCTCGGGATTTTTCTTTCCAGTTTTTTCAGGTTGGGACATCTTTTTAGTTTAGTGTGTATTTTTTCCCTTTACTTTTTAGTTTGAACTATCATACTCTTTTACACACTATATATTTTTCATGCTTGGTTTACTTTCTAGCTATTTCATATTTTTATTATTATTCCCCTGCACTTCTATATTGAGATGGTTGGGTGTGTGTGTGTACAGGTACTAAAGAAAATGCCTCCCATTTCGGATATACATTTCGGTGCTAGTATCCACTCCTTGTCCCATGGAGGTAGGATTGGGGTTATTGCGGCTCAATCACTGATGAGGTTTAGGTTTTGAGAGATTGGTATCGGATCAATTCATTCTTTGGGACATTTTCTGGAGTAGTCCCTTATTGATATTTTGGTTGAGATTAGGGAAATAGATTCAAAGTGTTTTGAGTGTGGATATATAGCCAAGGAATATGATGATGGTATGGAAGACTAATGTATCTATTCACCAAGACCTTGACTACCTTCTTTTCAACTCGGTATACAGAGGAATTGGTTGTTGGGATCAATGGTACATGCATCCTATGAGATTTAGTATTTGAATTCCTTTCTTAAGTCAGTTCCCCATTATTGTTATATGTATATGCTCATCTGATCATGGTAAATCCGGATTAAATTTCAAGATTCCTCTATAAAGAAAGCTAGCCAGGATACTAGTTTCAAATCATGATGATTATCTGATAAGAGATAAGACCACAGTTCAGGTTCTATCTCGTGATATTATTCCTCTAGGTGGGAAGGTAGAGGCACCTACAAATGTCAAATAGCATATTATACCAATCGAGTAGGCTGATGATGCATGCAGGATCAGCACACTCCACGCGTTCCAGCACCAAAGGCCACTGGGGTTCCATGGACAGACAGTTCCTCTGGAAATAGATGATTGTCTGGAGTTGGTGGTCCATGTTTTTAAGATCATACGGGAACTGATAGATCAGGTGGTTGCACTGGCAAATATCCTTTTCCACATAGCAGCTAGGTACTGGTGGGGTCTTGTTACCCAAATTCTTGATGTGTTGAAACTCTCATGGCCCAAATTCCAACAACTGTTCCATGAAGAGTACTACCCATCTTGTTTGAGCTCGATTCGAATTTAGGAGCTTCTAGAGCTACAGTAGGGAGGGATGACAGTGGATGAGTATGAAACACGTTTTACAGACCTTACCTAGTACTCATTTAACATGATCTGGGATGGATACTTCTAAGTATAGAACTTTGAGAAATGACTTTGTAGAGATATTTGCACTAGCATTTTTCCCTTGTGCATCCCCACATATGTCGGGGTGTTGGGTGAGCACTAGTGACATAGTGGTTTCTGTCAAAGGGATGCTATGAAGCTGGATCTGGTAGTGGGGATTATAAGGTTGAGTCATCTTTAGTAGTTAGTAGGTGTCAGATGATGGGATATCGATGTAGGATACCTCCCCATGATCAAACTCAGGAACATGTTCAGGCACATCATAGAAGACCAGGTAAAACCAAAGAGGGGTAGTGTTATACTTGTGACAGGCGAGGTCACATAGTGAAAGACTATAAGGCCCTGGACTTAAACCTTACTTAATATTGAATTAAATGAATAATTCACATTGAGGATCTTTTCAGGTTTAGAGTTTTAGGTAATTAGATCATAAATCATGAATTACATTCCACATTTAAACAAAGTGGTTACATAAAAGATAGAATTTGTTTTTCCCATCAACGGAAACATATTTAAAATAAAACATGGGTTCTTTCTTGACACTTCCTTGACACTATCATCATATCATGCACCTTTCCCTTGACCTGTGAAAAACATTTCAAAAACTTGGGATGAGAATAAAAAGCTCAGTAAGGGATATAAAAATATGGAAAGGAAACATGAGTACATGTATACAGAAGAATCAATGAAATCATACTTTACTCATAAAACATAATCACTTTAACATACCTCATCAAATCATGAATAAAACATAGAAATCATAAGGCATAAAGGTAACTTGAGGCATTCATAACATTCTTACGTAGGGAGTAACCCTCTTGGTTACATTTGGAATACCCATCACATTATATTCCCTAAATCTCTTCATAGAAACCTTAACGTTTAACTCCTTCGCATAACTCAATGCATTCGAGAGCTATATCGGGATCACCCGCCCTTAGTTTATCATGGAACCACCCGTTTTCATAACAATTCCCAAGAACCATAACACAAACGTATCACATAAAACATGCATAAAGGAAACATAACATTTCCACATTTCAATCACAGTATAACATTTTAGGATATTGAAATAATGAATCCATTAAAAAAACCATTTTCAAAACCATTTAAAACATTTAATAAAGATATTTTTGAATCAAAGTTTCTCATACCACATTGAAGCTTCTAAAATTTTAAACCATTAATATCCATATAAATAAATCCTTAAACCCATTTTGAAAACATGGATATTAATAAGAAAAACTCATTAAAACATTTAAAGTGATATTTTGGTTAAAGGGTTTTTACCAAAATTAGATACACTTGAATACAATAATTGAGGAATAACATTTAATCAGAACTTTATTATATCATGAAAATAAATGTATTCATGATATAATATTCCAATGGACAGTATATACACCATATAAGAGTGAATTTGTGCATAACAACAATGAAGTCTCAATAGAAATGTAAAATGTGATGAAATCCCTTATAAAGAAGGTATCCT
Organism: Viscum album; assembly: GCA_963277665.1. Taxonomy (NCBI): domain Eukaryota; kingdom Viridiplantae; phylum Streptophyta; class Magnoliopsida; order Santalales; family Viscaceae; genus Viscum; species Viscum album. The sequence goes on from OY728163.1 coordinate 40,855,544, forward strand.
TAAATTAAGGATAAATCAATCTCAAAATTATGTGTGACAAGTATAAATACACCCAATATAAGTGTATATTAAGTGTAAAACAATAAAAAGGTCATTCACACATATTCAAAGGATGACATATTCAATAACTACATTTTGAACCCAAAGAAATCAAAATTGGGTTAAAAAGTTCCCTTGGTAAAATTCGACAGCCTAACGGCGTCACTTCAAAATTCAGAAAATGAGTTGATGAGAGATAAAAAGGGTATATCATCACTTGGACATAAAATTTACATCAATAAGGATATATAAGAACATATCCCAAAATAATATTATGTGGATTAAAATACATAACAAAAGAAGTCTTTTAAAAAGAGGAGGGTGAAAGGTTCCCTTTCTGACTTGGGTAACTTTCAAAACGTACACCCCATTGAAGAAGGGTCATACAATGAATATGTAAATACCCATAAATGAAATTATATTACAAAAGGATTATAATAATGGGAAGTACATACACCACTCAAAGGAAATGGTGGCAAATGTAGCATAAATCTCACGGGAATAAAAGTGAGATGAAAAATCCCTTACGAAAACTCGGCAGCCTAACGGCACCACTTAAAACATCCAAAAATGGATTTGTGAGATCAAATAGGGTCTCTCATCATATTAAAATAAAATGTACAACAAGATGAATATAAAATAACATCCCCCAACATAACAAATAGGTGCTTAAAATAAGTGACATAAAGGAGAGTACTTAAAAAAGAAAGAGAGGGGTAAGATCCCTTACCTCGTGTCCAACATGACTCGATCACTCTTTAATCTCCTGAATAATAAAATTTGGTAAATTTATAATTTATAAAGGACCTCCTTTAAATATTATTATTCAGTTCATATCACATATTATAATGTTATAATAATTTGTTAATAAAGTGAGTTCATATCAGACGTTTTTGTCGATGTTCGGTACATGAGTAAAAATCGAACTTGTTGGAAAAGAATTTTCCATGTAGTTATAGGTACATCATATCCAGAACAGAATTTATGTTTTAAATATCATATATATCCATTATATATTAATTTTATACTATTCCATATCATTTGGAGATAAAAAATTAAAAGCACCGTTCATGGAGACGGTAGGCCGTACGTATGCATTAACGCTACTTTCATTTTTTGTCATATTAATTGAATTAAAACAAAATGAGATATATAAATATATATATATATATTATAATTCCAGAATGATATCCTTAATTTAGATGTAATATATTACATATATATCCATTATATATATGTACTTATAACAGTACATAACATTTGGAGATAAAAAATGAAATGTATCGTTCATGGAGAGGGTAAGTTGTACGTACGCATGAACGCTACTTTCATTTCTTTTTCTTTTTCTTTTTGTATTCAATGGAATTAAATAATAATTAAATAAAGGTATATTATAATTACAGTATTATATCATATGTAATACCATTAATTCCATCCTTTATACATCCCACATATGGCATTAACGAATCAAATCACTTTGAGGGGCGGTAGTCCGCACTTCCTAAAATGAAGATATCGCGTTTACCCATAATGGAAACCATAAAGGTATGCCATAAATGAAAAATACAGAAGCTTAAGGAAAATATAAACATATTATATATCATATATAAATATAGTGACATCTTAATGCCCACCTTTTAAGGTGTTATAATAATATTGAACAATCATCGTTTCGTGAGGCAGCAATTCGCCATCCATAGAAACAGTATGTTCTTTAACCATTAGACGGAGGTGTGTGAAAGTGTAGCTCAAATAATTCTTATAACAATATCCTAGTATATTTAAGATACTGGTTTTGTTACAAAAAAATATTAATAAAAATAGTTTAGGTGTTTGGAGAAGCAAAATAAAACAAAAGAACACAAGGGAAGACATTACCTTTAAATCGAGTAACTCTCGTTGATTTGAGATCAAAGGCTTCCTTGGAAAGTATTATTCCCAAAGTGAGGCTTCAATGATGAATACAGGGATGTGGAGAGATTAAATGGGTAGATTTTGGCCGAGCCAAAGGCTTGAGAGGTGTGTATAAGGTGGTAGAGGTGGGGGCCTTTTATAAGAGGAGAGGAGGGGCACTCTTGGAAAGTTATAAAATATTACTTTATTATAAAATGATTTTCAGATTTAAAAGGTCCCAAAAGGATATATTTCGAGGATAAGGTGATAAGGTTTCTAAATCCACCCATCCAATAGGTTTTTGATAGGTGTAAGACTTATATTTCACCCTATATGCTCATTTTATTTAAATCGTTCATTTATGAGGTAATCACTCCATCATCACGGTGTCATAAATAAATTAATTTATTTAATGTCTAAAAATTATAAACAAATACATCATGATGTAGGAAATCTTTTTATATTTATAATGAATATTTATAGTCAAAGATATGACTTATATAACCTCATGTAAAAATTGTTTTAGTAAAACAACACATGTTCGTGACATTTTAATTTTAACTTTAAATAAAATGGTATTTATGTCATTTTCCAACCAAAGTGGCTCCATGGGGTCCCCAAGTTGAGACATGGATTTTCTTGGTCGGCCATGACTCATCCAATGAGGGTATGACATGTTTCTAGGTCATTTCATATTATTAAAACATTATTTTTACCTTAAACTACACTAATTACCACTAATCGTGATTAAAAACTTAAGAGTTACTATTCACCAAAAAATTATTTTAATCCCATTGAACAACATTTTACATACTAATAAATACCATGTAATTTGGATTTTTGAAATTCAAAATACAGAGGTGGTAAATTTTCATTTAAACGAAAAATCAGTTTTTTAAGTACCACTTAGTGGTTTCCCTATTCATCAAAAATTGAAGTTTTTCAGAAAAATACCAAAAATTCACCCTGAGCTATATTTGATATCCCGAATTAAAAAATGATGTCTATTTTATAAAATTCATAACATATAAGTTACATTAATTAATTTAATAATTAATTCCTGTTGTCAGAGCAAATAGCGTGTTTTTATGAAACAATAAGTATCAAAAGATTGACACTAGTTTAAGTCCAATTTTAAAGTGAAATTAATTCCAATGACCACTATTGGATTAAATGGTAAAAAAATATTCTAATTTCACTCTAAAAACAATTCAAAAGGTAATCTAATCATGTAAATAAATTAGATTAAAAAGAGGTTTTGAATTAAAATACAACATTTTTCACTATTCATTAAAAAATGAACTTTATCGGAAAAATAACAAAAATTTACAAAAAGTAAATTTTGATGTCCCGATTCTAAAGAAGAATTTTATTTTGTCAAATATAACACATAAAATTGTCAAAAAGTGGATTTAAAAAAGGTTCGCCATCAAAAGGCGGTTAATCGGCCTTTTAAAGAATATTAGAATGGTTATGCTTAAAATTGGATTCATTCACATTTCTAATCCTCTAACATTTATTGTAAAAAATAAAAATATTTGACAAACATATATAATCATTTTGTAGTTAGTTCTGTTCATTCCCGCCATTACAAGGGCTAGGCGTTAACTACCATTTAAAATAATATTATTTTATTATTAGAGTGCAACGTAAGATTTCAAAGAAACTTGTTGTTGCGTATTTGGTACGCAATCGAGCATAGAATTACCATTAAAGTAATATTGACATTTTATTCAAAAATATTGATAAACATTAGAATGTAATATTATTTATTTACCTGGGATGTTACATCCTTCCCCCCTTTTGGGAATTTCATCCTTGCAATTTTCAAAATTGGGCTTGGAAACTTCCTTGAAAGTCCCACATCGGAACAAGAGTCAGTAAAACTATCACTTTAAAAGAAAGGGAGAGAAGTACAAAGATCACCCGAGTTAACCCATACTAGGATTCCAAGTATGAAAATATGGATATGGAGGAGAAAATAAAGGGTCATGTTCTGATGGAGAGTGATAGTAAACATGTCTAGGAGAAAGTTAACCATAAGAAAATCACAAACTTGTGATGGGTTAAACGGTATTCAATTCACCAGTAGGAAAAGTTAATAGAAAACATTTTTTTTAAGTTACTCTTCATTGAGGAATTTATTTTTGAGCTTAACTAAATCATAATGAAACATACTTACTTGTCATGTAGACATTCAAATTTTATTAGATTCCTTAATCAAACTCATATTTTCTCCAAAAGACGAGTATTTAGGAAGACTTGTTCGCATTAAGAGTACTATAATAAACTTCTTTAGAATCACCTAATCCAAAAAATAGAACTATATATTTCCCCTGTATTTAGACAAAAACCAAAACTAAAATTGTTAGTATGAGATCAGATAATCCACAAAAGTATAATCCTTTATAAAAAGAAAATCTATTCTTAATCTCCAACATTTGTACAGAAAAAAAAAACCCAAAGTTCAACGAAGACCATTAGATAAACAACTGTCCATAAAATTATTCAAAGTAAACCAAACTAAGATTGAAACCCAGATATTTGAAGGATTTAATCACATAGTCTTCCAAGGTACAAATTAACTTTTATCTCAGAATAACATCAGTTTCTCTTAAATTCTAATATTGAAAAGTAATTAACCTAATCACATATCCTCCATTATAGGTTAATAATTTCCATAGATAACCCAAAATAAACTTACTCTTGATTCCTAAAATCATATAACTAAAAAGAATTAGTAAAACTAACTAGGGACTTCACGTAGTCCAGTGGAAGGTGATAAATACCAGTCGCACTTTGGTTGTGGGTTCGATTCCCGCAGCTTTGTTCGATGCGACGGGTTGTCACACGGTCTGTGTGTTGTACTTTTTCTAAAACTATATAATTCTTAAAACATTCCCCAAAACGAGATAAAATCTTCAAAAATAATCATAACATATTTTAACCTCAAGTTTATCTCATGCCTTTCATTTTACATCATAACATATAATAACCCATAATTACCTCAAAAGTAAGGATCATATAAACCCTAATGGTTACCTTTATACTTATTACCTGAACTTCCACATCGATTGTTCATCACGCACATGATGCATTACAGAACATACCAAGTTTCAAGTGCTTGATCATGACTCCTGGATAGTTGGTTTAGAACAACCACGAGTTTCCTCATTGAATCCCCCATTTCATCCAGTCTCTTAATTAGAGAACCACCACAGTTTCCTTCAAACCTATTGTCACTTTGGTGCCTGCAAGATCCATCCATTCACTAAAAACAGAAATGTTAGTGTGAGTATATCAACAAAATCATCAAGTACTAATGAGGAAGATAAACACTAAGATATACTTACTCATTCACTTTATCTAAAACTGGGACTCTTTATGAAATCCTAACCATTATGGTAATGTCACTTATTCTTATAGAATACCCCAACCTATAAAGTGATCTAAACCGACCTTTGATACCAACTATAAGGCCTCGACCTTAAACCTTAATTAATATTGAATTAAATGAATAATTCACATTGAGGATATTTTCAGGTTTAGAGTTTTATATAATTAGATCATAAATCATGAATTACATTCCACATTTAAAAAAGTGGTTACATAAAAGATAGAATTCATTTTTCCCATGAACGGAAACATATTTAAAATAAAACATGTATTCTTTCTTGACACTTCCTTGACACTATCATTATATTATTCACCTTTCCCTTGACCTGTGAAAAACATTTCAAAAACTTGGGATGAGCATAAAAAGATCAGTAAGGGATATAAAAATATGGAAAGGAAACATGAGTACATGTATTCAGAAGAATAAATTAAATCATACTTTACTCATAAAACATAAGCACTTTAACATACCTCATCAAATCATGAATAAAACATAGAAATCATAAGTCATAAAGGTAACTTGAGGAATTCATAACATTCTTACGTAGGGAGCAACCCTATTGGTTACGTTTGGAATACCCATCACAGTATATTCCCTAAATCTCTTCAGATAAACCTTAATGTTTAACTCCTTCACGTTACCCAATGCATTGGAGAGCTATATCGGGCTCACCCGCCCTTAGTTTATCACGGAACCACCCGTTTTCATAACAATTCCCAGGAACCATAACATAAACGTATCACATAAAACATGCATAAAGGAAACATAACATTTCCACATTTCAATCACAGTATAACATTTTAGGATATTGAAATAATGAATCCATTAAAAAACCATTTTAAAAACCATTTAAAACATTTAATAAAGAGATTTTTGAATCAAAGTGTCCCATACCACCTTGAAGCTTTTAACATTTTAAACCATTAATATCCATGTAAATAAATCATTAAAACCATTTTGAAAACATGGATATTAATAAAAACAAATCATTAAAATATTTAAAGCGATATTTTGGTTAAAGGGTTTTTACCAAAAATTAGAGACACTTGAATACAATAATTGAGGAATAACATTTAATCAGAACTTTATTATATCATGAGAATAAATGGATTCATGATATAATATTCCAATGGACAGTATATACACCATATAAGAGTGAATTGGTGCATAAAAACAATGAAGTCTCAATAGAAATGTAAAATGTGATGAAATCCCTTATAAAGAAGGTATCCTTAAATTAAGGATAAATCAATATCAAAATTATGTGTGACAAGTATAAATACACCCAATATAAGTGGATATTAAGTGTAAAACAATACAAAGTTCATTCACACATATTCAAAGGATGACATATTCAATAACTACATGTTGAACCCAAAGAAATCGAAATTGGGTTAAAAAGTTCCCTTGGTAAAATTCGACAGCTTAACGGCGTCACTTCAAAATTCAGAAAATGAGTTGATGAGAGATAAAAAGGGTATCTCATCACTTGGAAATAAAATTTAAATCAATAAGTATATATAATAACATATCCCAACATAATGTTATGGGAATTAAAATACATAACAAAAGAAGTCTTTTAAAAAGAGGAGGGTGGAAGGTTCCCTTACTGACTTGGGTAACTTTCGAAACGTACACCCCATTGAAGAAGGGTCATACAATGAATATGTAAATACCCATAAATAAAATTATATTACAAAAGGAGTATAATAATGGGAAGTACATACACCACTCAAAGGAAATGGTGGAAAATGTAGCATAAATCTCACGGGAATAAAAGTGAGATGAAAAATCCCTTAAGAAAACTCGGCAGCCTAACGGCGCCACTTAAAACATCCAAAAATGGATTGATGAGATAAAATAGGGTCTATAATCATATTAAAATAAAATTTACAGCAATATTAATATAAAATAACATCCCCCAACATAAAAAAGAGGTGCTTAAAAGAAGTTACATAAAAGAGAGTACTTAGAAAGAAAGAGAGGGGTAAGATCCCTTACCTCGTGTCCGACATGACTCGATCACTCTTTAATCTCTTGAATAATACAATTTGGTCAATTTATAATTTATTAAGGACCTCATTTAAATATTATTATTCATTTCATATCACATATTATAATGTTATAATAATTGGTTAATAAAGTGAGTTCATATCAGACGTTTTTGTTGATGTTTGGTACATGAGTAAAAATCGAACTTGTTGGAAAAGAATTTTCCATGTAGTTATAGGTACATCATATCCAGAATAGTATTTATGTTTTAAATATCATATATATCCATTATATATTAATTTTATACTATTCCATAGCATTTGGAGATAAAAAATTAAAAGCATCGTTCATGGAGACTGTAGGACGTACGTACGCATGAACGCTACTTTCATTTTTTGTCATATTAATGGAATTAAAAAAATGAGATATATATATATATATATTATAATTCTATAATTATATCCATAATTTAGATGTAATATATTACATATATATCCATTATATATATGTACTTATAATAGTACATAACATTTGGAGATAAAAATGAAATGTACCGTTCATGGAGACGGTAAGCCGTACGTACGCATGAACGCTAATTTCATTTCTTTTTTTTGTATTCAATGGAATGAAATAATAATGATATAAAAGTATATTATAATTATAGTAGGATATCATATGTAATACCATTAATTTCATCTTTTATGCGCCCCACATATGGCATTAACGAATCAAATCACTTTGAGGGGGCGGTAGTCCACACTTCCTAAAATGAAGATATCGCGTTTACCCATAATGGAAACCATAAAGGTATGCCATAAATGAAAATTACAGAAGCTTAGGGAAAACATAAACATATCATATATCATATATAAATATATTGACATCTTAATTTCCACCTTTGAAGGTGTTAAAATAATATTGAACAATCATCGTTTCGTGAGGCAGTAATTCGCCATCCACAGAAACAGTATGTTCTTTAACCATTAGACGGAGGTGTGTGAAAGTGTAACTCGAATACTCATTATAAAAAAATCCTAGTATATTTAAGATACTGGTGTTTTTACAAAAAAAAATTAATAAAAAGAGTTTAGGTGTTTGGAGAAGCAAAATAAAACAAAAGAACACAAGGGAAGACATTACCTTTAAATCGGGTAACTCTCTTTGATTTGAGATCAAAGGCTTCCTTGGAAAGGATTCTGCCCAAATAGAAGATTCAATGATTAATATAGGGATGTGGAGAGATTAAATGGGCAGGTTTTGGCCGATCCAAAGGCTTGAGAGGTGTGTATAAGGTGGTAGAGGTGGGGGCCTTTTATAAGAGGAGAGGAGGGGCACTCTTGGAATGTTATAAAATATTACTTTATTATAACATGATTTTCGGATTTAAAAGGTCCCAAAAGGATATATTTAGAGGATAAGGTGATAAGGTTTTTAAATCCACCCATTATATAAGTTTTTGACAAGTTTAAGACTTATATGTCACCCTATATTCTCATTTTATTTAAATCGTTCATTTATGAGGTAATCACTGCATCATCACGGTGTCATATATAAATTAATTTATTTAATGTCTAAAAATTATAAAAAAAATATCATGATGTAGGAAATAATTTTCTCTTTCTAATGAATATTTATATTCAAGTATATGACTTATATAACCCCATGTAAAAATTGTTTTTTTAAAACAACACATGTTTGTGACATTTTAATTTTAACTTTAAATAAAAAGGTATTTATGTCATTTTCCAACCAAAGTGGCTGCATGGGGTCCCCAAGTTGACCCATGGATTTTCTTGGTCTTACATGACTCATCAAATGAGGGTAGGACATGTTTCTAGGTCATTTCATATTATTAAAACATTATTTTTACCATAAACTACACTAATTACCACTAATCGCGATTAAAACCTTAAGAGTTACTATTCACCAAAAAAATATTTTAATCCCATTGAACCACATTTTATATCCTAATGACAACCATTTAATTTGGATTTTTTAAATTCAAAACACAGAGGTGGTAAAATTTCATTTAAACGAAAAATCAGTTTTTTAAGTACCACTTAGTGGTTTCCCTATTCATCAAAAATTGAAGTTTTTCAGAAAAATACCAAAAATTCACCCTGAGCTATATTTGATATCCCGAATTCAAAAATGATATCTATTTTACAAAATTCATAACATATAAGTTACATTAATTAATTTAATAATTAATTCCCGTTGTCAGAGCAAATACCATGTTTTTATGAAACAATAAGTATCAAAAGATTGACACAAGTTTAAGTCCAATTTCAAAGTGAAATTAATTCCAATGACCACTATTGAATTTAATGGTAAAAATATATTCTAATTTCACTCTAAAAACAATTCAAAAGATAATCTAATCATGTAAATAAATTATATTAAAAATAGGTTTTGAATTAAAATACAACATTTTTCAATATTCATTAAAAATGAACTTTATCGGAAAAATAACAAAAATTTACACAAAGTAAATTTTGATGTCCCGATTCTAAAGAAGAATTTTATTTTGTAAAATATAACACATAAAATTGTCAAAAAGTGGATTTAAAAGAGGTTCGCCATCAAAAGGCGGTTAATCAACCTTTTAAAGAATATTAGAATGTTTACGCTTAAAATTGGATTCATTCGCATTTTTAATCCTCTAACATTTATTGTAAAAAGTAAAAATATTTGAAAAACATATATAATAATTTTGTAGTTAGTTCTGTTCATTCCCGCCATTACAACGGCTAGGCGTTAACTACCATTTAAAATAATATTATTTTATTATTAGAGTGCAACGTAAGATTTCAAAGAAACTCGTTGTTGCGTATTTGGTACGCCATCGAGCATAGAATTCCCTTTAAAGTAGTATTAAAATTTTATTCAAAAATATTGATAAACATTATAATGTAATATTATTTATTTACCTGGGATGTTACAAAGACTGCCTAATAAGACGTGTTGAGGGGCACAGATCGACCACCATGATAAAGGTAGCAATATGATTAGGGATCTCCCAGGAGAGGGTAGGGAGGTCCCTTGGAGGAGGAGCTGGTAGAGTAGGAGGAGCTTTGTGTGGTAGATTATGTTGTGTGATATTTATACCACCACCACCAAGAGACCCACATTAAGCTCAAGGAGATGGTGGTTGGGGCTATAGATAGTTGTAGGATTTTGAAGATTGTGACCTCATAGAGCCTAAGATGATTAGTGGTATGATTTTTGATTATTCTACTATTTCTTTAGTATTAGTAGACACATGTTCCATTCATTCCTTCATATTTATATTCTTGGTGCAAGATATAGAGTTCCTATTTGAGGTGCTAACCTAGAAGCTTCATCTTGAGGTTCCTACAACAAACACTTCTTCCTTATCTTTTATCTATTGGCAGTGCGAGTTATCACTTAGTGGAGAGAGATTCATGTAAGACCTTTTGGTCATATGATGGAACCTTATGACATTATCTTGGGTATGGATTGTCTATTCGTGGTTTGAACCTAGATTGATTGTCATCATAGATGATTTAGATACCTATGAACTGATTGGATGAGATTCACTTTTATAGATGATAGAGATATCATGAAGGGACAAGTGGATTCTACAAGTAAGAGGTTGTATACCATCACCCATCAGTTTGCGAGTATATCCCTGGGTGTATTAGGCTTTTTAGGCATCTGGATTCCTTGAGTTTTAGAGGATTATATATATGTCTTCCTTGAGGGTGTTCTAGGAATAATTTTGAGGGAGGATATGTTGTTTTATATCTAATTTCATCTCAGGACCACTCTGATATCTTCTGTAGCATATTGTATGGCCCGTACTGAACTCCGGGAGCTGCGGTTGTAGTTTGAGGACATTAAATAGAATGGTTTTACCTGGACCAGTGTGTCCCCCTGAGCATCTCTAGTGTTGTTTGTGAAAATTGTGGATGGGATTTTGTGGCTCTGTGTAGATTATTATCACTTGAACCATGCCATGATAAAGAAAATGTACCCCTTACTGAGGACTGATGACCTCTTTGATGAGTTATGAGGCATGAAATGGTTCTTTAAGATCAATCTTAAGTCCATATACCACTAGTTGAGGGTTCGCGAGGCTGGTATTCCATAGATGGAATTTTTATGTCACTACAGACAGTATGAGTTCCTAGTGATTTCCTTTGGTATGATAAATTCCCCCACCATATTTATGGGTTTAATGAACCAGATATTCTAGCCGCACTCAAACTAGTTTTTTATTCGTCTTCATTGATGACATACTCATATACTCTTCATCATATAAGGAGCATGTAGGGGACTTGAGGATGCTTCTATATTTTCTTTGAGAGCACCGAATTTATGTAATGCTTTGGAGGTGCTAATTCTGGATTCCTAAGGTTCACTTTTTAGGCATGTCATTTCTGATAATGGTTTATCCATGGACACAATGAATATTGATGAAGTTCTTTATTGGGAACCACGTAAGAGCATGTTGGATGTGTAGAGCTTTATTGGTTTATGGGGTACTATAGGAGGTTTTTGGTAGACTTCTCTAGAATTGTAGGCCCCTTGACCAGCCTAATGTGGAAAGGATAGCCGTTTACCTAGAATGAACAATTCCAGAGGTCCTTTAAGGATTTTAGGCTAAGGATGATGGTTGATCATGTGTTGTGACTAATAGAGGAAGGTGTGGGGTACATAGTCTATTGCGATGCCTCGGTAGGTGTCCTTGACTTTGTTTGATGTAGCAGCAAGAAGTTATCGCATATGGTTCAAGGAAGTTGACATCCCATAGGTAGAACTATGTGACTCATGACCTAGATTTGGCGGTGGTAGTATTCACCTTGAGGATATGGAGGCACTACTTTCAATGGGGGTGCTATTTTTTTTACTCAGACCATCAGAGTCTCAGGTATATCTTCATTCAGAGAGACTTGAACCAAAGACAACAACACTAATTGAAGTTTCTATAGGACTATGAATTTGAGATATTATATACTCTAGGAAAGGGAAAATTAGTAGTATATTACCATATCAGGAAGTCTCTGGATCACTTGGTGTAGGAGGCTTTGGAGGAGTTGGCTTCCTTGTAGCTAACCATTGTGAAGATGGAGGGTATAGCTTTTCTACAGTCGATGGAGTAAACTCATCTACTTCTTGATCATTTGAGAGAGTCTTAGCAAGGAGACATCGACTATGAGGTCGTACATGACTAGATACCCATGATGGATTCACCATATAGATAATTCGAAGGAGGGAATCTTGTCATCATTTTCCAAGGACAAATGGTGGTTCCAGTCACAATGTGAGAGGAGGTGATCCGAGAGTTCAAAACATCTCCTATAGATATACATCCTGATGTAGGTAATGTGTATATATACCTTAAATGATATTTTTAGTGGTCTAGAATGTTGTGAAGTGTATCTGAATTCATCTCTCGGTGCCTCACCTATCAACAGGTTAAGGTTAAGCACTACATTTTAGAAAGTTTGTTATAGCCCCTTGAGATCCTGAAGTGGAAATGGGATGGAATGTCCATTTACTTTGTGATAGGTACTACACATATAGTGAAGGCCCATGAATCAATATTGCTTATAGTTGATTGACTCATTAAGTCATCACACTTTATTATTATCAGGGAGCAGAGTTCGGTGGAGATTTTGGGGAAGTTGAACATACAGGAGATCATTCACCTTCATAGGGTCCCTCAATGATTGTCTCCGATCATGATGCATGGTTTGCATCATGATTGGGGAGAGTCCTATAGGGGGAATTTAGGACCCATATGAGGATGATTACAATATTCCACCCCTACAATAATGGTCATACTGAGCGCACTATCTAGGTATTGGAGGATATGCTGAGGGATTATGTGTTAGAATTTGGATGGATCGGGAGCATCACTTTCCCCTAATAGGGTTTTCATACAACAATAGCTACCACACGAATATTGGTATGGAACCTTTTGTGGCCCTGTATAATAGAACCTATAGGTCACCCTTGTGTTGGATAAATATTAGTAAGACATCTCTTATGGGCTCAAACTTGGTACAGGCAACGACGGAGAAGGTCCATTTCATCTGTGAGCATATGAGGATGGCTCAGAGCAGACATAAATCTTATGTAGATCGTTATTATAGTCCCTTAGAGTTCAAGATGGGATACCATGTTTCCTTAAGAGTCTCCCCCCAATGAGGATTATAGAGGTTCATCCAAGGAGGCAAGTTATCCTCGAGATTCATCAGGCCATTCAAGATCATATAGAGGGTTTGTGAGATTGATTAGTACCTCGCCCTACCCCCATAGTTGGAGAGGGTGCATGAAATATTTATGTGTCGCAGATGAGAAGATACATGCATAAACCTATGAACTTTATCAAAATGGGTCAGCTGGACATCAAGGATAGAGCCATATTTTTTTATCACTCAATGATGATCGAGTATCAATAGAAGAGGACCCTACATTAAATGACCATCCCATTGGTTTCCATGTTGTGGTATCATGGTAACATGTATAAGAGCTCCTAGGAGTGGAAGATCCAAATGAGTTCTCAGTATCCCAAGTTGATTGTTCAGTTTTTATTTTTATGGAAGAAAATATTTAATGAGGGAATGATGTAATGACCCATTTTTTATTTTTTAAGACTTTAAAATATTTCTACATATATTTCCAGATCCAGGCACTAAGACAACATGTTATTCTAAGGCCCAGTGTGCCCAGAATTAATTTTATAAAAATATTAAGTATATTTTATATTACATGTGTATGATTTCTTAAATAAAATGGGATAACTCTTAAAAAAGTCAAATAAGAAATATGAGGCCACAATTTAGTAGGTAATGCAGTGTTTACCCTAGGAACGACCTAAAATTGATCGATGAGGGGCACTCAGATATCTTGCCTGTTGGAGGTATGTTCAGTGGATAAGTTGGTTAATTAAATTAATTTATTTATTTATTTAACCTAAAAGAAATTTATATAAGAATACTTCCATGGATAATCTTCTAGGGTTATCTCCATAAACCCTGAGAGGATTCTAGATCTTCTTTCCCTTATTTCGTTGTAAAATCACCTCGGACGATAATGAAATGCTAGATCGGAGCAGACCAGGACACCACAAACACAAAGAATTCCTAAAATAGTTAGAGAGTTTGTTATTCTATGAAGAATGATCCAATATATAGTTAGGTCTCATAATTTTATGTTTTATTCCCTTTTTATTAAATTGATTGCGTAGATCAATACCCTTCTTTGATCTACGCTAATTATGGATTGATCATGAATATGTGTACTGATTAAATTGTTGTTTTCAATTATTTTACAACAAGTATATTATTTTTCTTGAATGTTTTCCAAGAAATATTGGTAAAATATGATTAAAATTTTGTTATTGTTCCTTTATCTCTTAATTTCTTCGCGTTCTCCATTAGTAGGATCATGTAGACCCGGTTGGACGTTTTCGGGTGGTACCGAGTCCAATCAGACCCCTGAAATTGTGAAAAAATGATGAAAGAGGTATGTATTGATGAATCATGGGTAAATATGGGATTTGTTTAGGTTTTGGGAGATTATTTCAATGATTTGAGGCTAAATATTCAAAGGAGGGAGGAACCAAATCATGTGGTGCATATGATGTAACCTCCATAGGTTGACAGAATTGATTTACAGAAACCAGATGGCTGAAAATGATGAATCTGGACTACATACCCTAATATCAGTTAGAAAAGATCTGACATATATAAGATAATTTATAGATTATAATTTCAGATAACTGATGTGAGAATCAAGAAAAAATTATGACTACAAGCCATATTGTTCAAAGAACACATGGTGTATAGAGCCCTAGCTGCAGCGGCTAGGGCTTTGGAAATATATAAGGATGGAATGGTGTGTGACCCCCCCCCCCCATACATGTCATGTACCTATTACCTAGGTGGATGAGCCATGTGGAAGAGCACATGAGCATGACCCTATGTGGGAGTACACGACCAGTCACACGGTTGTGTACCAAAGTACACAGAGACGGGGTAAAGTACACTAACACAATAAAACACATGGGTGGGACAACAAGTGGCATGGGTACACCATGAATATCCTCTTCACTCTATGTATAGATACATTCTTGGTGATCCATGTACCTACATGGATACTTCCAAGTGAAGGAGAGAGACCACACACCACATGGGTCCCCTCACATGCCATGTACCCCTTGTTTCCTTTTGAGGAAACTTGAGTCTTTTGTATCTCCTTTATTTGAACTCTGATTTTCTCCTATGGGTAGCCTCCTAGGTTTTATTCACATAGAACATTATGGTTACTTCCATTGCGGCTTTTGGGATATTATGTGAAATGTTATGGGCACATTTCTTTTTTAGACGATGCCTGAAGATGACCGTAATCAAGAGGGATCATCTGAGGCTTCCTATAGAGTGGAAACCCCCATCATCTTGGGCTAGGTCCTCTAAATTATTGTGAGTAACTCCCCTATCAGATAAGGTGTGGGTCCTCAATGACCAAAGTGTAACCACCCTATTGCACCAGGGCATGGGTCCTCAGCCTATAGAGTGAAACCCCTATCAGCTTGGGCGCAGGTCCTCTACCTTACCGAGTGAAACCCCCTATTGGATAGGGTTTGGATCCTCAATGACCAAAGTGGAACCCACTATTGGATAGGGCGCGAGTCCTTTATTACCAGAGTAGACCCCCCTCCCAGTTTCACCAGGGCACGGGTCCTAGGCCTATAGAGTGGAACCCCCTCCCCCCATTAGCTTGGGCATGGGTCCTCCACCTTTTAGGTAGAATCCCCTATCAGATAGGGCATAGATCCTCGTGATAGCAGAGCCCCCCCCCCCCACCCCCACAACATAGTCACGAGTCCTATACGAATACTTATAGAGTGGAACCTCCTAATGAACTAGGGAACGATTCCTCCACTTAGAGTGCATTCCCCCTCGACTATTCGACATAATGATGAGGTGTGGACCTACACACGGCTACTTCTGAGCAGACATGTGAGATGTTTGGAATCATTGATGTACTTTTTAAATTTTTGGTGACTCTTCTTCTTGGGCTGATCTATGACATGGATATCCTCGTACTCTATCATTTGGGATTATTTTACTAAGCGTATATATATAAATATATATCCATTCCATTGTACTTGGTTACTCTCCTTCCATATGATGATGATATGCATGGGGTATGCCACATGCTTTCCATATTTATATTCTCATGGTTGGATGATTTCACTCTTTTATTATGGGTGGAAAATAATAAATGTGTAGTTTATCTACTCACCATGTTGAGACCCTGTGCTTAGATGAGGTTAGTATTTATCTTTCTTGGGTTGAGCTGCATCTTATTTACTATCTACTGTCTTTTTATTCTGGTTGTATATATTACTTCTCCCCCCTTCAACTTTTAGGGAATCTTAATGGGTATTTATATACTCACCCCTACATGGGATTTACCCACACGTGTCGTGTCTTATGCAGATGACTAATAGGTCGGTGGTGACTTTAGAGAAGATTAGGGATACCTAGTACTTTGGATCGCATACAATGGTCATATATTGGAGATCAGGAGTTAGGATATCTCAGCATTTTACTTTCCATTTTTGTTAGGTTGGGACATATTTCTAGTTGGGAATGTATTTTTCTCCTTTACATTTCAGTTTGCATGGTTGTAATCTTGTACACCCTAGAGACTTTTCATGCTTGGTTTACTTTCTAGTTGTTGAATATTTTAATTATTATTCCTCTTCACTTATACATTGATATGGTTGGGTGTGTTCATAAAGGTACTTAGGAAAAGTCCTTTTATTTAGGATGTTTCTTTGGTGCTTATTTCCACCCCCTGACATGTGGAGGTGATCTTGGGGTAGTTGTGACTCAAGCCCAAGTTAGGCTCGGGTCAGGACAGTACACATGCCAATTTTTCCTTTTATTGGATTTATTATTTCTAAGTATTTTATTAAGGTAAAAAACTATTAAATACACTATAATACTTTTTTAGTGATTCAAACTCAGTTAATAATTATTTAATGCTTCTATCATATACAACACAAGTAGACATAGATTTATCCAATTTTGATTTCAATTATAAAAGTTGTTTAGATAAATCATTTTTCACTGGTAATGACATCATAACATTTTTTAAATTATTTTTATTTTTATTTATTAAATAATATTTTACTTATATCATGGAAAAATATTAATTTATCTCCTCCAAAGGGAAATTTTTCAATTTAGTTTTAGATTAATGATCAAAAGAATAAATTGATTATACCTCTTGTTTTTTATATCTAAAGAACATATTATCCTTTTTGTTTGATATCTCAACCTATGAGTAATAATAAGAATCATCATTGGAGTCTTAAAAAGTTCTCCATATTTATTTCATAGACCTTTTTCCCTTTCTTCTTAAAATATGATTTCCTTTAAATATTTTTCTCAGATTTCTTCTTCACTTTATGATATGGAAAATTAGGTTTGATGTGTCCATGATTTTTATATTCATATAATCTCACTTAATTTTCATTTCCTTAAAACTTATTACCTTATTAAAGGATTTTTTTTAATCCTCTTATTTTTCCATACAACCTATTAAACTTCCTTTCCAACTAGGAAAGTTCATCACTAGAATCTAAACAGCCTAAATATGATTCATCTACTGAGTCTAATAATAATATCTCTTTAGCTTTCTTCTCATCCATTGAAGTAGATACTTTTATTGAATCATTCTTATTCTTGACCAGTTTTTTATCATCTTATTTAGTTTTTATTTTAGCCTCATACAACATAAGGGTTCCAATTAAATCTTTAATTTTTAAGTTCTTAACAAAATTGGATTGCCTAATAGCAGTTAAAATTACATTCCATCTCTAGGGTAAAGCTCTAATAAAATTGAAAGCCTAATATGGTTTAGGAATAATTGTTTTAAATACATCAATATTATATATATTCTATGTGAGCCTTACATTCAATTGAGTGATTATTTCTCAATAAAGCATCATAAACATGTCAAAATTTATTTTTTAAATGTTATATCTTAAACTTTCTGATATTATCAATTCCTTTATAATCCACAACTATAGTTTCCCACATATCATGTGTTATGGAACACTGTGAAACTCTATTGAACTCTTTAAGAATTAGAACAAAAATGGTGGAATTCATGGACTTGGAATTTAGATCATATTTAGCCTCTTGTTCAACACTCCATAGATTTGGTCCTCTAGTAAGAACCTTGTATGGTTTAATAGTCTTAATATAGGCTTTCATACCAAGTTTCTTTAAATTTATAACAATTGGAGCCCTCTAGAAACCATAGTTTTTACTATTAAAGTAATAAGATCTAACCATGGATATTACTTCTTTCATATAGACCATTCCAGCAACTAGAAATTTATCTTTGAACTTTAACTAGTAAAAGTTGAGAAATTTAAAGTCCTTTATCTAACACCAAGTGTTTTCCCAAGACTTTTTCACAATAACTCAAGAGGAGGTGAATTGTGTTCATTAAATTTATACTAAAATCCACTTTTAAAATATGTTTGAATCTATACATAACTGATTTAGATATATAGTAAAACATAAAAGATAATAGAGAGCAAGATTAAAGAGATTTTTAGTGTAGTTCGGGCCTCCAAAAACCACCCCTAATCCACTCCACCAACACTCAATGCAAGCTTGGTGATTTTTTCCAGTCATTTTCATATAGACTAAATAGATGGTTCAAATCATCTACTACTTAGTTTAAAGGATCCAAGAGATTTTCCCAGACTCTCCCTTTACAAGACTTGTCCATAACCTTTTTCCCATAATTAGTATAAGGAGTTCACTCATATAGTAGATAATAAAATATGTAGGAATGAAAATTGTGTAGCACACAGTTGCAAAAAAGAAATGATAGATTATTGAACTTCATTCTAGGAGAGGGAGAGAGAGAGATACATTGCATTCAACTCTGAAGACATTTTCTTTTCTCTATATATGTCTTTATAGGAACACAAATTAGTATTAATAGTTATTCTTTCACGTTCATGAAGAAATTTACAATATAAATAAATTAAGATATTCATAAAATGTATAAAAATCTTACATTTTTTATTTCTATATCAGTGTATGATTTTATGTCTTTATAATTTCTATATTTTATTAATTTGATAATAAAATAAATATATATCCTAGATAAATCAATTTCAACATAGACAACCCACAAACTACTCCTTGAAAAAGATAATCAGGGAACCATTTAGAGCAGATATAGTCTTTCTCAGAACTAGTAGCTTCCTCAGAGTTAGAAACATAAAAAAACTTGTCCACACCATATTCATAAATCTCATAATTTGATAAAATTAAAATAGTGGTCCTCTCCCATAAAGAACAAATAGTAATAGAATCTTTAAAAATATATTTAAATTTAAAAACCTTTAGTCACCTTAATCTTTGTGTGAGTTATATATATTAGCTCATGAGTCATTTTGGATTCTACATAAGAGTGACACTGAGTTTATGTATGAGTCATTCCCACTAGTGTATGAGTGATTCATAACTACATATTTGAAAGAACCCCATACCATTTTTAAGTGGATAATTTCTGAGAGAATCTGAATTTTTTGTTTGGTGAGGGGTTTATTTTGAGAATTGGCGTTCAAATTGAGAACACAAGAGTAAGAGTATCGTAAGATGGTGTTTGTTTTATATGTTCGATGCCCAATAGGTTCCTCAAGTTCATAGGTGTGTCTCAGGAGCCTTGGGTTAGTTTTTATAAGTTTTGGATGGTTTCTGCCTTGGTGAACAGTTTAGTGTGCATTGTTTAGAAGAAATTGTGCAGCACCCTAAGTATGAGGAGGTTTATAATTATCATTTTAAACCTCACAATTGGAATGCATGATTGGTTCATGGTTAAGAGTTAACCATTAATATTTCAAAGTAAACTATGTCACTTGAGTTGGTTCTTGTGGATGTTTCACGGTCATCACACTACTGTAGAAAAGCCGTGTGGGTCTTGTAGTTTTAGTTATTGAGGATATCTACACAGTTGGCACACATTTTCATAAATCGTATGAAAAAACCGTGAAACACATTAAAAGTGTAAAATTATGATTTTCCCTCGATTTTATGAGGGTATCCCCCATTCAATTTGGGGTGTTCTTGCTATTCTTTTTCAGTAATTCTTGGTGATTTCTTCATTCAGTCTCCCTCTATTATTGGTTTCCCTTGATTTCTATCAATTTGGTTTCTCTGGTTTAGGGTTCCAGTGACGATTCCACTTGATAATGGTATAGTCAAGTTATTTTGATGGTTCTTTTATATGGATTATCTCGAGGATGTTCAGATTCAGTATATGTACACTATTACATGTCATTTAGATGGAGGTATGTATCTATATGGGTTTTTCAAGGGTTTGGGCCTAAATTAAATTAAATTTATGGTTTAATTAATGTCACATGATAGGTATTTTTTCCAGATTGATGTTAGGAGTGCATTGCATACCATCTATGGGTGGTTGGTCATTATTTTAGTGTAAAAGAGTGCTTGGTAAGTTATTAGGAAATTATGCCTAATTGAATTGAAATTTAAATTAATTATAAATTGTAAAATATAGTTGAATAAATAATTATTAATCATTTATAATTAATTATGTTATATTTTTCTTGAGTTAGGTGCTTGGGATATTTATGAAAGCTTTGAAAAGTCTCAACGAGGATGGTTGGGTGTGTTATTTAAAGGATTTGGCCTTATAAATGAGATAGGCGGTCCCTTGAGCATACCCAAATAGTATAATGCATTTTCTTTATAGCATGTGATATATGGTCTAACCACTGAGTGATATCTACCTTTTTTTAAATTAAATTTCTAAATTTAAATGTAACTCACATGAATGAAATAAATAGTGTCAAGGCCATAAGGGACCTTGTGCACTGGCTTGATGCCTCGACCACCGATGATTGAGGCCTTAATTATAATTTTATTTCTTGATATGAATGTACCATGAGGGTTGATACATTAATAAATTCAATGAAGATATATTAACTTAGTGTAGGTTCCCTAGATACCTCCTTGAATAGTATATAATTGGATTGGGAATGAGTGGCCTGAGTAATACAGGACAAAACTATGAGATTCGTTAGAACATTTGGGCTAGTGCGATGAGCATGGGGTGAGTGTTTCCTCCTCCTTTAGATGTGATTACATGGTGGGGGTTCCTTGGGTATTATTTGGATAGGTTGGGTGTGTGAGGACCGACATAGGGTGACTTGGGATGTGGATGAGCTTAAGGTTATCTCCCTTGTGTGACACTAACACAATATTACCAACAAGGTCAATGAGGACATGTGATGAGATTGAGAGATATGAACTATCATGGGGTGTATTGGTAGATATGAAACCTAGGGGATCCCAGTGAGTTCCCTGATGATATTTTAACCCCTAAGAGGATGAATATGGGAAATGATTAGTTATAATTATAGGTATCATCTTAGAACCTGAATTGATGATGATACATGAGATGATTTGGGTGGAAATCACTATCTATTGATATGTATTGAGATAAATGGGATGTCTTGGATGTTCTCTATGGATATAGTATTCATTCCTTGTATCAATTTGGAATGCATTGTAAATAATCCTTTGATTTTTTATTTAATTATTTTGGAATTCCTTGGATATGATCATTAGATTCATTATGATATCAATTTGGAATTCCTTGTAAGAGTTACTTGGATTCATTTTTGTTTGAAATGACTTGGAAATTTTCCAAGGATTCAGATGTGATATGTTTTGGAATGCTTTGGATGTAGTATATGGATTTAGTTGTGATACAGGTTATAATTCCTTGGAAACAATCCATGGATTTAGATGTGATATGGTTTGGAATACCTTAGACATAATCCTTTAGTTCAAATGTTATATGATTTTTGTTGTCTAGGAAATGATCATAGGAATCATATCTTGATAAAGATATTATAGGATTGATTAAAACTTTCTCCTATGAATAATACATGGGGTTAATATTGTTTGTAATGATTACATGATGTGATTTGAGATAGTCTAACACTGTATGAAATAGGATTGGGTCGATCCCAAGTATAATGTTAGAACCTGAGGAACAACAATAGTTATTTATTTATTATTTTGCACTTTATTTATTTCTATTGATAATATCACATGTGTGCACCTAAATTTTATTGGTTATGTATAGGAATTCATTAGTGGTACCTGCTGATTTGTACTCACACCATGCTTAGGATATCATGTTGCTTTAGTACTCAAATAGACTTCACTAATCGCAGGTTCGGGATAGGCAGAGGCTCAGTGTAGCATGACTGAGCAGGATAGATTAGATGATATTGGAGATTAGGATGAAGTAAGGCTTGAGAATGGAAGTATAGCCTCAGTGACTTTCATTATTTTATTTATTTTTTTTATGTGATCATCCCAGTGGGTGATCAATATTGTTGTGTGTTGGCATGATCATGAGTATGCATGATTATTTTCTTATGCATTTTTTATTCATTCTTGTTGGATATGTTTATTTATTCCACATACTCTGATTATATAGTTGTATAAATAATTTGGTTGTTTTTATTGAATTATTATGCACTATAATATGTGGGTATAGTCTTTCAATGGTAACTCCCTAGACCCTTGATACTAGTCGGTAACCTCTTGCATATGGGAAGGCACGACTTAGGTCTCGGTACAGGGACCTAAGATCTAAATACATAAATATTACATCATTTTAGATGAATATTAAACACATAACATTATAATCCACATCAGAACCTTAAAGGTTTAATGTATTTGGAGACTAGATACAAAATCCTCTTATTTCAAGAAATATCTTCAAAGTTTTTCACATAGAATGCTTCTTAGGTATATCCTACTTAAAAATATTCTTCTTAACCCGGGGAAGGAAAAAATAAGAAAGGTTGATCTCAGATAATCAGTAAGGTAAAATATAAGATATATCAATAAATGGTCATACTAGAATATAAGATAAACATAAGGGTATGATATCATGATTATAAATTAAAAATTCCATACGGTATATTTCATAGGTCATAAATTTGAGTCGTGGCATAAAACTTTATCATAATAATAGACAATATTAATAAGATTTTAGGATTATCAATAACCATTCATTATCCATGAGAGCATAATATGGACATAAGAAATTGGAAATAAAAATAATCTTATAACATTGTAAACATGTATAAATAGAAATAGGTTCACTCATTGAGAAAAGTACATGAGATCAAGCACTCATATTAACATAAAGACATGAAACAAGGTCCATATATAATCTTATGAACATGAAAACTATGTCCAAGAATAATCTTATGGATATTAAAACCAAGTCCATGCATAATCTTATAGACATAAAAACTAGGTTTGCACATACAATTGTGAATATGAAATTAGGTTCATGTATAACATATTTATCTTATAAGTTATCCATATTTACCCAATTCATTGGAGGGATAAAATATACCCATCTGTCAGATAATCATAACTCATTCATATATACACAATAAGATCATGAAAACATTTTCATTTGATTATAACTCAAACCATGGAAAATAAAATGGGTTTCATAAACACCTCATCATCATAACAATAAAACAGTCATAGAAATAATAAGGATGATATCATAGAATCATATCCCCAATGAAACATAACTAACATCAATGGATTTCGTAATAGATTAAAATTCCATCATAAGATTACTTGGATTATTTCCTGAGGAAAATACCCTTTCATTTTGAAACCACTAATTTAAAATCTAAAACTTTATCAAATATTATGGAAAATTTTATATTTGAAAAGATCCTTGGAAACATGTAAATGAATTTTTAAATAATTGAGTATTTAGGACGATGGGAAATTCTATTCATTCTGTGTATATTAAAACAAATATTATTTTCCCATTTTCTTTAAAAATTGAAAAGTACATCATTTATAAAATAAAAAGAATATTTATTTTAAAAAAAATTCTAAAAATTAAATGATGTATAAATAAGAGATTAAACAATCATATGATAATACTAAAAACATTCATGATTTTTTTAGAAAATATGGATATTCAAGAAAAATATTTGTGACTGAAGAGAGAAATAAAGTCAGTTTTCCTAAAAATATTATTTTAGCCTATTGAGTTATTAAAGAGATGAAAATGAAAGGAAAATCATGTAGTCTCTATAAATAACCAAATGAGAAGAAAAATTATGGGATTATTGAGAGGTAGGTCATAAAATTTCATCATTATAAACTTGATCATAAACAATCCTGATAAACAATGAGATCATAAAATAAATCCCTTAACTCAAGTTTTACTTATTTAAAAATCACTCTAACCTCTTATATAATAAATTTAAATTTATTATAATTATATACCATAATAATATAAATACATATAATATCACATAACATTATTAAAATCGTTATTTCAAGGAGTTTATTATTTCATTTTTCATTAGAATTTTGATTTGGTATTTCTGGTAGTTGTATTAAGATCATGATTTCATCATCTACAGAATGTTAATAATGATATAAATATAATATACATTAATTATATATATATATATATTCATCCATAAAAGGTATATATATATAAAATTACATCGTTTATGGAGACGGTAGGTCGTACGTATGTATGAATGTTATTTTCACTTTTCAATGAATGAAATGAAAGAAATTTAAATAATAATTCACCTTTCTAGAATAATTATTATATCATATATATCATGTATATTCATTAAATTTATCCTTATTACCATCCATTTAAAGCATAAATGGAAACAAATCAAATTTTTTATGGAGGTGGTAGTCCACACGTGTGCACGAGCAACTTTATCATTTTTCAATGGATGGAAAATCTAGAAGGAAGATATTATATTACAATTATAGAAGCATAATTATATAATAGATATAATATATAAAAATTAAACCTATTATAATAACTATCCATGAAATATGGTGAGGTAAAATGAATAGTATCATTATGTGGAGTTGGTAGTCTACACGTACACACAGGTGATACTTTCACTTCCCATTTGATGGAAAAGAAGGTGAATAATGGTGGTTACAGAAACACCACAACCCCAGAACCCCGGATCTGGTGAATTATTTTATTACATTTGTATGATTACAATAAATTCATATCCCAAAGGAATTAATATTTTAGTAGTTTTGGAAAACTAGATACAAACATAAGTTTTAAATTACAACTAGAAAGGAAAAAACAACATAGCAATTCCATTAGAAACATACATAACTCCTAGATTATACCTACAATCCATTAATAATACTCATGTTTGCATCCTAGGGAAGAATAAAACATAAGAAATGGGTGATATCAGATGCTCAATAAGGGTAATAAATACAATGAAAGATATCTGGAACATAAACACTAGGCAAGGTAAACAACTAAAAATGCATGCCTTTAAAAATATACTTGAGCATAATATGGCATGAATGATTGATGATTAAATAAATCTATACAAATGATCATATGATCAGAAAGAAACATAAAAATTAATATTATACTAGTATAATAATCAAATGGTCTATCAATTTCTAATATCATAATGAGGTAATGCATAATGTCGTACATTTAAAACATATTGTCAAGGCCTTGACCAAGACGTCTGAAAATACTAGGGTAAGTCCTCGGCCAAAACCCAATTCTATATTTGTCTCATGAGACCTACCAATGAATCTGGGGGCTATATTAGGACTCATAAATAACTTTCTAAGTCAAATTAATTATTCATATGAATGGGGATAAACATAAACAACATGAACATATGAAATAACTTTCCCCATTCTGTAGACATAATCACTAACCATTTTGAGTAGTATGGTGAATGGTATCAAGATAGAATATACACAGTCAGACTAGTCATAAACCATTTAATAAAATATGGTAGATGATAATAATAAGATATTAATCCAAATAAAACATAGGATTCAACATTTTTGTTGAAATAGATGAAAATTCTCTAATAAAATCATCAAAAAATTCATAAGAGTAATACTCTTTTATTTTGAAAAGAAGTGTTTTTTTGGAAAAATATTTTCCTAAAAATAGGAATTAAATAAGATATTTTTTTACATGATAAAATTATTATTATTTAAAAAATAATGGTTGATTAAAATATATTATAGAGTGCACTTGAAAATATATAAGAAATCGGGAATTTCCCTTTAACCGGGCTTGATTATTGTGAAGAATTGAGAAGGGGACCCTTTTAAAACTTGTATTTTCCACAAATGAAAGATTAACTGATCAGAATACATGATTTTGGAACATATAACTAGAATTTAGAATAATTATATAAAACAAATGGATAATCACATTGGTTTATAGAGGAATAAATCACAACCTCAATGAAAATTGAGTTTCGAGAAAAAACCTTTACCTTATGTTCAAATTAGTTATGTACTTGACCTTAACGTCCTGAATAATAAAATTAAATACATTAATTAATTTATTAATAACTTTATATAAATTTATTTTATTTATTATAATTTTATTAAGTTCATTTATGTCCTTTTTGATGAGTTATAAGGTTCAATTTTATTTCTTGGGAGTGTTCGTTTCCTTAGTTTTCACGATCGATATACTTACATATGAGTATGGAACTTTATGTGGAAAGGGTATAATTCACCAGAATTGAATTTATATAATATTAATGAACATATATAAGTGAAAATGTAAATATATATCATTTATATATATGTTATTAGGATGAATCATTAGATAATACATTTAGTGATAATTGTTTTCATTATTACAACAATTATTGATCATAATGAACTCATTTTGTTTTATGAATTAGTATTGTGTATATATAATGGTTTAAAAAATTAAATAAGGTATAATAAATATATTATAGTCTCTTTTAACCATAAAAATTTTATCATGATTAGAATTAAATAATAAATTGAATAGTGAAAGTATGTCGTCCATGAAGGTTGTAAATTGGCACCTCCCAGACGACGATTTCGTTTTTAAAATAAAAGAGATGGAGTAAGGAGATTGATGATGGTTCTTCCATTAACATGATATAATTATAGAATATAAATTATACTAGATTTATCATGATAATTTGGATATATTAGGTGAGAATAGAATAATAAAATAAATAACTTGAAAAGAAACTAAAAGGAAAAAAGGAATATGATTTTACATCTTGAATACTCCTCTTTGAGAATCTCCTTAAGGGGATTGATTTTGGTATTTTGATGAGAAAAAATAGCTTCTTTATATTGGTAGAGACTATGTAAAAGGATTTTGGAAGAAATTTTACATGCTTAAATTCTTAAAGGAGTGAATATAATAGGGGGTGAGGGTGGTTTTTATAATGGATGAGAGGGGTAATTTCTCATTATTCAATTCATTAATTTATTATTTTGGTCAAGAAATCCAATAGTGTTGATTATTATGACTAAATATAGTAATAAGTTCATATGAGTTCTAACCAAGGGTGATTACATCATCCATGAATCTAGTAATAGTGTATTTATCTTATAATGTATTTATACTGTAAATTACTGTATTTTATTATTCACCAAAACTTCAAGTATTTTAAGAAAAACCCAAAAATTCACCCTAACTATTTTTTGATGTATATAATTCAAAAATTAAATTCATTTTATTAAAATAATTTTCTAAATATTTTATATTTAATTTTTAAATAAAATCATTATTTACTTGAAAAATACAGATTTTAAATTTAAATCTGATTTTACAACACTTTCAAAAATTAACTAAGGTATCGTCAAAATATCCTAAATCATAATAAAACAGAATATTTATTTATAAATCCATTTTATGAAAATGAATTTACTTTTAAATAATTTTATTAATTATAAAATTGTAATTAAATATCTATGACTTATAAAAATACAAACACTTAAATATTTTTTTTAAAATATTCACTTACTTTTACTACGATATAATTATATCATAATTTCACATATGAGATGCATAAATTTTATTTATACTTTTATGGGTGACTTTACTATTCATTAGGTTTATTTACTATTTATAAGGGTAATATTACTATTCCTAAGGACAGGTTACTATTTCATCAGTATAGGTTTCTTATCATCTAGAAATACCTCTTATTTATTTTATTATTCATTTATAAATATTGTATTGTGTTCTATATGTGGTTTTATATTATTCATACTATATAAAATAAACATAAGAAGGGAAATTTCATTATTAGAATTTTGGGTCGTTACATTCTCCCGTCCTACAAAAATTCCATCCATGAAATTTCTAAAATTTCACCTCACAAAAATATTTGGGTAGTTCTTTATCGTAAGCTCCTCAATATCCCACGTTACCTCTTCAATTTTATGATTTCTTAAAAGTTCCTTTACCAGCCAAGTCACTTAATTCCTCAACACCTATTATTTGTTTTCCAAAATCCGAATAGGCTCTTCATAGTAAAATATGTTAGGTCCCAATTCGATACCTTCAAAAGTGTATACATGTGTTGGGTCTGGCATGTACTTTCTCGACAATGATACGTGGAACACAAGTGTACTTTAGAAAGGCTAGGTGGAATTTCCAAATGATAAGTCACAGCTCCTACTCTCCCCAAAATTTCAAAATGATCATTGTACCTGGGGCTCAGTTTTACTTTATTTCCAAATCTTATAACACCCTTCCATGGGGATACTTCCAGAAAATGTGATCTCCTACTTGAAATTCCAAATCCTTACTTCGATTATTTTCATAACTCTTTTTCTTACTTTGAGCTGCCTTGATATGGATTTGAATAGTATTTAATTTCGTTGTTGTTTTCTCCACAAGCTCAAGGCCTATAATATTTCTTTCACTAACTTCATCCCAACATTTCGGTGTATGACATCTCTTTTCCTACAATGCTTTATATGGTGCCATTTAAATACTAGAATAGAAACTATTATTTTAATAAAACTCTAATAAAGGTAAATATTGATCCCACATACCATGAAAATAGAGTGAGCATGATCACAACATGTCTTCTAATGTTTGGATCATCCTTTATGACTTCCTGTTTGTCTGAGGATGGTAGGAAGGAGTCAAATTAAGCTTAGTATCCAAAGCATTATTGATACTTTTCCAAAATTTTGATGTAAATAATGGATCACGATCAGACATAATTGAGAGAGGTTCTCTATTAAGTCTTAAAACTTCATTAATATAGATCTATGCAAGGTGATTCAGTGGAAAATCCTCACTTATAGCGAGGAAATGTGTAGATTTGGTAAGTTAATCAATAATCATCCATATTGCATCATTCCATCATGGTGTTTTTTGTAATCAAGTGAACGAATATATAGTGATTTCATCCCATTTCCATGTAGGAATAAGAATATATTTCAAGATTCCTCTATGATTCTATATTTTAGCCTTCGCCTATTGACAGACTAAACATCTTGATACATAATCATCAATTTCACTCTTCATGTTATCCCACCAGAAATGTTCCTTCAATTCTCTATAGATATTAGTTCTACCAGGGTGTATATAGAAATTAGAGATATGGGAATCATCTAATAACTCTCTTTTTATCTTGGTTATATAGGGAACACATAGCCTCCTCCCAAATTATATAATTTCGTCTTCATACGCAAAGTCTTCCAACCTCCCATCATTCACATCATTAATTTCTTTAAATATTCTCGTTATCAGGCTGAGAAATTTTAATCCGTTATAATAAAGATGGATAGTCAACCAATTGATATGGTAATGATATTTTACCTTCTTTGATAATTCCCATATCCATCCTCACTATATCTATGTACATAGGATCCTTGTAAATCCTCATTTTGTTCAATACTCCATGATACTTCCTTCTCAATTCATCTTCCACCTTTTTTTCCTTCCATGGATGGTAGTGTATAGAACAATCATATTACTTGAGTAGCTCAAGATATCTCTTTTTCCTCAAGTTGAGTTCTTTCTGTGAGAAATATTTCAAGCTCTTGTGATCATTGAATATCTCACATCTTTCACCATAGATATAATTTCTTCATATATTCATAGAAAATATTATAGACAGTAACTTAATTTAATGAGTTGGATAGATCTATTCATTAATTTTTAACTACCTTGATGCATAAGCAATAACACAATCATTATGCATAAGGACGCAACCAAGTCCTTTCTTTGATGCATCACTATAAATCACAAATCCATCATTTCCCGATGGTAGAGTCAAGATTGGAGCATTAACTAACCTCTTCTTCAATTCTTCATAACATTATTCACATTATTTTTTCCATATGAACTTAACCCCTTTATGAGTAATCTTGGTTAACAGGTTATCTAATTGGGTGAAGTTCTGAATGAAATACCGATAATAACCTGCTAAACCAAAAAACACTATGTACCTTGGTTGCGTTCGTTGGTGTAGGCCATTTCTGAAATGCCTTTTCCTTTGCAAGATCCAAAAAGATTCCATATTTAAAGACAATATGGCCAAGAAAAGAAACTGTTTGAAGCCAAAATTCACACTAGTTAAACTTCCCATATTACTCATTTATTCTAAGAGTCTTCAGAATAATGCACAAGTGATTCTCATGTTCTTAGTATCTTTTGGATTATACCATGATATCATCAATAAATACCACAAAAAAGTCATCAATATTGTTTCAAAGATCCTTGAAATGTGTGTTCTAGATTTAAGAATCACTATTTCCAAGTGGTTTCCATTGGATTTTTTCATGAAACTAGAAACTTCAAACAGTTATTTATCCAAAGAGGACCTGCTTTCCAAAGGCAGGCATTCGTTAAGTTTTTAACATTATGATACTTAAGAACGTTCATTGGTCGAGAGGATGCGAGGCTGGACTCATCACACCCTTTTGGGGAGAATTATTGTCTACTCCAGGACTCTCTTTGTAAAATCAAAATATTTTTTCATAAATCCTTATTAATTCACCAGGTATATCATAAGTATCCCTTGGAATTTACAATCACTTATTTAACATGTTTAAAGTTTAGAATCGCCAGCATGCATTCAAGGTTCTTCATCAATGGAAATGTTTGTATGTATTCGAGGTTTTCCATCAATGGTATACTCTAATATACCGGTTAGAGATTATTTTAATCATCATTATGATGATACTTGTTTTTAATCTTCTTAGTGGGGCACTCTGGAATTTATTGTCATCCAGGGATATGAAGGTTTGTTTTAATCTTGGGATCGTACTCATAAAACGAGCTACCTACGTATCCTTGTGAAAGGAATCAGAAACCTCGTAGTTCGGTGCCGCTTAATAGGACACATCATACCATTTTTAAGGTCTTGTGATAAGGACCTCTAAGTGGAAGGTGCTTAGTTGAAACTTAGTGTGGGACTTATTCTGAAGTAGCCCAAGGAACTTGGAAATGATATGGGTTTCCAAATAGGATCAAACTCTATTGGGAATATGGCCCAAAGAGAACAGGGTTGATCTGAAGTGCTGAATTTGAACCTCAAGGAGGCTTCCTACGTATCCCATATGGATGGGAATCAAAGACCACGTAGTTCTATGTGTCTCATAGGAGAGTATAGTCCTATGAGAGAGATGATTTTGGGCTTACTTCCTAAAAAAGGATGCATTTATTATTTGAGGACTGAATTTAGGGCTTATGTACTAAGAAGGAAGCCCAAATTGGGGGAATTAAGGTTGGATTCCTGAGGAGGATATCCAGTGAGCTCGGGCCCTGAAAGGGATTCCTATGTATCCTGGCTTAAATAGGAATCAGAGTTCTTGTAGTTCATTCAGCTAGTGTTTTTGCACATGTTATAACTATCACGTATCTCTAATCCCACATGAATCATGCTCGGTGTGAGAAACAAGATGATGTGAAAGATTCAACAAAGGCATTCACACTTCCAAATTTTTCCTCCATGCTGATGGAAGAGTGTGTGTCGATCATGGGAGAGGGCAAGGCGATGAACCTTTCCTCTGTTCTATTTACAATGGACAAGGTTCCAATGTAAGGAAGAAGGGGTGAAGGTGAGGGGCTTATACCAGGATGGCTGCCCAGAAATTTGTTCCTATAGGGGAGGGAGACTTCTCCTATACTTTCGCGGAATGTAAAGTGCGAAGTGTACCTTCTCTACCGAAGAACTGAGGTCTCGTGTCACCTCTTTGAAAAGGGAGAGGCGGGTAAACAACCATCCTCCAAAATGAGAACTTCCCAACATTGTTTCAGGGAGAAAAGTCCATGTGACTGTGGATATACAAACCCACAAACATCCCATGAATCTTAACCCCATTGTGAAACGAATGTGGGAAACTTATGACTACGGAAATACAAACCCAAATTTGAGGCACGCTGATGTGCCTTACCCAAAGGTCTATGAATTCAGGAGGTTTTGGGGGAGGATTCAACTTAGCCCCTTTCAGATAAGGGAACCAAGGAAGGAGATACCCTACCATGGATGGATTTAAATAAGGGTGCCTGAGCTATCCGTGTAGATACTTTGTTCAAGTATGCCACGTAGGTACCCAGTGTTGCCCTATCACACAGGTGTGGCGTGTAGATATACTACATAGTTTCAGTACGCAGATACACCGTGTAGGTATGGATAAGGAATTAAAAATGGAAAGAAATTCAAAACATGCCTGCCCCTTTTAATTATACCTTCTTTTGTAGTTTATAGAACTACCTGAGACAATTTGAAAGATCTAGGTGAAAGAGCTACGCAATGGGAGCTTCAGAGAGTCTTTCACTTTTTTTCCAGTTTGAAAATAGGGAGCCCAAGGGTCCTATTTATAGGCATAGATGGGGCCTGGCTGAAGAAACTTTTCCTGCGCAGGTATTCCGCGTAAATCCACCATGTAGGTGATCCATGTAGAGGCATCACAAATCTTCTCACGTGTAGCTCTACCGTGTAGCTTGTTCGCGAAGCTCGGCCGCATAGCTCTCTCATAAAGCTTCTGGATGTTACTACATCGCGTAGAGTTTGGTAATATTTGTTTGATATTTTTCCTTATACTCTTTGAATATTTCTTTGAGATCTAAAATATCCAATGTTTTATCGATCTTTTAGGTTCCTTTCTTAAGTAGTGTCAACAAAATCCCTCATTTAGGATTGGATCTGAAATATACAAAGAGGGTCAAGTCCTAAGGTGAAAGTTTGGGAAAAAAGATCAGGATGGATTAATGAATATCCCAATTTGTTTCATGCAAGTTCTTCGCACAGATATGTCATGTAGATCTGGCGTGCAGCTATGTCACATAGGTATGACGCATAGGTCTTATGTTGCCTATAAATAGGTCTCAACCTTTTGCGTTTTTTTTCTTCACCAGCGGTTTCTCCAAAAATTTAGAGCTCTCCTTTCGTAGCTCATTCACCCAGCTATATCGCGTTGTGATCTTGTGTAATTATCTTGAAATTTATTCAAGGTAAAAAAAATTTATTCGATTGAGCTATGCAAAAAGGACTTCCCTGATAGAGTTACGCTAGGATCTTTGCCGAAGGAACTACGCGAGTGACCTCGTCGAAGAACCTTGTCGAAGGACCTACACGAACAGCGTCCTTTGCCAAAAAAAATCACCTTCTTCTTAAAAATCTTACTTGAAAGTTTGATAATTCATTTTGTAGGAAATAATGACTCATTTGATGATCCATACTAAATAAGCTATGGTTCGTCAAAATGAAATGATGAGGATAATCAGGCAATACTATTATTATATTGTTTAGAGTACTCTTCCTGGGCTATGGAAGGGTTTAATTATGTACCAGCGTGACTATCCACAAATTCCTTACTTACCCCTTTACGGGCATGGGCTTTTTCAAGACACCCATGTTCCATCTGTTAAAATATACTTTCCAAAGAATTGGTTTCTTTAGTATTCCAACTGTAACTGCATGAATATTAGTGCAAGGGGGTTCCAATACAAGAAGGCACGGTCCCTATTAGTTGCATCCTTCATAACAGTGGTTGTACTCCAGACATGAAGGATCATGTTGTAGAGACAAGACCACATTGTTCTGATTCCACTTTTTGGGATTCTCAGATAGATCAATCTAATGGTTGGAAATGAGTCTGGGACCTTTGTTTTGAAGGGGGTGTAAAACCTGAGTGGATGTGGGCATTCTGGGTACATCGGACTTGTACAGAATTTAGAAAAGAGTTATCAGACATTCATATCTATGAATCTTCCTGGATGGGGCCAACTTATGTTTACAAAAATGAATTCATTCCTGAATTACTGAGCCGATGGATCCCACAAACGAATTCCTTTCATTTGACGCATGGTGAAGTTGGTATTAGTCTTTGAGACATTTACCAAATAGTTGGAATTCCTATTCTTGGGGAAATGTATGATGAATTCATCCTGCCTACTTCAACATGGGGTGATGTCACTAGAACACCACCATTGGCCCATGAATTATTAAGGATAGCGAAGAATTTACCCAAGGATAAGAAGCATATTCATGCTAGAGTGTGGATGGAAGCCTTATTAGAACCAACAATAGAGGAATTCCCAACCTGTGGACGTCCTACTATTTGTCCTTCTGCCAATAACTGAGGCAGTTCATGCACATATTGGCCTACAGTGGAAAGAGTCGATTACAAGCACTGGGGTTATAAAGTAAAACCTGACATAGATAAAAAAGTACGCTTAGATGCCATCTTTGATATGTGGCTAAGTGTTCATTTGCTTCCAGTCCATGAATCCAGAGGAGGTTTAAGATCAGTGACTTTCATCATTACAGCTAAATTCGTAGAAGGGAAGTATATTGGGAAAGAAACCCTTGTTTGGGAAAGAATTTACCATCTCCTACTGCATTTATACAGTGGGAAGGCTCCATTTAGGATTTCGGGGCCATTCCAAGTGTTCTGGGGATGGATTGCAGCAGATTTTTCTTCATACTCAGTATTGAACTCAGTCAGAGTTCCTAATGGTTGATTCACCCCATTTTTACAGAAAGTTTCTGGTATTAAGCCTCTAAACTTGAGACCTAATGAGGTACTGAAGGTTTTGAATGTCTCAGGAGAATTCAACTTCTTTCATTTTGGTAATCCACCAACTGAAACATTTATTGATGATTGTAAAGAAAAGAATTATGAGTTGACATCTTATATGATGGCATTTAAGGATGGTGTATTATCAACCAGGATTTATGGTGAAATTATCTATGAGGCTTTTGTCTCCTATAGGTTTGCTCATCAGTTCAGATGTCTTCAACAATCAAATACTTTCCCACCCACATATTTCATACATGAGAAGCACCCAAGGGTAGCGCAAAAATTATGGATTATAACAACTTTAGAGGTATCCAAATTTTTAATTACATTACCTCCACCAGATGCATCAATCGGATTCGAAGTTGGGTATGCCAAAGCTTGGGATTCTTCATATCCTCAATAGGATCTGACAAAAAGATTATATCGAGTGGTGGATACAATGAATATTTCATGTAGAAATCATGGCAAGAAGTCCAAGGCCATAGATGATATAGAAATTTCAGAGGTTTCAGAGCCCTCAAAACATCTTCACAAGAAGTATACCATGAAGAACAAGGCTAGAAAATCAATACCTCCAACGCCAAGGCAATCCAGTTGCCTCCATCAAACAGAGATTCTTATTCCATCTATTGAATTTTTTGAGGAAGAAAGTTCTAAATAAGCTCTTCAATTGGATGGTGTTGAATCTCTCCCACATTCAACTAGACCAAAATCAAATTATGGGCGACCTTCGATCATTCATCATTGGGAGAGTGTAAATAGTGATCTTAAGGATGCCTGGGCATTTCTTTAGCATGTCATTCGAATAACAGATATTGGTGATATCAAGGAACCTTCTGATTTCAATCAAAACAATAACTTGGCTGAAGTACAGAAGTATGGGTAGGGATTTGCGTCTGCCCTTTCACCATTGATAAGATGTATTTGGTGACTTCAGTGGCCAGAATGGGAATATATGTCCATTCCATATTTGGAGTAGGTGTTTTTTCCTACTCCTTTCCTCCTTTTCCTATCAATGGATATTGACATTACTCATGCATGGGGGTATAGAGTTGGGTCTTCCCCAAATTTTTCATCGGAGATTTTCGATTGACTTCTCTGAGTGCTACCAAACGAGACTATTGGAAAGATTGATGAACATTGGCAGGTGTATGTGTCGGCTGGATATTCTGCGTCAAGTATGGTTGACGGTTTTCCTTCAATACTGGCAGATGAGACTGCTGACAAAATTGGTGATTTTAAACAGGTGTATGTTCATCTTTACCAGTTTTCACCATATTAGATTGAAGGGTCTCTTTAAATGCATTCAAACGAGCCTACTGACTGTCTAATAACTTGTAAATAGGTGTATGTGCCTGTTCACAATACTCCACCATGTTTATCTAGTTGGATTGGTTGGTTTCTGTCATATGAGACTATTGAGCAACAAAATTAGGACGAATGGGTGTATGTGCCCGCTCATTGTTTTCCATCAAGTTTGATCTATGGACTTATCCGATGGAGGTAGAGGTGAGAACCATCTTCTTGTTAACCGGACATTGTCCCTAGCGGTTCGTCTTGCATGCCCAGGTCTAAGAGACCTCGGCCAAACATCCAGAGGCAACACCCCCATCATGTTCGGGATACACTACCGCATGATTCTGGTGGCGATTGCTGGTGGGAGTCCTCAGGAAGGACTCCTGTATTTTTGAATTGAGGCCTTAAATGACCTCTTGATCCACCTCCCTATAGTATGGGAGGGATTGATTGTTGCGTTATGAGGATAAACACCTTAAATGGTTGGAGACAGTGGTTATCACCATTTTCTTCTTGATCAATGGTCGTTGTTGGCCAGATGATCGAGGATTATTGTTGACCTGGAGGGCCTGTTGAGCAACCTCCAAAGTCAGGATTGTACCGTGCTGGTGATATTCCTTTATCATCACATTAGAGACCCAGCATTGAAGATGTTGGGTTAGTGATAACGTCCTTCCCATGGATGTGGATCCATCTTGAGCAGCAGTCAGGAAGTTCATAGATGTTGTCTTAGAGAAATCCATTCTTTGGTTTGAAGGGAGTTCTATGGAAAACTGAGAACAATGAAAAACTTTATTAAAACAACATCTTTTTAGATGGATACATGCATGATAATTTTCTTTTTTCTGGCCTTCCTTTATCAATTTATAGGGGCTTAACATGTGGGTAACATTATTAACTAGGTTAAGGATTCACGTTGGGTTCACCATTTTTTGTTTCAAAGATCCTTGAAATGTGTGTTCTAGATTTAAGAATCATTGTTTCCAGGCAGTTTCCATTGGATTTTTTCATGGAACCGGAAACTTCCAATAGTTCCTTATCCAAAGAGGACCTACTTTTCAAAGGTAGGTGTTGGTTAAGTTTTGAACTTTACAATACTTAAGAACATGCATTGGTCAAGAGGATGGGAGGTCAGACTCATCACACCCTTTTGGGGGGAATTATTATCTACTCTGGGACTCTCTTTGTAAAATTAAAATTGTTTTTCATGAATCCTTATTAATTCACCAAGTATATCATAAGTATCCCTTGGGATTTACAATCACTTATTTAACATGTGTAAAGTTTAGAATCATCAGAATACATTCAAGGTTCTTCATCAATGGAAGCGTCTGTATGTATTCAAGGTTTTCCATCAATGGTATCCTCTAATATACTGATTAGAGATTCTTTTAATCATTGTTATGATGATACTTGTTTTTAAGACACTTAGTAGGGAACTCTTTAATTTATTGTCATCCAGGGGGACGAATATTTGTTTTAATATTGGTATCGTACTCATAAAATGAGCTACCTACATATCCTTGTGAAATGAATCAGAACCCTTGTAGTTCGGTGCCGCTTAATAGAACACATCATACCATTTTTAAGGTCATGTGATAAGGACCTCTAAGTGGTAGGTGCTTAGTTGAAACTTAGTGTGGGACTTATGTTGAAGCAGCCCAAGGAACTTGGAAAGGATATGGGTTTCCAAATAGGATCAAACCCTATTCGTAATATAGCCTAAAGAGAACAGGGTTGATCTGAAGTGTTGGATTTGAACCTCAAGGAGGCTTCCTACATATCCCATATGGATGGGAATCAAAGACCACGTAGTTTTATGTGTCTCATAGGAGAGTATAGTCCTCTGAGAGAGA
Source organism: Viscum album (assembly GCA_963277665.1). Lineage (NCBI taxonomy): Eukaryota > Viridiplantae > Streptophyta > Magnoliopsida > Santalales > Viscaceae > Viscum > Viscum album. The sequence continues at coordinate 40,893,982 of OY728163.1, forward strand.
TGATTTTGGGATTACTTCATGAAAAAGGATGCCTTGATGATTTGAGGATTGAATTTGGGGCTTATTTCCTAAGGAGGATGCCCAAATTAGGGGAATTAAGGTTGGATTCCTAAGGAGGATATCCCGTGAGCTCGGTCCCTAAAAGGGATTCCTACGTATCCTAGCTTGAACAGGAATCAGAGTTCTCATAGTTCATTCGGTGAGTGTTTCTACACATGTTATAACCATCACGTATCTATAAGCCCATGTAAGTCATGCTCAGTGTGAGAAACAAGAGGATATGAAAGATTCAACAAAGGAATTCACACTTCCAAATTTTTACTCCATGCTGATGGAAGAGGGCACGTCGACCGTGGAAGAGGGCGAGGTGACAAACCTTCCCTCTATTCTATTTATAATGGACAAGGGTCCAATGTTAGGAAGAAGGGGTCAAGGTGAGGAGCTTATACTAGGATGGCTACCCTGAAATTGGTTCTCGTAGGGGAGGGAGACTTCTCCTATACTTGTGCAGAATAAAAAGTGTGAAGTGTACCTTCCCTACTGGAGAACTGAGGTCCTGGGTCACCTCTTTGAAAAGGGTGAGGCCAGTAACCAACCATCCTCCAAACCGAGAACTTCCCAACACTGTTTCTGGGAGAAAAATCCATGTGACTGCGGATATACAAACCCACAAATATTCCATGAATCTTATCCCCATTGTGAAATGAATTTGGGAAACTTCTGACTATAGAAATACAAACCCAAATTGGAGACACGCTAATGTGCCTTACCTAAAGGTCTGAGAAGTTAGGAGGTTTTGGGGGAGGCTTCAACTTACCCCTTTCAAATAAGGGAACCAAAAAAGGAGATACCATGCCATGGATGGATTTAAAGAAGGGCACCTGAACTGGTCGCATAGATACTTCACACAAGTATGTTGTGTAGGTACCCCACGTTGCCCTATCGCGCAGGTGTGGCACACAGATATACTGTGTAGTTTCAGCGTGCAGATACATCGCATAGGTATGAATGAGAACTGAAAAAATAGAAAGAACTTAAAAACATGCCTATCCCTTTTAATTATCCCTTATTTTGTAGTTTAGAGAACTACTTGAGACAATTTGAAAGATATAGGTGAAAGAGCTATGCAATATAATCTTTAGAGAGTCTTTCACATTTTTTCAGTTCGAAAATGGGGAGCCCAAGGGTCCTATTTATAGGCACAGATGGGGCATAGCCGAATAAAATTTTCCTATGCAGGTATTCCCCATAGATCCACCATGATGGTGATCCATGTAGGGGCATCACAAATCTTCTCATGCGTAGCTTGGATGTGTATCTTGTTCGCGAAGCTTGGCCATGTAGCTCTCTCGCGAAGCTTCTGGATGTTACTACATCGTGTAGAGTTTGGGAGTATTTGTTTTATATTTTTCCTTGTACTCTTTGAATCTTTCTTTGAGATTTGAAATATCCAAAGGTTTTTCTATATTTTGGGTTCCTTTCTTAAGTAGTTTCAACAAATATATTCCTTGAAAACTCTATTCATTATATCCATGAAAACAGAGGGTGAATTAGTCAATCCAAAAGGCATTACTGTAAACTCTTAATGCCCATACCTGGTTCGAAATGTTGTATTGGGAACATTGTCCTTCCTCACACGAAACTGATGATATCTATATCAAAGGTAAATTTTGAAAAATATTTGGCTCCATTTAGTTGATCAAAAAAATCATCAATGTGAGGAAGAGGATATTTTTTCTTTATCGTAAAAGCAGTGATCTCTCTATAGTCAATTCATAGCCTCATAGATCCATCTTTCTTCTTAATAAAAATAACATGAGCTCCCCATGGAGAAACACTAGGGTAGATTAATCCCTTATCACTCAATTCCTCTAGTTGTTTTTTTAGCTCTATTAATTATACTATGTCCATTCTATAAGGGGTCTTTGAAATAGGCCTTGGACTAAGAATTAAATCAATAGAAAATTCAATTTTCTACGCCAGAGTATGTCCAGGTAAATTTTCTAGGAATACATCAATGTATTCTTGCATAATAGGTACATCCTCAATTTCAATATTTCTTTCCTCACCAATACATATTGTTTTATATTCCTCCCTAATAATTGTATTTAGTAGTGTTATAGGGTTTGGATCTAGATAAGAATCAAATGATGAGTTTTCTACTCTATAGATAAGGGATTCTACATTATTCTCAAAAATTGTAACTTTCTTCTTCTTGCAATAGATTTTTTCATAATAACTTTAAATATAGTTTATAACAAGAATTATATCAAATCAAATCATGGGTATGATGATAAGGTTAGAAAGTAAAGCATGTTTATGTGTTAGAAGGGGGACTGGTCGACACATCTTTTTTTTCAATGATACTTCCCTTAAGATTTTTGACTGACAACTCATTTATTAAATCAAATTAGAAATGTATAATTTTCTTGGAAAACTAGGAAGATATAAAATAATGTGATGATCCAAAATCAAATAAAGCATTGTATATGTTTGAGTAAATGATTAAAGTATCGACCACCACATCATTAGGAACTTTAACTTCAACATTTGTGATCGTATAAACTTTGCCTTACTCCCTTGGCCTTCTCTGGGAAATGTTTCCTTAATGCTTAGGAATATCATTGTCATAATGTCCCATATCTTTACAATTGTAGAATTGAACATTGGTAGCTTTTTTATTTCCCTTGAAATCTCAATATTGGTGGCCTCTTTCTCCACATTTGTAACATACTCCTTTTCCTTTTAAGTATTCTTTTGGGTGTTTCTTTCCACAAGTATCACATTTTGGAAAACTCCCTTTTTATTCTTCCCTTTATCAATTATGTCCTATGATACCCTCTTTTTCTCTTGCTTTCCCTTAAATTCATATGACTTAGAGAATTATTTATCTCTCTTGATAGCACATGAGACTATATCTTCGTATGATGAGAATGTTTGGGAGACCAGTTCCCTTAAGAGGAATGGTTTTAAATCATCAAAGAGTTTATCAATCTTGCTCCTTGGATTACATATGTAGTCTACAGCATGTCTTTCTAACCATACAAAATTGGCTTCATACTTCATAAAGTTTTCATCCTATTTTGGTTTTAGACTCAATAATTTCCTCTCCATGTCCACTCATTATTCATAAAGAAAATATTTTTCTAAAAATATTTCCTTAAAGTCTTTCTATTACATTTCTTTTATTTCTTCCTCCTCTTTTGTGTTTTGAATTAATGACCACCACTTATCTGCATCTCCTGAGAGACAATAAACTTCCATTATTACTCTCCCCCTTTCATTACATCCCAAAGTGAGAAATATATTCTCTAAATAACTTATCCACTTCTCCTCTACAAATGATTTTGTAGTCCCATTGAATTATAGAGGATATTGTCGCATAAAGTGTTCTAACATTTCTCCTCCATGTTTTGGATCGAGATGCTCCATGCGGGTAAGGTTATTGTTCATAATCTGATTCATGTGTCCTAGTATAGTTATAAGTTTCTCAACACCAGTCTCAGCTCCAGAACCAAGATAATTATCTTGCATGGGTGGGAAATCCCTAAATGGGATACGCGCATTCATGCAGTTTACATTCCTTCCACTAAGATCCATTTCTAAATAATGGAATACACTAAATTAGGTTATGAATTATAATGTATAATTTCTAACTAGAAAAATACTTAACATAAATTGAAATTTTATGCATGTATAATCTCATAATCATAAGCATGGAATCCTTGTCGACATATTTACATTTAAATGCTTTATAATGGTTTGTAAAGAAAATGTGGATTATCCTAAGAATATCCCCTGAGAGTTTCAAACCAGGTGTGTAGTAAGTCCCATTTTCATATATCGGGTTACCCCAAGTTAGGCTCGGAACACCTTGTCAGAATTGTTACTCCTATGTACATATGTGCCAGAACTATGTCCACTTGTAGTATCCAGACAGGGATGTATTGATAAGAAGATCAATATAATTTCTACCTTACAAAAAATCTTGTATTTTATTTTATGATTATCCTCAAAGTCTATCTTAGGTTTTTGTTTACCAATCTACATTTTCTAAATCTAGTGTCTAAGTTTTCTACTAAACTTCCTCTGATACCAATTATAATACTCCGACCCCAGAAGCCTGGGGATGGTGCATTATTTTATTTACATTGGTATGATTACAAGAAAGTCGTATCTTGAAGGAATTAATAGTTTAGTAGTTTTGGAAAACTCGATACAAACATGATTTTTACATTACAACTTGAAAGGAAAAAAACAGTATAGAAATTCCATTGGAAACATCCATAACTCCTAGATTATCCCTAAAAGTCATTCATAATACTCATCTTCGCATATTCAGGAAAAATAAAACATAAGAAATGGGTGAGATCATATTCTCAATAAGGGCAAGAAATACAACGAAAGTTATCTTAAATGTAAACACTAGGCAATGTGAACAGCTAAAAAACATGCCTTTAAAAATAGACTTGAGAATAATATTACAGGAATGATAGCTGATTAAATAAAGCCATAAAAATGATCATAAGAGAATGAAATATAACCATTTATATTCTACTAGTCGAATGATCACATGGTCTATCAATTACTAGTATCATAATGAGGGAATGCCAACGAGCCTATACGCTAGTGGTTCAGGCTCCTTCTTGGCATCCAAAAGACCCAGGATCAAATCTGGGCAGGGGAGAATTCCCAAGTACTGTAACGGCACTATAGTAGTATTGTAGCAGCGGCGACTGTAGCAGCGGCAGCACTGTAGAGGCGGAGGACTATAGCAGGGTACTGTAGCGGTGGCTGTACTGTAGCAGTACTGTTCACCGAGGGGGTACTGTAGCAGTACTGTTCACAGAGGGGTCCTTTGGGCCATAATATGGGCTTTCTAGCCCTGTATGCAGGCCACTTGGCCTTGGGCCTTCGGGCTATGTAATGGGTCACCCTCTACACAGTCTTAAGAGGTCTTTGATTTAATAATAAATTGAGGCTCCAGCCCCAACCTTTAAAAAAGGTATCATAATGAGGGAATGAATAATGTCGTACAACTGAAACATATTGTCAAGGCCTCAGCCAAGATGTCTGAAAATACTGAGGCAACGCCTCTGCCAAAACCCAATTTTGTTTTGTCTCATGATATATACCAATGAATCGAGGGGATATAGAGGGACTCTCTTGTCACTTGATAAGTACAATTCATTCCTAATATGAATGGGGATAGCCATAAACAACATGAACATATGAAATAAATTTTCCCAATCTGTAGACATAATCACTGACCATTCTGAATAGTATGGTGAATGGTATTACGATAGCACATCCACAGTCAAACTGATCATAAACCATTTAATAAAATATGGTACATGATAATCATAATAGTTTTATCCCAATAAAAAATATTATTAAATATTAGTTTTGAAATATATTTAAATGCTCTAATAAAATCATCGAAGAATTCTTAATAGTAATACTCTTTTACTTTGAAAAGAATAGTTATTTTGGAAAAAAACATTGCCAAAAACCATGAATAAACTAAAATAGTTTTTCCATGATAAAATGAGTGGTTTTAGGAAAATAATGGTGGCCTAAAAAATATTATATAGTTCTCTTTAAAATAGATAAGAAATCGGGAAGTTCCCTTTAATCAGGCTTGCTTATCATGAATAATTATGAAGGGGACCCTTTTAAAACATGTAATTTCCAAAAATGAAAGATGAACTGATCAAAATACATGATTTTAGAACATATAGCCATAATTTATAATAATTATATAAAATAAAAGGATAATTACATTGTTTTATAGAGTAATAAAGCACAACCCGAATGAAAATGGAGGTTCGGGAAGAAAACCCTTACATTATGTCCGAATGAGTTATGCACTAGACCTTAACATCCTAAATAATAAAATTAAATCCATTAATTAATTAATTAAGAACTTTATCTACATTTATGTTATTTATTTTAATTTTATTAAGTACATTAATGTCCTTTTTCATGAGTTATAAGACACAGTTATATTTCTTGGGATCGTTCATTTCCTTGGTTTTCAAAATCGGTATGCTTGTATATTTGTACGGAACATCATGTGGAAAGGGTATAATTATTGAGAATTGAATTTAAATGATATTAATGAACATTAATAATTTAAAATGGTTATATATATCATTTATTTATATGTTATGAGGATGAATCATTAGATAATACATTTAGTGATAATCGTTTGCATTATTATAGCGGTTATTGATCATAACGAACTCATTTTGTTTTATGAATTATTATTATATATATATATACTGATTAAAGAACATTAAATAGGTTATAATACATATATTAAATTTTTTTAACCATAAAAATGGTATCATGACCTTCCTTGAAGAAGAAATTGAAGAATGAAAGTTTGTTATCCACAAAGGTTGTAAATTGGCACCTTCCAAACGACGATTTCGTTTTTAAAATAAAAGAGAGGGGGGGTAAAGAGATCTAAGATGTTTCTTAAATTAACATTATATAATTATAGTATATAAATTATAATATATTTATCATGATCATTTGGATATAGGAGGTTTGGAGAGAATAATAAATTAAAGAACTCGAAAAGAAACTAAAAGGAAAAAAGGAAAAGGATTTTACCTCTTGAATACTCCTCCTTGAGAATATTCTTAAGGGGATTGATTTTGGTCTTTTTATGAGACAAATAGCTTCTATAAGTGGAGAGAGACTAGGTAATAGGATTTGGGTAGAACTTTTACAAGCTTCAAGTCTTATAGGAGTGAAGAGAAGAAGGCGTGAGGTTTGTTTTTATAGTGGAGGAGAGGGGTAATTTCTCATTATTCTATTCATTAATTTATTATTTTGATAAATACAACCTATAGTGTTTATTCTTATGAAAACATATAGTAATAAGTGCATATTAGTTTGAACCAAATGTGATTACATCATCCATGACTCCAAGAATAGTGTATTTAGCTTATAATGTATTTATACTGTAAATTACAATATTTTACTATTCATTAAAAATTCAAGTGTTTTAGAAAAAATCTCAAAAATTCAACCTAACCATTTTTTAACATGTAGAATTAAAAAATGGACTCCATTTTATCAAAATAAGTTTCTAAATATAAAAAAATTAATTTTTAAATAAAATCATTATTTACTTGAAAAATACAGATTTTAAATTTAAAACTAATTTTACAACACTTTCAAAAAATTACTAAGGTCTCATAAAATTATCCTAAAATCATAAGACAAAAAAATATTTATTTATGAATCCATTTTATGAAAATTAATTTTATTTTAAAAAAATCTATTAATTATAAAATTGTAATTAAATATCTATGACTTATAAAAATTCCAACACTTAAATATATTTTTTAAAATATTAACTTACTTTTACTATGATATAATTATATCATACTTTCACTTATGAGATGCTTAAATTTTATTTATACTTTCATGAGTGAGTTTACTATTCACTAGGATATTTAACTATTCATAAGGGTAATGTTACTATTCTTAAGGACAAGTAACTATTTCATCAGTATAGGTTTCTTATCATCTAGAAATACCTTTTATTTCTTTTATTATTCATTTATAAATATTTTATTGTGTTCTATATGTGGTTTTATATGATTCATACTATATAAAATAAACCTAAGGGAAATTTTATTGATATAATTTTGGGTCATTACAGTTACATAATCATAATAATATTTTATTATATTGAAGATACTGAAATTATTATTTTATGATGAATACCATATATTTAGAGGAAGTGGAAGAAGGAATAAATTGAAAGAGTTTTGGTAGGATGATTGTCTATTCTTCAGTAGGCCTCCTTTAGAGCCTTTCTTACAGACCCTTGAAATGGTCTTTAAAGAAGACCAGAAACTCTAATTCATGGCCAGGGGGTTTATAATAGAAATTTTCATAGTTTGTTTCAGCTAAATTTCTCAAGGAGGCATAAAGAAAAGAGATAAGGGGTGTCATTTTATAAGGGATGGAAAAGACACACTTCGAATTTCTTAAAATATTTAAATATAATTATTGTATTTATCATGTATAATGCTTCCAAATAGACATGAATTCAAATAAAAAGATGATATGTTATATATATCATCATCCAATTAAATTTATATAGTTTTTTATGTCATTTTAAAACTTATGTTTTGGTTTAACCACTTCATCAACTAATTTTAACCTTAACTGCTATAACGTCTTTTTTAATCCTAAAGGGTTATAATTTTACTTATAAGGTAAAAATTATATCATAAATGGCCAAGAGATGAAATTGTATACTATTTATCATCATAATTTTTCTATTTAAATATTTTTATGATATATAAATAATTTAATAAAATTTTATTTTTTATAAAATATCATTAATGACATTTTTGGAACTATTCATTTAATTGACATTAAAGTCATCAAGATAATTATTAAATTAGAATATAAACATTTAATACATCACTAATATGTTATATTTATCTAAAAAATTCTTGGAACACAATTATTCACTAAAATTTAAATATTTTTAATATTTTTAAAATTATTTATTTTATTTTTTTGTTAATTGAATAAATATCATGTCGATGTTGCGTGAGCATTTAAGGTAATTATTCTATCACTAAAATATAAAAATAAATTACCAGGATAAAATAAAATAATTCAGATTTAAAATAAACATTTATAACCTAACTTATAATTTTTTATCCTTATGTTAAAATTTTAGAGTTATAAAAGTCAAGAGAGTGACATTTTGTACTTATCCTTTTCTTAAATTAATATTAGGGTCATAATCAAAGAAATATTTTACAAAATTTCCATATTTTAAAACTTTTAATGATTATAGATGAAATTAACTCATAAAATTGGATAAAATGATGTTTTAGAGATAATTTAAATCCTTATCATAAAGTTTTAACATTGTTTTACCCGTTTTACTATTATCAATGTGACAAAAATTTACCATGGTTACTATTCATAATTACTAAAAATAAAAGGGATCTATTTACCAAATTTTATCCAACTAATTTCAAATATGGGACCAATTTTTAAAGATTAAATTTCTATAATTTTTAGAATTCCATTTTAAAATAAGTGCGTAAAACTCAATGAAAACCATTTTTAGACAAATATGTTTTTTAACATAAAACTGAATTTATTCTTATTACATGCATATTAAAACCCATAAAATAATTTTAAATAATTTTATTAAATAAATAATCAATGAATTTACATAAAATAATATTAAATTAGTGATTTATTTAATTAATTAAAATAAAAAACACATTGCGCATGTAAAAACATTTTTTAGAAAAAATGTGTTTTTAAGCTCAAAATGAACTTACACTGAAATAAAATTTAATGATGATTAATATGTAATTAATTTTATTTTATATAATTAAAGCATACCTATATTAATTTAATATCAAATTAAAATAATAATGGTACCATTCAATGAAAATAAATGATAGTTTTATAGAAATTAGTATTTTTCACTATTCAATGAAAAATAAATCTTTTCAGAAAAATACCAAAACTTTCACCCTAACATAATTTTGATATTATCATTTAAAATTTATGTCCTTTTTATCAAGTTAAATTTATTAAAGTTTCATAAATTAATTATAATATTCACTTATAAAATACAATATCAACCATATTTGAAAAAAACATATTTTTGAAACATAAAATGACTTCTAAAAATTGAGTACTTATATATTATGCCTTAAATAATATAGTTTAATTAAGTAAAAAACTTATATATATATTTCATAATGTGGTTAATCCTAATGACATTTTTTTCCTGAAACTTCAAATTGATTAGATTTTAGAAGATAAAATGTAGTTTAGGGAAGACATTGAGTCATCTCTCTAGGATTGTTGATGATTTTGGAGTTTCAAAAAAACAAAATTGAAAATAGGGGGGTTAAAATGAAGATTCAAAATAAAATAACTAAATTTAAAGAGTTTAATAGTTGAAAATAAAATTTTGGGTTTTAAGATATGTATAATAAGGTGACCATTTTGATTTTATTACACAACATGTCAAGTACATTGCTATAAGAGGTTAATTTAGGTTTGGAGTAAGTATTTGGTTGAGATTAATTTGAATACCAATTATTCTTTAAGCTTTTATAGCAATGCAAGTAGAACCAAAAACTAAAATAACAATCATATAGCCATGTTCTAGCTCTTATGCATGGTATAAGAACATCCAAAGAAAATTTAAATCTCAAAATTTTTGGAAATAAAATGATTCTTATGTTTTGTAATCAGTATAACACAAGTCACACACTCAAAACCTATCACTAATAGGTTCAAATTTAAGATAATTCTATTATCTTAAATAAAAAAAAGCATTAAAATTTGATGAAATGTAAGATCTGTATAAATTAAATGTTTTCAAACCAAAAATACATAAAACTAGTATCAAAATAGTGTCCAAAATCCCTTAACGTGGTGTGTATCTTCCATGCAACATTCACCCACTATTTAGGTCACCATCAAGAGGAGGAGGATGTTCAGGTGGATATACTTATTCATTCAAACTCTCCTTATAAGTATAGGGTGTTCTAGAACATCCAAGGTGATGGAATTAATCCTTTGGAACTCCAAAATGGAAACACTTCACTTTATGGTCAATATTGAAATGAGGTTCCCAATGTGCCCTTTTATTTTCAAAATGGGAGATGGTTTTGGGAACCCAAATTTCAAGATACCATTTATATCTCAGTTTTGGACTTGTAAATGGCCTTATCTTGACTTATAAAAAAGAAAATAATTGTTTTTGTGCCTATTTATTATCTACCTATCAAATTTGGTGGCCACTGGGAATCTATAATTTGATATATTGTCAAAATAAATAACCAAACTCTTGAATTTGATAAGATCTAGTTTCCTAGATAGATCAGTTCGGTTGGGCCACCATATGGATGAACTGGGATTTTCTGTCTTTAGATAAGTTGTATCCAACTGAATTTTGGATCAATACACAAAATTTAGCCAAAATGGATTCAAATATTAGTCACAATGATAATTTTATTCCACATGTGTGCTTGGGATCATGCACAGTTTGGTCCATTTTCCTTGAATTTCAACATAGGTTATCCAAATCACCTCCTGCTACAATGTAATCATCAAAAAGTAAAATTTAACTTTTTAATAATAATAAACATTAAAAAATATTATCAAATGTGAAGTTAAAATATTTATTATATTTGGAATTTACAATACAAAACCATTTTAACACAATAGTGTAAAGGTGAAATAAAATAGTGAATCGCGGTGCGATCACACCCCCGCACCTAAACATTTTCACTCCTAGAAACAATCAGGGTTTCAAAAATTGTGCATGATTTATTCCCAAATTTATTAATACTTCACATTAAAAGAATATTTAATTCATGATAGTAATTTTATCAAATAAAAAACTACACCCATGAGTTATTCATAGTGATCATGGAAAAATATGTCTCTTTATTTGTATCTGAATAAAATTCAAGGAGATGTGATATACTAGTCTTATAAAATAATTATCAAGTAAAACATGTCACTAACTCTACACATGTGTGTGTGACAACCATTTCATGTTATTATTTTCACTCACTTTCAAGTAAATATAGGTTATTTTTAAAAAAAATGCTTACCGTATTCTTTCTGTCGAACCTGACCTACATCGTTTGTAATAAAATTTCAAGACTCGGTCACTTAATTATTCCCAGAAGTCAAATAATAATCTTCCAACATATATATCCCCATTTGTTCACATTTCATTACTCCCTTCATTATTTATTTGTGTTTGTTTCCTTTTGAGGGTGTACAAGAGTCAAATAACAGGTAAAAATGCATAGTCTGATTTGATACAGTAATGAAAAGGAGAAGAAAAGGAATGAGCATATGGAAATAATTTGTAAAGTTAAAAAAATTAACCTAACTTATATTTACCGTCTATTAAGTAATAAATATTCATAATTCATGGTTGAGTGCAATATGGTGTGGAGATAATAAGTGACATTATTAATACATAAACTACTCACACATAGGGTATCAATCATCTAAAAGGTTTCATAGAGATATAACCATTTATATCATTGAAAAACATCCAATTTACTAAAAAAATCATACCTAAATGTTAAATTCCTTCTAAAACCACATTCCATTTGTGAATGAAATTTATTTAAATGTCAAAAAAACCTGAAATAGGGAGATTCATCATACATTTTAAATAATTTCCTTGATTAGGTTGGCATAAAAAATGAGTATTCTAGCACAAAAAAGGAGAGGAAAGGTAAAAATACTATGTAGTGAGAGAAAAATAAAAAAAAGAATAAATATTATGAAAATTCTAACTAAACCAAGAATATACCCATCCCCACACCCCACACTTAGAGTGTGTAGTGTCCTCACTATAATAAAATATAATTTGGTAAGGAAAGATAAAATCCAATGGGTTTCATTGGTAGGTTGCTTCTTGGAGGTGGATTTCCTTTATAGGGGACTCTAGATTGGTTTTATGAAAGTGCTTCAGTCACTACCCATTAATGGTGAATGTTTATTTTGTTTCTTCATTTTAAACCTGTACAAAACCAAATGGATTGAAATTAGTAATAGTGTAAGTCCAGACCAGTGGGAATGAAGCTTATCATGGTGTAACATTATCCTTACATTGAAAAGGAGGACCTTCTTCCTAATGTGGAATTGACAATGAAGGATGAGGAGATCATGGTAAGCCTTGGTTCTCCCTTTATAGATCTTGGAATTCTCATATGAGTCTCTCTAAATTTTCTTTATCTCCTAAATCTGCTACTTCCTTTCAGAACCTACACTATAATAAATTTCTTAATAGCTCATTAGGTTTGTTTCTATATCTCAATAGGTAGTTTATGACTCTTTCCTAAAACTATCCAATAAGGTGACATGCCAATGTGATTTTTGAAGGTAGTACAGTTATCCCATAATGAATCATCAACTCTAAGACTCCAATCTTTTCTATTGGGTTGAACCATTTTTTCAATAATTTGTTTGAAATTACTTTTTGAAACCTCAGATTAAGTATTGGTTTGGGGATTATATGTAGTAGAAACTCAATTTATGACCCCATACCAATGAAAATTTGATTTCATTGTTTAGTTATATAAATGATAACCCTGATCACTAATGATGAACCTAAAAAATAAAAACCTATAGAAAATATGGGTTCTCAAAAATTCCACAGCTTTCTTTGAATTATCAGTCCTTATGTATCATGCCTCAACCCATTTGGACACATAATATACTACCATAATAATGTAAAAGTTGTTGAATTAATTAGGAAATAACCCCATAAATTCAATTATCCAACACAAAAAATGTAATGGGAGAGAAAGGGTTGTTTTGTAATTTCATTTCCTTTGGATAAATTCCCCAACCATTTACAATGAGTATAATATTTGAAAAACTCATTGGCATCCCAAAATAGTGTTGGCCAAAATAGACCAGAATCAAGGATCTTATGAGTAGTCCACTAGGGACCAAAGTGCCCCCCGCATTTAAGAGTTTGAAAAAAAACTAAGGACCGACTAAAACTAATTATCAAGAACACGATTCCTAAGGAATTGATTGCTACATGTGCTACAAAGGTAGGGATCATCCCAATTATACCAACGGGACTCATGTTTCAAGCCATCAACTTGGTTTTTATAAAAATCAGATGGAATTCAAGATGCTACCAAATAATTTTAAATATCAGCATACTAAGGAATGTTATATTACAATCAATATAATTTATCATTAGGAAAGATGTTATTTATGGGAATATAAGGGTATGGTTTAATGTTTGGGGATGGAAGGATCCTACATATATTGTTAGGAACCACATTACATACACCTTTTTTATCCCTAATTTATATATTAAACTCATGATGGAGGATAATCCAATGAATAAGATGTGGGTTGACATCTAATTTATTAAGGAGATACTGGAGGGATTCATGTTTAGAGAACACAATTACTTTAGACCATAAATGCTATTACCTGAATTTATCGAATGAAAATACAATGGAAAGGAATTATTTTTCGATTGTGGTGTAGTTTTCTTGGGTAGAGTCCAGTGTGTGTGAGGAATAGGCTATGAAAAGTGGAGCTTGATTAACCCATTGTGATAAGGCTTCCCCAAATTCATAGTTAGAGGTTTCATAGATGATCTAAAATGGTAAATCCCATATAGGGGATTTGATTACTAGGGGTGATGTGAGAGTAAATTTTAATTTGTTAAAAGCATCCTCACCATCTTTATCAAAAAAAATTCTTTTTATTTTTGGAGTAAGGGGGAGAGGGGGAGTACAATATTATTAAATTCATGAATTAAATGATGATAAAATATATAATTAACTATGAAAGACTACATGTACCACACTTTTTGGGGAATTCTAGGGAAGAAATGATGTCTACTTTTGATTTATCTACTTGGATACTCTCCCTATAAATGAAATGTCTAAGTAATATACCTTACCGCACTATGAAATGGCATTTATCATAATTTAATATAAGATTTATTTGAATAAAACAACATAACAAAGAACCAAGACTACTCAAACACTCATTGAAATAGGAACCATAAACAATAACATCATCTATGAATACTTCCATGAAATTCTCCAGGGAATCTGAAAAAATACTAACCATGCTTCACTAGAAAAGTACTTGGAGCGTTGCACAAACTAAATGGAATCCTCCTATATGAAAATGTTCCAAAGGGGAAAGTAAATGTTGTATTTTACTGATCCCTTGGGTAAATATAGATTTGAAAGTATCCAGAATACTCATCAAAAAACAATAATGGGACTTCCTGCTAGCCCCTCTAGCGTCTAGTCAGTGAACAAAAATGGTAAATTTTCCTTTATAGTGTGTTGGTTTAGTAATTGATAGTCTATACGGACACACTAACTATTATACACATGGGTTGGAACCAATTAATTTTTTTCATTTTTTATTACTGATAGAATAGGTTTTTTAGGAACTACCTACTTTGGACAGATCCATTGGGTTTTAGATATGGGGTAAATGATTCCATTAACCCATAATTTGGTTACCTCCATTATAACAACATCAAGGAGGTTTGGTTTCTGTCAGCATTGTGCTTGCCTCACTAGTTTATCCTTATTGTTTAATAATATATAATGCATGAAAATTGATGGTCTAATACAAAGAATGTTAGAAAGTGTCCATCCTAATGTTTGTGTATACTCCCTAAAAAGGTCATGAAATCGTAATTCATGCTCTGGAAGGAGTGAACTATAAATGATTATAGGAAACTTGTTTCCACTCTCAAGATATAAATATTTTATAATTTTAAGTAGTGGATTAAGCTTAAATTTAAGGGGATTTTGGATTTATGGTTTTTGAATTTGAAAGTGAGAGGTAAATGATCTCATAAAAATACTCAATAGTGACATCTTCAGATTAAGAATAAGATATTACAAGATAATCAGTATCATCGATTGTCATAGGATCATCAATTCTCAAGAAATTTTCAATTAGAGAATACACATGACATTTTTCTATTCCATTACAACATTCAATATAATAATAATTACCTAAAATGTATATCAATGATGAAAACTTGGAAAGGATTTCAGGTTAAAGAGAAGATGTTTTTATTGGGTAATAGAGTATATCAATAGTATTAACTGAAAGAGATGAATGCTTTTATGAGGGGTGCTTCATGGAATCAAATATGTTGAAGTGTAAAATCTCACCACCAAACTCCATAGATAATTTACCATTGTGTACATTAATTATGGTTTATATGGTTTTTAATAAAGGTATACCCAATATAATTGGGGTATGTCTATTCATCCTATCATTTTTCATTTTAAGAACATAAAAATAAATAGAAAAATTTAAGTTTTTAACCCTCACAAGAACATCCTCCAACACGCTAATGGGGTGTGTGGTGCTATAGTTTTCAAGTTTAATGACTATTCATGTGGGATTTAGTTACCCAAACTACCATGAAGAGAAAATGGAGTGATTCATCACATTTATAGAAGCACCCAAATCAAGCATAGCATCAGAAAATTAATACTCCCCTATGATTCATGGAATAGAGAATGTTCTATGATCGTTTCATTTGGTGGGAATTGATGGATCTATCAATACTAATATGTTCCTCCCTAATATCACATTTTCATCACGTTGAAATCACCTTCAGCGTATACACATATCCTTTAGAAACCTTTCATATTGTGTAATTTTCTTCATGAAATCAATCTAGGGGATGTTAACCGGTACTTTTTTGAATGTCTCCAAGATTTCCTTATCAAGTTCTGTTTATTTTTGTTTCCTTGGTAAGGTTTCCCATTAAAGAAATTGAAGAGTAATGGTTTGGTTTGATAGTTCCTCAAAATATACTCTCAATCTATTATTTTGATTTCTCTCATGACAAGGATTTTTGTTATTTAGATCTTTTGAGATGGTTGGAATGGCGGTTTAATCTTGAGGGGATGAATCCAGTGGAGGGTATATTTTTATTTTAAGTTACGTTCAACTCTAAATGGTGGTGGTACTAACATTTCCTTTTTCCCTGGGGTTGACTAGTGGTTGAAAGGGTAATTTACCTAACCCTTGACTTTTTATTTCACCCACTGAGTTATCGATTTGGTCTAATTGATTTTTTAGGTCTTTTATCACTGATTGGGTGGTTTTTTGAAATTGGAGGTTATTTTTAGTCATTTGATTCATAATTTATTCAAGGATAGGCTTGGGTTTTGGGTGAGCTATTGGAAAGGACTTTGTGGTGGTTGAGGATTTAAGGGTGGTGGTTGGGCTTGACTACCCATCCCTTGATGGTTCCAGGAATGTTGTGGTTGGTTATAATACTCCTTATACTTATAGTATTAGTTATCCTTCCATTAAGAGTTGTATGGATAGTATTGTTCTTTTCTAATGGGTTGGTTATAGGGGCGGTCTGGAAAGATTTCCTCACAACTCTTAGATGGTTCTCTCAGTTGAGGGAACTTGTCAAAATAATGGGTATTAGTGGAATAGATACCAAAATTAATTAGAAGAGGAGGTTGGGAATTACATTGGGAAATATAAAGTTGTTATAGTAGGTAAGTTACCTCTTCAAACTTCATACCCACCTTCTTTTTGAATTTGGAACTTTCCACCTCATGGACACCTCGAATGGGTTCACTGAAAATTAAACCAGATTGTTTCATATTATGTTCCATGTTTTTTATGAGGTTCCTTGCACCAATTGGGGTCTTGTACACTAATGAACCACCTAATGAAGAATCAATCATGTTACAATCAATAGAAATTAAACCTTCATAAAAATATTTTATTAAAATTTGATCACTTATTTGGTGGTGTGGACAACTTGAGAGTAAACTTTTCAATATTTCCCAGTATTCATGAAGTGGTTTCCCTTTATATTTTCTTATTCTATAAATTTATTTCCTTATTATTTTAGTTCTATAGGCTGGGGATTATTTTAAATAAAAATTTGTTCCATGTCCACCCAGCCTCTAATCAGGGAGTCAAGATAGTATATCCAGTATTTTATGATGTATTATAAAGATAATGGGAATTATTTAAGATTATTTAATTCTTCATCCACATTATAAAGTTTTAATATTGAACATAAATTCTAATTTTTTTTAAATTCTTATGAAATTATTCTCCATTAAGTCCATGAAATTTTGGAAACAAATGAATTAGACCGAATTTTAGTTTAAAGTTTGGTGTTTTTCCATGTATTTGAATATATCTCAGAAGTATGCCAACGTCAAGACAAGTCAGTGATTTTAATGTCTGTTTATTTTTATCCATATTATGAACATTAATTACATATTCTATTTTAGTTCCATAAGAATAAGAAGAATAATATTTTAGAGGACCTAGAGTGGGTTGGGTGTCCTCCTTTAAATGATTTCCCTATGTGTTCTGGTGTTGCTGATGCGGGATCCTATCTGGTTCAAGTTCAGAAGGAGGTAGATCTCGAGAAGAAAAATGCCTCATGAATATAATATATATAAGAGATAAATTAAAACACAAATATATATGTAAATCCATAAGATAAAAAAATATTAACAAAATTCACAAATATCTTATCAAAAACACACACTTAAAACTGAATCACTCCCTGGAAACGTTGCCAAAATCTGACCACGCAGTCATGAAATGTAAAATTTATTAGATTTTAGAAGATTAAATGTAGTCTATAGAATACAATAGGTCATCTATGAAGGGGAATTTATTAGTTTAGAGTGTAAATTTTCAATATGGTCTTTAAAAAACCAAATATAAAACATGGAGTTTGAAATGATGATTCAAAATAAAATAACTGAATTTAAAGAGTATAATTGTTGAAAATAAAAGGTTTTTTTAAGATACATAGAATAAGATGAAAATTTCTTGTTCACTACACAACATGTCATGATCATTTCAATTATAGGTTCATTTAGGTTTGGAGTAAGTTTTTGGTTGAGATTAGTCGGAATACCAATTATTCTTTAAGATTTTATAACAATGAAATTAGAACCAAACCTTGACATAAAAATCATATAGACAAGGTACAGATCTTATTCATGGTATAATAAAATTAAAAGAGATTTTAAATCTCAAAATTTTGGGAAATAAAAGGATTATTGTGTTTTCTAATTGGTACAACTCAAGTCACGCACTCAAAAGCTCTCACTGGTAGGTTAAAAGTTAAGAGCATTCCATTCTATTGAATCAAGAAAGGCATTAAAAATTGAATCAAAGTAAGAAAATTCTGAATAAAATGTTTTCAAACCCAAAATATATCAAACCATTAGAAACTATTGTCGAAACTCCCTTTACATGGTGTGTATCTTTATTGCAACAATCGCCCACTGTTTAGCTCTCCATCGAGAGGAGGAGGGGGCTCAGGTGGATCTCCTTCTTTATTTCAGCTATCCCTGCGAGGATAGAGATATCTATAACCTCCAAGGTGATGGTAGAAAACCTTTGAAACTCTAAAATTGTATCACTTCACTTCTTAGTTGATCATGTAAATTAGGTTCCCAAGTTTCCCTTTTATAGCAAAAAAGGGAGGTGGTTTTGGGAACCTAGATTTCAAGATACCACTTGTATCTAAATTTTAGACTGATAAATGGCCTTATATCAAATGGGAAAAAATAAATTAATGGTTGGTAATCCTCTTAAATATCTCCCTATAAAAATTTTCATACATTGGACATCTAGAATTGTAGATAGTATAAAAATACATAGCCAAACTCTTGATTTTGAGAAGATTCGGTTTCCTAGATAGATCAGTTCTTTTGGGCCACCAGATGACCGAACTGGTATTGTGTTTCTTCAAATAAGTTATAGAAAACTACATTTTAGAGCATACCAAAAAAATTTATCCCAAATGGAAAAACTTATTTTATGAATTAAATATTTTAGCCTACATGTGTGCTTGGGATCTTGCACGGTTTTTCTAATTTTGCTTGAATTTCATCATGGGCTCTCCAAATCACCTCCTCCTACAATGTAATCATACAAAAAAGTAAAATTCAACTTTTTATCAGTGATAAAAATTAAATACTTTAATAAAATGTGAAGTTAAATTTTTTATTAGATTTTTAATTTACAATAAGAAATCAATTTGACATAGTAGTGTAAGGGTGAAATAAAACAACAAATCACAGTGTGATCATCTATTCATACTTTTCAATTTAACATCTATGTTATAATACATAATAGTTCATTTCAAGATTGATTTTTCATGTAAATTAAAATATAAAACACTTTATAATTTATCTAAATAGAAATATATTCTAAAATCTTAGGGTGTTATACCCAGGGGTGCTCCGATCTTGACACTGATGAGTGGTTGCAGGCCGAGGATGTTACAATGTGGTATTAGAGATTTTATGTTATTGATATCATAGAATTTATTAGAGTTTTTATTTATCTTAATATTTGGTGATAGAGTATGATGATGACATAGGAATGCATCAGAGCTTGTAATGGATATCAAATTGGTGTGTCGCAAACACCTTTTATAGTGGGAAGTATGGGTTACCAGGAGAATGGGATTGATTTTCTTGGTATTTGGTTTTATAATTGTATGATTTCACCTAGTGGGAACCAATTGGATTTTGGATTTATGATTTTTATTTTTTTGGTTTTTATAACTAGGCCCATTAGAAAGAGGAATAATTACATGCATCATATTTGTCACATAGGATTTACATGACATAAACTTAAATATGTGTCATTGATATCACTAATGATGAGAGTTTAATTGTTTAAAGTGTTAGTAATATTTTTATGGAATTTTTCTATATAAATTTTTCATTCATAAAAACCATGATGCATTTTATTCTGATTAAAAGTCATATGGATTCTATAGAGAGATGTTATTTAATGATGACTATACACTCCCTATTGTAAGGGATGTCTGGTGTGCCTTAGTGGGAATGCACATGAATTTATGTCTTAGTACCAGTTTTGGAAGGAAATAGGTTATTTTATTTAAAGTGTAAAAAACAATTTATATGATGTTTTTCCATATAGCGTCTTAGTGGAATTCAACTTAACTAAACCATAATATCATGGTTTACTCAACGCATATCATGGTGGGGTGATATCATTATATATGTATGTGTGTACCTATATGTGTATGTGGTCCTCCAGGGGGTGATGCCCATATACGGAGGCCTAGTGAGGAGCTTCTTGATATTTTGATTCTCGAGAGGATAGTCTCATGTATGGATTCCCAATGGGGATTATTGCCCTTGTGCGGGCTGATGACTTGGGTTCCAATACCTGAGATGTATATATGAGAGACCAAAGTGGGTGTGTTGGCCTGAGAATTTCCGGGTGATTTTGATACATCTAAATAGAGTTATTTCTCATGATTTATAACTTATGTGAGACCTGAATTTTGGGCTAGGTGGTTGAGCCTAGTACCGTTGAAGTACAACTTAAGATATTAGTGAGTCGTGTAATATATATGTCGGTAACTTGAGGGTAGGGTTGGAATGGGTTTGTGAGTTCCTTAAAGATAGGATTCATGTAAATATTATTTGGGTTATGAGGTTATTTCATAGAAGGTTATACCAGGTATATAGTATAATCATGTATATTCTTTGAGTTTTTTATGAAATTCACTTGAGGTGCTTTGGGATCAAAGTGGGTTTTCGAAGGGAAGGAATTATTAAGTGTCTAACCCTATTGAATGTAGATATCATTTTGAGGGTGTGGTGAGAGTATGGGTAAATTATTATGATTTCATCAATGACACCCAAGTCGGAGGGTAGTTTTTCAGTAGACCATGACATATGTGAAATTCTCAATTTTGAATAGGAGTGCTAAGAGTGATTCTGGTTAGACAAGATTGACATACGATGGAGCATGGTTAGTAGTTTAGATTCATAATCCTATAATTAAAAATGTATGAATCATGAGAGTGTGAATTAGTTTCTATGTTTGGGTTATACTGGAGTATACACCTATTGTCTTTAGGTGAATTGAGATAGATAGGTGAGTGGCCAATTTTGGGTCATGGACTAATTGTTTTAACAGAATTATTTTGGGCATGATGGCCCAGGATATTGGATAGGAATGAGAGTTTTTTCCTCTATGATGATGATGATCTCATGGATGGGTGGTGTTAGGAGTTGAAAGTGTGAATGATCATGGATTGGTAGGAGTGGCATGGGTGTGATGAGAGAACTTATTGAGGTTTCACTCAAGGAGTAATATAAGGGAATCCATAGTGTGGGGTGTGAACTATTATCCATTATAGGTAATGGACCTTGTTGTGAATTTAAATCTAGTGTATAATGAGGATGATGTTCCTGATGATCTATGAATAGAATGTGATTTATGCTCCGTGTTTATGCTCAAATATGAGTGGGATGGCCACATCCTGTCATTATGTATGGTAAGGGATGGATTTTGGGGCATGTAGATGTGACCCCATGTGGGTAGCATCATGAATATGATGTGATCATCCATTGGATGCTCAAAGTGCCATTTGGAATGTAGGTAGGTTGGTGAAACTAATTTATCTAGTCCCATGTAAAATACAAGATTTATGAATCAGATTTGATGTTGGATAGAGTATGTTCATTAGTATCAGTATTGGGATGACTTCAAGGTGATACATGTGTGATTTATATTAGAGGTTCATTGGTTCCCAAATGAGACAATGATAGTTGGTTTGATTGGATAGTGATCCAAACATTAATTTTCACTAGAATTAAAGTTTTGGATTTTCTTTTGGGTTATTGAAATGATCTCATGATGGATTTGGGGATTTAGACACCATGATTGGGTGTTGTAATTGGGTGATAAGACAACATGCCAATGGGTGCGGCCGAGAATTTTAAAGAATAGTCATATAGAGAAGGTCCAATCAGTGCTATTGTATGTAATTGTATGTGGTGGGGTTGGAAACTGCATCAGGTATATTTTGTTAGTATAAAGGATGTGTTTTAGGAAGTATTCAGGGCTTTTTCAAGGAAAATCTAATGTATTCGGACCTTGTTCATAGATGGTTAAAACTCATCTGATTCGGTTTGGAATCAAGGATGAGAGGAAGTACCATATTTATACCAGTTTTTTTCATGTGATCGATTATGGTGTGATTAAATCTGCACTGAGCATGTTTTTGGACCACTGAGAACATGTTTTCAATAGGAAATTTTGATTGTGGGGAGCATCGTGGCTCAAATCCAACCTATATGTGATGAGTCTTATAGTGGGAAGAACCATAATCCAAGAGATAAATTAGTCAATAAAACCATGGTGTCTCAAGATATAAAAGCATGGATAATCATCATGTATATGTTTCATTTATTGTAGAAAGTGGTGGCTTGAATTATAATTAATAGTGAGCCTCATGTTTGGATTTGTGCAGTTCAAACTCATTTGGAGTTATGGTGTAACACCCCAAGATTTTTTTGAGATGGATTTTTTATAATTTATTTTATGTCTTATATTGTATGCTACACCAAGATAATATTGCACTACATGCAACACTAGCTTAGCTTTCAGTATACACAACACTATTTTTGGCTTGTGTTACACACAATTTCAAGCTCTTTTGATAGAAATCATATCACACGAGACTGAGTTTAAGAGAAAAACTAAATATTATTATGTTACCTTATAACCTATCCATTATAATGGTGGGTATGAACAGTATTAACTGAATTATTAAAACATTATTTACACATGTATATATAATTAATTCTTTGGTGAGAAATTAATTTTAAATGAAAATAAAACCCTTTTTAAATAAAATGAAATGTTTTTCTAAAAAAAATATTTAAATGAAAATAAGTGAGTTTATAAAATAATAAAATCACTCTTGATGGATTTTATTAAGGAATATATATTTAATATATTCAATATAATGTTAAAATTTCATCATATATGTTTTATAGAAATGATACAAGAATAAATTCAATATTTCGGATAAAATTAGTATTTTTCAAAAAAAATGCAGTTTTGACGCCTTTTGATGACACATCCATTTTAAATATAGTTTTTAACACCTTTTTATATTCTATTTGAAAAAATAAACTTATTATTTTGAATCAAGATATAACAATTTACTTTGGAATAATTTTTGATATTTTTCTGACAACTTTCAAGTTTTGTTGAATAATAAAAATATACTAAATTTTAATTTAAAACAACTTTTTTCATCGAAATAATTTATATGGTAAAATTATATTATTGAATGGTTTTAAACTATAACTATATTATATTTTTATAATTTCATATAATTTAGGTCATTGGTTTTAATTTTACATTAATTTTAGATGTAAAAACATTTTAATCTTTTCCATGTTTAACTTTTAAAACTCGTTTTCTCATTCCGACAATGGGATTAATTTTAAATTAATCACTAAAAATTACATGTTTTGAATTTTAAAAAATGGATTCCATAATTATAATAATTAGGTCCAATTTATTTAAATATGCTCCTTTTATTTTTGGGCATTATAAAAAGTAACTTATGTAATTTTTATTATTACGGTAAAAACGTAAATCGTGTAATTAAGGCTAAAAATAATATTATAAAATTACCCTAAAACTTGTCCCAATATCATTTAATGGGATTTTTTTCAACTTAAATCAACCTTGGTCCTAAATTTTATCCTTTTGAAGCCACTTTTTTGAGATTAGGACATTTAATATATTTTATTTATAGAAAAGTTAAATATGTATTACACAAATTTTAATAATTATATCATTTTTAATGTTATATAAAATATAAGTTAGATTATAAATTTGAATTTGAAATATAAAATGTTTTCATTTATCAGGGTAATTTATTTATAATTTTTAGGATATAAATAATTACCTTAAAGTCTTATAAAATGATTATGCAAAAATTATTTAATTGATGAAGAATCAATAAAATAATTTTAATTAAAATAATAATAACCCTTAAAATACCAAAAAACTTGGCCCAATATTATTAGTAAAGTATATATCAACTGAAATCATCTAATTTTCAAATTATTGACTATTTTGAGTCACATTTAAAAGATTGTGACACTTATAATATTTTATTTAAAGTGATTTCAAACTTGTCACATTCAAGTTCTAATAAATATGACATTTTTAATATAGTATTTTCCTGAAGATATATTTTACTATAAATATTTTTATTAAATATATAGGATTTATATTCTTCATAGTATTTTATTTTTAATTTTTCCCTAAAAATAGGTATTTTAAATAATTTCACAAAACAAATGTAGTAATTATTTTATTAATGGAAATATAAAATTAATGTTATTAAAAATATTAAAATAAATATAATTTGGGATAATTAATATATCCAATGAATTTTATAGATGATATTTACTCCTTATATATATAATAAAATATTTTTTTTGAGGATAAAATCTTATCTTGATATTTTTAAAAATCCATGAAATGAATAGTGTCAAAATTGCCACTATTGATATTTTGTCAAAATAATGTTTTATTAAATTATTTAAAAATATTAATACATTTTTTTAAAATCGAAAATTATTATTATATGGTCTAAAAGTTTCTATATTGTTCATTTATTATCTAATTTACATCAAATAAGTAAAAATTACACTATTTTAATATTGAATAATTTGTTACCTTAGTGAAAATTAAAATAAAATAACTAAGGGTTAATTAAAATGATAAGGTATAAATTGACATAAATAATTTTCTAAAAATTATTTTTTAATGATATTACAACCCTATATCATCTTATATTTTAAAATATTACATTTTGGAGGTTTTTGGAAGTCGTTTTATTTTATTATAAATTAATATTTTTGGAGATTCCAAAAGCGCCCCTCACCTCAATTATAAAAGGGAACCTCCTCCCTCACTTATTCACTTCACTTTGAGACTTAAATCTCAAATATCCCCTGAATATTTACCTTATTAAAATACTTATTTACATTATAGAGGTTTTGTTTTTCTCAAAATACCAACTCTAGTGCCTTTAAGAGGGGATCTAGAGGGAGCTCGTCAAAGAAGTGGTAATATCCTCTACAGATTATTTCAAACTTATTTATTCTTCTACTTCCTATTCATGAGCTGGTTCTATCCTAAAGTAATAATATCAGTATCAATTATATTAAGAGATGTTATTATGGTTATCAAACAATCATATTCCACCTTCTATATATCCTATTAAAAATGAATCACCACGGGTGCGAATGTACGGTGTACCATCTCCATGTCGTGGTGTGATCTGTTTTTCATCACCTCCTTACTTGGATGGGTGTAATGATGGAAATAATAAATATATGTGATTTTTATAACATGATATTGATTCTATAATATTATATACACCATCCACTTTAATACTATTTCAGAATTAAGGGAATGATATCGTCGCTCGTGTGTACGTACGCCCTACCGTCTCCACGACGTGATGCAATTAATTATCCATGATCTAATTTAAATCATAATTATATAAATGTATAGAATGAATAAATATAATATATATTAAATTATTATCATTATTTAAATTAAATAAAAGAAACCCATGATTATACGACAAGACATGAAATAATTAACAATTGAAAGAAGTGTAATAATGACATATTATTAAAGATGTGATAATATGATCACATATGATATCATAAATATAAATATGGTTATGGATCAATTTTATAACACTCTTTAATCTATTATACAATATTTTTTGATACACATGAAGGAAACTAGACCTAAGGTAATGGATAATTTCACAATCTCATTATTATTCTAGATTGTTTATACATAAGTATTTATAGGGGTATATTTATTATCCACGTCCATTTTTTCTAAAAATATTTTCATAAAATGTTTAATATTCTCTTATAGATGTTTAAAGTAATTTTGACCCATTTTTTAATTTTTATTACATGGTTTAAAAGGAATATTTCTTTCATTTTCAAAATGATGTACTTTTTTACTTTTCTAACAAAAGTACTCGAAGAATGTTTTATTTTAATATATATGGAATGAATTCATTTTTATGCATTCATAACTCTTTATTTCCTTGAATATTACCTTAAAATATTTCGAGGATATTTTCAAATAAATTGTTTTCTTTTAAAATTGCACATCATTTAATGAAAATAAAATATTTTCTAAGAAGAAAGGATATTTTCGTCAAGAATTAAATTCAAGTGTTCTCTAAAAATTATTTTCCATATAAGATAACATTATGTAATAGGGTTATGTTTCAAGTATATTATCCCTATTATTCCTATGGTTTCATTGTTTTTATGATGAAATATTATTTATAAAATCTATTTGTTTTAAATGGATTATTTTATGATGGAATGATGTTTAAGAAACCCATTTTATTCCTTAGGTTATGCTATGATGAATGATTTATGTTTTTGTGGAACACGTAAGAATGATTTCATTATGATATGGGTGGGACCTATATATTGCTCCAATTCATTGGGTAAATATTTATATATCATGAGATATATTGTAATGAAATGAGAAATGATCTTGGTTCAGTGATGCAGGGATGGAATGAGAAATGAACTTGGTTCAGTGATATAGGGTTGGAATAAGAAAAGGTCTCAGTTCAGTAATACAGGCCTAGAATGCTATGTAAACCTGGTTCAACAATGCAGGGTTAGAAGGAGTAGTGAACTCATTTCAGTAATGTACTTTGTCTACAATGATGATCTTGGCAATGGGAATTGGGAAATATAGAAATGATTTTCTATGCTTATGTGTTTTTGAAAATTCCATGTTTTATTCCAATGCTATTTTCTCATGGATCATGTTCCTTTATGATTTATTCCTTATAAACTTCCAAGATTTATTTCATGACTCAATATTTTGATATATGTTATACGTGGTATGATTTTCAAAAGTTATATTCATGTTTTTACATTCTTATGTTCATGTTCTATTTTATATGTTCCTTGTTTACCCTTACTGATCATCTGAGCTCACCCTTTTCATATGTTTTGTATTCCCCAAGATGATCTTTATGGGTTATTTTGAAGATATTTCACCAAATTAGAATAATTTGTTCCAGGTTTCCAAAGGCACTAAACTAATACGATCTTTGGGCGTCTGTTTGTGTAATGTATTAAGTATTCTGCAAAAGTAATGTAATGTACATGTACATCAATCTTGGTTTATTAGAGTTGGTATCAAAGTGAAGGTTTAGTCAACCTTTGGAAACTAGGATGTTTAAACTTTAGTGAGATCCCTAGAGATATTTCTAAAGACATGTCTAGGGATTTCCCTAAGGATAAGAATAATTATAGGTTATAATCCTAGAATTTTGGTAACAATCATGAATAAACTAGGATTAAACCTAAGATGTCATATATTGAAATATTATAATTAATTTAACCTGTTTATGTGTTTTTCATCTATGATAATTGTTTCTCACACTTTTCTTTATGGTCTTAATCAATAGCCGATATTGGATAAAACATAGTTAACATTTAATGTTTTAGATGTGTAAGTATGGGAATTATGAAAATTGATTTTTTGGGTGGAAATATCATTAAGATAATCATGAAGGTGGTATAAGTATTAGTTATACTACTAAGCATAAAGAGATTATAAATGAAATTTCAAAGGTATGGGATGTTTCTAGCATTATTTTTTACATTAAACCTAAGAAGCTTAGTTAGTTTAAGTTTGAGGAACCTTAATATGTGATTCATATTTTATGAAAGACTAAGATGATGGATCCTGAGTAATGGTTAAAGAATAAAGTTAGATGATTGAGGTGTATATATTTCAGAATTCAAAGATTATGTTATATAAATCATGAAATATTTAATTGTTTTTAGTATAAGTTTTTAATTATAGATTTGAAAGCATATGTTGAATAGTTATAAAGACCTAGAAAGGTTATTTAAGGGTAAGGTGATATTTTGGAGAACAATAGATTAAGGAAAAATAACCCTTAATATGTCCCTTATGTTAAGATAATGATGTTTGGATAAAGATATATTGTCTATGAATAAGTGAATTAGATGATGCTAGTTTCTTGGGAACTAATTATAGATTTTCGTCAAGTGCGTTATGCTATCATGGATAAAGTATAAAACTTTTTGGGACTTAAAGAGTATATCCAATTATATTTGGAATAAAGAAACATTCATGTTTTCAAAAAGGATATATGGTAATTTAGGTTATTACCATGAATTAAGAGAATACACGATTAAGGTGTTCATATGTTTGGAATGTGACCAACAAGATATACCTTATGATATATGGTGGATAAATGTTAAGTCGAGTTAGTGCACCTCTTTCTAAAGTTTTGTATTTTGATCTTTCAGAAGGATTGTAAGGTTATCAATTTATGGAAATTTTAAGTTAAAATTTGGATGAATTTCATTAGAATAAATTATTATATCACCATAGGTGGACTTATGAATATTTGATAATTTGTTCTAACCTTTTTTTGTGATAAATATAGATGAAATTACCAATCATTATATTTATGGATTGCATAATTTGATAACGGTTTAGGAATGACACATTCAACTTCATTTCTTTGAATAAGAGATGAATTGGAAATTGTTCAAGGCGTGAATAATGGTTATATTGTACCAAAATAAATTAAGTATATATTCACATATAAATTCTTCAATGTTAAGAAAAGGGATCATGATGTAAAAGGGTGTCTTATTATCATCATTTTTTATGATATCAATGGCCACTTTCACTTTTATTTAGTTTATGGTTTTTTGGTTGTTAACTTTCTTTGGATCACCCACTTTCTTATGATCAGTGATATTTATCAATCTCTATGATTATTTAACCTTTTCATCCATGACCAAATATTCTCTTATGTTCACCTATGTAGAGACCTAGTTATTATTTACTTTGGGTAACTGTTATTTTCCAACTATTCTTTTTTAAAAATAAGTTTTATTATTTATTTTTACATTGTAGTTTTGTATGAAAGAAACTTTCAAGTATTAAACCTTTGATAACCCAGAATAATTTCGAGGGAGAAATTCATTTGAATGGGGGTAGAATGTAACATACTAATATTTTTATAAGATATATATTTTTAATTTATCAAATGTCTTATGTTTTATGCTACACCAAGATAATATTGCACTACATGAAACACCATATTAGTTTTCAGTATATGCAATACTATTCTTGTCTTTTGTTATGAACAATTTCAAGTTTTTTTGATAGAATTCATTTCACGCAAGACTGGGTTTAAGAGAATAACTAAATATTAGTAAGTTACTTTATATCCTAGACATTATAATGGTGAGTATGAATAGTATTAATTGAATTATGAAAATATTCTTTGCATATGTATATATAATTAATTATTCGGTGATAAATTAATTATAAATGAAAATAAAACCCTTTTTAAATAAAAGGAAATGTTTTTCTGAAAAACTATTTAAATGAAAATAAGTCAGTTTATAAAATAATAAAACCAATATTGATGGATTTTATTAATGAAATATATATTTAATATATTCAATATAATGTTAAAAATTCATCTTATATGTTTTCTAGACATGATATAAGAACAAATTCAACTTTTTGGATGAAAGAAGTATTTTTCAAAAAATACAATTTTGTTGCCTTTTGATGGAAACCCCATTTTAAATCTAGTTTTTAAAACCTTTTTATATTATATTTTGAAAAAATAAACTTCTTATTTGGAATAGGGATATAAAAATTTACATTGAATGAATTTTTGATATTTTTTTATAACTTTCAAGTTTTTATGAATAGTAAATATATACTAAATTTTAATTGAAAAAAACTTTTTTCATCGAAATAATTTATATGGTTAAATTATATTACTAAATGTATTTAAAGTATAAATAGATTATATTTTTATAATTTAATATAATTTAGTTCATTGTAATTAATTTTAAATTAAATTTAGATGTAAAAAAATTTCAATCTTTTGCATGTTTTAACTTTTAAAACTCATTTTCTCATTTTGACAATAAGATTAATTTTAAATTAAATACAGAAAATTATGTATTTTTAATTTTGAAAAATGGATTCCATAATTTTAATCAGTGGTTCCAAATTATTTAAATAGGTTCCTTTTATTTTTGTTCATTATAAATAGTAACTTCAGTGATTTTTATTAATACGGTAAAAAGGTAAATCGGGTAATTAAGGGTAAAAATAATATTATAAAGTTATCATAAAACTTATCCTAATATAATTGGATGTGTTTTTTTCTACCTAAATCACCCTTAGGTCTAAATTGTATCCTTTGGAAGCCACTTGGATGAGATTAGGACATTTAATATATTTTATTTATAGAAAACTTAAATATTTCTTACTCAAATTTTAATAACTATATCATTTTTTAATATAACTATTTTCTATGATTTCGCCAGGTTGCGCGCATCCGTCCGTGGATGTTGTGTATCTATTTCCCCGCATTCCCACTTTCCAAAGGTGGGTGGAATTTGTCGCTTATTCAGGGACGTTTGCTCCTTGATTGAAATGGGGTGATGGGATGTTGGTTCTTCCTTCCATGGATTCCTCCTCGGAACTCGTTACCTAGTCCAGGTCTCCCTTAAAGATTAAGTTGTGGTTCGTGAATCTCATTCACGGTTCCATATCTTTGTGGATTCCATTTAATTACACTACTTCCGTCAGGACATTCCATGGGGTCTTGACATGGTAGCAACCTTCGGTCAGAGTAGACGGTAACATCAGGCATGTCGGGGCATATCTGGATGCATGGACATTGGGGAACCTGTATTCTTCCTCATAAGAGGGAATATCAAGGGCACAGAACTTGAGGAATCCCAAGTCAGTTGTGGGGTATTATATTTCGGAGGAATTTCTCTGAGGTTTTCCTCATCTTCCCATGTTTATCACAGGGTATGTCACGTGTTTAACGTCTTGTGGAGACGGATATGCTAAAGGCATGTCTTCTAAGGTTTTTCTCAGGCATCTCATGTTTAACATGAGGTAGTCCACGAGTTTAACATCTTGAAGAGACGGAATGAGGGTGATCAAAACATCCCATAGAGACAGATCATAGGTGGTGTGTCCTATAGAGGGGAGATGTCACACCGTGAAAGCTGATTTGGACACCACTGAGGGTGGATCAGGGAGTGTCCACCCCAGAATGGGGAGAACACCAAGGTTTACCATTGGCTGGGATTGAACCTCATAGAGGTTTCCTATGTACCCTGTGTAAATGAAAGTAATCAAAACCCATGTAGTTCGAAGGGGTGATGAATCGGGGTGTGCACAAAGGACAACCACCCAGAGACATGTTGGGACTTATGCATGAATTGCAGCCCAAGTACTGCTAGGAGCAGTGAGGAGGTAGATGACATGATCCCACCGAGATGTGGTGTCCTGGGTGAGAATCAGGATGGATGATGGAGTGTTGAATGGAGTGGATGGGGAATGATATGGGACAATCATGAAGGTGATGATAGTGTTGGTCTTGAGCCTTGAAGAGAATTCATACGTATCCCCGTGGTAGGGAATCAAAGTCAGCGTAGTTTGGTGGGACGATGGGACACCTGAGGAGGTGGCCCGTGAGAATGGATTCCTCGATGGGACCCAGAGGAAGTAGAACCTCCGGGTTGGGGCATGATCTTCCCGGAACACGTGGGATCGAGGGATAGACTAGGATGAGACATGGGTGCTGGGCTTGAACCTCATGGAGGCTTCCTACGTATCCCCGTGGCAGGGAATCAAAGTACGCGTAGTTCATCTGACGATGGCTTACCGTTAATTGGGGACTTCAACGGCTTACCACCGAATGAGGTTGACAACGGCTTACCACTGAATTGGGGAACAACGGATTACCACTGATTGAGGTCCACAGTTTAATATCATGCAGAATAGGGGTGAACTGGTGTGAAGGTGGTCGGAACCAATGGGGTGTTGGGCTTGAACCTCAGGGATGCTTCCTACGTACCTCGCCTTGGAAAGTATCAAAGACCACGTATTTCAAAAGGGGTTGGTGGACCGACGTGAGGATGGTGGGGACCAATGGATGGGGGGCTTGAACCTCAGGGAGGCTTCCTACGCACCTCACCTTAGAAAGGATCAAAGACCATGTAGTTCAGTAGGGGTTGGTGAACCAACGTGAGGATGGTCAGGACCAATGGATGGTGGGCTTGAACCTCAGGTAGGATTCCTACGTACCTCACCTTGGAAAGGATCAAAGACCACTTAGTTCAGGTGGTGGGAACCGACGTGAAGGTGGTCGGAACCAATGGGTTGTTGGGCTTGAACCTCAGGGAGGATTCCTACGTACCTCCCCTTGGAAAGGATCAAAGACCATGTAGTTTATGTGGTGGGAACTGACATGAAGGTGGTCAGAACCAATGGGTAGTTGGGCTTGAACCTTAGGGAGGCTTCCTACGTACCTCGCCTTGGCAAGGATCAAAGTCCACGTAGTTTATGTGGTGGGAACCACCGGTCGGAACTAATGGGGTGTTGGGATTGAACCTCTAGAAGGCTTCCTACGTACCTCACCTTGGAAAGGATAAAAGATCACATAGTTCATGATGGTGTGGGGATCACACTCTAGGCTGCCCATAGAGGATATCATGGTTTATGCTTACTACTCTAATCCCATGTGAGTCATGCTCAGTGTGAGAAACAAGAGGCAGAAAGGACCTGATGATCATAGCGCAAAGGTGCATCCATGAAGTGTGGTGAATGGGGATTATGTAGGGAAGATGCTCGGGTGCCTCTATGGAGTGACAATGGTGCATGGATATTATGCAAGGATGTTGCCCGGGTGCTGCTATGGAGCGGCAATGGTGAATGGGGCTTACGCAAGGAAGCTGCCCGGGTGCCACTATAGAGCGACAATGGTGAATGGGGCTTACGGGAGGATGCTGCCCGGGTGCCGCTATGGAGCGGCAATGGTGGATGGGGCTTACACCAAGAAGTGGTCCGGGTGCCACTATAGAGCGGAAATAGTGAATGGGGCTTACATAAGGAAGCTGCCCTGATGCCGCTATGGAGCGACAATGGTGAATGGGGCTTGCGCAAGTAAGTTGCCCTGGTGCCGCTATGGAGCGGCAATAGTGAATGGGGCTTACGTGAGGATGTTGCCCGGGTGCCGCTATGGAGTGGCAATGGTGAATGGGTCTTACACAAGGAAGCTTCTTGGGTGCCGCTATAGAGCGGAAATGGTGAATGGGGCTTACATAAAGAAGCTACCCATAATTTCTTCCTCATGTCTAGCCATGAGGGCATCCCAACCTATTGGTGGATTGAGGCCTTAGCCTTTGCACTAGTGCACAAGAGGAATAATGCCAAGGGCATTGGAATCAGTCCAAACAAAGGGAGATGAAAAGTGTGAATCACATGCCTGAAATTCGGAACGCAATGAGGGTGGCGTGGTGATGGGGGATAACTGTTGACCATTTTTGAAACGCAACATCCATATCGCATTATCCTAAAATGGGGACAAGCAAATGAGGGTTGACTGCTAACCGTGTTCAAAACACGGGACTTGACTCAAAGCGTTTTCCAAAGTCTTACGGGTCGTTGGCGCAGGACGGTAGGTGAGATGATGTGGCATGAGACTAGGTCATTAGTGTGTCCCTTTAGACATGGAAGTGGATGAAGATCTCAATAAAGGACACACAAAGCGTGAGGTGGAGTGATGGAATGTTTGAATGGATTCCAATGCTCTTGAAGTTATTCCACTGTGACCATGGTATAATGCATCTTATGCTTGGAACATAAGGCATCTCTTATTTGGAACAAGAGGCATCCTATTATTGAATGATAGGGCATGATACAGTTTATAGTCATGTAGAGAGGATTGTTGGTGTCTTATGCTTGGAGCATAAGGCATCTCTTGTTTAGAGTAAGAGGCGTCCTATTTTTGTCACATAGGGAGTACTACAGTTTATAGTCATGTAGAGAGGACTATTGGGCATAAGGCACCTAACAATGGTTGGTGTTGGGTCTTACGCAAGGGAGGCCATTTCTGGTTTAACCTGGCATAGGAGTCAGGTGATGGGGGTTTGGATGAGCTGCTTGAGGAATGGTTCAACACAAGGTACTTGGGGAATTGATGATGAGACTTTCAACTCAAGACATGGGAAACGAACCTAGAGGAGAATATCGTCTCCAGGTGTTTCATGGTGTTTGGAGGAGTATCTCAAATCATGTTATTCTATAGGTGGAATGTGGGTGCGCATAAGGGCGCAAACGAAAATGATGATGTCTCGGCTCGAAAAGATCGAAGTGCAACTCTCTATTTTTCATGGGGGTCAATAACGGTAGTAAATGGACCATCCTGGAGGGCCGAGACCACAGCCCGACACTGAATCCGAGCGAGAGTGTGGGGATGCAGCCCCCATGGTATGGACCAGTAGGCACGAATGTAGGAGCCTCGCAAAGGATAGGTCTTCACAGAGAAAATGGGCTCGTGGAAAAGGGGTCTCGTAGAGCATGGACTCGTGGAGCATGGACTCATAGAGCATGGACTCGCGGATCAACATCACAAAGGAAGCTACTCGTGGAGCATGGACTCATGGATCAGCCACACGAAGGAAGCTTCTCTCAGAGCATGGACTCGCGGAGCAGCATTGTGAAGGGAACTACTCGCGGAACATGGACTCACGGAGCAACAACATGAAGAAAACTGCTCGCGGAGCATGGGCTCGTGGAGACACTTCGCGAACTGGGAGATCGGCTGCCCAAGGGGTGGAGTGACCATCTAGCGAAGGGGGGTGAGCTGGGTTTTTATAGGGGAGAGGTGTGGCAAAGCAGAGCTCACTCGGCGTGAAGATGGAGTTAGCTCCGCAGCGGGTCACGAACGTCAAATGCAGTCGCGAAGGGTTACCGCCTCCTTGCTCTGTGGCGGGTCGCGAACGTCAAATGCAGTTGTGGAGGGTTACTGCCTCCTTGATCCATAGTGGGTCACGAACATTAAAATGGCTCGCAGAGCGTTATCACCTCCTTGCTTCGCGGCGGTGCTCCGCAATCGCGGAGGGAGCTTCACGAACAGGCTTCGCGAACCAGTTTTCCATCCCAACTTCAAATGTTTATAATTTATAATTAGTAACTCCGTTCGGGCTCTACGACCTATCAAATCGAATCTTACAAAACAGGATACACTCTTGGATAATTTATGGGATAATTTAGAAATTTTGGGGGACATGTTTTCTGGTGTCAACAATAACGTTATACAAAATCTAAGTTAGACTACAAATATTCATTTGAAATCTAAATTTTTTTCATTTATAATGGTAATTTATTTGTAATTTTTAGGATATAAATAATTACCTTAATGTATTATACAATTTTGATGTAGAAATTATTTAATTGATGAAGAATCAATAAAATAATTTTAATTAAAATAATAATATTCAATAAAGGACCAAAACACATAAAATTATATTATTGGCTGAGTATATCTCAAACATGATCATCCAAGGGTCGATTTATTGACCATTTTGAGCCGCATGGAAAATATTAGGACACTTAAAATATTTTATTTAAAGTGATTTCAAAGTTGTCACATTCGTGTTTTAATAAATAAAACATTTTTATTATAATTTTTCTAGAAGTTATATTTGACTATAAATATTATTATAAAATCTAGAGGATTTATCCTTATCATAGTATTTTTTTTTTAATTTTTACCTAAAAATAAGTATATTAAATAATTACACAAAACTGATGTAGTAATTATTTTATTAATGGAAATATCAAATTAATATAATTAAAAATATTAAAATAAATATAATTTGGGATAATTAATATATCCAAATAATTTTATATATTACCTTGATCCCATAAGGATATAATAAAATATGATAGAATCTTATCATGATAAATTTAAAAATCCAAGAAATAAATAGTGTCAAAATTGACACTATTGATATTTTGTAAAAAAAATGTTTTATTAAATTATTTAAAAACAATAATACATTTTTAAAAATATAAAATTATTTTTGATTTGGTATACAATCTTCTAAATTGTTCATTTACGGTCTAATTGATATTAAATAAGTAAAAATTACACTATCTTAATATTGGACAATTTGTTACCTTAGTTAAAATTAAAATAGAATAACTAAGGGTTAATTAAAATGATAAGGTATAAATTTAGATAAAAACTTGTTTAAAATTTATTGTTTGATAATATTACAACCCTATATCATATCATATTTGAAAATATTATATTTTTTATGTTTTTGGGGTTTTAATTTATTATAAATTAATATTTTTTAAGATTCCAAAAGTGCTGCTCACCTTAATTATAAAAGGGAACCTCCTCCCTCACTCATTCAATTAAATTTGAACCTTAAATATCTACTATAACCTAACCATTTCCCTTATAAACTTACTTATTTACATTATAGATGTGATTTTCTTCTCAAAATCCCAACTTTATTGACTTTAATAGGGGATCTAAAGGGAGCTCATTGGAGAAGAGGTAATCTCTTCTACTGATTCTTTCAAACATATTTCTTCTTATACCTCCTCTACATGAGTTGTTTTTATCCTAAATTAATAAATATAGTATCAATTATATGATTATATGTTATTATGGTTATGTAACAACAATATTCCACCTTCTATCCATCCTATGAAAAATAAAATCACCACATGTGCATACGTACGACTTATCATCTCCACACCATGGTGTAATCTATATTTCATCACCGCCTTACTTGGATGGGTGTAATGACGGAAATAATTACTATATATCATATTTATAACATCATATTAATTTTTTAATATTATATACACCATACACTTTAATACCATTTCATAATTAAGTGAATGATATCATCGCTCGTGCGTACATACGACCTACCATCTCCACAACGCGATGCGAATCATTCTTTATGATCGAATTTAAAGCATGATTATATAAATATATAGAATAAATAAATATGATATATATTAAATTATTATCATTATATAAATTAAATAAAGGAAAATCATGATGAATAACTTGGATTTATACGATAAAACATGCATCAATTAATTCCCGAAAGAAGAGTAATAATGAAATATTATTAAACGGGAGATAATATGATCACATATGATATCATAAATATAAATATGGTTCTAGATAAAGATTATAACACTATTTAATCCATTATACAGAATTTTATGATACACATGAAGGGACCCAAACCTAGGGTAAGGGATGATTTTTCAATCTCATTATTATCTGAGATTGTTTATACGTAACTATTTACAGGAGTATATTTATCATCCACATCCATGTTTTCTTAAAAAATTAAAAAAATGTTTACTATTATCCTATGGATGTTTAAATTCATTTTTAGCCATTTTTTATTTTTACTGCATGGTTTTAAAGTAATCTTTATTTTTGTTTTCCAAATGAGGTACTTTTTTAATTTTTCAAAAAATGTATGAGAAGAATGTTTTCTTTTAACTTATACGACATGAAAGGATTTTTATGCTTTCATAACACTTTAGTTTATTGAATATTCCCTTATAATATTTCAAGGTTATTTTCAAATAAATTCATTTCTTTTAAAATTTTATGAAATTTTATGAAAATAAAATGTTTTTGAAGAAGAAAGGATATTTTCCTCAAGAATTAATTTCAAGTGTTCTCTCAAAATTATTTTCCATCTAAGATGTCATTATTTAATAAGGTTATGTTTTAAGTATAATATATCTATTATTCCTATGGTTTTATTGTTTTTATGATGGATGTTATTTATAAAATTTATTTGTTTACATGGATTATATTATAATGGAATTATGTTTAAGAAACCCATTTTATTCATTGGGTTATGCTATGATGAATGATTTATGTTTTTGTGGAACATGTAAGAATAATTTCATTATGAGATGGATGAGACCTATATATCTCTACAATGAATTGGGTAAAGATTTATATATCATGAGATATATAATATTGTAATGGGAAATCATATTGGTTCAGTAATATAGGGCTAGAACAATAAATGATTTTGGTTCAGTAATACAGGGCTGGAACAAGAAATGATCTTGGTTCAGTAATAGAGGATTAGGATGGTAACTAAAACCAGTTTAGTAATACAGGACTAGAATGAGGATTTAAATCTATTCGGTAAAGGAATTTTTCCACTATGATGGTCTTGGTAGTGAGACTTGGCTAGTATGGAAATTATTCTTATGTTTTTTCCACAATTCCATATTTTATGCCAATGCTATTTTCTTATGGCTCGTGTTCCTTTATTATTTATTCCTTATGAACTAATAAGATTTATTTCATGACTCAATATTTTAATATATGTTATACATGTTATGATTTTAAAAATTTATATTCATGTGTTTACATTCTTATGATCATGTTCTATTTTATATTTTCCTTATTTACCCTTATCGAGCATCTAAGATCGCCCTTTTCATTTGTTTTCTTTTCCACAAGATATAAAGAAATATTTTAGGTAGGAAAACTAAAGGGGAATATCTTTATGTGAGATTTTGAAGATATTTCACCAGCTTATATGAATATGTTCCATGTTTCCAAAGGAACTAAACTAATACAATATTTTGACATCTGTTTGTGTAATTTATTATGTATTCTACAAAAGTAATTTAATGTACATGTATGTCAAGATTGGGTCATTAGATATGGTTTATAACATGGTGAATTAAATGTGAATTGGTGACTGAAATGGGTTGATATAAATGTTTTAAAGCCACCATGATTTCTTGAGGATGATAAGTACTAAGGTGGGAAAGTGGAAAACCCAATATCATTTTTTAGATGATAATTCCAAAGGGAATTTAATTTTTTAGTTTGGTTAGGGTTATTTTTTTTGAGAACCATGGTCCAAATCATATATCTGAGAGTTGGATCATCCTAAGTCTGTGTTTTTAGATGTTGTGAGGTCTGATAGGTGACTCAGATGCTCAACCAAGTCTTGGGAGCCTCATGTTAAGTTTTAGAGGTTTTGGAGGTTATATTAATTATTATATAGTTTTTGAATGTAAAGTTTAATAGAAACCATGTAGCACCCTGAGTGTGAAGAGGTTTCTAGTTCTTTTTATAAATCTCATTGTTGTTTTGAATGGTAGATGCAGGATTAAAAGTTAACCGTGTAGATTTTAGATTAAATTGTATGGCTTGAGTTTCTCCTATGGAATGGTGTATGGTCATCGCACGATTGCACAAAAACTATGTGGGACCAGAATTTTTTGTTCTAGAGGTGATATTAATGGTTGGAACATGATTTGGTAAACTGTGCAGACAAGCTATGTGAGCATGGTGTTCTTAGATAGTGTCAATATCATGGTTGACATTTAATTTAGTAAAATGTGAAGCCAAACTGTGCGGCTCATTAAAATGGGAAAATTATTATTTTACCCTCCCAAATTTTAAGATTAAATTTTCCTTTTACTTCCTCCTTCTCATGCAATGACCCACCTTCCCCTCTCCATTTCCTCTTCGACCCCCCTTCTATTTGAGGTGTCCATGGTGCATTTTTTCCATTGATTATTAGTGATTATATACTTAAGTCTCCCTTTTTTCATAGTTTCTCTTGGGTTCTCTAAATTTTGTTTCTTTGGTTTAGGGTTTTGGTGTCGATTCCACTATAGCATAGTGAAATCAACCAATTTTGGTGGGTATTTTAGGTTCTGGGTGCAGCGGAAATGCAGGAGGGATGGTGCCCAACTTTAATTTTTTTCAAAATCAATTATCAATCTGGGATCAATATGATGATGAATTCCAATATCCACAGAATTGAATCGAGGATTTAGACAAAGAAGAATTGACCGTGGAACCAAGATAGAGGATCAACATATTTTTTTTATAATTAATTTAATTAAATAAGAATTACCCCCATGGTAATTCTTTCTTCGTTGATGTGTTCGACCATAGAGTTGGATGTGTACCATAGTTTTTTTGTAGATATCAAGGGTAGATCTCCTCTAGCAGTGATCCACACATGTTCCACATATCTTCAGACATTGTC
This sequence comes from Viscum album, assembly GCA_963277665.1. NCBI lineage: Eukaryota > Viridiplantae > Streptophyta > Magnoliopsida > Santalales > Viscaceae > Viscum > Viscum album. Next base: position 40,934,379 of record OY728163.1, read on the forward strand.
AAATGAATCTCTAGGTGCTATCATGGAAGATCCTTATGATTACGATGTCCGCCTTCGATTGAGCTTAGAACCGATTCCAAAGTGTTATCCTTGATCTAGTTCTTGACAGAATTCTTGGATAGGGATGAACTCTCTAGGGTTGAGAGCTTTTATCCAATTCGTTGTACACAACACACTCATGCGTCTCTTGGATAGCACTTGGCTAATAAGATAATAATATAACTTAGTATTTAAATCACTAGGGTAATAATAAATAATTTTCACAAGTGCCTTAATCATTTTATTAATCCTAGAGAAATACCCATGTCAAATAATAACAGCAGCATTATTATTTCCTGACATGCGCTTAACTTGCGAGTTATAATTAAATATTATTTAATCAAGTAATATTCAATATTATTATTTCTCATTGGTCCATTAACTCAGTATGCCAATCCACCACTATATTTATTGAACCTTGAATAATGACTATTTATTTATTAAATAAATATCACTGCATTATTTTCTAATAAATATATAAATATTATATTCACTAAATAGAAAATAAATATTTATTAATTATTTTATCTACAATATATTATCTCGAATAACTAGTGTTGAAATAAATGTGATCAGGCATCCTTAAATAATTATTAAACCACAACTAAGAATAATATTTATTCAACTTTTTAAATAATAAATAATATATTATTTACTTAGGATACTAGATAAACTTAGTGTGTGACCCTCTAGGCCTCTTTCTTAGTGGCATTAGGCAGAGCATCCCAAAGTCCAGGGTTAGCATCATGTAACATGCCAAGGCACCCATAGAGGAAGAAGTTAATTCTGTAATGACATGTCATCTCATATGAACGTTTACCATGTAATATAATCGCTTTGTCTCGATATCTATAATAAAGTGGGTTGCATGCAACTGACATCAACACATGTGCTCAATTTATCATTCTTTGACTTCTTGGAAATTGAACATTCCTATAAAACACCATGGTCATGGATTTATTTAGGCTATATCATTTCATCAAATGGACTGAGATATCAACTTTCGTTATGGAATAAAAGGGACAAATTCTTTCTCACATTATTCATTAATGCAGTATTACTCATGACACACCCAACATATCCTACCTCACAATGAACATATGTCATCACGGTTTTCACCAATACATATAAGTGCGTGATTCATAATACCCACTAATAATAATATTAAATTCTAAGTACCAATACACACTCCCATATATAGGAACATCAAATGACACTTATAAATGTGTATTTACTACTGGAAGGTCTCATTATCATAATATCCTATTGAACATTACCAAGGGCGTACACCATTAGAAGCTACCTTAAAGTCTTATGAGTCTCCAACCCTTATAGATTGTATCATTTGTGTCCCTTAAAATGATATCATCCATCTATAGAACATATATTCAATAATAGTTTCATGGCACTTCCGGGTTCTCATCATAGCAGGGATCCACTATGACCTTTTATTGCGACAGCTACACTTAGGACATTATCACGTAAAATTTCATGAAGAATAATAATCATGATGTGATAAGGAGTTTATGATGGATCTATTCTCTCCAATTTCCCCCCTCCCTCTCTCGGCCTTATCTTCTCAACTTCACCTAGGGTTTCTTTCTAAAACCCTTTCCTGCGAGTTCGACGGTGCGCTTGTGTGTCATCCCTTTCTCCCTTTCTTCTTTTCTTCCCCTTTTTTCTCCTACCCTGACATCTTCATGCCCCATCGTGCATATTATTCGTTGTTTATTCCCCCTTTTATCTTCTACGGATTTTTTTCACCTCGCTTGTTCTCCTCTCTAGTTTCTTCTTTAGTGGTGGCTTCTATGAACGCTTGGGTGTTGGTGTTCTAGTTTTTACATCATCATATTATTTATTTGGTGGTTTTATTGATATGATGAAGGTTGTGTCAATGAATTTGGTCTCTCATATTTTGTTCTAACCTCACGATCCTCAATGGATCTACATTTTAGATTTGAAATGGTGGATTCAATGAGGTTTTGGGAATTTCAGTTTGGTGGTTGATGGTTTTCAGGCACTTTTGGAGTCTGCTTGATTTTGTTTTGTTGGATCTGGTTTTTCGGCCTCATCGATGAAGCGCTTTGGAGCCCTCATCCTCCTTTTCCTTGCTCTAATCTCTCCATCCTCTGCGCCTATCCAAGGCAGACTGGGTGTGGTGGTAATTAAGGGGTTTTGGGTGTGTGGTCCAGCAAATGGTGGCACTCCAAACATGAGTCTCTTTGATGATGGTTCAGAGCTCGTGTCAGATTCGTCTTCATCTCTGTGATGTTTATATATTGTATATTTTTTTGGGTGTTTCTTCCTTGTCCACCAGTGAAGGTCTCTTGTTTTTTTTTGTGGTGCTTGTTCTGTTTGTTTTCTATTTGGGATGACTCGAATTGTGTATTTGGTGGTCTACGATGGTGTTATTATTCATAGTGGTTTGATATAAATATGTGCTTATTTTTGGTGATGAGGTTGGTTTCGGTATGTTGTTTTCTATCGGGATGGTTTTGATGATGGTTAGATCGTGAGGCGATAGGCTTGAGGATTTGATGATGATCTCTTTTTTGAAAATTGAAAATATATATGTGTCATGGTGCACATTGTGATGTGGTGATGATGTCTCTCGTTTGAATTTTGAATCAGGGTGTATTTTGAAGGATTGTGGTGTGGTGTTGATGGTTATGGTTGATATTTTGAATTTTGAAATCTATCATGTGTTATAGACTTTCTATAGGTTCCCACTTTCCCTTAAAGTGTATTTTTCAATAAAATAAAAAAAATAGATTGTGGATAAGTATTTTATTAATATCCATCCAATGAATACATGTTTATCAAAAAGTAAAAATAAGTCGGTTCTATGGAACCAACTCCAATAGACTCCCACTTACACTAGAGCCAACTACTAACAATCTTTAGTCTGTTATCTCTCACCTGATATTCATGCTTCTGCTGAGATAGGCCTTTAGTCAAGGGGTCCTCCAAGTTCTCCTTCGTGGATACTTTTCTCACTAAAACGTCACCCCTTTGATATAAATCCCTCAAGAGGTGATACTTTTGAATCATTTTCTTTATATATTGATGTGAACTTTCTCTTTTTCAAGATCCATCACTAAATTATTATCACAATGCAATTTGATAGGGTCTTTAATTCTATGTACCCCATCAAGATCCTGGACAAAGTTACGAATCCATAAGGCTTCCTTGGCTGCATCATAAGTCACTATATACTCATACTCTACTGTAGATTCAGTGACAACTCGATGATTTGAATTCTTCCAGCTCATAGATCCTCCGTTGAGATAGAAAACATATCTTGATTGTGACTTTAGATCATTCTGATCTTTTTGAAAACTAGCATCATCATACCCTCTGATGAAAAGCTCCTCATCTCCTCCATACACTAGGAACATATCCTTAGTTCTTCTATAATACTAAAGTATAGTCTTAACAGCATTCTAATGTTATTCTCTTTGATCTTATTTATATATTCCTACCATGCTCAGTATATAGGCAACATCAAGTCTAGTACATAACATGATATACATGATGGATCCTATCGCTAAATCATATGGGATCTTACTCATTCTATCTTTCTCCTATTATTTCTGGGGACACATTTTCTTAGAAATATGTAAACCATGTGACAATGGAACCAATCCCCTCTTGGATTGTTCCATACTAAATATCTTTAGTATATGGTCAATATATGTACTTTTACTTAGTCCAAGTAGCCTCTTGGATCTATCACAAATGATCTAGATCCCTAGAATGGTTTCTTCACCTATGTCCTTTATGGAGAAGCACTTGTTCAACCAATCTTTAACTAACTGTATAACTGGTATGTCATTTACAATAAGTAATATGTCATCAAAATATACTACTAGGATAATGAATTCATTCCCATTAAAACTTTTTTAAACGCATGGCTCACATTCATTCTTAATGAATCCAAATTCCCCTACGGCTTCATTGAATTGAATATTCCATGACCTGGATGCTTTCTTTAATTCATAAATGGACCTACGTAACTTGAAAACCCTTTTGGAATCACTTGGTATCGCAAACCCTTCTAGTTGTGTCATATATACATCTTCATGAAGGTTACCATTAAGGAATGTAGTGTTGACATCTATCTTCAAAATCTCATAGTCATGGGAAGCTGCTACGGAAAGTATGATTATTATGGATTTAATCATGGAAACTAGAGAAAAGGTTTCATCATAGTCAATTCCTTGATGTTGTTTAAAACCTTTAGCCACAAGCCTTTCTTTATAGGTGCATACGTTACCTTCCATGTCTAGTTTCTTCTTGAATACCCATTTACACCCAATAGGCTTTACATCAACTGGTGTGTTGACTAGAACTCAAACTTGGTTCTGATACATGGAATCCATCTCAGAATTCATAGCTTTTGTCCATCTTTCATCTTTTTATCTCTCTACTTACTCCTTATAGGATAGAGTTTCATCATTTTCCAACAATAATGAGTCACCATCCTCGGTGACTAGAAAACCATATCTCTCTAGTTCCCTTACCTATCTTGATCACCTATACAGTACTTATGTTTTTGGAACTGCTTCTTCCATAGGGACTCATGGAAATTTTTTCAATACTAACTCCTATGTATCTTGAGCATCAACTTCATCAAAGTCAATCTTTCCCCCACTATCATTTTTTGAGGATATTCTCCCTATCAAAAAATATGGCTTATCTGAAAAAAAAAATTACTTTCTTGTCTGAGGGGTTTTATAGGTAGTATCCATTTTTTTTCTTGGGATACCCTATAAAGATACACCTCATGCTCTAAGGTTCTAGTTTGTTGCCTTATAAATCCTTAACAAACACCTCGCATCCCCATACACATGTATGCAAAAAAATGGGTTTCTTTTCACTCCATAACTCGAAGAGAATTCCATTTTCCACATTAGTTGGTACTCGGTTTAGTGTGTATGCCTCATTTTGTAATGCATATCCCCAAAAGGATAATGGAATATCTGCAGTTCCTCCTTTCACTAACACCATTCTACTGTGGTGTTTAAGGTGGAGTGAGTTGAGATAGAATCTCAAACTCCTGATGAAATTCTATGAACACTTGGTTAATATATTCTCCACCTCGATCCGATCAAATCTTCTTTATCTTATTACCAATATAATTCTCTTCTTTATTCTTTAATTCCTTGAATTTCTCAAAGGACTTGGACTTATACCTAATCAAGTAAATATAGCCATATCTACTCAATTCATCATTAAAAGTAAAGAATTAAGAATATCCACCTCTAGATTCTAATAGAAATAGTCTACACACATCAATGTGTACCAATCCTAGAATCTCTATAGCCCTTTCACCCTATCCATCAATTGGCAGTTTGGTCATTTTCACTTTTAAATAAGCATGACATCTAGAAGAGTCTAAATAACTATCATGACATATATTTGTCAAATGATTCTCATTTGCATGATTGTGATGGTGATGCCACAACTGGGTGTTATATGAGTCATGTGAACTTGATTCTTTTCAATTGACAACACTTGATTTTCATAATTTAATACATAAAGACCGTTATTTAAATGTGCCATACCATAACATATGTTGTCCTTATAAAATAAATGACTTTTATTTACAAACTTGAAAATAAAACCATATGTATCCAAAATTGATACAGAAATTATGTTTTTCATAACACTAGGTACCTAATAATAGCCATGTAAAATCAAAATCATTCTCATCAGAAATGTGAGGTGGTAGTCACCAGTGGAAAGAGAATCCATCCTTGCACCATGGGCAGCTCGCTGGTCCACCTGTCCTCTGGCAATTTTTTGGAATCTACTTGGTTCTTTAATTTGAATACATATTTGATCACCACAAGATTTATCTAATACTCAATGTGTAGAAATGTAAAGATTTCAGTTGATAATGGATGAACATTTGGATTCCCTTTACCTCTAGGTGTAGTTCCTCTTCCAGTGGCCTGACTTGCCACATGCAAAGCTTACTTCCTCCTTTTCCTTGCCCTACCTTTGGATCTTCTTCTTCTTAGTTAGATGGTGCTTGAGGGCTTCAGACTATTTATAATTATTATACCCCTTTTAATTATCCTTCCTCTTCCTATTCACTATAAGGACTATGGGTTTTTCATTCCCCATGTACTTATCCACTTGGTGAATTAAAGTAAGAAGTTCCGATTGATTTTTCTCATTATTGGTCATATTATAATTAACAATAAAACTAGAGAAGGTCTTGGTCAGTGATGATAGTATGATATTTTTATGTAACTCATATGAGAATTTAATCCCTAATATTTCCATACACTCAATGTAGCCAATAAGCTTGACTACATGTGCCTCAGCTGGCACAGACTCTCCAAGTATAGTGGTGAACAAAGCGTTGGAGATCTCATACCTCCCTTGTCTCACCTTCTCTTGATAGAAATCTCGAAGGTGAGACATCATGCTATAAGCATCTATTTCCCCGTGTTTCTTCAAGATATCATTGTTCATGGATGATAGCATGAGGAATTGAACATTTTTAGCATCATTCAGATGTTTCTTTTACAAAGAGACCCCATCATCACTTACCACATTTCTAGGAACAACTGGTAAAGGTTCTTACAGCACAGATAGTTTCCTTTCATGGTGAAGGATGGACTGAAGGCACTTTTTCCATTCCTGATAATTAGTGTCAGTGAGAAGTTTTCCTTCTTGATTTTGGATTGTAATGATATGTTTGATGTCATTCTTAATTTTATTTCTAAAAATAATATTTGATAGAGTTTTAGTACTTTATATAATAAAATTAAGACAAATAAATAAATAAATATTCATCAGTCTCCCACTATTTTATTTAAACCCAATAGCCCTAACCATTGGCTTTGTAATATCTTGTTTATTAGACATTCTTGCAGCAAGGATCCATATTTCCCTTTGCATTACCCCAAATTTGGCTGCTCAATCAATTTGAAAGGTTTTAGGTAGGCATTCTAAATTCTAACTGTATTAACTCACAGATCATTGATCTGTTGAGTGGACTCCCCAATCCCAAAATCCTTAATTTTGGATTTCCTCAACCTTTACCTCTCAGTTAAACTAAGTTCAACTTTACAAGTCAACCATAGATGTAAACTAAGTCAATTCAACCCAAAACCTCAAATTATAATTCTCTGGTAATTGAAAGCACCCCAACTTTGGTTGGTCAAGCACTTTAACTATGGTTCGATTATAAACGAAGTAATGGAAGGTTATACCGACTTAATATTTTATTGAGGGATTTTATTCTTTGTTCATAAATTTAAATTTATTATCTTTTCAAATTATTTTTAATATTAATTGGGATAATTTTTAGTGATTATCCATGTATTAGATAATATTTACTCATAAGTCGGTTAATTTTAGTTCCATCTTTCATGATTTTTAATTCATTAATTATATGATCATGAAAAAACATCCATAATGAATAACCATACAAATGATAAAAATAAAATAATGGGTATGATCATGAGCTTTTTCTAATGGTTAGTTTATCTAGAGGTTGATAAACTAGCCGCTGACCTAGGGTAGAAACACCTTGAACCGTTTAATTTTCAATTTTACAGCGTTCCACATGTCCACCTTTGTATCTCCTTGGATTGGTTTCACCTCGGCTCCTAAATTGAACTGCATCCACTAGATTGGGAGTTCCATCAATTACATATTATTTTACTCACATGTAGGTGAGGGGTAAAAGGGGTTTACATAAAAGAAACCATGGTCACACAAGACCTACATATTAATGAGGAGAGAAGGCATGCAGACCAACAATTTAATTTAATAATAAATTAAAATGAAACCAATCACATAGAAAGGTCTAGTCTAGCTCATGATCATCCACCTATATGAAATAAATTTACACATTTAATAAAACTAGCATTAAACTCTTTAATTGTTCTTATTTAAGATAAATCGTACTTGAATCGATTAATTATTATATTTAATTAATCAATCCTTTTATATTAATCCTTTTTATGAATTTCCTTGATATTATCATCCATTATAATTTTAAATAGATTATAATTCATTTAAATTTAACCTTATATGTAACTTGTACCTTGAAGGTAACCCAGTGAATACCCATCCAAACCTACCCAACATGTATTATACTTGTATACTATTTTACTCATGTGACATATGGAATACGCGAATTGTCATGTACTTTCATGATGTATACTTCAGAGATGATTACACAAATTATATGACTTTTTGGACATGTGTTATGCTTCAATGCACTTATATTAACAACATATAATACGAATTATACATGAAATGAAGATTTGAAAATTGTGAAAATATTAAAGTTTTAATTCTGAATAATTTGGTAAAGTACACAGTATGTAGATCTGATCTACACAGCATGTAATACCTTAACTATCTATCAGAATTATGCACCTAGGGACTCAATGTGTGAGGCGTAAATTAGAAATTTCAGAGTACATGGCATGTTCAGTGGGCCACACACCGTGTTGACTCTGTGTTACATGGTCACTGGTCAACTAAGTCGTGTATGGTATAGATGGCTTGGCCCTGGCCCAAAAGGGACTACATTCCATGTACAATGGGACACATGGTGTATAGTCTAGATTATTTTGTTCCATTATATCCTGGTCAACATGAGGTTTAAGAATTAACTACACCTTTGTTTCATAAATGCACACGTCTTGAGTAATTGTAGAACTACTCCTGATTCACTAAACACAACTACATGATGTGTATATCCAACTACATGGTGTGTAGATCTATGTTACCTATACATAATCCTTGTCACCTCTAGATGAGTTCCTTGATTTAATTTTAGTCATAAAATTTATCATTTCTATTATATCTATGAGAAATGATAGATGAAGAATAGATCTCGACATTCAGATTAAAAGGGAATGATTAAACTTGAATTGATAAACTAAATTATTAAAGTGTAAATCATCAATGAATTATTTAAATAATTATAAACAATAATATTCCCCCTTTGATACCACTTGTAGGTTCCAAGCATAGTGGAAGCACAATAGGGATGGTGACCAACTTTAATTTTTTCCATAATCGATCAATCCGAGATCAATACGACGATGAATGCCAGTATCCACAGAATTGAATCAAGGATTTAGAAAAATAATAATTTACCTCAGAACCAAGAGAGAGGAACAAAACATTTTTTATAATTAATTTAATTAAATAATAATTAACTCCAAGGTGATTCTTTCTTCATTGATGAGTTTAGCCATAGATCTACAGGTGTACCATCATTGCATTGTAGAGATCAAGGTTATATCTCCTCTAGTAGTGATCCATATGTGTTCCACATATCTCTAGGCATCGATGAAGGAATCTCTGGGTGCTAACATAGAAGATCCTTGCACTTGCGATGTTTGCCTTCGATCACCTTGAGAACCACTTCCAAAGCGTTTTCCTTGATCCGGTGGAGGAGGATCTCTCTTGTTCTTGAGATTGTTCTTGAAGAGGGATAAACTCTCTAGGTTTGAGATATTTTATCCTATTCCTTGTGCACAACACACTCATGCATCTCTTGGATAGCACTTGGCTAATAAGAGAATAATATAAATGGTTATTTAATTCACTAGGGAAATAATAAATAATTTTTAGAAGTTCTTTAATTATTTTATTAATCATAGATAAACCCCTATGTAAAATAATAACATAAACATTATTATTTCCTAACATGTTCTTAACTTGAGAGTTATAATTAAATATTATTTAATCAAATAATATTCAATATTATTATTTCTCACTAGACTATTAACTCATTCTACCAATCCTCCACCATATTTATTGAACCTTGAATAATGACTATTTATTTATTAAATAAATGTCACTACATTATTTTCTAGTAAACATATAAATATTATATTCTCTAAATAGAAAATATTTATTTATTAATTATCCCACCCAAAATATATTCTCTAGAATAACTAGTGTTGAAATAAATGAGATAAGCATCCATGAATAATTATTAAACCACAATCGAGAATAATATTTATTCAACTTGTAAAATAATAAATAATATATTATTTAACTAAGAAACTGGATACACTTAGTGTGTGACCCTCGAGGCCTCTTTCTCAGTGGAATTAGATACAGTAGCCAAAATTTTAAGGTTATCATCTAGCAACACGCCAAGGCACCCATAGAGAAAGAAGTTAATGTCGCAATGAAATGTCACCTCATATAAACGCTTACAGTGCAATATAATCTATTTTTCTTGATATCTCCAATCAAGCGGGTTTCATGCAAGTTCCATCAACCCATATGCTCAATTTCTAAATCTTTGAACTCTTAGAAATTGAACTTGCCTATAGCACACCATGACCATGGATTTATTTAGGCTATATCATTTCCATCAAAGGGTCTGAGATATCAACTTCCGTTATGGAATAGAAAGGAAAAATCCTTTCTCACATTATTCATTAATGCAGTATTACTTATGACTCACCCAACTTATCCTAACTCACCAAGAACATATATCATCATGGTTTTCATCAATAAATCTAAGTGAGTGAGTCATAATACTCATTAATAATAATATTAAATTATAAGTACCAATACACACATCAGTAGATAGCAACATCCAATGACACTTATAAATGTGTATTTCCTACTGGAAGGTCTTGTTCTCATAATATCCTACTGCATATTACTAAGGGAGTACACCATGAGAAGGTGAATCAAAGTCCTATGAGTCTCAATCCCTGATATAATGTATCATTTGTGTCCCCTAAAATGATATCATCTGGTTATAGAACATATATTCAAGAATAGTTTCATGGAAATTGTAGGTCCTCATCATAACAGGGATCCTCCTTGACCTTTTAGTGCTACAGATACTCTTAGGACATTATCACATACAATGTCATGTAGAAGAAAAAGCATCATGTGATAATGAGTTTATTAATATCCATCCAATGAATATATGTGTATCATGAAGTACAAAGAAGTTACTTCTAAGGCACCAAATCCAACAAGGATTCATATGTCTTGGCTAGAGGACATTCCAAATGGTATATGTATGACACCACACATAATTTTGATGGTGGTATGTCTTCGTATGGATATTTCAAAGGTTTTGGCCTAAATTTAATTTAATTGAAAATTTAATTGATATCACGTGATAGGGATTTTCCTCAAATTGATGTTGCAAGTGTTTTATGGACCATTTATAGGTGTTTGGTCATTGTTTTAGTGCACAGAGATCACCCAATGAGTTATTAAAAAATTATACCTAATTAAATTGAGTTTTAAATTAATTATAAATTATTAAAATGAGTTGAAAAATTAATTATGGGATGTTGTTCCTTGATTTTTTTATTTTAAAAGGTTGGGGACGAAGCCTCATTTTTATTAATAAATCAAAGCAAAGACCTCTTTAACTGGGTAGAGGGAGACCCATTACATAGCCCGAAGGCCCAGTGGGCATTTATCCCATTACATGACCCGTAGGCCCATTTTTTTGGCCCAAAGCCCATTCTGTGAATAGTACTGCTACAGTACCCGCGTTGCTACAGTACTGCACAGTACCTGCCGCTGCTACAGTGCTCTGCCGCCGCTACAGTGCCCTTTGTTGCTACAGTTCCACCGCTGCTACAGTACACTACAGTACTGCTACAGTACCTGCGCCCAATGGGATGTTGTTCCTTGAGTTAAGTGCCCAGGACATTGATGCAAGTTTGGAAGGGTCTCGATAAGGATTTTAAATCTCACTTTTTAAAAAAAATTATATTTATAAATGAGGATGGTGGTCCCTTGAGAATACCCTTAGGGAATAACACACTTTATTTATGGCATGTGATATGTGGTTTCTCCGCTGAAGGCGATCAAATTTTTTTTCAAAAATGAATTATTTAATTTAAATTTAATTTCTATGAATGAATTGAACAATGTTCCAAGGCCATGAGAGAACTTGTGCACTGGATTAATGCCTCAATCTTTGATAGTAGAGACATTATTTATAATTGTATAACTTGAGTTGAATGAACCATGAGTGGTGATACATTAATTAATTCAATAAACATAGATTCCCTTAGTGTTGGTTCCCCAGCTGCCTCCTTGTAAAGGAGAACTTTGGATTGGAAATGAGTATCTTGAGTAGGTTGTGATGAAACTATGAGATCCCTTAGAGCCATTAGTCTAGTAAAAAAATCATGGGGTGAGTTTTTAATCCCCCTTGAGAAGTGATAACCATATAGGGATTCCTTTGGTAATATTTGGATAGGTTTAGTGTGAGGACCGACCTAGGATGACTTGGTAAGGGGATGAGCTTGAGGCCATATCCCTTGTGTGATACCGACATGCGATTACCTATGAGGATAATGAGGCCATGTGATGTGATTGTGATAGAAGAACCCTTATGAGGTGTCATGGTAGATATGAGACCTAGGGGACCTTGTTGGGTTCTCCAATGATATATTGACCCCTGAGAGGGTGTGTATGGGAAATGAGTAGTGATGATTATGGGTGTCACCTTAGAACCTGGATCATTGATGAAACATGAGATGGTTTGGGTGGGATGAACTTCCCACCAAGATGTATTGTGATACATGAGGTTCCTTGGATATTCTCATTGTATCTGGTGATCATGCCTGATATCGGTTTGTAATGCCTTGAACATGCTTCTTGGATTCATTATTCTATCAGTTTATAATGTCTTGTACATTCTCCTTATATTCATTATGCTATAATTTTGGAATTCCTTGGATGAGTTCCTTGGATTCGTTTTTTTTTTTTGAATGACTTAGACACTTTTTAAGGATTTTGATTTCATATAATTTAGAATGACTTTGACACAATCTAATGATTCATATGTGATATGGTTTTGGATGACTTATTAATGGTTCATGGATTTGAATGTGATGTGGTTTAGAATTCCTTGAACACCATCCTTGGATTAGAATGTGATTTTATTTTTATTGACTAGGATATGCTCCTAGGAATTGGTTGTTAAGGATGTTATTAATGGATTTCACAGGACTTTCTCCTAGGAATCATCCATAGTCTTGATATTGGTTTTCTGATTACATGACATGCTCTGTGACATTTCAACATTGATCGAAGAAGGTTTGGATAGATCCTATGTTTCATTTTAAAACTTGAGGATCAATGGTAGTTGTTTATTTATGATTCCACACTATATTTATTTATCTTGATCTTATCACATCTGTACACCCTGAAATTACTAGTTATGTACGAGACCACATTGGTGGTCCCCTATTGAGTTATACTCATAGCCTTCTTGGGTGGCCATGAAACTTTAGTACCTGATTACACTTTACTGATCACAGGTTCGAGTTGGGAAGAGGCCCAATGTTGTAAGATCAAGTGGGATATCTAATATGGGATTGGATAATGGGATGAGGTCATACTTGGGGATGGCAGTAGATCTCATTGTATTTTATTCTTTTATTTATTTTTCATACGTAATTGGGATGATGAGTAATTAGTATTGTTGTATGTTAACATGACTGTGAGTCTGTATGAGTGTTTACTTTCACATTTACATTTATTTTTTATGGATATTTATATTGCTTCCACGTAATCTAATTATATTATGATGGATTAAATTTGGTTATTTCTATTTTATTTTGTGCAATCTAATATAGGGTTATAGTCTCCCTACAGTAACACCCTAGGCCCCCACTAATAGTTGATAGTCTATGGAGTACAGTGAGGGGCGCCTAAAGTCCCAGTGGTTCTCTGGTCCAAACACTGATGAGTGGTCTCGAGTTGGTGATGTAATAGTATGAGTCATTAATAATTATGTATGAGTATTTTTCTTTTATATATGAGTGATTGAATCTATATAATAGTGAATTCCTTTTTCATACGAGTCATTGATGCTACGTACTAGTGAATTCAAAAATTAGGAAATTTTCTCTCGAAAAAATAAGAAACTTTAACCTAAAAATATATATATATAAACTTTTTATGAACCTATTAAACACACTTATATCAATTCATTAGTAAAATAAATAGGGATTTTTTAATCATCAAAAATTTTAATTTAATTTGATTTATTGGAATAACATTAGTATATCCAACACGTACTTCATGTATGTTACTCAATAAAGAGTTTAGTGGGAGGGTTTTATCAGGTGGTCAAATAGATATGTGGAAGGAATTATATATATATGTAATGTGTTAAGAAAACCCTAGAAATTACTGAAGACATAAGGTTGATCTGACCATCTAACATATATGATATGTTAAAAAAGAACATATGTAGGGTTTTGTTATGTATTCTTAAAGATTTTAAGAATATAAAATGAATCATATAAAAGAAAATCTAAATTTTATAATTATTTCACGTTGGTTTCATAAATATATATATTGATACATATTTCATTGAATTAAATGATAATTGTTCTTTCAAAGTTTGACTTTGAGTTATCTCTAACTGATATTGATAATAGAGTATTACAGGTTATGAACAAATCTTAAAGTTAGTGTGAGTAAGATTCATGTATAGAGATATGGAATATACTCATGAGGGATGGTTGACACCCATAAAATGGGAATTGACAATTTTAGGATCTAGAAAATACCTAAAGAATAGGAATTATTTTCTATATAAAGTAAATATAGAAGTTTCATGGCTACATGGGAATTAGGAACCTGGGTTATACAAATCACATGACCCTAGGAAAATTATGTGATGGGCCTATTCACTTTTCATGATATGTTCATGATTATGTGAAGCCCCTCTGAAAAGTATTCCTGGTAATGTGAAGCCCTATCAGAGCACGTGATCCTCAAACCAGTTGGTGAGGGCTCTCCAAGTGCATCCATGAGACCTAGGTTTGATTCTGAACAGAGTAATAATTCTGGTATTATAGTAGTACTGTAGTAGTTGTTGTAGCAGGCACTGTAATAGGTACTATTGTAAGTACTGTAGCAGGCAATGTTTGGTATTGTAGCAGCCGGAACTATTCACCTTCAAGCCACCAGTTTGGTCCTGGAGTCCTTAAGGCCTTCGGGACACCTAGGTCTTCAGGTCAGTAAGGATTTAGGGCTACCTTAAGTCCTTTGGGCCACCTCAAAGCCTTTGGGATACCTGATGTGTAGATGAAAACAAGACAAATTCTACATGGAACAGGCTCCATAAGAGAATTCAAAGTAAGGAACTTTCACCAAAGTAGGGATAAAGGATTTGGAATAATGAATAGGTATTAAATTTTTCATCAGTATTAGTCTTATGTACCTATGAATAGGACAACTAGCTGAATATCCATGCAAAGTTGGAGATCTGATCATGATGCAGATGTTGGGGAGGGGAAGTTTCAAGTAGTCATAGTTTGTAATGAATTCCTTTAAGACCTTGCGGACATGTAATGTCACAAAGTCTATGGGCCATGTAAGGGTTCCCCTTCAACCCTTAAAATGTGTATTATTAAAAACAAATAAAAAATGAAGGTGAAGTCCTATCAGATATCCCGCTTGATCAGGCGAAGTCCCTAAAAATCATGTGATATATTGATCGACAGACTCCTGACAATCACCCAAGCCGTTTAAAAAATAAAAAGATGAAAATTTTGGAAGATTCATGTGAAGGAAGTTAAATTGATTTTCATGCGATGGTTAGATTCAATTCACGTAATTAGTTCATGGATCATTTGAAAGATTTTGGGATATTCTGACCTTGTCACGTAAAGACCACTATACATGTCACCTTTATCATCAAAAGGATTTCAGACATGTCTATTTGATCATGTGATTCCCTGATAGACAAGCGATGGGAAAACTCCATAGTATTTACAAAACAAAATCTGAAGAAAAGAAATATTAACCTTATGCAAAGAATAATTACACTATTTTTCATGAGAAGGGGTTATGTGCTTCACATGATAAGTTTATCGATCATGTGAAGGCCCTCTGATATGCTGGCTTAATCTTGTAAAGGGCTCTAGACACGCCATCTTGATCTCGTGAAGGGCCCTAGACATGTCAGCCTGATCTTGAGAAGGCCCTTTTACATGTCAATTTTATCATGTGAAATCCTTTTTAACAAGCCATGGGTTCAATAAATATGGTAATGATGGAGTGATCATGTGGCCATTATTTATCACGCAATGAAAAGATGACTTCATGGATGACTTGTGGCTGGATCATGTGAAACACATGATGTGACACTCCCTCCACCAAATCGAGCCCATATATATAATTTAGGTGTCATGTTAAGTGTTATAGATTTATGGAGGTGATACCTATAAATTACCCCCAACCTCAAAACTGAAAAAACGACACAGGGGCATAGAGGCAAGAGAGGAATTGCTAGAGTGGTGAATCATGTGACAGAAAGAGTCTTCCATGAGGTAATATTGGGGGAATGACTTAAGGTATTATGTGTAATGTGTATGTGCTTAACATGATCACTTTATTGATCACATTAAAGAACTATCGACATGATAGATGGATCACAAGAAATATTTTAAGTGTGTTGACTTGATCACACGAGGACTCGGTAGGATAATGCCTGATGAAAATTGAGGAATTTATGTGATAAAAGATGAAAATTTCAAAATATTCATGTGAATATGGATAGTCTAATTTTCATGTGGCCTGTTCATGTGCATCTCATGATCTTCTCATCAATATTGTGATGACCTTTGGACATGTAAGTTGGTTCGTGTGACAGTCTTCAGACATCTCAGCCAGATCACATGATAGCCCTTATCCATGTCATCTAGATCACACGATAGTCTTCAAATATGTCATCCAGATCACATGAAATCCCTCATGCATGTCGGAAAAATCATAAGGAGTGCTTTAGACATGCCATAAAAATCACAAGGTAGTCTTCAAACAAGTCATCTAGATTTTGCAACCGCCCGTAATCATGTCAGCCAGATCATGTGGTAGTCTTCAGACATGTCAGCCAGGCCATGCAAAAACCCTCATACATGTCATACAGATCATACGTAGTCCTTCAGAAATATCATTCAAATCATAAAAATTTCTTCAGACATGTCATCCAGATCATGCAAAGTCCTCCGGACATGTCATCCAGGTCACATGAAGCACCTTGCACATGTCAACTTCGATCATGAAAAGCACCTTGGACATGTCAACTTCAATCATGAAAATCACCTTTGAAATGTTATCATCAATCATGTAAAGAACCTTGTACATGTCATCCTTTCCAGATAGACATCCTCGGACATGTCAACCTTGTCTAGTAGGAATACTTGGGCATGCACCCTTGAACCGTGTAAACCCCTAACCATGGGTCTTGGGTCGAGCATTCCCCCTTCGTATGGTAAGTGTCCATAATGGGATAGGGACGGTAAATCATGAAACCTTTTGGGTATTATGGGATCCTCATTCCATCCAAGCATTCCCAGTCAACCACTCATGGTCCCCGCTATTTATCCATCAGATGATAAGGGTTGGATATCTTCTAATGGAAATCCACTTTAGTGTATGGATATCTTATGATGGGAATATACTACAGTGTATGTCCATGGTATTCTATTTACTCTAGTTCATAGAACCCTCCCCCTATGGGTCTATAATTAGTCTTCATCTTTCAGTGGATTTAGAAACTTACTGAACTATGAAAAATCTGATTTCTACTATAAGTATGATATGTATGATGCCTTCCAAATTCCCAAGATCAATGTCCAACACTCTATTAGGGCCTCCTTAGTGCATATGTCTCACATCCAAATGTAGTATTTCTAACAACATTTTACCCCTTGTTTCTCACATCAAGCATAAATCACATGATATTAGGGATTTTCAACGATTGTATCACTGGAACCATAAAATTCTAAAAATCAGTGAAAACACAGTGTGTAAGCCTCATTCTATGATATGATACAAATTCCTCCTTACATGGGAATGCAATTTGGTGTAGGTACCTAAGGCATTGTTATATTAATAAAATCTTAGGAAATATCCCTAATGAGTATTAATTATCTGTCCCCACCCATCAGTGGGTTGATGAAAAATTGAACTACGAAGAATCTGATTCTTGTTATAAGTGTAGGTTATGGGTGTTGGGGAAGCGTGTGATGGGTGGTGCCCAAATTTTTATTCATGATTTATGATCAATATGATATTTACACAATGATAAAATTCATGATCTATGGAATTGAGTCAAAGAATATAGAAAAGTAAAATCACGCCAGAACCAAGATAAGATCATCAAATATTATTTATAATCAATTTAATTAATTAAGAATTAACTAGATGAAATTATTTCTTAGTTGATGGATCTAGAAATAGATCTGTGTTTATCCATCATTACATTGAAGGAATCAAGTTCATATTCCCTCTAGCGGTGATCCACACTTGTTCCACAAAACTCTAGATGTCACCAAAGGAATCTCTAGGTGCTAGCATGACAGATCTGTTCGCTTGCTTCATCAGCCTTTGATCGCCAAGAGAATGGATTCCAAAGTGTTCTCCTTGATCTGGTGGAGGAAGATTGATCTCTGTTCTTGGGATCATTCTTGGAGAAGGGATCTCCCTAGGTCTTGATAGGATTCTCTATATCCATTGTGCACAACCAAGATAAAATGAATTGGCTCAAATATAAAATAAAAAAATTGAGTTTATATAGTCATAGGGTTAAAATAAAATAATTGGAAAAGTTCCATTTATTATTTATTTAATCCCTGTAGAACCCTATGTCAAATATTAATATTATTATTATTATTATTATTATTATTTATCGACATGGACTTAACTTGCAAATTAAATTAAATATTATTTAATCAAATAATATTCAATATTTATTATTTACCCCCAAACCATTAAACTTAGTCCACCATTCTTCCACATTATTTATCAGACCTTGAATAATTATTATTTATTTATTAAATAAATATCACTACATTATTCACCAATAAATAAATAAATATTATATTCACTAAATATTAAATAAATATTTATTAAATATTCCACTCACATTATATTCTCTCAAATAACTGGTGACGGAATATATATGATCAAGAAAACATGAATAATTATTAAACCACATGTGGGATAAATATATATTCAACTTGTTAAATAATTAATAATGATATATTATTTAACTGGGATTTTGGATACACTTAGTGTGTAACCCTCTAGGCCTCTTTCTTAGTGGCATTAGTCAAAGCAGCATAAAGTTCAAGGTTAGAATATAGCAACATGCCAAGGTTCCCATAGAGAATGAATTTGATGCTGAAATGACAAGTTACCTCGTATGAATCCTTACTATGTAATATAATACCTTTATTGTGATATATCTAATCAATAATCTTCCATGTCGGTGAAATCAACCAAAGTGTTCGATGCCTCTTTCTTTGATTTCCTGGAAAATGAACTTTCCTATCAAACAACATGGAAATGGATTTATTTAGGCTATATCATTTCCATAAAAGGTCCTGAGATATCAACTTCCATTAAAATAGAAGGGAAAAATCCTTTCTCTCATTATTCATTAATGAAATATTACTCGTGATGCACCCAACATATCCTATCTCGCCACAAACATATGTCATCATGGTTTCATCAATAAATTAAAGAACAAAACTCATAATATTCATTAATAATAGCATTAAAGTCTATGGATAAATACACACTTCCTCATATAGGAATATCCAATGACATATAGAAATGTGGATTTCATACTGGCGAGTCTCATTCTCATAATACCCTACTGGATATTACCAAGGGTGTGAACCATGGGAAGGTACCTCAAAGTCCTATGAGCCTCCACCCCTGATAGCTTATATAATTTGTGTCCCTCAAATGATATCATTCTACTATAGAATATATATTTAAGAATAGTGTCAAAGCACTTCTAGGTTCCCATCATAGTAGGGAATTACTATGACCTTTTAGTGTGATAGCTACTCTTGGGAAATTATCATATACTATGTTACACATAAGAATAATCATGATGTGATAATAATTTTATCAATATTCAAAAACTTTGAATACAGTTTATCATAAAGTACAAAGAAGTTGGTTCTAGGGCACTAACTCCAACAATAAGAAGGATATGTAAGACGTCTTCCTAAGGTCAAATCTTTGTACCCAATGCCTATGTTCCATCATATATGTCCTTATTACATGATATTAAACTACAAATTGTGGTCCTGATATACAACCTAAAACTATTTCAAATGAACTACATGGTTTTTGATTCATGTTCTCATAGGATGTGTAGGATGCCTCATAGAGGATCAATCCCATTCTCAAAACAAAAATTGTCTTCCTAGATGGTAGTGAACTCTATAGCGCCTAGTCATGTTGCTTTAAAAAACAAGAAGCTACCCATTTCTAAACAATAGAAAAAAATAGAGAGAACCTTTGATACATATATATGGAATCATTAATAGAACCCCATTTTTATGTAAAGATATTTAACACTCGATTATTTCATTAGGGTAACCATTATCATATCTAGATTTGGGATAGATTCATAAACATGCCTTAAATCTATAAGAGAGTCTTAGAGTAGGAAATAATTCCCCATAAAAGGGTTTGATAAGCCTGACCTCCCATTGTGTGGACCAATGCAAGTTCCTAAGTGTCATTGGGTTTGAAACCCCAAATGGATATATTCATTGGGAAAGCAGACCCAGATTCATTACATATGTGGGAACTGTTGGGTGTTTCTACAAATAAACCCTACCGATGTTACTGGTTGTGAAACTATACTGATCTCCTCATAATCAACCACCATACTAGAAGATATGGATGAAACATGCTTGCAGAGTACTTTTCTATGTTGAATTACCCTTGAAGTATACCACTTGGAGTGTCATATAGTATGTATTTGGTATACTAGGGATGAATAAATCATATAGGATTCCACACCACCTGATGTTAGAGAGATAACTAACATGAGAACCTTTATACTTTGATACCTTTCTTTCGCAAGCTTTGAGGCTTAGGTAATTATGGGGCAGTTGGGTATATTACTACTCATGTCATTGTTTGTAGCTCAACCAATATGAGATTTATCCTCTTGTATGATGAGTATGATATTTTATCCCTTGATTGAGATAGATTGAGGAGTGTTTGTCCACACCTAGACAGTACATGTTATCTCCTTATCTATTTAGATGAAGGGAATGTGATGTTTTCATCAATAAAGATGAATGAAATGTGATATATTAATTTAATTGGTTAGTCTATACTTAGAGAATAGAGAAATTATGAGTTGTCTATATGGGATTGATATACTTCACATTCCATGGTCACTTGATGTCTTAGACAAAGGGAACATATGAGAGTGAATGCTAGCATATGATGTAATTGGTGGGCATGGATATAGAGATACATGTGTTTTGGAGATCACATTGGACCCATTTATAGCTTGAGTAACATTGATTATTTTCTAGAGGCCACTCTTTGTTTACATTTATGGATCTAGAGATTCATATTATTTTCAATTCTACAAAGTCTTGTAGGGTCATACTTTGTGGTTGACTAAATGAGGACTGAGTTTGACTCAAAGAGATACTTTAAAAGTGTTTTATAGTTAACCCAAAAGAGTTTTAAATGGGTGTCACAATGTACTCTATATGATGTGATACACAATGAGTTTAATTATAGTTTTTAATAAGTATTTTGGAATATATCCAAGTGTATTGGATATGATTTTACAAGTTATTTTTTATTAAACAGTATTAGGTGAAATGACACAAAGTTTTTAGGATTTAGTGAAAGAGGGTGATTAAAGGATATATTCCCTAAAGCCTCTTCGAATGTGATGAATGAAGCTATATCATATTCAATGATAGGGAATGAAGTAAAGAATAAAATTTTATTTATTGATTCTTATTTTTCCAATCTTAGGGTATAATTAAAACATATTGTAAGGTGTTATTTTCATGAAATTGTAGACTACGATCTTATAACATCATAAGTCATATACGTAGTACACCCTATGATCGAGATGATAGTTTAATGTTAATATTTAATGTTTGGGTGAGATTTTCCACCTAAGATATCATTTAAGAGTCCTTACATAAAATCTAAAACAAGGGAGAAGCATTCATGAAAACATTGCATGAATCGATCATGGCATTTACTCATGAGTAAATACAAGCTCGCTTTAGGTTCATCCTTGAGGGATATTTATAAGAACCCTATTTCCATGAAGTTTTTTAAGTTATATATCCCAAGTCTTGGTCAAAGCCTCCCTTACCCAAAGCTCTCTTCTTCTACCATATTTTTATGACAAGGTTCTAGTATGTCATGGATGGTGGAGGATCTCACCTAAACACCAGGTGATTCAACATCCCATGGATACCTCTGATGGTGTGATATCTTTTGGATGCCACTTCTATGATCTTCATAAAATCCATATGAATATAGTTGAAGATGAAGTAGCAATGATTTTGGTGTAAAGTGAACATATATAGAATTTATTCATTTCCAGCACATTTGTTTTCATTTATATTGCATGGAGATCTAATATTGTGTTTTTTTTTATTGGTTTAACAAGTGTTATTAGGACCCTATGAAACCCAACAGAAAATATATGGCCTTCTTGAGCTTTATGAGGTGGTTGAATATTGATATTTAATCGATGCTTCTCAATGGCCAGTGTGGCCAATGTTTTTGTGAATATTCCTATCACTTGTTGGTTTTTTCTAATGCACTCCACATTAATAAGTCCAAGTTCCACATTTTCTTTAATAATGTGTAACCAGATTGCAATGTTATTCTTGCATGAATTTTATCTCAGAGTTTTCATGAGCTCAAATACACTCTTTTCATGTGGTCATTTGTACCCTTGTTATCACTAAATATCACCATAGGAATATTCACCTCTTAATAAAGATCCTAAAATTGTTGTTTTATATAAATTAATTGAGTACATGACTTTGGATAAATAATTTCGAGCATGGTCACTACCTATCGTAACAAAATTCTAGACATTAACTAAAATTTTATTCATATATTTTTCTTGAGATATAAAAGTATATATTTCTCTATGATTGATAGTAACCTAAGAGAAAGTGAGATTTGGCCACCATGGCTTCCTCATCCTCATTCAGTCATTTCAAATGATAGTATCTCCTTGACATCGAAGTGAAAATTCACATGCACTCTCTTATCTTGGCACAAAGGTAATTTGGTCGTGGTCATCACGGAATCTGTGAGGATGAGTGGTAACCCAAACCTGTTGTAATAGTAGATTCCCTAGACCCAACCATACAGTACTTTTGATTATCAAAACATGTGTCGAGTGAAATATTCATGATGTATTCTTACCATTATAGTTTATAAATTTATGTGTTCACTACTTAAATTGTAATGTTTATAGATTAGTTGTTGTATTAAAAGGTTATAATAGATCACAACCTATAATGAGAACCTTGAGATACTATGACATTAATATTAATATATGTCATATGGTCTAGATACATCATACTGAATGGAAACAGTTAATATCAGACTATTGGGTGTTGGGGGATCATAAACATTGAGACTTATTCTCATGAAGTTCACAGTTGGTGAACTCCAGTAAGTGAGATCATGGGGATAGACCTGCCAATTGGAACACCACATGTTTTGGGTTTCATTGGTTATTCCTATCTATGGACATGTGTATTGGTCTCCTGACTTGAGATCATTATCAATGTGTACCATTTGATTGCATATTTTGATGAAAGGTGAAAACAATGACAGTGAAGTCATGGAGAGGTAGTTTATGTTGGGTGAGTCATTGGTGGTATGGTATTGGTTGAATGGACAAGACAGAATTTATTGATTCCGAGATGAAGAAGTGATATCTCTGGTCTAGTTGATCTGGATGGTAGTACCTTTATTAAATCCAAGGTCATGGTAGTTGAAGGTAGGTTTTTTTAGTTAGATCAACAAATAATAAATCATGAAAGGGTGATGACACAAGTGTGTGTCCTTCTTTTTTAGATATCGTATGAAAAAGAGATGAAAGTACACAGTGTGTGTATGTAGGTTGGTTGTCATTACTATGACTTCTCTTTGTCTCTTTAGGGGCCATGATGGGTTGCTAGATTCTACTCTAGGTCTATGAATATTATTCACTACTATTGATATGAGGTATTATAGGGTCACACACAAAAGTTTTATCAAGATTATATCGTATTCCAATAAATAGGTATATGGGGCATGGTGGGCCCCACCATAGGTCAGAGAGTTGTCCAATATTTATTGATCACTGATAAAAAAACCATTATCTGAGTACTGAAAAATTAGATTTAATTTATTAATAAAAGTATTTATAAGTTTTTAAGTAAATACATGGGATAATATTATATGAAAGAATATTGTATTTAGTATTCAAGGTTCATTTAATATTCGTAGGAATTTCGAGTCAAGTTAATGACTTGGGTTTATCACATAATATATATATATATATATATTATATGTTACAAGTATGTGATAAAATATAAATAATATAAATTACATTTTTAGTTCATTGTGATTATTTATTTATTACTTATTTAGTGGATGCTAGATATATGGGGGCTAGGAACCCTAACTGGGTATTTTTCACATCCACTATATAAGTACACGAGGAGCTCATTTTCATGGACAAGGGGATTCATTTTCAAAAGGATTGAGAGATCCTCTCTCCTCATCCCATATACTTGAGATAGAAAGACATCGTTCAAGCAACCACTACAAGGATGTCATCATGGATCATAGGAACGGAGTCATGGTGATCGTCATGATGTTGAAGGAATCATCATAACTTCACTCTAGAACTCAGAATTTAATGATTGGTGTTCACACAGTTTCTTGAATCATATGTGGAAAATCTATAGGGGTTCATATATGGATCCTTCAAGAAATGGTTGTAGATGACAAGTTACAGTCGAACACACCATGAATCAAACAAGGTACATGTTTGTTTATTTATTTTGTGCTTATTAAATTTACATGATATCCTCAGACCTATATCAGATATCATATCATTGAAGATGGTAAAGTTACACTGCTTCAGTGATGAAAAGTTTAAAATTCTCAGCCCATTGGCTTCCACTACACACCACGGTACCTTCAATTGGTATCCGAATGACTGTGTGAATTTTCTGATCCAAATAAATATAAATTTCATTAAATTAAGTAGAGAGATTCAAATCGGTCCAAATAGAATAGACCACATGTCGATCCAATTCCAGATGACCAAGTTATGGTCATTTGAAGTTTTTGGTATAGATCTAAAAGTGGATATTGTGGGTTAAAATTAAATAGAAATATATTCATATATTTATTTTAGTTATTATTTTGAGGTTAATACTGATGAAAATTTAATTTCTAGTCAAGTTTCTATTGAAATCCAATGGTTGGAACCGTACCAGTCAGATCAATTTTTCCCTGATGAGGGATTGCTTCCCTCAAAAGCTTAAAAAAGAGTAACTAACAATGTTTGCTTCCTATGGAAGCATGAAATTTAAAAAAATAATATTAATAGTTTAATTAAAACTTAAAGGTTAAATTATTTACATTTTGACTTTGGGTGGAGCTTATTTTCCCTTAGGCATCCCTAGGAAGCCAATTATATTAAAAACTCAACAATTAAAACAAGAGGAAAATGGAGGAGCTTCCTTAGGAAGTTTGTCCACCTGACAAACCCTTCACACGCACCACCTCCTACTTCACTCGAGGCCAACCCCCTTTTCACTTCTTGTTCATGGAGACCATGGGTACGATACACCACCCTCCCACCCCATCCATTGCTCTCCCCATCGGGATGGTACCTATTGCGGATGAAGGTTGTTTGTGTGATTTACCCTTTGTCCCAGCAAAATCCAGATCCCACGTTGTAGCAGTGTTCTCCTATCAGTGCCACCTACCTACAGTGCAACCACTACCATCTCATACCTAGTGGACATCATGCTCAACCTCATCATGCAAAGATCCCACCAAATCGATTCTGAAAAAGTTCACCACAACAGGTCCAACCATTGTCACCTCCATGCAGGACGCTGTCACCGATCGCGGTCTCCCGATGACATCCCGG
This sequence comes from Viscum album, assembly GCA_963277665.1. NCBI lineage: Eukaryota > Viridiplantae > Streptophyta > Magnoliopsida > Santalales > Viscaceae > Viscum > Viscum album. The sequence continues at coordinate 40,960,396 of OY728163.1, forward strand.
ACCGCTCCTCGTCTGGCCATCATTATGCCACTGTGTTCCTCCCAGAACCAAAGCTAATCACATTCCTTATTACCTAAGGGATTCACCACTGACATGGCTGATCCACCAAGATTGACAGACCACCCACCCTGAATGTGTGGCCTCCGCTACACCCATTCATGCCACCACCGTCGTGACATATCCCTTTCAGGATCAAGGTAACCCTTTCCTCTCTCGATATGATGCCCAGATTAGATCCAAACAGGTCTGAACAACTTGAAATAGATTAAAACAGGTCTTCCCAACCTGGAACTGCCCTTCACGGGTTCTGCATGACCCGCAAAGCCCCTGGGTTGCTTCTGCCATGCCCAAAACGAGATTGCACGGGTTCTACTTGACCTGCTAAGGGATTGGGCAGTAATTTTGGGTCAATTTTAATTTAACCAAAAATTAATTTAGATAACTAATTTAATTTTAGTATTAAATTAAATTAAATTAATAAAATATTAATTTTTTATTTCAAAATAATAATGATTTAATTATTCAAAATGATTAATTTAATTTTTATGTTCAATTAAATTAATAGATTAATTTAATTTTAGAAGAGAAATTAAATTAATGTGTGGAATGATAAAACTAAATTATTTGAATGGTTAATTAATTTAATTTATATTTAAGCTCTCAACTTTAAATTTATTACAATTTAATTTTATCACGCAATTACTTTAAATACCTACTGGTTATGAGCAATTGACCAAACCCATGTATGTATGGTTAATTTTATTTACTTATTTATCATTGTGTGTGGTGTTTGTAATAAGTAGTTAATTTAAAATGGTATATGGATCATTAATCTTTAATTCAATTTGTATAAGGGTCAGCTCATCCAATTTATCAGTTGCATATTGTGATCCCAAGACCCCCTCGCATGTCTGCTAATATTCTTGTACATTTGATAATGACGTTGTAAGAGGCGGAACCCGCCAAGTCGAGGTGACCTAACGACGAGGTGTGGACCATTCCAAGATGATATGAAACCTCATATGAGACATGGGCACACTAGACCAAGGGGCGAGCTGCACCATGAGTCAAGCTTAGACTCAGGTATGATTCCCCTAGGTCATGGTTGGTCCATTAAGTTTAAATGGATTAACCAATATTAGATGCTCAAGAATAGTCAGGTAATTTATTTATTTTATGATCTATTTATTATTTTACGTATTTCATTATTTACTATGAGAACACATAACATAATAAATAGATAAAATGCATAAAAACGTGATTAATGTTTTTTTGTTAATGCTCAGTTGTGAGTGTGACAATATAGTATAAATAGATTAATATAAATGGCTTACATTTGTCAAAAAATATAAAACCCTCATAGAAATATTAAGTCGTAAATTCATTAATTATTTGAATTTGAACAAAACTGGGTGTACTGGGGCTCGTCATCCAATGTTGACGGTAGCTTCTAGTACTGGGGATTTCTTATGAGAGTGATGAGTTAACTTAACTGAAGTTGGAAATAAAGAACTAGTCAAAGTTAGTTTGCTGAAACTTTAAATGCAGGAATTAAGTAAATCATATTTATGATTTTAGAAGATGAGACTTCACTCAACAGATCAAGGAGTTGTGAGTTAATGCGGTTGGCTAGTAAAATGCCTACCTTGAACTCTCTGAAGAATCTGAACGCAGTGGAAATGTGTCTTCTAGGTGCGGCCCAACTTTTCTTTTTTTGTAATCAATGACCAATATGGGATCAATATGATGATGAACACTAGTATCCATGGATTAAAATCAAATATTTTGACAAAGAGAAGAAAAGCACCAGATCTGAGAAAGAGGATATTACACATAATTTTTATAATTAATTTATTAATTTCTAGAGAAATTAAAAACCAAGGTCTTTGGTACTTTCTTCATTGATGATCATTGATCGTCCAAAATGACCCTTCTAAATTGTATTCGTTTTGCTCGCGAGTGTCCAAAGTATAATCCATCTAGCGGTGATCCACACGTGCTTCAATTGTCTCTGAACAATGTCACGTGTTCTTCGGGTAAAAGCACGGAGAAGCGAATGTCTTATGTCGGTCATTCTTGATCACTCGTTATTCTGTATTGAAGAACTTATCTCATTCTTGAGAGGGAAAAATAACAAGAGTCGAGAGAGAAAATGTTTAGCTCAAAAATTATCAATTCACCGGGGGTTTTCACAATAGATGTATTTTCCTATTAATCAATGTGGGGTTTCAGTTACAATATTTAATTGCGAAACAATAATTAAATTCAATTATAATTATTAGAGAAAACCCATGCCACATAATAACAATAAAAACACCATTATTTTTGGTGCGCCAACCTGCATAAAATGAAACCATAAATGAAATCTCATTCCACGTAATGATAACAGTATTATTATTATTTCTTACACCAACTGGATAAATATTATTTACCAACTTGTAAATAATTAATTTATCAATGGACATAGTCTTGTTCCGTTCGAACTCCTCTTCCATTTATTGAACACCTGAATAAAATATTTTATTCTCTTAAATAAATATTTTTATTTACAAACTAGTAAATAAATATTTATTAAATGTTCAATATAATAAATAAATAAATTTTATTCACAATCTGGTGAATAAATATTTATTTAATTTATGCGATCATTTTAACTTGAATAAAATTATTCCTCGGTCTTGAGAATAATATTTATTCCATTAATTAAATTAAAATATAATTTAATCGAGACCACCAGAAACACTTAGTGTGTGACCCTCTAGGATTCTTTCTCATTGTCATTAGGAGGGATTACCTAAAGTCCAAGATTACTATCTAGTAACAGGTCAAGGCACCCAAGAGAGAGAACTTAAAGTCGCAGCTTTGACATCCACATACAAATGCTTAAATTTTAACATAATCCCTTTGTCACAATATCTCATCAACAAGGTTTAATGATAGTGTCATCAACCTATATGCTTGATATGTCATTCTTTGACTACCTAAAATAAACTCATCATTACACCATGACCATGGAATTTAGGGCAAAGGTTCTATTTCAATCAAAGGGTCGAGATATCAACTTCCATAAATGGAAGGTACAAATTCTTCCTCTACTTATGCATTAATAACATTTTATTCGTGATGCACCCAATGTACCCTACATCCCACCAACATATGGTGTGATGGTTTTCATAAGTAAATCAAAGTGCACGAGTCATGACACGTATTAATGATAATATTATAGTCTAAGGACCATTACACGTGATCTCATATAGGAATATCTGATGACACCAAAACATACAGAATTCCTACTGGCTGGTATGTTCTCATAATCTTTTGTCTTAGATATTACCAAGTGCAAACTTCATGAGAAGAAATCTCATATGCTTACGAGTACTCCCACCTGATGGTCTATATACTATGTGTCCCATTATAGTGTGGCGTCCAACTGTAGAACTATATTTAGAATATTTTCATAGTAATTTAAGGTTCTCATCATTGCAGGGAACTTTTATAACCTTATCAATATGAAAAATACTCTAGGAAATTATTAAATTATAGTCATACAAAATAATGAACAATATGTAATAATATTTTTTTCATTAAATATTCATGTAATCAAAGTAAAAATAGTTGGTTCTAGGACACCAACTCTAAAAAACTCCCACTTTGACTAGACCCAACTACCTACAACTTTCAATCCTCTAGAACTCACATGATGATCATGTTTTTGCTAAGTTAATGTTTTAGTCAGGGGGTCTGCCACATTGTCTTCCATGGAAATATTGCTCACTACAAATTCACCTATCTAAGAAAAATCCCTCAAGAGATGATACTTCCAAATTATGTTCTTCATCTACTGATGTGACCTTGGATCTTTTTCAAGAGCCACTGATATAGTATTATCACAATAGAGTGTGATGAGATATTTACTGATAGGTACCACATCCAACTCTTAGATGAATCTCTACATCCAAACTGCTTCTTTATCTGCCTCAGAAGCTATGATATACTCAGACTCTGTTGTAGAATGTACACCCGCACTCTTCGTTGAGCTCTTCCAGCTCACATCACCTCCATTCAAAGTGAATATGTATCTTGTTTGCAACTTCATTTCATCTTTATTAGTCTAGAAACTAGTATCTACATATCCTCTGATGACTAGTTCTTCATCTCCTCCATAAACCAGAAACATATCCTAAGTAAACCTTTGATACTTAAGGATAATCTTGACTGCCATCCAATAACGGTCACTTGGGTCAACTTGATATATACCTACTGCACTTAATGCATAGGATACATCTAGCCTAGTATATATCATGACATACATGACTAACCCAATCATTGATTCACATGGATTCCTTTCCATTATCTTTCTTTACTTGTGCACATGAGGACACATTTTCTTAAAAAAAGAATTCCATGTGATGTTTGCAACAATCCCCTCTTGGGTTGTTCCATACTAAATCTCTTCAGTATCTTATCAATGTATGTACTCTGACTTAGGCCTAGAAATCTCTTGGATCTATCGTGATGGATCTTTATCCCAATAATATATGTTGTCTCTCCCAAGTCTTTTATGGAGAAGCATTGATTCAACCATGTCTTAAAAAACTATTAGACTGGTATCTCATTTCCAATAAGCAATATGTCATCAATAGATATTGTTATGAAAACAGCTTCACTCCCAATAAACTATTTGTAGATACAAGGCTCACATTCATTCTTTATAAAACCAAATTCTGTTATGGCTTCATCAAAATGAATGTTCCATGGCCTGAATTCTTTCTTTAATCCATAAAGATATTTTTGCAACTTTAATATCTTGTTGGCATCATTTTGAGTCAAAATAACTTCAGGTTGTATCATGTAAACATCTTCCTAAAGGTTCCTATTAAGGAAGGATGTTTTGAAATCCATTTTCAAAATCTCATAGTCATGGTAAGATGCAATTCCCAGTAGAATTATGATGTATTTCAGCATTGCAACTAGTGAAAAAGTTTCATCATAGTCAATTCCTTGATGTTGTTTAAAACCTTTTGAAACCAGTCGCGCCTTATAGGTGCTGACTCGTCCTTCTATGTCCAGTTTATTCTTGAATACCCATTTTCAACCAAGAGGATTTACATCTATTGGAGGACCTACCAAAATCCAGACTTGGTTTTGGTACATGTAATCCATTTCAGAATTCATGGATTCTTACCACTTGGAAAAATATATGCCACTTACTACTTCCTTATATGTTATAGGATTATTATTATCAATGAATAATGAGTCACCATCCTCAATAACTAGAAAACCATACTATTCTGGTTCTATAATCTCTCTCATACTCCTATGCAGTTCTTGTGTCTTTGGAACAGATTCTTCTTCCATGGGGCTTTGTGGAATCTGCTCCTATACCAAATCTTGTGTACCTTGAGCCTTGAATTTATCGAAGTCTATCTCACTCCCACTATCTATTTTGGAGATTTGATCCCTCTCAAAGAATATTTCATGTATTTCCACTATAACCTTTTTGTCTGATGGGTCAATAGGTAGTATCCCCTTGTTTCTTTGGGGTATCCTATAAAGGTACACTTTGTGCCTCAGGGTATGAGTGTGTTACCTAAAGAGTCCTTAACAAACGCTTCACTTCCCCACACATGTAAATTCGATAACATGTATTTTCTCCCACTCCAAAGATCGTATGGAATGCCATTTATCAATTTAGTTAGTAGTTGGTTTAGCATGTGTATCTCTATTTGTAATGCATGTCCCCAAAAGGATAATGGAAGACTTGAATGACTTTTCATTGATCTCACCATGTCTAATAAATTACAGTTCCTCCTTTCACATACATCATTCCACTGAGGTGTGTAAGGAGGATTGAGTTGGGATAGGATCCCAAAATCCCGTAAGTAATCAATTAAGTCTTGATTAAGATATTATCCACCTTAGTCTGAGTGGAGTTTCTTAATCTTCTTACCAAGATGGTTCTCAAATTTATTATTGTATTATTTGAACTTATCAAAAGAATCCCACTTATACCTCATTAAGTATATATATCCATATCTACTAAAATCATTAGAAAAAGTTATAAAGTATGAGTATCCACCCCTTGCTTCAACTAAAAATGGTACACACACATCAGTATGAACCAATTAAAGAAAATCTTTGGCCCTTTCACCTTTCCCACTAAATGGGGATTTATTCATTTTTCCTTGTAATCATGTGTGACATACACCAAGTTGTTTTAGTTCAAAAGAATCTAAATATCCATCTTAATGTAACTTTGTCAAGCGTTTCTCATTTACATGACCTATATGAGGATGAAAAAGTTGGGTGTGGTATGATTCATGTGAAGTAACTTCATTATCGATTTTCATATGCAAAATACATAGATTCTTATTCTCTTGCATCTCATTTGATCTTCCTTTTCTTGTAATGTCATGAAGAATCTTTGGGATATAATCTTTTTTTATCCCTTTCCTTTTTTTCACCATAAGGACCAAAGGATTATTGCACTTTATATATTTATCTACTTGGAGAAGCAGGATAAGAAGATCTAGTAGAGACTTCTCAATGTTGTTCATATTAAAATTCATAAAAAAGCTGGAGAAGCTCTGAGGGAGTGATGTGAGAATGAGATCTGAACCCAGTTATTCTGAGAGTTTAAACCCTAGAACCTCCATGTGCTCAATGTATCCAATGAGCTTGACTATGTGAGGCCCAACTGGGGAACCCTCTCCAAGCTTACTCTGAAAGAGTTCCATGGAGATATCAAATCATTATTGTCTTACTCTCTCCTAGTAAAGACCACAGAGGTGATAAATCATGCTATAAGAATCCATGTTTTCATGAGACTTCATGAGTTTACTAGACATTGATGATAAAATAAAACATTGAATGTCAACTATGTCATTCATATGTTTCTCATAGACCAGGAACTCTTCATCACTCATGTCTTGGGAAGGTGGGTCAGGTAATGAGGACTTTAGCATGTAAGATTTCTGTTCATGGAATAGAATGACCTAAAGGTTTCTAAATCATTATTGGAAGTTACTGCCTATGGAGATGTTGTATCTATCCAGTATTGATCGTAGGGATAGTGTGGTGGATGAGCTTTTCATTTTTATTCTACAATTAAAGGAGCAGATAATTAGTACTTTCTTGATTACATTTTATGAGAAATAATAAATTAATTTTATTAAGTCTCCCACTATTTTATCGAGTCTCAATGGCCCTCACCATTAAACTCAGAATGTCTAGTTTCTAGGACATTATCATGACAAGGATTCGTATTACCCTTTAAATAACCCCAACAAGGGTTGGTCAAGATAATTTAAGGTATTTAGGTAGGCAGGTCTTTTCCAACTATGGGCTTTCAACTCTTTGATTCATTGAGTGGACTCCCCAATCCTAAAATCCTTACTTGGATTTCCTCAACACTTGCCTCCAAATTTACACTAAGTATAGCAAGGAATAATTCTCTTGATGTAAAATGGTTAATTCAACCCAAAAAAATCATAAGAGCTTCCTATATAAAAGTAAGTGTCCCAATAAGGGTTGGTCAAACACATAGTTTTATTGAGTCTTTCTCTGAATCAAGTAATAGAAGGCTTAATTTGACTTAATATTTTATTGATGGATTTTTATCTCTTATGCATAAATTTCCTTATTATATTTATCACATGATTTTTAATATTAAGTGGAAATTACTTAAGTGATTAACCATTTCTTGGTAATAATTACGCATAAGCCTGGTTTATTTTAGTTCCATCTTGCATGCTTGTTAATTCATTAATTATGTAGTCGCGACAATACATTCATAATAAAAAACCATGAAACTGACAGAAATAAAATAAAGGGCATGATCATGAGCTCTTCTAATGGTTATTTTATCTAGTGGTTAGTAAAGTAACCACTAACCTAGGAGAGAAACACCTTGAACCATTTATGGTTCATGTCTACAGCTTTCCACCTATCCACCTTTGTATCCCCTTAAATTGGTTTCACCTTGACTCCTTACTTGAATGACCTCCACAATCTTGGGAGCTCCATCCATTACATATGTTTTTTAACTTAGATGCAGGTGAGGGGTAAAAAGGGGGTTTACATAAAAGAAACCATGAGCATGCAGACCCTACATATTAATGAGGATAGATGGCATGCATTCCAACAATTTAATTTAAAATAAAATAAAAGGAAAAAAGCATATACAAAGTTCTACTATAGCTCATGATCATCAAAATACATGAAATGAATTACACATTTAATAAAACTATCATTCAATTATTTAATCATTCTTATATAGATAAATCTCCCTTGAATCCATTAATTGTTATCTTTAATTAATCAATCCTTTTATCTCAATCCTTTTCTAAATTTCCCTGATATTCTCATCCATAACCTTAGAGGTAACATGATGAACACCAATTTAAATCTGCATGATATGTAATTATAAACATTACACAAACATTAAAGTTTTGATTCAGTGTAATTTGGTAAAGTACACAACATATAGTTCCAACTACACGGTTTGTACTACCTTCACTATCTTATCCAAAGTACACGCCTAGGGACTCGGCATGTGAGTCGTACTTCAGAAATCTTGGAGTACATGGCATTTCTAGTGGGACAGACGTCATGTTGGCTACAGGTTACATGGTTACCGATCATCTTAGCTATGTATGGGATACATAGTTTTGAACTTGACCCGAAGGGACTATATGTCATGTCTAGTGGGCCATACGGCATGTAATCCAACTGGTCGTATTCCAGTCTATCCTAGTCGACATGTGGAGTAATAATTAACTACACCATGTGTCATTAATGCACACAACTTGAGTAATTACTAAATTAATTTTGATGCACTTAACACAACTACATGGTGTGTAATCTGGATTACACTGTGTGTATGGAATATTACACAGCATGTAACTCTGAGTAGACTGCGTGTACTGCCGTGTTACTTGGACAGAATTTTCGGCACCTCCTGATGAGATCCTCTATTTAATTTTAATCAAAAAAATATTTCTTTCTGTTAGATCTGTGAGAAATGAAAAGAGGAAGAACGGATCTCAAAATTTAGATTAAAAGAATGATTAAACATGAATTGAAAAACTAAATTATTAAAGAATAAATCATCAAAAAATTATTTAAATAAGTATAAATAACGATGTTCCTACTCTGATACCACTTGAAGGATCCGGACGTGGTAGAAGCATGGTTGTTGGGTAGGGCCCAACTTTTCTTTTTCTATAATCGATTATCAATCTGGGATTAATACGATGATGAACACCGGTATCCATGGATTAAAATCAAATATTTAGACAAAGATAAGAAAATCACTGGATCTGAGAAAGAGGATCTTGCACATCATGTTTATAATTAATTTATTAATTTACGAAGAAATTAAATACCTGGGTCTTTGGTACTTTCTTCGTTGATGGTCATTGATCATCCAGAATGACCCTTCTGGATTGTATTTGTTGTGCTCATGAGGATCCAAAGTAGAATCCCTCTAGCAGTGATCCACATGTGCTCTAATGGCCTCTGAACAACGCCACTCATTATCTGGGTTCTAGTGAGGCAAAGTGAATGTCTTGCATTAATCATTCTTGATCACTCATTCTCCAGTCTTGAAGAACTTCTCTCATTCTTGAGAGGGAGATATAAGAGGAGTCGAGAGATAAAATGTTTGGCTCAAAAATTCTCAATTCGCCGAGGTTTTTCACAATAGTCATACCTGCCTATTAATTTACATGGGGTTTCAGTTACAATATTTAATTGTGAAACATCAATTAAATGCAATTATAACTATTAGATAAAACCCATTCCACATAATAACAATAACAGGACCATTATTTATAGTGCACCAACTTGCATAAAATGAAATTATAAATGAAATCTCATTCTACATAATGATAATAGTATTATTATTATTTCTTACACCAACTATATAAACATTATTTACCAACTTGTAAATAACTAATTTATCAACGAACACAATATTGGTCCGTTCAAACTCCTCTACCATTTATTGAACACCCAAATAAAACATTTTATTCTATTAAATAAATATTTTTATTTACAAACTATTAAATAAATATTTATTAAATGTTCAATAAAATAAATAAATATTTTTTATTCACAATTTGGTGAATAAATATTTATTTAATTTATGTCATCATTTTAACTTGAATAAAATTATTCCTCGGTCTTGAGAATAATATTTATTCCATTAATTAAATTCAAATATAATTTAATCGAGACCACCCAAAACACTTAGTGTATAACCCTCTAGTATTCTTTTTCATTGGCATTAGATGGGATTTCCTAAAGTCCATGATTACTGTCTAGCAATGGGTCAAGGAACCCAAGAGAAATAACTTAAAGAAGCAATGATGACATCCACATATGAAAGCTCACAGTGTAACATAACCCCTTTGTCATAATATCTCATCAAGTAGGTTTCATGATAGTTTCATCAACCTATATGCTTGATACTTCATTCTTTGACTACCTGAAATAAACTCATCGTTGCACCGTGGACATAGAATTTAGGCAGATGGTTCTATTTCAATCAAAGGGCTGAGATATCAACTTCCATAAATGGAAGGGAAAAATCCTTCCTTGACTTATCCATTAATAACATGTCATTTGTGACACACCCAATGTACCCTACTTCCTGCCAATATATGGCATGATTGTTTTCATCAGTAAATCAAAGTGTATGAGTCGTGTCACATATTAATGATAATATTAAAGTATAAGGACCATTACATACACTCACATATAGGATTATCTGATGACACCAAAACATGTAGAATTCCTATTGGCGAGTCTGTTCTCATAATCTCTCATCTTGTAGATTACCAAGTGCGAAATTCATGAGAAGAATTCTCATCTTCTTATGAGTACTCACACCTAAGGGTTTGTATACTATGTGTCCCATCATAGTATGTCATCCAACCATAGAACTATATTTAGAATATTTTCATAGTACTTCATGGTTCTCAACATAGTGGGGAACTATTATGACCTTATCAATGCGACAAATACTCTAGGAAATTATTACGTGATAGTCATGCAGAATAAATAAAAATATGTAATAAGATGATTATCATTAAATATTCATGTAATCAAAGTACAAACAGTTGGTTCTAGGACACCAACTCTAACACTCCTCGAGTAGTGGTGTAACCAAATCTTGTAGACTATGAGGGGAGGCTCAAGGATCCTTTATACTATAATGCTCAAGTGACGGAGTATTCCAATTCTAGTAAAGAGGGTTTCTAGAGTTTGATAAAATAGTGGGATACATTTGATAATTTATTAATCAATAGTTTTTAATCGTTAGTCAAGATAAAGGTACCAATATGCTATTTTTTATTTTTGTAAAAAGTGAAAGGAAATATCAAAAGTAGAATGTGATAACTATTTGAAAAATTAAATGTCTTATCTAACATAAGTTTCCAGAAATTAGTATAGGCACTTACGCAAAATACTATGATATCATAAATTCAAGGTGTCGGTGTCCTCAATACCTGTTAATCCACCTCATGAAGCGAGGGTGTTAAAAAATGCTTATAGGAGACTTGTGTATGACGCATATGATGGTTATCTCATAATGTTATCATCAATGTTTTATTTGAGTTGTGGATACTACATCTGGACATGTATGAAATTACATGAAGTCTCATCTTCTAGAAGCTTACAAGGATAAAGTAAAGTGATATATGGATTGGTGATAATTATACTGGTTATGTGTAAATATTAAAGGAGGATCATGATCTTTCAATACATCCCATTCTAATTTCATTTTCACCCACTTACTCCAATTTAATTTAAGGTTACAAAATGAACAGGATGTAGTAAACACTTCATTACCTTCCAAGTAAGGTTATCCAAGAAATAAGAACTTAGAGAAAGATTCATCTTTTGTTCTTATGGATAACAAGTTGAAAGACAAGGTGAAAAGACCAAGGGAAAGAGTAGCGCTAAAGGAACCTTTGAAATTTCTTTCAAAGAAAAGAGGTTGGTTATGAAATAGGAGGTTATTTTTTTTGCATGTCATGAAATAAATCTATGAAATTTTAAATGCAATGAACTAAATTAAAGATTCAAGTAATTGATTCTTCTTTAGTGTATATTAATCATTATTTGTAATATTTATGTTGTAATTATTGGGTATTAAATACAATATGTCTTTCACATATGTTTATTCAAATACAGTAAAAAAGTCAGTATATAAATATTACAAAAGTTAAGGTGTTTTCTCCAAGCTGCTGAAAATAGTGCTTCCTAAGTCAGCAGTGAGAAGCACATGACATAAAATTCTAAATTTTAATGATTCTATATGAACTATTGTTAATAATTTCTAAAACATTTATCTCACGTGTCTATTGGACAGAAGGATACATAATTCCAAGTTTTGGAATGAATTTTTTTTGTGGTTTTTATACTCAACCAATATTTTAGTAGTGCTTGAATCATAGGCAATACCTGATGAATATAAAAATGTAAGACTTATATACCCAGATGTGGAAATATAATACTTTTTCAAGAAAAAATATGTATTTTTCAAGGATGTACCTAGTATGGTTTTAGACTATTTGGATTCAAGGACCATAGGTATTATAAAAATACTAATATACTTATTTTTGGATAAAGAAACCTTTAAAAATCAAGGTATGTCAAAAAAATCAGAATTAGTTCTGCTAGAGAGCTTGATCTATTCCAGGGGTAAGATAGTGGTAAGTATACTTCATAAGATTCCTTTAAGTATTTTAAGAAATATAAAAGTAAAAGTATTATATAGGCATGGAAATAAGATATTAGTCTCTTTGTGCTGATGTGTTGAAGAATATATTGACCAAGAACTCATCGATCAATATAATGTAGCGTGAAACAATTCATAAACACACATCACCTTATCCACATCATGACATTGATGTAATTAAGGAGGATCGATGATGAGTATTAAATGTTAACATTGATCAATAAAATTTAGTGTGGAGAAATCAGTAAATATAAATTTCCTTATACACATCAGAGTCATGACGTAAATGAAAGTAACATCAATGTTAAAGCTAATACATTATAAATACTTCCATTTTTCAAGAAATGCATCACAATTAATAGTGTTATCCCTTAAAAACATTCCAAATGTAATGAAAATGGATATCATATGAGTTATAGTATGATATAAATTTATTATGGAATAAGAACATTGTATTTGGATGCAAAGAGTTCATTAAAAAAAACAAACTTACATCAAGAAAAACACAATGCACATCTCAGTTAATATCCTAAAGTTTATATTGGAAATTGTTTAAATCCCTATCATAGAATAGTTATAGTCAAGTTCTTGAATATATTTCTATAAAAGGGTGCACATATCAATTCGAGATAGTGGTCGAAAGATTGACTTTGGTTGAGTCAATTCTTAGGATGCACAAATAGTTGTCATAGGAACGAGTTCCACTAAAGGTGTGGAAAAATATTGTTCCTAAGACACATACTATTTTGGATGGTTAAAACCACAAGATGGTTTTATTTTCACCATAGCTGGTGATACATTATTCCTTGAGAATAATAATTCCTAAAAGTGTTATATATAAATTACCTAAGAACAACAAGATCAATTAAAATTTAATAATGTATTACATGTATTAAAGTATAGGGTTATCATCTTTTTGAATATTTTGGTTGGTATTCAAGTGTAATTATACATGGATGGTACAAGAATGGTACCAATAAGACTCTATTGGTAATACCAACTTGTTATTCCTAAATCTATTATAATTTTACTTGTCATAGCTAATTTACATGTTCATTTTATTTTGCATTGGATGTCAATACCATCTTTCATGGAATATGTTTATATGATGCAATCAGAAAGGGTTGGTGAAATCATAGAATGCAAATAAAGGGCGCAGGTTATAGAAATCTAGTTCATGATTAAAATAAGAAAAAGGATCATAGAATATTCATTTGGAATGAATATTTGTCATGTGTCTACCAGAGGTTAGTGGGAGCGTCATAGTTTTCTCATTAAAATATATTTGGTAGCATATGGAAAACAGTTATTGGTCTTGCAGTTAGCTAAGACCAGCATGAAATTATCTCTCTAGAGACTTAAAGTGGAATCCTAACTTATAGGAAATGGGATATAGTGAGGTATATCCAATGGTTACTTAGAACTAGTCAATTTTATATATACTGACAAGGAATTAAAAATACAAGTTGGAATATTTTGAGAGAGAATTGTTACCAATGTCACATGACATAAATCTCTCCAAGAAGACATGTATGAAACATAATAAGAGATTAATGTGGTAAGTTGAATTCCATACACTTCAACGATGGATCAATCACACATGTCATGTTATGTAAAAGAAATGATATTTCCAATGTATACTTTATGGTAGACAATTATTAGTTACATCTAGGAGAACTGTATGGGATGCAGTCAAAACTATCTAATTATACAAGAGAAAGTAAAAATGATATATACCTGGTATGTAGAGAGGAAGGTATAGTAGTTTTGAGGGGAAATAAACTAGTATTACTTGGATAAACATGATATAACATCATAGCCAGGCTAATGTGATGAGTGAGACAAGCTCATATAAGCCAATGGTATCCATATCTACAAATACAGAGTGCATTTCTGCTTCAGTGGTAGCTATAGAAGAAATATAGAATATGCAATTATTTTTTCTAGTTTTTTGAATTTTATCATGTAAGTAAAGTTTTATCGTAATATAAATAATGATAATTCTTATACTAGTACTATCACAAACCATCCTAGTGGGGCCTGTGGTGCGACTCCCCAAACCCACCTCCAATAGGCTAGGGCTGGTAACTAGGACCAAGTAATCATATTACAAACATGAGAGGCATTTCCTATGTAACTATACCCACACACACACTTCTCCAAGCCCAAAAAATGTTTAAATGTAAAAACCACTAAGTAATCAATGCATGAACACAACCATATCCCACAACTAGAGTACAATAGGAAGTGAAGTAAAGTAAATAGGTCCAAATACAATCCCACCATAAAGAAGTATGTAACACAAGTCTGAACTATAAGTAAAAGGTAATGGGACTACTATTTAAAATCCAAAATAACACACTTCAGTCTCTCTAGTCTCACTAAGCACTGTCTGATCCCAGTTTTCCTAGGACTCTGTC
The DNA here is from genome assembly GCA_963277665.1 of Viscum album. NCBI lineage: Eukaryota > Viridiplantae > Streptophyta > Magnoliopsida > Santalales > Viscaceae > Viscum > Viscum album. The sequence goes on from OY728163.1 coordinate 40,975,564, forward strand.
AAAAGGTTGATCATCTCCACAAGACATGACACGTGCGGGAAAATCCTGTATAGGGGTGAGTATAACAATACTCAGTAGGACACCCTGAAACCACAAAGAAATATAAAAAAGGAAAGTACAGTCAAATCTACACCGGTATATGTCTAAAACACATATAAAAAGAATATTCGAGTATACTCAAACCAAGACACATAGTCTAGAGGTATGTCACAACCACTGTATACTATCCCTAGGAATTCTAGTTTGAATATTCCATGAAGCAATCATATGGGATAACACACTCCTAAGTCTAGTAGCACTGATTATGTCCATCCAAGAGGTACTGCTCATTAGGTTCCATCATCAGAGAGATTTGATAATAGATCTAAAGAGAATATGATACAAGAGATGAGGATCATAGCTAGGGCCATGGGGTGATTCCAACAACTCCATCTGAATTAACCTGCTAAGTAGAGGATCGACGCCTAGTAGGATTGGTCATTTAAATACCAAGGACTCAAATTAGGGCACAAAGGTAAATAGAGGATTCCACATTGGGCCTCTTGGAGGATTCCAACAACTCTATCCAGGAAGTCTTGCTGAAGGAATCGTAGTCCTATGAGTAAGAAACGATACTATACCTACCTTCAGGGAACAGATAAGGGGAACAAACCTTAATGAAACATGTCCATGATACTGAGAAAAAGGAATCTAAACCATTTAAGAAAGAGTACACAACATGTAGAGGGGTTACATGTCGTTTCCCTTGACCCCGGGTTCTACCCGTGTAAACGGACCGTGTCATCAAACCGTGTCCATATAGTAGTACACACCATGTAGAGATCCTGTGTACTCTACCCATGTGTATGTTCATGGATCCAACCCATGTACATCTTCTCGTGTACCAGTATATGGATTATCCCATGTCCTTGGTCCAGGTTGTGTCTATGTGGGGGAGTACACGCCGTATAGGCTTTCCATTTAGTCTACCCCATGCCCGTGTACTTCCCAAGTACACGTTGAAGTCACACGGATGGGACCACACAATATGTAGGCCTAGACACACATCATGTGATAACTTATTCTTATCCAAAACCCTAGACACTACTAAGGGGGCCCCACACACCATGTAATCCCAGATTACATGACATGTTCTATGATATTTTCTAGAAATCTCGTTCTTCCTCCACACATCTTGGACAATGATCTAGACTTTGATCTGGCAGTAACCTTACCATGAAACTAAAGAACCAAGATCTTTGATTCATACCATCACCATATCAACATGTTTCATCTTTGTATCTTCTCGCAAAAAAAATCAAATCGTTTTTCTTTTCATCGCACAAAATAATGTGAATTTGGTGATCCACCATCGTCCGAATCACTCCATCTCTGTCATCACACCTCCATCATGCTATGTCGATCCCATATATGTGATATCATATCATTATGCCAAGAATTGGGTGCACAACATTTGGTTGATCGGGATGTGTCGAGTCGCAGACCAGGCGAAGAACACCCACGATGAACGATGAATTGGGGGAGAAAAGCACAAGAACCAAAGAGAGGAAAGAACCTTGATCAATGTTTGTATTGATCTAATTACATCACCATTATAATGACAATTGAATAAAACAAAATAACACAATTATTAATCCCCCGTCAAAACCCCACAAATATAATCCCAATCCGAAATATGCACGATTCGTGAATCAATCCTTTTTTCAACTGATTCACGTTTGTCCTAGGTATAAATAATGGGGAAGAAAATAAAAATTGAAACACATTACCTACCTTGATTCGGTTTGATATCTGATGAAGAATGATTTTCATCATCATCATTGGCAAGATTCGTCGAATTGGTTGTGCACTGATCATCGATCCATGATATGTCACCATTTGTCTTAGAGAATTCTCTAAAGCTCTCTCCAATGGTCCTCCTGAATCTAAAGGGTTATGCGGCTAACCCTATATTTCTTTAAAAAATATCTATTTAAAGATCCACCCATTGTTGCATCAATGATTTAAAATAAAAAAAATCACTTAATTTTTTTATTCATTCCTATGCCCGCGATGAATTTTCCACAAACAGCCCATGCCAATTAATGTTAAGTCACGCTTAGGGTAAAACTATCATTCTAAACTCAACAGTTCCCTTTTATTTCTAATTTGGGAACCCTTTTAAAAGTTATTACACTTTTTTATGAAAACTGTGTGTGCATGCTACTTAATATTTTAATATTTTTCAAACATTTAATCTGGGCACATCGGGCCCTGGGATTGCACATCATCTTAGCACATGGTCTCAAAATTAATCCATATAATATACAAAAATAATACATAGAAAATTTGAGGCATTAAATTCTTCCCACATTGGGGCTTTACGTCCCCAAAAATCCAAAACAAAGGCTACTAAAAAAGATGTGGGTACTGAGCACAAATCTAAGCCTCCTGCTCCCATGTGTTGTCCTGAAGATTCTCATGCTGATTCCAGACACGAACCAAAGGAATTGATCACCTATGAATGATTCTCCCAACTATGACCAAATTTCAACATGCAATATCACTAGATGTCTTACAGAACCTAAATGGTCTGCTCATTCTAGCTGCCAGTTTGTGGGTGGAACACTATGCTCAAGTGTAATTGAGTCCCAAATGCCTCATGTAATCCTTTATATAATCTGGATGTAAAACATGCATCATGATGAGAAACAATTGTCGATGGGACTCTATGGAGTCAAACTATATCCTGGACGTAGAGGCATCCTAATCTCTCTACTGAACTATGTTCTTAGATGGCTAGGAAGTGGGCCAACTTGGTGGGTCAGTCAATGATCACCCAGATGGAATCATGTCCCCTGGACGTATGTGGTAAGATCATCATGAAGTCTATAGATATCCAATCCCACTTCTAGTTTGGAACCTAAAGGGTTTAAGCTAAACCCATGGGAACTTGGTGCTCATCCTTCACTTGCTGACAAGTAAGTCATCGAGAGACAAACTTTACAACTCCTTTCTTCACCCCTAACCACCAAAACTGGCATCGGAGGTCCTAATACATCTTTTCCACACCTATATGTACCACCAAAGTGGATTTATGAAACTCCCTAATAACATCATCCTACAGTATCACTGGTACCATTGTACGTCCTCTAAAAAGAATGGTGTGCTCTTCACCTTTCGAAAATCCATCAGGAGCATGCCATGTGGATATCTAAGCACGTAGGGTCTCATAGTTGGTATCCCCAAGTTGTGCCTCCTTGACTCACTATAAGAGTGGAGGGGTAACAACCATCAAATCTAGGGAAGTTTCTCCATCTCCATCCATAAAGGATAACTGCAACGAGACTAAATTCTCTCACTCCTCATTCAAAAACTGCAAACTAGATCTCCTACTGAGAGCATCTACCACGACATTCCCCTTCCCAGGAGTATAGAAAATTTTGAAGTCATAATCCCAGAGGAACGCTATCCATATCCTCTGTTTCAAGTTAATATCATTATGATAGAAGATATACTTGATAATCTTATGATCAGAGTAGATGATAAACTTCTCTCCCATTAGGTAGTGTCCCCACATCTTTAAAGCGAAGACTACCGCTGCTAAATTAGGATCACGGGTCGCGTAGTTCTGCTCATGTGGTCTCAACTAGCATGAACCATAGGAAATCATCACTCACCTATGAATCATAACACAATCAATCCTAGTTATTTATGCATTGTAGAACACCACATATGTGACACCTTCCTCCGACAATCTCAAGATAGGAGCACTTTTCAAACTATGCATCAACTACTGAAAAGATTTTTGGCACCTTTCTAACTACACAGAAGGAAACCCTTTTGAGCCAAAGCTGTCAGGGGTACTAATATCCTGGATAATTTAAGTATGAATATCTGGTAATATCCTTACAACCCAAGAAAGCCCTGCACTTCTATCATTCTCTTAGGTAGCTCCCATGCTAACACTGCCTCAACCTTGGTCGGGTCCATTGCCACTCCATACATTGAGATAACGCATCCCAGAAAGTGGATCATATGAATCTATAACTGGAAACTTGTGAGATTTCTATAAATCTAGTGCTCTCAGAGTACGTACAGAACTATCCTTAAGTGTATCATGTGCTCCTCCTCAGATGCTGAGTACACAAGGATATAATTGATGAAGACTAACACGAACCTGTCTAAGTAAGGATGAAAGATCTGGTTCATGAGTCTTGTGAACACTGTTAGGGTGTTCTTCATGCCAAAATGGCATCACCAAGTACTCATAATGACCGTAATGGAATCTGAATGTCGTATTTGGTATATCTTCATCCTGTACTTACAGCTGGTGATAGCCTGATTTGAGGTCAACCTTCAAGAAACATCGGGCCCCTCTCAATTTATCAAATAGGTCATCAATCCTTGGTATTGGATACTTGTTCCTCATAGTCACCTGGTTCAAGAACCGGTAGTCCACACATGACCTCAAGATTCTGTCTGCCTTCTTGGAAAACAAAATTGGGGCTCCCCGGGGTGAAACGCTAGGTCTCATAAGCCCTTCCTTTGCAAGTCCTCCAACTGTACTCCCATATGGTGAAACTCTACAGGATCTATCTGATATGCTGATGAAGATATCGATGATATCCCAAGGTGTAGACCAATGTACAAGTATATCTCTCATGGGGGAGGTAAATTTGGAACATCTTTAGGAAAGAAGTCCTTGTACTCCGCCACCATTGCAGAAAACTAGAAAATCAAAAAATTCACTACATCAAGGGTTAAGGTATCCAAATGATGAGTAATTGGATGCAACCTCCTATGCATGAGTCCATCCTATGCTGGTTGTATTTTCTTTTCACCAGTAAAGGAAAAACTCATTTCATCGTTGTAGACATACCACACCCTTCGCCTAAAACAATCAATTTGGGAATAGACTATAGAAAACCAATCCATACCAAGAATGGAGTTTTAAAGCCTCGATACTAATACCAAGATATCACAACCAAAACTCTCACCTTCAAGGGTCAAGTTAGAATACCAGCAGAAGTGTGTGATCATTGAGTCTTCTCCAGTATGAGTCTCCAAATGTCAGGGTCGAGGCAATGGTTCATCCAAAATCTCTAATTATTGAACAAGATATGTGGAAAGAAAGTAATGACTATAAAATGTGTTTATTAGTACTAAATATAACATAGAAAATATATAGATCACACCTTGAATCATTCTTGGAGCCTCTGGGTTATAAGCCTCAACCGCCTACAGTAGTCCCCGCCCCTATCCTCCAGCTCCCTGAGCCTGGTGCGGACCACCTGGGGGTGGTGGTTATAACATGTCAAAAAAAAGACCACCCCTCACTACTCTCTCATCTCCTCTGTCACATCTTCCTCCCTATAGACCAACCATATCTTACTATTTCCTCTACCTAGACAACCCATCTATGGTTTCTCTGTCAGCTATACGACAGGTCATACAATCTCAGGCGAGATGTACCCTACTATTAGATGAGTAACACTGCTTCTCTCTGGGATGAATGGACCCACCTTGTGAGCCCTGATCTATAGTTCCTCTATATTGATGCCTCCTCTTGAAATGTCTTACACATCCAGGTCTCTGAGACTGACGTTGGACCCCTGCTATCAAGGTCTCTTCTCTTGTTTTTCCACTGCCGACAGTCATTGGATGTATCTTCCCAACCAAGAAAATTTTGACCACCAAAGATTTCTCAAGTACCCCATCATAAGTAGGAATTCATAGAGGGATAACATTGGATCAGATGTCTTTATGCATATCTCTCTATAAGGTTTAAGCTCTAAAGTACTGATTGTATACCATATCCATCAGGTACCTGGAAAGTTTGGTATGCCTCAATGAATATTCAGATACCGACATGTCGTCCTACCAAAGTTGTATAAGCTTCTATATATGCATAACCCTTAGCTTATAAGGTGAGAAGTCCTCTATGAAAAGATTCCCAAACTCTAACCATGAAAGATATGCCTTGTCATAAGACCAAGTAACTAAACCCCATCATCGCCCTATTGAGAGGTGAAGAAGGCTCGCCACCAAGACCATCATCTGATTAGCTGGTGTCCTAACTAGATAGAAAACTTGGGTCACTACCTCAAGCTAGTACTCATCCGCATATGGTTCGAGCTCACCTCAAAACCTAAGGTTTATATTCCACTGAAACTTATGAAGTGCGCTCATCCTGAGCTCCTCATCTGCTAGTACTACGGGTGCCGCATGCTACTCTATAAGTGGCGATATGGATGGTGCACCACCTTGAGGTAACATCTTGAGAACTAGTCCCTTTATCAAAGCCTCTTCACTGAGGGGGGTCATCCTTGTGATCAAGCTACTAAATCCTAGCTGGTATACATTGCGGAGGTATCCTGAAACAAACAAGATGTACCACGATAAATGAGTATATCTAGAGATCTAAATCAAGAAGGACATGGAACCAAAACTCAGTCCTATATAATGCATGTACCATTTTTTCCCCTACAATCAGTGTTCTCATGTACTGAGTCAAAAGGTAGGTGATCAGAGTCCTGGTGTATGGACATGTTGATCGTTGCACCAACACTGAAATCCCTGGCCTGAAAGTTAAACTTGAAACACTTAACAATGTTTCCTAAACCCAATATCACAGACTCTCAGTCCTAAAGTAAAACAAACTCCTCTCTAATACCAATTTGTCATGACCAGTCCTAGTGGGGCCCATGCCGCGACTCCCCAAGCCCACCACCAATAGGTCAGGGGCTGGTGACTTGCACCGAGTAGGCATATTACTAACATGGTAGGAATTTCCTATGTACCTGTACACACACACACATATCCAAGCCCAAAAAATGTTGAAATGTAAAAACTACTACGTAAGCAATGAATGTACACTACTATATCCCATAACCAGAGTATTACAAGAAGTAAAGTAAAGTAAATAGGTCCAAATACAATCCCACAAAAAAGAAGTATGTAACACGAGCCTAACCTATAAGTAAAAGTTACTGGGACTACTATCTAAAAGCTATAGGAACACACCTCAGTCTCTCTAGTCTCACTAAGCACCGTCTAGTCTTGGTCTTCCTAGGAATCCATCAAAAGGTCGACCGTCTGTACAGGACACCCCAAAACCATAAAACAATATAAAAAAGGAAATTGTCGTCAGATCTACATAGTTATATGTCTATAACACATATAACAAGAATATATAGGTATAATCAAACCAAGACACATAGCCTAGAGGTAAGTCACAACCATTGTATACTAGCCCTAGGAATTATAGATTGAAGATTCTATGAAACACTCATCCTGGAGAACACACTCCTGAGTCTGATAGCACTAATGACATCCATCTGAGAGGTATTTCTCATCAGGTACTATCATGAGAGAGATGCATTGATATATTTGAATAGAATACGATACAATAGATGAGGACCACACCTAGGGCCATGGGGTGATACCAACAACTCCTTTTGTATTAACCCTATAAGTATAGGATTGAAGCCTGATAGGATTGGTCACGTAAATACCAAGGAATCCACCTAGGGAACGAAGGTGAATAGAGGATCCCACACCAGGCTTCTCAGGGGATTCCAACAACTCTATCCCAGAAGTCCTGATAAAGGGATCATAGTCCTAGTAGTAAGAAACAATACTATACATACCTTCAGGGAATGGATAAGGTGAACAGACCCCAACTAAACTTGTCCAAAATATTGAGAACAAGGAGTCTAATCCATGTAATAAAGAGTACACAACATGTTTAGGGGTTACACGTCGTGTCCCTTGACCCCAGGTTCTGCCCGTGTAAATGGCCCATGTCGTCAAACTATGTCTGTTTAATAGTACACATTGTGTAGGGATACCATGTACTCTAATGATGTGTCAGTACATGGCTCCAACCCATGTACATCTTCCCATGTACCAGAATATGGATTAGCCCATGTACTTGGTCCAGGTCGTGTATGTGTGGGGGAGCACACACCGTGTAGTCCACCCCATGTCTATGTACTTCTAAAGTACACGCCAAAGTCACCCGGGTGGGACCACACACCATGTAGGCCTAGCCACATGTTGTGTGATACCTTTTTATTACCTGAAACTCAAGCTAACACCAAGGGGGGCCCACACGTCATGTAATCCTGAATTACACATTGTGTTCTACGGGATTTTCTAGAAATCTCATTCTTCCTCCATGTTTCTCGACCAATGCTCCAGCCTTCGATCTGCTGGTCACATTATCTCAAAACTAAATATCCAAGCTTGTTGAGTCATACCATCACTAGATCAATATGTTCCATCTTCCGATATGGTCATAAAATGGATCAAATCATCGTTCATTGTATCACATTGGAGAATGCTGAAGAACATGAATTTAGGGATCCACTGTCATCTAAATTGATCTGTCTCTATCATCACACCTCCTTCGTGCCATGCTGATCCCATATCTTTGATATCGGTTCATTGTGCCAAGAATCAGGTGTTCAACATTCGATTGATTGAGATGTGTTGAGTCGCAGACCAAGCGAAGAACGCCTATGACAAATGATGAATTGGGGGAGAAAAGCACAAGAACCAAATAGAGGGACGAACCTTGATTGATGTTCATGTTTATCTCAATTTGTCACCATTAGAATGAAAATCGAATAAAACAAAATAATCACAATGATTAATACCCCATCAAAACCCCATAAATATAATCCCAACCCACAATACGTATGATCCATGAATCAATTTGTTCATTGATTGATTCATGTTCATCATAGGTATAAAGAATGGGGAAGAAAATATAAATTGAAACACACACCCTACCTCGATTTGGTTCGATCACTGACGAAGAATGATTGTCATCATCGTCATTGAAAAGATCTATTGAATCATTTGTGTGTCGATCTTTAATCCACAATCTATCATTGTTTGTCTTGGAGGATTCTTCAGAGCTCTCTCTAATGGTCCTCCAACATCTCCAATGTTATGTATCTAATCCTGGATTCATTTCAAAAAGACCTATTTAAAGATCCACCCATAATTGCGTCAATGATTTGAAATAAAATAATTTCAATTAATTATTTTATTCATTCCTACACCTATGATGACTTTTCCACAAACGGACCACGCTGATTAATGTTAAGTCACTCCTAGGGTGAAACCTCCATTATGAACTCAATAGTGCCCTCATATTTCTGATCCTAACACCCATTTAGAAATTATTTTACTTTTTTAAAAAAAACTGTGCATGTGTACTATTTAATATTTTATTATTTTTCAAACGTTTATTCCAGACACACCGGGCCTCGGAATTTCACGACGTCTTAGTGCCTAGTCTTGAAATTAATCCATATAATACCCAAAAATAATATATGGAAAACCCGAGACATTAAAATTACTAGAAACTATATCTAATTTTGATAGTTGACAAAAGACACATAATTAGGGATATCATATCTTGGGAAGTTTTACTCAATGAGGTGATGTCGCAATTATCAGAATAGCCACATAGTGGAAACGCGGAAGGGCCAACAACTAAAGTCGTGACTTAGTGGAAACCTGGTCTAATCATGTGAAAGCTAACAAGGTTGTTTAGAAAGTTGGTTCTAGTGTAAGTGGGAGTGTTGTAATAGTGGGTGCCCCAGACCCAACTATACAATGATTTTTATTACCATACCTTGTGTACAGTGAGATATGAATGATGTATTCTTACCATTATAGTGTGTAAATTTCTGTTTTCACTAATTAAATGATAATTTACATAGATTATTTATCATATAAAAAGGTTATAGAAGATCCAAAACTATAATGAGAACCTTGAGATACTATGAAATTAATCTTAATATATGTCATATGGTCTAGATACATCATACTGACTAGACACAATTGATGTTAGACTATTAGGTGTTAGAGACTCATAATAATTGAGACTTCTTATCATGAAGTTCACAATTGGTGATCTCTGGTACATGATATCATAAGTACATACCTTCCAATAGTAAAAATACATGTTTTGAGTGTCATTGGTTGTTCCTATAGATGGACATGTGTATTGGTCTCCTGGCTTGAGATCATTATCAATGTGTTCTATTTGATCATGTACTTTGATGCAAGGAGAAATCCATTACAATAAATTCATAGAGAGGTAGTTTGTGTTTGGTGCATCATTGGTGGTATAGTATTGGTTGAATGATCAAGATAGAATTTTTCGCTTCCCAGTTGAGGAAGTGATATCTCTATCCTGGTTGATCAAGATGGTAGTACCTTCATTAAATCCACTTCACCTAGTTAGATTAACAAATAATAAAGCAATGAAAGTATGATGACACAAGTGTGCATCCTACTTTTTGAGATATCGTAGGACAAATAGATTATACTACACAGTGTGTGTACATAGGTTGGTTTTCATTACTATGACTACTATTTGTCTCTTTAGGGGCCATGATGGGTTTCTAGATTTTGATATTAGTCTATGAATATTATTCACTACTATTGAGATGAGGTCCTAGAGGGTATCACACAATAGCACTTTCAATATTCTAACATATTCTACTGAATAGGTATATGGGACATGGTGGCCCCCACCATGGGTCCGAGAGTTTTCCAAGATTTATCGATCACCAATAAATAAATAAATTATATTGTTTGGGTACATAATAATTGGATTTAATTTATTAATAAAAGTATTTACAAGTGTTTAAGTAAATATATGGAATAATATTATATGAATGAACATTATATTTAATATTGAAGTTTCATTTAATATTAGAGGGAATTTCAAGTTAAGTTAATGAATTGGTTTTATCAAGTAATATATGTATTTAATATATGTTACAATCATGTGATAAAATATAATTAATATAAATGATACAGTTAGTTCATCATGATTATTTATCTATTACTTGTTTAGTGGATGTCAGATATATGGGGGCCAACAACACTAACCGGGTATTTTCCACATCCACTATATAAGTACATGAGGAGCTCATTTCCATGGTCAAGGGGATTCAATTTCCAACAAATTGAGAGATCCTCTCTCCTCCTCTCGCATCCTTAAGAGATAAATACACCATTCAAGTAACCGATCCAAGGACATCTTCGCATATTGTAGGAGTAAAGTTGAGGTGATCATAGTGACATTTAAGGAATCATAGAAACTCCATTCTAGAACTCAAAAATTTGACAATTGGTGTTCACACAGTTTATTCAAGCATGTGTGGATGATCTAGAGGGTTTCAGCTTCAGATCCTTCAAGAAATGATCGTTAATGAAAAGCTACAGTCAAACACACCACGAATCAAACAAGGTACACATTCGTTTGTTTATTTTGTGCTTATTAAATTTACAGGAAATCCTCATACCTATACTAGGACTTGGATCATCAGATACGATGAAGTTACGTTGCTCTGGTGATGAAAATTTTAAAATTCTCGACCCACCGGCTTCTGTTGCACACTCTGATACCTTTAGAACCAAGGTGGTATACCAAAGAATCAAAAGGACCAGACTGAATTCTTTCCAGTGCGAAGTCAAATATTACATATTGATACAAACAACATATGAGAAACAAAATATTGCAAGAAAAAAGTAATTAAAACATATATTTAACATGCTTCGATGTCGTAGTGACCTACGTGCATGGTAATAACACCACCACCCACAAACGCATTTTATTAACCTCAAAGAAAACAAATGATACAAGGTGTAAAGAACCATCAATAACAAGAAACATGAACAGATGTACAAAAAGGCTACAAGGATTAAAATGAATAAAACTAAAAACCCCAAAATCTATACTTACAGTGTAAGATGCTTCAGTATCCGGTTATCCTGATTTATTTAAGCTAGAGGTGTGGTGTACACCACACTTGGATCCAGGATCTGCTACTTCTTCTCACACTTGTGGAACTTTCACCAAGAACAAGGGTCGCACATCTTCCAAGTAGGATGAACGTTGTCTCCACTAGATGGCCAACAATTGAATTTTGTTAGGGAGAGTGACAAGCCTCGATAGGCTTCAACAAGGCACCATAGGAGACAAAAAACAAGATATTTTCCTAGAGGAATCGAGAGCTACACCTAAAGGAAGTGCCAAGAGCGATAGAGAGAACCAAAGTGATCTACCAAAGAGAAAAAGGCATAGGGGTAGAAATTCCCCCTTACACCGGCTAGCACCTCGAAACAGAACAACCAACCAACATCATCCACACACACATCGTCAAACCAAAAACACAAAGAACCAATAACACATCAAGACATATGAACGATGATGATGTAAAGGGTGGTGTGGATTATCTACAAATAAGGATCAAAATAGGCGGATAGCCCACATGTCACATGATCATGCGAGCAATAGGTCGACTGAGAGGACAAGGCCCAATAAACTAGAGCCCATGTGAGTCAGCGGCCCAGTGAGTCAATAAAGCCCAAAAAAATTATCCATTATATTTGACAATTTAAAATAATTCTAATCAATATAACTTTTCATGCATGAATAATAAATATAAATGGGAGATAAAACATGGAACGATTTCAATGTGAAAACAAGACAAAGTAAAAGTCATAATTCACAAATATCCACCATTTTCAATTGAAAATGATGATGTTCTTGCACCTATGGTTATGGAATAGGAACCAATTTCAACCTATCTAAACAAAACTTGAATTTAGACAACACCATGACTTTAGTTAAACTATCTGTCGGGTTGATGTATGTGTGTATATTTTTAACACATGCGGTTCCAAATTTCACAACATCTCTACTAAAATGAAACATAATATATATGTTCCTTAATTTACCATGGAAAACTAAATTTATAGATAAATTAAGTGTTTATTGACTATCATAATAGAAATTAATAACAGAATTGTATGGGTGCAGTTCATGATACAACCCCTTTAGTCATAAGGCCTCTATCACTGCTTCAGTAAAGGAAATATACTCAGACTCTATGGTTGATAGTGCACCCACGGATTGCATATTGAAATTCCATGAAATGGGACCACCATAGGCAGTGAAGACATAACCAGTAAGGGATTTTTTGGTATCTATATTACTTGTATAATCAGAATCCACATATATAGTAATGAATTTAGCAGAGTCAACATCTTTACCATAACACAAAGAAATATTAGAGCTACAAGAGAGGTATATAAGGAGCCAATTAAGGACATGCTAGTGTGGATTACCAGGTGCGGCTATGAATCTGCTTAAAGTGTATATTGCATAGGCAATATCTAGCTGAGTGCAGATCATGAAATATATAACACTGCCAACTATATTAGCATAAGGTATTTGAGACATAAATTGAATATCATCAACAGTTGTGGGTGCTTGTGTTAAATATAGTTTAAAATGTTGTCCAAGATATATATTTACTAGTTTGAGAGATTAAAACATATATCCCTTTAGAATTTTTAACACATAATCATGCTGAGATAAGTACAACGGTTTATTTGGTTTGTCCCTTATGATTTTAACACCCAATATTTGATTAACTATAACTAAGTATTTAATTTCAAACTTTCCTTTTAATTGTGATTTAATAGAAGAAATGATTTTAATATTTTTGAAAATGATAATCATGTCATCAACATATAGAAATAGATAAATCACGCAATTTGTGGTTGATTTAAAATAAATACATGCATCATTTTGACTCATACTGAACTTGTTAGCTAACATGAATGAATCAAAATTTAAATACCACTACCTAGAGGATTTTTTGAGGACATATAGTGATTTGTTTAAAAATAGACTTGATTCAATTTAAGTTCAATAGGATAACCATTAGGAGGTTTTATATAAATTTTCTCATTCAAATCACCGTGAAAGAAGGCAGTCTTAACATCTAATTGTTCAATGTGAAAATAATTATAGGCAATGAAGGCTAATAAAAGTCTAAAGGAAGAATGCTTAACAACAAGGGAAAAAATTTAGAGTGATCAATTCCCTCTCTTTAGAAGAAACCTTTTACAAATAACCTTCTTTATACTTGATTTTATTTCCCTCAGTGTTATCTTATTTTCTTTTATGGATCCACTTAGAACCAATTACTTTTTCATTATTTGGTTTGTTTACAACAATCCAAGTGTGGTTATTTTTCAAAGGTTGAATTTCTTTATTCATGGAGAATACTCATTGCTTTGAGTCTGTCATTTATAGATTTCCTATAGGTTTGAGGATCATCATCAACGAGATCTAGGGTTTCATGAAAGGCACAAGATGCCATATAGTACTAACTAAATTGGTAAGGAGGCCTTGGAACTCTCTTTTCACTATCTCAGGTCATTTGGTAGTCTATATTAGGGAAAACATATTTAGATTCTGAATCTGAATTAGAAGAAGAACCATCATGTGCATCAAACTATCTATCAGGTGGATAGGGATGGATAGGAGCCTCAAATCAGGCTGGAAGCTCAGTTTCATCAGCCTATTCAGAGGCTGGTTCACTACTGCCATGTGTGGCAGTCTTGGTTTTAGGAGAGAAAGATTCATTAAAGACAACATATCTAATTATGATGCACTTTTGATATCCTAGTTTATCTACCTAAAGTTTGTACCCCTAAACACCCTTAGGACACCCACAAAAGATACATTTTAGATCACTTGGTTCTAATTTTCCATTATTAACATGTGAATAAGTTGTACAACCAAAGACTCTTAAGTGGGAGTGGGAAGGGGCCTTACCATTCAACAAATTTTTTGGTGTTTTAAACTCATTATAAAAAGAAGGACACCTATTAATAAGGTAAACAATAGTGTTGAAATTCTCTACCCAAAAGAATTTGGAGAGTCTTTAGTATTCAAGCATGCTCTAAAATCTTTCTAGGATAGTCATATTCATCCTTTCTATTAAGATATTTTGTTGTGGATTTTCCCTAATAGTTCTACATCTTTTAACACCTTTAGATTCACAGAATTGTATAAACTCAGTGGATAGGTATTGAAGCCCATTGTCTATTCTTAGAGTTTTAAGTTTCTTCCCAACCTTATTTTCAAATAAATTTTTATAGGTTTTAAATGTTTGGAAAACATTAGATTTGTTTTTTAAGAATGTAGATCCACACTTTGCTAGAGAAGTAATTTATAAAGGTGACAAAATAGAAACCTCCACTATGGAAGGAAGACTTATATGGACCCCATAGATCAGAGTGGGCGTATTCTAAGGGGCCAGAGGATTTGAAACTAGACCTACTAAAAATAACCCTCTTGGCCTTTCTTGTAACGACCCGAACTTTTTAATTATATTTGTTTCCTAATTTTGTGTGTTATTTTATTTTATACTCAACAAAACTATATCATTTAATTAATGAAGTGGGTATAATTAAAATGATACCGTTGAGTTTCGACTGTTATATGACTGTTGGTCAATATTACCGTTGGAAAATATAATCTTAACATTGTGTTTTTATAAATACGGTTATCTTGGTTAATTAATACAGAAAGAAGATTGAATGGCCTCATCCAGTAGACTCAATCTATATGAAGCCCATCTGTCAGAGCTTGGGAAGGAGGTATCATCATTGGGATTTTCTCTGGACCAAGCCCAAGCCGAACTTCAATGTATGAAGGTTGAATGAAATCGCCTAAGGGAGAAGTTCAAGCTGATAGAAATCACCACTCGGGCAATGTTGTCCGAGACACCCCAAGATTCTATCCCCATAGCACACCTTACACTTAGGTCTTATGCTGGTGTTATAAGGGGCTATGTAGCGAGACCTTAACTGCTTTGTGTAATCCTTTTATATAAATAAAATTGTTATTTCCTCTTATGGAAAAGTTTTTGAATTTAAAATATCCAGATAAATATAGTTTGTGAATTTAAAATATTTTTATTCATTAAATAATTAATAATGTAAAATGATTTTCAAAAAATGGTCTTCTACAGTTGTGATCAGTGAGAAATTTAGAGTCTAATAAGATCAACATGGTTTTTAGTAAATAGTAAAGTATGAATAGTAACATTCCCATATGAATAGTAATGAATAGGAATGAATAGTAATTTGACCAAAAAAATAGAGACTTCACCCATGAATGTATAAATACATTTTAGACATCTTAAAAGTGAAAAACCAACCATAGTTTAAGTTTTGGTTTTTTTGTATGCCATAAATATTTTATTTACAATTTTATAATTAATTTAATAATTTAAAATGAAAATGTATTTTCATAAAATTTAATCTTAAATTGTTACTTTATTGTCTTATGGGTATACAATATTTTTATGGGACCTTGTTTACTTTTTTAAGGTGTTACAAAATGAGTTATAGTTTTAAAGTTGTATTTTTAGAATAAATAATGATTTTATTTAAAAATTAAATTAAAAATATTTAGAAGATTATTTTCATAAAATGGACTTCATTTTTTAATTCAGAGCATCGATATTAGGTTAGGGTTAATTTTTGTGATTTTTCTAAAACAGTTGAATTGTCAGTGAATAGTAAAAATGCAGTTTTGAGTTTCGGGTGTTTAATGACATCATTAATGATGTAATAATGATGTAAGATTTCTGGTAGACTTATGAATAGTTATATATGATATGAGGTGTCCCAAGTGGCCAATACCGTGGGCAAATACCATGGGCAAGCCCATGGTTTTGCAAATACCACCGATGAGGTGTCCCTTGGAAATTAATAATTTATTCACTCACTTTCCCTATAAATACCAAGCCATTTCCCTCATTAATTTCATTCCAAAATCATCCTCAACGAATTTATGGTCTCTTTACCTCCCATGTAGTCCTCCCAAGGTTCCCTCAAGACTCCCAAGGTCCCAACCTTCAAGCTTTCGAAGTTACTCTTCAAGGTAAGGGATCCTTTCACCCTCCTCTTTTAAAGCCATGAATTCCTTTATGTTGTGTCTTCTTGTTTCCATCTCTTTATGTTGAGGTTATTTTCTTATATGTTATCATTACTTTATATTTCATGTATAATTGTTTAGAGACCCTTTTCACTCTCATCAATTTATTTTCTGAATTTTTAAGTGACGTCGTTAGGCTGCCAAAAATTTTTGTAAAAGAAATCGCATCTTCTCTTTTCCTTCGAGTTTCATTTTCATATGGTATTTCATTAAAATATTCATACCATGATCTTATTTATTTTTATTATATACCCATATTTTATTATGAGTTATTTATCATTGGGTGAATCTTGTCCCCTCTCTTTTCAATGTTTTCTAAAACCATGTTATACAGCCGTTATGCTGCAGAATTTTCGTCTCAAAATCTATCTCTTTCTCTCAAGAAATTCTATTGTTTGTTTATGTGAATACCTAGACCTATTTTATTTATATGGGTGTTAATAAATACATAAAAATTATATATTTTATTCTGGAATTTACATACATGTAACCCTCACTCCCTTTCCATGGGTTATAAGTGACATAACGATCTTATTTTTAAGAACTTTTAAAACGTCATGATTTTGAAATGAACCCATTTCTTTTATTATATATGGGTTATTTATGAAATTTTTGATTATGATATATGTGAATCACATGAAAATAAATACATATTAAGGGGGCACCCTGATAGCGCTCCAATGCATTGGGCAAAGAATTAATCTCTAGAGATGACAAGTTTCACGATACCTTGGTGAATAACCTTGGTGATTTTTATGGAACCTCAGGGATAAACCTTGGTGATATGTTCATGAATGTATAAATGAAATGTTTTAGCCACATATTCAAGTTATGTTCCAAGTTATTTCATTATGATATGCCTATACTTCCATTTCTCATGTCTTTATGTTGTTATTGTTAAACAAGTAAACTGATTACCTTGTTTACCCTTACTGGGCCTTCTGCTCACCCTTTCCTTTGATGTATGTCCCCAGGATATGAGATTCAGTAGTTTTACATAGAATGAACCAATTATGAAGCCCTAAAAGTGGATTATAAGAATGTTTTATATTGTTTTCATGTATTAAGTTCCTGATTTCCAAGAGACTAGACTTTAAAGATCCTCTGGTTGAAAAATTTAATGAAACATTATGTAATAAAAAGGCGGGATTCCATATTTCTTGTCACAAAATATTCACAAAATGGAATATTTATTAGTGTGATGTCACCCAATAGCCCTTTGTTGTTGATTTCCTCGTGACCTTTGGAGCTAACATGATTCAATCTCTTGTGCCAAAGCATAGTATGATCAGTATTAATTGAATAGACACTACCCAACTACCTTGAATGGGTCTTTCCATTTAATACATACAACCCATTGATTAAAGATATATTAAGAATAGTTCTAGAGACCTTGGAGATTCTAAGACAACCTATGTTATACCTAATGGTAAATCCCTTTTGGTCCAGGACCCCTAAGGAGACCAAGTTTCTTTGGAGGTTGGGAACCCACCTAACATCAACTAAAGTAATGATAGTATGGTAATCAAGTTTAAAAAAATAGAACTTTTAACCTCATCCTTACACCTCTTGTTATTACCTAAGAGTACATGTCCTTCTACCCCTTCAACCAACTCTATAAAGGACTCTATAAAAGGACATGTATAGAAATAGTAACCTAAATCAAGGACCCCCTCTTGATTGAGTATATGGGTTGAAACATTAAGGATCTCGACAGTTTCGTAACCAGAGTCTACCAGAAGGGACTGATCAGTGGATTGTTTAGGCTCTAACTCATTCTTGAGATTCCAACATTCGAGTTTAATGTGTCCTGGTTTTCCATAATGAAAACATGTGGCCTTTATATCCCTAGAATTAGGCCTAGGTTTAGGTTCTTTATTTCTTTTGTTTTTTTATTTTTTAAATTGTTTCTTCTTGGTTTTAGTTTGAGGTCTACCCTTAGAGAACAAGCTCTCGACCTCACCTTTGATTCTAGGTTTAGAATGTAGTTCCTTATAAAGAAGGGTTGATTTAACCTCTTTCAGGGTTAAAGAGTCTTGACCATACATCATGGTCTCTACTAGGGTGTTGTAGGCATCATCTAAAGAGATCAAGATGACCATTGTTTGATCCTTATCATCAATAGAAACATTAATATTGGCTAAATATAACATGACTTTATTAAACTCATCTAGGTGGGCTTTAATTGAACTACCATGTTTCATTTTAAACATAAACATGCGGCATTTTTTATAAAGCCTACCTACCAACAAAGCAGTCATGTAAAGTTTTTCAAGTTTAAGCCAAATTACAGCAGGATTAGACTCATATGCAACTTCACTAATGACTTTATCACCTAAAGAAAGAAAAAGGGAGCTATGTGATTTAACTAATGCATCAGAGGAAACATCAACATATTCTGCAACAGGCTGTCTGATTTCATTCAAAGTTATAATAGGCTTCTTAGCCCCACAAAGGACATCAATTAGGCCATGTTGTATAAGTAGGGATCTCATCTTAATTCTCCGCAAATTAAAGTCATTGTCCACTACTAGAAAAAAGATCTATAGCCACGGATCTATAGCCACAGTTTTATAAACTCGTGGCTATAGCTTAATTTATAGCCACACTTCAATTATAATCGTGGATATATGGTTATTTGAAGCCCCGGTCCGTGGCACCAACTTCATTCTGTCACAGGATTCTCTTATTCTCCCCGACCCTCTCCCCATTTCGCTCATGACCTCTCCTCACTGCGACTGTCCTCCACCCCCACGACCTCTCCTCGCTCGGCGCACCTCCCATTACCCTCATGAGCTCTCCTCTCCACGGACCTCCTCCACCCTAATGAGCTCTCCTCTCGACGGTCCTCCTCCCCCAACGCTGCCTCCCAACGCAGCCACCCCTCCGTGATCTCTTCTATCTGCGACCCTCACCCAACGCTCCCATCCAACACGGCCACTCCGCCTCCCCGTCAACGCTGCTCCTAGGTGGCCTCCCCACCTCCTCCTTCAGCGCACCGACCAATTCAGCCTCGCGAAACCCTAACAAAATTTTGACCAACTTCAGTTCATCGCAGATTTTTATTCCATCCCGTCAACCTGTCCTCACGCATAGCAGCATCTGCATCATGATGTGTTTCTATAGATATCCCCTTATTTGGGACATCGATGGATGGGAAATCAAGGTATGTCAACTGCTAGGTTCTTTAAACCCTTCAAGATCTTAGATCATATTTTATAAACAACTTAAATATTGGATTTTTCTCCTCATTTCAATGCTAAGATGAATGTGTTTCATATTTTAAAACTGAGAAGATGTATACTTGATCCTACTCATGTTATTCAGTTTGATAATTTTTAGTTGGAAGCTATTGGTTCCAATATGGAATGATCAGTTTGTATCATCAACTAATGTGAGAAGGTTTTATAAGGGATGCTCATATTGATAGTTAAAGAATAGTGATTGTTTGTATAGCTTCATAATGAAACTTATAAACATGTATTCTTAATTATTTCTCAATGTATAGAGTTTTTCTCTCAGGAATCTCATTAATGATTCTTGGTGAGGGGAAGCCTAGTGATGAGAAATTTATAAGGAATCTCATCATGATGAGTTATTAATTCAATTAATTTAAAGTGTGATATTATTAAAATGGATAAACATGGAAGTTTAGGGGGTTTAAGAAGGATATAAGAAGGGTAAAAAAATTTGGTGTTAAAAAGGTAAGGTGTTTGGTGTAGGTGTAGAAATAATTACCCAGTTGTCTAATACCGAGTATTTAGCGGTGTCAAGTATAATCATCAGTAACTACTGGTGTAACCACTATATATCTATTGCCTTATACTAGGCACCTAGTAAGACGCAGATGAGGTTTTTTAAATAGGGATTAAAATAGTAATTTTACATTAGATAATTAACCCCTAAAACACCCTTTATTGGGATTTCATTGTGATTCTCATTTTGTAACACCCTTGAGAGGTGATCCTTCATCGCTCTCCATCTCCCATTGAACCTACCTTTGATTCTTATCTAAATTCATCATTGAGTTTCTGAAAATCCCATAACATAATAGATCTAAAGTTTGGAATCAATTGTTTTCTTTATTTTACTACTCTTCATGTGAATTGAGAGTGAGTCCCTAAATTCCTCAATCATCAAGGTTTTGAATTATTGTTTTCCTTTCATCATTCTTACACAGAATGGTAGGATGAGGTGTTAATTCATGATCTTAAGGTATGGAAATACTCTAAATTTATATTTTTATTTCTTCCATATATAATGGATTAAATCTTAGATTACATTTGTCCTAGGTTTTCTAAATATTATCAGGAGTTTCATATCCTCATCATGATGATGCTTGAGCTATTCTATCATGTTCAAAACATCATAATGCTTAGTTAAGCCTTGGTCTAAGCTTTTTTTGAGTAAAATAAAATTAAAGTGGGATGAGAAGATCACGAGGATGAACTTCTTGATAAATGAAAGAACCTAATGAGTTTTCCTAGAATAATGTAGAAGAATTTGGGTCAATGATTGAGTTGTTAAGACTAAATTATTGAGATTGGCGCTATTTTTGTGAGTCGTTGATCTTAATGACTGAGACAAAGAGAACATGTGATGGAAGGCTAGGAATTAACTCAAGCCTGAAATGAGATATATTATAAGTCTCTTAAATATGGAAGTGAAGAAATTAGAGGATGCATATGCTAAACTCCAATGATCAATATATCACAAAAGAACTAGAGATTCATTATTGAGAATAAGGATGAAGTGATGATCTGGAAGTGATGCCAAGATATGACTAAAAATAATTATTTTTTTGAAATTAAAATTTCATCAAAGACAAAATGAGGAGATCCTATCTACTTACTGATACTGCATTTTGAAATATCCAAGAATATTAATACGAAGTTATTGTATAAAGAGTATTTTGAGATGAAGAAATAATTGATCTCACTGGGAGACATAATTGGACAAGAAGAGAATAAAAATAAAAAGAAAAGGGTATTTGTGGAAACCTAGTAGAGATAACCATTAAAGAAATCAAACAACAAATCAAATGGGTTAAAATAGTTTCATGATAAGATATAGTTGGTGTGCCAAGTTATACCCGATTTGTTTCGGATTATAGTATACTGGGAATGGGTTTAAAAATATATTTTGCTACTTGAGGTAACAAAGATCTTGATAGTATAAAAAACTAATAAACAAAAAAATGGTGTTATGTGTTGGGTGTGCCAAGTGACCAGTGAGAGGAGCCAATAGTGTTGTAGAAGAGTTGGCTGAGTGAGTTGAGGATTTTGAATAATAAGAATCATGATCCACTACATACTATATAAATTAATAAGAAGAGTGTGTTGAGACAGTGATGATGAGTTACAACCTACCTAGTTTTGATGAAGAAGATAAAGAGAAGAAGAAAGATAAGAGGAATCTTTCCTTTGAGTTTGAGAAGCCAGTGAATAAGTTTTGAAGAATTGGTAAGTGAGAATAAAAATAGAGACCAAGTTTGAAGTGTTTCTTTATGATTAGTTGAAGACTTTGTTTGTGGAAGAAGATTATTTTTGTGATATAGGGACATCTTGGATAGTATTTATGATCTAATTCAAATATGGAAGGAATTTGAGATGATGAGCTAGTGTGATGCTAGTTTGAAGAATGTGGGATGCAGTATAATGGTTCGTTCACTTGTGTTATGAAACATCTTAGGTTTTTTTCAGGTATGGAAAATCTTTTTGTTTATGTTTTTTATCATTTGGTTGATCATTTGTAGATTTTGGGAATTTTGGATCTTTGAAAGAGATACAAAATTTCTACTGTAGAAAATCATTATGTGAATGAGGAGTTCATTCCCTGAATTCTCGTGGATTCTCAAGACAAAGAGCCCTGAGTTAGGTAAACCTCGGTCTCAAGGATTCTTTAAACTTCCTCATTCATGTCATTGATTAAAATCAATATCTCCCACTTAATGTTAGGATTTTATTTTCTCACTCAAGAATGAGAGAATATGAATCCATACCATTTCAATGAAGCTTTTCAGAGCACCGTCTATAATTCTGATTTACATGATTTTAATAGGTTATGGTATCTTCTCAAGGTTTTATGCACCTTTCTCCCCCATAAGGAGAAACTGTAAATTATCTTCATCAATGTGGATATCTTATATAGATAGATTTTAGGATATACCATATTGAGAATTCACTAAAATGGATTACTTGAAGTAACATTCTAGATTTTATAGCTTGTACAATTTCTTGAGTTCTCTTTGAGATCCAGCTTCACCTTCAATTCCATTCATGGTTAGCACATAAATACAATATGAAATAGAATAAGGTGTTACTATTTGTTCCTTAGTGTGAACAACAAGGTTGAGAATGTTTTCTCAACCAAGTTTCCCCTTTCTTAATGCTTGCACATTTTCATTCAAGATTTGTTTTTTTTTTCTTTTTGGAGCATGGAGTTCTTCACTTTCAACTTATTTATGTGAGATGTTCTTCTTTTCATAAACCTTCAAGGCACATGCATCACATAATGTAATATTTATCTTCTTTAGGGATTTTTCTTATACCAGTAACTTGATTAAGCAATTGTTGGTACTATATCCATCCATATTACTTGTTCCGCAATATTATTGTCGATGTCATGCCACAAACCATGTCTATCTTCACTTATACAGAAGTAATCTTCTCGAGATATCGTTCTCTTCTTTTGATGCAAAAAGGGTTTCCCATTAGTCTTTTTGGTCCAAACTGGTCCAGATTTGGTTTTAGTTCCTACATTATTAAAGGCAACTTGTTTATTTTGAGATTTATTAAGAGATGAATTAACCTGCCTTTTTGGACCCTTCTTTTCACCAGAAACCTCAACTGCCTTATTTCTCTTATCTTCTTCAAATCATTCTAAACTTCAAGATACTTTGATTGTGCCTTTCTTAGTACTTATTCTCTCAAAGAAATTTTCTCTTCAAGGTTACTCACTATCTTATCCTCATCAACCGCATTCAATTTTAATTTTTTGATTTCATTAATTTAAGTAGTTTCCCACTTGATATACTCCTTTCCTTCGATCATATTTTCAAATAATTTCATTAGCAGCCACTTCTCCTTCATGATTTTTGTGTTCTGCTCAATACATGCTTCCAATTCAGATGGGCGTGGGGTATGCTTCATGGATGTGTTATTTTTATTGTTTATTCATGTACTGATGAAATGATTATTGATATTATGATTAACAATGTGTGTTTGTAGCTGTTTTGTGTTGACATGACCACCATAAATTATCAGTCCAATGGGAGTGACTAAATGATCATATTGTGGTAATAATAGAAAGGAATTATAGAATCTATAATGGTGATGGATTCATGTATCATTTATCATCACTGATCACATATATATAAGAAGTTGTTATATCTCATTTCTTTTCCCACTATTTTCTTGCAGGTGGTTTCTTATAATGAGGTTGGTTCTATCCACCACCATCGATGACAGTGAGCTAAACAATGGATTTGGGTAAGATTTATTTCGTTTTTATTCTTTGGCCAAATTTTAATTAGGGATTTTGTGATTTTTGGGTTCTTTATATTTTTATAGTGCTTTTTGGATCTCGTTGAGGTGGATTCGAGTTTCCGTTGATGAAGGCTTACATGTGTATGCATAGGTAGGCATATAAATATATAAGTTCCCCCTTTATATATATTCACTCATGGAAGTATGAATATATATATTGGGGCTAGGTGTGCTTATATATAGATATGAAAAATGCATACATGTGTAAGTGTAAAGGGGTATATGCAAGTATAAACATATATCTAAGGATCCCCTTGTACATATTTGGCCATGAAAATATTTACATAGGGGCTAGGTGTCCTTATATATATGTGAAGTTGCATATGCGTGCAAGCAGAAAAAAAGGAAGATTCGAGTTATCGTTAAAAGCAGCGCCTTGAGGTTGAGGTATGTTTCCTTTTCCTAACCCTTTAATTTGAATTCTATAATTGCTCGAGTATTTTAAAAACTTGTTTTCATTATTATATAATGTGTATATGCTATTCAAATTGGTTGTGGCTCTTTTTCTGGGTCAAGTGTTTCACAATGATGTTACTGAAGAAAGTATCAAGTTTTCAAAGCCGGTTGTTTGTGTTTGATGAAATGAAAACAAAGATTTTATTTAAGTTTTATATTTTCATGAGAATTATCAGTTGATGTTTTCTCAAAATGAGGACACTGTCATCTCTAAAGTGAAGGAAATTTCATTTTCTACTATTAAGTTGTCTGAAACTTTCTACCCTTGGTAACATCATGGTGTGACTACGGGTTTCACACCATGAATCCCTACCCTTGGTAATTTCATGGCTTGAACTGAGGTTCACAGCCGGAAGTATTATTTGTTCATTGTTGGTTATGGATTCATGTATCATTTATCATGTACAGTTGACACATTGATCACATATATATAAGAAGTTGTTATATCTCATTTTTTCCCACTATTTTCTTATAGGTGGTTTCTTATGATGAGGTCGGTTCTATCCACCACCATAGATGACAATGAGTTCAACATCGGATTTGGGTAAGGTTTATTCTGTTTTTATTCTGTGGCCCAATTTTAATTAGGGCATTTGTGATTTTTGGGTTCCTTATATTTTTGCAGTGTGTTTTGGATTTCGTTGAGGTGGATTAGAGTCTCCGTTGATGAAGGCTTACATGTGTATGCATAGGTAGACATATACATATATAAGTTCCCCCTTTATATATATTCACTCATGGCAGTATGAATATATATATTGGGGCTAGGTGTGCTTATATATGGATATGAAAAATCCATACATGTGTAAGTGTAAAGGGGTATATGCAAGTATAAATATATATCTAAGGACCCCCTTGTGCGTATTTGGCCATGAAAATATATACATAGGGGCTAGGTGTCCTTATATATATGTGAAGTTGCATATGCGTGCAAGCGGAAAAAAGGAAGATTCAAGTTGTCATCGTCAAAAGCAAACGCGCCTTGAGGTTGAGGTAGGGTCCCTCTCCTAGCCTATTTAATTCAAGAATGTTTTAAATTTCATTTAGTTGCCTTCTTAATTCTGCATGTTTATATTAAATTACAATTCTTGAATAAGTGTTAGTTAAGATAATTGTTTTGTTTGATAAATAAGTCATGGTTTTGTAATAAAACTCCTCCAACGGAGGTGCGCTGTCTGCAAAAACTCACAGTGGTATACCTTGATTAACATTATTGCATTGATGTTTTCCTTATACTTGATGTCGTTGTTAGTCATAAAACACACATCGTACTTGACCCTTTTTATATCCCTGTAGGGGGTTTCTCTATTTTTATTAAAACGATTGTTTGAACCAAGACACTCTTTAAGTGTCGTTAGACTTTTAAGATGGGTCCCATGTTGTGTGACCATGTCACATGGCATGTGATATTTAAATCCAACCAAAAGCCCAGTTCCACAGCCTAGGGGACCCACAGTACCAGTAATGTCAGATTATATGTTATGTAACCTGTGATTTTCCTGATCCCATGGGGTATTAATTCCTCTAGGTATTCCTACACATTGCTAGATCTCCAAACCTCACTGAATTAGGCATATCAGGGGTCATCCAATCCTCTAGTCATCACAGATTAGCATTCATTTCTGTAAATATTCTAAGAAAACATCCTCTCATGCCATCCATATCGTCCTATTTGAAACTAAGTGGAACAGATACTTCAATTCCATTCTAATCCACCTTCAAAATCCATGATAAAAATTACATAAATTTCCCTTATGAAAAACAAGGTCAAGGAAGGCACTGATTACCTAGTGGAAAACCACAAACCGACCAATGGCCACAAACTTTTTGGTTCCAACCATCAACCATCCAGTAGTTAGTCTAGAGCCAACCCTCCCCCACTATCACTATTAATATGTTCATGGTGCTTTATAATAGCTAACTGGTGGCCCCATCTACTGCTTTTTAGGAACACCACATACTTCTTCCCCCCTTTACTAAATTCATCCACCCGAAACATAAAATTTCAATTATACTTAATCATTTTAATTATAAATCACCAAAATTAAATTTTAAGAACCCAAAAAAGAAATACATAGTCATTACAAACTATCCACTATACGATTTCTCATCCATGAGAAGCATTACTAAGCATCACTGGTGACTTGAGGTTTCAGGGGTTTGGAGCTTCCCACCTCCTCCCGCTCCCTTCGCTCCTGGCCAGAAGATGCTGCCCCGCGGATGTCGCTGGACCGGGCCAACACGCCGCAGTCATGCCGCGGTCACGCTGCGGTCACGCCGTGATTTGGCCCTGCTCCAGGACGACACCCTACGGCGGTTCGCAGTGATAGTATTCCATGAGTCTTGTGATCAATGTTGAGACGTACTAATCACAATTTCTGTCGGTGGGGCGATGACCGGAATGTTGCCCCGCCTCCTCTCGCTCCCTTCACTCCTGGCCGGAAGATGCTGCCCTGCGGATATCACTGGACCGGGCCAACACGTTGCGGTCACGCCACGGTCACGCCGTGATTTGGCCCTGCTCCAGGACGACACCCCGTGACAGTTCACAGTGATAATATTCTATGAGTCTTTTGATCAATGTTGAGACTGACTAATCACAATTTCTGCCGGTGGGGCGATGATCGAAATATTCCCCCGTCTCCTCCCGCTCCCTTCGCTCCTGGCCGAAAGATTCTGCCCCGCAGATGTCACTGTACTAGGCCAACACGTCGCGGTCATGTCGCGGTCACGCTGCGGTCACACCGCGGTCATGCCGCAGTCACACCGCGGTCACGCCACGGTAATGCCGTGATTTGGCCCTGCTCCATGACGACACCCCGCAGCGGTTCGCAGTGATAGTATTCCATGAGTCTTGTGATCAATGTTGAGACTGACTAATCACAATTTCTGCCTACAGGGCGACAGTAAGAATTTTGCCCCGCCTCCTCCCGCTCTCTTTGCTCCTGGCCGGAAGACACTCCCCCATGGATGTCGCTGGACCAGGCCAACACGCCGCGATCATGCCGCGGTCACGCCGCGGTCATGCCACAATCACGCCGTGGTTACGCCGCGATTTGGCCCTACTCAATCCACATCCAGCCCACACCAGCCCCCTTCCACCTTCATTTTAGCCCGCTGCCACCAGCATTCCAGCCTGCAACAGCCCCCCTGCCACCTTCGAATCAGCCCGCACCATCCCCCATCACCTGCAACCAGCCCCCTTACACCAGCATTCCAGCCCCCTTCCACCTGCATTTGAGCCCGCACCAGCCCCCAGCCACCTGCAATCCAGCCCGCACTAGCCACCACACCAGCCACCACCCCCAGCCTCCTGCAAAACACTCATTCTATCCCTCTGCCACCTGCAAAACAGCCCTAGCCACCGGTTCCAGCCCTCTGCCACCTACAAAACAGCCCCACCTGCAATAATTTTTCTAATGATTTTTGGAAAGGTATTCCCAATAGCAATAGGTCTAAAATCCTTTACATCCACAACATTTTCTTTCTTTGGGATCAGGGAAATAAAATTGGAGTTGATTCCATAAGGCATTGAGGCATGGTTAAAGAACTCCCTCATAGAGTTAAGGAGTTCATCACGAACTATGTCCCAGTAGAACATAAATAATTAATTTTTGAACCCATCAGGACCAGACACACTCTCAAGATTTAGAGAAAAAAGGGCACTCTTAACCTCTTTCTAAATCATGTACATTCGTGAAGGCTCTATCTAATTTGGAAGCGACCAATCTATTGTTTTTTTTTCTGTACCAAGTGTATTTCGCACCAGTGAGATTAATTTCAATGATATTGTTGTCTTCAATAAAGGCTTTAAATTCTCTCATGGAAATAACAGCATGAGAAGGTCCAATTTTCTCACTTGAGTTGAGAATGGCATTGAAGTCTCTAAGAATAAACCAAGGGTCATTAATATTAGTGCTTAGGTAAGAAAGTTCATTCCAAAGAGTTCTCCTTTCTTGGTATCTATTTTTTGCATAGAAAAAAGAGCAGAAGAGGTTTATGCTATCAGTATTAAAATTTCAAGTAAAGATTTTATCAAAGACATTAAAGGTGTTAACATTTTGTAAGAGTGTGAAAAAATCCATAGAGATTCAGCATTGTAGGTATTTGATTTTGCGCAAGTAAAGATATAATTGTGTTGACACAAGTGAGAGTATTTAGGAGAATAAGAAATTTTTGGTTCAGCAATAGCAAATAACATGGGATGGTGAGTGTTGACAATTCTTTTTAGAACATTGAACGTGTCAGAGTTGGAAATACCCTGAAAATTCCAAAAAAGAATCTTCATTTAAACCTGTTTTTGGAGTTAGAACTCCCTTTTTTCTTCTTTCCAGAGCCTTTATTTCTAGAAGACCTTCTAATGTTTTGAGCATTGTTATTGTTAGTGGTATGTTCCTGTTCGTTGTTTGTAGGGACAGGGTTCTTCTTTGCAGTTTCATTTCTTGAAGCATTCATAATTGAGTCTGTTCTGTTTGTACTACATAGCATCAAAGAAGTGGTGTTTTGG
The DNA here is from genome assembly GCA_963277665.1 of Viscum album. NCBI lineage: Eukaryota > Viridiplantae > Streptophyta > Magnoliopsida > Santalales > Viscaceae > Viscum > Viscum album. Next base: position 41,004,890 of record OY728163.1, read on the forward strand.
TTATTTAACATAATACCAGGATGTTCAGAATAGTTCTTATTATCTAAATATTGAACACCATCAAAAGGTAAATTAATAGAATGAGGAGTAGGAGTACCTGGGTCCTTTGAATCATCTATATCCTGCTGTTTGACATCGTCCAGAACTGATGTAAGGTGCCTCTGCCCGGTGGATTCAGGAAGTGCCTACATAAGCAAGGGGCCTTGTATCGAGGGAGTGATTTTTTATGTTTTATAGGTTCTGGTGTTATGGCTTCTTGTTTATCAGTGTTAGTATGTTTGGTTTGTGTCTTATCCTGAACAGACTTTGGACTAATATTAGGACTCTCGGAATTTATAGGACAACCAATGGTCTCCATCTCATTAGGACTATTGACAGATTTAATGTGATTAGGGTGAGAAGTATTTATATTTGATTCCATAGAGGTAAAATTACATGGAATCAAGGGATTAGTATAGTCTTTTCCTACATCTTGAGTAGCTGAATGTGGAAAAGTGGGAAGCAGCGTACCTGGAATCACTTCCACAACAGAAGCAGCTGTTACATAGGGTGCCTGGACAGTGTCCATGTAACGCCCCGACCCCAGCTACCCAGAGTCGGTGCATTACTTCATAACATTGGCATGATCACAAAAGATCAAGTCTCGAAAGACCGATTAGTTTAGTAGCCTTGGAGACACTAGATACATTCGTAGATGTTACATTACATCATAAAGTGAAAAACTACAATAACAATGTCTTCATAGTCCACACTCATATCCTCTTCTGACTATCCCTGCAGGTCATTCATAAAATACTTCTTCACATCCTGGAAAATATTAAAACATTGAAAGGGGTGAGCTCAGATGCTCAGTAAGGATAAAAATATTGCGGAAGCTTTCATCGATAAACATAAACATTTAAGGCAATGTATAACTAAAACAAAAGCCTTTTAAACATGAACTTCAACATAATGTGGCAAAAGTAAAATGAGATAATGCCATTTACTTATTCACATGGATATTCTACTAGTCGAATAATCACATGCAATATCAATAACCACTTTCATAATGAGGGAATGTATAATGCCGGACATTCTGAAACATTTTGTCAAGGCCTCGGCCAAGACGTCTAAAATGATTAAGGCCTCGGCCAAAACCATAAATCAAATTGGGAAAGGGCCTCGGCCAATTCCACGTCTAGTTGTCTCATGAGACCTACCGATGCATCGAGGAGCTATAGCGGGCTCCACCCGTCACTTATTAAGTCCAATACATTCCTCATATGAATAGGTTTAAACATATCATAAACCATAACATAATCGTATCACATAAAACATGCATAAAGGAAACATAACATTTCCACATTTCAATCAGAATATATCAACACAACACATTGATATAATAAAAACGCTTTCAAAACCATTTTCAATACCAAAATAAAAGAAAGTTAAAACTTTGTATTTATTTATCATTAAAAAAAAGATGGCTTGTAGAGGAAGATGAAACTCAAATAATGGTCATGGCGGCAGAGAAGTCATTGTCGCCGCATAAGTACGGAAAGAAAAACATTCCCTTTTGTTATTTAGCAAAACGCTTCGTATAAAAAATATTCCTTTTGAATAAACGTAAAAGTCAAAGGGGTTTATACACCGTATAAAAGAAAGTTGTGTATAAAACCAAATATGCCTCAATGAAAGGGGATTGAGACGAAGTCCTTAAAAGATCATTTTTTTAAATAAAGTACACCTATAATGTGTATTCACTATAAGTACACATAAATAATGTAAAAATACAATATTGGAAATAATTATATCATGACATAATTTGAAAGTAAGAGATTAACCCAAAGAATGGAAATTGGGTTAAGAAGTTCCCTTACCTCGTGTCTGACTTGACTCAACCGTTCTTTAACCTCCTGAATAATAAACTAGAGTTAATATATACCTTAATAAGAACCATTTTCAATTTCATTATCCTTTTTATATCACTTATTACAATGATATGAACATTATGTAATTATTTAAGTTAATAACAGTCGTTTTGTCGATCTTTGGTACTTGAGTCAACAATAAACTTCTTATAATTACAAGTTGTTTATGTGGTAGAATATCCATTATCTCCATAATTATATTCATGATTTAGATGTCATATATATCTTATATATCCAGTATATACATTCATTTATAATATTACGTAACATTTAGAGGTAAGAGATGAAATGCACCCACTACTGGAAAATGGGTCTATACCCACGGTTTCAAAATAAACCGTGGGTATAGGGTACCCTATACCCACGGTTTTGATAAACCGTGGGTATAGGGCTAGTAAGGGACCCTATACCCACGGTTTTCTAAAACCGTGGGTATAGGGGTCCTATACCCACGGTTTTCCCCAAAACCGTGGGTATAGTTTTAATTTAAGACCTATACCCACGGTTTTGCATAACCGTGGGTATAGTTGTATTTTTTTTCAAGACCTATACCCACGGTTTGGCCCAAACCGTGGGTATAGGTTATTTTTGGAAGATCTATACCCACGGTTTTAAAAAACCGTGGGCATTGGATATATTTTTTTTAGACCTATACCCACGGTTTTTCAAAACCGTGGGTATAGCTTTCCCGGGTAATGGCGGGAAAAAAAATTAGGCGGAAAGTGGAAAACAAATGGGCGGGAAAAAAATTGGAGTTCTGTTATTATATATTTATAAAAATGTAAATAAGTTATAAGAAAAATATGGTAGGTCAGTTGGTGACTCGCTACGTTACTGTCCAGCATGTCTGCTGATCGATTCCCACCCCCGGCATAATTTTATTCATAGCGCGTTGCATATATTTTAATATATTTAAATAAACGTTAATTTATATTACTAAAATTTACCGTAGCCTAGTTGGTCAGCAACACGGATTCCTCAAACAGACTCAGGTTCGAGTCTCCCCGGACACCCTTACGGTTCCGATTTTTTGATTTTCAGATAATAGATAAGATTAATATAATTATCAAAATATATATAAATATAGTAATAAGCGCTTTGGGTGAGTTGGTCGTGGAGTGCCCATCAGCACGCTGCTGGTCGGGTGTTCAAATCCTGATGCGGCCAAAATTTTTAAAACGAAACCGAATTAAAAATTCCCACGGTTTGAGAACCGTGGGGCAAGGTGGTGAGCCACGCTGGAATGTTTGATGACACACAGTATCCACCTATACCCACGGTTTACCCAAACCGTGGGTATAGGTCAAGACCCCTATCCCGACGCCGTTGTAGCCCACGGTTCCCAAAACCGTGGGTATAGCCTATACCCACGGTTTTGGAGGCTATACCCACGGTTTTGAACCGTGGGTATAGCTCGTTTTTCCAGTAGTGACCGTTCATGGAGACGGTAAGCCGTACGTACGCATGAACGCTACTTTCATTTAAATTTCATATTTAATGGAACGAAATCATAATGATATAAATGTATAATATAATTAAAGTATAATATAGTGTGTAATACCATTTACTCCATCCTTTATACATCCCACATATGGCATTAACGATTCAAATCACTTTGAGGGGGCGGTAGTCCGCACTTCCTAAAATGAAATTATCGTGTTTTACCCATAATGGAAATCATAAAGTATGCCATAAATGAGAAATACAGAAGCATAAGTAAAACATAAACATATTATATATCATATATAAAAATAGTGACATCTTAATGGCCACCTTTGAAGGTGTTATATGAGTGTTGAACAATCATCGTTTCGTGAGGCAGAAATTCGCCATCCACAGAAACCGTATGTTCTTTAACCATTAGATGTAGGTGTGTGTAAGTGTAGCTCGAATACTTCTTATAACAACATCCTAGTATATTGAGGATACTGTTGTTTTTACAAAAGAAATAAATAAAAAGAGTTTAGGGGTTGGAGAAGAAAAATAAAACAAAACAACATTAGAGAAGACATTACCTCAAAATCGGGTAACTCTTTTTGATTTGAGCCAAAGGCTTCCTTGGGAAGAGTTATGCCCACAGTGAGGCTTCTAGGAGTAAGAGGGGGAAGTTGGGAGAGTATTTGGGCAGAGGTTGGCCGAGCCAAATGGCTTGAAAGTGTAAATGATGTGGGAGAGGTGGGGGCCTTTTATAAGTGGAGAGGAGGGGCACTTTTGGAAAGATTGAAATGTTACATTATTACACAATGCTTTTCGGATTCTAAAGGTCCCACACTTATATAATTCGAGTATAAGGTGATAAGGTTTCTAAATCTCCTCATCCAATAGGCTTTGGACAAGTGTAAGACTAGGATTTTACATTATCTTCTCATTTTATTTAAATCGTTAAATAATGAGGTCATCGTTGCATCATCATGATGTCATAAATAATTTAATTTATTTAATGTATAAAGATTATAAAAAAAATACTATGATGTAGGAAATCTTTTTAGCTTTCCAATGAATATTTATAGTCAAAATTTGGACTTGTGTAACCCCACTTAAAATCTATTTTAGTAAAACAACTCATGTTTGTGTCAATTTAATTTTAACATTAAATAAATATATATTAATGTCATTTTCCAACCAAAGTGGCTCCATGGGGTCCCCAAGTTGACCCATGGGTTTTCTTGGTCGGCCATGACTCATCCAATAGGAGTAGGACAAGTGTCAAGCTCATATCATATTATTAAAAGATTGTTTTTACCTTAAACTACACTAATTACCTCTAATCGCGATTAAGAACTTAAAAGTTACTATTCACCAAAAAATTATTTTAATATCATTGAACCACATTTTACTTCTTAATGACAACCATGTATGTCGGATTTTTGAAAATCAAATCACAGAAGTGGTAATATTTCATTTAAACGAAAAATCAGTTATTTAACTACCACTTAGTGGTTTCACTATTCATCAAAAATTGAAGTTTTTCAGAACAATGCCAAAATTTCACCCTAAGCTATAATTGATATTCCGAATTCAAAAATTATGTCTATTTTAAAAAATTCCAAACATATAAGTTGCATTAATTAATTTTATAATTAATTCCCGCTGTCACAACAAATAGCGTGTTTTTAAGAAACAATTTATATCAAAAGATTGGCAATTGTTTATGTCCAATTTCAATGTTAAATTAATTCTAATGACCACCATTGGATAAAATGGTAAAAATATATTCTAATTATACTTTAAAATCACTAAATAGTATAATTTATCACTATAAATTATTTTGATTAAAAAAGTTGTTTTAAGTAATTTTCACTATTCATAAAAAATTAGAAGTTCTCAGAAAAATACCAAAAATTCAACATAGGATAATTTCGATATTACGAATACAAAAATGAAGTCCATTTTGAAATATTAAATTTCTATAATTTTAAAAGGTGGTTATTACTATTCATAACGGCTACTTTGATTAGTCGCGGTATTTTAGAACTCGAAGTTGCGTACAATGCAAGCTATTGCATTATTGAATGAGAAGCGTATTGTGGAAGCTCGGGGTGTTACATTCTACCCTCCTTCAATAAATTGCGTCCTCGCAATTTGAAATTTTTCTTTGAAAATAAAAGGTTGAAAAGAAAAAATACCTTTGAGGAAAACCCACATCGGAAATAAGATTAATAAAACTTTGCCTTAATAAGAGGGAAAGGGAAATGAAAAAGTCACCACCCAATTATGATCTCAATTAGGAGAACATTGGTGGAAATTAGAGACATATAATTGGAGGGCAAACATAAATATTTGTAGGGAGTGATTGAGGTCATCAATCACAATCAACTGTCAAATTGAGGGCCTCAAAGTCTTCAATCTATGTCGATTTAAAATATCATCAGTTCAACAAAACATAAGGTATTAGGATAACACATTTTTTTGTTTTAATATCCCTTTACTAAAGTTTAAGAATTAATTTATTCATTTAATAAGAGATAGTTATATATATATTTATGCTTGACAATTAGAGTTTCAACCTTCAACTCATCTTTCACTCAAAAAGATAATAGAACTCAAAAATATTATACTTATCCTAATTGTATAAGGTTCCAAATGTTAACACATACCATTTAGATTAGTAAAATTATTTTGTAATAACCAGGGACTTCCTGTAGGCTAGTGGTAGGAAATAAAGGCCTGTCGCACTATGGTTGTGGGTTCGATTCCTACAGCTTTGTCCGACGCGACGGTTATGCCCCACCCTGCAGGTTGTCCTTTTCTTAAAACTATAGTATTATAATATTCCAAAAATAATCTTCATGAATTTTTTAACCTTTAACAATACTATCCAAAGATCAACTTAATCCACTCCAACCTTTATAGTTATCCAAAATACCTCTGTACAGAATTTCTCTAAAAGGTCTCTTAATTCCAAAATCAATTATAACATCAGATTCCCCAAACAATGTAAAGTTTCTCTTATTGTCACATACTAAAAATATGATTACCTTAATCATATTAAAACCTTAATGAAATCAAAAGTACTGCAGTACAATCCTTATATATATATCACATTATTCTAATAACCAGAATATAATCCATGAGTCCAAAAGCACCAATACATTAGTTATTCTGCTTCAACTGTAGTAACAGCATAAGATTGTCCTTGATCCCTTGGCCTTTTCTGAGGTAAGTTTCCCTGACGCTTAGGACATTCATTTTCATAATGCCCCATTTTCCTACAATTGTAGCATTCAACTTTGACAGCCTCTTTCTTTCCCTTGCAATCACGAGCCTGGTGACCCTTTTCTCCACATTTATAACAAACTCCCATTCCTTTTAGGCACGTACCAGGGTGATTTTTCCCACAATTATCACATAATGGAAAATCCTTCTTTCCCTTTTTCCCTTTATCTGTCTCTTGTTCCCCCGTTCTCTTCTTCTCTTGCTTTACTTTGTTGTCATAAGACTTAGAGAATTCCTTTTCTGTCTTGATAGCACACGAGACAATATCTTCGTATGATGAGAAGGATTGTGATACTAAAGCTCGACGGAGAAATGGTTTTAACCCATCAAAGAAACGATTAATCTTACTCCTTGGGTTACGTATATAATCGGCAACATGCCTCGCTAACCTTGTAAAGTTAGCCTCATACTTTGCGACATTCTCATCCTCCTTCTGCCTCAGACTCAGAAATTGTCTTTCCATATCTGCTCGATGGTCATGAGGAAAGTATTTTTCTAAGAAAAGATCTTTGAACTCCCTCCATTCCATATTCGATACGTCATCATCTTCCTTTGTGTTTTGAATCAGCGACCACCACTGATCGGCATCTCCAGTGAGGCGGTAAACTGCCATGACAACCTTCTCCCTTTCACTACTCCCCAAGGCATGGAATATTTTCTCTAAGGAATTTATCCATTGCTCAACTACTATAGGAATTGTACTCCCATTGAAGGTTGGTGGTTGTTTCCTCATAAAACGGTCTAGCATTGATCCTCCACGTTGCGGATCAGGGTGCTCCATACGAGTAAGGTTATTATTCATAACCTGAGTGAGTTGTCCCAGTATGGTATTAAGTTGATCAGCACCAGTTGTATCTCCAGATCCACAATAATTATCTTGAGCAGGAGGGAAATCCCTACACGGAGTTCGTGCATTGTTACGGTTTCCATTCCTTCCACTAGGCGCCATTTCTAAACAATGGCATAAACTAGATTAGTTTATGAATCAAAATACATAATTCCATACTTGTAAAACACTTTACATAAATTGAACTATTTATGGATATAATCCATAATCATAAAAATAAATGTTTTCTTTGAGGAAGTATATACTCATAACCCTTCATAGTGGTTTGTAAAGAAAATGAGAATTATCCTAAGCATATCCCCCGGGAGTGTCGTAACCAAGAGTGCAGCAAGGCCCGTTGTCGTGCACCAGTTCCCGTTCGAGTCTAGCTCAAAGCGGTGTTTTCGGGTTTTACCCCTAGATACATCTGTGCCAGAGCCGCCTCTACCTGCTCGTATCCAGACAAGGATGTATTGCTCGGAAAACTCACAAAATCTCTACAATACCATAATTCTAGGAAGTTCTTCTATACTAATCCTCAAAGTTCATCTTAGGTCTACGTGCTCTAATCATAGTTTATCTAAATCTAGCTTCCAAGGTTAGTACTAAACTTCCTCTGATACCAACTATAACGCCCCGACCCCAGCTACCCAGAGTCGGTGCATTACTTCGTAACATTGGCATGATCACAAAAGATCAAGTCTCGAAAGACCGATTAGTTTAGTAGCCTTGGAGACACTAGATACATTCGTAGACGTTACATTATATCATAAAGTGAAAAACTACAATAACAATGTCTTCATAGTCCACACTCATATCCTCTTCTGACTATCCCTGCAGGTCATTCATAAAATACTTCTTCACATCCTGGAAAATATTAAAACATTGAAAGGGGTGAGCTCAGATGATCAGTAAGGATAACAATATTGCGGAAGCTTTCATCGATAAACATAAACATTTAAGGCAATGTATAACTAAAACAAAAGCCTTTTAAACATGAACTTCAATATAATGTGGCAAAAGTAAAATGAGATAATGCCATTTACTTATTCACATGGATATTCTACTAGTCGAATAATCACATGCAATATCAATAACCACTTTCATAATGAGGGAATGTATAATGCCGGACATTCTGAAATATTTTGTCAAGGCCTCGGCCAAGACGTCTAAAATGATTAAGGCCTCGGCCAAAACCAGAAATCAAATTGGGAAAGGGCCTCGGCCAATTCCACGTCTAGTTGTCTCATGAGACCTACCGATGCATCGAGGATCTATAGCGGGCTCCACCCGTCACTTATTAAGTCCAATACATTCCTCATATGAATAGGTTTAAACATATCATAAACCATAACATAATCGTATCACATAAAACTTGCATAAAGGAAACATAACATTTCCACATTTCAATCAGAAGATATCAATACAACACATTGATATAATAAAAACGCTTTCAAAACCATTTTCAATACCAAAATAAAAGAAAGTTAAAACTTTGTATTTATTTATCATTAAAAAAAAGATGGCTTGTAGAGGAAGCCGAAACTCAAATAATGGTCATGGCGGCGGAGAAGTCGTTTTCGCCGCATAAGTACGGAAAGAAAAACATTCCCTTTTGTCATTTAGCAAAACTCTTCGTATAAAAAAGATTCCTTTTGAATAAACGTAAAAGTCAAAGGGGTTTATACACCGTATAAAAGAAAGTTGTGTATAAAACCAAATATGCCTCAATGAAAGGGGATTGAGACGAAGTCCTTAAAGGATCATTTTTTTAAATAAAGTACACCTATAATGTGTATTCACTATAAGTACACATAAATAATGTAAAAATACAATATTGGAAATAATTATATCATGATATAATTTGAAAGTAGGAGATTAACCCAAAGAATGGAAGTTGGGTTAAGAAGTTCCCTTACCTCGTGTCTGACTTGACTCAACCGTTCTTTAACCTCCTGAATAATAAACTAGAGTTAATATATACCTTATTAAGAACCATTTTCAATTTCATTATCATTTTTATATCACTTATTACAATGATATGAACATTATGTAATTATTTAAGTTAATAACAGTCGTTTTGTCGATCTTTGGTACTTGAGTCAACAATAAATTTCTTATAATTACAAGTTGTTTATGTGGTAGAATATCCATTATCTCCATAATTATATTCATGATTTAGATGTCATATATATCTTATATATCCAGTATATACATTCATTTATAATATTACGTAACATTTAGAGGTAAGAAATGAAATGCACCGTTCATGGAGACGGTAAGCCGTACGTACGCATGAACGCTACTTTCATTTAAATTTCATATTTAATGGAACGAAATCATAATGATATAAATGTATAATATAATTCCAGTATAATATAGTGTGTAATACCATTTAATCCCTCCTTTATACATCCCACATATGGCATTAACGATTCAAATCACTTTGAGGGGGCGGTAGTCTGCACTTCCTAAAATGAAATTATCGCGTTTTACCCATAATGGAAATCATAAAGTATGCCATAAATGAGAAATACAGAAGCATAAGTAAAGCATAAACATATTATATATCATATATAAAAATAGTGACATCTTAATGGCCACCTTTGAAGGTGTTATATGAGTGTTGAACAATCATCGTTTCGTGAGGCAGAAATTCGCCATCCACAGAAACCGTATGTTCTTTAACCATTAGATGTAGGTGTGTGTAAGTGTAGCTCGAATCCTTCTTATAAAAACATCCTAGTATATTGAGGATACTGGTTTTTTTACAAAAGAAATAAATAAAAAGAGTTTAGGGGGTTGGAGAAGAAAAATAAAACAAAACAACATTAGAGAAGACATTACCTCAAAATCGGGTAACTCTTTTTGATTTGAGCCAAAGGCTTCCTTGGGAAGAGTTATTCCCATAGTGAGGCTTCTAGGAGTAAGAGGGGGAAGTTGGGAGAGTATTTGGGCAGAGTTTGGCCGAGCCAAATGGCTTGAAAGTGTAAATGAGGTGGGAGAGGTGGGGGCCTTTTATAAGTGGAGAGGAGGGGCACTTTTGGAAAGATTGAAATGTTACATTATTACACAATGCTTTTCGGATTCTAAAGGTACCACACTTATATAATTCAAGGCTAAGGTGATAAGGTTTCGAAATCTCCTCATCCAATAGGCTTTGGACAAGTGTAAGCCTAGGATTTTACATTATCTTCTCATTTTATTTAAATCGTTAAATAATGAGGTCATCGCTGCATCATCATGATGTCATAAATAATTTAATTTATTTAATGTCTAAAGATTATAAAAAAAATACTATGATCTAGGAAATCTTTTTATATTTCCAATGAATATCTATAGTCAAAATTTGGACTTGTGTAACCCTACTTAAAATCTGTTTTAGTAAAACAACTCATGTTTGTGTCAATTTAATTTTAACATTAAATAAATATATATTAATGTCATTTTCCAACCAAAGTGGCTCCATGGGGTCCCCAAGTTGACTCATGGGTTGTCTTGGTCGTCCATGACTCATCCAATAGGATTAGGACAAGTGTCAAGCTCATATCATATTATTAAAACATTGTTTTTACCTTAAACTACACTAATTACCTCTAATCGCGATTAAGAACTTAAAAGTTACTATTCACCAAAAATTATTTTAATCTCATTGAACCACATTTTACTTCTTAATGACAACCATGTATGTCGGATTTTTGAAAATAAAATCACAGAAGTGGTAATATTTCATTTAAACGAAAAATCGGTTATTTAACTACCACTTAGTGGTTTCACTATTCATCAAAAATTGAAGTTTTTCAGAACAATGCCAAAATTTCACCCTAAGCTATAATTGATATTCTGAATTCAAAAATGATGTCTATTTTAAAAAATTCCAAACATATAAGTTCCATTAATTAATTTTATAATTAATTCTCGCTGTCACAACAAATAGCGTGTTTTTAAGAAACAATTTATATCAAAAGATTGGCAATTGTTTATGTCCAATTTCAATGTTAAATTAATTCTAATGACCACCATTGGATAAAATGGTAAAAATATATTCTAATTATACTTTAAAATCACTAAATAGTATAATTTATCACTATAAATTATTTTGATTAAAAAAGTTGTTTTAAGTAATTTTCATTATTCATAAAAAATTAGAAGTTCTCAGAAAAATACCAAAAATTCAACATAGGCTAATTTCGATATTACGAATACAAAAATGAAGTCCATTTTGAAATATAAAATTTCTATAATTTTAAAAAGTGGTTATTACTATTCATAACGGCTACTTTGATTAGTCGCGGTATTTTAGAACTCGAAGTTGCGTACAATGCAAGCTATTGCATTATTGAATGAGAAGCGTATTGTGGAAGCTCGGGGTGTTACAGTCCAAAGAATCTGTGGGACACTATTTCTGATCATCGGAGTCACTGTTATCTTTCATTTGTAGAGGAACTTTCACCACATGTGTGTTCTCATTTACATATTTAAAAGATTCTAAGGCTTTAGTACCAGAATTAACCTTGGAGATATTTGATTGTGTCATTGTTTGAACAGAGGGAAGGGACCCTAAGCCATTTTTATGATTGCTGGTCCCATTTATTATCTCTTGAGTAGTAGTAGAAGTCAGTAGGGAGGGTTTTTGGTTCTTTCCAGAAATCATATCTGTGCAGCTAGGTTCAACCATAACTTGTAGAAAATGATCACATTGTGCTTAGTTGCAGTGCTTAAGCTGTAATCATTGCCTTTTATGTGAACAGGTGGAGATACTGTATCCCTCCTACCTAGTGTGGGTTCAGCATTTTTGGTGAGGTTGGAGTTGGGTACCTTCTTGGATGGACAAGTACTGATTTTTTCTTTCTCATTCTCATTATTGGATAGTCTAACAGTTTCTAGAACCAGATTCTAAGTCTCTTCTGTAAGAGTTTTTTCCTTTGTGGAGCTTTCTTCCTCTTCAACTACGTCTACCCAGGTTTTACCCGAATCATCCCCTATGTGTGTCAGGCTGTGTGATTTTTTCACCCAGATTTCAAGTTTCTTTTTGGAGGATTTAGGTATGTCCACTGTGTGGGTTTTGTCTTTTTTGTTTCTCCTTATTTCTTGCCAGTCATTTTCAATTGGCTGATTTACTTGTTTTCTAACTGCCCTACAATTGGAGATTGTATGTCCAATTATTTTACAAAGCTCACAAAAGGGATGGGACTGGTTGGGTCTACTGTTAACAGAGTTTTTTTTCCCTTGATGTCATCAAGGGCTGCTGTTGGTTTTTCAATGCATAAATCTACTTTTCTGTTGGGTTGGTCTCTCGAAGGACTGGCAGGGGGAGGGGGGTAACTGGCAGGGGGGTGCAGGGGGTGGTGTGTCCAGGTTCTAGGGGGGTCCAGGGGAATTTTTCCAGGGTCTGGGGGGTGTCCAGGTTATGGGGGGGTGTCCAGGGTCTAGGGGGTCTGAATTTTCAGTAGTGTGCCTCCAAGAGGCAATAGTTAGGAAACAAGTACTGAGGATATATAATTACTCACATGGGAGGCATTACCCTCATAAATACTTGAGAAGTAAAAATAAGATGATAATTGATAAGTCTGGAGGTCGTCATGGCCCTTAAAATTACATTTATTAACCTATAATTGTATAATGGTGTAGGGTCGATCCATTGGGAAGATAGATGAGTGTTCTAAAGTATTAAGACAAACAAACCCCACTATTGTCACCAATGGGGGAACATTTTTTACTTACTTTTTTATATATCTTTATATATAAGGCATAAATGAAATAAACAATGATCTTATTATATTAATAACTAAAATGTAATTGGGTCTTATCATAATCAAACATTTTGAATAGAGAGAGAATAAAATTGATCGAGGAGCTTGCTTGGGGATTTTAACTCTACTAGTTTAAAATATTATATATTCACATCATTTTTTTAAATTTACAACCTCTTAAAAGGATAGATCACTCTCCCTCACCCAGAGAATAATCACACAGATTAATGATTCTAGTAGTTTTCCACAACTAGAAACACAAAACTTTAATAAATTTTGAGAAATTATGTTGATGGAAATTAATCTAGTCGATGCAATCCAACAACATTGAAATTAAGAATTAAAGAGATTCTTCCATGATCTATCTCTCCAAGAGATCATGGAGTTTTTTAAATTGAGTGCTAAAAGTGCAAAAAAATCAAAATTTAAGAATCATACTCTACATCGCTAGTTGAATATGACTCTTTGTTGAAAGAACCAACCACAAAGATAAAGAAATTAAACAGTGGAAATTAATTTCCCAAACTCAAGAAATTTAACCTGGACTCATTTTTCTATTTAGAAATTAAAACTGTACGATTACAGAATAAATAAATTGTAAAATAAGGAAGAAGAAATATCTCTATTAATCATGAACTGCATCTCTGTATTGTCGCTCCCAGGTCCTTGTATTATGCTTCTCTTCAGCTCCTTGATCATGCATGAAATGATAAATCTCCTCGCTTCCTTTGGATCTACTTTACCACTCAAAAAAGATGGGCGTGACTGGAAGGACTGGCAGGGGGAACTAGCAGGGGGAGGGGGGGAACTAGCAGTGGGGGGGACTGGTAGGGGGGAGGGGGTTAACTGGCAAGGAGGGTGTAAGGGGTCGGGTGTCCAGGTTCTGGGGGGGGGGTCTGTCCTGGGGGGTCTGTCCAGGGTTTATCTGGGGGGTCTGTCCAGGGGGTCTGGGAGGGTGTCCAGGTTTGGGGGGGGGGGGTGGGTAGGACTGGCAGGGGGAGGGGGAACTGGCAGGGGGAGGGGGGAATTAGCAGGGGGGAGGGGACTGGTAGTGGGGACTGGCAGGGGGGTGCAAGGGGTGGGGTGTCCAGGTTCTGGGGGGGTGTCCAGGGGGATCTGCCCATGGTCTGGGGGTGTCCAGGTTTTGGGGGGGGGGGGGGTTCAGGGTCTGTCCAGGAGGGTGGGAGGGGGGTCTGTCCAGTGGAGTGGGGGGTCTGGGGGGTGTCCAGGTTCTGGGGGGGGGGTCCAGGGTCTGTCCAGGAGGGTGGGGGGTGGCTGTCCAGGGGAGTGGAGGTCTGGGCTGTCTAGGGGGATCTGTCCAGGGTCTGAGGGGGTGCCTTGGGTCTATCCGGGGGTGTCCAGGGTCTGGGGGTGTCCTGGGTCTATCCGGGGGGTGTCCAGGGTCTGTCCGGTGGGTGTCTAAGGTGTGTCTGGGGGGGTGTCCAGGGTGTGTCTGGGGGGGTGTCCAGGGTCTGTCCAAGGTGTGTCTGGGGGGTGTCCAGGGTCTGTCCAGGAGGGGGCTGTTCAGGGGGGGTTTATGTAGGGTGGGGGTGTCCAGTGTCCAGGAGGGAGGGTCTGCAGGGGGGGTGGGCTACTGTAGGGGGGTGTGCAGGGGGTGGGGGCTATTTTTTTTATGGTTTTCCAGACCCTAGAGCCACGGTTTTTAACCGTGGCTGTAGGTCTATTGCCACAGTTACAAACCGTAGCTAAAGGTCTAATGCCACGGTTTCTAACCGTGGTAATAAACTGTGTCCCCCCTCTAGTATAGTCACGGTTCTAAACCATGGCTATAGAGATATTACCACGGTTTGAACCGTGGCTGTATACCTAAAGTCACAGTTTGAACCGTGGCTGTAGACCTAGAGCCACAGTTTGGAACCGTGGCTATAAGTCTAGGCCTATAGCCACGCCAAACTTAGCCACGGTTTCTCAAACCGTGGCTATTACCTAGAGCCACGGTTTGAGGACCTATAGCCACGGTTTTAAACCGTGGCTATAGCCTGAATTTCCAGTAGTGGTTACTATCGAATTTATTGATTTCATATCTCAGTGTAGACATGTTTACCCATATAGTAGATGTTGAGTTCTTGCAGACAATGTTAAGCGTGCGCCCCCAACAACTAACCAATCTCTTGGGTAAACTATGTTTTATCCAAAGAGATGAAATCTGGAGAGATATAGAGAGGACAACAACTTTAAATGATTGAAATCAATAAAGGCAATGGGAAGTTAACAATGAGATTACAGTGCGGAGAATTAAAACAAGAAACCAAATTGTAAGTAAAGAAAACAGGAAACAACGATTGAATTTGATCGTAAAAGAAAAGCAGTAGGGCTCTGATACCACTTTGTGAGGTTGAGTGGTGACCCGAACTAAGGCAATATACCAAACAACCAAAAGGACCGGACTGGATTCTTTACAGTGCGAAGTTGAATATTACAGATTGATACATACAACATACAAGAAACAACAGATTGCAAGAAAGAAGTAAAGAACATAGAGATTTAACATGTTTTGGTCCTTTGGGGACCTATGTGCACGACAAGAACACCATCACCCACACACGGGTTTTATTAAGCTCAAAGAAAACAAACACTGCAAGGTGTAAAGAAAAATGAACAAAACCGAAAACCCCAAAATCGAAACATACAGTGTCGGACAATTCATGATCCGGTTGTCCTGATCTCTTTAAGCTGGAGGTGCGGTGCATAATGCACCTGGATCCTGGATATGCTACTTCCGCTCGTACTCATGGAATCGTCACCAAGAACAAGGGCCACACATCTTCCAAGCAGGAAGGATGTTGACTCCACCAGAAGACCAGCAACTGAATGTTGTCGGGGAGAGTGACATGCCTCGATAGGCTCCGATGAGGCAGCATAGGCAATAACAAACAAGAGCTTCGTCTGGAGGAACTGAGAGCTACACTCAGAGGAAGTCCCGAGAGAGGGGGAGGGAGAGAGAGAGAGAGAGAGAGAGTGAGAGAGAGAGAGAGAGATCTACTGAAGCGACAGAGGCACATGGGGGTATCAATTCCCCCTAACACTAGCCGCCTCGAAAAGGAACCAACCAACGTCCGCCACGCGAGCAACAGGTCGGACAAGAGGCCAAGGCCAATGAACCAGAGGCCACGCGAGTCGGTTCCCAACCACCCAATAAAGCCCAACAACAAAAAATTCATTATATTTAAGCATTTAAAACAATTCTAATCAATATAATTCTAATCAATATAAATAGGAGAGGATTTCAATTCGAAAACAAGACAAAATAAAATCCATAATTCACAGAATCGGGGGTTTCGTCACTGTTCTTGCTTTCGATTTTCTCTGCCTGGCAAGTTGCTCAAGGGTCGCCCAACGATGGTCCCCCAGAATCGCTTTCTGAACTCTTTGGATCCTCACAGATCTCACTGGGGCTGTTTGATGAGTCTCGTGTCATCCTCCGCTGTGAGCATGAAGATGAATACTATCGGCTATGGATGCGCGGATGGTGGAAGATTCAAGGATTTCGTATGTTCACCCAAAAGCGGTCTCCTTTTATTCAAGGTGAATTCGATTCCCCTGTAGCTCTGATTTGGATAGAATTTATTGGACCCCGTCTTCATCTGTTTCAATCTATTCCCCTTCTCGCCATACCCAATGCCGTCGGCACTCCCATTAAAATCGATGCTTCAACATCAAGCCTCTCTCGTCCGTCTTTTGCTAGGGTTTCTGTCAAACTCCATCTCTCCTTGCAGCTGCCTCATCGGATCTGGATTCCGAACAGACCAGTTGGTTTTTTAGCCTCTCTGCTATGAAGATCTTTCGTCATGTTTCTCCAGTTGTAGAAGTCCTGACCACCCCTGCTTCTCTTGCCCTTCAGGGCTCCCTGTTGGTTCTGCTTCCATTGGCAGCTGGATTCCCAAAAAATCGACTGCTCCTGATCTTCCCCCAGCGGATGAAGCCCAAGCTGCTAGCTCGCCCAAGAAGAGGCTTCTCAGGTTTCAGGGTTTGTGTTGAAGAAGGTGAAGTTTCTTTGCTCCGACCCCGGAAGAAGATCGGATGATGTTCAGGCAGTGACTGCTGGCTACAGCAGATGCGGAACAGATGCTGATATTATAAATGAAAATTAAGACAAACAAGTGATAATGGGTGGGGGCGAGCCGCGTCTTCAAGATAAGGTTCCTAGAATTTCAAATTACTTTTCCTCATCAATCATTGAAGCCTTCAAAGTCTTTGACAAATCTTCACCTGAAGTTTGTTTGGAAGCTGCGAAAGTGCGAAATATTCTGACATTGGAGGAAAAACTTAAATTGGTATTAGGGTGAATGCCAAATTGTCTCAGTGAAAGAGCAATATAATTGGATCAACTCACTAGTGGAAGTCATCTTCGCTAAGATTAAACCTCAAATTTTCCTATTTTTTATTCATGGGCTGTCTAGTTTCTCACGTTGAAGATTTCCTCCGTTTAAATCCAGGAACCGTTATAAGGGAGTTGTCATGGAAATTGAAGTTGATGCCTAGCGGAGATGTTGGCTCGATTTTGTTGTGTTTTGGGGTTTCACCTCTGATTTTTTTCTTTTGAATCTTCTTGCTTATGTTTTAAGGTTTTTCCTCCACTACGAGCGAGGACTCTTCATAAATTCTTTTCTTTATCCCCTGAAAAAAAAAATCAAATGCTTCTATCGATTCCTGCTGATTGCTGATTGCTGATTGATGCTGCTAAATATGATATCATTACCATAAACATTTACCATATAAGCATTCCAAGATAATGGTTCTTATTTTAAATCATATAAATATTTCTTTAAATGACATACCTTCCCTTCATCATCACCAAGTTGAAATCCTACTGGATGTTCAGTCTATACTTTCTTCTTGAGCACTCCATTCAAGAATTATGTCTTCATATCCATTTGGTATATATCTTGGAACTTATTTGAATTGCAACCACCCTGAATAGTTAAATTGATCCAAGCCTTGCTATGCAAAAATCGCTAACATTTATACCTTCTATTTGAGCAATTGCCTTTTTAAACCAACTTTGATTTGTTTCGGATCACATTCACATGCTCGTCATACTTATTCTTGAACAGTCACATTATTCCAATGATGTTGTGTTTCAGTAGCTCCTAGGTTTGATTCTTCTATATTTGATCAAACTCTTCATTTATGGACTTAACCCAGGATTCATCCTTCATCGCTTCTTTAAATGATGTTGGTTCTATCCATGATAACAGAATATTATGTTTGACACTACTTATTTGTCTAGTATGTGTTAGAGCAGTCTTCTCACCAATAATATTGGGTTCATCAATTTAATCTCTCGTTCCTCTTTTGAGTTGATTATTTACTCTCTTCACTAC
The DNA here is from genome assembly GCA_963277665.1 of Viscum album. Lineage (NCBI taxonomy): Eukaryota > Viridiplantae > Streptophyta > Magnoliopsida > Santalales > Viscaceae > Viscum > Viscum album. The sequence goes on from OY728163.1 coordinate 41,023,440, forward strand.
ATTTTTCCTATTCTGATTCAACTTTAGAGTCGTCCTCATGAGATGTTCTTTGAGGTTCTCCAAAATTTGTATCATAATCTTCCTATTCCTAACAAATTTTATCCAGATCTGAATTTCCATATTTGTTTGCATATTTTTATTCAATAATAATGACATCATTCCTCTCCACAATCTTCTTGAGCCTCTTATTGAAACATTTATAGGCTTTTCTCTTGATCGAATAACCAATAATCATGCATTCATCCACTCTATCACCATATCCCCCCTGCGTACCTTCCTTATCCTTGATGCAGAAATGTTGGGAGTCGCAACTACAGGAATAAATGATTCACAAGAGTAAAAGGGAAAAATGAAAGAAGAAGAAGATCTTGGATACAAAGATTTACGCAATTCGAGAAATGATCCCTACGTCCACGGAGAGACATAATTTCACTATGATTTAGGAGCACAAATTTACAGGAGATATCTCAAAGTTTCTGACACATGAAACCCTAGTTCAAAATGAGCTAATAAGGGGGATGAAACACTATTCCACCAACCGTCAGAAATTTCGTTGTGCTACAGTGAAATATGGCTGGAAATCCACATCATCGCTACAACACCCAAGTCAAGTGTTACAGTGACCGGCGGCTGAAAGTCCAAGGAGTTACAGTATTGTTGAATTCAAAGTCCAACTTGCTACAGTGACTTGCCTGGTGTGCAGTACGGGCCACAAGCATTTGGCCCAAACATTGCCACTTTCTCTTCTTTCTAATAGTACCTTGAAATACCACCCCCAATGATAGTGTCTTCTCTATGTTGTTTACCATGCAATTCCTCTTTTTAATAACCTCATTCTACTATATAGTTTAACCGACGACACCTCATGTTTGATTCCATGTTTCTCAAAATAGTTCTCAACCTCAATGGAAGTATACTTTGTACCATGTCTGATTGTAGAATCTTGATTGCTATCCCTGTTTCATTTTCTTCATGCCTCTGATATCTCTTAATGCACTCCATTTCTTCTTCATTTACATAAACATTATGCATATCATCTTGATGTAATCCATCCAAAAACATGATGAAATAAGTTTCTCCCTATGTTCTTGCATATTTCACGGGATAACATATATATGATGAGTTTTTAAGGATTGAATAACACTAATTCCAGTAGCGAAAGTCATCAAAGAAACCTAAAACCCAATAGCTCTATGCTATGAAATTGAAACCATACATAATATAAAATGAAGAGCATATTTGTGTACCTTACACCAAAGTTAACCGAATCTCCTATCTTCAAACGCGAGTTTGATAAAGATCATTGAGAAACAACAAATGAGATTCTTCCTCCATGACGTATCCATTGGCCAACTTGAATCACCCAATGCTTAGGTGTGATTCTCTTTGTTACCATGGTATGGTAATACATCTCAAAGCAAAGGAAAAAGGATAACAAAATTTTCAGGATAGGGAGAATCAACTAAATGCTCAAATTGCATTTTTATAGCCTTCGACCTCTTTATATAATCCTTAGGGACCCTCCCCAAGCCTCCATGTATTTACTCATGTTACATCATGCATGCAGTTACAACACTTTATAACCCTCGACTATCCAATATTTATCATATAAATGCATTCTAGAATCTCCCATACGCTTCATTACATGAAACATTCATAATCAATTACAACTTACATGAATGAGAGTTTGAATCCTAAAATTTAACACTCATCTTCCTTTCAATCATAGGATGAAATGGTTATGGTATAATATGAATCACTGCATTACGATATGCCTATGTCTTACACTATGACCAACGAAAGCAGACGTATGATATCTCTATACCATGCTTTACGATATATCTATAACAAGGCATACAATATGCCTTCCTTTCCCATATGTCATATCATACACCATACTTGTATAATCACATACGATATAGCCTAAACACATAATATGTAGTTATGGATTTTGGGAATATCACCAATAATCCCCCCTGCACTAAAGCCTTGTATACTTTGTTCCATTTCAACTTATATCATATCGTATACAATAACTTGTGAAATCATATCCAAAGCTCTATTTGGATATCCTCGAAAACACTTTTGGAAAGCTATCACCATCTTCACCATGTATCACATCATATGAAATGCCTTGTGAATACACATCTAAAACTCATTTTGGACCAACTCTAAAACATTTTTAGAGCATGTTTTTTGAGTTTTTTAAAACCCAATCCCTATTTAATCAATGATAGAGTGTGACCACATGGGCTTTTGTAGCATTAACAACAAATATCAATTACCAAATTCATAAATGTAAACAAAGAGATGCCTCTAGAAAATCATCAGTGCTACTCAAGCTACAAAGAAATCTAACATTATATATCCTTCAAACACATGTATCTATATACCTTTTTCCACCAGCTATATCATATACAAGCATGAATTTTTATATAATCCCCTTTTCCAAGATAACGAGTAATCATGAGACATGGAGTATGCCAGTCGTATATAATTACTCCTACATTCTCAATTCTCTGAGTATAGAATGACCAGATGGATGCACACATATCATCACGAAGCAATTCACTATTCATCTCCACCCATATACCATTATGTTAAATTTTTTTTGTATTATAAATTTTAAATATAATAATCAATTTAACATCTCATTTGATTCAATTAGTTACTGTTAAATACTATTAAAAATGAAAATTTCATTTGTTTTGATGTTTACAATGTAGGTGGAGGTGACTTGGAGAGTCCAAGATGAAGTTGAAGAAAAATGGGCCAAACTGCATGGAATCCAAAAAATCAATGTGCACAGATTATCATATTTCAAAAACTATATCCATCCAATTGGGCTAATATTTTGTGGATGGATTCCTAACAATGTGGGATACAACTCTTTAGAAGAAAGCTATTCACAGTTTGTCTATTTGGTAGCCCAAATGGGTTGATCTATAAAAAAAACCAAATCCATTTGAAGTCGAGAGTACATCTCGATATTTTGACAATATCTCACATTCTATACATTCAATGGCTGTGAAATTTTACAAGGGGATATTCAAGAGGTAGTCCAACAACTCTTCTATTTTTTCAAAGTCTAGATAAGGCCATTTACCTATCCAAATCTGAGCCACATGTGGTATTGTGAAATATGTGTGCAAAAACCACTACCCACGATTGCCTATAAATTGGCACCTTAGGTGCCTCAATTGCAATCTCAACTAAGGGGATGAAGTGGTGCTATTTTAGAAAGTTATAGGGTTTCTCTCATCATCTTAGAATTTCTAGAGCTCCTTTTCCTCATATGGAGATCAAGGATGAAGATGAAGTTTCACTCGAGCCACCTTCTCCTCTCGATGAAAAGCTAAATGGTGAGCGATCATTGCGAGGGAGCTACGCACTTGTCAAGGGAGTACTGACACATATTTTTCTTTTTTTTGGGTCTAATTTGGTTTTGAAAACATTTCATACACTTGTGTCTTGCATTATTTTTGTTGGAATAAGGGTGATCTGAGTTGGAAGGATGGTGTTGTGTTTGTTAACAATCTGTTTTTGGTATGTTTACGGTGTTTGCTGTCTAAGCTGGTTGATGCTTTGAAGATGAAGAAGCCCAGATGTGTATTTAAGAATATTGGAGAATATGGTGTTGTATTCCAGGTTAGAGGAAAATTTGGAGGAAAGTTTGTCGAAATTACATAAACTATAAAGGCTTATGGATCACATAAACCCTTAAAGGTTACTCAACCGTGTGTTTACGAAGGAATTACTTGATCATGTAAGAGGTATTGAATCATGCAATGTGCAGAAAGGATGTTCTTGATGGGAATGGAGAAAATCGTTTTGCTTCAGAGGGTTACGTGGAGCGTATAATCATGAACGAATCACGCAATCACGTGAGTATTAATGATTCAGGAAATTTAGTCTCGCGATCCGTGTAAAGAAAGATATGTTGGAAATGATGATGATCTCATGCGACTATGAGATGATGATCTTGGAAGTGTTACACAACAAAGGGAGTCTTGCGATAGGGGTCTTGCGTCAAATGTTATGCGATTTGCGTGAAGGAAGTCATGTGAACCTATCGCCTTTCAGGCATTTCCTTGAGGTGGTGGTTTGAACGATAAATAGTGTTTTTACAGCTAAGATGACAGAAATCCTCTATAAATACTCATTGTTCTCTTATTTATTTGGTTAATGAGAAGATGGAGGATTTAATCACAGTTGGGAGTGATTCTGTGAATCAGTCGTATGACCAGGGTTAAGCATTATAGTTCCCGTGGCTTGGTCACATGATCACAGAAACAATGAAGTGATATGCGATCCAAGTCACGCGACACATTTCCCTCAGAGCAGGCATTGTGAAGGAGATACGTGCTCAAGGTCTTGTGTTTGGGCTCTCATGACTAGGGTTACACGCCGACTGATCTTGTGGTGGAGTTAAGCACTCAAGGTCTTGCACTCAAGGTCTTGCGCCCAAGGTTATGCGACAAGGATCTTGTGCTCGGGGTTATATAATTGGGTTATGTGTTGGGGGTTATGTGATGCACTGTGTTTTTAGTTCAAATTTGTTTGAAATATTAAAGAGGTGAAATATGAAGATATTTTTAAAAACAAGGAACATATTAAAGCATCATATTCTGACATTAATGATGCGAAACATTCAACATTATTTTAATGAGGAGAAGATGACCTTCAAGTTGTGAAACCGTGGAAGACTTCATCCATAGCAGTGCGTAAGGAGGAGTTAACATAGGTGATCCAAGGGAGGTAGTGCGCTATCCCTAAATACATTGTAATGGAAATGCACCTGGTACAAAGTTTCCATGAACTAACAATTGTAATCCACCATTAATAGTAAAGCATAGTGCATTTAGTTAAGAACAACACAATGTCAAAATATACTCCTTGGACGTATCCCTTTATGGTGAACCAAGTAAAATTATTTGTGTTCTGCTTTACTTTTATGTACTTTCATTATTAGTGTTTGAACAATACAATCTAACAGGTTTAACTAGTTCTTACCAACATGAAGACAAGATCCTTTAAATCAAAAGAAAAAGTTGACACTTCCATTCACCCTCCCCTCTCATGGTATCCCAGGGTCTAACAAGTGGTATCAAAGGGAGGTTGTCGATGTTTAACCCATTTTCTTAAGTTTGATCTCATGGAGAATATTGTCAATGTCATAGGAATTCCTCTCTTTGATGGGAGAAATTTTCAGAAATGAAAAATTAGGATAAAATCACATCTCTATTCTCTTGGGATGGAAGTGATCTGTGCTACTTTAAATGGAGTTCAAGTTAATGATACAACATGACTTTCTATGACTGAAACATAGATAAAACTTATGGATGTGGATGCCAAGGCTTTAAGCGCATTAACTGGAGCTCTTTCAGATCAAATCTATATCAAAGTGATGAGCTACTCTACAGCTAATTCTATGTGGGGTACATTGGAAAATATATATGGAGATAACAAGGTGAAAGAAGCGAAGCTCCAAGTATTTCACAGCAGATTTGATGGTCTTAAAATGTGTTCAGATGAAAATAATGATAGTTTCTTTCATTGAATCATAAAGGTGGTTGGAGATATTCAGGGACTTGAAGAAGAAATAAAAGATATTGATATCATCAAAAATATTTTATGATGTCTTCCTCCCAAATTAAATCATAATGTTTTGAACCTTGAAGAAAGGGATTCAACCCAACTATCCTTGTATGACCTTCCAAGCAGTCTTGTGGCTTATGAAATGAAAATTGAACCAGGGGCCACCTCAACCCATACCAGTAAGGAAATGACATTCAAGGCCATGGAAAAGATGAACATCAATGAAGTTGAAAATGGAGAAGATGTGGAAGGTGAGATTCATCAGTGGTTGATAGGAAATTCAAGAGGAAAATATAGATTCAATATCAATATACCACTTGCATGATTTCAATGTGGAAAAGTTGGGTACATTGCTGCAAGGTGCCTAATGTGATTTTATTGTAAATAAAGTGAAGTAGAAGTTTCACAGAAGCCACAAGGAAGATTTCTGTCTAAAATTGGGAGTTTATTTGGATATAAATTCTAGAGGAAGAGCTTTGTGAGAAAAGAATAAAGTGATAAGAAAGAATATTTGGATGAAGGTGAAGTAAAATTCAATTTTGATATTAAAGATTCTATGATGACTACTGTTGAGAGGAAGGAACATGAATCCAAGAATGTTAATGAGTCATAGGAAGTAGTTGATCTTAAGGTGGAAATTGAAGGTGATCTCAAAGAGATTGATATTCAATGTAAGAAAAATCAAAAGATTAATGGAATGCTGAAGGAATCCTCTAAATATGTGGACCATCTCAAAGCAGAGATTGACCGACTACAAGAATAGTTGGATGATCAATTTTCCAGTCAAGTAAATTCAGAAAAAATTGTAAACTAAAAGTTGAGGATAGAAGAACCAACCAATTTGATTCATGACCTTAATTCTCATGTTCAAGAGCGAATAATGAAGGTAAAATCACTAGAAGAAGAGATTGTATCTCTGTGAAATAAATTGGAGACAGAAATGAAATCAAGTTATCCATAGAAGAAACTTCATTTTGGGAGGTTCGTAGATGGTGAACTGATAGAAAGAGTCAAGAGAGGCTCATAAGCTATCAACAAAAATATGGATGAAAAAGACACATATTAATAGGTAAAGGTGGAATTGGCTATGAGGTTTAGACATTAAAAGTTACAACTACAGTGGAATATGACAAGGGAAAGCATAAGGTTTTTGATCTTACTGTTAACATTAAAACAACAACTGTAAGGACAAAGGGTACTCCAGTTAAAATAAATTATATGATTGGAAACATCTCTCAATTTACAAGGGTTCACTAACAATAGAATATTTTTACAAATCTTGGAGACATGTAGAGGAACATAGGAGAAAAGATTTTGACTCTTATGAAAGGTTAGTTTTGTGGCTATCTTGGTCACACCATGTCCTACTATAATGAATCAAGAAGCTATTTGAATGGGGAAACACCTGGAAGTAAACAAAATAGAATGGAACCATATCCACCATATTAGAGAAGTAATTCTTTTTATGGATATTCATTTCCCTGTTCTAACATTGGACACAAAGATATTGATTGCATAGAAAAGAGAAAAGGTGATTCCTACCATAGAATTCAAAAACAAATGAATTTTATTCAACCCAACAAAATTGCATTGAAAAATATATACTCACTATTGGAGGATGAAGATGAGTATGGTTACACATGCTAGGCTGAAGAAAGGAAGGAAAACCCTTTTTATGCTCTAATTCAACCAAAAATATCATGGAAAGAAAAGAGGAAGACTGAGAAGGACAATCTTATAGAAATTTTATCTCAAATAAACATAGAACATCGACAACTAGATTCTTGATAGTGGTTGATCATCCCACATAAACGGTAATAAAAATCTTTTGAAGGAATAGTGCATTTTAAGGAATGATGGGGCCCTAAAAATCAAAGGTAACAGAAATATACGGTTGGCTGGAGATGAACTAAAGAAAAAAAAAATCTCTTTGTGGATGGATTGTGACACAATCTCTTGAGTGTGATTCAACCAGGTGAGTTAGGATTCAAAGTCTCATTCAATCAAAAAGGTTTCACAATCAAAGGAAAATCTAGGAACTCTCTCATCAAAGGCTACAGGACCAATGATAATCTATGCTAGGCGGACAATAAAGAGAAAACATGTATTATAATATTTGAAGATGAAATAAACTTGTGGCATTGGAGGTTTGGTCATATTCAACAATAGATAATGGAGAACTTGTCCAAGTTAAAGGATTTAGTGGTTATTCCAAGCATGAAACGTGATCATGAAAGAACGTGTGATGCTTGCATGTGGGGTAGAAATGTCATGAAATATATTGGAGTTGGTGACCTAGAACCAACTTGTTTTGTACTTGATTACATGTTTTTAATAAATTTTTCTTGTCACATTATTATTGTTTCTTTTCACGACATTTATATGTGATAATGTCTTAAGAATATATGTCGCGCTGAAAGGTTATAGCAGTTCCCCGCTATAACGAGAACCTAGAGGTGCCAAAACATTATTCTATGGATAAATGATATTATATGATGGGACATATGAGATATAGGCTATTTGGTGTAGGAGGATCATAAGCCATTGAGACACTTTCTCATGGTATTCACCCTTGGAAATCTCTAAGATAAGAGGTTATGAGAATAAAATTGTCAAATAGGAAATCCACATTTTCATGTGTCATTGGATATTCCTATATATAGACGTGTGTATTGATACTTAGACTTTAAGATTATCATTAATGGATATCATGATGTATTGATGAAAAGTGTGATGACATATGTTTGCGTCCAGGTAGGGTATGGTGGGTGTGTCACGAGTGATAATCTATTAATGGATATTGCAAGAAAGGATCTATCCATTCTGTCCTATAATTGAAGTTGATATCTCATACCCTTTGATGGAATAGAACTGCTAGATGAAATCCATGGTCATGGTGTTCAGTGGGCGAGTTCATTTTAGAAAAGTCAAAGAAAGAAAAATCAAGTATATAGGTTGATGACACAAGTATGCAACCTTCTTGATTAGAGATATTGTGATAAGGGGATTATATTACATGGTAAGGGTTCGTAAGAGGTTGGCTATATTTGCGACATTAACTTATTTCTCTATGGGTGCCTTGGTGTGTTGCTAGATGCTAACATTGGACTTTAGGTGATTATGCCTAATGTCGGCATAGAGGGTCACACAATAAGTGTATTTGAAATCTCAGTTAAATTCAAGTAATGAATTTCATAAGTTAGAATAAATAATATTTATTCAGGTTTTTTTTGATCACCATGATTTAATCACAAGTTATTCAAAATAATAATGTGAGTTAAATAATAAATAATAAATATTAGTTTGCAAGTTTTTCGAATATAATATTTATTATATTTATCATAGAAATAATGCAGTGACATTTATTTAATTAAATAATCATTATTTGAGGATTGGTAAATATTAACGAGGGAAAGTGGACCGAGTTTAATGGTCCAATTAGAAATAATTGATATTTATTTATATTCTTAATGTGTTGCACATGTTAAGAGATTAATAATAATATTAATAATATTAATGGACATGGGGTCAATTAAGAATATTAGAAATGGTTAAGGGCTTGTGTGCAATTTTCCAACCCTAAACCTTCCATAATTAATATCTAATTGTATCTAATTACATCTAAATATATCACTTTCATAAAGTGAATCTTTGATGTGCATAATAGACAAGAGAGATATCTAGAGAGATATCTAGAGAGATATATCTAGAAATATTTTTAGAGATATATCTAGAGAGATATCTAGAGATCTATAAATAGCTCTCTATTCCTTCTTTCTCAGGTCTTTGAGAGTGACCAAGAGTTCTCCCTCTTTGAGAAGAAAATTGCTGCAGTCAACCACGAACACCACAAGTGATCAGGATCGGTCGTGTTAGCACCCGATGATTTGACGACATTGATCAAAGATTGTGGTGCACTTGTGGATTAATGCTAGAGGTATTCTACACTTGAATATAGCAGCACAACGATGGTGTAGTGAAATCTATTCCATAGGATCATCAACGAAAGTGAAATTAAAAGTTGAGGTAATTCTATACCTACCTATAAATTACATGTGAAGATCATATCACTTCAGTCCCGGTGTGTTAATGAAGTCCATTAATCTACCATTTTCATTGGACATGATCTCATGATTATGTAAAGAAATTATTACACATGGTTTAAGACTAAAATACGAGTTGGTCATACCTTTAAAGGATTCTTTCATTGTGCTCAGAACCTACAAGTGGTATCAATGCATTCACATGTTTAATTTATAATTATTTATTATTCATTGGTCGATTTCATGAATTATCATTTTCTTTTACTTAAAATGATTCATTTTAATAATATGACATCATCATCTCTTATCTTATTCGTTCTTGATAACATAACCAGTAACCCGTTAATGATTAAAAATGAAGAATCATCCTGATATTTCCATCTGGAGGTGCCAAAGGCTCTACTTGGAGAAAAATAAAGTAGACGTTGTGTATTTTTTCTTTTGTGTCTTTATCTTTCTCTATCAGGTCGGATTTGATAAAACCATATCTCAGATCTGAATAGATCAGATCGGTGTGTAGATATGGAAAGACCAGAACATGAAATACAGAACTAAATGTTGTTTAGTCCCTGTCTTCTCACGGCCGAGAACACATGATGTCCTAACAAGTCATGTATCAGATACACGACATGGGGACAAACACGCCGTGCAACTCCAAGGTTATACGCCATGTATTCTCTGTACACGCCATGTGCCTTGAACACTTCCAAGCTAGGCTACATGACCAGACCTGTGGCATGTGATGCAAACATGTGCAGATGACAAGTACACGCCGTGTAGTATGCTACCGAAAGTGTTTTCAAATTTTCATGGAAAGAAAAATTAAATGTATAATTAAACCTATTGATTATATGTTTTGTGTCATTCATTCAATAGTATATGCCATGTCATAGGATTAACAATTATATATTAAATTAATTTCCATGTTAAAATCTGGAAGAACACACAAGGTTTCCTCGAAGTACACTTGTGTAATACATTAATTTTAAATGCAGTTAATTTTATTTAAAATTATAGCTGGGGGTGAGTTAAGGATGGTTGGATGAAATTAAGATAAATTGAATTAATTGGATTAATTCATGATGCATTATCTTAATTAAATAATGAATCAAAGTAATTGATAACTATATTGCAAATGTATGCTTGTTGTTTGATGTGTCGATGATCATGAGATTATTCCATCCCTTTGTATATGATTGGTTTCTTTTAATTTAATTTTGTTAAATTGTTATTGATGGTCTGCGAGTTATCCCCTTCTTCTTATTATGTAAGTTTATACATTCCCGTAGTTTATTTTATGTAAAATCCCTTTATTTAATCCATTGGATAACCTCACCTACATGTGAGTAAAAGTATATGCAAGGATGGAGATCCCAAGTGAGTGGAAGCAATCCAATTCATGGAGCCGAAGTGAAATCAATCAAGGTGATGCATAGGAGCCAAGGTGGAATACTACAACATGAACCAAGCAATGGTTCAAGGTGTTTTTTCCTAGGGTCAATGGTTATTTTATCATCTTCTAGATAAAATAACCATTAGATAATCTCCTTAAAATGCCATTTATATTTTATTTCTATCAGTTGCATTGTTGATTATTTATATTTGTGAATATTTTGCATTCACCTAAATAAATGAATTAACAAGCAAGTAAGATGGAATAAAATATAATCAGATTATGCATAAATGTTTTATCAGACATGGTTAAACACTTAAGTAAAATCCACTTAATATTAACAAATCATGTAAAAAGGATAAAAACGGATTTACGCATAAGGATAAAAATCCCTCAAATAAAATATTAAGTTAGCTTAGCCTTCCATTACTTAAGTTAGAATCGACCTCATAGTTCAAAGTACTTGGCTAACCCAAGTTGGGGGGACTTCAATTATCGTGGAAATTTTATCTTGAAGTTTTGGGTTGACTTGACTTAGTTTATATCAAGGGTTGACCACCTAAGTAGGACTTGGTGTAACTAAGAGGCAAAAGTTGAGGAAATCTTAAAATATGATTTCTGGATTGGAGAGTCCACTCCACAATTCAAGGAACTATGGGTTAATGTAGTTGGCAAGTTAAGCTTACCTAAAAAACTTCAAATAACTTGATGGGCCCCAGTATGAGTTATGAGAAGGGGAATATGGATCATTGACACTAGAATATATAGGTGATAAGATATTTTGAAACTAATGGTGAGGCCTATAAGGTTTGAAAAAATAGTGGGAGATTATGGAATTTAATATAAATTTTCTAATCTAATAAAAATAATCCCTAATTATTTGCTCTTAATTTGTAGAAATGAAAAATCAAAAGACATCGACAATATCGCTATGATCTACACTCGAGAAGGATAACCTTCTCACCGATGAAAATTTACAGGAATGCTATAAGCTCTTACACGTTATAATACATCACGAAAAGAAATTATACATGATGGAAACCCCACACCATGAGTCACTTGCGAAAGAGGCTAGTGAGGAATAATAATATCTATATTTGATGCATGTGGATGATGCAATGAATGTCTAATTTTTCATGTTTTCCTCCATGTTCAATGATCTTCTGAAGCAATATGAGGATATGGATGTGTATAACATCATATCTCACCTTTGGGATCTCTATCAAGAGAAGGAGAGATCAAAGAGATATGAGATCTCCATTGCACTGTTCATATGAAATCTTGGAGAGTTAGTGCTATCTAGGGAACATATAGTCAAGATGATTGGCTACATTGAGCACATAGACATCTTGGGTTTTAAGATCCCTGATGAGCTGCGTGTAGATATCATTCTATCATCACTACCTAAAAACTTATCCAATTTTATTGTGAATTATAATATGAGAAATAGTGAGAAGACACTTTCATAACTTCTTACTCTTATTCACCAAGTTAATAAAGACTCAAGTCATGAGAAACTCACTTTACTTATGGTAAATAAGAAGAGTAAGAACAAGGAAAATAGACCAAAGACTCATCCTAAGTCTAAGGCTCATGAGCACCATCCTTCTGAGAAGAAGAAGATTCGAAGTCAAGGGAAGAAATAGGATGTAGTATGTTTGGATGTGAAAATCAAGGCCAATGAAAGAGAAATTTCACCCAACCAAAGAAGCAAATAGAATCTTTAGGTGTATTTGTTATTGAGTAAACCAAACATTGGAAATTGATAACAATAGAAATATGCGTGACTCATATAACATCTAGTTATAGCATTACCATCTTGGTCACATAAATGAGAAGCGTTTAATAAATCTCTATTAAGATGGTTACTTAGACTCTTTTGAGATCAAGCCACATGAAACATTTCATGCTTGTTTACAAGGTAATATGACCAAACCACAATTAAGTGGTCAAGGTGAAATGACTACAAAGCTTCTAGATTTGGTACACACTAATGTGTGTGGACCTTTTCAAGTAGAGGATAGAGATGAATTCTCATACTTTATTACTTTTACCGATGAATTGAGAAGGTATGGATATATCTACTTAATTAGGTATAAGTTTGAACCATTTGAGAAGTTTAAAGAGTTCAAGAATGAGGTTGAGAATCAACTTGGTAAGACGATAAAGAAACTTCAATCAACTCTAGGTGGTGAATATATTAACCAAGAATTTATCGACTTTCTATAGGAGTATGATATTTTATCTCAACTCACTCCACCTTATACACCACAGTGGAATGGTTTTAGTGAAAGGAGGAACCATACCTTGTTGAACATGGTGTGGTCAATGATGAGTCTTATAATTCTTCCATTATCCTTTTGGGGATATGCATTATTGATGACAATATACTCACTATACTGAGTAACAACTAAAGTAGAAAATGATATTCTCTTCGAGTTATGGAGTGTAAGGAAACCTGTTTTATCATATGTTGATGCATGGGGTTGCGAGGAATTTGTTAAGGCTAGCTCAAGTAACAAACTAGCACCCTGAGGCATGAAATGTATCTTTATTGGATATCCTAAGGAAACAAGAGGATACTATATATACAACACTTCATACAATTAAGTGACTATAGCAAGACATGTCATTTTTCTTGAGGGGGAGCACATCATAATGGAGGATAGTGGGAGAAAGATTAACTTTGATGAAGTTAATGCTCAATATACATAAGAGTTGGTATAGAAAACGATTCCACAAGTCCCCATGGAATATGTTGTTCTTAAAATACAAGTACTATGTAGGAGCACTAGAGAGGTAGGATAACCAGAGAGATATGGTTTTCTTGTTACTGATGATGGTGAATCATTATTGGTTGAAAACAAATATTCTATCTCCTACAAGGAGGTAGTAAAGAGATCAGAAGTTTCAAGGTGGAAAGAATCCATGAATTCTGGGATGGATTCTATGTATCAAAATAAAGTTTGGTTACCGGTCGATCTACCAATCAATGTGAATCTTATTAGATGTAAATGAGTATTCAAGAGAAATATGGACATGTAAGGTAAAGTAAATACCTATAAAGTATGGATAGTAGATAAATTTTTTAGAAAATGTCAAGGCATTAACTAAGAAAAAACCTTTTCTCTAGTTTCCATGTTTAAATCCATTAGAATTATGTTTTCCATAACAACTTACCATGACAACAAGATTTGAAAAATGGATGTCAAAATTGATTTTCTTAATGGGGTCCTTAAAGAGGATGTGTATATGATACAACCATAAGGGTTTTTGATTCCATGAAATGTAAACAAGTTATACAAGTTACAGAGATCCATTTATGGATTGAATAAAGCATCCAGGTCATGGAACTATTTGATGAATCCATAAAATAATTTGGTTTCATTAAGAATGAATGACATCCATGTGTTTAGAAATCATTTAGTAGGAGTATAAAAAACCAATATTTTATGTTATGTATCTTCTTAAATAAATTCAATTTATTCAATAGCTTACATTGAGCTTAAATGAACCGTACTATTAGATATTAATGTGACTGTTCAGAATAGTAATGTGGCCATTAGAATAATAAACTCACCTATTTAAGTATAAATAAAATTTAGGTATCTCATAAATGAAATTATGATATATCTAGATCATGGAATAAGTAAATATTTTTTTAAATGATAAATTAAATGTTTGTATTTTTGTGAAATATAAATATTTATTTACAATTTTATAATTAATATAATAATTTAAAAGAAAATATATTTTCCTAAAATCAATTCATAAATTAATTTTTTTTGTCTTATGATTATTAGATAAGTTTATGATACCTTAATTAAATATTCAAAGTTTCATAAAATCAGTTATAATTTTAAAATTGGAATTTTTTGAATAAATGATGATTTTAATTAAAAATTTTATTTCTCATACTTTGAAAATTATTTTTATAAAATGGAGTCCATTTTTGAAATCAACATGTCAAAGTTGTCCAAGGGCGATTTTCTCATAATTTTCAGAAATACTTTAATTTTCCAATGAATAGTAAAATATACAGGTTTTTATATAAAATACAGTATCCTTTGTGATATCACAATGATATAATTATGATATAAAAATTTATTAAACACATGTAATGAATAAATTATTATATTATAATATAAATATTTTACAAAATCATTCAGAACATGTGAATTATAATTTATTTCATGATAAGTATGAAAATATTTAACAGTGTCGATGTAGTGCCTGTGCAACATTGGAAAAGTCAAATTTGGTTCCTTATAGATAATAATTGAGTGTTAAAAGTATTTTCATGCCTTTTTTATTAATTATTATGTATAATTTATGTTTTTTGCTGATATTTTAGAATTATAGATTTATATAACATAAATCTTATCCAAATGCCCGTGCAATGCTTGTGTAAGGCAAGAAAATTTAAATTAACAAATTAAAGAAGTTGTCTTGATATGGATATGAGTAAATATACATAATTAATGAATATAAAAGATTATATTAAACCTAATTAATTTATTTTTATGATAGTAATTTATTTTTAATTTTTTTATATGAAATAAATAACTTTAATGCTTATGTTAGGATGATACAATGCTTGTGCAAGGAGAAGAAAAATCAATAAAATGAGTTTAGTTAAAATTATAAGAACCATTAAATGACCCAAAATCTTAGTTAAATATTTTCAGTTGATTATATATCGACCATGTTTTTCCAAGAGTTGAATTAATGACCATCTGAATTCACTTGGATACGATTAAGACCCTTATAATATTTTATTTAATAAAAGTCAAGTTGTTTAAACAATAGTTTTTATTTAGTATAATATTTTAATATATAGTTTTCTAGAAGATATATTAGACCATAAATAGTTATTTTAAAGATAAGAAATTTATATTACTCAAGGATTTTTTTTAATTTTTAGGGAATAAATAATTACCTTAATGGATTGCACAATGATGATGTAGTAATTATTTAATTAATGAGAAAATCAAATAAATGATATTAAAAATATTAAAATAAATATACTTTAAGATTTTTAATATGATACATGAATTTTATAGATTAATACAATATGTCTAGGATATAATAAAATATTGGTTTTGAATTTGAATTTTTTTTGATGTTTTTAAAGTCATAGTTATGAACAGTGTTAAATTTGACAAAAATTATACTTCATGAATAAAATATTTTATTAAATTATTTAAAACAAATCTTGAATAAGGCCAAATATGATAAGATTCTATCAAAAATGTGATCTCCTATGATTTTTAGGCCTTTTGAAAGTCTTTACCCCTATAATAGACATATTATATTTTAATATTTTAAGTAATTCCTAAATTTCCCCTCACCTCAATTATAAAACAACACTCCTTACTTCATTTCTTTTCACCACCCTGGGACTCTTAGATCGACAAAGTCCTGCCCATTTCTCCTCATAACATCCTTATCTAAGTTCTAGAGGTCCTGGATTTCCAGAAAGACCATCTCTAGATCCCTTAAGAAGAGATCTAAAGGAATTCCGTTGAACAAGAGGATGTTGATACATGTTTGAAGAAAGTCGAACCTAAGGTAGGGGATTTATTAACTAAATTTCCATTCATTGAGTTAAACATCTATGCCATTGGTTATGTTATGCTAAGTATATGTTTTAAATGACCTATGATTGTTTTATACTGTATATCAACATTTATTGTGTGGATTTATATTTGTCACACATAATTATTTCTTTGATTTATCATCACTCCAATATATGATCTTTGTAAGGGGTTTCTCATCTCACTTTTATATATGTGAGATATTCCTTATTCACCACTTATTTATTGTGTGTGGTGTATGTATTCTTCCCTTTGATATATCATATAATTAATTCTTTCATCTTTATGGTATTCAATGTTTAATTTTATGATTATTAATTTTATGGGGTATACGATTTGATTGATGACAAAGTGGTAATGAATTCTCTCTAAACCCCCATTTTCCTTCAGGTTACGCTTTCTATCTCTTTACCCCAATGCAGTTCTTTTTTATTTTTTATATACTTCTTATGCATTCTGTGTATATGTTCCAAACTTATTTATCCAAATCAATTCATCATTATTTGATGAAATGCAGGTTTTTAAAAGGTTCCATTTTCAATTCCTCCTGATAAGCATGCCCGATGAAAGGGAGCTTCCCAATTTATCATTCATTTTCAAGTAAACTCCATAATCTATTTTAAGCCACCGATATTTTTTTAAAAAACACTCTTTTTATCATGAAAATTATATAATTTTATTTATGGTTTTATATAAACAATTATGCCTTTGCTTTAAAGGCTCTTTAATATTTTCCCTTAAACAGCACTAAAGTGGCTCATTTTTAAAGTTTCATAAACACTATTTTACATGTTATCACTTTAATTGGACATTATTTATCATGATGTATTCCTATTTTCCCTTTTGAAATCCATTATTTCAGGGATATGATTATTGTATTATTCTTATAGCATTTTTATATACGGTGTTTACCTTGATGGTTATTTGATTAAATGAGGAAATATTGATAAATATGTATCTTTTATTTAATACTAATATTTTACAATAAGGTGAATTATGTATTAATTAAATTGATAAATGAAGAATTCTTTGGGATGGTATGACACAGGTTGGGGACCATTTAATGCAAGCCCTACGGGCTAAGGACTAGTATATGCAAGCCCTATGAGCGGGTCCCGGTTATAGATAGCCCCTCGATGCATCAGTAGTCCCGTGAGATGATATCAGTTGAAAAAAAAATACTTTTATGGTTGTTTCTAAGAAGAACCCAATAGGTTTCTACCCACATAATTAAACCATCTTGATGGTATAATGGTTTGTGTGCTAGATACATGATTTCCAATAGATAATCATTTCCTACATTTAGAATTCAGTTATTATTTTCTAGAGGATTTTCACTATGAAAAAATCTATGAATGAATTTTCAATTTATTAATTGGAATGTTTTTTTCAGTTATTTACCCTTCAATATTGATTATACTTATTTATTTAAGTAATCTTCTGATTTACCAAACCCTACCAAGCATTTGAGCTTACCCTTTTATTTATTTTCCTTCCCTAGGTTATAAAGAAGAGATCATTTAATGAGTTTTCAAGGATGATGTTTATTATATTTTGTTATGCAATATATTTTATTTTCTTTTCCCAATGTAAAATGGGTTCCATGTATGTATATAGTTCTTCAATACTACTAAAATGATCGATCCTTGGTGATGTTATCTCTTATATATATATGCTATTGTAATAGAACGACCACCGACTCTAGACTACTGGGGTTGGGGTTGTTACCTTTGGAATCATAGAAATTTTAGTGGAAACCTTGGGAACTAGATTTAATAAATCCTAGATTAGGTAACATATACCTAAGATATACTTTTGAGGATAATTATAGAAGAACATCCCAAACTTACTATGTCTATGAGATTAGCTATGCATAGAATTTTCAATTTATGTTAATTATTTCAATAATTTTTGGATTATAAATTATGTTTCCTAATGATATGATCTAATCTACTGCATGTTTTCATTTAAAAATGGAACCTCACAGAAGGAATGAGAACCTCACTAATGGACATGGTCCAAAGAGTAAGGAGGATAAAATATTTTATGGTCTCATGTTAATATTTTGAAGGGAACAAGTCTCCCAAAAATTCTCAACATATGAGGATACAATATCATGAATTCTCTAAGTATTATGGCTTCAGAGGGAATAATGAGAATAAGAGAATACTTAGGAAAAATATGGACAAAGGAAGGAAGAAAAAGATGTATTTTCTCACATGTGATAATTGTGGAAAGAAACACCCTGAAACTTTCTTAAAAGGAATGAGAGTTTGTTACAAGTTTAGAGAGAAAGGCCACTGTGCTTGTGATTGCATGAGTAAGAAAAAGGTTATCGATGTAAAATGCTTCAACTACAAAGATTTGGTACACTACGCAAGTCAATGTCTCAAGCATGAAAGGAATATACTCCAAAAGAGGATAATGGATCATGGTCAAGCTTTTGATACTACCACATATTAATTCCAATGAGCCTGTACCCTGGTGGTACAAGCTCCTGCTTGGCATCCAAAAGACCCAGGATCAAATCCGGGCAGGGGAAAATTTACGGGAGTACTGTAGTAGTACTGTTGTAGCGGTGGAACTGTAGCAGCGACGACATTGTTGCGGCGGAGGGACTGTAGCAGGAACCGTAGCAGCGAGGGTACTGCAGCAGTACTGTTCACTGAGGGGTCCTTTGGGCCAAAAAATGGGCTTTCAAGTCTTGTTTTAGGACACTTGGCCTTGGGATTTCAGGCTATATAATGGGTTACCCTCTACCCAGTCTAAAGAGGTATTTGCTTTAAATAATAAATTGAGGCTTCAAACCCAACCTTTAAAAAAAATACCACCACATACGAAGAGGAATGATTAATATTCTTGTATTTAGATTCAATAATTATGTTATTTGAGTATTTTATCAATAATTCTATGGTTATAAGAATCATGAGATATATAAGGATTGTACTACAATACTTATTATTTAAGTAATTGGAAGCATTCATGTTTCATAAAGGTTTAAAGGAGATTAAGGTATTCATATATTTGGTATGTGACGATAAAAGCTACATTATTTGGGGAAATCTTATGTTAAATTGATTTTGGAATTTTAATGACCTTCCATCTAAATTTTTGGTCTTCAAATTTTGACAGTAATATTTTGGATGAGTCTTAAGGTTAACTACTTATGGAATGGATTAAGGATATTATTTATTAAGATTAAATTATGATTTTTTTCATATTGAAAATCACGTGCTAACCATTTTTCATTTGGTAGAAAGAATTTCTTATAGATCATTTGATAAAAGTTATTCAGTTATGAAAAATTCATCTTGAATATCCATCTTTTGGTTTAAGAAATTAAGTGGAGATATATCAAAGCATAACAAAACGATGATATTATTATTGTAACTTGTAAATAAATCAAGTAAGTTTTTTTCTCAAATTCTTATTTGGATGGTAAAAGAATCCACCAACTCTAGGAAAAATGATTTTTTCCATTTAATTTTTTTTCTGAGAAATCAATGGTATTTTAACCAATCATAGATTTATAGTCTTTTGATGATTAACATTCTAATGAACATGTTATATATCACTCTTCATCAAAACTTGGTAGTTAAATTTCTATTCTATTTCCATATTTTCACGAATGTCCTCTAATTCTTAATCTTAGTTTTGTGGTGACCTTCCCATTTCCCTTTCCCTCTTATTAAGAGGATGTTTTATTAAACCTATTTATGATGTTCACTAATAAAAAATCATCCTTTAACAATGATAGAAAAGGCCTTTATCAGTGCTAAAAAACACTGATAATCGAAGCACGGTTAAAAGCCCAAAACTTTTACCAGCGCTAAAAAAGCACAGATAAAGGGAGCCTTTAACAATGATAACAAAGTGATGTTAAATGGGTATTTTAATAGTGTTTTTAGCACTGATAAAGTCTCCACTGATAAAAGGTATATAATTTTTTTCCCACGCCCACCCCTTTATCAGTGCTTCCCCGACCGCTTTATCAGCACTTTAAATAATCCCAGCCTCCCACACGCACCCCTACCTCTAGCGAGTTTTGAACCTTAGACCTCTAACATATACATAAAATCCTTTTACACCCCCTATACTATTTTGTTTCACATTTTATGATATTGTTTCTTAGTTTTTTGAAACGTGTGTTCTAGTTTAAGAATCACAACTTCCAGGAAGTTTCCATTAGATTTATTCATGGAACCGAAAACATCCAACAATTATTTATCCAAAAGTGACCTTCTTTCCAAAGGCATACGTTTGTTAAGTTTGAACTTTATGATACTTAAGAACATATATTGTTTGAGAGGATGAGAGGTCAGACTCATCACACCCTTTTGGGGGGAATTATTGTTTACTCTGGGACTCTCTTTATAAAAATATTTCCATCAATCCTTATTAATTCACCAAGTATAACATAAGTTTCCCTTGTAATTTGAAATCACTTATTAACATGTGTGAAATTTATAATCATCCATATTTATTCGAGGTTCATCATTAATGGAGATATCCGTATGTATTCAAGGTTCTCCATCAATGGTATCCTCTCATATAATATTTAGATATTCTTTTAATCATTTTTATAATGATACTGGTTTTTAAGCCACTTAGTGGGGAAATATGAAATTTATTTTCATCCAGGGTGATGAAGGTTTGTTTTGATATTGGGACCGTACCCATAAAATGGGATACCTACGTATCCTTGTGAAAATAATCAAAACCCTCGTAGTTCGGTGCTGCTTAATGGGACACATCATACCTTTTAAGGTCATGTGATAAGGACCTATCCATATAATTTAATGTCATGTGGTAAGGAAATCTAAGAGAAATGTGCTTAGTTAAAGTTTGGTGTGAGACTTATACCTAAGAAGCCCAAGGAAGTTGGAAAGAATATGGGTTCTCTAAGTAAGATTAGACCCTGTTGGGAATATGGACCAAGGAGAATAGGGTTGATTTGAAGTGTTGGGTTTGAACCTCAATGAGATTTCCTACATATCCTATGTGGATGGTAATCAAAGCCCACTTTATTTAATGAGTCTCATAGGAGAGTATAGTCATTTGAGAGAAATCAGTTTGGGATTACTTCTTGAAAAGGATGCCTTGATGATTTGGGGGTTTAATTTGGGGTCCATTCTTAAAGTGGATGCCCAGATTAAGGGAATTAGGGTTGGATTCCTGAAGAGGATATCCAATGAGCTCGGGCCCTGATGAAGGCTTCTTATATATCCCAATTATGGTGGGAATCAGAGTTCTCTTAGTTCATTCATTGTGTTGGGGCTTATGCATAAGAGTTTCCCATTGGAGTGGACACGATTGGGTAAACCCTTTTGGAAGAACACCCTTTTGAGCTCAGGCCTTCAAGAAGGAATCCTACATATTCTGGTTTGAATAGGAATCAAATTCTTGTAGTTCAAGATTGTGTGAAAATGTTGTGATCATGAAAAATCTCTAAGACCACGTGAGTCATGCTTGGTGTGAGAAAAAAGAGGAAGGAGTGAAGGTGAAGGAAGTAGAGAAGAGAAATACTACAACCTCCTACTTAAAAGGTTAGGGGCTTACACCATGATGGATGCCCTAAAATTGATCCTGGTGGGGGAGGGAGACTTTTCTTTTGCTTGAATGGAAAAGAAAGTGTGAACCGTACCTTCCCTACCAGAGACCTGAGGTTCCGGTCTTAGAGATGAGAAGGGGATGTCAGAACCCAAACCCCAATCCTCCAAACTGGGAACTTCCCAACACTGTTCCTAGGAGAAAGGTCCATGTGACTGTGGATATACAAACCCACAGACACTCTATGAATCCTAACCCCATTGTGAAACAAATGTGGGAAACCTCTGACTGCGGAAATATAAACCCAAATAGGAGACACGCTGATGTGATTTTCCCAAGGGTTTGATAAGTTAGGTGGTTTTGGTGAAGGTCTCAACAAAATCCCTTTCAGACAAGGGAGAAAATGAAGAAGAAGCCTTTCCATGGATGGATTTGAAGATGTCTTAATGGCTTGTAGACTGAAGAGAGAAAGTGAATCAAATAAGGGAACCCAAGTAGGTACTTGTGAGCATGTATGGACACACAAGTAGGCTTGGGTGACCTGATTTTCACTTAAGAGATGAACAAATTGGATGTTAATACTTGGGAGAGACCTGACTCAATCCTTCGAGAGTATTCACAGGTATTCCCAAAAGTGGTGTGCTCAAGTTTCTATAAAAGGAATAGGTGACACACAAGTGTTTCGGATTTAGGGAGGTTGGGCGCTTTAGGTGCACAAGTGTTATGAATTTCAATCACTAAAAGGCCTTGTGTCCTATGACCATCCTTCAATTCCTCCGCTTTAGGTGTTAAAAAACTACCTTGAAAGTTTGGGAGGACTTGGGAAAAGCTCTAGGGCAACCCGAGAAACAATTAGGCTTCAGGGAAATTCATTCGTACAAATGAAGGCCCCAAAGGTCTATTTATAGGCAAAAATAGGACCCTGGGCAAAAGGAGTGTGGTCACGCAAGTATGTTGCGCGACAGAATTGTGGCGCGCAAGTGGCTGTGTGACGGATGGGTGGCGCCCAAGTATAATTGCATGCCGCTGGTTATATTGGCCTAATTGGGGCATCACTTTGAGGACTTAGCCAAAATAATTTCTTCATTCTCCTCCAGCATGGTGGCACGTAGGTGTTTGCGTGCAGGTACCTTGGGTGCTACTTTGAGGACTTAGCCAAAATAATTGATCCATACCATAGGGGATGCACCCCCACACCCATGTTTAGGATTAGTTTCGGTCTTCGGTCCTAACACTTCGGGCCAGTGCATTCTCTACCATCACTGATCCCCATGAAAAATGCAGAGTCGCACCGCGAACTTTCGAGCCCGGTTGAGGACACTTTGTAGAAAAGTGCATGGAACACATTTCGTGGTGTCTACAGATATATCTATATATTTATATATATTTCATTAAATTTTTATCCATATATTTGTATATATGTTTATATATATGTTTATATATTAATAAAAATATTTAATATGTAAATATGTTCAATTTATTTATTTATAAAATTAAAATTTTATGTGTGAATATATAAAAAATATGTATATATTATTAGATATTTTATTATAAATAAAATTAAGTTATAAAAAATGATAAAATTTAAAATCCATAATATAAATATGAATGTAATCCCTGAGAATAAATTCAGTCCCCACTGAAAAAGGAAAAAACACCCCCATAAACGAGGCTTAAAATACATCAAAAGTTAAAAAAAATGGGGTACCCCAACTAAAAACTCAGTTTTGGAGGCCTTCTGGGCCTTTCTTGGCATCAAAAAAATAGTGAATCAAGTCTCCTCTTATCATAATGGTGTACATATTGTCGTATTCTTTGATTTGATATGTGGTAGAGCCCAAATGGACACCCAAATCAAAAGTTATGGCCGTTTGAAGTTTGAGTAACCTTTTCAACTTATTTTAGATCATTATTATTTTTTTTTGATTTTTTTTACCTTCAAATTGATATTAAATGACTATTACTCGGTAATAATAAAAAAACTATTAATTAAAAATATTTTTTTAGTTATTTTATAAGCCATTGTCACTAAATACCTTATATTTTAAGTGTAAATGCCTATTTACCTTATCTAAAAGATATTTCAAAAAATATATATTATATTTATATCAATATAAATATATTTATATATTGATATATTGTTTTTAATGAAATATATATTTTTTGAAGTATAATTTTATCCTCACTTGTAAAAAAGTGCTGATAAAGGGGGGTCTTTATCAGCGCATCTAAAAAAGTGTTGATAAACCCCCCTCCTTTATAAGTGTTTTTTACAAGAACTAATAAAAGCCCCTATTTATCATTTCTAGTAAAAAACACTGATAAAGTCCCCCCTTTAACAATTCTCTTTTAGCGCAGCTAAAGACCCCCTTTAACAACGCTTTTTTTAGTACGGTCCAAGGGGTTCTTTAATAGCATTTTTAGCTAGCGCTGTTAAAGCCCTAGCACTGGATAAACCCAGTGTTGTAGTAGTGGTGGGTTTCCCATAAATGAATTTCTGAGTATCAACCTTTAATTTTCAGAGTGCAATTTCAAAATTACGAGGACAAAATTTATTGAAGGAGAGGACAATATAACACAACAATATTTTACTAAATGTATCTTCTTAAATAAATTCAATTTATTCAATAGCTTACATCGAGCTTAAATGAACCGTACTATTAAATATTAATGTTAGATTTAGGAATAGTAATCTATCCATTAGAATAATAACCTCATCTATGTTATATCATGAATGAAAATATGATAGATTTATATCATGAAATAAGTAAATAAATGTTCTAAAAATGATAAATTAAGTGTTGGTATTTTTGTGAAATGTAAATGTTTATTTACAATTTTAAAATTAGTATAATAATTCAAAAGAAAATTTATTTTCATAAAATAGATTCATAAATTAATATTTATGCTGTCTTATGATTATAAGATAATTTTATGAGACCTTAATTAATTTTTCAAAGTTTCCTAAAATTGGTTATAATTTTAAAATTGGTATTTTTCGAATAAATGATGATTTTAATTGAAATTTAAAATTATCATATTTAGAAAATTATTTTCATAAAATAGATTCCACTTTTTAAATCATCATTCCAAAATTTTCCTAGGGTGATTTTCTGGTAATTTTCTGAAATACTTCAATTTTCCGATGAATAAAAAAATATAGATTTTTTTATATAAAATATGGTATCTTTTGTGATATCATAAATATATAATTATGATATAAAAATTCATTAAACACATTTAATGAATAAATTGTTATATTATGATATAAATATTTTACCAAAATTATTCATAACATTTAAATTATAATTTATTCCATGATAAATATGAAAATATTTGTTAGTGTCGACGAAGTGCCTGCACAACGTTAACAAAGTCAAATTTAGTTCCTTATAGATAATAATTGAGTACTGAAAAGTATTTACATGAAATTTTTATTAATTATTATATAAAATTGTTTTTTTTTCAAAGATATTTTAGAATTATATAGTTATATAACATGAATCTTATCTAAATGCTTGTGCAATGCTTGCTCAAGAAAAGAAAAGTCAAATTAACAAATTAAGGAAGTTGACTTGACATGGATATGATTAAATATACATAATGAATGAATATAAAATATTATATTGAACCTAATTAATTTTTTTTATGATATTTTTATTTTTATTTTTTTATATGAAATAATTAACTTTAATGCTTATGCAATGCTGATGCAGTGCTTGTGTAAGGAGACGAAAAATCAATAAAATGATTTTAATTAAAATTATAAGAACCATTAAATATATAGGATAAAATATTTTTGGTTGATTATATCTCAATCATGTTTTTTCAAGGGTATAATTAATTACCATTTGGAGCCACTTGGATATTATTAAGACCCTTATAATGTTTTATTTAAAACAAAGTCATGTTGTTCACACTATAGTTTTTAATCATTATAATATTTTAATATATGGCTTTCCAGAAGAGATATTTGACCATAAATAGTCATTTTAAATCTAATAAATCTATCTTCCTCATGGAAATTTAGTTTTAATTTTTAGGAAATAAATAATCACCTTAATGTCTTTCACAATGATGATGCGATAATTATTTAATTAATGAAAAAAATCAGATAAATGATATTAAAAATATTCAAATAAATTTAATTTGAGATTTTTAAGGTGATCCACGAATTCTATAGATGAATATGAAATTTATAGGATATAATAAGATATACTTTTTGAATTTTACACTTTGTTTTGATGTCTTTTAAATCATAGTCATGAATAATGTTAAATTTGACAAAAATTATATTTCATGAAAAAAATATTTTATTATATTATTTAAACAATATAAAAATCATGAATAAGGCCAAATATGATAAGATTATGTCGATAATGTGATCTCCTATGTTTTTTAGGCTTTTGGAAGTCTTTACCCCTATAATAGACATATTATATTTTAATTAATTCCTAAACTTCCCTTCACCTCAATTATAAATGTGTACTCCTTACTTCATTTCATTTCACCACCCCAAGCCTCTTAGCTCCACAAAGTCCTACCCATTTCTCCTCATAACATCTTTATCCAAGTTATAGAAGGTCCTAGATTTCCAAAAATACTATCTCTAGATCCCTTAAGAAGAGATCTAAAGGAAGTCCGCTGAAGAAGAGGAGGTTCAAACACGTTTGAAGGAAGATGAACTTGAGGTAATGGATTTCTTAACTAAATTTCCATTAATTGAGTTAAAAATCTATTTTTTTTTATTATGTTATGCCAAGAATATGTGTGAAATGACCTCTAATTATTTTATACTGTATATCCACATTTATTATATGGATTTATATTTTTCATACATAATTATTTCTTTGATTTGT
The DNA here is from genome assembly GCA_963277665.1 of Viscum album. NCBI lineage: Eukaryota > Viridiplantae > Streptophyta > Magnoliopsida > Santalales > Viscaceae > Viscum > Viscum album. The sequence continues at coordinate 41,050,480 of OY728163.1, forward strand.
CCTCACTCCAATGATACTATCTTTATAAGGGGTTTCTCATCTCACTTTTATTTCTACGAGATATGACTTATTCAAAAATTATTTCTTGTATACTGTGTATGCATTCTTCCCTTTGATATATCATATCATGAATTCCTTTATCTTTATGGAATTCAATGTTTCATTTTATGATTATTAATTTTATGGGGCATACAATTTGATTAATGATAAAGGGATAAGGGATTCTCTTCGAACCCCTATTTTTTTCTCCAGGTTACTCTTTCTCTCCCTTTACCCAATGTAATTGTTATTTACTTTTATATACTTCTTATACATTCTATGTATATGTTCCAAACTTATTTATTAGGATCAATTCATCCTTATTTTATGAAATACATGTTTTTAAAAGGTTTCCTTTTCAATTACTCCCAATAATCATTCCTAATGAAAGGGAGCTTCCAAATTTCTTACCCATTTTCAAGTACACTCCATAATCTATTTTAATCCACCAATATTTTTTTAAAAACACTCTTTTTATCATGAAAATCTATCTAAGTTCATTTCAAGTTTTATAAAAACAATTATTCCTTTTATGTTTTAAAGTCTCTTTAATATTTTGCCTTAAAACACACTAAAGTAGCTCTTTTTTAAAGTTTCTTAAACACTCTTTTTACATGTTCTTACTTTATTTGGACATCATTTATCATGATTTATGCCTATTTTTTCCTTTTGAAATCTATTCTTTAATGGATATGATTATTTCCTAATCCGTATACAATTTTTACATATGGTGTTTACTTTTATGTTTATTTGATTAAATGAGGAAATATTGATAAACATGTATCTTTTATTTAATAAAAATATTTTATGAAAAGGAATATTATTTATTAATTAAACTGATAAATGAGGAATGATTTGGATTGGTATGACATGGGTTGCAAACCCTTTAATGAAAGCCTTATGATCTGAGGATCGGTTAATGCAAGACTTACAAGTGAGGTTTGGTTATAGATAGCCCCTCGATGTATCGATAGTCTCATGAGACAAAATCAGTTGGTGACAAACCGTTTGTGTTTTCTTCCAAGAAGAATTAGATGGGTTTCTATCCACATAATTAAACTATCCTGATAGTATAATGGTTCATGTACTAGATACAAGATGTGTAACACCTCATTACAGTTTCAGGTATTCCTAAACCATCTTGTGTTAAATTATTATTACGTTAAATTGAAAAAATGGTTTATCAGTGAAAATTAGCGTTTTTGTTAAACACGTTGCGGAATGGTAAAACTCCCAGTTAATACTCCGAAATAGCCAATTAAATATTTTTTGAATTAAACACTGAGTAAGTATGAGTTTCTAAGTCCTGCAAAGTCTCGAAGAAGATAAGATAACATTTTTAAATAGAATATATTAAGTGTGCAATTTTTATTCAAAATATTTAAATAACTTCAAAACAATGTTTTGTTTGAGAAATCTAAGAGCACAGTTATGTCTGAAATATGATGTTTAACTTAGGAGGGGTATAACATTCAAAGGATCCAGACATTTGGATGTCTGGCTTGTGAGATAAAGTTATTAAATAATATTTAATATATTACTTATTAAAAATAATTAAATATCTCTTAAATGGTGTCTCGTATGGGAAATCCAAGACAACTGATGGATCCAGAATGAGGGTTCTACCCTAGACGGAGTATAATATTTGTAAGCGTCGGGCGTTTGGATGCCTCGCTCACAAAAATAACACTTTTTATTTTAATTAATTAATTATTCCTATTTTTCATTAATAAATCATTAATATCTCTCAAACCATTCATTGTTTAAGAAATATGAGACCACCATTGTTTTCGGAACGGGGTGTTTACCCTAGGCGGGGCATAACATTTATTCTTAATGGACATTTGAGATTTTTTTATTTATTTTACGTTAAATAATTAATTAATTAGTTTAATTGAAATTGAGAAACAATTCATCTTCTCCATTTAACATTTTCCCTCCATTGGAAATTCCTGATTGAAACCAAAACATTGATTTTTAACAATTTTTAATTATTTAAAAATGAAAATGACTTAATAAGATGATCCTATTGACTCTGTAATCAATTTTCCAGTTCAGTTTTGGATTTAACGTGTGTTTAAAGGAGGGGTTATAAATCCTACGATTATAGGGTTATAAATAGCCGAACCATTTGGTTGCGGATCTTTGTTGATGTGGTCGAGTTTGATAAAATCGGGGAGTCCTTTACGCGCGACATTTGAAGCTCCTTTGATTCGATCAGTTGTTTTTACTTCTTCCTTAACGCCTCCTTCTAGTTTGGGTGCTGCACATAAGGTGATATGCTATGTAATATTTTAATTATTCATTTAATCTATTATCTTCTTCCTTTGTTAAAATAAAATATTACTGAAGGTAAATTGATTGAACATTTAAATAATAAATTAAAAGAAAATAATGGTGGATTTTAGATAAAATTATAAAGACCTAAATTATCAAATGATAATCCTAAAATTATCAAATGATAATTTAAATAGGTTTTGGATTATCAAAAGATATTGAATTATTAATATATATATATATATATATATATATATATATATATATCGATAAACGCACTTGGTATAATCAAGGGTTAATTAAATGAAATTAGAAAATGATAATTTCAATGATTTATCGAAAGATAATTATTTAGTTTATCAATGGATAATTATAATGGACTACTACATGTGTTCTTGTTTTAATTTAAAGATATTATAATATAAAATGTGGTTTATAATTATTATGAGGATAATATTTTGAACATATGTGTTGAAATAAAATGATAATTTGGAATTTTATTGAGGATAATGGAAGTATCATCACATATGATAATCAAAATTATAATTCTAGAATTATTGAGGAGAGAGAAGTTATCATCTCATGTGATAAATCTAAATGACAATTTGAGAATTATTCTTGAGAGAGAGAATTTCATCGTATTTGATATTTTAATAAATAATTAAAAAAAATTACCCAAGAGAGATAAAATATTATCGCATGTAATATTTTTATCAATATTTTGAAATTATCCATGAGAGATAAAATTTAATCGAATGTAATTTTTTTTACTTCCCTGTGAAATAAAATATATATTTTGGTTCTAGGACCCTTTGACGAACATCGACCTTTGGTGTGTCGAATTTTGCGATAATAAGGCTGTGAGGAGGTGTATTTAACCACATAGGGTGGTTTATCATTATTGTTGACATCGATGACCTTAAGGTAGGTGGTTCCGTTCGGATTATACATATTGATTATCCTTGTATTGTTTGATTTATTTCAATTGTTGATTTAAATTAAATTGCTCAAATTTTCTTTCAATTAAATTGATAAAAACTAAATTACAGTTAATCGAGATATTTGAAATGTTTTTGAAATGAAAATTTGAAAAACCCCTGATTCCATTAAATTGGGTGTGTTTATGGAAATTTGCTTATTTAAATTGTTTGATTTAAATTGTGGATTTGATGAAAATGATGTAAATTAAATTATTTAATTTAATTGTGGAAATAAATTGTGTAATGATGGAATTAGTTTTGAATGGATTTCAAATTGGTGAAAATATCTTAAAATGATTTGATAGAAACCCAGTGGTTTTATCTTGTGAAAAGACATGTTTTTTTTGAATAAAACCTATTTTGGTTTTAAATGGAATGAAATTGGCACTTTTGAAATGGAAGAATGTGATTGATCAAATTTTTAAGCAGTCTTAAAATAGTTCACCCATCATGTAAGAGCGCATGAAAGCCTTAGGTAGTTAGTGAGTTATTTGGATACACTCTACGCTACGACAATATTCTAAAACATACTTGTGGCAGGTCACATCCCTGATGGGTTGGTGATGAGTCTCCTTTGACCAATGTTATAGGGACGTGTGTATACACATTTTGCCGAGTTCACATAGAGAGTGCGTGTCACGAACCGAATCTGGTCACCACCAATATTAGCACCAAGTCCATCCCATTATAAGGCCCAAAGGTCATTTCCTATCCCCATGGGCTAGCACAATTGCCCAGGTATCAATAAATTTGGTTTGGGAACGGTTTACCCGAGTATGAAAGCATAAAACATTAAAAACAATCAATAATATGAATCTGGAATTTTCATGCCAAACAAGCCTTAACAGAAACCAGATCTGAATACATGGTTTTAAATAATGTACAATAGATCCAAACATAAATAAAAACAATAGAAAATCATCCACAAAGGCTCCACATAACAAGGGGTCATCGCCCCTGATCTTTATCCACAACATCACATCATAGGAGGGGACTAACAACCCGAACCGCCTTCACCTGAGGCTTTTCATTTACCTATGTCAAACATAATCAAGTATACTTACACCCAAGGTGTATAAGTATTATGTGAGCCTAATCCCAATATGATACCACCCAAATATTTTAAAGAGTATGCAATACAAGGTGAAAAATCACGCAGTTTTAATATGTAAGGAAAAGTGGCGATAAATTCCAATAAATGCAACTTTCAATTGTAAATAGTTTTCAAAATAAATAATTCATAATGTTAAAACATTTGAATAAGACATTTTATCTACTATAATTTACATCCAAACACACCCTAATATAATGGTAAATTCCACAAATCCAATAAGCACCAAAACCGGGAACACCCCTAGGCACTAGATATTCTTAGGCCCTATGTACCTCGTACCTTGGTGTAAAATAACCATAGAAAATTACATTCTTGTGAATGAGAAAATATTAGGGTAGATAACCATAACCTATTGGTCCCCAATAATCATCAGTATAGTTTTCTTAGTGTTGTCATTATCCATTTTTCTCAATGAGACATGGATAAAACAATCCAGATCACTAGCGTACTAGTACATATCCACCCTCCTAGGTACCTGGGTTTCCCCCTTTGTGATCAATCAATTTAAACATGATACATACATTCCTTTTCATATAAAAACACCACTACTTGCCAAATTCAAACAATACAGTATCTATACACACTTTATACCACTTAAAACACACAACAAAACATTACGATTTTCAATAAAACAACTTCTCAAAATATCGCATTGTTTTGCACCCAAAACTCCTTGAAATCCCAACTTTTCACACTATGTGCATACTTATACATCACCAAAACAAAAATAGAATCCCAATACCTTTCAATAAAACAAAAAAAATAAGTTATAGGGCAACCCCATATGAACCAAGAAGTGATATCTTTGTAAAACCTCCATTTTCACACAAACATGACACTTAAAGTTCATATGCTTCACAAACACCATTAAACAAAATTCAACGAAACAAAAAAAGGAGATAAACATTAAAAAAATTATTTTAAACCCTAATAAATTTCAATAAAATCAACTAATTAGTTATAGGGAAGCCCCAAATGAACCAATAAAATATTTCTATGAAAAACCCCCAATTTCACATAAAAATGGAACTTAAACTTAATTTGCTTTACAAATACCACTAAAAACAATTTTTGAACCACTAATAAAATGATATAAAATTTAAATATTATAAAAACTTAATGATAAGTCACAATTATTGCATAAACATGGAATCACCTACCAAAATTGTTAAAAATTTGAATCCTTTGTGCGAAAATTCAATCACACCACCGCTGCACCTCAAGGAATGTAGATCAAGACTAAAATCAGAATATTGGACCAAGAAATCCCAAAGTTAAACCCTAGTTTCAAAACACTACCCTTTGGTAATTTGGGACTTCAAGGAAATTGGAATAAACTTCATGAAAATGGGAGGAACTAAGAGGGAGAAACACTTACTTGAGATTGTATGAAGTTCCTCCACCAAATCCCCCTTCCAAATGGAGTTCCAATGAGGGTTTGAGAGGATTTTAGGGATAACATTGCTGTTAGGCTCGAATTGGGGAAGAAAGGGGTGAACTAAGATAAATCTAGGGAGGGAAAAGAATTCATTTAACTCATTTTTAATGAGTTGGACAGGGGTGCATGGTTTGTGTGCAGGGTTTGGCAAACCGTGCACCTAAACCATGCACCCTCCTTTATCCCCCCCAAAAATCTCCAAATGCCACCAAAATTTGTTGGGGATTAGGGGGGACTTAGGGGGGATTTTAGGATAAAAATATAATAAATATAAGTACCTTTAATTAATAAATTGGTTGTGAAAATTCTCTCCACCATGAAAACTTTCCATCCCGGAAAGTCGACTAGAGGCTTGATCGGAAAACAAGAATGGGTAATCATTATCAACCCATGAATTATGCTCCCGGGTCTCATGTGTATCAACACCATTCTTCCAACGAACTCGAACCAGAGGAATATACTTCCCTCGAAGCACCTTCTCTTGGGAGTCCACTATTTGTACTGGCCGCTCAAAAAAATGACAAGTCGGGCTCTATCTCTAGTTCTTCCCAACTCAGCACATGGGTCGAATCTAGGTTGTATTTATTAAACTGGGAGACATAGAAGATGTCATGGATGGATGTCAACTAAGAAGGTAAACCCAACCTAAAATCCACCTTTCCAATACACTCAGTGATCTCAAAAGGGACAACATATCGCGGCGTCAGCTTCCCTTGCTTCCCCAATTGACGATGGCCCAGACGAGGGGACAATTTCAAGAATACCCTATCACCCATAGAAAACTATAGGTCTCGATGCCTCCGATTAGCATAAGATTGATGATGAATTTGAGCTTTCAACAAGCACTACTTGATCAATTTGACTTTCTCAGAAGTCTCTTGCACAAGGCTCAGCCCCAACGGTGTAGTCTCACCTACCTCAACCCAACATAGGGGGACCGACATGAATGACCATAGAGAACATCAAAAGGGTCCATTTGAATTTAGGATTGGTAACTATTATTATAGTAAAATTCAAACAATCCCAAATGGCTATCCCAATAACCTCCAAAGTCCAAAACACCTGCACGAAGCATGTCCTCCAGAATCTGGTTCACCCGTTCTGTCTGACCATCTGTTTGAGGATGGTACGCCATTCTCATATTGATCTATGACCCCAAGGCCTTATGTAGGCCTTCCCAAAATGGATAAGTGAAACAAGGGTCTCTATCTGAGACAACTGCTGATGGTAAGCCATGGAGTCTCACAACCTCCTGAAGATACAAACGACCCAATTCATCAACTTTAGCTATATCTTTGATCAAGATGAAGTGGGATGATTTGGTTAGATGGTTGATCACCACCCAAATGATATTATTACCCTGAGGTGTATGAGTCAAACCAACAATGAGGTCCATGGAAACCTCGCCCACTTACTGGTAGGAATGGGTAGTGGTTAGAGAAAACCTGAGGGATTTTGATACTTTGCTTTCACCTGCTGGCATGTGTAGCATCTCGACATGAAGTCTGCGATGTCCCGTCTCATACCATGCCACCAGAACTACCGACAGACATCATAATACATCTTAGTGGAATCTGGATGGATAGTCAACTGAGACTGGTGGCTATCCTGCATCACCACCTTCCACAGAGATAACGACACTACTGAATGGACCTTGAAGCATAGGATGCCCTTGGGAGATGATGGCCAATCAAAGGACGTCTCCCCACCATAAAGAAATTGCTTTGACCACTAAAAAATCTCATCACTAGGATGTTCTCACTAAATATACTCCAATAGAGGATCCAACTGAAAGCTCGCTAATAATGCACCTTCACTGCACGCCCTGATCTCCACATGCATCTAAGAAAAGAGTCCCATCAGTGTCCACTCGTCATTGGAATTCCTCAAGGCTTGCACTGGTACCTTTCTTATCAAGGCATCTGCCACTACATTTCCCTTTCCCGGGGTATAAAAAATGTCGAAGTCAAACCCCTACAAGTAATCTATCCAATGGCATTGCCTCAGATTGAGTTCCTTTTTCGAGAAGATATATGCCAAGATTCTGTGATCAGAGTAGACCAAAAACTTCTCCCCAAATAGGTAGTGACGCCAGGTATTCAAATCATGAATCACCGCTACCAAATCCAAGTCATGGGTAGGGTAATTATTTTCATGTGGTCGGAGTTGGCGAGATCCATAGGCCACCATGTGATCATCCTGTATAAGCATGCACCCAAGAACCATACCTGAAGCATCACAATATACCACATACCACTTTCTAGCCTCTAGAAAAATCAGAATGGGGGTGGTAGTAAACCTCCTCTTCAGCTCCTTGAACGATGCCTAACATTTTGGGGACCACAAAAACTTTACCCCTTTCTGGGTGAGTGCGGTCATCAGTGAAGCAAGCCAAGAGAAATCATGAACAAACCGCCTGTAGTAACCATCGAGGCTAAGGAAACTCCTGATCTCGAACATGTTATTCAACTAACCCCATGACATAACTGCACTAATCTTCTCAGGGTCCACCGAAACCCCATTCTCCAAGATCACATGCCCCATAAATTTAACCTCCTTGATCCAGAAAGATCATTTGGACAACTTCGCATAAAGGCGATGATCTTGCAAGGTGCCCAGAACGATCTGCAAGTGATTCTCATGTTCCTTCTCAGATTCCGAATAAACTAAGATGTCATCCAAAAATATCACGACAAAAGAATCAAGATACTGATGGAACACCCTGTTCATGAGTGCTATAAAGATAGCTGAAGCATTGGTCAATATGAAGGGTATGACCAAATACTCAAAGTGGTCACACCTGCTTTGGAAGGATGTCTTCGGGATATTTACCACTTTCACCCTGAGTTGATAGTATCCAGAACACAAGTCTATTTTTTAGAACCAATTTTCTTCCATAAACTAACCGAACAAATCATCTATTCTTGTAAAAGGGTATTTGTTCTTAATTGTTACCTTATTCATCTTTTGGTAATCAATGCACAACTGGAGGGATCTGTCAACCTTTTTTGCGAACAACATAGGAGCGAAGAAAGGAGAGATGCTAGAATGAATGAATCCTTTAGATTATAATTCTTCCAGCTGTATCTTTAATTCACACAGCTCAGTGGGGGCCATATGATATGAGGGAAGAGATATCAGCTGTGTTTTCTGGTGCCATATCAATCGAGAAATCCACATCCCACTCTAGGGGAAAACATGAAATATCATCCAGGAATACCTCCATAAACTCATTCAATACATGAGGTAGTGAAACTTTAGGGTAAATAACATTATCCTCTAGCACGAGTGACGATAACTAGAAGATAATACTTCCCAACTTTGGGAGTGGAGGTCCTGCGCGACCCGACCGAGGATCCCATTCTCCATGAAAAACCTGACAACTCCCACCAGGTGTCATGAAACTAACCCACCACCTATAGAAATCGATGTGTGCCTAGAAGTGTACTAGCCAATCCATGCCAATTATTATGTCAAATAGTTCCATATCTAAGACCAAGAGGTCCAACACCATATCAACCCCTGACACGGAAAGCGCACATGACGAGCACCTGAGACCCTGCTCTTTCTTCTTTCCCAGCGGCGTCACCAACTCCATCGTAAAAGACAAAAATTCGGTTGGAAAATTCAGAGTGTCCACAAAAATGGGTAGAAATGAATGAAATAGAGGCACAATTTTCAAAAAGAGAAGTATCTATAGAATATGCAATCAAAATGGTACCTAAAACTGTCGACGGTCCCACCTCTGATCCTTCTGGTGCCTGATCCACCACATGAAAATGTCTGGTCTCTGCCTGTGAACGACCACTAGTATGTGGTTGTTCCCTGAACTGGTTCTTCCCAAAAGATGACCCCGACCTTCTCCCATGACCACCAAAATGAGATCCCCATGTCCTCGACAGCTCTGACTGAGATGGAACTCCTTTTGAGGCCATTGATCCTGCCCCACTCTGAATTGGTCGTGCCGCCCTGCAAAAGCACTGCAAATGACCCATACCTCCACACTAATAACATGGATTTTTAGGGAAGGGGAATGCTTGTTGGATGTTTCCTAGCCTTCCACACTGGTGGCACATGAAGAACCTCGCATCAGAAGACACAAATTAAAACTACCTGGAGGAGTGGCTTGGACTACCACCTCCCTTCTTCCCCTGCTCCTCTCACTTAATTTTCTTCTCCAAAGAGCTACCACTGCCCACTGTTGATACAGTTCCAGAAAAACCATCCCTACCTTTATGGTCAATCTCCACCATACACGCCTGGTCAATGACCTCATCATAGGTTCTCATCTTGAACAAGAAAACCTGGGAGTATATCTCTGGTCACAATCCTTTCTCAAACCTCTGGGACTTTTCTTGTTCATTCAAGACGCTTTCAGGGGAATAACGAACCATCTCAGTGAAACAGTTGGCATACTCCATCACATAAATATCCCCCCGAATACAGTCCATGAACTCTCGAGATCTAGAATAAGCTAACACTTTAGGGAAGTACTGGTCATTGAAGATGGCCTTGAAATCTCCCCAGAACATCTGATCATTCTTCCTAGTCTAAAGTACTGACTCCCACCACTTGCGGCTGGGAACCTCCAATAGAAAAGATGAAAAATTCACCCTGACCTCCTCATGTGTTTCTAGGAACTCAAACATGCGCTCGATCTTCTCAATCCATTCCTCTTCTTCCTGGGGTTCTATACTGCCTCAAAAAGTAGGAGGCTTGTTTTTCAGAAACTCTTGAGGTTTATATTTTATAGGACCCGTCTATTCTACCCTAAAAGAAATGAGAATAGGAGAATATTAATGCCCCATATCTTGGAAAATTGGACCACAACCTCGACTGGCCTCTAATAAATCGGTGTGGGAGAACTCTCCCTGGCTTCCTCCTGTGGGTGCATGGGAGCTTTCCAGGGGGGATGTTGCTACAAAATGAAACAGTCAAAAAAACAATAGTCAATACCACAATTCTGAAAATTTTAATCAAATACATCAAATATAAATTATCTAAACACATTACAGTAATACAAGAAACAACTACTCCACCCCCTCCTGATGTCAATGTGCGGTCTGTAGCCCATAAGTCTCATCTGGAAGTGAAGTCAATCAGACAATTCCAACATCCCTTGGTGACTCAAAGTCTACCATGAGAGGTGCGGGCCAGGCACCCTAATCATGACCGAAACCGTGATCCTAGATAGTCCTATCTCCTATCTATCCCAACTCATCCCAAAATAGTAATATAACCCAAAAACATTGGCCTCCTCTAATACCATTTTGTCACGAACCGAATCTGGTTTCCACTAATACCAGCACCAAATACAGCCCATGATAAGGCACAAAAGTAATTCCCTATCCCCATAGGCTAGAATAAGTGCCCGAGTATCAATAAATTTGGTTTGGGAATGATTTACCCAAGTATGAAATCATAAAACATTAAAAATAATCAATAATATGAATATGAAATTTTCATGCCAAACAAGACATAACAGAAACCAGATCTGAATACATGGTTTTAAATAAATTACAAGAGGTCCAAACATAAATAAACATAGTAGAAAATCATCCACAAAGACTCCACACAACAATGGGTCATCACCCCTGAGCTGTCTCCACAACACCGCACCATAGGAGGGGACTAACAACCCAAACCGCCTTCACCCGAGACTTTGCCTTTACCTGTGTCAAACATAATAAAGTCTACTTACACCCAAGGGGTGTAAGTAGGGTTTGAGCCTAATACCAATAGGACACCAACCAAATATTATGAATATTATTCAATACAAGGTGAAAAATCATGTAGTTTTAATATGTAAGGAAAAGTGGTGATAAATTCCAAGAAATGAAACTTTCAATTGTAAATAGTTTTCAAAATAAAACTTTCATAATGTTAACACATTTTAATAATACATGTTATATACTGTAATTTAATTCCAAACACACCCTAATACAATGGTAAATAACACAAATACAATGAGCACCAAAATTGGGAACACCCCTAGGCACTAGATAGTCTCGGGCCCTATGTACCTCGTACCTCGGTGTAAAATAAGCATAGAAAAATCCATTATCATGCACAATACAATAGTAGGGAACATTAAAATAACCTAGTGGTTCCCAATCATCATAAATATATCTTTTTTAGTGTCATTAGTATCCATTTTTCTCAGTGAAATAGGGATAAAACCCATCCGGATCACTAGCGTACTAGTACATATCTGCCCTCTTAGGTACCCGAGTTTCCCCCTTTGTGCTCAAACAATTTCAGCATGATACATACATTACTTTGCATATAAAAACACCAATAATAGAAACATACAAACAATACAGTATCTATACACACTTTATACCACTTAAAACACACAAAAAACATTATGATTTTCAATAAAACAACTTCTCAAAATCTCACATTGTTTTGCACCCAAAACTCCTTGAAATCCCCACTTATCACACTATGTGAACACTTATACATCACCATAACAAAAATTTCATCCCAATAACTTTCATTGAAACCAAAAATTAAGTTATAGGGCCTTCCCATATGAACCAATAAGTGATATCTTTGTAAAACCTCCATTTTCACACAAACATGTCACTTAAAGTTCATATACTTCACAAGCACCATTAAAACAAATTTTTTCAGAAACAACCAAAGGAGATAAACATTCAAAACATTATTTTCATCCCTAATACATTTAAATAATATCAACTAAGTAGTTATAGGGCATCCCCAAATGATCCAATAAAATATTTCTATGAAAAATCCCCAATTTCACATAAAAATGGCACTTAAACTTCATTTTCTTAAGAAATACCACTAAAATCAATTTTGAACCAATAATAAAATGATATAAAGATGAAAATATTATAAACATATAAAGATAAGTCACAAGTATTTCATACACATGGAATCACCTACCAAAATTGTTAAAACATTGAATCATTTGTGCGAAAATTCAATCACACCATCGCCGTACCTCAAGGAAGGTAGATTGAGCCTAAAATCAGAATATTGGACCAATAAAACCCAAATTTAAACCCTAGGTTAGAAAACATACCCTATTTCCATTTGGTAATTCAAGTAAATTGGAAGAAACTTCATAAAAATGGGAGGAACTAAGAGGGAGAAACACTTACTTGAGATTGTGTGAAGTTCCTCCACCAAATCCCCCTTCAAAATGGAGTTCCAATGAGGGTTTGGGAGGATTTTGGGGATTCCATGGATGTTAGGTTCGAAGTGGAGAGTAAAGGGGATAATTAGGATAAATCCCAGGAGGCAAAATAAGTGATTTAACTCATTTTTAATGATCTAGACATGGGCACAGGGTTTGTGTGCACGGTTTGGAAAACTGTGCACCTAAACCGTGCACCCTCCTTTCTCCCACCAAAACATCTCCAAATGACACCAAAATTTGTGGGGGATTAGGGGGACATAGGGAGGGATGTTAGGATAAAAATATAATATATATAAGTACCTTTAATGAAGAACTAGGGTGTGATAGTGCGGAATCCTATAGCTAGTTAATACTATCATACCTTTTGGTAGATAACCATGTTGCTCGCTTGTTTATTTATATTTGAGATATAAATGTATGCCAATGTTTGTTTGTACTAATTAAATTCATACTGAATTTATATAAACTATTTTATATAAATGTTTTACATAAGAAATTGTTTTATAAATATTCCATCATTTTTAAAATAATTACTTAAAATATTTATTTCCATCATTTGAAAATGTATAGAATATTTTGTTTAAATATGATTTTGAATTGACAAACCTGTTTATTTGGAAATTTAAAATTTTTATTTGAATAATATATATTTGGAATATGTTATGGAATCTTTGGTGGTATCCTACTGGGCTTAGGCTCACACCCTACTTTTTCCTTCAGGTGTTTGTAGACTTTCTTTTTCCAGGTTCGAGCAAAGGGAAGGGATCTCTTAGAGGTGGATCCAGCTATTGAGCTTTGGTCTTAGTGAGTTGTGTCCTTAGAGACCATGGGATTATTTTCCCAATTTAGTACTTTGAATTTTATGCCTATTTTTATTCTAGTATATTAATCCCAGTGGAGTTTCTTTTTTTATGCATACTATCTTGTTTATTTTCTTCTACATTGTTGGTGACAAAATCATTCCTACTTGCATGTTGTGTGATGTCAGGTGCTGGTCACTGACCCATGGGGATTGGGAATGCCCTTTGGGCTATGTCAGGGCTGGCTCAGTTATCGGGTTACCAGGGTACCCGAGCTGGTTAGTGACAAAGTGGTATCAGAGGCAGGTTAATCATCTTTCCTTAAAGTCAGCATGCATTTATGAAATCTTGTCGGCACGTAGGAGGTAGTTGCGATTGAGTTCCTAGACATCTCTCACCACAATGAACCTTAAGTCACCAGGGGTGGTTAGGGAAAGACGTATTGTGGTGTAGTTCCAGTCTTTTATCTATTTTGATTCATATAGAGTGAAATCCAAATCTTGTTCATTCCTTTTGTTGATAATAATTTATCTCATTACTCAGTCTGAGTGTTAATCTAATGTATTCCTATTGAAGGCTGATGTTGTGTAACTAGATTCCCCTAATAAGATGTGAGAATCGGATCCAAGAGGAGGATGTTGCTAAACCTCAGCGATCGAATCATGTTGTGGATCCAAATATAGTTGTGGTGAGATCATCATAACCTTCAAAAACTACATGGCAATCAAATTATTCACGTACAAAATGGTTCCATCCATAAGAATTTGGAACAAAGCTTCTTCATGCAGTGAAAGAGTCTCTAGAGGAAGATGATACAGGTCCAGCGACTGTGATAGGTATCATTACTATAGTTTCATCTTTAGTGACTTCTCTATTTGATACCGGTGCATCTCACTCATTTTTTTCAACCCATATCGTTAATCTTATTAATATTCTTATAGAGATTTTATCTTGTGTAATGGATATTAATACACCACTTGGAATAACAAGAGAGAAGGGACTTTTTAGTCCTGCTTGTGTCTTCTCTCTATCATATGTCAAACTTGCTTGCGGTTTTCTGGTACTCGACATGAAATCTTTTGATGTCATATTCATAATGTATTGGATCGTTTCCAATAAATCCTGGATTGATTGTTATCTTCGATGGGTCTACCTTACCACACCCAGTGGTGTGTATCTTATATTTCCAAGAAAATGGACCCAAGGCTGATCAGGTCCAGAACTTCTTATCCAGAGTTGGGGATGGTAATATTAGCATTTTCTTCTAATTTGGAGTAGTGGTCTCCCTATAGTTATTGATGAGTTTCCAATTGTGTTTCCTTCTGATTTTTCTGGTTTACCACCAGTAAGAGAGGTTGAGTTTTCCATTGACTTGATGTCTGGTACTCAACTAGTTTCTTTTCCATATTACCAAATGGATCCAACCAAAATGAAAGAACTAATGTCCCAGTTGGACGATCTTCTTGAGAAAGCCTTTTTTCACCCAAGCATGTCACCTTGGGCGAAATCAGTTCTCCCCACCATGAAATCTGATGTTTCTTTGACATATTCTCTAATCAAGACCAGTCTTCAGTAATAGAATATTTTTGATGAATTCTGTATGTTTTAGAGACTCTCTTTATGGTGGGGAGACTGATGCCTAATGTTCATTCTCCCAAGAGGGTGTTCTGTGTTATCAGAACCATTATGTTGCAACGTTAGTGACAAGGAAGGCTATAATGGGGGATTGCCATAATTTCTAATGGGTTTTGCACCCAGGAATTACTAAGATGTTCTATGACTTGAAGTAGTAGTTTTGGTGACCATGTATTCTTGAAGGCTTCACTTCGGTTGGGTCATCGACGGCTTGGGAGGCAGGGGAAGCTTGCTCCTTGTTTTGTGGGGTCCTTTGAGGTTGTTGAT
Organism: Viscum album; assembly: GCA_963277665.1. NCBI lineage: Eukaryota > Viridiplantae > Streptophyta > Magnoliopsida > Santalales > Viscaceae > Viscum > Viscum album. Next base: position 41,066,198 of record OY728163.1, read on the forward strand.
TAGGTAGGGAAAGTTGTTTACCATTTATCACTACCACTAAAACTGACATCGATACATAATGTGTTTCATGTATCTCATCTTCAAAAGCATTTATCTAACCCATCTCATGTTCTGAGTTGGCGTGATCTTGAAGTGGAACCTGTTTTATCTATGACTGAGTGACCAGTCATGGTTGTTGATTTTGATACCAAGGTACTTCGTGGGAGGATGATACCTCTGGTCTGTATGATATGGAATCATGGTTTTAATTCTCATGATACGTGAGAGAGGGAGGCACCGATGAGAGAACAATGGTCTGGTCTTTTTGACATGGAGGTTTCTTCATAGGCTTTCTGGCTACAGAAAGTTATTATGGTGGGGAGGTTGTAACATCCCATTACTATTTCAGGTATTCCTAAACCATATTGTGTTAAATTATTATCATGTTAAATGAAAAAAATGGTTTATCAGTGAAAATTTGTGTTTTTTTAAACACATCGCGGAATGGTAAAACACCCAGTTAATACTCCAAAATATTCAATTAAATATTTTGTGAGTTAAACACTGAGTAAGTATGAGTTTCTGAGTCCCACAAAGTCTTGGAGAAGATAAAATAAAATTATTAAATAGAATACATTAAGTGTGCACTTTTTATTCAAAATATTTAAATAACTCCAAAACGATGCATCGTTTGAGAAACATGAGACCACTTTTTTGTCTAAAATATGGTGTTTACCCTAGGAGGGGTATAAAATATGGAGGTGCCGGACATTTGGATGTCTCTCTCATGAGATAAAGTTATTAAATAATATTTAATATATTATTTATTAAAAACAATTAAATATCTCTCAAACGGTGCACTGTATGGAAAATTTTAGACCACTGATGTTCCCGGAATGAGGGTTTTACCCTAGATGGGTATAACATTTGTAAGCTTCGGGCATTTGGATGCTTTTCTCACAAAAATAACACTTTTTATTTTAATTAATTAATTATTCTAATTTTTTATTAATAAATCATTAATATCTCTCAAATCGTTCATCTTTTGAGAAATCCGAGGCCACTGTTGTGTCCGGAATGGGGTGTTTACCCTAGGTGGGGCATAACATTTATTATTAATGGATGTTTGAGATTTTTTTATTTCTTTTATATTAATTAATTAATTAATTAATTAATATAATTAAAATTGTGAAACAATTCATCTTGTCCATTTAATGTTTCCCCTCCATTGGAAACACCCGATTGAAACCAAAACCTTTAATTTTAATAGTTTTTTTTATAATTTAAAAATGGAAATGACTTAATGAGATGATTCTATTGACTCCGTAATCAATTTTCCAATTCAGTTTTGGATTTAACGTGTGTTTAAAGGAGGGGTTATAAATCCTATTATTCTAGGGTTATAAATATCCGAACTATTTGGTTGCGGTTCTTGGTTGATGCAGCCAAGTTTGATAAACTCTGGGATTCCTTTACGCGCAACATGTGAAGCTCCTTTGATTCAATCGATTATTTTTCCTTCTTCCTTCGCACCTCCTTCCGATGTGGGTGCTATGCATAAAGTGATCTACTATGTTATATTTTAATTATTCAATTACTCTCTTATCATGTTCCTTTGTTAAAATAAAATATTATTAAAGGTAAATTGATTGAATATTTAAATAATAAATCTAAAGAAAATAATGGTGAATTTTAAATAAAATTATAAAGATCTAAATTATTAAATGATAATCCTAAAATTATCAAACGATAATTTAAATAGGTTTTGGATTATCAAAAGATATTAAATTATCAATATATATATATATATATATATATATCGATAAATGCACATGGGATAATAAATTTTTAATTAAATGAAATTAGAAAATGACAATTTCAATGATTTATCAAAGGATAATTATTTAGTTTATCAATGGATAATTATAAAGGACTACCACATGTGTTATTGTTTTAATTTAAAGATATTAAAATATCTAATGTGGTTTATAATTATTCTGAGGATAATATTGTTAACATATGCGCTGACATAAAATGATAATTTGGAATTTTATTGAGGATAGTGGAAGTAACATCGCATGTGATAATCAAAATGATAATTCGAGAATTATCAAGGAGAGAGAAGTTATTATGGCATGTGATAAATCTAAATGATAATTTGAGAATTATTCCTGAGATGGAGAATATCATCGTATTTTATATTTTAATAAATAATTCAAAACAATTATCCAAGTGAGATAAAATATTATGGCATGTAATATTTTTATCAATATTTTAAAATTACTCAAGAAAGATAAAATTTAATTGAATGTAATTTTTTTACTTATGAAATAAAATATATGTTTTGGTTCTAGGACCCCTTGATGAACATCAAACTTTGGTGTGTCGACGCTTATGATAATAAGGCTGTGAAAAGGTGTATTTAACCACACATGGTGGTTTATCATTGCCACTGACATTGAAAACCTTAAGGTAGGTGGTTCTGTTCTGATTAGCCAAATTGATTATCCCTGTATTTCTTGATTTACTTCAATTGTTGATTTAAATCCAATTGCTCAAATTTCCTTTCAATTAAATTTATAAAAACTCGATTCCATTGAATCGATATATTTGAAATGGTTTTGGCATGGAAATTTGGAAAACCCCCAATTTCATTGAATTAGGTGTTTTTATGGAAATTGGATGATTTAAATTATTTAATTTAAATTGTGGATTTGATGGAAATGATTTCAATTAAATTGATGAATTTAATTGTGGAAATAAATTGTGTAATGATGGAATTGATTTTGAATGGATTTCAAACTGGTGAAAATGGATTAAAATGATTTGATAGAAACCTAGTGGTTTTATTTTGTGAAAAAAGTATATTTTTTAATAAAACATGTTTTGGTTTTAAATGGAATGAAATTGGAACTTTTGAAATGGAATAATGGGATTGATCATATTTTAAAGCAGTCTTAAAATATTCCCCCCATCATATAAGAGCGTATGCAATCCTTAGGTAGTTAGTGAGTTATTTGGATACACTCTATGTTACGAAAACGTTCTAAAACATACTTGAGACAGGTCACATCCCTAATGGGTTGGTGATGAGTCTCCTTTGGACAGTGTCATAGGGACATGTGTATACACAATTTTCTGAGTTCACGTAGAGATTGCAGAATCCTATAGCTGGTTAATACTATCGTACCTTTTGGTAGATAAACATGTTGCTCACTTATTTATTTATATTTGAGATATAAATGTATGATAATGTTTGTTTGAACTGCTTACATGCCTTCTGAATTTATATAAACTATTTTATATAAATGTTTTACATAGGCCATTATTTTAGAAATATTCTATCATTTGTAAAATAATTGATTAAAATATTTATTTCCATCATTTGAAAATGTATAGCATGTTTTGTTTAAATATGATTTTGAATTTCCAAACCCATTTATTTGAAAATTGAAAGATTTTCTTTGGATAATATATATTTGGAATCTATTATGAAATCTTCGGTGGTATCCTACTGGGCTTAGGCTCTCACCCTACTTTTTCCTTTGGGTGTTTGTAGACTTTATTCTTCCAGGTTCAAGCAAAGGGAAGAGATATCTTAGAGGTGGATCCAACTATTGAGCTTTGATCTTGGTGAGTTGTGTTCTTAAGGACCATGGGGCTGTTTTTTCATTTTAGTACTTTGGATTTTATACCTCTTTGTATTCTAGTACAATACTACTAGTGGAGTTTCTTTTGTTATGCATATTATCTTGTTTCTTTTCTTCCACATTATTAGTGGAAAAACTGTTCCCACTTTCATGTTGTGTGATGCCAGGTTCTAGTCTCCGACCCATGGGGATCGGGAACGCCCTTCGAGCTATGTAAAGGCTAACTCAGTTATCGGGTTACCAGGGTACCTGGGCTGGTTTGTGACAAGACTTCCAATAATTATTCATTTCCTACATTTAGAATCCATTATTATTATCTAGAGGATTTTCACTATGATAAAATCTATGGATGCTTTTTTAGTTTATTGATTGGCATGTGTTTTTTAGTAATTTAACCTGCCATATTGATTATAGTTATATATTCAAGTTATCTTCATCTATACCTATTCTTTACTGAGTATTTGAGCTCACCCTTTTATTTGTTTTCCTTACTCAGGTTATGAGGAAGAGACCATTTAATGAGTTTTCAAGGATTCAGTTTGTTAGATTTTGTTATGGATTATATTTTCTTTTCTTTTCCCAATGTAAAATGGGTTCCATGTATATATCTTGTTCTTTAAGACTACTAAGCTGATCGATCCTTGGTGTTGTGATATCTTGTATCTATTCCATTGTAATTAAACGACCACCCAATTTAGGCTACTGGGGCTGGGGTTGTTACAAGGAGTATGATTGTTTTAATAATAGTATATGTTGATGAAATATTATTAATTGGAAATGATATACCAACTTTATAAGAGGTTAATTCATGGTTAAGAAAGTGCTTATTCATGAAAGACTTAGGTGAAGTAGCCCACATTTTAGGGATCAATATCATGCGTGATAGATCCAAGAGGTTACTTGCACTAAGTTATAGCATATGTATTGACCAGATATTGAAGAGATTTAGTACGGAATAGTCCAAGAGGGGATTGGTTCTATTGTCACATGAAATACATCTTTCTAAGAAAATGTGTCCTGAGACACAAGAACAAAGAGACAAAATGAGTAAGATCCTATATGCTTTCACAATAGGGTATATAATGTATACTATATTATATATGGGGCTTTATGTTTCTTATGATTTTAGAATGGCAGGAAGATATCAATAAGATCCATGTGAAAAACATTGGACTGCTATCAAGACTATCTTTAAGAATATTAGGCAAACTAAGGATATGATCCTAGTGTATGGATGAGATGAATAGATAATCATCAGGTGTTATAAAAATTCAATATTTTAGATAGATCATAATGATATTAAGTCATGTTTTGGATATATCTTTTGTCTCAATGGAGGAGCTGTGAGATGGAAGAGTTCAAAGCATCCAACTGTCACCAATTATACAACGGATTTCAAGTGTATTTCAGCTTCCAATGCAGCCAATGAAGCATTATGGATACAAAACTTTGTTCAAGAGCTTAATGTGGTACCTATCCGTGAACACCCTATCACAGTTTACAGTGATAACACTATAGCGGTGGCTTTCTCCAAGGAGTTAAGGCCACACCGGAATACAAAACACATACATTAGAAGTTTCATTTATTGAGTTATTTTTCTCAATTAGGGGATGTTATAGTGAGTAGAGTATCCATAGAGGAAAACATTGAAGACCCCTTGAACAAGGATTTATCTCAATAGAGACATGAGTATCATGTGAGAGTTAGTGGACTGAAAGATATTATTAGTTGTCTCTAGTGAAAGTGAGAGTCTATTAGAGTTGGTTCCATAGAACCAACCTATTTAGTAAATTATTATATGTTTTAATGAATTTTTCTTATCACATTATTACTGTTTATCTACATGACATTTGTATGTGATAATATTCTAATGATATATGTTGCACTGAAAGGTTATGACAGTTCTTTGCAATAATGTAAACCTAGAGGTTCCACAATATTATTATTGAATCTTGTTTTATGTATGGATGATATTTTCTGATAGGACACATGTGATACAATATATTAGGAGTAAGAAGATTATAAGACATTGAGACATATTCACATTGTGTTAACCCTTGGTAATCTCTAAGATAGAAGATTATGATAATATACCTATCAAATATAAAATCCAAATTTTCATGTGTCATTTGATATTCCTATATACAGATGTGTGTACTGATCCTTAGACTTTAATATTATCATTAATGGAGATCATTTCTTTTAAAATTTGATGTATTGATTTAAAACTATAATAAAAAATGTTCACAGCTAGGTAGGGTATGTTTGATGCATCACATGCGATATTATATTAATGGATAACATGAGAAAGGATTTATCCCTTCTATTATATAATAAAATTTGATATCTCAGGCCATTTTATGGAATAGAACTGCCTACATAAATCCATGAACATGGTGTTCGGTGGGTGAGTTCATTTTCAGAAATTCAAATAAAGAGAAATCAAGTATATAGGTTGATGACACCAATATGCAACTTGCTTGGTTAGAGATATCATGATAAATGGATTATATTACACGGTAAGAGTTTATAGGAGTTTGGTTGTCATTGTGACATTAAATTATTTCTATATGGGTGTATTGGAGTATTTATAGATTCTAATCTTGAAATTTAGGCGGTTATGCATAATGCCACTGATAAGGAGGCCTATAGTGCCACACACTAAGTGTATCCACGATCTCAGTTAAAATTAAGAAATGAATTTAATAATTTTAGAATAAATACTATTTATTTAGGTTTGGTTGAATTCTATAATTTAATAATAATTTATTTGAAAGAATAAAGTGAGTTAAATAATAAATAATAAATATTAGTATGCAATTTTGAAGAATATACTATTTATTATATTTATCATAGAAATAATACACTGACATTTATTTAATTAAATATTCATTATTCGAGGATCGATAAATTTTGATGAGGGAAAGTGGATTGAGTTTACTGATCCAGTTAGAAATAATTGATATTTATTTATATACTTAATGTATTTCACATGTCAAGTGATTATTAATAATAATATTATTATTAATGGACATGGGGTCAACTAAGAATATTAAAAATGTTTAAGGGATTTTGTGCAATCTACCGACCCTTATCCTTCCATAATTAATATCTAATTATATCTAATTATATATAAATATATCGGTTTTCTAAAGTGACTTTTTTCTGTTCACAACAGATAAGAGAAATATCTAGAGATATATATCTAGAATGATATATAGAGATATATCTAGAGATATATCTAGATTGATATATCTAAATATATATCTAGAGATATATATAAACATATATATCTAGAGATATATATAGAGATCTATAAGTAGATATATCTTCCTCCTCTCTCAAGTCTTCTAGAGAGCACCAAGAGTTCTCCATCTTTGAGAAGAAAATTGTTGTAGTCAACCATGAACAACATAAATTATCAGGATCCGTCATGCTAGAAATGAATGATTCAATGACATTGATCAGAGATTATAGTTCATGTGTAGATCACCACTAGGGGGATTCTATGCTTGAATCTTGCAGCGCAATGATAGTACGATGAAATATATTCCATAAGATCATCAATGAAAGTGGAATTACAAGTTGAGGTGATTTTATATCTGTTTATCAATTAATTAAAAATTACATGTGAAGATCCTCTCCCTCCATTTCTGATGTATTAATATAGTCTATTAATCTAATTTTTTCATTAGACATGATCTAATGATCATGTAAAGCAATGATTAAATGCAATTTAATACTAAAATACAAGTTGGTCACGACTTAAAAGGATGCTTCTACTATCCTCATAACATACAAAATCCATATAAATTAATGAAAAAATGGACATCAAATCAACATGGCCTGATTCACATTAATGTGTGTGGTTCAATGAACATATCTAGGACATATAGTGTAAGATATTTCATTCTCTTTATTAACAACAAAATTAGAAAGGCCCATGTCATGTTCATGAAAATTAAGCAAGAGTTTATGGGATAAATGAAGAGATATCTAAGAATATTTCAAAATTAGATTGGATGTATTGTAAAAATTCTTCTTTCTAAATATGGAATAGAGTACACATCCATTGAGTTTGAGAACTATCTTTAGAATCATGACATTAAACATGAGGTATCTTCAGTTAGAACCCCACAAAAAGTGGTATTGTTGAATAAAAAAATCAACAGGTGAACAATATGGAAAAAACGATGTAGATTGAGAGTGGCATTTATCATCACTACTAGAAAGAGTATATTCAAGTTATTGTGCACACCCAAAACTAGGCAGTTATGAGTACAAGAGAAGAGAGAACACCCTACGAAATGTGTCATGGAAGGAATCCATCACTAAAGAACATTTATATTTTTAGAATCCAATGTTATATACAAAATAAATAAGGAAATTAGATAAAGTATAGAGATACAACAAATGAAGGAGTATTTCTTGGATACTCTATGTAGAAGAAGAGTTATAAATGTTATAATAATAGGCTTATAAAAACTGTGGAGAGTAATGATGTTAAGTCCATTGATGAAAAATATGATAAAAATACTAGAAACACAATTTATAATGTGTTTTTTGAAGAAGAAGATGAATAAGGAATTGATATTGGTACAAATACTGATATAGTGGAAGATTCACCAAATGTTTAGGAATACCCAAATGATGAAGATTAAGAGTCTGAATCAGAGGAGGTAACTATTGTTGAAGAAAATTATCCTACACCAAAAATAAGAAATAGAAGAGCATAGATTTACCCATCTAATATTATTGGTGATCAATATATTCCAACTCAAAAAAGGAGTATGAAGAATATAGAGCATGTAGCTCTACTATCCATAGTGTAGCCAACACCATTTGAAGAAGAAGTAAAATATGTGTCATAGATAAAATTCATTAATGAAGAATTGTATTGGATTGAAAAAACATACTTTGGAGATTTTTAAGAAGCTATAAAATCATAATGTTATTAGGATGAAATGGATATTTAAGAATAATTATGATGATAATGGAAATGTGATTCTGAATAAGGCATGCCTTATGTGTAAAGGATATGCATAGATCAAAGGTGTTGAGGTTGATGAAACTTTTACTCCAGTGGATTGACTCGATTCCATCCATATCTTCTTGGTAATGAATGTTTACATGGGATCCAAGGTATATAAAATGGATGTAAAAAATATATTCTTGAATGGTATAATTATAGAGGAGGTTTATATCGAACAACTAGTAGGTTTAAAAACAATGAAACCAAAGTGTGCATATTAAAGAAGGACTTGTATGGTCTAAAGAAAGAAACAAGAGCATGGTATGCTTGAATTAACTTGTAATTAAGAAAGATATAATTCTAAATAAGTGGAGTTGATCACAATTGTTATGTAAAAACACCACAGGAAGAAAATTTTAGATGCTTTTCTATGTTGATGATATCATATATGGTGGAAGTAAATAAAATTTAGTAAAAGAATTTTCAATATCGATGTGAAAAAACTTGAGATGTCTATGATTAACGAGTTAACATATTTTCTTAGGGTATAAGTGATTTATAAGGATAAATATAATTTTTTCTCCTAGGAAAAGTATGCAAGAGAGATTCTAGAAAATTTCAACATGTATGACTCTAAACCAATGTTGACTCTGATTAAGATTAGGAAAAAACTCAGGAAGTATAATATAAAAACCCTGCTCTTTATTACACACTTAAACATGATTTATAGAATAAACTTGCACTTAAGACAAATTTGAGGATCATGAGGTATAGTTTATTTGTAAATTAGGTATATTACATGACAAATTAAGACATAAGAATGCAACATATTTATTGAAAAATTCCTTTACATGACCACAACATTCCCTCGTACTTAGCATTGCATGAGATAACCTGAGGACATACATGTGAAAAGGGTGAGATATAAAGCCCAGTAAGGGAGTAAACAATAAATAACATGAATAATACAATACATTCTTGGCAATAGGCATATACATGGAGCATAAGAGAAACATGAACATAAAGTCATGATATAACATGATTATCATAACATGGAAATGTGGCAACAACATTTAACATGATGTTAGCATGAGCCAAGGTCCATTGCACATGGAGCATGATTAAAACCTAATTGAAATTTAATTATCATGAGAAAACTCTCATTGCACTTGACGTATCATGATACTAATCTTTACCCAATGAATTGGAGTGCTATCAGGGCGCACCCTTCTTAATCATTACATTTCATGCAGAAGTGTGGCACATGGATCATATAACATGGATTCATTAAACATCATCATTTATTACATGATAAAGGAATGTGGAATTAATACATGAAACTATATAATCAATAAGTAAATGTGCATAAAGGTGAATACCCTTAATAGAGAAATGGGTATGGTATTCACTACACAATGACATTGGCTTGGAAAATTGCGGTGCAATTTCGGCAGCATAATGACATGAAATAAGAACTCATAAAAATGATTTATGAGAGAGGAAGGGGTGTCTCATAATATTTACACAAAATGTACAGTAAGGGGTCATATATATACATGTCCCAACATATGTAATGTAATTTTGATTCATAATACAAAATAATTTCTTGAATGTAAATGAGAAGAGAGAAATTCCTTATGGAATTTCGGCATGGTAACAGGTATACACAGGAGGAATTAATGAGAGAAAAAAGGTCTATAATCATTAAAAAATAAGGAGGGAAGTATGGTGGAGGTGTAAAATCATAGCCCAAAATTTTTAATTGAAAAAAAAATGGTATAACAACATAATGAATTTTAGACAAAAATGAGAAAGGATGAAATCCTTTACTTGGAAGTGTGATCCCAAAGGCTTGGGAGAGGCTTGAGAGAGACTTCTTGGGAGATTGGGGTGTATCGAGAGTATTATAGAGAGAGGAGGAAAGATTTTGGTCGAGCTCCAAAGGATTTGAATGAAGAGGAAGTGGGAGCTTGGGTGGGTTTATATAGGAAAAGGGAGGGAATTCTTTATTATTTAGGTTTTGAACCCTACAAATTAAACTAATCAAAACTAAGGCTTTTTAAAATAAATAAAATAAACCTAAAATTGAATTATTTTAATGGAAAAACATATATTTTCCAAAAATACCATTTATATTATTTTATTACATCACTATTGGGTCATTATGATGTCATAAAATACATTATATAATTAAATGGTATTTAATTTTTACCCAAAAATTCGATTATCTCATAAAATTATGAAAAATTTACTATTGGATAATTTCAAAACCCTGATTCCAAAAATAATATTCATTTTATCTAAATAATTTTATAAATATGTGAATTTTTACTTTTAAAATAAAAACTGACATTTATTGAAAATTCATGGGTTTTGACAAAAACAACATTCAAGTCTTAATAAAAATTACAAATTTACACATAAAAATTATACAATCATTTATATTTAATAAAAATTAATTTAGTAATAATATTTTATTAAAATATTATTTAATTCAAAAATCCATTAATTCATCAATATATATTTCTTTATTGAATATTAACTAAAAATAATATTTGTGCTTTAAAAACTATTTACAAAGTAACAATAATAAAATGAATGTATATTCTCTTTAAAAAAATAATGCACATAATAATAGTTCTAGGGTCTTGTTACATAACACATTATAACAACCATATATGACCTTAGAGTAAGGTGTGTGATTGTGACGGACTCTTGGGGTGGCTCTGATAATATCGCTCGGGTGGTAATCTCTATCAACTTCCATTTATCCCGTAGGTGGTTCCGTTCGAGCTTAATGTGTTGAATCTTGATTTGGGATTGGTTAAGAGTGAAGCCCAGTGATGCCACCTCCTTTCTGAGCTCTAAAAAATAGGCTTTGTATGGAGCAATTCTACTAGATGAGGCAATGGCTTCCTTTATCTAAGTAAATTGGATTCGTTAAAGCCGTATATTTATACAAATCATGTGATCACTGTTCAAAGACTATATTAGCAATAGTAAAAATTCTTAATGGTATTTTGAAATAAAAAAAAAACATAAAACCAAGGGAGTGCATAACCATTTTACATAATTAGACATTTAATTAGATCAAGAGGAATTTTTATTAATAAAAGTTTGGGTCTTTACATTTAAGGATGGGAAATATATAGACCCCACATTTTATAGAAAGGTAATTAGAATATTTATATAATTAACTATAATACGATTGAATATTTCCTTTTTAAAATGTTAGTTATCCATTTATAGAGTAATCTAAAGGAATAGCATCTCACATTAGTTAAACTTATCATGCGATACATCCAAGGTACTCTTAATTTTGGATTAGTCTTTAATGGAGGAAAAGATAATGAATTATATTATTTTTATGAGGTGTATTGGTTTGGAGATGTGATGGACCATAAATCTATAAGTGATTGCTATTTCTTTATCGAAAATAACTATGTGGTATGGTTTAATAAAAATAAATAAAACACTTCAATAAGTACTAAATAAACAAAATATCTCATGGTGACCAAGGCATGTACTCATCTTTTGTGGGTAACATGACAATTAGAAGATATATATGAAGTAATAAAACAACCTATAGTGATATTCTGTGATAAAAAGAGTGTTATTGATCTCATGAAGAATCCATTACAACACTCTCATACCAAATATATTGAAATTTTGTTTCATTTTATTAAATAAAATGTGGAAAAAAGAATTATCCCTATTGAGAATGTTGGAAAAAATGGGTAGGTGTATAGTATTAGGTCACAACCCTTGTCTACTCTAGTGTTCAAGAAGAATAGAATGAACCTTAGTGTACAAAAACCTCCATCAGCTTGAAAATTTCTTAATGTTACCCTCTCCACATAATATATATATATATTGCTTTAACTGTTTGTTCTTGTTTGGAAGGCTCTTTAACTTTGGGTTTATTGTTAAATTCGGAGAATAATTTAGTGAAATTTAGTATTTTAATGTTATGTTTTTCTAGAAAGGTTATTTTTGAGATGCAAAGAACTCTTGTATTCAGAGGGATTTTATGTTTTTGATGGTAGGGGGAGATAAGATCCATGGGAATTTTATGTGTGTGTGAGGTATAGAAGTTATTCAAAGGACGATGATATGGGGAGTTTCGGGAATGGCATGGTGCATGGATTTCTCTCATGAATTATTTTTTTCTACATCGAGAATTGCTCACATAGACTTAGAGTGATGGAAGATATATTCTATGGCCATATTAAGGGTTAGTGAATGTGAATTTCCTTTTCATTTCTAACACACCCAAAGGGAGATAATTTTGGAACCATAGTGATCCAAGTTGGAAAGATGATTTTGTTTTGTTGTCAATCCTTTTTTGGTATTCTTGTGAAGTTTGTTGTCTTAGGTGAATGATACTTTAAAGAAGAAAAATGTCATATGTATCTTTGAAGAATGTTGGGAAAGATGGTGTTGTTTTCTATATTTAGATGAAAATTCAGAGGAAAGGTTATCAAAATATCTTAATCTACAAATGGTTATACAATAGAATAAACCCTTAAAGGTTTCACAACTGCGTGTTTAAAATGGAATTGTGCGATCATATAAGAGGTGTTTAATCATGAGATGTGCATAATGAGAGTTATCACTAGTAATTATAGAAGGTTTTTTATAGAAAAGGATTATGAGGAGATAATAATAATGAATAGATCACAAGAATATAAGAGTTTTAATGATTATAGTGACGTGGTCTTTCAATTCATGTAAAGAAAGATACACTATAAATGATAGCGATCTCATACGATCATGAGATATTGATCTTGGTAGTGTTACATGATGAAGGGAGTCTTGTGATAGGGGCCTTTAACTAGAGGTTATGTGATTCATGTTAAGGGAGTCATGTGAACCTATGTCCTTTTAGGTGTTTTTTAGGTGGTGGTTTGGATAGATGACCTTGTTTTTCAGACCTAAGATGGAGAAAAATTCCCTACAAATACCCACTATTCTCTTCTTTATTGGTTAATGAGAAGACTACGGATTTAATCAATGTTGAGAGTGATTACTTGAATCAATGACATGATTAGGGTTATGTGACATAGTTCATGTGGATTGGTCACATGATCACATAAATAGTGATGAGATACATGATCCGAGTCACACAACACATTTCCCTTGGAGTAGGTATTGCGAAGAAGATACATGGTTGGGGTCTTATGCTCTGGATCTCATGAATAGGGTTATGCACCATCTGATTTTTTATATGAGTCAAGTGATTAAGGTCTTTTGATCAAGGTCTTATGCTTGAGGTTAGGTGACTGGGATCTCATGCTTGGGGTTATGTGATCGGGTTGTGTGCTCTGGTTTATGAGATGCACTATTTTTTTGGGTTAAATTTGTTTGAGATTTTAAAGGGGTTAATTATGATGATATTATGAAGAATAAAGAACATATTGAAGCATCATATTTTGGAATTAATGATTCTAAAATGTTTAAAATTATTTTAATTAGGAGAGGGAAACCTTTAAGTCATGAAATTAAGGAAGACTTCATCCATGGATACGCACAGTGAGGAGTCAACATAGGTGATATGAGGGAGGTAGTTCCTTGTCCCTAAATACATTATAAAGGTATTTTTCCCAACATAATGTTTTCATGACCAAACAATTGTAATAAAAAAATAATAGCAATGCATCGTGGATTTAGGTATGATTGACACATCATCATCATATTCTCGTCAAACATAGCCCTTTGTGGGGAACCAAGTAAAATTCTTTGTGTTCTAATTTAATTTTTTTCACCTCTTTGATGTGTGTTTGGACGATGCAATTTGATAGGTTTAACTAGTTCCTACCAACATGGGGGGAAAATATCCTTTAAATAAAAATAAAATTTTGACACCCCGATTCACACCTCCCCTCTTAGGGTGTCCCAGGGTCTAAAAATTTTAAATTTCAAGGCTTTGTTTTAATTCATGTGAATGAAATTATCTTTTTTTAATAGATTAGTGTGAGATTTTGAGTTCATGAATTGTTTTGTTCTGATTGGAAAATAAAATAATCCTTTTATTTACCCAAAAGTTGATATTTAAATTTTATTTGAAAGACATTATTCCATGAATTAGGTCAAAACCTTGGATACATGATTATTACATTAAGGATTGGTTCTACTTGCATTGATATCAAGTCTTCGAGGGTAATCATGATTCTTATTAACCTCAAACAAATTATTACTCCAAATCTAAATGTATTTATAAGAATTATGAAATTGAAATGTTGTGTAGTAAAATTACTATGATCAAATTCTTATAAATCTCTCAAAACGCACTTCATTCCATAAAATCCATTAGTTTTTTTATTCCTTTTTTTACTTTAAACTATTTTTAAAATAACCCATTTATATATTTTTTTAAAAATGTATTAAAAATACATACTCTAAAACCTTCAATACTACTTGAGAGATGACCTAGGGTCTTTTTAATTTTGAAAATCTAAAATTTAAAACATAATTAATTTGAAATGTCATGACAACATGCACAAATTTTAGTGCAATTTTTAGGGAGAAGTCCAGTTTAGAGTATGTATTTTTTATATTATCTATGTGTATTATGTAAATATATGTTTTTTATATTCTAATTTTTTTATCTAGTTGTGTTATAATTTATTTTCTGTGCAGGTTATGTGCATGATGCATTATTATTTGGGTGAAATACCTCCTTTAGAACCCAAATAAGAGAAGATTATATGTCATCAATACTGAGATACACTGGGTGATCCTTTGAAGGAGGACAGAAAACCCATCAAAACTCTTCTAAACATTTCTTTATTTAAAACTAAGGTTGAAATAGAAATTAACTTGTATGACATGGAAGTTAATAACTGAACATTAAAATAATTATGTTTTCCTAATGTTTATATTCAACCTATATATATTTAAATACAAGGTGAAGAACCTAACATTGAATAAAAATACGGTCTAATTAATTTATTTCCAAAATTATGCAGACTTACTTGAAAAGACCCATATAAACACATAAAGAAATTCCATAATGTGTGATCAACATTAAAACCTTAAAATGTGGATGATGAACTTATAAAACTTAGGGGTTTTCTATTCTCTTTTGAAGAAACTATAAAAGATTGTTTATACTATGTTAACTCCCCAATTAGTGGATGGAAAAATAAGAATTTCATTTTTCTTAGAAATATTTCCCAGCCTCCAAAATTGTAATAATAAGAAAATAAATATGTGGAATAAGATATTATAATGGGAAAAAACTTCATGAATATTAGGAATGGTTTAAAAGACTTTGTAAAATTTTCTCACACCACCAAATAATTGATCAAATTTAAATAATTTTTTTATAAAGGTTAAATTTATGTTGATCATAATATTATTGATGATGTTTCATGTTGTTCCCTAATGGAAAGGACTCCAATCACCGTAAGGAACCTTTTCAAAAACATAGTGCAAAAAAAAAAGCAATATGTAAGGAACTAAACTTAAACATTACATATTCTAGATAATTTAAACTTTAATTCACTTTATTACATTCCCAAATATCTTATAGGTTTATATTTTTAGAGAGTTCAATCATAACTCTTAAATAAAAAACCCTTATATATACAAAGTGGGAACTTTTAATTAGTATCTATCTTTCCCACAATATAAAAATTTTAAAATATAACATGATTTATTTTCATCAAAAATCTTCACAATATTTTACTCAACTTCTTTATTTCCATTACCCATCCTTAAAACATGTAATTTTTTTAAATGTGGGATAATAAAAAAAATATCAGTAAGGTACCTAAAAATAAATAAAACCATTAGTCCAGTGAAAGACATAAAAACCCAAGAAAAAACTTTTCTTTAAAACATACCTTTCTACTTGTAAAATGAATGATATTTATTTTAAAATATCATTTATCTTACCTTTTGAAAACAAATGATTTCCATTAAAACTCATATAGAAACATATAAAATTCATATAGGTACCTTGAGACATCATAATCATATAACCCTTACAGAACCCTTAAAATAAACCTTAAAATTGAAATAACCATACAATAAACTTCTAATATAATTATCTGAATAGTATAATCATTATCCAATGAATTGGAGTGCTATCTAGGTCCACCCATAATATAATCTATAACAGGATCACTCATGAGCTACAATGGTGATCAAACCTTCGTATAAGATATATTGGGCTCACCAGTGATCTATAATGGGTCTCAAACCTTCATAAACAATTTCAAAGTACCATATCATGAATGAAAAATTTTAATCTAGTAACGTTTCATTATAAACCCTTGAAAAACTATATTAAACCTGTATACAAAATACTTTCAGATATGAAAGTAACCTTTTATTTTTAAAAAACCAATTTCAATACCAAACCACCCAAAAAATGAAAATATGGTTTTTATTTGAATAAAAAATTATATATTGTAAAGTAATATAAAATTAAAATAATGGTTAAAACATCAGGAAAGTCGTTTTCTCCATATACGTCAAAATATAACATTATGTTTGTCTTTTTGTCAAAACGTTTCATATAAAATGAATAAAAAGATTCCTATTGAAAAAATTCGAAATAAATTCAAAAGTGACATGAAATTTACTTTATAAATATTTTATGTCCATGTAAAAAAATCAATAAAATAATGTTAAAAATATGGACATGGAAGAAAAATATTTAAAAAATAATTCTTTAAAATAAAGTCCCTTACATTAAGTCATAATCATCGCGTATGTTATTTTTTGACTAAAAATTTGAAATATGTTAATTATTTACTTTCTTAAGAACCTTTTTCAATTTTATTATTCATTTTATTTTACATATTACCATGATTTACATAATTATCTAATCATTTATGTTCACTTCATAAGTTTTGACGGTATTCAGCTTATTTATCAAAAATGAATTCGATAGGTTGACTATGGTCAAAGAGATCATTATTCCATAATAATAGAAATAATAATCATGAAATAATTAAAAATTTTATACATTATTTATAATTTTTAAAAAAATCATTAAATATGGTTATGAATAATGATCTATGTTACAATCATGTGGATGGTAGGCCATACGTACACATGAGTAAGATTTCCATTTTTTACCGATCATAATAGAAATAAGGTAAGTATTATTTTATATTTCCATAATGATAATAATATCATAAAAACATATTATTTCCTTAAATATACTCATATATATCATCCATGTGATGTGGTGATGAAATAAATAATCGCATCACTTCCTGTGGTAGTCCACACATATGCACAAACGACGTTATCATTTTTCAGTGAATGGAAAGGTAAGAAAGAAAATGATATATTATATTTTAATAATGATAAATATGTCTTTAATATCATAATTATTTCATATATTTCTCATATAATCATTAAATTTATCATTATTACCTTCCATATAAAGCGTTAGTGAAATAAGAATCACATCACTTCGCAAGGCGGTAGTCTGCCATACACATGAGAAACATTATCATATCCACCACGAAATGGAATGTAAAAATTTATATGTGATATTATAATTCTAGAAGTAAAATTATTTTTCAAATACCATATATATAATTTAAATCCATCATTATATCCAGCAGTAATATGAGGTTATGGAAAACAAATTACATGGGTTTGCGAGGCGATAGTCCTCCGTACACAAGAATGATGGTTTTGTTTCTCATTTGATAGAATAAGAGATAGATTTAGGTTATGAGATTAACATAATAAAATATCATTATATTTTAAATACTAGTTTTATTATATAATTATAATTGAAGAATATCTTAAGGATGTGTAAGAAGAAATAAAATAAAAATTCCCAGTTAATCACAATACTTCTTCTTCAGAAAACCTCCTTAGGTTAGCACTAAAAGAATTATTAGGATAGATTTATGATAAAAAAGGGATATATGTAATGGGGAGTGAATTAATGAAGGAATTTGGTTAGGTATTGGATGAAAAAAAAATATTTTAAGGTGTGAATAGAAGAGGAGAAGGGGTGGTCTTTTATAACTGAGGTGAGCGGCACACTTGAAATTTTTGAAAAGAAAAAGTGATACCCACATTTTTCAAATTCTAAAAGGATTAAAAAAATAGTCCATTATAGATAATTATATTAAATAAAGTCTAAATATGTCCATAAAATATAATTTAGACAAGTTTTTAGGTCACTTTAACCTTTATCTCTTTTGTTTAACACCTCATAAACTTGTTTTCACCTTAATCGCGGTAAAATATTTTTATTGTTTTTCACTATTCATTATGTACAAAAATTAAGTTGTACTTATTAAATAATATGAATTATTATTATTTAAAATATAGAATCCATTTTACCAAATTCAATTCACATAAGCGGTATAATTTAATTTAAAATAAAACCTATAGATGGATGAAAAAGATATTTTTCAAGAAATGTATTTTTCAAACATAAGATGATTTTATGTTAAATATATGACTAGTAATCATCATTATATGAATTTAAATTATTATTTATAGATATATAATCTATAAATTATATTTAAAATATTCCTCATTAGAGTTTGTTTTAATTAATTAAGGTGGAGAGACATTATGCACGTAAAAACATTTTTCCGAAAAAACCCATTTTAAAACCCAAAATAAACCTATAATAAAATCCAATATAAATATGATTAA
Source organism: Viscum album (assembly GCA_963277665.1). Taxonomy (NCBI): domain Eukaryota; kingdom Viridiplantae; phylum Streptophyta; class Magnoliopsida; order Santalales; family Viscaceae; genus Viscum; species Viscum album. The sequence goes on from OY728163.1 coordinate 41,085,444, forward strand.
AATGTAATTAATTGTATTAAATATAATTAAATAATAAATATTTTACTTAAAATTATATTCAAAACATAATGGTCACTTTTAAATCACTTAATTTATTGAAAAGAAATGACATTTTCACAAAAATCGGTGTTATCACTATTCACCAAAAAAAATATATTTTCTAAAAAATCCCAAAATTTCACCATAATTTAATGTTGATATGATGATTTAAAAAATGAATTTATTTTTTCAAATTCAAATTCTATAATATATAAATTAATATTTTAAATAAAACCTTATAAGAAAAGAGTTTAATTAAAACTATTTCCATTTTAATTTAAAAATTACAATATTTTTTATAATTAATATAAATTTCTAATTAATTAATATTAATAAACATGAAAATGATTTATTATATATTTTACTTGGGTTTTTAAATTATTCCCACTTTTGGAAATTGTGTCCTCACAATTTTATTTACTTATAAAACAAGTGGGGGCATCTTTCCCATATAGAATTTTCAGGTTCCCATGTTCCCTCTTCAACCATATAAGTTTTTCATAAAGCCTTTGATGAATTACCTTATTATTAAATAATTTATTCCTGTGGTAAATAATATTAATATAATGTTACTTATAATAAAGGTTCTCTTCTAACTTAACTACTTTAGGTCTCAAAACATGATATGAATTCAGTACATATTTCCTTAACATTGAAACATAAAGAACATTGAATACCTGAGATAAGATTGGAGGCAAGGATACTCGGTAAACAACCAATCAAAATTTCACCAAGATTCCATACAATCCAATATACCATGGACTTAACTTCCCATTTTTAACAAAACTCATAACACTTTTCCATGGAGATACTTTAATAAAAACCTGATCACTAACCTAGAAAGAAAGATATTTCTTCTGGTTATCTTTATAAATTTTCTACCTACTCTAAGTTATCCTCATATATTATTGAATAAAATTCTAATTCTCATCAATTTACTATACCAAATATAGTTCCATCAACTTACTTTATTATACTTCATCCCAAAAATCTTGCATCCGATATTTCTTTCCATATAATGACTCAAACAGTGACATTTTTATAATTGAATGAAAACTGTTATTATAAGAAAAATCAACTAAAGAAAGTTATTGATGTCAACTTCTCTTATCATCCATTGAAGAAGAACAAATCATATCTTCCATGGTTTAAATTTTATGCTCATAATAACCATTGGTTTGAGTATGAAAAGTTTTACTGAAATTTAATTCAACACCCAATGATTGTAGAAGTCCTTTCGAGAAATTAAAAGTAGATTTGAGATCATGGTATGAGAAAATAGAAGGAGGAACTTCATTTTACCTGACTATCTCCTTGAGATATATTCAAGAAATCTGATCAAAATACATAGTATTTTGAATGGGAAGTAACTATTCAAATTTAGTTAATCAATCAACAATAACCCAAATCATATTGTTACCTCAAGATGTCTTTGGAAATCCCACCATGAAATCCATTGATATATTTTACAATTTTCACTCCAGCACTGGAAAATATTTAAGAATTAACTTTGATAATTTTCATTATACCTTAATTATTAACATGTCAAACATTTCATGGTAAAGTAAGTAATATATCTTCTTATTCCATCCCACCAGTAATACTCCTGAAGGTTTCTGTACATTTTAGTACTTCTAAGATAAATGAAAAACAGGGAACTATGAGCTTCTCTCAAAAATTATTTCTTCAATTGTGGAACACAAGAAACACATGATCTATTTACAAATCTAAAAAAAATCTTTATCAACATTAAAATTAGGTAAATTACCATTTTTAATATATTCTACCATTTCCTTCAAAGCATAATCCTCCTTCTGAGCTTACTCAATTAATTCTGACAAATTTAACTACACTGAAACCTAAAAAAATAGAGCATGTACCTATATCCACAACTTCTAGGACAAAATTAATCAAATTATTAACCAAATTGTCATTTTACAAACATAACATGGTTAATGTAGCATTATTTTTCTAAATCAATGAATCAACAACTTTGTTTTATTTTTTATGATGGTAACGAATTGCGAAATCATAATCCTTGATCAGTTCCAAAAATATTCTATATCTCATGTTAAATTCATTCTGAGTGAATATATAATTCAAACTTTTATGATCATTATATATTTTACACTATACTCTATAAAAATCATGCCTCTAAATTTTGAAAGAAAAAACTATAGCTGCTAATTCTAGATAATGTGTAGGAAAATTTAACTCATGAGGATTCAGTTTCCTTGAAGCATAAGCAAATACCTAATCATTATACATTAGGACACAAACAATCCCTTTTAAACAAACATCATTTTAGATGAAAAATTCACCATTTCTAGAGGGAATGACCAAAATTGTAGCATTCACCAATCTTATTTTTAGTTCCTAAAAAAAGCATTACATTTATTGATCCAATTTAATTTAATTACTTTTCCTGATAGCTTAGTTAGTGGGCTAGATATTTGAGTAAATATTTTAGAAAACTGCATGTAGTAACCTGCTAAACCAATAAAACTATGAATCTCTATAACATTGGTAGGTATTGGACACCCTTTAAAAACTTTAGTTTTATAAGGGTCAACCGTTATTCCATATTTAAAAACAACATGTCCAAGAAAATAAATTTGTTGCAACCAAAATTCACAATTAATAAATTTTCCATATAGTTTATTTTCTTTTAAGGTTTTCAATACAATCCTTTGGTTTCTTTCATGTTCTTCTGGAATTTTAGAATATAGCAATATATCATTAATAAACACTACAAAAAAACTTATCAAAATAGTGATGGAGAACTCTATTCATAAGATACATAAATATATATGGTTCATTATACAACCCAAAGAGAATAACTACAGACTCATAATTCTCATATCTATTTCAAAATGATATATTTGGAATTCCATCCTCCTTCACCTTTAGATGATGTTACCTGGACCACTGATCAACCTTTGGAAAAAATACTAAGTTCCCTGGAGCTAATAAAAAAATAATTTATATTAGGAAAATGATAATTTTTCTTAATAGCGATGTTATTCAAGGCTATACAATCAATCAAAAGTCTCATTGAACCACCTTTAATTTTAACACACAAAATAAGAGCACCCCGTGGTGAAGTTCTATGATGAATAGAACCTTTATCAAGTAATTCTTGCAATTTATTTTTTAATTCCATAAGTTCTAACAGATCAATTTGATAAGTGGGTTTATAAATAGGATTATCATCAATCAATAATTCAATAGTAAACTCAAACTCCTAATTAGAAATAACACTAGGAAAATCACTAGGAAAAAAATCCATGTACTCGTTCACTACTGGCACATAACTAATTTGAATAGTTTACTTCTTTTCAACAACATGAGCTAGGTAACATTCATTGTCATATCTAATCATTTTTTAACTTCTTGGTAGGTTAATAAAGGTACTAAATAATTAAATAAAACTTTATTTCCTCTTCAATATATCTGATCATGATAAAATAAAATCCAATCCATACCAATAATAACATCAAACTCCATTATGGTTAGTTCAAATAGATTTACTGGGGAGACTATCCCAGTAATAACAATAGGAAGGTCCTTATAAATCTTTTTGCTTTAATATTTCCACCTGAAGCTTTCACTAAAAGTTATATCTATATTACATGATATGATATTTCCATTTTTCTTGAAAATATCTCATAAATGAAGGTATTCTAAGATCCATAGTAAAACAGGGTATTGGAATAACTCAAAATAATAGTAACATACTTATCACCACTTCATTTGATGACCCAACAGAAACCATAGTAGTATAAAAAAAATTTTGATACTCCATTTTGATTTTGATCTTGATGATTTATATCCCATGTAACTAGATTCAGATACAAATTTTCATAATTCCATAAATCATTGAAACTAAAACATCTCATTGATGGATGAATATTGGTTACCCCATTCTTTGATTGTTTAATACTTTTTTTATTGTAGTCATGAGCCCTGTAACCAAACTTACCACACCAGTAACTGTATCCATATTTTACCAAACATTCCCCTGGATGATTTTTACCACAATTATCATAAAATGATAACTTATTTTTTTACCTCCATATTTCTTTGATGAATGCTTCCCCATTTCCTATCATTCAAACTTTTTTTTCTTATCATGGAATACATGATCACCAAAAAACTCCATTTATACCTTCTCGAAACACCAAAAAAGTTTATCATAACTTTTGAATTCATAATAAGTTAATTACCTTCGATATCTTGGTTTCGACCCTATGTAAAATTGATTAATATTACCATCAAGATCTCGAATAAAATTTGGTACATACCTAGACAATCTTGTAAAAAATTATTCATATACAGATACAAAATATTCATCCTTTTTCCTCAATTCCAAGAATTATTTCTCTATCCTGAGTAGAACAAACTTAGGGAAATATTTCTCAAGGAATAAATTCTTAAATATGTCCCATTCCATGGAGTAAAGTTCATATATTTATTTGGTATTCTTAACCAAAGAACATAATTTTCCAAATTCACCTTCAAAATAATAAATGGAAAGGGTTACCTTTTAAAATTATGAAAAATCCATGACTTAAAATATATCCTCTAGAGAATTGATACATCCTTTGGTTACCACTGGGTTAGAAGATCCACTTAATTCAGGAGGTTGTTTTCTTATAAAAAACTTTACTATTGTCATGTTTCTTTGTGGTAGATTCGGATGCTCTATATAATTGATTCCACCACTATTTATAACTTGTTTCAATTGATCCATCATTGCAAAAAAGTACTCAGTTCCAGTTATAACCATTGCAAGATACTGATTTTTAAGGATATCTTTATATTAGTGCCTTCCTACTATAGCCTCCCTATATTCTCTATGAAAAACCATTCTAAAAAAACATAGTTTTGATGAAGAAACATGGTAATCTTAAAATTATATATCATTTCAAATTAAACATTATATAAAATATATTAAGGGTATTATATTAAAATTATACTAACCCCTAAATTTATATAAACCTTTATATGATACCAACTTTAAGGACCCAACCTTACAACTTACATATTCTAGAGACTTTAAAAACTATAATTCACTTTCTTACATTCCTAAAGATTTTTTAAGTCTATAAATTTAGAGATTTAGGTAATAACTCTGACATAAAAAACCCATATATATACAAAGTGGATACTTATAATCAATATACATTTCTCCCACAATATGAAACTTTTGAAATAAAACATGATTTCTTCTCAAGAAGAATCTTCATGACTTTCAACATGAATTATTCCTTTCCCTTATCCATATTTAAAACCTCTAAAGAATATTTTAAAATGTGGGATTAACACAAGAATCTAAGTAAGAGACATAAAAATAAAGAAAACCATTAGTCCAAAGAAAAACATGAAAACCCATGAAAAACCTTTTCTTAAAAACATACCTTTTTTACTTGTAATGGAAATCATATTTATTTTAAAAAGATCATTTATATTACCTTTTGAAAACAAACAATTTCCATGAAAACTCATTAGAAAAGATTGAAAATTCATATAGGTGACTTGGGAAATCATCATTATAAAGCCCTTATAGAACCATTAAAACAACCATTATAATTTTAATAGCTACACGGTCAACTTAAAATATAATTCTCTGGAAAAAATAATCATTACCCAATGCATTAGAGTTTTATTTGGGTGCACCCATTGCATAAGGCACAATGAGCTCACTTGTGATCTATAATGGAGCTCAACCCTCCGTATAAGATTTATCAGGATCACCAATGAGATATAATGGGGATAAAAAATTTGTAAAAATTTCCAAGGAATATATCATAAAATAAAATGTTTCAAGCTTGCAAATTTTCATCATAAAAACCTTGAAAAACACTTTTAAATCCATATGAAAAACTCTTTCCAATATCAATGTACCCTTTTATTTTAAAAACACATTTTCAACACCAAAATACCCAAAAAGTGAAAAACGTTTTTATTTAAATAAAACATGAATGTTGGAAATTAATCCAAACATCTAATTACAGTTATGATGGTGGGAAAAATTATTGTCACCATATATGTTAAAAAGAATATTTCTTTCATCTATTTGTCAAAAAATTTTGTATAAAACACATAAAAAGATTAATTTTGAAGACCTTTAAAATAAATTCAAAAGTGACATAAAATTTAATTTATAAATATTTTATTTCGATATAAAAATATAAATAAAATAAATTTAAAAATATTTACATGGAAGAAAAAGATCTGAAAAATAAATATTTAAAAAATATTTTATAAAAGAAAGTCCTTTACATTGAGCCTAACTCCTCACATATGTTATTTATCTTCATGAAAATTAAAATTATATATATTATTTACGTATTTAAGAATATTTTTAAAGTTTATTATTCTTTTTATTTTATCTCTTATCATGATGCATACAATCAATTAATAATTTAAGTTCACTTCAATGTTTTTGACGGTATTTGACTTATGTGTCAAAAATGACTCTAGTAGGTTGACTATGGTCAAAGAGGTCATTATTTTATCATATTAAGAATATTTATCATGAAATAATTATAATATTTATGCCTCATTTAAACTTTTAAAACCAATCATGAAATATGATTATGAAAAATGAAATAAGTTATAATAATGAAGACGGTAGGTCGTACGTACGCATGAGTAACATTTCTATTTTTCAATGATCATTATAGAAGGAAGGTAAGTATTAGTTTATCATTACAGAATGATAATAAAATCATAAAAACTATATAATTTCTTTAAATATAATCATATATATATATCATCTATGTGATTTGGTGATGAAAAACATAATCACATCGCTTTATAGAGGCGGTAGTCCACACATACACACGAACGACATTATTATTTTTTAGTGAGTTGAAATGTAAGAAATATAATGATATATTATCTTTTTATAAATATAAATAAATAATTAATATCATAATTATTTCATATATTTCATATATATTTATTAAATGTATCCTTATTACCTTCCATGTAAAGTGTTTGTAAAAGAAAAATCACAACGCTTTGTGAGACGGTAGTCCGCCGTACACACGAGAGACATTATCATATCCCCCCATGGAATGAAAAGTAAGAAGGTATACATTATATAACAATTCCATAAGTATAATTAATCTAATAATATCTTGTATATAATTTAAATACATAATTATAACCATCCCTAAGACAAAGTGATGAAAAACCCTTATATTGGTTCGTGAAGCGGTAGTCTTCCGTACACACGATAATAATTTCATTTCCCATTTTATGGAAGAGGAGATATATTTAGGTTATAAAATTAACATAATAAAATATAAGTATATGGTATATACTATTTTTATTATATCATCATAATTTAACAACATATGAAGTCTGTGGAAGAAGAAATAAAATAAAAAATCCTAGTTAAGCATAATACCTCTTATTCGGATAACCTCCTTAAGTTAGCACCAAAATCCTTACTAGGATGGATTTATGATAAGAAAATGGAATCTAGGTAGTGGGGATGGAATTAATTAATGGGTTTGGTATGTTATTGGCTAAAACAAAAGGTTTTTTAGGTGTGAATAGGTGAGGAGTGGGGGTGGCCTCTTATAAGTGAGGTGAGTGGCACACTTGTAATTTTTGAAAAGAAAAAGTGATACCCACGTTTTTTACATGACACAGGGCTCCAAAATGAACCATTATTGAGCCTTATATAAGATAAGGTAAAAATATTTCTATCCAATAATAACTTATACAAGTGTGTAGTTAATTTTAACCCTTATATTTTTAGTTTAACCTCCCGGTAAACCCGTTTTCACCTTAACAATGGTATAAGATTTTTACCATTTTCACTATTCATTATAAAAAAATTAAGTTGTACTTATTATATAATATAAATTATTATTATTCCAATTATGGGATAGATTTTACCAAATTTAATTCACAAAAATGGTAGAATTTAATTTAATACAAAGCCCGCTGATGCGATGAAAAATAGGTTTTTAAAGAAATATATATTTTTAAGAATATGATGATTTTATATTAGATCCATGACTAGTAATAATCATTATAATAATTTAAATTTAAATTTTAGATATAAAATATATAAATTTCATTTAAAAAACTACTCATTAGGGATTGTTTTAATTAATTAAAATGGAGAAATAGCTCGAATGACCTGAAGGCCTTCTTTTTATTTTATTATAGATAATCCCCCTTTTAAGGGTTGAAGGGGAACCCATACATGACCCGTAGGCCCAAGGCACGAGGCCCGACAGGACCCGTAATACATGACCCGAAGGCCCAGAGGAATACTGTCATAACCCGTCCTCGGGACTCGTGTCGTGACTACCCCAAGCCCGCCTTCCATAGGTCAGGGGCTGGCGACTAGCACCAAGGCATAAATCCCGAAAAAAGGGGAAGACATTGCCTTTATAAAGTAAACAAACACCACAGAGTAAGGCAACAGAAGTAAACACTAAGTAAACTAAGTACAATAGTAAGTGTGGAAAGTAAATGGGCCAGAATACAAACCCAAACTGAAAGTAAAGTACAACTGGAAAGAAAGTACAGCAAGTGAAAGTAAATCAATAACGTCGAGTTGTCCACTGGAAGTCCCACCTGAAGGGTGGGTACAGATAGCCTCCTCAGCTCCTCGGGTCCAGCCGTCCACTCTGTGTACGTCCCGCCCAGTGGTTCACCTCCAGGTACCGACTGCTCCACAAGCCTCAACCACGATCAGTGTTGTCCATCGTCTGCATCCAACACAATGTAGTGCGGGCATAGCCCGTGCAGGGGTGAGTATACGCTACTCAGTAGGGACCCCGAGACCCCCGAAGGTCTCCCAGAATCCACAAAGGATAATCTACAAAAGAAAGATACAATCACAAAGTAACATCCAACACTAGTTAGGTATATTCCCATACATATACCTAAGTCATCAATTCCAGTTCAGCTCCAACATCCGAGCCCAAGTTCGATCACGTCCACACAGGACAGTACAACCTAAACCACATAGGAAAGCACAACACAATCCACATAGGAAGCAAGTCAAAAATATCGAAGATAATGATTGAAAGTCAAGATTCATCTCACACAGGTATACTTCTTCGTAAGGTGATAGAGATGATCAGATGTAGCCACTGATTCATCTAAGCTGGGACCCACGTAGGATACTAGACCAGCTAAGCTGTCGGACCCACGTAGGATACAAGACCAGCTACTCTGTCAGACCCACATAGGATGCTACAATAGAGGTCAAATACTGCTGGACCCACGTAGGATACAAGAACAGTAGTACTGCCAGACCCACGTAGGATACAAGAACAGTAGTCATCGCCGTCAAACCCATGAATGATTTCAGTAAAATTTTCATCGCTGCCGAACCCATGGAAGATTTCAGTGCAGTCATCGTCGCTGCCGAACCCACGGAGGATTTTAGTGCAGTCGTCATCATCGTCGCAGTCACAACCAGTTCTAGGGTTCCCGTACACAACATGCTCGATTCCGGGAGGGTCCACTCCATGAGCCATGGGGGGTCGATACATCAACTGACACGTAGTCCGGATTTGATGTATCCCAAAGTTCCGTCTCGACAAAAGGAACTCAACGTGACAGACAAAGTGTCAATCAGACGCCCTGTCTGAGAGTTATTGACTTTTTCGTTCCAGGGGCCCAGTTGGTTTTTAAGTCAAAACCAATCCAACCGCACTCCAACTACGTCCAAAACATGAGTGGATTAATCCAAAAGTTCCGTCTCAGTAAGAGTAATCCAACAAAGTCGATGGCACGTCAATCTGACGTCCGGAGCTCAAGTTATAAGCGTTTCCGCTCCGAGGGCCCGGTTGGTTTCATGTTCGAACCAACCCAGCCATACCCAAAGTTCTCCAAAACCTTGAGTGTAATATACCAAAACGACCGTCTTGATCCAAAGATCGCATCACAACTGAAGGTGCATCGATCAGAGGTCTGTATCCCAAGTTACAGGCATTTAAACGAACTTGTCCAGTTTTAGGGGGTTTTGGGCCCGGACCGACCCAACCCAAGACCCCCTGGGTCGGCCCGAACCGGATCGACCCGACCCGGGTTCGGGTCCGGCCCGATAAGGCGCGTCCCGACATGGTGGGTGCAGCCCGGTCTGGTGGGCACGGCCCGACCCGGCCTGCGCGGCCCGGTCCGGCCTGGGCGGTCGGTTGGCCTGGCGCGGGCGCGGCCCGCATGGCCAGCTCGGCGCTGGCTGAGCTGTCATGGAAGGGTGGGGGGTGGGGCTTGCCCCCCTCTTTTGAAATGGCGGCCCCCACATGGGGACCGCTCCTTTTGACAGCCGGGGGTTACGACCCCCAGCCTTCTCCGAATGGATGCCCCGGCTGGCCGGCCGGTGCCGCCGCCACGAGACCCCACAGTCCCGCCCCTCCGACGCACCAGCGGGCGGCAGTTCCGGCCGCCACTTCTTGCTCCGCCGCGGCCAAAGGCTGCTGCCTTGGTCCGACCGGCGTGGCGCGACAACGTTGTGCCCCTCCGCCGCGACCCCACTCCGGCTGCGGTCTCTTCGTGGTTCTCCGGGGCAGCGCGACGGCGCCGCGCCCCTTTGTTGCGGCCCCGCTCTGACCGCGTCTTCTTTTGGCCTCAACGGCGCGGCGCGACGGCGCCGCGATTCTTCGACGCATTCCTCCAAGTTTCCGCGTGGTGCTGTTGCACCGCACCACCTTCTTTCGAGCCGCAACGAACACAACAACAAAGGGGGAGGAGGGTCGGCCATGTTCGTGCGGTCCGACCTCCTCCTGTTAAATTGATAACAAGCGGCCCCAAGAAATTGACGATGAACGAAAAAGAATATTCACAAAGAAAATCAAACCCCTACCTGAATAACGAGTTGACGATCAATGAGCGTCGCGGAAAACGGCGTCGCGAGGTGTGGCTCCGTACACGTTGACGGAGATTTTCCGAGGTGAAACGGCGTCTCCCTTCCTTTGTCGCGGAAAAAAGAATGAAGGAAGGCGCGTCGGTGTTCATCGCGTTCTTCAAGGAGGATGATGAAGTTCTTCGATGGTAGAACTCTCCCTCTCTCGACACAACGAAGAAACCAAAATGAAATTAGGCTTTAGCCTTATTTTATTACTTTTTCCAACACTTTTAAAATTCAAACATTCATAATTTAATTCACTTAATTTAATTAAACATAACTTGTTAAAATTAATTGAAGTGATAAGTTGGAAACTTTAATGACAAAAGAGGTTTTAAAAAGGAGTTAAGGAAAAATGAAAAGGTTGGGGCTCGTGTGGGCCCCACCTCATCTTAAATCCTCTCAAGGGGGATTAGAACATCAGTGGGTCCCACCCCAACTCCCTCACATGGGCTAAACCACTTAAGAATGTGGAATAAAAATTTTAACATGATTTTTATTTCACTTTAATCTTAATACCTTTTTTTTAAACAACTAATTCTGAGCAAAATCAACTCTAGAAAAGGTCTTCCTAAGAAAAACCCAACGCTGAGGTTTCATCAGTGCCCTCGGTTTTCAATTCCGAGCACCAGTTCAAAAGTTTGGAAAACCCACTCGTTCGTTCACTGAACGTACCCGAGCTAAACTTTGGAAGTTGATTCCGGGCACACCGGGCCTCAGAATCAGGTGCCGTCAGATACTGCGTACTCATAAAATCTCAAAGAAAATTAAGAAAAACTTTCCCTGGAAATTTACGAGTTTTTACATTACTCCCACCTCAGGGCTTTATGTCCTCGTAAAGATACATCACAATCTAGGGGAACAAATGAGGGTAATGAGCATGTATCTGAGCCTCCCGCTCCCAAGTGCTCTCCTGGAGGTTCCCGTGCTACCACCTGATGCGCACTAGAGGAATCGACTGCCCACGTAGGACCTGCTCCTGTCGATCCTCGATCTCCACCAGGACCTCCGCAAAAGTCGCCCCATCATCAAGGTCCAGCTCCCCATGGTCGATGATATGCGTCGGGTCGTGCACGTATCTCCTCAGCTGAGATACGTGGAAGACGTCATGAACCTGGTGCAACTGAGGTGGTAGAGCCAGGTGACAGGCCACCTCGCCTATCCTGCTGAGAACCTGGAATGGTCCGATGAAGCATGGAGATAACTTGCTGCCTCGGCCAAATATCTCTAATCCACGTCGAGGTGAGATCCGCAAGAATACATGGTTGCCATCCTCGAACTCTAGCGGTCTCCGCCTCCTGTCTGCATAAGACTTCTGTCGGCTCTGAGCTGTCCTCATCCACTCCTGGATGACCTAGACTTTCTTTGTCATGGCCTGGACCATTTCTAGTCCCACAAGAGCTGACTCTCCAGGGTCTGTCCAGCACAATGGTGATCTGCAAGGTCGGTCATACAATGCCTCGTATGGTGCCATCCCGATGGTGGAGTGGTAGCTGTTGTTGTACGCGAACTCCACCAAGGGTAGGTGTTCCTCCCAGCTGCGACCAAATTCGAGGACACATGCACAGAGCATGTCCTCGAGGGTCTGAATAGTCCTCTCCGTCTGACCATCCGTCTGAGGGTGAAAGGCAATGCTCAGATGTAGTTGCATTCTGAATGCCTCCTACAACCCCTTCCAAAGCCGGGAAGTAAAGTGAGCATCTTGATCAGATACGATAGATGATGGCACACCATGAAGCCGTACAATCTCCCGAACTTAGAGACGTCCCAAGATCTCTACTGAGCCCTACTCTATGATGGGTAAGAAGTGGGCCAACTTGGTGAGTCGGTCTACAATCACCCAAATGCAGTCGTGACCTCTGGAAGTACATGGAATTCCAGTCACGAAATCCATAGATATCCCATCCCACTTCCACTCTAGGACCTCCAAGGGTTGTACCAAGCCTGCTGGTACCTGGTGATCCGCCTTCACCTGCTGGCAGGTGAGGCATCGAGAAATGAACTCTACCACAACCTTCTTCATACTCGGCCACCAGTGCTGACGTCTGAGATCCTGGTACATCTTCGCCACTCCTGGATGTACCGCTAAAGGGGAAGTGTGAAACTCTCTCCGCACCTCCTCCTGCAAAGTAGCTGGTACAATGGTATGTCCTCTGAAAAGGATGACGTGCTCTCCTCCTACATAGAATCTATTAGGTGCCTGTCCTGAGGATATCTGTGCACACTGCGTCTCATAGTCAACGTCCCCACGCTGTGCCTCTTTGAACCGCTGAAGAATTGGAGGAGTGACTGCAAGTGACTGAAGAAAGGATGCTCTATCTCTATCCACGAAGGATATCTGCAAAGCGACTAGATGCTCAGTAGCCTCCCCAAGTAGCTGAATGCCTGTCCTCCTGCTGAGAGCATCGGATACTATGTTCCCCTTTCCAGGAGTATAGACTATCTCAAAGTCATATTCCTAGAGGAAATCGAACCATTGCCACTGTCTCAGATTCAATTCATTCTGCGATAAGATGTACCAGATACTCTGGTGGTCAGAGTAGACTGTAAATCTCTTGCCCATCAGATAGTGTTACCACATCTTCATAGCGAAGACCACTGCTGCTAACTCCAGGTAATGGGTAGCATAGTTCTGCTCATGCTACCTCAACTGTCGTGATCCATAAGCGATCACCGCCCGCTCCTATATCAGGAAACATCCGAGTCCGGTCCCTGATGCATTGCAGTAGACTACGTACACTACTCCCTCCTCTGGTAGCCTCAAGATAGGTGCGCTGGTCAACCTCTGTCTCAGCTCTTGGAAGCTCTACAGACATCTGTCTGACCACACGAAGGGTTTACCCTACTTCGTCAAATCTGAAAGCGGTGCCGTAACTCTGGAGAAGTCTAGAACGAATCTCCGGTAGTACCCAGCTGGACCCAAGAAACTCCGCACCTCCGTCACGCTCCTGGGTGGATCCCAAGCTAGCACTGCCTCGATATTCGCAGGATCCACTGAAACTCCCACCTCAGAGATGATGTGTCCCAAGAAGTGGACCTCACATAACTAGAACTGACACTTCGAGAGATTACCAAAAAGATGGTGCTCTCGGAGTGTGTCCAGTACAACCCACAAGTGGTGGGCATGCTCCTCCTCAGTGGTCGAGTATATCAATATGTCGTCGATGAAGACCACGACAAATCGATCAAGGTATGGATAAAATATCCTTTTCATGAGACTCATGAACACTAATGGAGAGTTGTTTATACCTAAAGGCATCACCAAGAACTCATAGTGGCCATACCGACATCTGAAGGCCGTCTTCTGCACGTCCTTGTCCTGAACTTTGAGCTGATGATAACCTGACCTGAGGTCTATCTTCAAGAACCACCATGCTCCATTGAGATGATAGAAGAGGTAGTCAATCCTCGGTAGTGGATACTTGATCCTCACAGTCACCTGGTTCAGGCGACGATAGTCGAAACACAATCGCAAGCTCCCGTCCGCCTTCTTGGCGAACAAAATCAGGGAAGCCCAGGGTGAAACACTGGGTTGGATGAATCCCTTGCCCTGCAAGTCCTCCAGCTGTACCCGTAGCTCTCGAACCTCAGTGGGGGCCATCCTATATGCTGAAGTGGATATCGGGGCTGTCCTGGGGTACAAGTCAATATAAAAGTATACCTCTCTGCGAGGAGGTAGTCCTGGAACGTTTTCAGGAAAAACGTCCGCATACTGATCCACCACTACAGGAAAACTCAGACTTCGCATGTGAACTGCTCCTAGGATGAGGCTAGCCAACTAATGAGTGATGGGTTGTCCTATCCTATGCGTGAGTCCATCCTATGCTGCACAGGTTCCCTTCTCTCCGGTGAAGGTGAACCTGCTCCCGTCGGTGCGAACACACCGCACCTTGCGCTTAATACAGTCAATCTGAGCATGGACTGTAGATATCCAATGCATGCCCAAGATGACGTCGAAAGGCCTCGACGCCACTACAAGAAGATCCCATCTGAAGCTCTCGCCTCCTAGAGTAAGCTCACACTGCCAGCACCAGTGCATAATCATTGAGTCTGCTCCCGTAGGAGTCTCTAGACGTAAAGATCGAGCCAACGACTCCGTCAGAATCTACAAGCTCCGAACAAGGGCAGCGACAATAAAAGAATGACTCACTTCTGTGTCTATAAGAACTACAACAAGGGTGGAGTAGACATAGATAGTACCTCAAATCATCTCTGGTGTGCCGTGGTCGTAGGCCTCCGTTGCCTGAAGCTGATCCTGCCTCTGTCTGCCAGCTCCCTGCGGTCGGGGTGGACCTCTTGGTGGTGGTGGTGGTAAAGCCTCAAAGCAACGCCCACCACCTGCTGCTCGTCTAGCTCCTCTGCCTCGTCCGCCTGCTCCCTGCGAACCACCACGGTCGACCCTCTGCCTCTGCCTAGGTGGCCCCTCAACCGTCTGCTGCTCCTCTGCACGGCGGGTCGGGCAGTCACGAGCCATGTGGCCCTGCCCGCCACATGCGTAGCACTGTCTTCTCCTCGGAAGGCTGGCTCTGCACCGGGTTCCCTTCACCTCTGAGCCAGTGTCCTGAGGTCATCCACCTGATGGTCTGGTCCGCGTAGACCCCTATGATGTCTGTCGACTACCAGCTGCATACGACTCTGCTACATGCCGCCCTGCGGTAGGTCTCATTGCTGGTGTAGGCTCAGAAAGAAAGCTCTCTATGAGAAGGGCTCGCTCCAGTACTCCTGCCTATGTCGGAATGCGGAGGGAGATCATCGATGCCCTGATCTCATGCCTCAGTCCCTGCTCTAAGGTCTAGGCCTGGAAGAATGGGTCCCGTACCATGTCCGTCGAATAGCGCGAGAGATCGGTAAACCTCGCCGAGTACTGGGCGACCGTCATGCTGCCCTGCCGCAGCTGTAGTAGCTCCTGGATGCGCATCGCACGGAGGGTGGATGAGAAGAAATCCGAGAGGAAGAGGCTCTCAAAGTCCATCCAGAGGAGAGATTCCTCGTCGTGCACCTAGAGCATCAAGCTCCACCATCTGCCTGCTGCCACGTGCAGGAGGCTTACTGCAAGGATCACCATGAGGTCAGCTGGTGTCCCCACTAACCTGAAAACTCGCACAACCACCTCCAGCCAATCTTTGGCTGCCTGAGGGTCCATCTCCCCACAGAACCTGGGTGGTCTATGACGCTGAAACTCGTGCAGTGCACTAAGGAGACGTGCACTCTCAGCAGCTGGGGCTGGTGGCATCGGTGGCTCGGTGGGTAGAGGTACCGCCGGTGCCTTTTCTGAAAAAGGGCCCTGCACCGAGGCCTCATCGCTCGGTGGACTGTCATCTCACACAAAGCTTTGAACCCTAGCTGGCTACCATCATGGGTCCATCCTGAAAATAAACAGGTGCGCCACGGTCAAAACAGTATACCTAGTGAGCTGACACAAAGTAATCTCAAAGAAAACTTTTGAAACACACATGCAATCAATTTTTTCATGCATTGAGTCAGAAATCAGAAGTCAGGGTCCTGGTGTATGGATACGTCGACCACCACACCAACACTGGACTCCCTAGACTGATAAACACACTCAATGCCCTTAACACTATTGCTTCACATAGAAGAAAGATCAGAGTCCTGAGTTCTGCGGTAGAACTGAACTCATCTGTACCAATTTGTCACGACCCATCCTCGGGACTCGTACCGTGACTATCCCAAGCCCACCTTCCATAGGCCAGGGGCTGGCGACTAGCACCAAGGCGTAAATCCCAACAAAAAGGGGAAGGCATTGCCTTTATAAAGTAAACAAACACCACAGAGTAAGCCAACAGAAGTAAACACTAAGTAAATTGAGTACAATAGTAAGTGCGGAAAGTAAATGGGCCAGAATACAAACCCAAACTGAAATTAAAGTAAAAATGGAAAGAAAGTACAACAACTGAAAGTAAAACAGAAACATCGAGCCATCCACTGGAAGTCCTACCTGAAGGGTGGGTACAGATAGCCTCCTCAGCTCATCGGGTCCAGCCGTCCGCTCCGTGTACGTCCCGCCCAGTGGTGCACCTCTAGGTACCGACTTCTCCGTAAGCCTCAACCACGATCAGCGTTGTCCGTCATCTGCATCCAACACAACGTAGTGCGGGCATAACCCGTGCAGGGGTGAGTATACGCTACTCAGTAGGGACCCCAAGACCCCTGAAGGTCTCCCAGAATCCACAAAGGATAATCCACAAAAGAAAGATACAATCACGAAGTAACATCCAATACTACTTAGGTATATGCCCATACATATACCTAAGTCATCAATTCCAGTTCAGCTCCAACATCCGAGCCCAAGTTCGATCACATCCACACAGGATAGTACAACCCAAACCACACAGGAAATCACAACACAATCCACATAGGAAGCAAGTCAAACATATCGAAGATAATGATTGAAAGTCAAGATTCAGCTCACACAGGTATACTTCTTCGTAAGGTGATAGAGATGATCGGATGTAGCCACTGATTCATCTAAGCTGGGACTCACGTAGGATACTAGACCCGCTAAGATTTCGGACCCACGTAGGATACAAGACCAGTTACTCTGTCGGACCCACGTAGGATGCTACAACAGGGGTCAAATACTGTCGGACCCATGTAGGATACAAGAACAGTAGTACTGCCAGACCTACATAGGATACAAGAATAGTAGTCATCACCGTCGAACCCATGGAGGATTTCAGTACAGTCTTCATCGCTGCCAAACCCACAGAGGATTTCAGTTTAGTCGTCGTCGCTGCCGAACCCACGAAGGATTTTAGTGCAGTCGTCATCGTCGTCGTAGTCGCAGCCAGCTCTAGGGTTCCCGCACAGAGCATGCTCAATTCTGGGAGGGTCTGCTCCACGAGCCAGGGGGGTCGATACATCAACTGAAACATAGTCTAGAGTTGATGTATCTCAAAGTTCTGTCTCGAAAAAAGGAACTCAACGCGATAGACGACGCGTCAATCGGACGCCCGATCTGAGAGTTATTGGCCTTTTCGTTCCAGGGGCCTGGTTGATTTTTAAGTAAAAACCAACCCGACCACACTCCAAATGCATCCAAAACTTGAGAGGAGTAATCCAAAAGGTCCGTCTCACTAAGAGGAATCTAACAAAGTCAACGGCACGTCAATCGGACGTCCGGAGCTCAAGTTATAAGTGTTTCCACTCCGAGGGCCCGGTGGGTTTCGTGTTCGAACCAACCCGGCTGTACCCAAAGTTCTCCTAAACCTTGAGTTTAATATACCAAAACGACCGTATCAATCTAAGGATCACATCTCAACTGACGGTGCATCGATCGGAGGTCCGTATCCCAAGTTACAAGCATTTAAATGAACCTGTCCGGTTTTAGGGGGTTTTGGACCCGGACCAACCCGACCCAAGACCCCCTGGGTCGGCCCGAACTGGGTCGACCCGACCCGGGTCCGGGTCCGGCCTGATAAGGTGCGACCTGGCCTGACCTGGGTAGCCGGTTAACCTGGCGTGGGCGCGGCCCGCGCGGCCAGCTCGACATTGGCCGAGCTGTCATGGAAGGGGGGGGGGGGACTGCCCCCCTGTTTTGAAATGGCGGCCCCCACGTGGGGGCCGCTGCTTTTTCCAGCCGGGGGTTACGACCCCCGGCCTTCTCCGAACGGCCGGCCTGGATGGCCGGCTGGTGCCGCCGCCGCGGGACCCCGCGGTCCCGCCCCTTCGATGCGCCGACGGTTCCGGCCACCTATCCTTGCTCCGTCGCAGCTTTGGTCCGACCGGCGCGGCGCGACGGTGCCACGCCCCTCCGCCGCGACCCCTCTCCAGCCGCGGTCTCTTCGTGGTTCTTCGGCGCGGCGCGACGGCGCCGTGCTTCTTCGACGCATTTCTCCAAGTTTCCGCGCGGTTCCGTTGCGCCGCGCTACCTTCTTTCGTGCCGCAACGAACACAAAAACAAAGGGGGAGGAGGGTCGGCCATGTTCATGTGATTCGACCTCCTCTTGTTAAATTGATAACAAACAGCCCCAAGAAATTGACAATGAACGACAAAGAATATTCATGAACAAAATCAAACCCCTACCTCGATAACGAGTTGACAATCGATGAGCATCACGGAAAACGGCATCACGGGGTGTGGATCCGTACACGTTGAAGGAGATTGTCCGAGGTGAAACAACGTCTCCCTTCCTTTGTCGCAAAAAAAAAATGAAGGAAGGCGCGTCAGTGTTCTTCGCGTTGTTCAAGGAGGATGATGAAGTTCTTCGATGGTAGAACTCTCCCTCTCTCGACACAACTAAGAAACCAAAATAAAATAAGGCTTTAGCCTTATTTTATTACTTTTTCCAACACTTTTAAAATTCAAACATTCATAATTTAATTCACTTCATTTAATTAAACATAACTTGTTAAAATTAATTGAAGTGATAAGTTGGCAACTTTAATGACAAAAGAGGTTTTAAAAAGGAGTTAAGGAAAAATGAAAAGGTGGGGGCTTGTGTGGGACCCACCTCATCTTAAATCCTCTCAAGGGGGGTTAGAACATCAGTGGGTCCCACCCAAACTCCCTCACATGGGCTAAACCACTTAAGAATGTGGAATAAAAATTGTAACACGATTTTTATTTCACTTTAATCTTAATCCTTTTCTTTTAAACAACTAATTCCGAGCAAATGCAACTCCATAAAAGGTCTTCCTAAGCAAAAACCGACGCTGCGGTTTCATCGGTGCCCTCGGTTTTCGATTCCGAGCATCGGTTCAAAAGTTAGGAAAACCCGCTCATTCGTTCATTGAACGTACCCGAGCTAAACTTTGGAAATTGATTCCGGGCACACCGGGCCTCGGAATTAGGTGCCGTCAGATACTGCATACTCGTAGAATCCCAAAGAAAATTAAGAAAAAAATTCCCTTGAAATATATAGGTCTTTACACATACCATGCCCAATACATGACCTGTAGGCCCATACCACGAGAACTGCCCCTCCCCAGCTTCTGCATCATTGATTGCCTTTAGCTCCCCACCTGCATTGCTGATTAGCTAGCATTTCCCTGTACAAAGCTACATGGTGCATGGTCCCGATGGAGGTTTCCATACCCTCTCATTCTTCTAGTCTTATTAGCTCTGCTTCTGGTGTCTTTTACTGGTGCTCTAATCCTCATCTGGGGCCTGCTCTGTGTGAACTGGGTTACATCATGCTCTTCAATGGCCCGAAGGCCCTATGGCCCGAAGGCCTTTGATGAACCGAAGGCCCTGGGACCCGTAGGCCCAAACTGGTGTCCCGAAATCCCAAATCAGGTGAATAGTCTGGCTGCTACAATACCAAACAGTGTCTGCTACAGTGCTGCTACAGTACCCAAAAATTTGCCTCTACTCGGTTTTGAACTTGAGTCTCTTGGATGCCAAGAAGGAGCCTTTACAACTCGGATACAGGCTCATTGGCATAAAATGGAGAAATAATATTCACTTTAAAATAGTTTTTATAAAAACCTGTTCTACTTCAAAAAATAAACTTATACTAAAATCCAATATAAATATTATTTAAAAATAATTTAGTGTATTAAATAAAAAATAATTATTATTATTTTACCTGAAATAAGTTTGAAAACATAATGTGTACTTTTAAATTACATAATTTATTGAAAAGAAATTATATTTTTATAAAAATCGGTATTTTTCACTATTCACTGAAAATTCAATATTTTCTGAAAAATCCAAAAATTTCACCCTAAGATAATGTTGATATGATGATTTCAAAAATGAAATTAATTTTTTTCAAATTAAAATTCTATAATTTATAAATAAAACTTTTAAATAAAATCTTATAAGAAAAGAGTTTAATTAAAACTATTTCCTTTTTAATTTAAAAATTACTTAATATTTTTATAATGAATATAAATATATAATTGTTAAATATTAATAAAAAATAAAATTATTTATTCTATAATTATATGGTTGTTACAAAATAGTTTGGTTAAAGGGCCAATATACATGTTATAGGAGTCCATGAGGTGAAAAGGTTTGATTTTAAGAAGAAGGTTGACACAAATTTTAAAGAGGTTAGTTCCCTAATATGATAAATTTATATTTTACAAGGGAAATCCCAAAATCCTACTCCATTTAACTAAAATATTTCTACCATATAAATCCACTATCCTAACCAATACCCAAAAATAAAAGACCCTTTTGGGAGTTGTAAGTCAATTTTCTTAGGCTACCTAACCAACCAACCCATTAGGCAAGAACCATGCTATCCATATAACTTTGGATGAAAAGATAACCAAGAATTTATACATAGGGTATTCCAACTAACCTAAAAAGTCATATAACCAGACATGGTAGTGTATTCATCCTCCTCCACCACCTAAAAAACCTTAACCACTATAAAGTACTTTCCAACAACCCCTTATAAAATGTGATCCTATATTAGAAGGCCTAATGAATCAAATGGTCACAAATAATATTCAATTATAATAAACAACCCAAGATTCTATACAAGGACTAAAACCCAATTAGAAAAACATGCCAAATTGATGTTGGAAATACAAATTGAAGGGTTAGGTAAGCTAACTTATCAACCTCTAGTCAACCCATAGGACATGAGAAATATCAATTCTGTCACACTTTAGAGTGGTATGCAACTAAAAAGAGAAATAACCCCACTATTAGAGTCATCCAATACTAAGGAAATCACTATTCCAACCATACATGAATATCTAAAATAGAAAAATCCTTGACTTGAGAGAAATACTACCAAAGGAAAGCGAGTGTCTTTTGATGATCCACCAAGCCCATACATTCTTCTTCCATTACCCCAAAGGGATACCCAACCAAGGAAACAAAAACATACTTAATTTGATAAGGGAATCTTTTAAAAATTAAAAAAAGTGTAGGATAACACCACCTTGATTTATTCTATGAAAAAAAATTCCATGATACTCCAAGTATTTTGAACGATATGTGTACACACTAAAGGTAAATTTGAGGTGATAAAAAGTTAAGATTGGGGAGGAATATCTTAGCATTGATCCAGCTATCAATTCTAGACAAATAAAAGGATCCTAGAACTTTCTCAATTCCATTAACCATTAGGGAGTATTTATTTTTTGATTCCATAATTTATTTGTGTTACTATATAAATTTAATATCCATATATTTTAAAATAAGTACATTATGCTTGATAATGTGTACGACACAAAACACCAAGATTAAACGAATCAAAAAATATTTTTATTTTAATCTTAACATTATAACCTAACTATTAAGTTGGTTGATTTGAATAGTATTATATAATTTTTGAATAATATATATAAATATTATAATCAATAAAAATTTATTTATTATTTGTTAGGAAATAATAACTCAAGTTTTTGTAAAAGCATTTTATTCTTCAAAGTTATGTTTTCATCAAAAATGATCTTTGTTTAATTTTTATGAACAAATAATATAATTAATTTATGGAAATTATTGAAATTTTATTTAATAAAATAAATATATATTTTTTAAATCTACATATAAAAATTATCATATGGTGAAATCTAGATATTTTTATAAATTTTTTTATTTTTGCAATTAATAGTAAAAAAATAATGTTTTTTATTGAAATGTCTGTTTTATTTTAAATTATTTTTAAAGTAAAATTATATTTTGGATTAGTTTTAAAATTTAATTTGTTTATTTTAATTAAAAATAATATAATTATGGTTTTTTAAATGATTTTTACATGAATTTAGTATAAACAAGTTTAATACTTAAAAGGAATTTTTTTCTGAAAAACAAATTTTCATCATGTTTTTATGATTTAATTTTAAATTAAATTATAACACTTATGTGTAGTTAATTTTTAAAAATTAATTCCATATTAGGAATTATGTGGTCCAATGTTTTTAAATATTTAACTTTTATTTTTGGTTAATATGAATAGTAGCCTTAGTAAATTTTGTTACCATGGTAAAAGGTAAATCTGGTAAGTAAAGTTAAAAATAAAATGACAAGGAATATAAAATGACCATAAAATTTATCTTAATTCTATTATATGAGTCCATTTCTTCTATAATCATCCAATATTTGGTTATATGACCTTTTTTTCCATTTGGATGTGATTATGACCTTCATAATGATTAATATAAAGAAAAGTAAAAAACATCACACTCTTGTTTTTAACAACTATAATATTTTTAACATGAGGATAATTAGAGGATATGTTTGGTTTTAAATATTATTTTTAAATATAAATTATTAATATTAATCATGGTAATTTACATTTAATTTCTAGTGAATAAATAATTATTTTAAAGGCATACACAACACTGGCGCAATAATTATTCAATTAAAGGAAAAATAAAATATATGATATTAAAAATATTAAAAGTAATATAATTTGAGATAATTAATGTTATTAATGAATTTTATAGATAAGAATAATATTTTAGAGATTTATTAAAGTATTTGGTTCGAATTAATATTATTTTATTCATATTATTGAATTTAAAGTAATGAATAGTTCTAAAATTGACATTAATAATATTTTATAATAAATATTATTTTATTAAATGATATAAAATTCTTGAAAATCCTATCTTAAAACACGTGATTATAATATGGTTTATAATATCAACAATGATCATTTATTAGCTATTTTTCCATTTATAGTAGCTATCTTGATGCTCAAAGTATAAAATAACTTATTATCATGGCAAATGTTGAAAGGGTTAATGAGGGGCTAAAACCAAAATATAAGGGTAAAAAACAAAGTCCAAACTTTCATAATATTCATTGTATGAACTTATTTTGATCCATAATCATCTTATATTCTAAATAAATAATTTTTGAGCCATTTTGAATTGAAAATTAATTTATAATAATTTAATATTTTAAGAAATTCCCAGAGTGCCCCTCCCCTCTTTTATAAATGGGCATCTCTTTTCCTATTTAAATCATACTTTAAAAATAATCTGGTTTAATAAATTTATAACTAAATACCTTCATAATAGACCTTAAAACATTTTATAGTCCTTAGTTTGGGTATAATACCAATATTAGAGGTCTTAATGTGTTATGAAAATGAGATTTTTCAAAGAAGAGAATGATAAGGAATGTATCAGACGAGTTGGACTTGAGGTAAGAGAATTTATTTTAAAAATACAATTTTAATGTTCCCCTTAAAACATATTTTTAATTCCATTTCAATATTTTTAATGTTTTTTATATTTGCATGAATTATTTACAAAGGAAAGTTGATGTCACTTCTGACTTTAATTCAAAGGTTTTCAAAAGGAATATTTTTACAGAATGTTTTGAATTTCATTACAAAAAGACAAAAAGAATATTCTATTTTAAGGTATATAGGGGAAAACAATTACGCTGATGTTACCATTATTTTATGTTTGAATTCCTTTATAATCTTTCATGTATTCTTTAAATAAAAAACCTCTTTTCCTTTATTCTTTAAATTTTAGTTTTGAAAATTGGGTTTTAAAGTAAAGGGATATATCAATATCAAAAAATTCTTTCTTATGGGTTCAAATAATGTTTTTATGATAAAATATTTTATGTGTTATGAATATGTTATGGTTATTGGGGATTTTTTATGATAATTAGTGGTTCTTTTATAAACCAAGGATGGGTGGTTGCGTTATTAACCAAAGAAGGGTGGTTTCATGATAAACCATGGTAGGGTGAGACTGTTATAGATCTCCAATGAATTTGGTAAATGGATGGGGTTAACCGATTAGTTTTTTAATATATTATGGTAATATAATGCAATGGTTTTTCCAAGTATTACCATGATGTTTATTTTAAGTGTAACTGTGATGGTTACTTCAAGTATAACCGTGATGGTTATTGCATGTGTTTCTATGAGGGTTACTCCATAAGTAAGAGTGATATCAAAATGATGCCTCAATTAAACTATATGTTTTATCTATACTTACAATGGGATTTTATAATAATATTATGATTTATCAAGGTAAAATATTGATCTTATCTTTAAAAAAATTATTTTCTACGTCTCATGGGTGAAAAGTATAAATTTGTGAAAAAGTTATTATAAGTTTTTCATGATTTCAAAGAAAGATTTATGAGGTTTATTTTTCATTAAATATTTATTATTAAAAAATTTCTGAAAATATTGGGGGAGAGAATTTAATTTCTTGGGTAAGAAAATTCTCATTTGAAACCCCAAATTTTATTTTTCAAAAAGGAAAACGTTTTATAAGTATTCAAACACTGATAATTTATTTCTTTATTTTTGTGTCCCTTACTAATATTTTTTGTGCTCATACCACATTTTAAAATGTTTATCATAGGTTTTTATGGATGATTAGTGAAAATTATGAGGCAAGATAAAATTTTAAATATATGTCATGAAAAGAGGACATGTTACATTTTAAAAGTTTTTTTATGGGAAAAATTGATACTAAGTAGAAGTGTCCACATGTAATGTATGGGTCTATTATGTTTGTGTTATGAACTAATTATATAAAACTATACACCTAAAATATCTTTTGTATTGAAAGAGAGTAAATTATAGTTTAAAGTCACTAGAATATGTAATATTTAAGGTCAAGTTTTTACAGTTTGTATCAGAGAAGGGTTTATATAACTTTAGTGGTCAAGATGTTATTTTAAATTAAATTAAAAGTCCTATATAAACATAAAGGATATTAGGTAAGGGAGAATTTTAGTTATTCGGATAAATAAAAAGAGTTTAAGAAAACATGGTTAAGGATATCTTAGTGTTTATCCTTCTCATAAGATAGTTTATTATGATTTTATTGATATGATCACACTGAACATTTTTTATTTTAGTAAATGGATAGATACAACATGAAACAATTTAATAATGGATATAAAGGAAAATGTGATAGTTTTCTGAATAAGATACATAATGAAATGGGAGTTGTAGTGAAAAATATTGTGGTTATTCTTAACTAGTTATCACAATACATGATTAATAACTTGAACCTAGGTGAGTTTTATAATGCATCAAATAATATATAAATGAATCTCTATGGATGATTAGGTGATAAAGACCACATAAATAAAAATATTCAAAGATATATGTGTCCTAAATGTGGGAATAAGCACCCAGGAAAATGTCTTAAGAGGATCAAAAGTTGGAAAGGGAGGGAATAAAGCAAAGATATTCCAAGGAAAAAGAAGCATTCATTTAACACCATGAAGAGGAATAAAGTTCTTTCCAAGGCATCCATTGAATGTTTTAAATGCGGTGAGTATGGGAATTATGAAAATCGATGTCCTAAGGAAAAATCTCAATAAAGAGATCAACAAGACCATATAAATGAATATTCAGCAATGCCTACTGAAATTATTATTAAATATGAGGAAACTGAAAATAAAATATAAAAGGAATAGATTATACATTGACCAATTTTTTGATATTGTTGAATCTTAATACATTATTCATAATTCTTATAGGAAATAAGAACTAAGGAATAATATAGAAAGGCACAATTAATGAAGAATGTTAAATGATTAAGGTATCTAAATATAGTAATTAAAGAGTTATGATGTAGTGGTATATTTAAGTTTGATCATAAGTTTAAAGCCTTAGACACCCCTTCTGAGGTTTTATGTGATGATAATACTTTGGGAGACATTTATTGATTTTTGGTAGATGTTTGAGGTATATGTAACCCTTAAGTTTAATATGTGAAAATGTTATTTAAGGAATAATTCTCTTTCCATACAGTGGACCTAAGTTTAAAGGAATTGTTATCCATTAGGGTTCATATGATCTTTGACGATTAAGGATATTTTTTAGGATGTTCATTATATTTTTTTGAAAGTTATATAAATTATATTGATATATTTTTAGTAAAAGGAAAACCCACAGGCCAGGCAACAATTCGTCACATCCGGCATGACTGTGGGGTATGAAACCATATTCAAAGGGTGACAAGGGTGGAATACCTTCCACTGTCTTATGTGATGTATTAGTTAGAGTGACCTCAATTTTTTATTAAACTATTTGAAATATAATGATTAAGTTGATTTTAGTAACATACATTTTATTGTAACCATGAGATCGAGGAGTGATTTAGTGATTAAGTGATTTCAGTAGAATATCACTGTAATTTTGGGGAACATTATGTGATATTATGGGATGTTATTTTAGGAGTCAATATTGAATTATATTCTAGAAGTATATATGATATAAATGTGTCTTTATGGCGATTTAGTTTATTTTTAGAAAATATTATCAAATCGTGGAGATTATATAATTATGGTATATACATTTTTGGAATGATACATTAAGAGTGATTGATGTTATTTTGTGATAAATGTTAAATTTATCTTGGAATAATATGAGATCAAACCATTAGAATATTTAGGTTTCAATATTATTCTAAAATATTTTGATGAATTTTGAGGTCAGTTATTTATTAAATTATCTATGTTAATATTTGGGTGTTATTGTTGAGTCTTTGGTGATTAATGTTGTATTTCGTCATATGAAGGTTTATTGATTTTGGGAATTATATTTCCTTATGCTAACCATTTTTTGTTTTTAATGTTTAAATATAGTATTAATAACTTATTATAATTTTATGGAATTATGTGATCCATTATAAGTTGATTTTAGTCATTCAGACATGAAAAATTCATCTTGAATACTAATCATTTTAATCAAGAGATGAGATTGTGGTAGAAATTGATCGAAGGATGAAATAAAAATTTTCAAGTAAGTATGTTTCCTTATGATTTTAGAATAGATGATAAAATAATTCCTAAACTCTAGGAAAAGGGCCTTGATATAAAAACATTATCTTTTTTCTTTTCTTACCGAGAAATCAATGGTCTTTTAACCCATTATAGATTTATGGTTTTGTGATAGTTAACTTTCTCATGACAATATCACTCGCTATCGGTCCCCAGGTGTTAATTTTTTCTTCTATGTCCATGTTTTCACATCCCACAAATGTTTCCGTACATGTAAATCTAGATATGTTTTATTCCAAATGACATTTCTTACTTCCATTTTCTCTCTTTTCAAGTGGAAGTTTTATTAACCCTTTTTACAATGTGGGATTTCAAAAATGATATTTTGAAAAGTCAAACCCCTAGTTTTCGAGCCTAAGTTCAAATTGTGATGAAAATATTTATAGGGGGGTGATAATCGAATAACTTGATATTTTAAAATAAGGACATTATGTTTGATAACGCGTATGATACGCAACACCAAGCTTAAACAAACCATGAAATATTATTATTTAAGTATGACCATTATAACCTATACATTAAATTGAAGTGTATGAGTATGATTAAATAATTTTTGAAATATATATATATATATATAAATATTTTAATCAATACAAATTTATTGATTAATTCTTGGTAAATAAGCACTCAAGTTTTAGTAAAATTATTTTATTCTTCAAAATCTTGTTTTCATCAAAAATGGTTTTTGATTTATTTTTGTAAGAGAATAATATAATTAATTTTTCAAACAAAAAGAAATTGTATCTGATAAAATAAAAAATATTTTTTTAAATAAGAGTATAAAATTTATCCTATGGTGAATTTTTGATATTTTTCTGAAAATTTTTATTTTTCAACGAATAATAAAAAATACTAATTTTTATTGAAAAATGTGTCATCTTTTAAAGTATTTTTAAATTAAATTATATTTTAGATAATTTAAAAATTTAATCAATTTATTTTTATTTTAAATAACCTAATTATCAATTTTTAAATTAATTTTATACATGAATTTATTATAAAAACATTTTATACTTAAAAGGGAATTTTTTTTAAAAACAGTTTTTCATCGCATTTTTTAGGTTTAATTTTAAATTAAATTCTACCACATTTGTGTATTGAATTTTGAAAAATGGATTATATATTTTGAATCAAGATGTACAAATTTTTTAAATATTTATCTTTTATTTTGGGTTGATATGAATAACAACCTTAGTAAATTTTGTTACCACAATAAAGGGTAAATCAGCTAATTAATGTTAAAAATAAAATTATAAGAACAAAAAAATAACCCTAAAACATGTATTAATTCTATTTTATGAGTCTATTTAATTTATAATAATTTAATATTCTCTTATATTTCCTTTTGTTTTTATTTGGATGTGATTATTACCTTTATAATGTTCAATTTAAAGAAAAGTAAAACATGTCACATTCCTTTTTTAATAGATATAATAATTTTAACATGGAGATAATAAGGGCATATATTCAGTTATAAATTTTATTTTTAAATATAAATTATTAATCTTTATCATGGTTATTTATTTTTAATTTTTAGTGAAAAAATAATTACCTTAAATGCTTATACAACGCTAAGACAACAATTATTCCATTAAGGGAAAAATAAAATAAATGATATTAAAAATATTAAAAGTAATTTAATTTGAGATCATTACTATTATAAAAATATTTATAGATAAAAATACTTGTTATAGATATATTAAAATATTTTGTTCAAATTTATTCTATTTTACTGCTATTTTTTTTTGTCAAAGTAATGAATTATTCCAAAATTGACATTAATGATATTTTATATTAAATAATATTTTATTAAATTATATAAAACTCATAAAAACTATGTCTCTAACAAATTGAATAGTATAATATTAATAATATCAACCATGGTGATTTATGTGCCTTTTTTTTCATTAATGGTAACTATATTTACCCCCAAAGAGTAAAAAATATTATTATCACAGTAACTGTGAAAAGGGTTAATGAGGGGTTAAAACCAAAATACAAGGGTAAAAAACATTTTCAAAACATATATAATTTTTATTGGATGAAAATATTTATATCCATTCTCATATTAACTTTGAAATAAATCATTTTATATCAATTTGGAATTGAAAATTGATTTATATTAATTTAATATTTTAAGAAATTCCCAAAGTGCCTTTCCCCTCACTTATAAAAGGGCATCTATTCTCCTATTTACCTCAATTAAAACCCCATTTTTTTTGGATAATATATTCCTAAATCCCTTTATAACACCCATTACCATATTTTTTAGGCCTTAGTTTGGGAAGAATACCAATCTTAGTGGTCTTAAGGTGTTACAAAAATGATATTTTCCAAAGAAGAGAAAGATAATGAATGTACATGATGATTCTGACTCTAGGTAAGGGACATTATTTAAAATATCATCTTTTAAGGATACCATTAAAACTATATTTTTTTTACATATCCATATTTTTAAAGTTATTTTTATATAGATAAAAAATATTAATAAAGTACATTTTATGTCTCATTTTAATTTCATTCAAAGGTTTTAAAAAAAATATTTTAATGGAATGTTTTGAATTCATTTACAAAAATAGAAAAATAATGTTCTAATTTAACATATAATATGACAAAAAAATTTCCTAACTATGTAACCATTTTATATTTTTGGATTCCTTTATAAGATTCCATGCTTTTTCAAATAAATTACCTTTTCCCCTTTATTCTATGAATTTTAGTTTTGAAAATTAGGTTTTAAATAAAAGAGATATATAAATATCCAAAAATTCTTTCTTATGGGCGAGAATAATGTTTTATGATGGAATATTTTATGTATTATTATTATTTTATGATTCTTGAGCATTGTTTGTGATTATAAGTAGTTCTGTTATAAACCAAACATAGGTGGTTACAATATTAACTAAGGAAGGGTGGTTCTATGATAAACCAAGTTTGGATGTGCCTATTATAGCTCTCTAATGTATTGGGTAAAGGGATAGAGTTAACCAATTAGGTTTATCCTAAGATATTATGAGAATATAATATAATGGTTATTCCAAGTATAACCTTGTTGGTTATTTCCAATGTAACTGTGATGGTTACACCAAGTATAACCGTGATGGTTATTCCATGTGTAACTCTGTGGGTTACTCCATAAGTAAGAGTGATATGAAAATTATACCACAAGAAACCTAAATGTTTGATTTATGTTTTCTATGGGTTTTTATGGGAAATATTATGATTTCTTAAGTTAAAATAATGATATTATATTTAAAGAAATGTATTTGATACTTTTTATGGGTGAACAACATAACTTTATGAAAAAGTTATTACAAGTTTTTCATGATTTAAAAGAAACCTTTATGAGTATTATTTTTCCTAAAATATATATTATTAAATGTTTTATGAAAATAATTGGGTAGATAAGTTGATTTCTTAGGTAAGAAAATGTTTATTTAAAATTCCAAAGTTTATTTTTGAAAAAGAAAAACCTTTTAAAAGTATTCATGGATTGATGGTTTCTTTCATTCTTTTCATGCCCATTACTGAGCATTTTGTATCAATCCCATGATTTAAAGTGTTTTTCATATATTTTTAAGGATGATTAGGTACATAGACGAGGTTAAGATTAAAATTCTAAAGATATGTAATGAAATGAAAACATGTTCCATTTTAAAAAATTTATTATGGGATAAATTGATACTGATTAGAAGTGAACACTTAAAATGAATGGGTCTATTATGTATGAGTTATGACCTAGTTCTCTAAAAATCTATACCTAAAAGATTTTTGAGAATGAAAGAAAGTTAATTCTAGATTAAATTCACCAGAATATGAAATATTTAAGGGAGAGTTCTTACAATTGGTATCAAAGAAGGGTTATGATAACTTTAGATGTTATGATGTTATTTGAACATAAGTTAAAATTCCTTTATAACCACTAATTATATTAGGAAAAGGATAATTATAGTAATTTTTATAAATATATAGAGTTGAAAATAACATGTATAAGGATATCTTAGTGTTTATCCTCAACACAAGATAGTTTATTTTCGTTTTATTGATATTCTCAAACTAACCTTTTTTGGTTTTAATAAATGGATAGATCTAGTAGGCACCAATGTAAAAATATATGTGAAGAAAAATATGGCAGTTATCTGAATGGTATATTGAGCTAAATGGGAGTTGTAGTGAAAAATCTTATGGTTATTCTTAACCAGTTATTTAAAGTTATGATTAACAACTTGAACATAAGTGAGTTTCATAACACAGAAAACAAGAGATAACCAAAGCTCTGTTGAAGTTCAGGTGATAAAGATTCAAAAGGTAAAAATATTCAATGACCTATGTGTTAAAAACATGGTAAGAAGCACCTAGGAAATATATTAAGAGAATAAGAAGATGTTTTGTATGTGGAAAAGGTGGTAATTAAGAAATAATATTCCAAGTAAAAAGGAAGTGTTACCATGAAGTGGAATAAAGTACTTCCCAAGGAATCTATTGAATGTTTTAAATATGGGGAGTATGAGAATTATGAAAATAAATTTCATAGGGGAAAATATCAAGAATTATATTAAAAAGACCATATAGATGAATGTTTATCAATGAATAATTCCTTTATTTTTGAATACAAGGAAAAACGAAAATGAAATGTGTAAGATATGGATTATATCTTAACTTATGTTTTGATATTGTTGAATCTTAGGACATGATTCATATTTTGTTTGTAGAAAATAAGTATTAAATAATAAGATAGAAAGGAATAGTTAATGAAGGACGTTGAATGATTAATTTATCTAAATTTAGGGATTCAAGAGTTATGATGTAGTTGTATACTTATGGTTGATCATAAGTTAAAATTATTAGACATAACTTTTAAGGTCTTATGTGATGAGAATACATTAGGATACATTTTTATGATCGCAAGAGTATATTATATGGATAAAATTATAATACGGGGGGGGGGGGGGGTGGATGAATTGTATTTTAAAAAACCTTTAAAACAAAAAATCATAAAAACTCTTAAAGTAAATTTATCAGACTCAGAATTAGTCCGATGATCGGAGTAA
The DNA here is from genome assembly GCA_963277665.1 of Viscum album. Lineage (NCBI taxonomy): Eukaryota > Viridiplantae > Streptophyta > Magnoliopsida > Santalales > Viscaceae > Viscum > Viscum album. Next base: position 41,118,124 of record OY728163.1, read on the forward strand.
GAGAATTGGATTCACAGTTGATCCGATTAAATCAATGTATGTTTTTTATCGCATTCACATATACATTGATAAAACAAACAATATATAAATCTAAGTATGAAGAGTAACTTTCTATTACATGCATAATGGAATAGAATTGTAAAAAAATTAAAACAATAGATGGTAAATGTAAGAATGACTTACAATATATATTAAAAGATTTAACTCTTTTAACCTTAAGAGTAAGGTAGTTAATAACCTTGACTAAATGAATCCACAATTTTATACTTACTATAAATTTTGTCTTTCCTTACTAAGAAATCCTTCAATAAGATGATCAAAATAAGCTCTATCTCCCTATCCTCAGAATCCATAAATATAATGATCAGATTCTATCTTCTGAGTCCCAGAATCCCTCGATCTGATGGATTGGATGCACCATCTTCCTATCCTAGGAAGCCATTAATCATAATAATGATCAGACACGATTACCAAAGATTTTTTTTTAAAAGTAGAAAATCCTAACAAGTATTCCTTATAACTACCAACTCTCTAAATCATTAAAAAGACTATAGAATTATATGTTCATGTAGTGAAAACTTTAGATATATTGTGGTGTGAATAAAATCAGCTCCCAACTCTTCAAATAACTGGCTCTTTATAGAAGAATCTCTAACTAACATATTTATGAGTTATTTGCAATTACCTCAGATAGCTGGCTCTTTTAAAGCTCAAAATGTTCTGGAATAACTAAATGTCTGATGTAATTTTGTTTTAGAAACATTATAATTCTAAAAGAATTCCTTAGAATAGAAATAAGTCTTATATATTTTGATTATAGACATAAGATAGTACGATGGAGTTCCTTATCATTTTTCAATACGATAATAATTATGAGGATCAATATGATTATTTCGATACCAAAATTAGTCCGATGATCATGAATTTTTTCATTAAGATTTAGAAGGAAAACGTCTAACTATCAGTCTGATTAAACGCAAGTCCGATTAATCAAACCCATGCCGAATTTGATGATCGTAAGGAAAAATGATAGGTTTATATTCATAATACATTATAAATTTTTATATGTATGGTAAAAGGTAATATTTTCCACAAAAACATACCAAAACACTTAGGAAATAAAAAATTAGTAAACATGTTTTAAGAAAGTGTTTGTGATTTGAAAAAATGAAGGAATGGAAAAGTAATAAGTAATACTTCTGACTCAAAAATCTACCCATTTTTGAAAAATAAAAAACCATAAAACTTAAATAAAAAAATAACTTGAATAACTTAAATCCCTTTTTTATTTTAATAACAATGAAGTTATTATTTACAACTTAACTCCCATGAGTTTATAAGTCTTTTGAATATGATGTGACACTAATTGTGCCTTGGGTTCTCTGAATATTTTGACTCTACTTCATACCCAAATCAATCTTCAATCTTGGAGTGGGTGAGTGTGCTCTGACTTGAACCATAACTAATTTCTGTTTTAGATCAATCCTCATATTGTCCTTATCATTTAAAATTAATTATTGCTTCTGTTTTTAGGAGGCACTCTTCTCAAATCTCATCTTCTCTATTGCCTATATGATCTTTTTTCCTGATGTTGAACCAATAGTTAATTGTTTCTCCTAATCTTTAATTTTTCATCACAGACTGACAACTTCTTCTTATAATTATTCAATATGTTTGATTTGATGTTTTCCAATTTTAGTAAAACTATCAATTTATATTATCTATTATTCAATTTTGAGTTTGTTAGAAACCACCTTTTCTGAGATTTCTAGCATTGAAGACCTCAGCTTTTCAATTTATATATTTACCTTAGAATTATCTTCTTCCTACTGCTTCATAAAGAGTTTGGAAGCACAAACAACTTTGTTAGCTTTCTTTGTTTTGGATCTCAAAATATCCACCTCTTCAAGGGAAACTTCTAACTCGGCATGTAGATCAACTCTTACTTCAATTTCTCCTTCTTTATTGTCACTTTCTTCTCTTTTTAATGAATTTATGACAACTGCCTCCAAATCATGTATTTTATGATCCTTGTAGTCCTCCAACTCTTCTACCACATATTCTTCTAAACTTTCATCTTCTTTTGAAAGTAGATTATTCTTTTCGAAGAACATTCTCCTAGTACTTCTCCTTCCTTTCTCATTTGATGAATACTTCTTTTAGGTAAATTCATTATTTTCTTCATTTTCATCTTCAAACTTCTTAGGAAACTTTGTTGAAAAATGCCCAATCTTTCCACATCGAAAGTATGCAAATTGAAGTTTACCTTTGAACTTCCCTTCCCCCCTTTGTAGATTTGAGGAGAGAAATGAAATGAAATCATCCATACTATTCTCCTTAGGACTATCTTTAATAAATAGATTCTTCATGGCCTTGAATGCCGCTTCCTTAGACTTTATCTTTTCCACTGCATCATTATCATCATTTCTCATTTCATATCCTACAAGGGTACTGTGTAGGTTATCTAGTGTCATCTATTTCAATTATTTATCTTCCAATATTGAAACTTTCATATTGAACTGAGGTGGAAGTTTCCTCAATATACGTTTAACAATATTTATATTTTCAATGACTTTTCCAAGACCCCACATGTCTTCCACAATAATATTTATCATTTCGAATAAAGCATCAACAGTCTCATTGAGATTCATTTTGAGATCCTCATACTTGTTCCATAGGACCTGCATCTTTGCTTCTCGGACTTTTGAGTCACCCTCCTAAACATTCAACAATTTTTCCCACATTTCAAGTGATGTTTTACAGGACACCACCTTTGTATAAATTTTATTTGATAGGGCTCCCCCTAAATCATTGATCCCATTAGCATAAAAATACAATTCTCTTCTTTCAGATTATGATAAGGCACCACTATTAATGTCAGCTGATATTCCATGCATAACTACTGTGAAGACATCCATCCCTACTGATTGGAAGTCGTGCTGCATTCGAGTCTTCCATAGTAGAAAATTATTTCCATCAAATATCAGAATTACTTTATGATTGACCGCCTCCATTTATTATTCTTGAGAGAGAACCACTAAATTTAAACCTTTCACTCTGATACCAATTGTTAGGTCCAAAAGGGACATAAATACCCTGAGGGGGGGGGGGGTGAATCAGGGTATATATATATTCTTCTTAAAATTCTTTTTTCCCCATGAGATCTTGACCTCTTTATTACAAGGGTCACTAGTTATGCTCTCTAATGTTAATGTACTTTCCAATTTTATCTGATGATGATGAACTGAAAGTAAAGTAGTAAATCATGCACAAGGACACAAATATTTTTACTTTGATCACCCTCACTGGGCTACATTCAAGGAGAATACAATGACAATATGCCGATGAACCAAATTCACTAAGGCTCACTTCCAATAATGAGTACAATGTTCGGGCTAGATCTTCTATGCCTAGGATCACTACCTTTACAAAGTTTTGGGCTTGCTCACTGCATTCCCAAGGGTCACCCCTTATGCCTCTTTATCTGGCTCACTACCGGTGGAAAGGGTCACCATCTTCCTCTTCCTTCTCTCACTACTCTTGGAAAAGATTCCACTCACAGTTTATAGACTTGTAGGTAAATCACAGTTTATGGACATGTAGGTCCGTTCATGTGCATGATTTCATATCTTTTCATATATTGCTACGAGAAGAAGAGATAATTGAGTTTTTTCTAACAATGAAACAAGATCCAAACGGGAGAAATTTTTAATCTCTCATACCCTAATTCACCCCCTCTTAGGGTATTTGACCTAGTGGACCTATCAATATTTATTTATAATATTCCAGGTTTTATTCAAAGAAAAACCATCTTTCCATTTATTCTATGAATTCTAGTTTTGAAAATTGGGTTTTAAAGGAAAGGAATATATCAAGATCTGAAAATTATTCTTATAGGCATAAATAATGTTTTTATGATGCAAGATTTTATGTTTTATGATTACGTTACAGTTATTGGGAATTTTTTATGATGAAAGGTGGTTCTGTTATAAACTATGGATGCGTGGTTATGTTATTAACCAAGAATGGATGGTTTTGTGATAAACTAAGGTTCAGTGAGCCCGTTATAGCTCACCAATGCATTGGTTAAAAGAAAATAGTTAATTGATTAGGTTTATCCTAAGAAATTTTGGGAATATAATATGATGATTATTCCAAGTATAATGATGATAATTATTTCAAGTGTAAATATGATGGTTACTCCAAGCATAACCGTGATTATTATTCCATGTGTAACTATGAGGGTTACTTTTTAAGTAAGAGTGATATGAAAATGATCCCCTAAGTTACCAATTTTTTTATCTATGTTCTATATGGGTTTTTATGGGAATAATATATTTTTTCAATGTAAAATAATGGTTTTATTTTTAAATAAATTTATTTTCTACTTCTTATAGTATAAATTATAATTTTTGAAAAAGTTATTATGAGTTTTTCATGATTTAAAATAAACATTTTTGAGTTATATTTTTCCTTAAATATTTATTATTAAATATTTTATGAAAATATTTGGACAGAGAAATTGATTTCTTGGGTAATAATTTTTTATTTTAAACCCCAAAGTTTATTTTTTAAAAGGGAAAACTTTTTATAATTATTCATGGACTGACAATTTTTTTCTTTATTTTTATGTACCTTAATGATATTTTTATACTCATACCACATTTTAAAGTGTTTTTAATAGGGTTTTAAGTATGAGTAGGGACAAGGATAAAGTCAAGATGAAAATTATGAAGACATTTTCTGAAAATAAAATGTTTTCCATTTTAAAAGTTTTGTTTTATGAAAAAATGGACACTGATTAGAAGTGCCCACTTGTAATTTATGGGTCTATTATGTTTGATTTATGACTTAATTATCTAAAACTATAAACTTAAAAAAGTATTTGGGAAGGAAAGAAAGTGAATTCTAGTTTAAAGTCACTAGAATATGTAATGTTTAAGTCTAGGTTCTTACAGTTGGTATTAGAGTATGGTTTTGATAACTTTATAGGTTAATATTTTATTTGAACATATATTAAAATTTCTATATAACCACAAAGCATAGTAGGTCATGGAGAATTATGGTAATTTGTATAAATAGAAAGAGTTTAAGATAAACATTTTAAGGTAATATTAGTCATTATCCTCCTCATAAGATGGTTTGTTATTATTTTACTGATATTCTCCTATTGACCCTTTCTAGTTTTAGTAAATGGCTAGATCTAGTAGGCACCAATGTAACAATGGATGCAAAGGAAGGTGCAGTGGTTTTATGAAATGTATACTGAATGAAATGGGACCTATAATAAAAAAATATTTCTATTATTATTAACCATATATCAAAAGTTATTATTTACAACTTGAACCTAAGTGAGTTTCCTAACACATCAAATAAGAGAGAAATGAAGCTACGCGAAAGTTTAGGTGATAAAGATCAAAAATGAAAAAATATTAAATGACATTTGTTTTAAGAATGTGGGAAAAAAACCCCATAAAATGTCTTAATATAATGGGAAGATGTTTTATATGTGGAAAATAGGGCATAAAATAATAATCTTCCAAGGAAAAAGGAACCATTCTGTTAACACAATGAATAGGAATAAAAATCTCCTTAATAAATCCATTGAATTTTTTAAATGTGGGGAGTATGGGAATTATGAAAATAAATTTTCTAGGGGGAATTCTCAAGAGCGATATCATAAATACCATACATATGAATGTTTTAAATGCCTAATTTCATTATTACTAAATATGAGGAAAATGGAAATGACATATGAAGGGTATGAATTTTATCATGAACTATATTTTGATATTATTGAATCTTGGGACATGATTTATAATTTTTAGGAAATAAGTATTAAGGAATAAAATTGAAAGGCATGGTTAATGATGAATGTTTAATGATTAAGGTATCTAAATATAGGGATTATAGAGTTATTATGTAGTGGCATATTTAAGGTTGATCACAAGTTTAAAGGCCTAGAAACCATTTTTGAAGTTTATGTGATGGGAAAACTTTGGGAGGAATTTATTGAGTTTGATAGATGTTTGAGGTATATATAACCCTTAATTATAACATGTGAAAATTTTATTTAAGGAAGAACACCCTTTCCATTTTATGGACATAAGCTTAATGGAATTGTTAACCGTTAAGTTTTATATGATCATAGATGATTAAGGTTATTTTTAAGGATATTTATCATATTTTTGGGAAAATTATTGGAATTATATTTGTATAGTATTAGTAAAAGTAAAACCCATAAGTCATAATAAAACTCATCATATATGACAAGGGTGTGGGGATTGAACCCACAAACGGAGGGCAAAAAGCGTGCAATGCATGTCACTGGCCTATGTGATGTTCTAGTTAGTATAAACACATTTTATTATTTATATATAATAATTAAGTTTATTTTGGGAACATAAATCTTATAATAACTATGGGATTAAAGAGTGATTTAGTGGTTGAGTGATTTCTAAAGAAGATCACTGTAATTTTGAGAAAAACTCTGTGATATTATGGGATTTTATTTTAGGTGTCAAGATTGAATTATCTTTTGGAAGTATATATAATTTAAATGTGTATTTATGGCGATTTAGTTTTTTTGGAAAATGTTTTCATATCTTGGAGAATATATAATTAGGGCATATACATTTTTGGTATGCGACATTAAGAGTGATTGATGTTATTTTGAGATAAATACTAAATTTATCTTGGAAGAATATGTGATCAAATACTTTTAATGTTTGGGTTTCAATCTTAGTATAGAATATTTTGATAGATTTTAATGTTAGTTATTTATCGAATGATCTGATTTAATCTTTGGGTGTTATTGTTGAGGCTTCAATTACTAATGTTTCATTTCTTCATATTAAGGTTTATTCATTTTGGGAATTATCTTATCATGGGATAACCATTTTAGTTTTGGTTAATTTCTAAAGAGAGGAGGAATAAATTATTATCATTTTATGGAATCATTTGATATATTTCAAGTTTTTTTTAGTGATTTAGGCATGAAATATTCAACTTGAATACATATCATTTGGAGAAAGAGATGAGATTATGGTAAAAATTGATCAAAGTATGAAACTCAAATCGTCAAGTTAGTATATTTCCTTATTGTTTTAGTATAGATGATAAAGGAATTCCTAAACTATTAGAAAAATGTCTTGAAATAAAAACATTATCCATTCACTTTTCTTACTAAGAAATTAATGGTATTTTAATCTACCACATATTTTAGATTTTTTTATGGTTAACTTTATTATAACCATGTTATCTATCACTCTATATCTGTCCTTGGGTGTTAGTTTTTTTCTTCCATGTAAACATTTTCAATTTTCATCAATTTTTTCGAATATGGAAACCTTGTTATATGTTATTCTGGATGACATTTTTTATTTCCCTTTTATCTCTTTTCAAGTCGAAGTTTTATTAACCCTTTTTATGATGTGGGATTTCAACAAAGGTATTTTAAAAATTCAAACCCCTAGTTTCTGATCCCGATTTCAAATTGTGATAATGAAATTTATAGTGGGGGGGATAATGAATTTTCCTGATATTTTAGAGTAATGACATTATGTTTGATAATGTTTATGAGACACAACCCCAAGATTAAATGAATTGCGAAATATTATTATTTAAATATAAGTGTTATAACCTAGACATTAATTTGGAGGGTATGAATAAGATTAACAAATTTTTGATATATATATATATATATTATAATCAATACAAATTTATTGATTAATTCTTAGTAAATAAGCACTATTTTTTTAGTAAAACCTTTTTATTCTTCAAAGTTATGTTTTCATCAAATATAGGTTTTGATTACTTTTTGTGAGAGAATAATATAATTAATTTCTAGAAATTTTAGAATTTTTTTTATAAAATAAATATCAATTTTTAAATCCATATATCAAAATTTTTATATAGTACAATTTTGATATTTTCCTGAAAAGTTTGATTTTTCAATGAATAGTAAAAAATACATATTTTTATTGAAAACTGTGTGTTATTTTAAACTAATTCTCTAGTAAAATTATATTTTGTGTTAGTTTTAAAAATTAATTAGTTAATTTTGATTAAAAACAATCCAATTATGGTTTTTAAATTAATTTTATACATAAATTTATTATAAAAACATGTTATACTTAAAAGGGAGATTTTCTAAAAACTTTTGTTCACCATGTTTTTCTAGTTTAATTTTAAATTAAATTATACTACTTATGTGTATTGAATTTTAAAAAATGTATTACATATTTTGAATCAAGGGGTCAATTTTTTTTAAATATTTCCTTTTTTTGTCAATATGAGAATTAACCTTAGTAATTTTTGTTACCACAGTAAAAGGTAAATCAGGTACTTAAAGTTAAAAATAAAGTGATACAGACTAATAAAATACCCTAAAACTTTACTTAATTATGTTGGATGATTATATTTCTTCCATAATAATGAAATATTTGGTTATATGGCCTTTTATTTCCATTTTAATGTGACTATAACCTTTATAATATTTAATGTAAAGAAAAGTTAAAAATGTGACTCTTGTTTTTAATAAATATAATATTTTTAACAAGGGAGTAATAAGAGGATATATTTGGTTATAAATAGTATTTTAAAATAAAAATTATTAATATTGATAATGGTAATTTTTTTATGTTTTAGTGAATACATAATTTCCTTAAATTATCACACAATGCTAATGTATAAATGTTGATTTATTGGGTAATAAAATATTTATTTTAAACCCCAAAGTTTATGTTTGAAAAAGGAAATAGTCTTATAAGTATTCATGGTCTGATAGTTTATTTATTTATTTTTATGTTAATTACTAAGCTTTTATACTCATCCCATTATTTAAAATATTTTTTCACATAGTTTTAAGGATGAATAGGCATAAGGATAAGGTCAATATGAAAATTATAAAGATATATCATGATAAGAAAACATGTTCCATTTTAAAAGTTTTGTTTTATGGTAAAAATGGATATTGAGTTTGTAGTACCCCCGATTTCTGGTATGTAACCCTTTCTTGATGCTTTTCATGGTTTTAAATTTAAGGGTGTTGAATGGGAGAGTCAGGAGAACTTGGAATGATTCTTTGAGGCAAAGGGGAAGTCGCACGGGCGGCGCACGGTTTGTCCAAACCGTGCGGCCAAACCGTGCGCAGTGAGTCTTGGAGGCAGTAGCTTCTGCACGGTCAGCGCATGGTTCATCTAACCGTGCGGCCAAACTGTGCGAGAAGGGAAGTTGAGGCAGTAGCTAATGCATGATTAGCACATGGTTTGTCAAACCGTTCGAACTAACCATGCGACCACTTAAACGAGATCTTATAAAGTTGGATCTCACGTATTTTTGCCTCTATGTAGTTCTTTTTTTCTCCTAAGTGGCCCTAACTCGGGATTTTGGTTCTAAGGTCAAGGAGGGTTCTCCCATCATTCTGGAGGTGATCCGAAGGCTTCTCTTGGAGAATCGAAGACTGATTCTTGAGGCATGTGATCATTCATGTTTGGTTTCTTAGATCTACTTAGATCTACTTCTCATATTATCTCAATTTCTTAGATATACTCCCGTTATGGGTATATCTAAGTGTGTGGATGCCAAATATGATGATATGTGGTCTTGATCTTGCTAGGAGAAGATATCTAAGGCGAGTTCTTAAAGAATCAACATGGTCTTCTTGAGCGTTCTTCGACCGTTGTGGTTTTCATCAAAACCTTTGAGGTAGGAGGCTTCACTCTCGACTCATCATATTAGAATTGATTGTCTTAGTTTTAAATTGGTTATTTGAATGGAATTTATTGTGAAAATCATGGAATAAATCTTCATTAGTGATGATTTATGGTTTTGATGAAATTGTGAAATCATAGTGAATTGTTGTGCAAAGTGATTTGGATTCTTGAATTTAAAATTTTGATTTTAAATTATGGATTTACTAGAATTTTAAATGATTTGATGAAAGATGGGTTTTCAATAAAAAGGGTGTTTTATTTAAATGGTTAGTCTGGAAATGGCATTGATGAAATTTGTTTACTCTTTGGTTTTCAATAAAAGTATATTTTTATTGAAATGGTTTTAATTGGTTGAACACACTTGGTTTTGATGGAAATGATTTTCAATAAAAGGTGTTTTATTGAAAGGGTTGTTTTGGCATGATTGTTGGGAATGTGTGGTGTGTGATCATGTTGCATGTACAAGGCTTGGTGGAAATATGACCTTGTGCTCGGTGCCAAACGTTTAATGGCACATGGTAACTACTTGTATGAGTCTTGGTTGAAATATGACCTAGTGCTCGGTGCCAAAGGTGTAATGGAACATGGGAAACAATTACCTTGTGACGACTTGGTAGATCGACGAGAGACTGCTCATGAGTATGGAATTGTCATAACATAGCATGCATGGTTGATTTCAAGGGTTTGTGAAATGGTTGGGTATGCCAAAAAGGGATTTGTGAAATGGTTATAAAGTTGGATTGGTTTTTTTTTCTGGAAACATAACTTGTTGGAAAATTGGTTTCAATTGTTATTGGATTCTTTTGGTTATGAATGGTTTTGGAAACTTGTTTATATTTAGTTGTAAACTACTTTTGAGAAAAACTTTTATATAAAATGTTTTTATATAATTTTTTCTAACTATTCTATCCTAATGAAGTGAGTAGGTAAGTCATTGGGGAAAACCTATTGAGTTTTATACTCACCCTTGCTTTAGCACGTTGGTGCTTTTTCAGATGTGGTATTCTCAGACACAAGTAAAGGTAAAGCATCTTACTGCTAATGGTTCGTGGGGATGCTTGGGAGATGTGGTGGTGCTTAGTGCATGGAGCTCAGCGTGAAGCTGTGGAGTGTGTCTTGGCTTGTTTTGGGTCTTTTGTTTATTCTTCTACTTGGAACTCTGATATTGTGTTGGTTATGTTTTGGTTTGTGGAACAGTGTAGTTCTCTTTTGGTAATGCATGAGTTGGTTGTTTCATTAACATGCATCATATAGTGGTTGTTAGTGATGTTTTGGTTGGTTTATTTCTCAAAGGGTAAATTGTACCCCACTTGCATTGAAACCCTACAATACTTATTGCCAGCCTTTAACATCTTGGGGATGTTGCTTAAGGCCTAGTAATGACTCGTTGAGCTCTCAATCCAATGAGGATTGGCGGGTCATTATAAATGGTACCAGCTTCTTCGGTCCTTGCCTAACAAGTGGCCATCGATGTTCTTAGTCTTGGAGTTGAAATTCATTCTTCTCTATTCCTTGGGAAATCTTAGACAGGATTAGGATTGTCGGAACTTGAAATGTATAGCATAAAAGGACGTAGCTAACCCTTTTAGGCTGAACTTCAAGTTACCAGGGTGTTGGGTACATAAGTGTGTTGGATACACTTCTAGAATTTTGGAAATCTCATTGTCATGGGTTTGGCCAATGAGATGAGCATGACATGCATTATAGAGGAATGACTTCCCACTAGGATTTCATATATCCTTGTGAGGAATGATTAAGTATTTTTTGTAAGGTGTGAAATTTTGAAAAATGAAGAAATTGTTTTCAAGTAAAAGATTTTGAAAACAAGGTATTTGGTGTATTTTGAAAATAGGTTGATTTTCAAAAAGTATGTTGAATGTTTTCAAAAATGGTTGAACATGGAAAAAGGTTTTTTTTGGAAAAACAATGTTGCAATATATGATGTGATAGAATTTGAAATGCTAATCCATCAGTTTCTAGAGAGTGAGATTGGAAGAGGTTGTTGTTGGTTTAGAAAATGGCACCCGATAGGCGTCATCAAAACCAACCCAAATAAGCTGCGGAGAATGTGGTTGCACCTGAACCATGTGTGAACCAAGAGCTGGTTCAGAGTATCATCCAAGATTTTCAAGATATGGATACAAGGAACTGGAGGAATGAACCAAGGCATGTGGATCACACCATCTAGTTCATGAAGCACAATCCACCAAAATTTCGGGGTGATGATGAACCCGAAAAGGAAGAGGTGTGGCTAAGTAGGATGAATCATATCTTCAATTTCACCAGCACACCATCATAGCTCAAGGTCAATTTGGAGACGTATATGCTCGAGGATCTTGCACTTCAATGGTGGGATTTAGCGGTGCATGCTAAATTGGATGAAGGTCTAACATGGGAGGATTTTGAAGAATTGTTCAACAAACAATTCTATCATCACACGTTTAAGATCCAGAAAAAGACAAACTTTTTCATCCTGAAACAAGAGAGTCTCTCTGTCATAGAGTATGTGGCTAAATTCATGAATTTAGTCCGTTTTTTCACCAGAGGTTGCAGCAAGTGCGTCATTGAAGGCACACATCTTCGAATCGAGGCTAAGGCAAGATATTTGATCGAAGATTGTGGTGCTCTGTATTACGGATTATACAGAGATGGTGAACAAAGAGACTATTGCTGAATGTGATATCTTGGAATCGATAGAAGGAGGAATTTTAATACCTACATGAAATGGTGGGAACTCAACCTCTAGGAATAAGAGGAAAAGGGACACCTATTTCCAAGGTGCAAGTGGAAATCACTATCAAACAGCGGGATCAGTGAACCTTCCTCCACGACACCAGAGCAAAGAAGGTTGATTTCAATGTGGTTTGACTAGCCACATAAAGTGAGAGTGTATGACACAACCTAGATCATGTCATAATTGCAATAATATGGGGCATATACAGCACTATTGTAGGAATTCTCCAAGGTCAGGTGCGCGTGACACTTCCCAGACGTCGCAAGCATCATATGCTTCGATAGGAAGAGGATAGTAGAATCAGTCTCATTAGCATAATAGAGCTATCCATGGTGATTCTTGAAATACCATGAATCATCAAACAAGGCAATGTCAACAAGGCAACAGGGAGAATAGTGCAGCGACGAAGCAATTGTATGGAGCTGATCAGATGATGGTCGATGATCAGGCGGGACCATCTATGGTGAGAGGAACGATTCTTTTGAATTCCACCCTTGTTCAAGTGCTCTTTGATACTGATGCATCACATTCCTTCATTACTTCTAGTGCTGTTGACTTGCTATTTTTAAAACTAGAAATGATGCCTTCTGTTTTGACACTAAAAACTCCTCTTGGTGAAAGAGAATGTCAAGCCTTTGTGTGTAGAACATGTGATATAACTGTTGATAGAGCTAAGTTAAAATGGGACTTCTGAATGTTGTACATGGATGTCTATGACGTAATCCTGGGTATGGATTGGTTGACAATGTTTAAGGCTCACATCGACTATTATAGGATAATGGTTAGTTTCACGAATGAGGACGACATAGACCATCTCTTTAGAAGAGAGAGGATGGTAAAGAAAGGTGAAAAGAGCTTGTTAGCACCAATGGTGGGAACGATCTCTTACCAATTGGTAGAATTGAATCTGGCATCAATGGAAAAGATTGAGGAAAATAGTTTTCTAGCTGTTGTGGATCAATTTAAAAATGTATTTCCTAATAACTTTTCAGGGTTACCACCTCTAAGGTAAGTGGATTTTATGATTGATATCCTTCTAGGGACTAGCCCTATTTCCCTTTCGTATTATAGGATGGAACAAACAAAGTTACGAGAATTGAAAGTGTAGTTATAAGAGCTAGAAAGCAAGGGTTTCATTCGAACAAGTACTTCTCCATGGGGAGCACCGGTGTTGTTTGTGAAGAAGGAAGATGGAACTATTCGGCTGTGTGTTGATTATCGTAAGCTTAACCAAGTTACGATAAAGAATAGATATCCACTTCCATGCATTTATGATCTGTTCGATCAATTAAAGAGATCTAAGTGGTTCTCCAAGATTGAATTGTGATCAGGATATCACCAATTGCGATTTCGGAAGGAGGATATTCCAAATACAGCTTTCAGAAGTAGATATGGCCACTACGAATATGTAGTCATTCATTCCGGTCTAACGAATGCACTAGCGGTCTTCATGGATTTGATGGATCAGTTATTTCAACAATATATGGATTCTTTTATTGTGGTGTTTGTCGATGATATATTGGTGTATTCAAAGACAAGGGTTGAGAATGAGGTGCACCTGGAAATAGTGTTACAAATCTTGAGAGATCATCGTTTGTATGAAAAATTATCAAAGTGTGATTTTTGGATACAGGAAGTACGTTTCCTTGGCCATGTCATTTTAGAAAAAGGCGTTTCTATTGATCCTGAAAAGATAAAGGCCATTATATCTTGGCAACCCCAAAGAATGTGTTTGAGATATGCAGTTTTCTTGGTCTATATGGTTACTACCAACACTTTGTGCGTGATTTATCACGACTAGCTTCACCAATGATAGCTCCGAATAAGAATAATGATCTCTTCCAATGGACAGAATAATGTCAAAAATCCTTTTAGGAACTAAAATTTTGGCTTACATCGGCACCTATCTTGATCTTTCTAGAATTAGGACAGGGGTATGTGGTGTATTGTGACGCTTCAGGATCAGGGTTAGGTTGTTTTCTCATGCAAATAGATCATGTGGTTGCTTATGGTTCAAGGCAGTTGAGAGTGCATGAGAAAAATTACCCAACACATGATTTGGAGTTGGCTTCAGTTGTCTATGCTTTGAAAACATGGAGAAATTATCTCTTTGGTGATAAATTTACAATGTTTACGGATCAAAAAATCTTGAAACAAAATTTCTCACAGCGATATTTGAATCTCAGGCAAAGGAGATGGATGGAGCATCTCCAAATGTTTGAATTTGACTTGATGTACACACCTAGAAAATGGAATTCAGTGGCGGATGCATTGAGTAGAAATTCATATGCTCAGTTGGCGAAAAAAGATTTAGATGAATGGCAGTTGATGTTAGTCTTAGCCGATATGCACGTGGAATGTGAAGACCGAGGTGATGTTGCTATTTTATTTTCATCTAAACTTGTTCTGGATTTGGTAAAGATGATCAAAGAAGCATAAACATTTAATGCAGAATGACTGGTTGTAAGTTCAAAACTCAATGGTGGGGAGACCATTGTTGGCTGGAAACTTTATGGGGGTTCAGTTTTGTGTTTTAGATATTAGATTTTTGTAACAATGGGTTTTCAGGAACAAATCCTTCATGATTATCACCATTCAAGATAGTATGTA
Source organism: Viscum album (assembly GCA_963277665.1). Taxonomy (NCBI): domain Eukaryota; kingdom Viridiplantae; phylum Streptophyta; class Magnoliopsida; order Santalales; family Viscaceae; genus Viscum; species Viscum album. Next base: position 41,133,184 of record OY728163.1, read on the forward strand.
CATCCAGGTACACAGAAGATGTATAAGGAGTTGAAGGTGCAGTTTTGGTGGAGCGATATGAAAAGGAAGGTGGCCGAGTTCGTCTCACAGTGCTTAACTTGTCAGCAGGTTAAAGTAGAGCATCGGAGACTAGATGGTATGTTACAATGTTTACCTATCCCAGTGTGGAAATTGTATAAGATAGCAATGGATTTTGTTACAGGTCTTCCAAGAACGGTCCAGAAACACGATACCATTTGGGTGATAGTGGATCGTCTAACCAAGTCGGCCCATTTCATCCCTATTCGTGAAACCCATACGGTGGAAGATATTTCAAAAATCTATATCCAAGAAGTGGTAAATAGGCATGGTGTAACAGTTTCTATAGTCTCAGATAGAGATCCGAGGTTCACATCTCGTTTCTGGAAATCATTACAGCGTGCCCTTGGGACTCAGTTGACTATGAGAACGGCGTATCATCCTCAAACAGATGGGAAATCTGAGCGGATGATAAAAACATTGGAAGGAATATTGTGGGCTTGTGTCATGGATTTTGGTGGCTCATAGGAGGAGAATATACCCTTAGTTGAGTTCTCATACAATAATAGCTATCAAGCCTTGATACGCATGGCTCCGTTTGAAGCATTGTATGGGCATCCTTATCATTCTCCACTATGCTGGGTGGAAAATGGTGACACTTCACTAGTTGGGGAGAGCCTTTTCCAAGAAACAATGAAGAATATGCAGTTGATTAGAAATAGGATGGATACATCTTAGATTCGTCAAAAATCTTATGCAGATCACCATCAAAGACCGTTGTCGTTCGTTGTGGGTGATCATGTCTTCTTGAGGATCTCTCCGAGGCTTGGACATTGTCGTTTCGGGAAGCAGGGAAAGTTATCTCCTAAATACATTGGATATTTTGAGATACTGGAACTAGTTTGAGAGGTTGCATATCGGTTGGAATTACCACCACAGTTTATTTCGGTGCATAATGTGTTCCATGTATCTCAATTGAAAAAGTATCAGCCTGATCTTGACCATGTGATTAGATGAGATCACGTTGACCTAGAGCCAAATGATTCGTTGATACATATCCTGGTTCAGATTGTGGATAGGCAAGAGAAAGTCTTGCATGGAAAAAACATCGGTCTAGTGTGGGTTTTATTGACGCATGGTCAGATTCAGGAAGAGACTTGGGAACGTGAAAAGGAAATGAAAGAGCAGTGGCCAGAACTCTTTCAGTTGACTGAAGGTTTTCTACTTTCCGAGGAAGGAAAGACCAATGGTGGGGAGAATGTAGTACCCCCAATTTCTGGTATGTAACCCTTTCTTGATTATTTTCATGGTTTTAAGGTTAAGGGTGTTGAATTGGAGAGTCGGGAGAACTTGGAATGATGTTTTAAGGAAAAGGGGAAATCGCACGGGCGGCGTACGGTTTGTCTAAACCGTGCGGCCAAACCGTGCGCAATGAGTCTTGGAGGCAGTAGATTACACATGGTTGGTGCACAGTTTGTGTAACCGTGTAGCCAAACTATGCGAGAAGGGTGGTAGAGGCAGTAGCTAACGCATGGTTAGCGCACGGTTTGTCAAGGCATGCGAACTAACCGTGGGGCCACTAAAACGAGATCCTATAAAGGTGGATCTCACGTGTTTTTGCCTCTATGTAGCTCTTTGTTCCTCCTAAGTGGGCCTAACTCAGGATTTTGGTTCTCCTAAGGTCAAGGAGGGTTCTCCCATCGATCCAGAGGTGATCCGAAGGCTTCTCTTGGCGAATCGAAGCCATATTCTTGAGGTATGCGATCGTTCGTGTTTGGTTTCTTAGATCTACTTAGATCTACTTCTCATCTTCTCTCGATTTTTAATATCTACGCCCATTATAGGTAGATCTAAGTGTGTGGATTCCAAATATGATGAGATGCGCTCTTGATCCTGCTAGGAGAAGAGATCTAAGGCAGGTTCTTGAAGAAGCAACCCGGTCTTCTTGAGCGTTTTTCAACTGTTGTGGTTTTTGTCAAAACCTTTGAGTTAGTAGGATTCAATCTCAACTCCTCTTGTTAGAATTGATTGGCTTAGTTTCAAATTGGTTATTTGAGTGGAATTTATTGTGAAAATCATGGAATAAATCTTCTTTAGTGATGATTTATGGTTTTGATGAAATTTTGAAATCTTAGTGAATTGTTGTACAAAGTTATTTGGATTCTTGAATTTAAAATGTTGATTTTAAATTATGGATTTTTTGGAATTGTAAATGGTTTGATGAAATATGGGTTTTCAATAAAAAGGGTGTATTATTGAAATGGTTGGTATGGAAATGGCATTGATGAAATTGGTTTATTCTTTGGTTTTTAATAAAAGTATGGATTTATTGAAATGGTTTGAATTGGTTGAACACACTAGGTTTTGATGTAAATGATTTTAAATAAAAGGTGTTTTATTGAAAGGGTGGTTTTGGCATGATTGTTGGGAACATGTGGTGTGTGTTCATGTTGCATGTATGAGGATTAGTTGAAATACGAACTTGTGCTCGGTGTCAAACGTTTAATGGAACATGGTAACTACTTGTACGAGGCTTGGTTAAAATATGACCTTGTGCTCAGTGCCAAAGGTGTAATGGAACATGGGAAACAATTACCTTTTTACGACTTTGTAGATCGACAAGAGACCGCTCATGAGTATGGAAATGTCATAACGTAGCATGCATGGTTGATTTCACGGGTTTGTGAAATTGTTGGGTATGCCAAAAAGGGATTTGTGAAATGGTTCTAAAGATGGGTTGGTTATTTTTCTAGAAAAATAACTTGTTGGAAAATTGGTTTCAATTGTTCTTTGATGCTTTTGGTTACGAATGGTTTTGGAAACTTGTTTATATTTAGTTATAAATTACTTTTGATAAAATGTTTTATATAAACTATTTTTATATAATTGTTGCTAACTATTATATCATAGTGGCATGAGTAGGGAAGTCATTGGGGAAAAGCTACTGAGTTTTATACTCACCCCTGCTTTGGCACGTTGGTGATTTTACAGATGTCGTATTTTGGGACACAGGTAAAGGTAAAGCATCTTACTTCTAGTGGTTCGTGGTGATGCTTGGGAGATATGGTGATGCTTGGTGCATGGAGCTCGGCGTGGAGTTGTGGAGTGTTTCTTGGCTTGTTTTGGGTCTTTTGTTTATTCTCCCCCTTGTCACTCTAATATTGTGTTGGTTATGTTTTGGTTTGTGGAACATGGTAGTTCTCTTTTGGTAATGCATGAGTTGGTTGTTTCATTAACATGCATCATATAGTTGTTGTTAGTGATGTTTTGGTTGGTTTATTTCTCAAAGGGTAAATCGTCCCCCACTTGCATTGAAACCCTCTGGCATTTATTGCCAGGCTTTGGCGTATTGGGGATGTCACTTAAGGCCTAGTAATGACTCATTGAGCTCTCAAGCCAATGAGGATCGGCGGGTCATTACAGAGTTAAATTGTACACTTTTAATTTATTGGTTTATTATGTATGAGTTATTGCTTATTTCTCTAAAAATATAAACCTAAAATATCTTTAGGACTGAATGAAAGTGAATACTAGTTTAAATTCACTAGAACATGTAATGTTTATGACCAATTTCTTATAATAAATATAATGCATCACTCTATTTTTCTTCATTATTAATTTGGGTGATAAATCCTATAATAATTTTCACTCAATTGGAATAATCGAGTACTAAAAACACCATCAGAGTGCCATAGGATATTCTAAATATAGTTAAAAACTTAAATTTTCCTACTAAGTTTGATGTGCTTAAAATAGAATATGATAATATTAATGAACATGCCACAATTTTATGGGGGTGGAACTTTATTAAAACCCACCAAAACTAGAATTAATTTATATAATGGTACATTAAATGTATATCTTTGTGGTGACATTATTGAATTTTACATTCTTTATTCCATGAATCACCCCTCAAAATAGAATTCCTCTCCTTTAGTTAATTTTATCTATGTACTCCCTATCCCCAAGGAAACTTATATTTTTTCCCCTAACCCCCTTTCCAATTTTTCATCATTTATAAGAATTATAGGCAATGATTCATGTGTTTATTTCTATTATAGTCTAGAAACATGTCATGAGTGTTCATTAAATGATGATTTCTTATGCATTGAAAAAAAGATCATTAATGATTCTGCTCAAATTATAAAATCTTACTCCTAATATGAGGTTGTTACCATCGGGTGGTTATATGAGATCATGTAACTCTCTCTTTCTCATCCACTCCCATAAATCAAAAATATTCTAGAATTGGAACTTAAACCACTGCCTCAAAATTTTAAATATTCATATCTTGAGAATAAAAATATGTTTCCTGTTATAATTTCTACTTTACTCCCTCCAGAGCATGAATTGTGATTACTTGATCTTTTGAGGGATTATTAAAAAGCATTAGGATAAAAAATTTATGACATTATCAGTATTATCCCGGAATTTGTTTTCATCATATATTATTAAAATATCAGGATAAACTGGTGAGATAGGTGCAAAATCAAAGGAACCCAAATCTTCTTGATGTTGTTAAAAAGGAGGTAACCAAATTATTGGCTTATTGAATCATTTACCCTATATGTGACACCTAATGAGTCTTTATAGTGAATATAGTTCCTAATAAAATTTTTCCAATGTTAATCAAAAATTAAAACTATTAATTGATACCAAGCCAAGTGAAAAATAACTGGTGTGTCTATACAGACTATCACTGATTAAATCGGAACACCCGGAAGGACCATTTTCCATTTTTATTTATTGACTAATTTCTTGAGAGGTTAATGGGGAATAACCATTAATGTTTCATTTATGAGTATTATTAATATTTTTTAGATCCATATTTCCCTTGAGAACCAGGAAAAGAAAACATTCACATGCACCTTTGAAACATTTTTAAATAAGAGGATACCATTTGGTTTGGGAAATTCTCCTAGTAATTTTTAGTGATGTATGGTTAGTATATTTTTAGATTATATATAAAATTGCATTGATGTATTCATGGGTGATTTCAATGTGTATGGTTATTATTTTTATGAGCGTTTGATTATTATTGGTGTTGTAATTCATTAATATATTAAAAATAATCATCTATTAAATTTTGAGAAATACCATTTCACGGTGTGGCAAGGGATAATACTTGTACATAAAATTTATGATAATGGTATTCATGTTGAAAACTTAAAATAAGATATCATTTATTCCCTACCATTCCCTAAAAATATGAAGGATGTATAAAATTTCTTATGCCACACATGATTCTATCACCATTTTACTCATTGATTTTTCAAAATTTCACCCCATCTTCTGATTACTTTAAAAATAAAAATAATCTATGTTTGATAAAAACTATGAGGATGTTTTTATTAAATTTAATTGGAGTCTCACATCACCCCTGATAATCTAACCACCTCGATGAGATTTACCATTTGAGCTCATGCGTGATTCTTCCAAATATGAAGGTGGGGTAGTCTTATCATAATGTATCAATCGAGCTCCACTTGTCATTACATATTTCTAACACACACTAGAACCTTCCTTGGAAAACTACATCAAAACCAAAAAATAATTTCTTAGAATTGTTTTTACATTTTATAAATTTATGGCTTATCTTGTAGGGTCTAATGTGATTGTGTATTATGACCATACAATCCTTTGTTATCTCCTTAAGATATAAAAATCCAAACCACATCTCATTCATTGGATGCTACTCCTTTAAAAATTAAATATATAAATTAGGAATAAAAAATGAGTATAGAATGTGGTGGTTGACTATATCATTATGATACTTCTTTCCGAAAACCTTGATTTATCCCTCTACATTATCATAAATGAAATGTTTTTTGATAAGAAAATGAATTAAGTGTAGGATGTTATTCCCTAGTATGATAACGTTGTAAATTATCTGGTTTCATATTTTATTCCGACATATTTTAATAAAAACCAAGTTGATCATGTTAAATATGAGTCCCATTAGTAGATTTTAGATGAACCTTACCTTTGGTACACATTTAGCAATCAATTCCTAATGTTTTTTTCCTAATAGCGAGTTTTAGTCCATCCTCAGGTTCTATCACACTCTTTCAAGTGGTTTCCACTTTGGTGCATTGACACTATGGGGAAATTTCCAAATTCATTTAGAAACTTTTACATTATTTTAAAAATAGAATATATGTGTAAATGGTAATAAGCATGATTCATAAGTAATGATGAATCAATGGTAGTTATGTAATTTTTGAGAAACATATTCTTCATTAGGTTTTGATTTCCTAAGTTCATCATTAGTTTCCAGGGTTCTCATTTTTTTAAATACACAATGCATGAATTTTTACATCAGTATGAGGTTGGAAATATATTATTTAAATATTATCATCCCCAAAATAATAGGAAATATGAGGTTTATAATATATAGGTAAAACAAATTCTTAAAAAATCATCTAACCCAACATAAAATATTGGAGTCTTAGACTTGATGATGTATTGTGGGTTTACCATACTATATTCAAAACTTCTATTGGAATGTCACCATATCGAATTTATTTTAAAATAGTTATCACCTCCATTTTAATATAGAGAACTGGACCTATTTTTCTATTAAATAATGTAATTATAGTTTTTCCATTGTAGGTTCTCAAGGTAAATTATAGATTTAAGAGTTTAATTAAATGCAAAGAGATTCATACGAGAACTACCTATAAGAGGAGAACCAAGACTACTCATAACTGCCCCATCATTAATTTCAAGTTCCTTATTAAGAAGAATATACTTCTTTACAATATAAGGATAAAGTTTCACCCAATAAATCTTCATTAAATTTGGTTTTACCTATACACCATCACCAATGTCTAACCTTTTGAGGTAGTTTAGGTTAAAAATGAAGAGACCTAATAATCATAAACCATAAATGTGAAGTGGTCGGATCACTTACACAAAACCCTTACAGAGTCTCCATTGGAGAAAATAATCCTTCAAGAAGTAATCTATCAGTGACACCCACCGGGTTATATCCATCATTTCAACCTTCTATTTAATTACAGTGAGGACACTACAAATTATAGGTGTGCATGTGTTGGGGGGGGGGGTGGATACATTCCCTAGTTAGTTAGGAAGTTTATCATATTTCTTTTATTATTTCATTTTTATTACTCTATGTTATTTTTATGTTTCTTTTTTGTTTTATCTCCTATTCATTTTTTAACTTATGTATCAAAATAATCATATTAAATGCCTATATAATCATAGAATTTATTGAAAATTAATGATGAATTTCTCTATTTCATATTTTTTTAACATTTAAGGAAAATTTATTTTACTAATTCCATGTGATATTGAAAAATAATTTAACATCAATGGTTGATTTTTGTATAATTAGTTATTTTCCAATGATATAACCATTTTTATCTCTATAAAAACATTGATATGTTGATACATTATGTTTGATTTTTATGGGTTAATTATATCTTTTAACATTTACACACATCATTACACTCATCCATTAATTGAAAATATTTATTACTTAACTTAAGGTATATATAATTTAGTTTAATGTTATTCGGATTTCCAAAAATTATTCTTCTATATATTTATTCCATATCCTATCTATTTCAATACTATACCAGATTTACCTACATGTGTGTTATTGTTATCATACTATTATACTCCCTTAAAAAATATATGTCAATATCCGGGTATGGATATTGTGTCTTCAATTTTGATAATTATTAAGTGATTGGGTCTTGTAATTTGATTGAAAAGGGTGTGGGGTAGGTTTGGTGGAAATAATCAGATAAAAGTATTTTTATTTAAAATAACATATATCAACTGGATAGAAAGTGGGAAGAATAACATGAAATAGTTATCACACACACATGTGTGGATTTATTGGCATGTTTTTCTTGTGAATTCTTTTATAATATTAGTATCATCCATCTCTTTAATTTTTTTTGTCACAATTTATGAGAGATACATTTCCATGATTGTTGAGATCAATTCTTTGGTGTGGTTCTTGCTTTCCTCACATTCCTTATATGAATTCAATTTACTATGAATGTTAAATATTAATTAACTAGGTAATATCCACATGAATAATTATAAAAAATACAACCTTTATCTGGAGTGAAAATCTTTAGGTGTAGGGGTGTGATCACATAGTGATTCACAATTCATTTCAACCATTACAAGATTATGTTAAAATGTTTTTGTATTGTAAATTTACTATATAAAAATATATTATAATTAGAATTTTATTAATTTTTTGAATATTATATATTTTTTAAAATGGAAATTTCACATATTTTTATGTTTACATTGGAGGTGTAGGTGGATTGGAGAGCCTAAGATGATTTTAAAGCAAAATGAGAAAAACTACATGGAAGACAAAGCATGAATGTGCATTGATTATCACATTTTAAAAAATATATCCATATAATTGTGTTGATATTTTGTTAATATATTCCAAAAGGTATTTTATTTAACTCTTTATAATAAATATAATGTCACGACCCGTCCTCAGGGCCCGTGCCGTGACTACCCCAAGCCCGCCTTCCATAGGCCAGGGGCTAGCGACTAGCACCAAGGCGTAAATCCGGGTAAAAAGGGAAGGCATTGCCTTTGTAAAGTAAACAAGCACCACAGAGTAAGCAAGCGGAAAAAGTAACACTAAGTAAAAACTGAGTACAACTGTAAGTGCGGAAAGTAAGTGGGCCAGTATACAAACCCAAACTGAATGTAAAGTACAACTCGAAAGGGAAAACAACAACTGAAAAGTAAAAGCTGCTACACCGAGCTGTCCTCTGGAAATCCCACCTGAAGGGTGGGTACATATAGCTCCACTGCTCCTCAGGTCCCGCCGTCCGCTCCGAGTGCGTCCCGCCCAGTGGCCCACCTCCAGGTACCGTCCTGCTCTGCAAGCCTCAACCACGATCAACGCTGTTCGTCGTCTGCAACCAACACAACGTAGTGCGGGTATAGCCCGTGAATGGGTGAGTATAAGCTACTCAGTAGGGACCCTGAGACCCCCGAAGGTCTCCCAAAATCCACAAAGGATAAACCACAAAGGAAAGATACAATCACAAAGTAACAACCGACACTGATTAGGTATATGCCCATACATATACCTAAGTCATCAATTCCAATACGCTCCAACATACGAGCCCAAGTACATCCCAGTCCACACTGGAAAGTATACGTATTCCACACAGGAAAGAAAACGTAATCCACACAGGATAGCACAACACAATACACACAGGAAAGTAAACAAGATTCAGCTCACACAGGTATACTTCTTAGAAAGATGATAGAGATGATCACTGATCCATCAAAGTCGTCAGACCCACAAAGGATCGATAGGTACTAACCCCCGCAAAGACCCACACAGGATCGGACCCACACAGGATCTGTAGGCACTGGCTCACACAGAACTGCTGAGCGATGACCCACACAGGATCGGACCCACACAGGATCGGTAGCACTGATCCACACAGGATCGCTGAGTGCTATAGTCGTCGTCGTCGAATCCACTGAGGATCTCTGCACAGTCGTCGTCGCAGTCACAGAAGCAGTCGCAGCCAGCACTAGGGTTCCCGCACACAACAAGCTCATTCGGGAGGGTCCGCTCCACGAGCCGAGAGGCTGATACATCAACTGACACATAGTCCAAAGTTGATGTATCCAAAAGTTCCGTATCGTCATCAGGAACTCAACGTCGCAGACGGCTCGTCAATCGGACGCCCGGTCTGAGAGTTATTGGCCTTTTCGTCCCAGGGGCCCGGTTGGTTTTTAAGGCAAAACCAACCTGACCTTACTCCACCTGTGTCCAAACCTTGGTTGTAGTATTCCAAAAGATTCGTCTCACTAAGAGGAAAACAACAAAGTCGACGGCACGTCAATCGGACGTTCGTAGCTCAAGATATGAGCATTTCCGCTCCGAAGGCCCGGTTGGTTTCATGTACGAACCAACCCGGACGAACTCAAAGTATTCCAAAACCTTGAGTGCAATATACCGAAAATACCGTCTCGTTCCAAGGATCGTGTCACCGCTGACGGCGCATTGATCGGAGGTTCATAGCTCGAGTTATGGGCAATTGAACCCAAACGGTCCGAAAACGGGGGTTTCAGGCCCGACCCGACCCGGCCCGAGACCCCCCGGTCGGCCCGGCCTGGCTGGGCGCGGCGCAGCGCGGCCCGGCTGGGCGCGGCGCGGCGCGGCCTGGCCCGGCCCGGCTGGGCTCGGCCCGACCTGGCGCGGCCCGGCCTGGCAGACCAGCCAGGCGCCGGTCCGGCTGGGCACAGCGCGCCCAGCGCGCTGTCTGGCTCGGCCTTTGGCTGAGCCGTTTCGGCAAGGGGGGGCGCCTGCCCCCCTGTGTAACCGCGGCCTCCCCTCAATTAAGGGGGGTCGTTTGAAGCCGACCAGAGGAATTTATTTCTCCCGGATCCTCCCTTTCCGGCCGGCCCGACCTGGCCGGCCGGTTCCTACTCAACGGGACAAGCTGTGGCCGGTCCCCTTCCAGCTCCGACACCGGTGGCCCGGCTCGGCCGCTGGTCACCTTGCTCTGCCGCGGCCCGGAACCGGCCGCGACCCTTGTCGTCCGGCGCGGTACGACGGCACCGCGCCCCTCCGCCGCGGCCCCGCTCCGGCCGCGGCGTCTTCGGTTTACTTCGACGCGGCGCGACGACATCACGTCCTTGAACTTATTTCCATGGCGCGGCGCGACAGCGCCGCGCATATCCTTCCGTATGAAACCGCGTGGTGCGACGACACCACGCTTTCCCGTACCAACCACAAAGAAACCAACACAAAAAATAAGGAGGAGGGTCGGCCGTGTTTGTGCGGTCCGACCCCCTCGTGTTATTCGATAACAATTGGTTTTAATCCCCGAAGATCATCAAGTTGGTATTCATGAACAATTAAATAAATAAAACCCCTACCTCGGTTCAGGAACGGTGCACGTCAACAAGCCGTGGAAGACGAGCGTCGCGAAAGTCGGGCGTCGTGGAAAAAGCGCTTCGATTCCGTTGTCGTCGAGGTGCATTCGAAGAGGCAACGTCGTTGGAAGAAGACGTCGCGTTCTTCGGTGGAGATGTTCCTCGTTGAATAATGGTGTTCTTCGTCGGAGTCCGAGATGTTCTTCTTGTTCTTCGTCGAGGTTGAAGAAGAATAAGACTTCACGCTTCCCAATCCTCTCAAGGTGGAAAAACTCTAACAATAATAAAATAAGACCAAGTCTCATTTTATTAACACAACCTAACCATTTGAATTTCAAGAGTTTGAAATTCAATTAACCACACACAACTCACCTCATTAAACTTATTACATTAAAGTCATAAGTTATAACTTAAGTTAACAAAATTAAAGTGGGAGTTGAGGGGGTTTTAGAGGATATGAAGGGGTGGGGTTCGTGTGGGCCCCACTACCCTCATAACCTCCCAAGGGAGGTTGGGTGGTTACCCAACTTCCATCAAGAACTAAACACTTAGAGTAAAAATAATAAAAATTTTAGAATAAAAATAAATTAACTTCCACAATTTTTATCATCCACACCCGTGATAACAAAACTCCGGAACAGGAGTTCCTAAGCAATTACCGGCGCTGCGGTTCCATCGGTACCCTCGGAATTCGATTCCGGGAACCGATTCAAAAGTTAGAAATTCCCGCTCGTTCGTTCACTAAACGTACCCGAGCTAAATTTCGGAAATTTATTCCGGGCACACCGGGCCTCAGAATCAGGTGCCGTCAGAAACCGCGTTCTTGTAAAATTCCAAAGAAAATTAAGAAAAAATTTCCCTTGAATTTTACAGGTCTTTACATTACTTCCACCTCAGGGCTTTACGTCCCCGTAAAGATACATCAAAACTGGGAAAACAAATGAGGGTACTGAGCACGCATCTGAGCCTCCCGCTCCCAAGTGCTCTCCTGGAGGTTCTCGTGCTGCCATATGATGTGCACTAGAGGAGTCGACCATCCACGTAGGACCTGCTCCTGTCGATCCTCGATCTCCACTGGGACCTCCGCAAAAGTCGCTCCATCGTCAACATCAAGCTCCCCATGGTCAATGATATGCATCGGGTCGTGCACGTATCTCCTCAGCTGTGACACGTGGAAGATGTCGTGCACCCGGTGCAACTGAGGTGGTAGAGCCAGGCGATAAGCCACCTCGCCAATCCTGCTGAGGACCTGGAAGGGTCCGATGAAGCGCGGAGATAACCTGCCGCCTCTTCCAAATCTCCGTAAACCACGTCGAGGTGAGACACGCAAGAAGACGTGGTCGCCATCCTCAAACTCTAGTGGCCTCCGCCTCCTGTCAGCGTATGACTTCTGCCGGCTCTTAGCTGTCCTCATCCGCTCCTGGATGACCTGGACCTTCACTATCATGGACTGGACCATCTCCGGTCCCACAAGTGCTGGCTCCCCAGGGTCTGTCCAGCACAATGGAGATCTGCAAGGTCGGCCGTACAACGCCTCGTATGGTGCCATCCCGATGGTGGAGTGGTAGCTGTTGTTGTACGCGAACTCCACCAGGGGTAGGTGGTCCTCCCATCTACGACCAAAGTCGAGGACACATGCACGGAGCATGTCCTCGAGAGTCTGAATGGTCCTCTCCGTCTGACCATCCGTCTGAGGGTGAAAGGTTTTGCTCAGACGTAGCTGCGTCCCGAACGCCTCCTGCAATCCCTTCCATAAATGGGAAGTAAAACGAGCATCTCGATCAGAGACGATAGATGATGACACACCGTGAAGCTGAAAAATCTCCTGAACGTAAAGGTGTCCCAAGCTCTCCACTGAGCCCTACTCTCTGATGGGTAAGAAGTGAGCCGACTTGGTGAGTCGGTCGACAATCACCCAGATGGAGTCGTGACCTATGGAAGTGCATGGAAGTCCAGTCACGAAGTCCATAGATATCCCATCCCACTTCCACTCCAGGACCTCCAAGGGATGTACCAAGCCTGCTGGTACCTGATTCTCTGCCTTCACCTACTAGCAGGTGAGGCATCGAGAAAAGAACTCTGCCACAGCCTCCTTCGTGCCTGGCCACCAGTGCTGTCTTCTGAGATCCTGGTACATCTTCGCCACTCCGGGATGTACCGCCAAGGGAGAAGTGTGAAACTCTCTCAGCACCTCCTCCTGTAAAGAAACTGGTACCATGGTACGTCCTCTAAAAAGGATGTCGTGCTCTGCTCCAAAGGAGAAACCATCAGGTGCCTGTCCTGAGGATATCTGTGCACGTCGCGTCTCACAGTCTGCGTCCCCACGCTGAGCCTCTCTGACCTGATGTAGTAGAGGAGGGGTGACTATGAGAGACTGAAGGAAGGCTGTTCCATCTCTATCCACGAAGGATATCTGCAAAGCGGCTAGCTGCTCTGTCGCCTCCCCAAGTAGCTGAATGCCCGTCATCCTGCTGAGGGCATCGGCTACCACGTTCCCCTTCCCAGGAGTATAGACTATCTCAAAGTCATAGTCCTGGAGGAAATCAAGCCATCGCCGCTATCTCAAGTTCAGGTCCTTCTGCGAGAATATGTACCTGAGACTCTGATGGTCAGAAAAGACTGTAAAGCGCTCGCCCATCAGATAGTGTCGCCACGTCTTCAAAGCGAAGACCACTACTGCTAACTCCAGGTCATGGGTAGCGTAGTTCTGCTCATGCGGCCTCAACTGACGTGATTCATAGGCGATCACTGCCCGCTCCTGCATCAGGACACAACCAATTCCGGTCCCTGATGCATCTTAGTAGACTACGTACCCTACTCCCTCCTCAGACAACCTCAAGATAGGTGCGCTGGTCAAACTCTGTCTCAGCTCGTGGAAGCTTTGCTAACATCTGTCTGACCACACGAAGGGTTTCCCCTTCTTCGTCAAAGATGAGAGTGGTGCTGCAACTCTGGAGAAGTCTGACACAAATCTATGGTAGTATCCAGCTAGTCCCAAGAAACTCCGCACCTCCGTCACGCTCCTGGGTGGCTCCCAAGCTAACACTGCCTCGATCTTCGTAGGATCCACTACAAATCCTGCCTCAGAGATGACGTGTCCCAAGAAGTGGTCCTCATGTATCCAGAACTGGCACTTTGAGAGCTTACCATAAAGCTAGTTCTCTCGGAGTGTGTCTAGTATAACCCGTAAGTGGTAGGCGTGCTCCTCCTCAATCGTCGAGTAAATCAAAATGTTGTCGATTAAGACCACCGAAAATCGATTGAGGTATGGCTGAAAGATCCTGTTCATGAGGGCCATGAACACTACTGGAGAATTGGTTACGCCAAATGGAATAACCAAGAACTCATAGTGGCCATACTGACATCTGAAGGCCGTCTTCTGCACGTCCTCATCTCTAACTCTGAGCTGGTGTTAACCTGACCTGAGGTCTATCTTCAAGAACCACCGTGCTCCCTTGAGTTGATCAAAGAGGTCATCAATTCTTGGTAGCGGATACTTGTTCCTCACTGTCACCTGGTTCAGGCGACGATAGTCGACACACAGTCGCAAGCTCCCATCCGCCTTCTTGGCGAACCATATCGGGGAAGCCCAGGGTGAACCACTAGGTCAGATGAACCCCTTTCCCTGCAAGTCCTCCAACTGTACCCATAGCTCTCGAAGCTTAGAGGGGGCCATCCGATATGCTGGAGTCGATATCGGGGCTATACCGGGGTACAAGTCAATATAAAAGTCTACCTCTCTACGAGGAGGTAGCCCTGGAACGTCGTCGGGGAAGACGTCCACAAACTGATCCACCACTACAGGAAAACCAGGACTCCGCACGTCAACTGCTCCTAGGATGAGGCTAGCCAACTGATGAGTGATGGGCTGTCCCCTCCTCCGCAGAAGTCCATCCTGTGCTGCAAAGGCTCCCTTATCGCTGGTGAAGGTGAACCTGCCCCCGTCGGTGCGTACACATCGCACCTTGCGCCTAAAACAGTCAAACTGTGCATGGACCGTAGATAACCAATCCATGCCCAAGATGACGTCGTAAGGCCTTGATGCCGCTACAAGAAGATCCCAGCTAAAGCTCTCGCCTCCTAGAGTAAGCTCACACTGCCGGAACCAGTGTGTAATCGTCGAGTCTGCTTTTGTAGGAGTCTCTAGCCGTAAAGATCAAGCCAACAGCTCTGTCAGAATCTCTGAGCTCCGAACAAGGGCAACAGCTATGAAAGAGTGACTCGCTCCTGTGTCTATAAGTACTGCAGCAAGGGTGGAATATACACAGATAGTACCTCGAATCATCTCAGGCACGCCGTGGTCGTAGGCCTCTGCTGCCTGGAGCTGTGCCTGTCTCTGCCCGCCAGCTCCCTGTGGTCGGGGTGGACCTTCTGGTGGTGGTGGTGGTAGAGCCTCAAAGCGTCGCCCACCACCTGCTGCTCGGCCAGCTCCTCTGCCTCGTCTGCCTCCTCCCTGCGGACCGCCATGGTCGACCCTCTTCCTCTGCCTCGGTGGTCCCTCAACTGTCTGCTGCTCCTTGGCACGGCGGGTCGGGAAATCACGAGCCATGTGGCCCTGCCCGCCGCACGAGTAGCACTGTCTGCCTCTCGAAAGACTGGCTCCGCGCTGTGTGCCCCGCACTGCTGAGCTAGTGTCCTGAGGTCGTCTACCTGAGGGTCTGGTCTGCCTAGACCCAAGAGTCATCCGTCGACTGCCTGCTGCAGAAGACTCTGCTACGTGCCGCCCTGCGGTGGGTCTTGGCGCTGGTGTAGACTCAACAAGAAAGCTCTCGATCAAAACGGCCCGCTCCAGTACTCCTGTCTGATTCGGAATTCTGAGGGAGATCAATGATGCCCTGATCTCGTGTCTCAATCCCTGCTCAAAGGTCCAGGCCCGGAAGAATGGGTCCCGTACCATGTCGGTCGAGTAGCGCGAGAGATCAGTAAATCTCGCCAAGTACTGAGCGACCGTCATGCTGCCCTGCCGCAGCTGAAGAAGCTCCTGAATGCGCACCGCACGGAGGGTGGCTGGGACGAACTCCGAGCGGAAGAGGCTATCAAAGTCCGTCCAAAGTAGATATGCCTCATCGTGCACCTGGAGCATCAAGCTCCACCATCGGCCCGCTACTGCGTGCAGTAGGCTCGCAGCGAGGATCACCATGAGGTCTGTTGGTGTCCTCACTAGCCTGAAAACTCGTACGACTGCCTCCAGCCAGTCCTCGGCTGCCTGGGGGTCCATCTCCTCACGGAATCTGGGCGGTCGCTGGCGCTGGAACTCATGTAGTACACTGAGGCGACGTTCATCGTCAGCGACTGGTGCTGGAAGCATCGGTGGCTCGGCGGGTAGAGCTACCGCCGGTGCCACTGCTGACAAAGGGCCCTGCACCGAGGCCTCGTCGCTCGGTGGGCTGTCGTCACGCTCGACTCTTGGAACCCTAGCTGGCTGCCATCGTGGGGCCATCCTGAAAAGGAAACAGGTGCTCCATGGCCAGAAAAGTATACCTGGTGAGCTGATACAAGTAATCACAAAGAAAACTTGAAACACACATGCAATTAATGTTTTCGTGCATTAAGTCAGAAATCAGAAGTCAGGGTCCTGGTGTACGGATACGTCGGCCACCGCACCAACACTGGACTCCCTGGACTGATAACCACACTCAATACAGTAAACACTATTGCTTCACATAGAAAAGATCAGAGTCCGCGGTAGAACCGAAATCCTCTGATACCAATTTGTCACGACCCATCCTCGGGGCCCGTGCCGTGACTACCCCAAACCCGCCTTCCATAGGCCAGGGGCTGGCGACTAGCACCAAGGCGTAAATCCCGGTAAAAAGGGAAGGCATTGCCTTTGTAAAGTAAACAAGCACCACAGAGTAAGAAAGCGGAAAAAGTAACACTAAGTAAAAACTGAGTACAACTGTAAGTACGGAAAGTAAGTGGGCCAGTATACAAACCCAAACTGAAAGTAAAGTACAACTCGAAAGGGAAAACAACAACTGAAAAGTAAAAGCCGCTACGCCGAGCTGTCCTCTGGAAATCCCACCTGAAGGGTGGGTACAGATAGCTCCACTACTCCTCGGGTCCCGCCGTCCGCTCCGAGTGCGTCCCGCCCAGTGGTCCACCTCCAGGTACCGTCCTGCTCTGCAAGCCTCAACCACGATCAACGCTGTCCGTCGTCTGCAACCAACACAACATAGTGCGGGCATAGCCCGTGCAGGGGTGAGTATAAGCTACTCAGTAGGGACCCCGAGACCCCTGAAGGTCTCCCAAAATCCACAAAGGATAAACCAAAAAGGAAAGATACAATCACAAAGTAACAACCGAAACTGCTTAGGTATATTCCCATACATATACCTAAGTCATCAATTCCAATACGCTCCAACCTCCGAGCCCAAGTACAACCCAGTCCACACAGGAAAGTATACATATTCCACACAGGAAAGTAAACGTAATCCACACAGGATAGCACAACACAATCAACATAGGAAAGTAAACAGGATTCATCTCACACAGGTATACTTCTTCAAAAGATGATAGAGATGATCACTGATCCATCAAAGTCGTCAGACCCACAAAGGATCGATAGGTACTAACCCCCGCAAAGACCCACACAGGATCTGTAGGCGCTGGCTCACACAGAACCACTGAGTGCTGACCCACACAGGATCGGTAGCACTGATCCACATAGGATCACTGAGTGTTTTAGTCGTCGTCGAATCCACTGAGGATCTCTGCATAGTCGTCGTCGCAGTCACAGAAGCAGTCGCAGCCAGCACTAGGGTTCCCGCACACAGCAAGCTCGTTCGGGAGGGTCCGCTCCACGAGCCGAGAGGCTGATACATCAACTCACACATAGTCCAGAGTTGATGTATCCAAAAGTTCCGTATCGTCATCAGGAACTCAACGTCGCAGACGACGCGTCAATCGGACGCCCGGTCTGAGAGTTATTGGCTTTTTCGTCCCAGGTGCCTGGTTGGTTTTTAAGGCAAAACCAACCCAACCGTACTCCACCTGCGTCCAAACTTCGGGTGGAGTATGCCAAAATATCCGTCTCACTAAGAGGAATACAACAAAGTCGAAGGCACGTCAATCGGACGTCCGTAGCTCAAGATATGAGCGTTTCCGCTCCGAAGGCCCGGTTGGTTTCGTGTACGAACCAACCCGGCTGAACTCAAAGTATTCCGAAACCTTGAGTGCGATATACCGAAACGACCGTCTCGTTCCAAGGATCGCATCACCGCTGATGGCGCGTCGATCGGAGGTCCATAGCCCGAGTTATGGGCAATTGAACCCAAACGGTCCGAAAACGGGGGTTTCGGGCCTGGACCGACCCGGTCGGCCCGAACCGGGCGACCCGCCCCGGGTCCGGGTCGGCCCGGCCCGGCGCGGCCCGACCCGGCTGGGCTCGGCCCGGCCTGGCAGACCGGCCAGGCGCCGGTCTGGCTGGGCACAGCGCACCAAGCGCGCTGTCTGGCTCGGCCTTTGGCTGAGCCGTTTCGGCAAGGGGGGGGGGGGGGGGCGCCTGCCACCCCTGTGTAACCGCGCCCCCCCCCCCCCTCAATTAAGGGGGGCCTTTTGAAGCTGGCCGGGGGAATTTATTTCCCCCGGCTCTTCCCTTTCCGGCCGGCCCGACCTGGCCGGCCGGTTCCTGCTCAACGGGACCGGCAGTGGCCGGTCCCATTCCAGCTCCGACACCGGCGGCCCGGCTCGGCCGCCGTTCACCTTGCTCCGCCGCGGCCCGGAACCGACTGCAGCCCTTGTCGTCCTGCGCGGTGCGACGACACCGCGCACCTCCACCGTGGCCCCGCTCCGGCCGCGACGTCTTTAGTTTACTTCGACGCGGAACGACGGCGTCGCGTCCTTGAACTTATTTCCACGGCGCGGCGCGACGACACCACGCATATCCATCCGCATGAAACCGCGTGGTGCGACGGCACCATGATTTCCCGTACCAACCACAAAGAAACCAACACGAAAAATAAGGAGGAGGGTCGGCCGTGTTTGTACGGTCCGACCCCCTCGCGTTATTCGATAACAATTGGTTTTAATCCCCGAAGATTATCAAGTTGGTATTCACGAACAATTAAATAAATAAAACCCCTACCTCGGTTCAAGAACGGTGCACGTCAACAAGCCGTGGAAGACGAGCGTCGCGGAAGTCAGGCGTCGCGGAAAAAGTGCGTCGATTCTGTTGTCGTCGAGGTGCGTTCGAAGAGGTAACATCGTTGGAAGAAGACGTCGCGTTCTTCGGTGGAGATGTTCCTTGTTGAAGAACGGTGTTCTTCGTCGGAGTCCGAGATGTTCTTCTTGTTCTTCGTCGAGGTTGAAGAAGAATAAGACTTCACGCTTCCCAATCCTCTCAAGGTGGAAAAACTCTAACAATAATAAAATAAGACCAAGTCTCATTTTATTAACACAACCTAACCATTTGAATTTCAAGAGTTTGAAATTCAATTAACCACACACAACTCACCTCATTAAACTTATTACATTAAAGTCATAAGTTATAACTTAAGTTAACAAAATTAAAGTGGGAGTTGAGGGGGTTTTAGAGGATATGAAGGGGTGGGGTTCGTGTGGGCCCCACCACCCTCATAACCTCCCAAGGGAGGTTGGGTGGTTACCCAACTTCCATCAAGAACTAAACACTTAGAGTAAAAATAATAAAAATTGTAGAATAAAAATAAATTAACTTCCACAATTTTTGTCATCCACACCCGTGATAACACAACTCCGGAACAGGAGTTCCTAAGCAATTACCAGCGCTGCGGTTCCATCGGTGCCCTCAGAATTCGATTCTGGGAACCGGTTCAAAAGTTAGAAATTCCCGCTCGTTCGTTCACTGAACGTACCCGAGCTAAACTTCGGAAATTTTTTCCGGGCACACCGGGCCTCAGAATCAGGTGCCGTTAGAAACCGCGTTCTTGTAAAATTCCAAAGAAAATTAAGAAAAAATTTCCCTTGAATTTTACGGGTCTTTACATATAATCCTAGTTCACCCATCTAGTGTCCTAAATGAGCTGATTTTCCTTGAAAACAAAACTTCTTAAAGTCAAGAGAAAAAATAGGAATTTTGACAATATATCCCATTATAGAAATTTATTGGCCACTATATTTTATAAGGAGATAGATAATAGGTTATAAAAACACTTATATATTTTTGAAGTAAAGATAAGGTCATTTACCTATATAGTTCATAGACACATGTGACATTCTAAAATCTTTTTGAAAAACCAATACATCCCCTTGGATATAAATTGGATCCTTGAGTACCTCAATTGTAAGATCAACCAAGGGGGTAAATTTCCACCATTTCAAATATTTATAGGTTTTCTATTATAATCCAAGAAAATATAAATCTCCCTATCCTCATAAGTAGATCATGGATGAAGATAAAGTTTCACTCAATTTTCCTCCTCCACTCGATGACATGTTAAATGCTGGGAGATCATTATGAGGGAGATACACACTTGTAAATGGAGTTCAAACACACATATTAGTTACAAATTTTATTTAATTTGGATTTTAAAACATTCCATATAGTTTTATATTATATTATTTCATATTTTAATGTTTTTTGATGCATGTGGATGAAATTATCTTTATTTATAACCAAATGGTGTGATATTTTTAGGTTGTAGCTTTGGTTATTCTCATTGGTCAGCACAATAATCCTTTTATTTTCTATAAATTTAAAGACATAAATTTTCTTTGTAATCTATTACTCCATGAATTAAGGATGTACCTTGGCTAAATTATTGTTATGTTAAGTTTTTGTTCTACTTGCATCAATATCAAGACTTAGAGGGAAATAGAGATTCCAATTAACCTAAAAAAAAATCACTCCAAACCTAAATTAATTTCTAAGAAATATGAACTTGATTTATTGTGTAGTGATCATTCAATGATAAAATTATTCTAACTCTTTCAAAACCCACTTTATTTCATAAAATCCATTTATTTATTTATTATTTTTATTTAAACTATGTTTAAACCCCTATTTTAGTTTTTTATAAAACTTATTAAAAATTCACACTCCAAAACCTTAAATGCTCTTTGAGATATTAACTAGGGTCTTACCTATGTTATAATTCAACTTAAAAAATATAATTTATTTTACATATCATGAAAATTTGTTTGACATCACATGTTATTCACCCAATTAGATCACATTACCCTCATCCAAATTAATAATCACATCACATGTACCTTATATAGGTATGAACATACACTTCCTCGACCTGTCTATATTAAGGGTGCATATGTAATACTCTTCATATAAGATACAAAATCTCATCTTGGTTGATCCTAAACTGAAGACATGATAAATAAAACACCCCAAAACTCCCAAATTAGATTAGCCACAAGGTTAGCATAATAACAGTATCAAATATTAAATGTTCTCATTATGGGTATCTTTACAAACTTAGGTATAGAGATTCATAATGAAACATGAAACCCTAATATACCAAATACATTGTCCATGACACTTTATGTGGTATACGTGATGTGTTATCCAGTACAAAAAAACTACTTTTGTGTATCATGATCATAATCTATATCTCTATATGCAATGCTTCCAATTCTAATTTTAAGATTTTATAAAAAACTATAATAATCCATGACAAACATCATTTAGGGATAAATCAAAGATGTACTTCAACCATTTAATTATCATTCCACTTCATGAAATATATGAAACCAATGTAAAATAATGATAAAGTGGGTACTAAATTCTATATAACATGATAAATTTTTATATTATTAAACTCTTTTAAGAATACTAACAAAATAATTCTCTTGTATAAACACGTACCATATAATATACCACCAGATAGGCCTTACGTTTGTTTCATTTTCATGGTTTTTATTACCTCATTAATACCTTTTTTAATTTTATAAATAGAAATAATATGGGATGTGGGAAACTAAGATAAAAACTTCCAAGACACCAAAAAACTAGGAACCACCACATACAATGATTCAAAATTTTAAAATTTGAAATGAAAGAGCTAGGGAGTAGGCAGGAAGATGAATCTTCCTTGAGACATCCAACTTAAAATAGCCTTACCATCAAATTAAGAACCTCCATGATGCTTTACTCGATCGAATCTCCTACCCCATCGCATCAATGACACTGCTAAATAACACACCCATGTAATTCCATATCCACCAAAACCACCATCTACCAAAAGACTAGAATACAAAAAACCACATCATAAATCTACATCGCTAACCAACAAAGAATATCCTCTGACATGAACACCATAGAAGTGAATAACAACCTTAACAGAATATGGAAGTAGAAATCAAGAAACAAATAAGAGGAATTATGTTTATAAGAAGAGACCCCAGACCATCCCTACCACAAAATTACCTTCACATAAATCTAGTTTGAATGGTGCTGATATTAAGGATCATATTTCTAATGTTTAAAATTTGAACAAGTACTCAAAATATTTTAATTCAGAACATAAAATTTTACAATGTTAATAACTTCCATTGTTAACTTATAACTCTTTTTAAGTTTATTATCATCATCATGGAACCATTCCATCCAAAATTTTTCTTTTATTTCATTTTTTAACTAAATGAAACTCTTTACATTATCTTTATTTATCAATACATCCTAAAATATTTTAAGATATCAAGTGACTTTCACATTCAATAATGACTAGTATAATAATTTATTTATTACCCTTTAAAATTTTCAAATCCTAAACATACTCTAATTATCCTCTTAGAAACTATATTTTTTTAGATTATCATGCTAAAATAAATAAAGTCCTTTGTGTTCAAGAAATGACACTTATTTAATTTTAGTGGTAATATTTAACAAAAAATAGTTAAACAAAAAATATAACATGATATTCTATGTTTTTGGATAAATATTCTAAAAATAAGACTTTATTATTTAAAATATTCCACCATAGTGGTGGAAAACTCTTCTCCCATATTCTAACAAAAATCTTGGATAAACTATTTTATCCAAGATAAAAAAATTATCCTCGTATCCTTTTTGAACAAGTTATATATTTTTATAAACCAAAAATCATGTGTATAAAAACAAAATCACATTTAATTGATTAAAAAATCTTGTTAAAAAATAAATTCTCTTATCATATAAAGAAATTGAGATAATAATACACACCGATTATTTATATTTTTACAACCAAAAGGCTGTAAGTTTGATTTTTTGACAATAACTAAAGGAAGATGAATAAAAATCTCTAAATATGTTTATAATTAATGTATGATAAATAATTAGATGTAATGATCTATTATATAAGTTTGGTGAAGGTCCACATTATTCAAAATTTTAAAGAAGGATTTGTTTCTTTATAATTAAAGAGATGTTACAAAAATATTTTCATTGGAGATTTAGAAGATGATAATTTAGAAATTTATCTTGAAATTTTTATGTTCAGAATTTTATGTAAAATAAGAATAACATAATTGGAAGTTGGAGTCCTTATAAATTTTATAGTTGAAATGATAATCCATACCATGAGCATGATGATTGAACTATGAATGATGTTGATATGGAATTTGGGAAGGTATCATAATGAATTAGATCTTTATATTATTATGTATGTTTTTAGATTTTTAGATTTTTTGTAAGAATAGAAAATTACTTTCATATGTAAGGATTTTATTTAGGATGCATAAGGTTTTATTTGGTATATAAGGATTTTTAATTTGATGGTTTTGAGGAGAAGTGTTTGCATCTCTATTGTGAGTTTGGGTACACGGTCGATGTAATGTCCCGGATCCGGGTGACACTCAACGGGTGACCCGAACCTGGTTCGCCACGTGACCTCAAGCGCATTTCCCCAAATGCTAGAGGCTGCTGACTAGCAGCGAGGTCCCAGGTCTGATAGTGGGGAAACTATTCCATCATTTGTCAAAGTGTAGCGCAACGGAATGGAATAAAAACATATAGCAATAGCGGAAGCAGTAAACCATACACAACTGAATTAAACAACTATAGTAGAAATAACCAAACAATATATAAAATGGTGAAACATTCCTCAAATTCTATGAAAGTAGCCAGAACATGTTACACAACAATACAGTGCAGTACAAAAACAGAAAAACAAAACAGAACAAAACAGCTAGTAGAATCGTGAGCCTCAGCCCGGTCCCATGGTCCCCTACTCCTCAGTAGTAGTCAAGTACCTGTATAAGGACCCTTTCCCTTATCTACACCTGCAGAAAGGTAATCTGTTTGGGTCGAAAAGCATGACCCAAACAGGGTGTGAGAAATAATCTCAGCAGGCACCCACCAAAGGCCTGTGCTCAACCGTGTGTAAACACGCAACAACAGTGTGAAAAAGTAAATGCAATAAACTAAGAAGTACTCAAAAGTAACTAACTTAACTAGTTATATTTCCATTTTAATTATTAATTTAACCATTTAATATTAATAAAAAACCATAGTGAATTTATAAGTAAGCAGTCAGCATCCTCAGACAAGTAAAACCACACCCTTAGGTAATCAGAATCTCACCCTCAGGCATTTTCCTCAGGCATAACATAATCTCGCCCTCAGGCATATGAAGTTTCTCCCTCAGGCATAGAAGTCAAGCCCTCAGGCGTGAAAGGTTTCCCTCAGGTGAAATATAATGTCACCCTCAGGATAATATAGTCACGCCCTCAGGCTATGGTAAAACACCGCCCTCAGGCATAAGTAACCGGGTCATTCCCAACAAATAAACATGCAATTTACATACAATTCCTCTCAAGGAAAAATTAACGCACCATTAAACACGGCATACCCTTGGGTATCCTGGCTAAACGACCAAACAGAGGAACGCACCCCTTGGGATGGTCCTGGATCCAAGCAGCGATCCCAAACAACATTTTATTATCACAATTAATTACCTATTCAACTCTAGGTATTCAAACACATACGGGATCAGCCACACGACACCCCAAATATGGGTTCGTAGCTCAAAAACACACAAAAATGCAAGACAGTTGGAAAATAAACACCAAGCCACCTACCTTAAATGCCAACGAACGATATACGTGAACGTCGATTCCAGAAAAGCCCAAGAACCACATAGATCTAACATATAAGAAAACTCACTTAAACTTAAATAACTTCCCTTAGAGGAAGAATTGGAAAGAATGGCTTAAGAGGAGTGGAGGGCTTACTAGTGCGGTTCAAACGAGATTGTACGAGGTGGAAATGGATTCCTGACGTGTGCTCGGCGGATCTCCAAAGCTCTGACCTTTCTCTCCCGAGCCCTCTCCCCATTCTAGGCCTTCCCTGTGAACAGGGGATGCTACTGCCCATTTTAAGAAAAAAAAAACAATGTACACAACGTGTACTTCCAATTACATGGCATGTACTCCCCATTTTTTAACTGTTCCTCTGGTAGCTTCCCGCCAACATGGCACTGTTCACCTGCCGACATGACTACATGGCGTGTCTTCTTGAGTACATGGCATG
Organism: Viscum album; assembly: GCA_963277665.1. Lineage (NCBI taxonomy): Eukaryota > Viridiplantae > Streptophyta > Magnoliopsida > Santalales > Viscaceae > Viscum > Viscum album. Next base: position 41,158,550 of record OY728163.1, read on the forward strand.
TTCTGTTGCACAGTTGGCCACCGTCTTACTATTCGCCTGCCGACTGACTACACGACGTGTAAAGGACTACTACATGGCGTGTTGTTGGTTTATACACCCTTCGTCACTGACATGACCACACACCCCATGTACTCATCCCACACGTCCAAAAGTACACGGTGTGTAGTTCCAAAATTTGGGATTTTTCACCATATTCCATATTTTCTCAAAAACTCTTAAGGAAAAGAGAAAAGAAGAAACCCGTACCTCAAAAATAAGAACCGGGTTCTTACAAACTTCCCCCCTTAAAAGCAATTAATCTTCGAATTTCCCTTCCAAGGGTGGTGAAGATATAGCCATAAATAATTCCGACCACTAAGCATGTACATCGGTCTCCCACTCCCAGGTTTCGTCCTGCACTCAGCCATGCTTCCATAGCACCCGTATGAGAGGAACTAACCTACCTCAGAGAACCTTCGTGCTCCTATCAACGATACAAATCAGATGCTCCTCAAAAGACACATCTATCTGAAGCTCAACCTCCTCTGGATGAAAGGCGTGAGACGGGTCTGAATGATAGCATCACAACTGAGATACATGGAAGATGTCATGCATGTCCTGATACCTCTGCGGTAACTACAACCGATAACCAACTGGCCCGAATCTCTCCAGAATCTCAAAATGGCCCCACAAACCTTGGTGAAAGTTTACCCTATCTCCTAATCCGTTTGTGTCCCAACCTCAGCGAAACACACAAGAAAACCTGATCCCCAACCACGAACTCCAAAGGTCCTCTGTAGTGATCAACATAATATTTTTGACGAGACTATGCGGTAGACATCCACTTTTGAATCAACCAGACCTGCTCATAAGTCTCCTGCACATGACGTGGTCCCAGTAAAGCTGCCTCACCTGCCTCTAACTAGCAGAAGGGTGATCGGCATGGACTACCATATAAAGCCTCGTAAGGTGCCATCTCAATAGTTGCCTGAAAACTATTATTATAGGCAAACTCGACTAGGGGTATATAATTCTCTCAAGATCCCCCAAAGTCTAGGAAGCATACACACAACATTTCCTCAAGAACCTTATCGTGCGCTCTGACTGGCCATCAGTTTGAGGGTGGTAAGCTGTGCTCAGAAGCACCTGTGTACCCAATGCACTCTGAAAACCCTGCCAGAAATGAGACATAGAACGGGCATCCGTATCTGAAACGATATAACAAGGGACCCCATGAAGACATACGGTCTCTCAGATATACAACTTTTCAAGCTCGTCAATACCGAAGGTCTCCTTGATCGGCAGAAAGTGAGGTACCTTTGTGAGTCTGTCCACAACAACCCACACAACATCATTGCCTCAAGGTGACCTTGACAACCCCGTCACAAAATACATCGCGAAATCATACCATTTCCACTTTGGAATAGGTAACTGCTATAATAGTCCAGCTGGCCTCTGATGCTCCGCCTTCACCTGCTGACAGGTGGAATACCTCGTAACAAAACCAACTACATCTCTCTTCATACCCAACCACCAGTACTGACGTCTCAAGTCACGGTACATCTTGGTAACTCTGGGATGAACTACCCAAGATGAAGCATGAAACTCCCTCATCAGCTCTTCGCTTATATCCCCTGGAACCCATACTCGTCCATGGAAACGCAGAACCTCATCATTGAATATCGTCCACCTAGGAGGAGGGTCCTCATTTGCCACCGACTCCCATAGAACTAGGCCTTTTGGATCAGATAGCTGTCTCATCCTCACTCTATCCATGAGGATAGAAGTCATAGATAAAGAAAAAAGATAATTCTTCCCCTAAATTTCATGCACCTCCAAATGCATCTCAGAGAACAGATCCATAAGCTACCATTCACCACTGGCCTCATGCACTGCCTGTATCTGAGTCTTCTTGCTCAGTGCATCAGCTACTGCATTACCTTTACCAGGTGTATAGGCAAGCTCAAAATATAAGGACTAAAGGTATTCTACCCACCTTCACTGCCTCAGATTCAAGTCACGATGAGTAAAAATATACTTGAGACTTTTGTGGTCAGTGAAAACCACAAAATTATCTCCCAAAAGATAATATCTCCAACAGCGCAACACATGAACAACTGCAGCCAACTCGAGATCATGCGTCGGGTAATTACTCTCATGTGGCCTCAACTACCGAGAACCGTACGCAACAACTCGATCGCCCTGCATCAGCACAGCTCCTAGCCCAATACCTGATGCATCACAGTAAACTGTATAGCTCTTCCCCTACTTTGGGAGTATCAGGATCGGTGCTGATTTCAACTTTCCCTTTAGCTCATGGAAGGCTGTCTCGCAAGCTTCTATCCAAATGAACTTCACACCCTTCTTAGTAAAAACTGTCAACGACGCTGCTAAGTGGGAGAAGTCCTGTATAAAACGCTTGTAGTAACCATCCAACCCCAAGAAGATCCGTATCTCAAATACGTTCTTAGGCTGCTCCCAGGAAACTACTGCTCTCACCTTCTCTGGGTCTACTGCAACTCCTGCCTCTGAGATGATATGACCCAGGAAGTGTATCTGGTCCATCCAAAAGTGGCACTTTGAGAGTTTAGAATATAGCTGATGCTCTCTCAGTGTACTCAATACGATCTCAAGATGGTTGGCACGGTCGTGTCGAGTGTGAGAGTACACCAAGATATCGTCCACGAATACTACCACAAAAGAGTCTAGATAAGGATAGAACACACGATTCATCAGATCCATGAAAACCGTTGGTGCATTCGTGAGTCCGAACGGCATAACCGTATACTCGTATAGACCATAACTTCTCCTGAAAGCTGTGAGAGGTATATCAGATGGTCTAATGCGCAGCTGATGATATATTTATCTCAAGTCAATCTTCGAGAACACTCGTGCTCCATGAAGTTGATAAAAAAGATCATATATCCTTAGCAATGGATATTGGTTCTTAACTGTCATCTAGTTCAGCTTCTGATAATCCACACAGATTCTAAGGGTATCGTCCGCCTTCTTCAAAAAAAGGACAGGAGAACCCCAAGGATAAGTACTGGGTCGGATGAAACCCTTTGGCTGTAACTCCTCTAATTGTCTCTTGAGCTCCTGTAACTCTGGTGTAGCCATCCTATAAGGAGGAATGGACACTGGTGCTGCTCCTGGCACAATCCCAAAAGAGAAATCCACCTCTTGCTCTGGAGGTAGACCTAAAAAGTCACCCGGGAAGGCATCCCTAAAATGATCAACCACTGGAGGGAAATCCTTCTAAAAGGTCCCCTGGTCATCCAGATATAAACTCACAATCTGGGCTGTGACTCCACCTCGCCCATGATTCTCTAGTCCATCTCAACTCGTCTAAACATCCCACTTTCCCTTGTATAGAAACACTCCGCCCTCTGGTGACGTGAAACTCACCCTACGACGGTAGCAATCCACAAAGGCTCTAAAGGGAACCAAACAGTCCATCCCGAGAATGAAATCATAGCTCTTCATCTCTAAGACATAGAGGTACTAAAGGAAGTTACACCCACCAACCTCAAGGGGAACTCCTTGCACTGACGCACACCGGCCGTCTTAGTCCCCAACGGAGTGTCTAGAATCATGATACCAGAAAGAAGTAGAAACACAGAGCCCAAAGCTCTCCACAACAGGTACAGATATGAAACTATGTGTAGCACCCATATCAAAAAGAACTGAAGATAAAACAGAAGCTACTAGAATAGTACCTCTGACTGTAGAAGGTTCGGAATCCTGCTCCTGCTGGGTCTGTTGCACTGCATATGCATGCCTAGTGCCGTGGCCCTGCGACACAGCTTGGCTACCCTGAGCTGTCCTACCCTGCTGCCTCTGAGATCTTGGTGTCTGGCTACCGTGTCCATGACCACCATCTCTGCCTGCACGCCCTAACGTATTCCAGTTCCCTGACTAGTAAGAAGCTATTGGTCCTACACCCGCACACGGAGTCTGCACAGAACCCCTCTCACTAGCCACTGGTGGAAACACCCTACAAAAACGCTGCAGATGAACCATATTGCCGCAATCTCGGCACTCCACTGGGTCTCATGGACACTATGGCCTCTTGTGCCCCTCTCTACCACACTGGTGGCACATGACTTGGCCACTTGAAGCATTCCTCTGACTGGTACTACCACCCTGAGAGAAGTCCATCTGTCTCTTCCTCTTACCAGTAGAAATAGTACCAGAAACTGATGTTGGACCACCCTGGCCCACACCACTAGCTTCTCGCAGGTTCCTCTCTGTAATCAGTGCTTGGTTCATAATAGCATGTACAGTAGGCAACCTTAATACATTCACCAGTGATTGGATTTCATAACTAAGACCATCCTCAAAGCGTCTGTCTCTCAGCGTCTCATCTCCCACCAAAACGGGTGCAAAACGCTGAAGTTCGGTAAAGTGAGTAGAATAGTCCATCACCGACATAGAGCCCTACTGCAGATTCATGAACTCTCGAGCTCTATCTGCCCGAAGAGTCTCTGGAAAGAAGAATTCATAGAATACTACCAAAAAATATTCCCATACCATGTCTCTGTGATGCTTTGACTGGGTGGTAATATCCCACCACCTCTTGGCAGAATTACGCAGCATGTAAGTCACGAGCTTGACCCTCCGCTCTAGAGGCATCTATAGGTGCTTGAAAATAGTCTGCATCGACCCCATCCAAGATTCTGTAGCCTGTGGTCCTCCATCCCCTGAAAATGTAGGTGGATGCTGTTGCTGAAAGATACGAGCTAGCTTGGCTATAGATGTGGCAGCCAGCGGTGCTCCCTGAAAGGTCTGCATGAACTGTATAAAGAACTCACGGAACTGTGCATCTGTGCCTGTGTCCAGTATAAAAGCTAGTGATGCATCTGGATCTTCTGGAGGATCCACTAGTATCCCATGGACCACCATCTTTGGAGTATAGTCATCGCCGCTCTCCTGGTGAACAACGCACGATCGTCTTGGCGGCATGACACTACAAGGTCAAATGCACACCTTAGAACAAGATTATCAAAGACCGAAAATGAAGAAACCAAAAGGGGAACAGGAGGAAGAAGGCATTCAAAATTTGAAAAACAAGACTACATAGCGTGTATATTGACTACACGGCATGTACTTGACTTCTCTTCCCCTACCCGGGTCTTTCTACATGGCTAAGCCACACGACTCCCGTTGAACAAAACTAAACGGCGTGTATATAATCTATATGGTGTGTATGGTGTAATTTTCCAACTTCCCGTGTCTCTTGTGACATAGAAGACTACTCGGATTGACACTACACGGCGTGTTACACCTGAACACGGCGTGTACACCACCCCGTATCCCCATCCACACAACTAATTCCACACGGTCTGTCCTCGGACAAGACTACATGGCGTGTCCCACGGGTAAAAAGTGTGTACTAGACGAGCTCTGCTGACCTATGTTGTTAGTTACATGGCCGGATACACTGCTCAACCTACACGGCGTGTTCTATATACACACAGTGTGTACTCAAAAGGATTACCCCGACTCGTGTTGTTAGTTACACGGCTGGGTTCCAGATCACACTACACGGCGTGTTCCACAATGGACACGGCGTGTATGTCTTATGGTTTCCTCCACCCATGTTGTTAGTGACATGATGAAATCTGGGTCAACACTACACAGCGTGTACAGAAACTACACGACATGTTTTCTACAAGCTCTTCCCTTCCCCGTGTCACCGCCCACACAGTTTGTGACACGGGAAGAGACTACACGGCGTGTACTCTGGGTACACGGCATGTACTCAAAAAGTTTATTTTTATTCCAGAATAGAAGAAAATACACGGTGTGTTGAAGGTACTACACGGTGTGTATACTGGGAATTCCAGATAGTATGCCTAAGAAACTTCTCTGAAACCCAGAAAATATTGAAAAACAACACCTAAGTGTCAAATTCTAATCCGTGAGGGCCCATAATCCTCACGAATCAAAGTTTGACATCTTATCTGTGTTATAACATAATAAACAGTCAATGATCTACCAAATTCCGGTTAATGGGGGCCCATACTCGCCAAAAACCAAAGTTTGGCGTTCATTCTATAAACTGGCTCATATAAAATACCCTATCACATAGCAGGTATCTATACAAGCAACTATCACAACATCATGCATTTACTAGCACAACGTCTATCAAAACAATATTCAATTTTTCTAATGAACCTACATGGCATGGAAACTATGAATGGAATGTGATTTCTAGCATGTGCCTAAATGATTCATGAGATGGCATACACTCATCTCATCAGGTTGCAACTAAATAGAACCCAAGGATAAAATATAAATAGCACAATCACAAGTGCATCACCCAATGGTGAAATCATATCAACTGTAATTTGAAAAATTAGTAAAATTGCAATACGAGGTAAATTGGATTTTCCCTGTACAAGGGTTAGCTATGCCCGGGCACAACTTATTACCAACTACCATTCTCATCTTATCCCTAACTAAGGCTCCAAATAGTAAGTCAAAGAAAAGAACCCCTCTGATACCACATTGTAACGTCCCGGATCCGGGTGCCACTCAACGGGTGCCCCGAACCCGGTTCACCACGTGACCTCAAGCGCATTTACCCAAACACCAGAGGCTTCCGACTAGCAGTGAGGGCCTAGGTCTGATAGTGGGGAAACTATGCCCTCATTTGTCAAAGTTTAGCGCAACGGAATGAAATAAAAACATACAACAACAACGGAAGCAGTAAACCATACACAACTGAATTAAACAACTGCAGTAGAAATAACCAACCATTATATAAAATGGTGCAACATGCCTCAAATTCTAAGAAAGCAGCCCGAACATGTTACACAATAATACAGTGCAGTACAATTATAGAAAAGCAAAACAGAACAAAATAGCCGGTAGCATCATGAGCCTCAGCCCAGTCCCATGGTCCCCTACTCCTCAATAGCAGTCAAGTAAATGTATAAGGACCCTTGCACTTATCTACACCTGTAGAAACATAATCTGTTTGGTCCAAAAAGCATGACCCAAACAGGGTGTGAGAAATAATCTCAGCAGGCACCCACCAAATGCTCGTGCTCAACTGTGTGTAAACATGCAACAACAGTGTGCAAAAGTAAATGCAATAAACTAAGCAGTACTCAAAAGTAACTAACTGAACCAGTTATATTTCCATTTTAATTATTCATTTAACCATTTAATATTAATAAAACACCACAGTGAATTTCTAAGTAAGCAGTCAGCGTCCTCAGACAAGTAAAACCACACCCTCAGGTAATTAGAATCTCACCCTCAGGCATTTCCCTCAGGCATAACAGAATCTCGCCCTTAGGAATAACAGAATATTTCCCTCAGGCATATGAAGTGTCACCCTTAAGCACAAAAGTCAAGCCCTCAGGCATGAAAGGTTTCCCTCAGGTGAAATAGAACATTTCCCTCAGGCTAATACAGTCACGCCCTCAGGCTATGGTAAAACACCACCCTCAGGAATAAGTAACTGGGACATGCCCAACATATAAACATGCAATTTACATACAATTCTTCTCAAGGAAAAAATAATGCATCATTAAACATGGCATACCCTCGGGTATCCTGGCCAAATAGCTAAACAGAGGAACACACCCCTCGAGATGGTCCTGGATCCAAGCAGCGATCCCAAACAACATTTTATTATCATTATTAATTACCTATTCAAATATAGGTATTCAAACAGCTATGTCCTCAGTCACACGACACCCCAAATATGGGTTCATAGCTCAAAAACACACAAAAATGCACGACAGTTAGAAAATAAACACCAAGCCACCTACCTTAAATGCCAACGAACATTATACGTGAACGTTGATTCTAGAAATGCCCAATAATGACGTAGATCTGATGTAGAAGAAAACTCTCTTAAACTTAAATAACTACCCTTAGAGGAAGAATTGGCAAGAACATCTTAAGAGGAGTGGAGGGCTTACCCGTGCGGTTCCAAAGAGATCGTCCGAGGCGGAAACGAATTCCTGACTTGCACTCGGCAGATCTCCGAAGCTCCGGAATTTTTCTCCTGAGCCCTCTCCCTGTTCTAAGACTTCCCTGTGAACAGGGGAGGCTACAACCTATTTTAAGCGAAAAAACAAAGTACACGATGTGTACTTCCAAGTACACGGCCTGTACTCCACAGTTTTTTAACTGTTCCTCTGGCTGCTTCCCACTAGTGTGGCACTGTTCACCTACCGACATGACTACATGACGTGTCTTCTTGAGTACACGACATGTCCTGTCGCACAGCTGGCCATCGTCTTACTATTCTCCTATTGACTGACTACACAGCGTGTAAAGGACCACTACATGGCGTGTAGTTGGTTTCTACACCCTTCACCACCGACATGGCCACACACCCCATGTACTCATCCCACACGACCAAAAGTACACGGCGTGTGGAAAATTACATGGCGTTTAGTTCCAAAATTTGGGATTTTTTCCCATTTTCCATATTTTCTAAAAAAAACTTAAGGAAAAGAGAAAATAAGAAACCCATACCTCAAAAATAAGAACCAGGTTCTTACAGTCGAGGCTCTAAAATGGGGAAATAATTTGTGCTATAAAATAGATCATTGTGTTTTTTAGTGAATCCTTGTGAGAAATGACTAGGTTCATACATTCCAAGGTCAAAGTAGCGTTAACCATGGTTGAAGTCATTTCAAAGTAAAAGGTTTTAGTAAATTGTGTTTTATCGAATTTGAACTGCAAGGAATCCTATAAAACTTGAAGTTTTGGAAATGAAATGTTAGCTATTTTAGTTAATTTTTTGAAGATTGTACTAGTTGATGTTTTTAATTGATATAGGTATATTTTGAGAAACATTTCAAAGCATAGGCTGTTTTGGGATTACAAAATCCCTGTGTAAAATAAGGAGGGTTATAATAGGTGTTTTAGAATTTTTTAGATCTCTAATTGAAATAAAAGAGCATATTTAAGAATCATAGAGAACACACATAAGGTTAGTAGAAAATGTATTCATGGGAAACACCATATATTGGAAAGAATGCATTTTAAGTATAAATATTTCTACAACTGATGTAATATGGGAATACAATTCATGGAAAAATCCATTTTAAAGGGTGATTTTACTAGAATAGTTATTACACCATGTGATTTAGAATAACACACCATGGTTGGTCTTATACAGTGCCTTATATAAGATTTTTGGATAGAATCCACACTAGGGTGTTTGAAAAACTAGCACTTATGTCTAGTTTTGACAATCTTTAACTTCTTTAACGTCTTAGTAGTTATGGAATGAGTTCCAATATCTTTAATGGAATTAAATGGTGGATATTTGATGGATGATGATCCAAGGGATATATTTTAAGTATAGGATGTTGGAATTTTATTGATTTATGAATTTTAAATTTGAAAATTTGGAGGTTTTATTCAAGGATTTTGAATAGAAGAAAATGTTGACACATAAAAAAAGAGATAAAAGAGAACATATTACGAAAAATAGTGTATCAGGTGTGGATTTCATTGAATATATAGAATTAAGGATTAAATTTTTTTGAGACGAATTCAATTCAATATTAGTCTTTAAAGTAAATATTTTATATGAATTTAATCGAAGATATGGAAGTGAAAAATGAATAATCATAGAGAATACCCATTTCTATTTGGTTTTATAAAATTTATTGGTATCTTTTTGAGTTTTACCTATGTTTCAAAATTATATTTGGTAACCATTTTGGAAATCATTTAAGGGAAGATAGATAGTGGCCGTGTATATTGGATGAGAAGTGAGATTATCCTAAATATTGTAATCATAACTAGTAGAGTGATGAATATTTAGCATATAAAAATATCATTTATACGTGTTCCTTGTATGTATCCCAGTGTAGGTGAACCATATAAATCACTATGGATTTGATTATTTTTTCTTAAACTTTTAGTTTTTTCTTTTGTGTGATCCTCACGAAAAACTCAAGGTGTCTCTACAAACACAAAGATAATTTATGTTTAATATTTAGAAGCTAATAAATTTAAAGTCACCCAAATTAACCCCCTCTTAGGGTTTATAATGATAAATATATTTATAACAAGTGGTATTAGAGCCACTAGTTATTTATTGGATCATCTATTAAAGGAAGTTTTTATTATGGAGAATGTTTTAAATTCAAAGGAAGTATAACTATTTGGTTGCTATAATTTTCATGTATGGAAGAATATAATGATATATCATTTATAATATCTGGGTATTGATGTTTATTAAAAAATATTTTATATAATTCAAGTAAGTTTTTATATTGGAAGCTCAATGATGGAATAAAAAAATAATGTGATGAAAAATGATATAAAATAATTAAATGAAATTTTGGGAGTATTGAATAATTAGTTATACATGAAAATGATGGAATTCAAAACAACCAAATGAATTTGTGAAAATCTTTTCAATATTTATTAAGGTGATAGAAAAGAAAAAGATGAAAAGTTACATGTTCTTTGATATATATTTGATGACTTAAAGATGCGTTTAAGTGAAAATGTTGATAGTTTCTTAAACTATATGATTGAAGTGGCTATATCTATTCATAGACATGGTTACGATATGAAATATGTTGATATAATTAAGAATATCATTTAGATATTAAAAAAATTACAATCTAAACGTTTACACACCTGAATAAGTAAATCATGGATAATTATATCTTAATAATATATAGAACAATGTAGACGTATATGAAATTTGTTTGAAGTTGTAAATTTTAACTATCCAAACTTTCATTAATGAAAATTATTCTTGATCTAATTAAATGTATTATTATGGTTATATAAAATGTTACCTTAATTGGTTTTATCTTTTTGTATTTTAAAATACCATTATGAACTGTGATCATTACTAATATAGCCATTGAACAATGATCACATGAATAGTATAAATATAGGGCTTTAACCAATCCAATTTACTCAGACAAGGGAAGCGATGACCTCATCCACTAGATTTCCCCATATGAATCCCATTTATCAGAGCTCGGAAAGGAGGTGGTATCATTGGGATTCACTCTTGACCAAGCCCAAGTCGATCTTGAACACGTTAAGCTTGAGCGGAACCGACTACAAGAGAAGTGGAAGTTAATAGAGATTACCACCCAAGCGATGTTATCTGAGCCACCCCAAGACTCTGTCACCATCACAGACCTTACCCTTCGGTCTTATGCAGGTGTTATAAGGGGTTATGTAATAATACCCTAGCACTATGACTATGTACATTGTTTTTTTATAAATAATGTGCATTCATTTTGTTATTGTTACTTTGTAAATAGTTTTTAAAGCACAAATAGTATTTTTAGTTAATATTCATCTAAGAAATCTATTTTGATGAATTATTGGATTTTTTAATTAAATAACACTTTAATAAAATATTATTAATAAATTAATTTTTATTAAATATAAATGATCATATAATTTTATGAATTTAATTGTAATTTTTATTAAGGTTTGAAAGCAGTTTTTGTCAAAACCCATGAATTTTCGCTAAATGTCAGTTTTTATTTTAAAAGTAAAAATTCACATATTTATAAAATTATTTAGATAAAATGAATATTATTTTTTCAATCAGGATGTCAAAATTATCCAACCGTGATTTTTTCATAATTTTCTGAGACAGTCAAATTTTTGGGTAAATATTAAATACCGTCTAAATATATAATGTGTTTTATGACATCATAATGACCCAATAGTGATGTAATAAAATAATATAAACATTATGTTCGACCAATATATGTTTTAAAAGTAAAATAATGTGATTTTGGGTTTGTTTTCTTTATTTTACAAAGCTTTAGTGGACCCTAAAATGCTTATAAAACATACAGTCTTTTTAAATTGTCTTCCTTGAGAGTGTGACTCACACCCACATAAGCAACCCTATTATTTTAAGAAGATAGGACATTGCCCTTATAAAATATTTTTTTCCACTCCCCTTTGGAAAAAACCATGGGCAAAAACTAAGGGCTGGTTTGTGGTTTTGATTAGTTTAATGTGAGGTGTCCCAAACCAAAATAATAAAGAATTCCCTCTCCTTTCCTATATAAACCCACCCAAGCTCCCACTTAACCTTCAATAAAAGCCTTTGTAGTTTGACCAAACCCTGAAATCTTCTCACTAGAATCCTCCCAAGTTTCCCCAAGCTCCCAAGAAGCCTCACTCAATCCCCTCCCAAGCCTTTGGGATCACACTTCCAAGTAAAGGAGTTCTTCCTTTCTCATTTTTGTCCAATTTTCTTTAAGTTGTTATGCCCTTTTGTTTTCAATTAAAAATGTTGGGTTATGATTTAAAACCTCCACCATAATGAACTCTTTATTTTTGGATGATGGGATACCTCTTTCTCTATCATTAATTCCTCCCATGTATGCCCGTTACCATGCCAAAATTCTGTGAGGGATTTATCTCTCCTTTTTTAAATCCAAGTAATTATTTTGTATTATGCATCTAAATTCCATTACATTTTTTGGGACATGTATATATATGCCCCCCTTACTGTACATTTCATGTACATATGATGATACACCATTTTCTCTCTCATCAACCATTTTCATGAATCTTTATGTCACGCTGTTATGCTGCCGAAATTGCACCACGTTTTTCCAAGCCAATATCATTGTGTAGTGAATATCATACCCATGTCTCTATCAAGGGTATTCATCTTTATGCACATATACATATTTAATGGTACTTTAATGTATTTATTCCACATTACTTAATCATGGAATAACTTATGATGTTGATTGATTCCATGTTGTATGATCCATGTGGCACACTTATGCATGAAATGAAATGTTTAAGAAGGGCACGCCTTGATAGCGCTCCAATGCATTGGGTAAAGGATAGTATAATGATACATCATGTGCAATGGGTGTTGAATCATTATAATTCAAGTTAAACTAGGTTTTAATCATGCTTAATGTGCAATTAGGGTTTACTTGCTCCATGTGCAATGAGCCTTGGCTCATGCTAATTCCATGTTAAGTGTTGATGCCCCATTTACATGTTATGATTATCACGATTTATCATGACTTTATGTTCATGTTTCTCTTGTGATCCATTGATATGACTATTTTCTAACATGTATTGTATTCCTCATGTTATTCTTTGTTTATTACCTTACTGGGCTTTATATCTCACCCTTTTCTTATGCACGTCCTCAGGTTATCCCATGCAATGCTATGTACAAGGGAATGTAGTGGTCATGTAAAAGATGTTTTCAATAAAGATGTTGTGTGTTTTATGTTCTAAGATATTATTTAATGTTCCTAATCCCCAAATACACTATACCTCTTGATCTTCTATGTTTTATCAAGTGAATAGTTTATGTAATAAATCATGTTTAAGTGTGTATTGGAGAACATGGTTGTCATAGTTGGTATCAGAGGATTGGTTTAGTTATTTTTGGGATTAGGATTAGAAAAAACTAGTGAAGAATTAGAGACAAGAATAAGTATAATAAAAACATCCCTAATTATTGGTGAGTATTTAGTAAGTGGTTTATCAAGAAAATACATCCCTGTCTGGATACGAGCAGGTAGAGGTGGCTCTGGCACAAATGTATCCTAGGGGTAAAACCCGAAAACATCGCTTTGAGCTAGACTCGAATGTGAACTGGTGCACGATAATGGGCCTTGCTTCACTCTTGGCTATGACACTCTCAGGGGATATGCTTTGGTAAATTCACAAGATTAGTATGAACCCTTATTAAGGGAATTAAAAAAATGCCGCTAAGAATATATCTTAGAAAGTAGATCATGAATAACATAGATTGAAGCCTATGGATTCAAAAGTTAAGGAAATAAAACTTATTTATAAGTCATCAGTTTTTTCCTTGGATTAACCTTTATGTGTTACCCCTAACTTTCCTTTTATTCCAGCCAATGACCAGTAATAGGAGGACTCAGGCTAACAACCGATGTGAAGATCAATGTGATGACTGTGCTAATGTGAGGCCAAATCCGATGGGACCGGGAATCACAGACTTTGTCATGCTTCTCTCTTAGTTAACTCAAGCTTTTAATAGAAACATGGGTCAAGAGTAATGTTTAACCCCCCCCCCCCCCCAAGAAAGAACAAGTTGCTATCGAGTGATTCATGATATAAAGGACTCCTACTTTTAATGGATTATCTGATCCCTCAATTGCCGAACAATGGATCAACTCCATTGAAAATATCTTCTCCATCCTACAAAGCTATGAACAAGAGAAGGTTCTTCTGGATGCTTATCATATGGAGGGTGAAGCCGATCAATGGTGTAAATTGATCAAAAATACGAAGCCCGAGGAAGAGATCGAGACATTGGATTGAAAGGATTTCCAAAAGATGTTTTTCGATAAATATTTTCCACGCACCCTCCAACTTAAGATGGACAGGGACTTCCTTGCCCTCAAGAAAAAAGACGAAGAATCTATCAGAGCATACAAGTAAAACTTCAAAAGGCTTGCACGATACTCTTCTAGCTTTATCGTTTCCCCTAAATGCAATTTTGACCACTTATTTTTGGGATGAAACCTAGCCTACGGAAAGCGTTGGTGATCCGTGACTTCGACAGCTATGAGAAAATTGTCCGATGTTCCCTCAAGGTTGAAACAGAGATATGAGAATCTCAAAGTTATCATGGGGATAATAACCGTAAGGTGGACTTCAATACTGGTGGTCTGATTGATAAATCCAATGGTGCTAAGAAAATCCAGTACCCCACTTTCCAAAGGTGCGGAAAGAAGCACCCCAGAAATTGCCTGAAGGGGGCGAGGAAATGATTTAGGTGTGGAAGAGAAGGGCACCTAGCTGTTAACTGTCAACACGAAAAACCTGCAGCTGCAATAGAGGAAAGGAATGATCCATTCGAACCTCAACACATTGTTCATTATTATAACTACAAATAACTAGGGCATCTTTCAAATAAGTACCATAAGAAAAGGATTTTCAGAGTCAACCAACAAACTCCAAGGCATCAAGGGAGAGCTTTTTCCATCACTACTGTCAAAGTGAACCCCCAAAAAAAGTGGTGACAGGTACGCTAGTTATTCATTCAATAATAGCAAACACACTTTTTGATTCAGGCTCTATGCATTCTTTTATATCCCAAAATTTTAGTATACCAATCCTAGCACCACCAAAAATCATGTAAGTAAATATGTAGGTGAGTATGGAAAAAGGGGAAATCATTGCATCCCATGTATATAACTCCTCCGCTGTCATAATCTGTGGATTGAATTTCCCATAAAACCTCATCATACTCCCTCTAGTGGAATTTGATGCAATTCTTGGCATAGATTGTCTTTCCTTATATAAAGCCAACATAAATTGCTGTGAGAGGGAAATCACTCTCCACATGGAGGATAAACCCCCAATTCTATACAAGTGCAAGGGGGAAGATGAATATTCTTTAGCTCCATCATCTCAAGCATGGATATTACTGCCCTATAAGCCCATTTATCTGCCTCAAATGATTGAGTATAAGGAGGCAACCATCCTTGAAGACATGCCTATTGTGAGGGAATTCACTGAAGTGTTTCCTGAGGAATTCTCTAGTCTTCCTCCAAGAAGAGATGTTGAATTCTCAATTGATCTTATACCTGGGGAATTGCCAATATCCAAGAATCCATATAGAATGGATTTTGTGAAGCATTAGGAGCTGAAGAAACAACTATAGGAGAATCTGGATAAAGGGTTTATACTCCCATGTGCTTCACCATAGGGTTCACCAGTCCTCTTCATCAAGAAAAAGGATGGGACAATGCACCTTTGCATCGATTATCATGAGCTTAACAAAATCACGATAAAAAAGTATCATCTCTTATGAATTGAAGACTTGTTCGATCAGTTTCATGGAGCTCAATACTTCTTTAAGGTGGATTTGTGGTTGGGATATTATCAAGTAAGGGCGAAGAGGGAAGATATCCCCAGGACTGATTTTCATACAAGATACAGGCACTATGAATTCATAGTAATGCCTTTTGGACTCACTAATGCTCCAGAAATCATTATGGAATTGATGAATAGAGTCTTTAGGGATTACCTCAAAAAATTTGTGGTAGTCTTTATAAATGATATTCTTATATACTCCAAAACCAAGGAGGATCATAAGGAGCATCTAATAACTGTACTAGAGACCTTGCAGAAGAAGAATCTCTATGCAAAGTACAAAAAGTGTGAGTTCTGGTTGAAGGAGGTCTTATTCTCGGGCCATATCATCAAAAGTAATGGGATATCTATAGATCCCTCTAAAAAAGATGCAATTGAGGGATGGCCGAGGACAACATTGGTAATAGATATCCATATCTTCTTGGGGTTAGATGGATATTATCAACGATTTGTGAGAAATTTCTCACAATTGTCCAACCTTCTTACCAACCTAACTCAGAAGGGAGTAAAGTTTGCTTGGAGTGATGAATTCGAAGAACACTTTAAGGAGTTAAAAAGGAGGCTTATCGCTACGCCCATGATCACTTTAACCACAAGTGGAGAACTTTTTGTGGTATTCAGTGATGCTTAAAAGAAGGGTCTGGGTTGTGTGTTGATGCAAAATGACAAAGTCATTGCCTATGCTTCAAGGCAATTGAAAGTTCATGAGCAGAATTATCCAACACATGATTTGGAGTTGGATACGGTGATCTTCGCTTTAAAAATTTTGTGGCATTATCTCTTTGGTGAGAAGTGTGAAATATATATGGACCACAAAAGCTTCAAGTATATATTCACACAGAAAGAGTTGAACATGCACCAATGAAGATGGTTAGAGCTAATCAAATACTATGACTGATCAATCCATTACCACCCTGGGAAAGTGAACAAGGTAGTGGATGCTCTAAGTAGAAAGGAACCATCAATTCTATCATTGATGAGAATTTATAAGGATCCAATCTTATTATATTTGATGAAGATGGACATGGAAATCAAAAAGAAGGGAACATCATCAATCCTTTCACAAATTATTGCTCAAGCATCTCTTTTGGAAAGGTTAAAGGATTCTCAAAAGGATGATGTGGGAATTCAGAAGAGAGTGGAAGCTATCAGAAAAGGGAAATCCTTGTATTTCAATGTTAATGATGAAGGAATTGTGAGATTTAGGAAAAGATTATGTGTTCCATAAAGTATGGAGCTGAAGAAGGAACTTTTGGATGATGCGCATAGTTCAAATTTCTCCATTCACCCAGGAAACACAAAGATGTATCGAGATCTCAGAGAGAATTATTGGTGGGATAATATGAAGAAGGAGATTGTTGAGTATACATCAAAGTGCTTGGTGTGTCAGCAAGTGAAGGCAGAGAGTTAGAAGTCTAAGGGGATGATGCAACCATTTCCTATACCAGCATGGAAATAGGAGAACATCACCATGGACTTTGTCACCGGACTTCCGAAGACATCCAAAGGAAATAATGAAATATGGGTTATTGTGGATTGTCTTACAAAGTCTGCACACTTCATTGCAATTCGGAAGGATTTTTCATTGGATCAGATATAACAAATATATATTAAGGAAGTGGTAAGGCTACATGGAGTACCACTATCTACTATATCCAATCGAGATCCAAGATTCACCTCTAAGTTTTGGACATGCTCTAGACACTGAGCTGAATTTCAGTACGGCTTATCATCCTCAAACTGATGGCCAATATGAGCGGACTATCCAAACACTTGAGGACATTTTGAGATCATGTTTTTATAGACTTCAAAGGAGGGTGGGACCAACATCTTCCACTAGTTGAATTCTCCTATAATAACAGTTTCCACTAGAGCATCTGAATGGAACCTTATGAAGCCCTGTATGGGAAGAGGTGCAGAACACCATAATTTTGGGATGAAGTCGGTGAGTGTAAGATACTAGGACCATAAATGGTCTATGAAATGGTGGAGAAGGTGAAAACCATTCAGTATCATATCAAGGTATCCCAGAGTTGATAGAAGAGTTATGCAGATAACCGTCGATGAGACCTTGAGTATAAAGTTGGAGACACAATATTTCTATACATATCTCTATGGAAGAAGGTCATGAGGTTTTGAAAGAAATGGAAGTTAAGTCCTAGGTACATCATACCCTTCAAGATTCTTGATTGTATTGAGTCTATGGACTATCGACTAGCACTTCCACCTACCATGGCCAAAGTACATGATGTATTTCATGTATCTTTATTAAGGAAGTACTTACCAGACTCTTCACATGTACTCTCTTCAGAGGTATTACAACTAGTGGATGATATTTCTTACGAGGAGAAACCAATGAAGATCTTAGATCATAGAGAAAAAGTTCTCTGAAATAAGACAATGCCCCTTGACAAGGTGTTATGGAGAAACCACAAGTTTGAAGAAGCGACGTGGGAATAGTAGGAAGTGATGAAGAAAAGTTACCCACATCTGTTTTAGTGTGGGAAAAGGAATTTTCGAGGGCAAAAGGAAGCGATGGCCTCATCCAGTAGACTTTCCCTATACGAAGCCCATTTGTCGGAGCTCGGAAAGAATATGGCATCATTGGGCTTCAATCTTGACCAAGCCCAAGTTGATATTGAACACGTTAAGATTGAGTGGAACCGACTATGGGAGAAGTTGAAGTTAATAGAGATTACCACCTGAGTGATGTTATCCGAGCCACCCTAAGAGTCTGTCACCATCGCACACCTTACCCTTCGGTCTTATGCGGGTTTTATAAGGGTTTATGTAACAAGGCCCTATCACTATGACTATATACATTTTTTTGTATAAATAATGTGCATTCATTTTATTATTGTTACTTTGTAAATAGTTTTTAAAGCACAAATAGTTTTTTTAATTAATATTCAACTAAGAAATCTATTTTGATGAATTAATGGATTTTTGAATTAAACAATATTTTAATAAAATATTATTATTAAATTCATTTTTATTTAATATAAATGATCATAAAATTTTATGAATGCAATTGTAATTTTTATTAAGGTTTGAAATATGTTTTTGTCAAACCCATGAATTTTTAGTAAATGTATTTTTTATTTTAAAAGTAAAAATTCACATATTTATAAAATTATTTAGATAAAATTAATATAATATTTGGAATCAGGATTTCAAAATTATCCAACGGTGAATTTTTCATAATTTTCTGAGACAGTCTAATTTTTGGGTAAAAGTTAAATACCGTTTAAATATATAATGTGTTTTATGACATCATAATGACCCAATAGTGATGTAATAAAATAATATAAACATCATGTTCGTCTAATATATGTTTTAACATTAAAATAATGTGATTTTTGATTTTATTTATTTATTTTACAAATATTTAGTGGACCCTTAAAGGCTTATAAAACATTTTTTCTTTTTATGTTGTTTTCCTTAAGAGTGTGAATCACCTCCACATAAGAAACCCTATTATTTTAAGAAGTTAGGCCATTGAAATTATAAAATATTTTTTTCCACTCCCCTTTGGAAAAAACCATGGGCAAAATCCATGGGCTGGTTTGTGGTTTTGATTAGTTTAATTGAGGCGTCCCAAACCTAAATAATAAATAATTCCCTCTCCTTTCCTATATAAACCCACCTAAGCTCCCACTTCCCCTTTACTCAAAGCCTTTGGTGTTCGACCAACCCCTGTCCTCCTCTCTCTAGAATCCTACCAAGGTTCCCCAATCTCCCAAGAAGCCTCACTCAAGCCCCTCTCAAGCCTTTGAGCTCACACTTCCAAGTAAGGGATTTATTCCTTTCTCATTTTTTTCCAATTTTCTTTAAGTTATTATGCCATTGTTTTCAATTAAAAATGTTGGGGTATTATTTATCACCTCCCAAATACTTCCATCTTTATTTTTGTATGATGGGATACCCCTTTATCTCTCATTAATTCCTCCCATGTACACCCGTTACCATGTTGAAATTCTGTGAGGAATTTCTCTCTCCTATTTTACATCCAAGTAATTATTTTGTGTTATACATCTAAATTACATTACATTTGTTGGGACACGTATCTATATGACCCAATTATTATCAATTTCATGTACATATGATGATACACCCTTTTATATCTCATCAACCATTTTCATGAATCTTTATGTCATGCTATTATGCTGCCGAAATTGCACCGCGTTTTTCCAAGCCAAGATCATTATGTAGTGAATACCATACCCATGTCTCTATCAAGGGTATTCACCTTTATGCACATATACATATTTAATGGTACTTTAATGTATTTATTACACATTAATTAATAGTGGAATAACTTATGATGTTGATTGATTCCATGTTATATGATCCATGTGGCACACTTATGCATGAAATGAAATGTTTAAGAAGGGTGCGCCCTGATAGCGCTCCAATGCATTGGGTAAAGTATAGTATCATGATACGTCATGTGCAATGGGTGTTGACTCTTTATAATTTAATTTCAATGAGATTTTAGTCGTGATACATGTGCAATGAGGGTTTACTCATGCTTCATGTGCAATGAGCCTTGGCTCGTGCTAATTCTATGTTAAGTGTTGTTTCCACAATTCCATTTTATGATTATTAGGATTTATCATGACTTTATGTTCATGTTTATCTTGTGATCCATTGATATGCCTATTTTCTAACATGTATTGTATTCCTCATGTTATTCCATGTTTATTACCTTACTGGGCTTTATATATCACCCTTTTCTTATGCATGTCCTCAGGTTATCCCATACAATGCTAAGTATGAGGGAATGTAGTGGTCATGTAAAGGAATTTTTTAATAAAGATGTTGTGTGTTTTATGTTCTAAGATGTTATGTAATGTTACTAATCCCCAAAGACACTATACCTCTTGATCTTATATGTTGTATCAAGTAAATATTTTATGTAATAAATCATGTTTAATTGTTTATTAAAGAACATGGTTGTCATATAAAGTTCATTAAATAATTCATCTATTTAAATTTAATTCAGAGTATTGAATAAAAAAGAGGTTTAGTAGGATTAAAGCAAAGAATATGTTTGTGATGATTTCATATCTCTTATTTATATCAATTTGAATTGAGGTATGATATGATTTGAGGGTAACATACCTCTAGACAATTTTCATTATTGAAAGGTTTGATATTTCACTATTAGGTTTCCAAATAATTTAATAGAGATAAAGGTGAGTTTAAATTCACAAATAGATAAAGAAATAAGGTTCCCTCTAGAAGGAAATTTAATTTAATAAATAAAAGTGTTAATAAATTTTATAAAAATGTGTTGGATAAAAAATAGGAATATAATGTTGTGGAATATTTATCAAAACTTGTTCAAACATAGTATATTTTAGACACAAAATATGATTCGATGTCTTTAGTGAAGAAATTTAAAGATAAAGTATAATATGATGATCAACCATAGGTTTTTTTTGATCTCAAGGTGGAATTAGAAGTGTCACTTAAGGAGAATGATTTATACATAAATAAGAATAGTAATATTAGAAGATTACTAAAGGAATCATCTGTGTATGTTGATGATCATGGAGAATAAGTTGATTATTTGGAGAATTTTTTTGAAAGAACATGAAAAATATTCAGTGAAACCTGAAGAAGTAGTGAACTATAGGTTGAAGATTAAGTAAAAGAAAAATATCATTGATTATATTAATATTTATATCAAGGATAAATTTAAGAATATTGAAACACTATAAAAGGAAGATAGATCATTGAGAAAACATCTTGAGTATGAAATTAAAATAGAAAACTCAAAGAAAAATATATATATTGATAATTTTATAGATGGAGTATTGATGTAAAGGGATAATAAAGTCACTAAAACTTTTGAGGAAGTTCTGAATCCTCAAAGAACAAATTGGATGGGTAAAAATTGTTTGGGAAATGATATTGGAACATTTAAAGTAGAAATATTATGTGTGAATAGAAAAGGAAAACAAATTAAAGGATATATTTCTCAATAATCAAGAACATACCAATAGTTTAAGATTTATTCAAAATCATGAAATATGTGGAGGTTTTTTTAGTAAAAAATATTTATTTATATGAATTGAAAATTCTACGAAACTGAAAGTTACTAGATAGGAGAAACAATTGGAATCTAGAAAAAGAGAAAAGAACCATATCCAATATATTAGTATATAAATTAATTCTTTAGATATTGTTTCAATTGTTTTTATTTTGGGAATAAAGATGTTAACTACTGGAAGATAAGTAGAAATTATTCTTATAGAATAAAAATAAGAGTGTATTCAAGAAAATCCAATTCAATTCCATTTAGAAACATATTTTACCAATTTTATGAAGAGAAATATGATCTGATTTCTTATTCTAAATAAGGTGATAAGAGACCAATATACATCTTAACTCATTCTGGAATTTCATGGGTTGAGAATAAGTTGAAGATGAAAGAGAGAACTATTCATTCTAAAATAGTTTCAAAGGATCCAAAAAATAGTATAAAGTGTATTCATGATAATGGGAGTTCTTACCATATGACTGGTAACATGAATATATTAAAAAAGTTGAAAGTAATAGATGATCGAACTATTCAGTTTGTAAATGATGGATCTTTAAAAATCAAAGGGTCTGGAAAGAATCGTATTGCTGGAGATGAATTAAATAAAATAGAAGTTTTACTTATTGATGGCCTTCAATATAATTTTCTCAGTGTGATTCAATTATGTGACCCAAAATTTGAAGTCACATTCAAATATAAAGGATGAAATATAAAAGGAAAGTCTAGAAACTATCTTATACATAGATTTAGAGAAAATGGGAAGTTATTTCATGTGGATAACAAGGATAATATTTGTATCTTTACTATAGAAGAGAATAATTCACTGGTTTCACTTGTGTTTGAGAATAATCCATTAAACCCCAAAGTTCAACCAATTTACTCAAACTAAGGAGGGTTGATTACCCCTCTCCCAATGCACTTAATTTTTATATCAGATGACTGGAATGATGTAGGATTAAGGGGGGGGGCATCATCTATGGGGTGTTTAAGCATTCAAATGAGATTAATGCTTTGTAAGATGGTGATTTCTTTGATATTGATTGAAATCACTGAGAATAAATAAAATGAATGCATGTAGTGGTGAATAAATTCATGTGGTTTAAAACTAAACATGATCCAAAAGTAATATCAAGTAACAAATATTAATAATCAATGATGAATATGGTTATACATGTTGAGATGAGGAAATACAAATGGTACATAGCCTAAATTATATTAAAGCACATTTCAAAACCATATGTGAATTTTATAAATGGTATCAAGACAATTTTTGACTTTTAAAATATGGTATCAAGAATTTATCAAGTGATGGAAGTCCTTGAAGAAGAATATAGATAAATTTATTGAGTAATATCTATATCCATGTGGGGATAAACATTATATATTATTATGAACTAACAATGTGGTATTGTTTGTTTTCATTCTAAGATATTAAAATACATTAGGAAGAAAGTATTCCGACCAAAATGCAATATCCATATGCTGAATATTATTATAATATTTTTGTGATGAAAAATAAAGAAATCAAGGTTAACTAGCGATAAAAATTTAAAGGATAATTATCCTCATATCAGAATGGATAATTCTAAAGGTTTTGTGAACATCAGAAGTGGTGGTGGACATGATCCAAAACTTCTTTTATGCCAAATTCAATGAATAATTTTCAAGATAACAATGGATAATCATCATTTCAATGAGTATATCTGATGAAACTTTATAAATAATCTAGTAACCAAGAGGTAGGATATTTCATGTTAAATTTCTAATTAGAAAATTTTTATATTCTTTAGATAATTTCTTCGATGAAGGTGTTGATCATTTGAACCTTTTTCAAGTTGTACCATCATTGTGCCAAGCAGAACCAAAGTAGAATCAATCTAGTAGTGATCCACACATCCTTCAATTATCTTAAAATAACAATGATAGGATAGGGGTGCTATAATAGATGATCCGATCAACTTGCTTTGTTCTCCTTGATCACTGTACAATCCTTTGATCTTGAAGAATAATCTATCTTATTCTCTCATTCTTTAGGGAGAGGGAGGAGGTGTATGAATTTTATTGGTATTGAGAGAAATCCTAGATAAGTTCTTCATTGAGAGAGAATTATCTAGAGAGGATTGATTGTGCACAATGATGTCTATTGTGACTAACTATATAAAATAATGTAACCGAGTAGTTAGAGATCTAGATAATGAATTGGTAATCCCATATAAGACCTTATCCAATTACTTAATCCTTAAAGAACTTCATGTATATTATTTTTATTATTTATTTATTTAACATGTGTAGTTCCTGTGGATAAAGTATATATCATTTCTTAAATAAATTAATTAATTTTTATTTAAGTGATATTTAATTTATCATTTTCACCAGACTATTAACTCGGTTCACCTTTCCTCCAAAACATTTATCAAACCTCTAATAATAAATATTATTCATTTTATAAATAAATAAATATTATATTTTCAGAAATTGAAAATGAATATTTATTTTAATATTCTCATAGATAAATAAATATTTATTTTAATAATAAATTTTATTTATTACCTTAAAAGTAATACAATAGAAAAATAAATATTATATTCAATAGTTTTTTGAATAGATATTTATTTATTATTCAACCCATAAGCACACACCCACACACATGTATTTTATCTTGAATACAACCAGTGAATAAATTTTTGGGATAAAATAAAATATCTTGAATAAATATCATTAATCAATCTTCATAATAATATTGATTTCAATTATTAAATTAAAATAGAATTTATCTAATATTGTTAGATATACTAAGTGTTGACCCTCTCAACCTCTTCCTCAGTGACATTGGGTGGGCTTACCAAAAGTCTAAGATCAACATATTGCAACTTGTCAAGACATCCATAAAGGAAGGAGTTAATATTTCAATGAAAACAACCACATATGAATGATCACTGTGTAATATAGTCACTTTATCCATATATCTCCAATCTATAAGGTTTTATTTTCATTTCATATACCTGTATACTCGATTTATATTTCTTTAACTATATGAAATGAACTCTTCAATACATTATGGACATGGATTTGAGTTCAAAAATTCCATTATAATCAAAGGGCCTAAGATATCATCTTATGGTCTTGGATGGGAAAAATCCTTTATTTGAATTATTTTTTAATTCCATATCACTTGTGACACACAAAATATATTCAACTTATCCATGAACACATGGTATCATGGTTTTATAAAATACATCAAAGTATATGACCCATGATATGTATTAACAATAATATCAATTCTAGGGATCATTACACATGTTCATAGATAGGAATGTCCAATGATACACACACATATGGAATTAATACTGGAATTTATGTCCCCATAATCTCCTATATTAGAGATTAACAAGTGAAAATTTCATGATTTGGAGTGTCATTCGCTTACAAGTACTTAAACTTGACAGTCAACATACTAGGTATCCCATCATTTAATGTTATAATGATCATATGACATAAGTTTAAGAATATATTCATTTAATTTAAAGCCTCTCATCATAGCAGGGAATTTCCATGACCTTTTTAATGTGATTGATACTCTAAGAGATTATCAGATTAATGTTATAAATAAAAAAATCAATATGTGATAAGAAATTTATTAATATCCACATATTTGAATATATAAAATGGTAATATAAAGTATAAATTAGTTGTCTCTATGAAACCAACTCCAATAGTCTCCCACTTGCACCAGATCCACTTGTTAGGGACATTAATTTTTAGTCTTTCACATGATGTTCATGCCTCTGTTGAGATAATACTTTAGTCAATGGGTTCACAAAATTATATTCTATAGAAACCCTATTTACTATGATTTCACCTCCCTTATAAAAATCCCTCAAGGGATGAAACTTCTTAAGTGTATTCTTCATCCTTTAACGTGACCTTATCCCCTTGGAAAGATCCACCATGAAAATATTATCATAGTATAATGTGATGGGATAGTTACTTTTAGGAACCACATCTAGCTCCTAGATGAAGTTGCATATCTATAATGCTTCCTTGGCTATATCATAAGTTGAAATATACTCAGATATTATTATATAATCAGTGAACAAAGGTTAATTTAATCTATTTATTCTCATAGCCACTACATTGAGGTAAAATTTATATCCTAATTGTGATTTTATATTGTCCTGGTCTATTAGAAACCTAGAATCTATATATTCCCTGATAAATAACTCTTTATCAACTCTATTAAATAGGAACATATCCTTAGTGAATCTCACATGCTTGAGGATAGTCTTTGGCTACTATCCATTGACATTATTTTATGTTATATTGAAATCTACCAAACACTTTCAAATCTTTGAAAACATAAATCCTAATACAAAACATGATATACAAGACCAATCCTATCATTAATTCTTATTGAATCATATTCATCCTCTATCTATCCTTCTATGTTTGAGGACATATTTTCTTGGAAATATGTATGACATTAGATATTGAAAATAATCCTATCCTGATTATTTCATACTATATTATTTTGTATATTTTCAATGTATGTATCTTGAATTAGTCCAAGCAGTATCTTGGATATATCTAGATGGATCTTGACTTAATAATATATCCTTCTTTACAAGCATGTGTTCAACCACATCTTAGTGGACTGAAAGACTGGTATATCATTTTCAATCAAGAATATGTCTGTTTCCCATTATTTTCCATGACAAACAAAAATTGATGTTCTGGGAATTGTGGTTATTTTGGGAATCTCTGATGCGACTCTTCTGTGATGCTTTGAGTTGGTGCAGACCTTCTTTCTAAAGGAGAGCGGTCACTAGGACTTTACTAGTGAATCCTTGGGATGCGCGTTGGTTGAGTGGATGAAAGGTTGGGATAATTCACACATTTTGAGTGATAATTACTATATAATTCATGCCTCTCTTATAGAATTAATAAGTATTCATGAATATTTCCCCAATCTCAACATGGGATGGGTTACCCTTGTGATAATTATTGACCATCATCATTTATTGATGTAGACATCTATGCATACTGAATATTTTCTATCAATGGTAACAATTGTATATATTATGGGTTCTCCTAAAATGGTTCCATATTTATATATCATAGAATATCTATATTTAGTTTATTTATTAACTATTTTATTTTAATTTATGTTACTATGGAATAAATCCACACAGTATGGCACTCTGGAGTTTACCTTATAGTTCTAGAATCATTTCTGTGAGAAGGTATATCTATGTAACTTTGGAAAGGAATTAGAAAAATTTAGTTCAGTTCCACTTAATGGGACACATCATATCTTTTAATGTTATGTGAATAGGACTGGTCCATGTAGGTTAATTTCATACGGTAAGGATGACCTAGTGAAAGAAACCCATCGATGGTTAGTGTGAGACTTATGAATCAACAACCCTTTTTGGTTGAACTCATGTGGAATATGGACTAATGAGGATAAGTTTTATTCATGATGGATATATCCCAATGAAGTATGAGGTTGGATTGGATAGAGATAGTATGACCCATTGAGAAGAATTAATCGTTGTTAGAAACATGGACCGATGAAGAAGATATGACAATTCCTAGAGGAAATATAGCCCTTCGGGTGGGACATGGTTTCATCAGGAATATGAACCAAAGAGGATATTTCTTAGGGAAAATGGACCTAGTGAAAGGGATGACTGATCTCATGAGGAATATATCCCAATGAGAAAGGGAATATATCACTTCACAAATAATACATCCTTATAAGGATGAAAATGGATGATTATGTATAGTATGAACCCAAGGAAGGTGTCCTATATATCCTTCTTGACATGAATCAATGACCATGTAGTGAAAGTTAAAAAGTTTATGGTTGTTTCCAAGGACCATATAATTTAGTTTAACATCATTCAATGATGAAATTATCCTAAAGTTTTACATCGTGTGTTGAGAAAACGGGCCAAATAGTTTAGCATATTTCTATGAGGCCATTTTTTCATGGAAAGTGCAACAATTAAAGATTAAACCAGGATTTTATGTATGATACTTACCTATGGAATGTCTATTTCCTACTATTTTATGTTTTGGAAAGGAATGATGATTATACTCATGGAGAATATAACCTTATGAGGAATATGTTCTAGGGATTACACATTGGGGATTCTCAGAAGAACATGGCTCATTGGGAGGACTAGGGTGGTTTCCCTTGAGGATTCCATGGATTGGGGATTCTTACTAGGAGGAGAACTTGATAACTAGTATAACACGAGTGGGGATTCTACATAAGTATGTACTACCCAAATATGGGTGTTCTAAACTCATTAATGATTCAGGGTGATGAAATCATTAATGGGAACCATCATGGTTCTTGTAACTAAAAAATAATCCCAACTAGTCATGTCCCATTGGGTGAGTGAAGACATCCACTAAGTACCCAAACTAAAAAGGTTTACACATAGGTTGGCCAAGTTGTAGTGCATGATCTAGGAATGGATATACTAATGTTCATATGGTGGAGACTCTCATTATTATAGTGATACATGATTTAAAATACCCCAAGGGTCCTATTAGTTAGGGGAGATAAGAGGGAGAGACATTTTATCATGGAAATACATGATTGAAAGGGGTGGATATTGGTGTAAATACTATAATCATGAATTTCTAATATTTTTGGAGGAGGAATTGATAATTGGAGATCCAATTAGGATAATTGGGTGAAAGGATGCTCTATCATTGAGGATAGAGTGTTTGTGGTACCCTAGTATATAAACAAAAGAGAATAGTTCACCCTGGGGAGGGATTAGATATGGATTCTCCTTGGAAAGATCTCAAAAAAGTTGTTTTACCATAATGAGGATAATATAGAAGATTCTCCCATGTTAGGAAGAGAAAAAAGGCTTCACAAAAGCAAGAGAGAGAAAAATGGTTTCGGCCAAGTGAGGGAGAGAAAAGTGGTTCTCCCTAGAATGGGTGAAAAAAGGTTCTACCATAGTGATGCTAAGGCTAAGTGTTTACTTAATGGAACCAGAGTGAAATAATACTCCAAGTGATAGAACTTTAGTGCTGCTTCAACTTAGTAGTAGAGTGTCTCAAATAATTCTTTTATATGGTAGATGCTCAAGTGTTACACCTGCTAATGGTGCTTCACCCTAGTATTGAATAGCTACAGAGGATGTGATTTCTCATGAAGGTTTTTTATGTATTAACCTTTGTTCAACCCAATATCATTTTCTTTTGGTTAATTTAACTTGGTTTTAGGCTTGAATAAGTTACCTAAAGGGACTTGAAGACTTGTATGCAAGACTAGGGTGAGTAGAACTTTGATCCATATCTTCATCTTCCAAAAGGTGTAAAATGTGGACACCAAGGGTCCTATTTATAGGAAAATATGGGACCTTGGTTGATGGGGGTTATATGAATAATTAGTGTGTATAAATGTTACTTGTCTTCAAAGATTGGGTCTGTAAGTTACACATGTAGGTTGTATTGGGTTCATATATTGGGTGAACTCGAGTAGTTTAAGAAATATTATTTGGCCTTTCCATAAAATTTTCCATTCATATTTTCAATGTACTCACTTTTTTCAAAGTATTCTTCCTTCTCTAAAAGGATTGAACTAACAAATCCCCCATATGATTGAATTTTATTCAAAAAAAGGAGGATTTAATCATGAGGTCAAGTGATATTGGTGAGAAAATAATTTTTATAAAGGGGGAATGTGGTGCTTAAGGTTGAGCTTGTGCACAATAGTGTCATGTATTTCTTGTGCGTGCTAGTATCATGTTCTACCTATGTGAGATATCCCATCACATGATGACTATAAATATTGTGTGTGTGTGGGGGGGGGGGGTTAATTGTAACGACCCGAATCCAGAGCCACTCAACTGTTACCCCGTACCTGGTTCTCCACATGACCTAAAGTGAATTTCCTCAAACACCAGATGCTGCTAACTAGCAGTGAGGGCCTTGGTGAGTCATTGGGGAAACTATGTCCTCATTTGGTAAGGTATACAAGGGAAAGGAAATAACAGTCAATAGTGGAAGTAGTAAAAAACATACAATAACTGAAACTAAATAGCGGAAGAAATGAATATATAGTAATGATGATAATGATGAACCAGGTACAAGTATCTAAGGAAAACAGCAAACACAACAACGTGCTGAAATACAACTGAGAAACAAAGTACGAAAAGTAAACAATAACTCCTGTAGCATCGCAAGCCTAAGATCGGTCCTATGCTCTCCAACTCCAACCAGCAATCATGTACCTAAAGTAGAAGGGCCACATTCCCTATCCACACCTGAAACCATAAAACCTGTTTGGGCCGAAACGTAGGACCCAAACAGGGTGTGAGACTAATCCCAGTAGGCAACCACCACAAGATATGTGCCCTACTGTCTGTGCGTAATATAGAAGAAGTAATGAAAGTAAATGTAGTAATGAACTTGGAGTACACAAGTAAAAAACTACTACCAATTATCATTCACATTCATTTAACAATTAATTAATTCATTTAATCAAACAACCAAGTAATCTAGAAAGGCTCTCTATTCCAAGGTAAATAGGTAACACAACAGGCATCAAAACACTATCTAAACAAACAACCAGGCCAATAGATCCAATATTTTGCTTTATCTTGGTGGACTCATCTAAACCAACCAAAAAATCCACATTCACACTAAATCTCTGGGTGGCTCAACTAGTAGACCCCTATAGTCAAGTAAACATACAAAGGCACAGACACTCTGGGAAGCACTCACGTCGATTCCCCTGTGGTCTTGCAACGATATCTACAGACTCTATGAGGAAGATCTTACGTCTAATTCATCATGTAGTCTCGATATGTATGGAAACTAAGTAAAATATTAGTAATAACAAAGTACAATTCTCAAAGGTCTTGCATACGAAACTAATTCCAACAGACCCCCTAGGGAAGCACTTAATCGTCTATTCCCTCTTTGGTCTCCCGCACTAGGTTCTAACAGCCCTGAGCTGTCCAGTCATGTGTAATCGACTGTCATCAGACCAAAGTAAGTTTAGAAACTAATTGGATAAAATCTACAATGCATTAAAAGAATTTAAATAGTAGGAAAAATATGCAATCATTTATAACAAGCAAACTAGCAATTTCAATAGGGTTTTTCCTTGCAGAAAAAATGTGCCAAACAACAATAAACAACCCAATAGGGATAAAACCCATGGGGTGATCCTAAAACATGAAAACATGCATATAATATTATCAATTAACCTTAATCTAACAAGAAATCTAAGGAAAATAAACAATAGGACCAAAATCCCTAACTCGGGATACCCGGAACATGGGAATCCGACACTTTTGAACAAAAAATCAAAGACATTCAACATAAGGCAACCAACCACCTACCTCGATCCTAGGAGATCGATATACTTGAACCTCGGACCGTAAATCAGCCTATAATGGAGTATATCTAAAAAAACATCTAAAAATTTCAACCTACGATAACTCTCATAAGAGAAAGAATTAGGAAACATGTACAAAGAAGAACCAAGAACTCACCGCTGCGATTCTATTGCAACTAACAGTGTTCGATTCGGATAACCAGTGAAGGATCGGCGGCTCGGAGAAGATTTGGCCTCCTCATAAGCTCTGTATGGAATTAGGCGAAGAAGAAGATGGAAATAAGGATTAAACGCGACCTCGGTCCGTTTAACAAAAAAAAGTACACAGCGTGTACTTCTGGAGTACACGACGTGTGCTTGCCTTTTTCGTACTCTGTTTTAGGCGGCCTCCATGTCACCCTTACATAGCCATGTGTGTGTCCATGACATGGCCAGAACAAGGCTTCCAATGGCATTGAAGTACACAGCATGTACTCATAAAGTACACAGCGTGTACTCCGAAAATTTCAAGATTTTCCTCTTTTTCTGAAAAACTACCAGAAAAGGAAAAACATACCTGAAAAGAAGATCCAGGTTCTTTCATAAATTTTCACCTTTTTCTAAGTTAGTTAGTAATAAATTATTTTTATTCTCCCTAGTGCTTCACACTATGCTAAGGTACACACAAATCTATTGGATTTTCCCTTCCCTTTTCACATTAATGATAAGATATTAAGCATGCCAAGACCCTTAACATGGGATAATGTTTTAGGTGAAGGTGTTGGGAGAGAATACAAGTTGATATAGATATAAAATGATACTAGGTGAGGTAATTACATGAATTCATTGGGTAAAGGACATGGGTGAAGGATATGGATGAAAGACCAGGCTGAATGTTTTTTACTTTGTCAAATTTTCACCAAATGGTTCTAGTTTTCACCTTTCACTTCCTCAGTGTCTCAAAATTTCATTCTTGATTCATTTTAAATGAACTAATTTTGTTTATTTTTGGAAAAAAATGTATTTAACCATATCACTGCTTCATATATTGAGGATGATACTCACCTCAAGGAGATGATTGAGATTTTTGGGTCTGGATACCATCATCCATGTGGTAATTTCTTACTGCACCTTGAAAATATCTTGAATAATAATCATCTAGAGTTACCCATGTATGATATTATTCTATTATATTGGAATGAGATTTTGATTAATGTGATCACCCTAAATCCAAGAGACTATATCCCATGATTCTATTTTACAGAGTACACCAATGTCACTTGAGACAATATTTTTACCAAGGGTGGTTATATCAACAAGGGGGTATCTAGCCTAGTATGCTTGGTGCATCACACTATAGAGGATCTAGACATATAGGCTCATATATCAGACCCCGTGATGTATTTATGAACATCTATTTTATGTCGATTAGATATAGATAAACTGGAAGGATCGAATGAGGAATGTGATTTCTATGCATGGGGCAGTGTTAAGACTGAATAAATTTCGTCATAATGGGTTTGTAAGACATAGGCTAAATTTAAGGAATACCTCAAAGAGGTTTCTATTTATGAGTTTTTTTACATATTTAAGAGATATACATGTACAATAACTCTGATTTAGTCCCATAGTTATTGATACTTTGGAGCCCATAGACCAATACCTTCTACATGATGCATGGTGAAGTGGGCATTAGTCTATGGGATATCTACCAAGTCTTAGGGGCACTCATCCTTGGGGATAAGTATGATTAATTAATTACCCCAATGGCGACTTAGTAGGATTCTGAGCAGACAACCCCACTAGACCATGAATTCTTGAAGATTACTATAGAGATCATGGGGATGGACCCCCATCTATGAGTTGACATCAACTTCAAATTATGGATAAAGAAATTCTTGGTACCCCATGGGAAATAACCAAACTATAGCCACCAAATGAGATGTTACTTAATGGAGAAGTAAGGGATCTTGGATAAATAATCAACCATACTGTAGTAGGATACCATGAAGAGTGGGGTTATAATGTTAAGCCTAAAATCACCAATCAGACCTAAATAGTGGGAGTTTTGGTGATGTGGTTGTGCACCTATCTAGTTACAATTCATGGCCACCACAACGATGTTAGGATAGGTTCCTTTTTTATGGAATCCAAGTTGGTATAATGAGAAACTATGGGATTGTTGGAACCTATGATGACAAATATTCATTAACAATTACTACACATTTTTACATGAAAGGACCCTTTTTTCATTTTAGGTGTTGTGGGGATTAGTGTCATTTCATTTTAATATACAAGCAATCTATAGAAAAGTCAACATATCTAAGTGCTAATTCCTCTCCATTATCCAAGATATATCTAGAATTATGACTTTGTCCCTAAATAATGGATAAAAATAAAAGGTTCTAAGTTTATATTCAAAAGTAAACTACTTCCCTTATGGTGACCCCCATACAAGGATGATTGTTTATGATATTCACGATGAGTATGAATCTTTTTCCTATATGATGGTTTTTAGAGACTATTTACAAGAAACATGGGTGGATGGAGAAATAATATCTAAAGATTATGTTCCTTGAATATTTACATGATAGTTTAGGTTCCTGTATTAGCTAAACATGTCATCAAAAATAGATGTATGATAAGAGAAACATCTAATAGTGTCATGATAATTATGGGTGATGATGGCCTAGGAATCCAAATAGGTTGTGATGAAATTTCATCATATGAGGGAATACTTTGGGTTGTAATAGGGTTATTATAATTATTAAATTTCTTCATATTCTTGAGGAATGATGGTGAGTAGTGTTCCTTAGGTTTCCACTATAGAAACTTCAGATATGTGAAGAAAACTACCAAAAGGGATCCCCAAAAGCATGAAAATGATGAATCTATAGAGTCATCGAGCCATCTACAACCTCAATATGCATAGATAACTAGAGTGTAAGAGAAAGAGAGCACTTATGTTAAAATGAGATAGGATAAACTTCACCATTAGTATGAGACCCAAGATCCAGCTACCCAGACTCTAACTGGTGGGAAAAGTAAAGGTTTCAGGTGTAGCAGAAGCGCCAGATGGGGCATGCCCAATTCTTCTTTTTTTTCACAATCAATGATCAATCAAATATTTACATGACAATAAACTCCACGATCAATGGAAACTAATAAAATAATAATTGATGATTGAGAGAACCAGAACTAAATCATAAGATCATCACATATTATTTATAATTAATTTAAGAAATTGATGAATTACCCTATTATTAATTACTGGTTTATTGAAATACCTAACAATATATCTATGTCTTACTATCATTGTGTTTTAGTAATCAAGAGTATATTCCCTCTAGGGGTGATCCACATGTGTTCTATGAACCTTCAATAATCGTTGTAAGAATATACGGGTTCTAGAATAGTAGATCCTAACACTTGAATCATTCTACTTTGATCTCCTAGAGAATCTCATGAAAATGGATTCTTTTGACCACTCTATACTCGAGATTGGTGGTGGAGGAGGACTACTCTCTATTATTGAGATAATTATTGGAGAAGGAGCTCTCTAGGGCTTTAATAGGATTCTCTCTAGATGTTATTATACACAAAAAATGAAATAGAAACCACTATGAAAATAATATAATTGATTTTATATACCACTAGTGTTAGAAAATAAAAATTGATCATGGGCCCTTATTAATTTTCTTAATTCATGTGAAACCCCATGTAATTAATAATAATAATAATAATAATTAACATGATCTAAACTGAAAAATTAAAATAAATATTATTTATTCAAATAATATTTGACATATATTATTTCTCACCAGGCCATTAAACTCAGTCTGTCATTCATCCACAATATTTATCAGACCTTGAATAAAAAATATTTATTTAATAAATAAATATCACTACACTAATTACCAATAAATAAATAAATAATATATTAACTAAATATTATATAAATATTTATTAAATATAATCTTCACAAAATATTCTCTCAAATAACTGGTGAAAAATATATGAGATCAAGAAAACATGAAGGAATACTATTTATTCAATTTCTTAAATAATAAATAATAATCTTATTTAACTCAGGCTCATGATACACTTAGTGTGTAACCCTATAGGCCTCTTTCTTAGTGGAATTAGTTGAATTATACCAAAGTCCAAGGTTATCATCTATAAACAAGAAAAATCACCCATATTGAAAGAAGTTGATGTCATAATGACATAAAATCACATATGAATGATTAATGTGTATATAATCTCTTTATCGCGATAGCTATAATCAAGAAGGTTGCATCCAGATTCCATAAAACTATGTGCTCGATGTCTCTTTCTTTTAATTTCTAGAAATTGAACTTCCCTAGAGAACACCACATCTATAGATTTATTTAGGTTATATCATTTCCATCAAAGGGCATGAGATATCATCTTCTGTTAATTAATATAAGGGAAACATACTTTCTCGCATTATTCATTAATGAAACATTACTCATGATGGATCAAACGTATCCTAATTCACCATGAACATATTTTATCATGGTTTTCACCAATACATCAAATTGTGTGACTCATAACATCCATTAATAATAATTTTAAAGTATAAGGAACAATACACATGTCTTTAGATAAGAATAAGGACACATATAAATGTGGATTTTCTACTGGAGAGTTTCATTATCATAATTTTATAAATTGGAAATTACTAAGGGTGTACACCATGAGAATTTTATTCAAAGTCCCATGAGTCATCCCCACTCTTATACTTTCTAAATAGGGTACATTTCACTTTCCGTGGTTGAGGTGATAATGGATCATATTTTTTCAGACATCGATGCCCTTACCTCATTTTATGAGCCCAAAACCTATGAGAAGGGACCGAAAGGACATAAGTTTCCCTTCCTTATTTGATCTTCCTTACATAAAATTTTCTACTCCTAATATTTTTAAATGCACATAATCATATATGGACAAAACACAATAAATTGAAAACATATCACACTTTCTTGAAGTGGGATGTGAGGATCCTTATGGTGACCCGCCTCACCTTGACGTTTCTTCCTAGAATTATAAGGATGAGATTTATATAGAGGGTGGTTAATATATGACAAGGGAATAAAGTGATATCAAGGTAGCTATAATTATGACTATAATAATGATAGATGATACTAATCACCATCCATGAGGAGATACCTATTATGGGGAATGTTCTTTTGGTTCTTCTAGTTGAGGTGTCACTAACCATGAAGGCCAATAAATTATTCAGAAGGGTTTAATGTTTATATTAAATTATATTAACCTTAGTATTCATTTTCTAACTTGTAATTGTTATATCATTAGCATTACTTTCATCATAAGATAGTATTACATCCTCAAAAGTTCCCACTTTCACAACTCAAAAGTCAGAGCATACATAGGTTGGGTGTATCCTAGTTTTAAGAAACACAAAATAAATTCACATGGACTTTTACCTTAGAGAATTTTTCCAAAAATTTGTCCCAACTTCTAATAGTGACTCTAAATTGGACCAAGGGTCTCTATACTTCTACTTCACTTTTGTTCAATGTGTTTGGATGAATATATGGAAGTTGATTTCAAAGACCCCCGTGTATGATCTATGCAAGAAGATGAACCAACATCACCATCAAATTTCCATCATAGGATGTGGGGGTTCTCATTATCAATCAATTTATTATAAAATAAAGCTGTTCTTTAAAGCATAAGATAAAGAATAAGAGGTCTTTGTGTCCCTTATAGTGGAAGAATAAAATTCTTTCTTCCCTAAACTCTAAGATGTGGTGCTTCAATATAAATACCATTTTTTAGGGGTAGAATCAAAGTAACAATGCTTGGTTGATGAAAAGTAATCCCATATAAGACACCTCCAACATGATTTGTATTCTATAAAATAGGAACTAGAAGAACACTATAGACTCCTAGAGGAATCCCTTACCAAGGGTAGAAGGGAAGTTAATGAGGAATAGACTCTTCACCATTCTAAAGAGTTTGAAACTTATAGGATAACCGTGATTCATAATGAAATTAATAGATCCCAAAATTTTATATAAAAAATTTGAGAGTATGTAGAGGTAATTTTGAGATATCATTTTTAGTAAAGAAAGAACCCAATTCATGGATTTTACTATTCCTCTTTCCATTGAAAATGAATAAAAAATAACACTTATTCTCAATTGTGTATCCCCTGTTCCATTATCATTTCATAATAACCTATCTATCCTTAGAAGTAAAAATCTAGATAACATAAACCATTTGAAAATTTAAATGGAAATGAATAATTTAAATCATGGTTCCTAAACAATTGAGTCAGAATTTTCTTCTTCTAGGGAATAGGTCACAGGTTGTTATAGGCATAAAGGAAATCTCTATACACAATATTTGGTCCATTTGGATATGAATGGTTTCTTCCCAGGTGTAGTTCATGGATGGTTATAGGAAAAAATACCATCACCACACACTAGAGTTGGACCGTTTTAATTTGAATAATATTTCTCAACATGTTGATGTTTATAAAAGGAGAATCTAGAATGATAATCACAATGTTCAATAGGGATCAAGTACCCTAAAGTCACATGGATCCACCAAGACATTACAGTTGAGATAATGGGATTCTTAACTTTTTCCTATAAAAAGGGTCCTAGAAAGCATAGTTTTAATTTTACTAGGATCATATACTATGACCCCATATTATTTGTGTATTTTATTTACTAACTTTAACTTTTACCTTAGATTAATATGGGGATAACTAGAGAGAAATAAATTGGATTTTTATTAGGCTTCTCTTTATAGGTTTTTGACAGAACACGTTTTTTTTTATTTTCAATTTCAAATGATCAAATTTTTCTATATCACATGAGATGTATGATTAGAAAGTGGGGAATCTAATTTCTACCACTCTATTATTTGTAAGATTTAAATATAGAAAGTTCTATGTCTCTCTCCATAGACAATTTTAGGTTATGTATGTCCAAACAATGTAGTTGATGATATGGATTAGACTGGTTCGACCAAAATATTGTTAAATTTTATGGTCACATAGATTTGACCAAAATGAAACAATTTATATAGATAAATTTTTAAGGAAAAATCTGATGTAAATGGATATCCCATCATTGAATATGTATATAACTGCTAGGGGTAGTGCAT
The DNA here is from genome assembly GCA_963277665.1 of Viscum album. Taxonomy (NCBI): domain Eukaryota; kingdom Viridiplantae; phylum Streptophyta; class Magnoliopsida; order Santalales; family Viscaceae; genus Viscum; species Viscum album. The sequence goes on from OY728163.1 coordinate 41,196,958, forward strand.
GTTGTTTAAGTTCATTATGATCAGACTAATGAGAGTTGATGTTTATGGTCACACAACTTCATCCCAATACTGAAAACTTTTAAGGTCATATTGGTTTGACCAAATGAGTGGGGTATTCTACATTTAAAAGGGTGATAAAACCTGATGTGAATAGGAGGTATTGATGATATAGACTTTCCTAGAAAGGGTTAATTCAATTTATGGTCCTAAAAATCAGAGCATTTTGTTATGTGTTTGAAGGTCACATGATAAGGAGTTATTAATGGTTAACATGAAAGATGTTGCATATTTTCTTTGATGTTGAGAATGATGCACAAATGAATATCATTGATAGTATCAAATCCACTTGAATAGTTGGATTATGGATTGTTTAAATCATTATCCATGAAGTTAGAATCAGGAATGATGAAATGGGGCATGCATATTGGGGATAAGAACTTACATTTTTTGAATGATGGATTTCATAGTGATGGTGTTAGGGAATAAATAGATTAGAGGACCTTTGTCTTCAGGTTAAAACATGTCTATGGTTGGCAGGAAAAATTGGGGGTGCCTATGTAGATCCATATTTGAGAATGTATGCATAGCTAAATAAATATGTCCATTAAAGTATGATGAAATTGATACCTATGGGCATGAAAGGCCCATGAGGATTAAAACATTTGGGAAATGATGTGGGTTTATGAAAGAGAGGGTATTCATGGATGGTTATGGTACCCTAAAATTCATCCCACTATGTATTGAACACATTATTGGGGTGATGGGATATGAAATTTTTTTACTCTAATATTTTCTTGGATATTTGGATCCAATAAGCATACTTTGGATTTTTAGGGCCATATAGTGGGTCCTTAAATATTTTTTCCTTTTTTAAATTTTATCTAATTTTTACCTAAGCCTTAAAAGTGGAAAGATTTGTGAATTGATAATTTACCTTTTCTCAGAATACCAATTATGGGTTTCTAGCATGAAAAGTTTTATGTTTGTTTTGTTATAAGTTTAAGGTATTTCATTTTGCACCATTAGAGTCTAGATTTTAAGACCATATATCTTTGACCAAGTTTAATGCAGTTTAAGGTCATGATGCATGGAATAAAATGTGTTTATATAGTACATCTAATAACAAGGGAAAATTTATCCCATCATGAATGAAAGTCGAACGACGCTATATTCTATCTCAGATAGGAATAAAAAATTTATAGTCATTATTCATGGACCAATATATGAAGATGAAGTGTGAAATGATATCCTAATTGGGGTTTAGGGTGAAAGAACACAACAAAATCCTTTGAACATAGAATGATGATGTTGTATACCATGACTTGAGATCTTTGGATGAGGAGCGATGGGATGAGACATATATGAAATGAATGGATAATGAATATATTCAAATGATGGGTTATATTTTGATTCTATCAAGGCATAAAAAATTAAAGGACCTTTTTCATAGTATAAAAACATTCCTCTAGTTAGTAATCCAAATTAAGGGTACATATATATATTTATATTGGGGAATGCAGGCATAGCCAAGTAGAGGTGTCCATTGAAGTTGGATGTACTTGTTACCGATAGCTATGAATGATTTGAGTAAATATATAAGAAAATTGAGATATAGAGTTTGAATTATAGAAAGCGATGTTTATAAAAGGTGATAGAGTAATTCTAAACCTATTCTTTCTATGGTCAGACCATTTTGGACTTTTGTAAATGAGTGAAAATTGGTGATGGTTTATGGATGAGTGACAATATTATAGTTTCATACATTTAATCCTTTGTTTTAATGATTTTAATGTCACCATTTTTTCAATTTATATGGAAATATTTTTAGTTTTTGTGAATCATCTAGAGTTTAATTTCTAAATGTATTAAATCTTTAATTTTAGTGTTTTTTTCACTTTGGAATTTATTAGGGAAGACATGCAATGATTATAGAATTACATTGTTAATGGGGTTTTTAATATGATATTTATTATAAATAAATTTTTGAATGAATGGGAAAATTTTATACTAATTTTACTATTGTTCATGTTTTTTGGCCTGAAAATTAACAAAGGGTTCGAGTGTATGTATTTTATATCGACTATAATCCATTTCTGTCGATCGTAATATTTTTATTTCATCATACGTCTTTAGATCATAATAATATACCATCCATCATATAAATTCATATCATAATACTTTGAGGTATCATAAGCCTTTTTTACATGATCGTAATTCTTCACCATACATCATACGACTTTAAGGACTAACGATATCATCCAAAGGGGTCAAAAATTGGAAAATTAAAGAAAATAAATTGCACTTAGTGAATAATTCTAGGAGATCCTATGGATTCAATAACAACATTCATGAAACCAATTAGATTATACCACATTATTTATTATATTTATAATATTTTGATGAAAACCAATGAAAAAAGTTGTGGATTTTTAAGAGAATCATATTTTGGGGGAGATTTTAAAACCTTGAGTTTGAAGGAAGATCATGATGAAAAATGGGAAGATATTAAATATTTATATGTATAATAATCTCATAGTTTTTTCCACTATGAAAGATAAAGAAGTGATGACTCTTTAAAAACTAATTATAGGCCAAGAGTTCAAGGGGAGGCTATGACCTGGACCGACTCGTGCATAATTTCTGAATATTTTCCCATTTTTGATTTGATTTTTCATGTTTTATTTCATATTTAGAACGGTTTATTCTTCATTTTTCACTTATTCTACCCTTCACATAAAGGGGTAAACTCTCAAGGATAAAATAAGGGAATTCTAAAACATTTATAATTCTTGTGTGTGTGTACTTTAGGGAATAAATTATTATTATTTTCTATTAAACTAATTTATATATTCTAATAAGAAATTCTTATTATCAACTCTGATTGTATTTGGTTTTAAATTTTGTTTAATGATTATTTCTTTATTTGATGATATTTATCTCCCTCCACATAGTTCTAGTATTTATATGATGTACCATGTTATATTTGAGTGGTGAAGTTCTCATTTATTGTTAGCATGTGTGGAAGTGGTAGTGCAAACTCCTAACCATTTAATAAGAACAATCCCAAATTGTGAATTTATTAAGTCAACATGGTGGTTCCGCTGCAAAAATTATACGCATTGAAAGGAGGGTATACCAATTTTATATTTTAGTTAGTGATATTCTCACAATCACTATTTGGTCAATAGATAGTGGAAGCGATTTTGGATTCTCTCTCTTACTATTTAGTAGAATAAGAGTGGGTAAATTTAGAGACTTGGATAATATTTAAATTGTCTAAGAAAACCCAGGCTTGATCACTGTTCCATAATTAGTTATATTTATGTAATTTTTTGATTTCTTTATTTAGTTTTAAAAACAAAAACATTTTTAAAACAAACCCTTTATCTCTATTATCTAACTAGAAATTGAAAATAAATTTTAGAGGAATCCTCTCTAGAGATAACCTTGGGTTACCACTGTTATTACGTTTAACCTAATAAATAATTATTTTTTCCACACCCTATGATAGGCGAAATGTCAAAACTTAGCACTATTATTGGGAAGGTAGTACAAAATAAAACCCTTAGATTTGTAGGATGAGGCATTATTAACCAGATCCTGACTCAATAGATCCTAAAAATGAAATAACCTTACTTACCAGACTTATAAACATTATTTTTTACATGAATTTTTATTAAATAACTCTTACAAACTCAAGTGAATCACAAATTGTTTACTATGAGCTTGCCATTATGGCTAATAATCCCAACCAAACTCCAAAATACTTATATGAAACTCAATTTGTTAATCAATATGAACAAATTTCTATTCAATCACTACAAAATGATTTTGAATTAATGAATTCTATAATTTAGATACTTCCTAAATTCAAAGTCTTGGTAGGTGGAGACCCAATTATACTTATCAATGGGTTTACCCATGCATACTCCACCTTGAATATAATGAGAATATATGAATATGAAGTCAAGTGGAGGGTGTTCCCATTATAACTTGAAGGATTATCCAATGATTGATTATATATCTTAAAAAAAGAGAGATATAAGAATTGTATAACCCACACTGGTGTTTCTATCAGATATTTTTCACAACTACCAGAAGCATAACAATCCAAAATAAGATTTGTACAATCAAACAAGCTTTAGGGGAATCCTTTTATGAGTATTGAGAGAGATTAAAAAATATATATGCCAGCTTCCAATATCAATAAATAGAGGAGAATAACTTCATTTTTTTATTTTACCAATTTCTAATAGAAAATGATAGAAACTAGATAGATTCCTCATCGGGAGGATCCTTGATAGACAAGTCACTTGTAGAATCTAGGGGTCTGATTGAGAATACTAAATAGAAATAACATTAGTTTGGAATAAATGGTACTAGAATAAGAGTTATCCATGAGGTAAGAAATTATGATCCACCAACATTATTAGAATATAGATAGAAATACCTAACTAGTTTGGTGATATAGATGGCTCATAAACAAATCATTAAATAACAGGAACCAACTAAGGTATGTGGTTTATGATCATCACCAAACTATTTCACTAACTGTATACTAAAATATAGAAAAGGAAAGTTGTGTAGTGGCTTTTAAACTGATTAAATTTCAGAAAAAAAATCAATTATTAAGGAGTCCACATGTACCTTATGGAATTAAAAATTAACAAGAGAAAAATAGGTCACCCTACCAAAATCAGCACCAACAACAACCCTCATAATAGTAACATAACCAACAATTCCAACACACAGAGACTTTTTAGAAACTATAAAAACAACCATATAACTAACCAACTTATTAATAACCACCATATTTATATAAATAGATACCTGATGAATAATCCTATGCCAATTCAAAACCTCATGTGCAGAAATAATAAGGTTTATAGGTGAATGATATTAGGAATGAAATAAAAGAGTTGATAGAAATTATGGAAACATTTTCTAGGAATCCAAGAACATTACTAAACCAAATAGTTCATAAACTAAAGAATACTGTCAGTATGATAATCATAAGAATTGGAATGGTCATTAAAACACTAACCACAAAAAAAAACTAAACCAAACCAACCTAACAATGAAGAAACTTAGTTAAGAATTTCTAGGTATATTTTAGAAACTATCCCCAAAATAAAATTAATGAAAAAGAATAAAATAATAGATAAAGGAGGAAGAGACAATAAACACCAATGAAAAAAAATGAGAGGGAAAAGAAATAATAACCCCTTCCTTTCCCATCAATAATGATACAGTCAAATAATATTCAAAAAGAGGAACTTGAAAATGAAATTTTGGAAACGTTCTAAAAAGTAGAGATCAACATACCCCTAATTGAAGCCCTCAAATAGATTCTAAAGAACACTATGTTCCTCAAGAATATTTTCACCAATAATATGGGGATTCAATGGAATGAATGTATAAACTTATAATGAAGTAACTTTTCCTAGATCATACTCTAGTTACCCACCACATGTCAATATCCAGAGACATTTTCTATTCCCTGAACCATTTTATATTTAACATTATTTTATTCTTTATGTGATATATTTTCTTAAATTAATGCATTTACCCAATTAAGTTTTACTTCTTTATATATAGGATATTTGAAACCCACAAGATTTTTGGAACAACTCGAAAAAAAATCAACTATTTTTATAGTGGGAGTTTTGTAAGATTTGTTAGTTAGAGTTAAAGGCATGATATTTCTTGCTAACTTCTCTATGCTCAACATGGAGGAGGATAGATCACTAGGAAAATCACCCATAATTTGTTGGAGACCTTTATTAAAGACAATAATGACAATAATCAGTGTGCATAAAGGAACAGTCACCATGGTGTTTGGAGACAACACCATCCACTTTAATATTTTTCACTCGATGAGGAATACTTTAGATTAATATCAACTTATTACACTATCCCACCATGAAGAGGCCAAAATATATGATTATTAAGGTATGTAACATGAGTTTTGAGCCTTTTAAAAATATTTATTGATTAAAACTTCCATGGAATATAAGGTTATCTAAAATTTTTGAAATTCTGTTTCTATAATGGTGGAAGAGGTAAATTATAAGTTTTCTAATGAATATGATATATTATTTCATGAAGAAAAATATGACACATTTACTTATTTTTATAAATCTCAATATTTATGAATGGGGATCCTAAATTTAATTTCATCTCTTAAATAATGACCAAATTTTTAATTAAAACAACTTCATACTGATTTGAAATATGTTTACCTCATGGAAGGAGAAAAACTACTAGGGATAATAGATAATAATTTTTATATAAACCAAGAACAAACCCTAATTAAAATTTTGAGAATTAATTTCCAATAATTTGGACGGATCCTATGTGATATCCTAGGAATAAATCCAAAAATATTCTCACATAGAATTCTACTTGAAGGGGATTCTAAACCTATTATGAACCCCAAAGGAGGATAAATCCCACATTGATGTAAGTAGTGAAGGAGATAGAGAATTTCTTAGAATAAAGGATCATATATCCATTTTTAGATTAAAAAAATAGGTCAAGCCCATCCTTGTAGTTCCCAAGAAAACTATCCTTACCATTATAATGAATGAAAAGAATGAATTAACACCTATGAGAATTAAAAATACCTTGAAGGGTGTGTATAGGCCTATGGGAAGTTAATTCAAGTCACTAGGGAAGATCATTTTTACATCCCCTTTATTGAATATATGTTAGATATATTATAATGAAGAACTCATTTATTTAATTTTAGAATAGTTATTAGGATATTTTTAGGTACCCATTTCTCTAAAGCACCAAGAGAATACCACCTTTATATGACACTTTGCCACATTTTCTTATATAAGGATTCAATTTGGAATATATAATTCTCCAGGTAAATTTAATAGCGACATGTTAGGTATTTTTTTTATCACATTGAAGATTTCATAGAGGTATTCTTAGACGAGTTACCGGTTTTCAGAAATTCTATTGACCATTATTTTAAAAATATGGAAAACTTTCTAAAAACTTACATTGATAATAATTTTTTTTTGAATTTTGAAAAGATTCATTTCATGGTATATATAAGAATTTTAAATGGGCCATTTATTTCACAAAAATTTATTGAAGTGGAAAAATTAATAATTAAAGTGATAATGTAATCTCTTTAACTAACTTATGTGAAGCATGTTAGATATTTTGTAAGACATGCATGATTCTAAAATAGGTTTATCAAAGATTTTTGTAAGATTTCTCTACCTATATCTAAATTACATTTGAAATATGATAATTTTTATTTTATCTATGAGTGTAGGGAAATATTTGATGATTTGAAGAGGATATAGAAAACCCCACCAGTAATGTCGTCACTAAATTGGGAAAAATCATTTTAGGTACTTTATAATGTTTCTAACCAAGTAGTTGGAGCAGTATTTTCTTATAAAATTAAAGAAAGACCACAAGTCATTTAGTTTTCTTTAATAACCATAGATACTTCCCAGTTTAACTATAAAAGAACAAAAAATTAATTTTTGTTAGTTTTTTTCTTTAGACTGATTCAGATTATATTTGATTGAAGATATTTGTTTTTGTTTTTTATGACTATAAAACCCTTGTATGTTTGATGTAGAAGGAATATTCCAAGAATATAATTGTGAGATATATTATACTAATTTAATAGTTTAAATAATTAATTAAATGCAATAAGGGAGCTTATAATTATGTGGACGATCACTTGAGTAAACTTCAAAACACAACTGAAGTGGAGATTCTATCCTACAAACTAGTACCTGACCTCATTCTTGGGTACCACCTCTACCTATTTGAATGTGGAATTATATTTTATGATTATATAGTCAACTACTTGGTAAATAATCAAGTTCAAACCCAATTTAATCCCCTAAAATTTCAAATACTAAAATCGTAATCCATATTTTACATTTGGGAAGATCCATTTCTATAGAAAATTTTCAATGATCAAGTAATAATAATATGAGTCCCTAAAATTAAAATTGACTATGTTTTTTAGTTTTTTAAAAATCTATATCATGGAGGTCACTTTGGACCTCAAAGTAAAATAAGGAATGTTTTAAAATCTATAATTTATTTTCCAAATTATTTCAAAGATTCACATAAATTTTGGAAAAATATATTAAATTTTAGTTTTCTGGAAAACATTAAAAGATAAAAAAGATTCACCAAACCACTTAGTGTTTTAAAAAAAATTAATATATTTATTTTTAAATTTCCCTTGACATATTTAAATTATTATATCTTTATTGTAGTAGATTATGTTTCAAAATTGGAGGAATAAAAAGATTCCAAAACTGATGATTCTAACATTGTTCATGATTTTTTTAGTGATAATATATTTTTTAGTTTTCGAGTGCCTAAATACACCGTCAATGATATAGGGACTAATTTTTTCAGTAGGATAATTGAGGCATTATTTAGAAAGTATAAAATTAATCATAAAACATAAACACCCTATTATCCATAGAAAAATGTCTAAGTGAAAGTATACAATAGATTGATCAATATAATTTTGGGATTTATTTTTAAAAATAATAGAAATGACTAGATACAAAGGTTTGTAGACACCTTTTGGGATTTTAAGACATTATAGAAAACCTCTATATGAATGATATTATATAGGTTGATTTATGGTAAAATCTGTTAATTTCTCAAGGAATTGGAACACAAATCATACTATGCAATGAGGGAGATGAATTTAGACCTAGACAAAGTTAGAAAAGTGAAAATGATAAAACTATAGGACCTAGAAGAAATTATAAGAGAGATAGTTTTCCAAATTCAAGAATTTATAAAGAAAGAACAAGGATGGTTCATAAAATGTTGATCCAATTGAAAGAATTACATCATGAAAGAATAATATTGTTATCCAACTCAAGATAATGCCAAGAAGAGTTCATTCAAAATGGGAAGGCCCATTTATGGTTACTCTTGTCTATCCTTTTGGTTATATGTAGATTATGGTGGAATTAGATCATAAACCATTAACTTTTAATGGATGCAAGTTTAAGAAATTATATGGGAACTTTCTACAAGATCCAGTAGATAATGACACACTCATCCAACCTGTTTATCACTAAAGAACATTAGGTTGTACCTTTACATAAAACTTAGATGTTTCTTTTATTTTTTTCAAATATTCTTACATATAAAATATGTTTGAATTCATTGTGTATAGTACATCAATTAAATGCAGGGGGGAGAGGGGGCATTGCATTTTAGGACATTTCAAAGTTTGGTTTTTATTTTGAATTTTTTTGTGTATTATTAAAAAAAATTGTGTATTTTTCTTTTATAGTTTTATTATGTTTTTGAAACCCATGGGATTTAATGGAATACCCTTACATACTCTAAATCTAGGCTAATTTTGAGAAACTAATTTGGATCATTCACATATCTTAGATGAATTTTAAATGAACTTGTTTTAAATTCTAAGTGAAGGAATTTGTGAAAAATATATCACACTGAGATTTTGTGAAATATTTTTTTCAAAGAAATTCAATCTTTTAGATATATTATATTACATGAAACACTAATTTTACCTTTCATTATAGGCAATAATGAGTGTAACTTTAGTTACACGCAACCATGAGTTCAAAAGAAACGTGGCACACTAATAAAATATTATTATTTAATATGATAATCATCACCTAAAATTTAGAATGGGGGATATAAATAATATTAAATAGATTATGAAAATATATTATTTACACATGTATATATAATTAATTCTTTGGTGACCAATTAATTATTATTGAAAATAAAAAACTCTTTGATAATGAAGGAAATATTTTTTCTAAAAAACTAATTTTATGCACAAAAACATGTTTTACCTCAATAAATTAAATGAATAAATTTTTGGGAATGTATTTAATGAAATATATATATATATATTATAAATTCAAAAAAAAATTTAATATTCATCTGATGCTTTTTTCTATATGAAAATATGAATAAAACCAATTTTATTCTTAAATATGTATTTTTCTAAAAAGAAGTTTTATTGAATTTCCAAACATACGTTAAAATTAAAATTTTATACTTGTAGAAAATTTATTTGAAAAAGTAAAATTCATTTTTGAATTTATCTGGTGAAAATTATATTTGAGTTAATTTTTGATAATTTTATGAAAAGATAACTTTTTCGATGAATAGTGAAAAATACTAGTTTTTATTAAGAATTTCCATTTCTTTTAAAGAATTTGAAAACATTTAAATTTTTATAATATGATTTTAAAAGTAAAATTACTGTAGTTATATATATTTTAATTCAATTTTGGTCATTGTAATCAATTTAATATTGAATGTTGATATAAAACGTTTTAAACTTTTTGAAACTTTTCTATTTGAAATCCCACTTTGTCATCACATAGACAAGATTAATTTTAAATTAAAATTTTCTAAATCTATGAAATGAATTTAAAGAAATGGATTAAATATTTTTAATTAGAATAATTTATATTATCTAATAATATTAACATAAGTTTTTACCATAGTGAATAAAAAAAATAAAAATTAATTTCCTTGGTTAAGGTAACAATGGTTTTTTTGGGGATTAAACTAAAAAATAATGGTTAAAAATGACCCAAAAAATTTCCAACACTAATTTTACGACCATATATCTTCTATTTTCAATAATAACCCATTTTTGTGCCTGGTTTCATTTGAAAAATGTTATTACACCTTTTTCTTTTTAAAAATTACAAGTGTTCCTATCACCTCACTTATCAAAGATGACCCCTCTCCTCTCCTCTTCCATCTTCTAAAACCTTTGGTTCAAAAAATACCTTACCAAATAGATTTATTTCTTCGCTCCTCTAATCTTTGGTTATAAATAAAACTTAAGAATCCTTTCAAAGATGAGTTTGTAGGTTCCGGGTGCAGCGAAAGCGCATATATGGGTGTACCTAACTTTAATTTCTCCATTAACAACGATCAACCCAAGATCTATCATGATGATAAAACACCAGATCTTAAAAATAGAATGAAGAATGAAAAGGAAAGAGGGAATTCTCAGAACCATAGATTGGATCATCATATGTTGGTTATAATTAATTTAATTAAAAGACAAGAATTACCTTGATGGAATTCTCTCTCTATTGATGTTTCCAGTCACAATCCAATGTGACCCATCATTGCATCATATAATCCAAGTGTACGATTACTCTAGTAGTGATCCACCTATGCTCCACATATCTCTGGATGTCACCAAAGGGATCATTGGGTGCTAGCACATAAGAGCTTTTTCTTGCGATGTCTGCCTTTGATCACCTTGAGAGTCACTTCCAAAGCGCTCTCCTTGATCTACTGGAGAAAGATATCTCTTGTAACCTAAGAGCATTCTTGGAGGAAAATAATTCTCTCTTGGCTTGAGAGATTTCTCCAGATATATTGTTCACAACCACAAATAATGGATAGGCTTAATGAGAAAAATGTAATTGGGATTTATAATACTTAGAATAATAAAATAAAATAATTACCCATACGTATTTATTTATTTCATTTAATTCCTAGTAAGACCCCATGTCTAATAATAACATTTTACTATTATTATCACTTGAAATACACCCAGAAAATTACACATAATATTATTTAATTAAAGAAATAATATTACTTCTTACAAATCCCAAGAAAAACTATATAATGTGTATAATAATATACATGACATGTAATTTTGTTTTTCCATTTTTTTTATTCCCTCCACGACATTTATTAGACCCTGGATAATGATTATTTTTTTCTTAAATAAATATCACTGCATTACTCTCTAATAAATATATTATTTCTCCCAAAATATATTCTCTCGAATAACTAGTGTCGAAATAAATGTGATTAGGCATCCTTGAATAATTATTCAACCACATTCAGGAATAATATTTATTAAACTTGTTAAATGAATATTTAACTGAGATACTTGGACACACTTAGTGTGTGACGCTTTAGGCCTCTTTTTTAGTGGAATTAGGCAGAGCCTACCTAAAGTCCAAGGTTATTATCTCGTAACACGCCAAGGCACCCATTGATAAAGAAGTTAATGTCGCAATGATGTGTCACCTCCTTCAAACACTTACCGTTTAATGTAATCCCTTTGTCTCAATATCTCCAATCAAGTGGGTTGTATGCTAGTGGATCAACCCATGCACTCCATTATTTTTTCTTTGAATTCCTAAAATTGAGTTTTTTATTACTCGCGAAGGCCATGGATTTATTTAGGCTACATCAATTCCATCAAAGGACCTGAGATATCAACTTCCGTTATAGAATAGAAGGGAAAAATCCTTTCTCGCATTATCTATTAATGTAGTATTACTCATGATGCACCCAACATATCCTACCTCGATATGAATAGTGCATCATCATAGTTTTTGTCAATACATATAAGTGGGATATTTGTAATACCCATTAATAATAATCTTAAATTCTAAGGACCAATACACACATACATAGATAGGAACATCTAATGACACTATGGAATGTGTATTTCTTACTGGAGGGTCTCGTTCTCATAATATCCTCCGGGATATTATCAAGGGTGCACACCATGAGAAGGTACCTCAAAGTTTTATGAGTCATCACCTCTAATGGCTTATATTATTTTTGTCCCTAAAATAAAATCATTTGGCCATAGAACATATATTCAAGAATAGTGTTATGGTACTTCCGAGTTCTCATCATAGCAGGGATCCTCTATGACCCTTTAGTGAAAAAACTATCCTTAGGACATTATCACATGCATTGTCACATAGAAGAACAATTAGGATGTGATAAGTTAATTATTAATATTCAAATCCATGAATACAAGTTTATCATAAAGTACAAAGTAGTTGGTTCTAGGCCACCAACTCCAACAGACTCCCACTTGGACTAGAGCCAAGTACTAAAAACCTTTAACCTTATAGATCTCACATGATATTCATGCTTCTACTGAGATAGGACTTTAGTCATGGGGCCTTCCACGTTCTCTTTTTTGGACACTCTACTGATTGCAACTTCACCCATTTGATAGAAATACCTCAAGAGGTGATACTTCCGGAGAATGTTCTTTGTCTATTGATGTTACCTTAGTTCTTTTTCAAGATCCACGACTCCAGTATTATCACAATACAATGTGATAGGATCTTTACTAATAATCACCACATCAAGATCCTGGACAAAGTTCTGAATCCATATGGCTTCCTTGGATACATAAGAAGCCGCTATATATTCGGACTCTACTATAGAATCAGTGACAAATGGATACTTTGAACTCTTCTAGCTCACAACTCCCCCATTGAGATAGAAAACATATCTTGATTGTGACTTCAAATCATTCTGATCTATCTAAAAACAAGTATTAGCATGTCATCTAATGATAAGCTCCTCATCTCCTCCATACACTAAGAATAGATCCTTAGTTCTTCTCAGATACTTAAGGATGGTCTTAACAACAGTCCAATGTTGTTCTCTTGGATCTTCTTGATATCTACCTACCATGCTCAGTTAATAGGAAACATAAAGCCTGGTACATAGCATAACATACATGATGGATCCTATAGATGAAGTGTATTGGATCTTACTCATCCTATCTTTCTTTTATTATTTATGAGGACACATTATCTTATAAAGATATAGGCCATGTTACACTGGAACTGATCACCACTTGGATTGTTCCATAATAAATCTCTTTAGTATATGGTCAATGTATGTACCCTGAATTAGTCTAAAAAACCTCTTGGATCTATCACAAATGATATTGATCCCTAGAATGTAGGCTACTTCACCAATATCCTTCATGGAGAAACAATTGTTCAACTAATCCTTAATTGACTGTAAGAATGGTGCGTCATTTCTAACAAGTAATATGTATTCAACATATACTACTAGGATAACGAACACATTCCCATTAAACCGCTTATAAACACATGGCTCACATTCATTCTTAGTGAAACCAAATTCTTTTATGGATTCATCAAATCGAACGTTCCATGACCTGGATGCTTGATTTAATCTATAAATGGATTTATGCAACATGAAAACTCGTTTGGATTCACTTGGTGTCACAAAAACTTTTGGTTGTGCATTATAGGCATCTTCTGGAAGGTTCCCCTTAAGGAATTAAGTTTTGACATCCATCTTCCAAATCTCATAGTCATGGTAATATGCTATGGAAAGTATGATTATTATGGATTTAAACATGGAAAATGGTGAGAAGTTTTCATCATAGTAAATTCATTGATGTTGTTTGAATCCTTTAGCCACTAGACTTTCTTCATTGGTACTAAGTTGACCTTCCATGTCCAAATTTCTCTTGAATACCCATTTGCATCCAATGGGATTTACATCAATTGGATCATCGACCAGAACCCACACTTAGTTCTAATACATGGAATCCATCTCATAATTCATATCTTCTAACCATCTTGCAGCTTCTGAGCTCTCTACTAATTCCTTTTAGGAGTGAGGTTCATCATTGTCCAATAATAACGATTCACCATCCTAAGTGACTAGGAAAACAAATATCTCTAGTTCCCTTACAACTCTTGAGCTCCTACATAGCACTTTTGTTTCTAGAACCTCTTCTGTAGGGGCCTATGGAACTTGTTCCTATACCAACTTTTGTGTAGCTTGAGCGTCAACTTTTTCGAAGTCAATCTTTCTCCCACTATCCTTTTTGAGTATGTGCTCCCTATCAAGAAATATGGATTGTATGGAAACAGTCACTTTCTTATCTAAAGGGTTATATAGGTAATATCCTTTTGTTTCCTTGGGAAATCCTATAAAGATACACCTCGTGCTCCAGGGTTCTAGTTTGTTGCCTGATAATGCCTTAACAAACACCTCACATCACCATGCATGTGTGTGAGAAAAAATGGGTTTCTTTCCATTCCATAATTCGGAGGGAATTCCATTTTCCACCTTAGTTTGTACTCGGTTTAATGTGTATGATACATTTTGTAATGTATATCCCCAAAAGGATAATGGAAGATCTGAAAGACTCATCATCAAACTCACCATTCCCAACAAGGTGAGGTTACTCATTTCACTAACACCATTCCACTATGGTGTATAAGGAGGAGTGAGTTGAGATAGAATCCCAGAATCCCGTAAAAGGTCAATGAACTATTGTTTCAGATATTCTCCACCTCGATCCAATTGAATATTCTTTATATTATTACTAATATGATTCTCTACTTCATTCTTGAATTCATTAAATTTATCCAAGGACTCTAACTTATACCTAATTAAGTAAATATAGCCATATCTACTCAAATCATTAGAAAAAGTAATGAAGTAAGAATATCCACCTCTATATTCTACTGGAAATGGTCCACACACATTTTTGTGCACCAATCCTAGAAGATCTGTGTCCCTTCCACCATGTCCACTGAAAGGTGGCTTGATCAATTTACATTGTTAACAACTATCAAGTGGTTTTAGCTCAGTAGAGTCTAAATAACCATCTTGGTAGAGCTTTGTCAAGCGATTTTTGTTTACATGACCAAGATGGTGATGCCACAACTGGGTGTTGTAGGAGTCATATGAGTTTGTTTCTTTATAAATTTCCAACACTTGGTTTTCGTAATTTAATACATACAAACCTTTATTTAAATACACCCTACCATAACATATATTGTTATTAAAAAAGACGCAAACCTTATTTCCAAACCTGAAAATAAATCCATCCATATTCAAACATGATACAGAAATTATGTTCTTGGTATCACTATCCACATAATAACATTTATGTAAAACCAAAAGCATCCTAATTGTTAGTGAGAGATGGTAATCTCCAATGGCCAATGCATCCAACCTCACTCCATTGGAAGCTAGAAGATCCACCTCTCCTATTAAAATCTTTCTAAATCTACTTGGTTCATGTATTTGAATATAGATGTGATCCTCAAAAGCTATATCTAATACCCAATGTGTAGAAATGGAAGGATTACACTCGATAACGAACACACCTTTAGCGTCCCCGTGCTTCTGGGTGCAGTTCCTCTTCCAGTGGCCTGGCATTCCACATGCAAAACACACCATATCCCATTCCTTGCCCTACCTCTAGATCTTTCCCTTCATGGAGGGATGGTGCATAGGGGATTCAGACTATCTATAAATCCTTGGCCCATTTTCATTGTCCTTTCTTTTCTTATTCACCATAGGGACTTTGGTTTTGTCACTCCCCATGTTCTTATCTACCCGGAGAATTAAATTCCTAATTTTCGATAGAATCTTCTCATTTTTTCTCATCTTGTAGTTGACAATAAATCTAGAGAAGGTCTTGGGCAATGATGATAGGATGAGATATGTACGCAACACATTCGAGAACTTAATCCTTAAGTTGTCTAGGCATTCAATGTATCCAATAAGCTTGACTACATGAGGCCCAGCTGGTGTAGAATCTCCAAGATTAGTTGTGAACAAAGAATTTGTGATCTCATATCTCTCCAGTCTTGCCTTCTCTTGATAGAGATCCTTTAGGTGAGACATCATGCTATATGCATCCATGTTTTCATGTTTCTTCAAGAGATCATTAGACATGGTCGATATCATGAAACATTGGAAATTTGTGGCATCATCCAAATATTTCATATATAGAGATATTTCCCCATAAATGAACTTGTTTCTATTTGCAACTGGAATAGGCTCCTCTAGAACATACCATTTCCTCTTGTGGCATAGGATGACGCGTAAAAACCTCTGCCACTCCTGGAAATTGGTGCCAGTGATAAGGGTTTACTTCTTGATTATGGTTCAAAATGATATGTTTAAATTATTTTTTATTACCATTTCTAAAAATTAAGATGGGAAAATATTTATTAATTTATCATGATAAAACCGAGACAAATAAATAAATT
The DNA here is from genome assembly GCA_963277665.1 of Viscum album. Classification (NCBI taxonomy): domain Eukaryota; kingdom Viridiplantae; phylum Streptophyta; class Magnoliopsida; order Santalales; family Viscaceae; genus Viscum; species Viscum album. The sequence goes on from OY728163.1 coordinate 41,213,805, forward strand.
AATACTTATTAGTCTCCCACTATTTTATCGAAATCCAATAACTCTCACAATTGACTTAGAAATATTATATTGCCTGAATATTCTAGTGGAAAAGATCTATATTTCCCTTTGAATTACCCCAACTAGGGTTGCTCAAAAAACTTGAAAGGTTTTAGGTAGTCATTCCAAATTACAACTGCATTAACTTGCAGTTCCTTGATCTGCCGAGTGGACTCCCCAATCCTAAAATCCTTTTATTTTGGATTTCATCAACCTTTGCCTCTTGGTCACACCAAGTCCTGCTGTGGTATTCAAACCTTGATGTGAACTAAGTAAATTCATCCCAAAACCTTTAATTATAATTCCCTAATAATTTAAATCACCCCAACAAGGGTTGGTCAAGCACTTTGAACTATGGTTCGATTCTAACCAAGATTATGGAAGGATATACCGACTTAATATTTCTTTGAGAGATTTTATCCTTATACATAAATTTACATTTTATTATCTTTCTTACATGATTTTTAATATTAATTAGGATATAATTAAGTGATTAACCATTTCTAAGAAAATATTTATGCATAAGTCAGTTTTATTTTAGTTCTATCTTGTATGATTTTTTAATTCATTAATTGTGTGATCGCGACAACACACCCACAATAAATAAACCCTAGAACTGACAAAAATAAAATAAATGGAATGATTATGAGATTGTTCTATTGGTTACTTTATCTTGCAGTTGATAAACTAACTCGAGACCTAGGGGATAAAACACCTTGAACTTTTTGGGTTTGTGTTTATAGCTTTCCACCTATACACCTTTGTATCTCCTTAGGTTGGTTTCACCTTGGATCCTAACTTGAACCACCTTCACTAGCTTGGGAGCTCCATCCATTACATATGCTTTTATCTCACATGTAGGTGAGGGGTAAAATGGGATTTTATATAAAAAACATTGGGCATGCATTCCCTACCTATTAATGAGGAGAAGGATCGTAGGCCAACAAATTTTATTTAAATAAATAAATTAAAATAAATAATCCACATAAAAAGGTCTTGGTCTAGCTCATGATCATCCATACATTCAATGATATTTATGCATAAATAAAACTAGAATTCAATTCTTTAATTGTTCTTGTTTAAGATAAATCATGCTCTAATAAATTAATTATCATTAATTAATCAATAATTTTATCTTAAACCCTTTTATGAATTTTCTTGAGATTATCATCCATCATAATTTTAAACAAATAAATTCATTTAAAATTATCTTTGTATGTAACTTGTACTTTGGAGGCAACCCGGTGAATTACCATTCATAACAACCCAATGAGTAGAAATGAACATTATTTAGATTTTAAATCAAACACACACATATATAAAACACATATCGCGTGTTGTGACTCATCTTTACGCCCACACCATGGTACAAGTATCAAGGGTTTGTATAATATAATAATAAATTTTAATAAATATGCATAATTTGGATGAGTTCACGGTGTGTAGTTACAAATACATAGCATGTACTAGAATTAAAATTTCATTTAAAGTACATGATCGAGGTTACGACATTTACATGTACTTCAGAAATCTTTAGAGTACACAACATGTCCAGTCGGCCACACACTTTATAGTATCTGCGTTACATGGTATCCATCTAGGAAAGCTGTGTACGGGGTACACAGTCCAACCCTAAACTGAAGGGACCACATGCCATGTCCAGTGGGCCACATGGTATGTAATTCGAAAACCACGTGCCACATATTATTTGTCAACACAAGGATTCATTAAGACTTAGACAAACTCCAATGACACAACTTGGTTTGGCGGACCAGACCTGATGCATTGAACCTTGACTACACGGAGTGTACTGTTGAATACACACCGTGTGTTCTGGTGTTGTATGGCTAGGAACCTTTGGCACCTTCGGATGAGATCCTCAATTTTATTTTAATAAAAATCAAAAGAAAAGATCATTTATATAAGGTGAACAAGAAATGAAGAGGAGGAACATATCTCGAGATTCAGATTTTCATAACGATTAAATTGAATTGAAACAACTAAATTATTAAATTCATAAATCGTGAATGAAAAACTAAATAATTATAATCAATGATATTACTACTATGATACCACTTGTAGGTTCTAAGCATAGTAGAAGAACGTGGATGGGTGTACCCAACTTTAATTTTTCCATTAACAACGATCAATTCAAGATCTTTCACGATGATAAAACGCCAGATATTTGGAATATAATGAAGAAAGAAAATGAAAGAGGGAAGTCCCAGAACAATAGATAAGATAATCATATGTTGGTTGTAATTAATTTAGTTAAAAGAAAATAATTAACTTGATGGAATTCTCTCTCCGTTGATGTTTCTGGTCAAGATCTAGTGTGATCCTTCATTGTGTCATAGAAACCAAGTGTAGGCTTACTCTAGAGGTGATCCACACATGCTCCACATATCTTTGGAAGTCACCGAAGGGATCTCCGAGTGCTATCACGGAAGAGCCTTCTCTTTTGATTTATGTTTTTGATCACCTTGAGAGCCGCTTCCATAGTGTTCTCCTTGATCTGGTGGAGGAGGATCTCTCTCGTAACTTGAGAGCATTCTTGGAGGAAAGGAATTCTCTCTTGGATTGAGATATTTCTCTATATCTGTTGTGAATAACCAAAAATAATGAATAGGCTTAATGAGAATAATGTAATTGGGATTTATAATACTTAGAATAACAATAAAAATAATTACCCATAGGTATTTATTTATTTCATTTAATTCTTAGTACTACACCATGTCTAATAATAACATTTGACTATTATTATCACTTAACATGCACCAAATGAATTACACCTAATATTATTTAATTAAATAAATAATATTATTTCTCAAAAATCCTCAGAAAAACTACATAGTGTGTATATTAATATACACGATGTGTACTTTTTTTTCATTTTCTTTATTTCCTCCACCATATTTATTAGACCTTGAATAACGACTATTTATTTATTAAATAAATAACATTGCATTACTCACTAATAAATATATTATTTCACCCACAATATATTCTATCAAATAACTGGTGTCAAAATAAATGGGATCAGACATCCTTTAATAAGTATTAAACCATAGTTGGTTAAAATATTTATTCAACTTTTTAAATGAATATTTAACTGAGATTCTTGGACACACTTAGTGTGTGGCCCTCTGGGCCTATTTCTTAGTGGCATTAGGCAGAGCCTGCCTAAATTCCAAGGTTAGTATCTAGAAACAATACAAAGAACCATTAGAGAAGGAAGTTAATATCGAAATAATGTGTCACCTCCTACGAATTCTTACACTATAATGTAATCCCTTTGTCTCGATATCTCTAATCAAGCAGGTTGCATGCTAGTGCCATCAACCCATATTCTTGATTATTCTTTCTTTGAATTCTCTGAATTAAACTTTCCCATTCCTCACGATGTACATGGATTTATTTAGGCAATATAAATTCCATCAAAGGGCCTGAGATATCAACTTCTATTATGGAACAAAAGGGATAAATCCTTTCTCATATTTTCTATTAATGCAGTATTACTCGTGACACACCCAACATATCCTACCTCATTGTGAATATGTGTTGTCATAGTTTTAGTCAACAAATAAAAGTGTGAAAGTTTTAATACCCATTAATAATAATCTTAAAGTCTAAGGACCAATATATACGTCTGCAGATAGGAACATCCAACGACACTATGAAATGTGGATTTCCTACCGGTGGGTCTCGTTCTCATAATATCCTCTTAGATATTACCAAGGGAGCACACCATGAGAAGGTGCCTAAAAGTGTTATGAGTCCTCAACACTAATGTCATGTATTATTTGTGTCCCCCAAATAACATCATCTAACCATAGAACATATATTCAAGAATAGTGTTATGGCACTTTCAGGTTCTCATCATAGTAGGGATCCACTATGACCATTTAGTGAAAAAAATATCCTTAATACATTATCACATGCATAGTAATGAAGAAGAACAATAAAGATGTGATAAGTTAATTATTAATATTCAAATTCATGAATAAAATTTTATCATAAAGTACAAAGTAGTTGGTTCTAGGCCACCAACTCCAATAGAGGTAATGTCCCTAACCGAGCGTTTTATTTTATTTCTTCCACTACCTCCTTAAATTATTATTAAAAATTACGATATAATACCCTCAATATATTAAATACACTGAGTCATTATTATGTTAATATTATAAACTTAATCCTTCTAATATTCTATTAAATGGGTTACTAAATCATCATTTGTGTGTAAGGTAGACTACCGCCTCGTGAACTGATGTTATTCATTTTCCATCACCACCTGTCATGGATGGATATAATGATGGATTTATTATATATATATATATGATATTAATTATATTTTTATTATTTTGGAATCATGATATCACATGTTCCTTCTTAATTTTCATTCTCTGGGAATATGATAACATCGTTTGTGTGTATGATGGACCACCGCCTCGCGAAGCGATGTGATTTTTCCTTCACATACACTTCACTTGAAAGGTAATAATGATAGGTTTAAATAAATATATTTGATATATATATATATAATATAATATAAAAATTATTATGCAATGATAATTTGTTATTTAATTTTCTTTCTTTCAATCCATTTACAAAATGGAAACAATGTTCAGTGTACGTACGACCTACTGTCCCAATGAACGATGTATTTAATTTTCTATATCTAACTTTTATGGATCACTAGAAGTACATTTATAATGAATATATATTATATTTATATCATGGTTAACATTTTTTATATTATGGAATCATGATCAATGTAAGAGGAAAAAAAATACCAAATCAAAACATGTATAAAAAACAAAGCGGTTATTATTCGAAACATGATTTTAACAAGGAACTATTGATAAATAGGTGATAAAAGGTCATAAGTAAATCATATATGGTATGATATATATAAGTATGGTTCTATAATATATTTTTAATAACATATATTTATTATACATTAGTTATTAACATGTATGAAGAAAGTTGATACTTAAAGTAATGGATTTCCATCAAATCTTTTTTTACTTCTGTGATACAAATTCCATATTCACCATATAAGGCCCCAAACTTAAACATTATGTAATCTTGAGTTAAGACAATAATTTTAATTTTAATTACATAATGGATCTTTTTAGGTTTAATGCTTTATATAATTAGGTCATAAATCATACATAACAACTTAAATATTACAAGTAGACACTTCTACTCACTATCCAATTTTTTCATAAAACAGAAACTTTTTTCAAAAAGAAACATGGTTCATTTCATGTTTAAAAAACATGAATTTTCCTTGATCCCATCCTTGAATATATTCATCTTTAAGTCCTGTGAAAAAAATTTCAAAACTTGGTATGAGCATAAAAAGATCAGTAAGGGAGACATAAAGAATGTAAACTGTTAGTCCTGCGAAAACATGTAAACCATGAATACTTTATCATAAAGTAATACTTTTCACCTTTAAGAAGTAGTAAAAATAATTCACTGAATATAAGCTCATTTAATACCTTTTTTAACCAAAATATTACCATAAATACCATATAAAAAAACCTTTAACAAATAAAGGTAACTTGGGACATAAGAATACTTAAATGGAATAACCATACGGTCGACCTTCACACATATCACTAAATGGAATAGCCATACATCTGACTTCCATACCCAATGAATTAGAAGTTATAAAGTAATAAACCATCCTTGTTTTATCACAGAACCACCCATATTTGGTTTATCATGTAATCAACCGTCTTTGGTTTATCACGTAACCACTCGTCAAATGTCTAAGTACCATTATATAATCATAACACATAAAACAAACATAATGGAAAAATAAAATTTCCACATTACAATCACAAGAGATAATTTAAATATATTTACATAATAATTACTTTATAAAAACCATTTTCAATAACAAAATACCTAAAAAGTAATATGGTATTTACTTTTTTGAAAAACATTACGTATTGTATAAGAATCCAAATACCAAATAATGGTCATGGTGGTGAAAAGTTCATTGTCACCATGTACGTTAAAAAAACATTCCTTTTTTTCATTTAGTAAAATGATTCTTAGAAAAATATTACTTTTTAATTAAATTAAAATTCAAAATGGTTTATTATACATCTTATAAAGAAGGTCAAGTATACATTAAAATATGCCTTATTGAAAAGATATTGAGATGAAGTCCTTTACCTTGAGTCTGACTCATTATGTATAATTGTTATGTTACTGAATAATAAACATAGGTTAATTTATAATTTCATGAGAACCTATTTCAAATTTATTATTCCCTTTATTTCAATTATTACTATATTATAAAAATTACATAATTATTTAAGTTCATATCGGACGTTTTGTTGATATTCGGTACATGAGTTGAAAATGAACTTGTTTTGATGTAAATTGTCCATGTATTAAAAATTAAATAATATCTATAATATTATTAATGATTTAAATATCATGTATATACAGTATATACGTATTTATAATATCCATAATATTTGGAGATAAAAAATTAAATGCACCATTCATGGAGATGGCAGGTCGTACGTACGCATGAATGCTACTTTCATTTATTTGTCATATTAAAATAATAATAATCAAATGATATAAATTTATATTATAATACCGGTATTATATTTATGTAATTTATATATCATAGTTTTAATAAAACCATCCTCTTATACTAGAGGTAACGAGTCACATCACTTTTAGGGGGCGATAGTCCCCAATTCCTCAAACAAAATTATCGTATTTACACAACATAGAAAGCATAAAGTTATGTTATAAATAAACATTAAAGAATAATAGAGGTAATATAAATATAATATATATCATATATAAATACATTTACATCATAATTTATACCATGATAGGTTGTAGGAGAAAATTGAACAATCATCAATTCGTGAGGCTGTAGTTTTCCGTACAGAGAAATAGTATATTTTATATCCATTAGATGGAGGTATGTGAAAGTGTAGGTATAACTTTAGCATAAAAATATCCTAGTATATTTAGTATACTTGTTTTTTTATAAAATAATGGAATAAATATAGTTTAGGGGGTTGTAGAAGGAAAATAAATGAAAGGAGCTTGAGAGAAGACATTACCTCTAAATCAGAAAACTCCTTTTGATTTGAGCCAAAAGGCTTACTTGAGTTGCCTTATGCCCAAGGTAAGGATTCTAGGAGGAATTCAGGGATTATGAGAGCTTATTTTAGTATAATTTGGGTGATACAAGGGCCTTTAGAGATTTGAGTAAGTGGGTAGAGGTGGTGACCTTTTATAAGAGGGAGAGGGTCACTTTAGGAAAGTATTGAAATATTATTTTATTCTAAATTGATTTTAGAATTATAATTGATCTAGAGTAATATATTTAGTGTATAAGATTATTATAGGTCTAAATAATCTCAACCAAGAGGTTTTAGACAAGTTTATGTCAAAAATTTATCCTTATCATTTGGCTTTAACACTTAGTTAAATAAATTAACTCTTACCATTTCTACTTGTATTTTTAAAATATATAGTGAATATGGTTACTAAAAAATTCCAAGAGAACCCAAACTGGATCATTGATGATATTTTTAATTTTATATAACTTATTTGGCCAAATATTATATTTTTATGACTATTATATCACTTAAAAAAATAGTATTTTTCTAAAAAATTCATTTATGTCAATTTTGACACTATTTAGTAATTTATTTTTTTAAAGTCATAAAAACTTGATTAATTAGAAAAAAATAAATTAAATAAAATATAAAATGTCAAAATAATCAATAAAATTTGTTTATGGAATAAAAATATTCAAATTACATTTATTTTAATATTTATAAAATCATTTGTTTGAATCTTTCATTAATAAGGTAATCGGTGCATCATCATTGTGTCATAAATAAATTTACTTATTTAATGTCTAAAAATTATAAATAAAATACTATGATGTAGGAAATATTTTTATCTTTATAATTACTATTTATAGTCAAAGATATCAACAATACAACTCCACATTAAATTTTTCTAGTAAGAAAATACATGTTTATGTTATATTTCTCTTTACTTTAAATTAATTATTATAACATGTCATTATCACACCCAAGTGGCTCCATGGGGTCCTAAAATAAACCCAAGGATGATACTAGTCAGTAATATCTCATAAAATAGGATTAGAACACATTTTAGTGAAGTTTTATATTATTATAATATTATTTTTTACCCTTATTTACCTGATTTACACTTTAACAAAGGTAAATAAAAATAATTACTGAAGTTACTATTCATAATGTAAAAAAATAAAAGGTATCTATTCACACAATTTGGGATTTATGATTCCAAATATGGAATCAATTTTTCCAAATTGAAATCACATAATTATATGAAATTTATTTAAAATTAATTCCCTTTGTCAAAATGAGAAAGCGGGTTTCTAAGAAGTAAAAACTATCAAAATATTGACATGTGTTTATGTACAATTTCAAAGTGAAATTACTTCCAATGACCAAAATTGGATTAAATAATAATAAAAAATCCAATTACTCTTTAAAACCAATTAAAATAATAATGTAACTATATAAATAAATTATATGAAAAGACCGTTTTAAATTAAAATGTAGTTTTTTTCACTATTCTTTAAAATATGGATTTTATCAGAAAAATACTAAAATTTATACCAAAGTAAATTTTGATGTCTCATTTCTAAATAAGAAGTTTATTTTTTTTAAATAGAACATATAAAATTGAAAAAAACTATATTTAAAAAGGGTTCACTATCAAAAGATGGTAAAATGACTATTTAAAAATATTAGAGTATTTTATGCTTAAAATGGAATTATTCTCATTTTAAGCCGCTACAATTTAGTGTATAAATGTAAAAAAAACATTTAACAAACTTGTGTAATCATATTGTAGTTATTTTTGGTCATTCCTTCCCATACAACAGCTTGGAATTAACTACCATTTAAAATAATAAGAATATTATTGTAATATTTTTCGGTACAACTCAACGTTGTGTGCAACGTAAGATTTCGAAAAAACCTGTTGTTGCATGTTAAGTACGCTATCATAAAAATCATCCCCATTAACATACAATTAATATCTTATTCATAAATATTAATATATATGAAAATTTATTATTCTATAAATACCTGGGATGTTACATCCTTCCTCATTTTAGAAATTTTGTCCTCATAATTTTAAAATTTGGCTCGGTAACTTCATTGAAAATCACACATTGGAAAAACAGTCAGTAAAACTACCACTTTAAAATAATTAAAGAGAAGTAAAAAGGTCATTAGAGATAACACATACTAGGATTCCATGTAGGAAACATGAATATGGAAGAAAAACTAACTATCTTGTTCTGATCGAGAGTTATAGAAAACATGATCAGGAGAAAGTTAACAATCATAAAAACACAAACTTGTGATGGGTAAAACATTATTTGATTTCATATTAGGAAAATTAAATAGAAATAGTTTTTATTTTATGGTACTTTTCATAAAGTTGAGGAATTATATTGACCAAGAACATAAGGAAACATACTTACTTGTAAAGTATAATTTCATCCTTTAATAAATTTATACCACAAACTCATCTTTTCTCTAAACAAAGAGTATTCAAGATGACTTAGTCACACCTAAAGCACTAGAATCAAATTTTAGAGAATCAAATTATCCAAAAAATATTAACTATATATTCATCTTATCTTGAAACATTAAACAGTACAAAAATGTTTTGGATAAGATAAGATAATTACCTAAAAAGAATAATCATTTATAAGAAAAAAACTAGTTTTAATCTCCAAAATTCAATAGTGATACCCAAAGTCCAACAAAGACCATTCAAAAAATAATTGTCCATATAATTCCTCAAAAATAAAATTCCATAGTATTATATTTAACTCTATCATAAAGGGCTCCCAAAATAGTGAATATATTCCAAAATAACATTTATCACTCAATCCCCAAATCATATTTCATTACCATGGATATCCATTTGATAAAATGTAAGTTCCCAAAATCACCTTATTATTACTCTATCAACTCATTTAACTAAAAGGAAAATCCATACTAACTAGGGAATTCGCATAGGCTATTTGTAGGTGATTGTTTCTAACACTTCTGCCAAGGGGCGCATCCGTCGCTTTCAGAGGATGCACTAATTGTTGCCCCGCATTCCCACTTTCCAAAGGTGGGTAGAATCCATCACTTATTTAGGGACATTTTCTCCTTGATCAAAATGGGATGATGGGATTTCGGCTCCTCCTTCCATGGATTTATCCTCAAAGCTCATTACCTAGTCCGGGTCTCCCTTAAAGATTAATTCGTTATTCATGAATCTCATTCCTGGTGCCATATCTTTATGGATGCCAGTTAATTACACTACTTCTTTCAGGACATTCCAATGGGTCATGACATAATAGCAACCTTCGGTTAGAGTAGATGAAAACATCAGTCATGCTGGGGAATATCTGGATGCGTAGACATTGGGGAACCTGTATTCTTCCTCATAAGAGGGAATATCAAGGGTGCATAACCCAAGGCATCCCAAGTCGGTCGTGGGGTATCATATGCCAGAGGCATGTATTTGAGGTTTTCATCAACTTCCCATGTTTAACATGGGGTATGTCATGAGTTTAACGTCTTGTGAAGATGATTACGCCAAAAGCGTTTCTTCTAAGGTTTTCCTCAGGCATCTCCTGTTTAATACGAGGTAGGCCGTGAGTTTAATGTCTTGCAGAGACAAAATGAGAGTGATAATAACATCCCATAGAGACAGATCAGATTAGTACATCCCTAAGAGGGAACACATAAAATGTTTACCAGATGGATGAATCAGAATGCCCAATAAGGATGGCTCCTAGGTGGTGTGTCCCATAGAGGGAAGATATCACACCATGAAGGATGATCTAGACACCACTGAGGGAGGATCAATAAGACTGCACCCCAGAATGGGGAACACTAGATGAATAGGTCATAATTCCCAATGAGAACAGATATTGGGTGGTGTGTCCCATAAAAAGGAATATGACACACCATGAAGGCTGGTATGGACACCACTGAGGGCGGATCAGGGAGAGTGCACCCTAGAATGGGGGACACCAAGGTTTACCATTGGATGGTATTGTACCTCATGGGGGTTTCCTACGTACCCTGTGTAGATGATAGAGATCAAAACCCATGTAGTTCTAATGGGCGATGAATCAGGGTGTAAAAAATGACAACAACCCGAATACATGATGGGGATTACGCATTGATAGAGACCCATCACAAGAGGGACACTCTTGGTTGAATGATTATGGATTGTGTGGGGATTATGCATGGTTAGTTTCCCAAAGGAATGGCATGATACCACTGGGATGCGGCAGCCCAGGTAATAATCAGGATGGATGATGGAGAGTTGAATGAAGTGGAGGGATAATGAGATGGGACTGTCATGAAGGGGACGATAATGTTGGGATTGAACTTCAGAGAGGATTCCTACGTATCCGAATGGTAGGGAATCAAAGTCCACATAGTTCGGTATGTGGGTATAGGATTAGGGTGTACACATAAGAAAATGATCTGATGATGTACTAAGGCTTACACATGGTTAGCAGCCTGGGGTTGGTCTAACGCTCGAGGGGTGGACCAAAGATATGGGTCCCAATTGGGGGGACACCAGATTTAACCAGTGTTTGGGGTTGAACCATAGGGAGGCATCCTACGTACCATGTCTAGAAGACATGGATCAAATCCATGTAGTTCATCCTACAATGCATTACCATCATGTGGGGATGATAATGGATTACCGCTAGATGGGATACAAAGGCTTACCGCAGATTGGGGGACACAACAACTTACTGTTGATTGGGGGACATTTTAGTGCCATGCGGGACAAAAATGGGTGTACAATTTAACATTGTATAGGACGAGGGTGAACTAATGTGAAGTGGTCAAGAATAAAGGGTATTGGGCTTGAACCTCAGGGAGGCATCTTATGTACCTTTCCTTGGAAAGGATCAAATCCCATGTAGTTTGGAATGGGTTGGTGAACCGATGTGAAGGGGTCAAGACCAATAGTTTTTGGGCTTGAACATTAGGGAGGATTCCTATGTACCTTGCCTTGGCAAGAACAAAAGTCCATGTAGTTTGGAAGAGTTTGGTGTACCGACGCGAAGGGGGTCCAGACCAATGGTTGTTGGGATTGAACCTTAGGGAGGCTTCCTACGTACCTTGCCTTGGAAATAATCAAAGTTATCATAGTTCAGGATGGTTTAGTGTACTGACGTGAAGGGGGTAAGGACCAATGGTTGTTGGGCTTGAACCTCATGGAGGCTTCCTACGTACCTTTCCTTGGAAGGGATCAATGTCCTCATAGTACGGTAGATTTTGGTGTACCGACTTGAAGGGGGTCAGGACCAATGGTTGTTGGGCTTGAACCTCAGGGAGGCTTCCTACGTACCATGTCTAGGATACAAGGATCAAAGTCCACATAGTTTGGTATTTGGGGCTTGGGACTTCCACGCCAAGGCGGCCCGAGAAGGATGTCATGGTCAATGCTTACTCTAAGCCCATGTGAGTCATTCTTGGTGTGAGAAACAAGAGGTAGCAAAGACCTGACGATCGTAGTACAAAGGTGTAGCCATGAAGGGTGGTGAATGGGGGTTATGCATGGAAGTTTCCCAGTGCCACTAAGGGGTGGAAAAGTTGAATGGGGCTTACACATGGAAGCTACCCGAGTGCCGCTATGGAGCGACAATGGTGAATGGGGATTATGCATGGAAGTTGCCCGGGTGCCGCTATAGAGTGGAAATGGTGAATGGAGATTACACAAGGAAGCTGCCTGGGTGCCGCTAAGGAGCGACATTGATGGATGGGGATTAAGTATAGAAGCTGATTGTAATTTCATCCTCAGGTTTGTCCATGAGGGCATCCCAAATCACTAGTGGGTTGAGGCATATAATTGCGGTCAACACCTATGCGCAAGTGCACAAGTGGGATAATGCCAATGGCGTTGGAATGGGTTCGAACAAAGGGAGATGAAAAGTGTGAATCACATTCCTGAAATTCGGAATATGGTGAGGGTGGTGTGATAATGGAGGATAACTGTTGACCGTGTTCGAAACACAACATCCATAACGTTTTATAAAAAATGGGGATAAACAAATGAGGGTTGACTATTGACCATGTTTGAAACACAAGACCTGACTCAAAGTGTCATCCAAAGTCTTCTAGGGTATTGGCCCAGAATGGTAGGTGGGACGATACGGCATGAGACTAGGCTATTAGGGGGTCCCTTCAGACATGAAAGAGTATCAAGATCCAAATAAAGTACCTGCAAAGCATAAGGTGGAGTGATGGAATGTTTGAATGGATTCCAATGCTCTTGAAGTTATGCCACTATAATCATGTCATAAGTTATCTTATGATTATAACATAATCCATCACTTATTTGGAACAAGAGACATCCTATTATTGAATGATAGGGTATAATAAAGTTCAAATTCATGTAGTGAGGACTCTTGGAATCTTATGCTTAGAACATAAGGAATCTCTTTTTTAGAGCAAGAGGCATCCTATGTTTGGAACATAGGGCATTATACAGTTTATAGTCTTGTAGAGAGGGTTGTGGGAATATTATTCTTGGATCATAAGGCATCTCTTTTTTAGATCAAGAGGAATACTATGTTTGGAATATAGGGTGTACTACAGTTTATAGTCATATAGATATATCTATTAGGAATAAGGAACCTAGAAATGGCTAGTGTTGGGACTTATGAAAGAGCGGCCCTTTTTGGTTCAACCTAGAATAGAATCCATATGATAGGGTTTGGATGAGTTACTTGAGTAATGGTTTGACTCAAGGTACTCAGGGAATCAAGGATGAAAATCTCAACTCATGGCACATGAAAGGGACCAAGAGTAATATGTTGACTCAAGGTATTTCATGGTTTTTTGAGGAGTATTTGGAATCATGGTATTCCATAGGTGGAAGGTTGCTACGCATAAGGGCATAATGGAAAATGTCGTTGTCCTGGATCGAAAATTTCACGGTGCAACTCTACATTTTTCATGGGGTCAGTGACGAAAGTGAAGGCACTAACCCAGAGGGCCAGGACCACAACACAAAACTGATCTTGAGTAGGTGTGGGGGCACAACCCCTGTGGTATAGACCGATGGGCACAAAGGAAGGAGATTTTTGAAGGAAAGGTGCTCACAGATCATGGACTCACGGAGCAAAGGGGCTTGCGGAGTATAGGGGCTCACGGAACAAAGGGGATCACGGAGCAGAGGAGATCACAGAGCAGAGGGGCTCATGGAGGAGATGGGATCGCGGAGCACAGGGGCTCATGGAGAGAAATGGATTGAGAATCCTTGAGAAACCCAAAGGTGCTCCCTCCTTCGCAAAGGCTAGATCCCTTTGCGAAGGGCATCACTTTGCGGTGCTTGGGAGATATGCGAAATGGGAGATCGGTCTCACAAGGGGTGGTGTGACCATGATTATGTAGGGGGTGATTTGGGTATTTATAGGTTATTGATGTCAGAGGATCACACCACAGAGCACACATGTGCACTGCGAAGAGAAAATGACCCCACAAAGGATGCCGCACTCCGCAACCGGAGGGAGTTCCCTCAAGTTTCTCGTAATCGCGGAGTCGACCATCATCGGCCTTTGCAGCACTCGAGGAGGCTCCAGTAAAGTTCCATCAAGTTCGTTTTAATCTTGAAGGCTACCATCACAAGCTTCGTGACACTCATAGAGGCTCTGGTCAAGTTCACACTGCTCTCCGATCCTGGAGGGAGCTTCGGAAATTGGCTCCGCGAACCCGTTTTCCAACCCAACATCAAATGTTCATAACTCCTAAATCTTAACTCTTTTTGGGATCTACGACCTATCAAATCAAAGATTAAGAAATGAGATATGATATTGGATCATGTATATAAGCATTTGGAATATTTTTTGGACGCGTTTTCTGGTGTCAACAGTAATAAAGCCATGCCACACTTTAGTTGTGGGTTCGATCTCCACAGCCTTGTCCGACGCAGCGGGTTGTCACTCTTCCTATGAGTAGTCCTATTTATAAATATATATAATTCATATATCAGTCCAAAAATGAGATAAAATCTTAAATAATAACCATAATATTTTTTTAATCTCATTGTTTATCTCATTTCCTTCATTTTGTATCCCCAAAAGTAATATCTCATAATTATATCAAAATCAAAGATCATATAAAGGTTATCCATTAATTTATAATTGTGTTCACAGAAGAAAAGATAATTCTTCATAGAATAAAATTTTTATATAAAAAACTACATGGTTACAGATAATAGAAAAAGTATCCCAAAGTAATCCCATAATCAAAAAAGAATTAACACTTTTAAACATTTCATCATCCAACAATCTAACATAACTCTTGAATCCCTTATATGTAGACTTTTTAATCATTCAGAATTCTTCATGATAACCTATCTAGAATTTTACATCTTATTAATTAATACTTATTTCCTAAAAATAAAAAAAATAAATCATGTTCTATGATTCAATAATTTCAAAACAAGAGACAATAAATCATACATACCTTTTATATGTTTTTTTTCAGTTTCCACATATTCAATTGGAATAGAATTAGGTATTTATAATCATATATTTTTAGGGTCCTATTAATTCCATTCTCGAACCTTCTTCATCAGACATCTATTTTCATAATGACCATACTCCCTATATTAAAAACATTTAATTGATAACTCAGAAAGAACTTCTTTCCCTTTCCTAGAGTCTATAGAACTCTTCCTTTTTCCTTAGAATGATATTTCTTTATGACCATCATTTCCATATCTATAACATCTTCTCATACCTTTAAAACATTTCACTATGTGTTTCTTTCCACATCCTTGACACATATATTGTTGAATATACTTACCTTTAAGATTATTACTTGAACATACACAGGGATTCATTTCTCGCATATATGATGCCTTAGAAAAATCACCAAGGTTCAAGCAGTTAATCATTACTCTAGATAGTTGGTTTAGAATAACCAAAAGAGTTCTTATTACATCTCCCATTTCATTCGATTGCTTATTTAGAAAACCATCATAGTTTCCTTCACATCCATTGTTACTTTGGTGTCGGATAGATCAAACCATTTACTAAATCCAAAAATTTTAGTGTGAGTATATTAGTAAAATCGTAATATAATATCATATGATAAAGATAAGCACTAAAATATACTCATCCATGTTATCTGAAACTCATTAAATTTTTCTAAAATAACTATGAATCTTTCTAATATTCTAAGCATTATGGTTATATACATATTTTCACTTATACTTAAATAATACCCTAGCCTTGAATCTTATCTAAACCAACCTCTGATATCAACTATAAGGCTCATACTTAAACATTACGCAATCTTGAGTTAAGTCAATAATTTGAATTTTAATCACATCGATGATCTTTTCAGGTTTATATATTTAGAGGATTAGGTCATAACTCATACATAAAAACTTAAATATTACAAGTAGACACTTCTACTCACTATCCAATTTTTTCATAAAATAATTTTTTTTGTAAAAGAAACATGGTTCGTTTCTTGTTTAAAAAATAGGAATTTTACTTGATCCCATAATCAACTCTATTCTTCTTTAAGTATTGTGGAAAACATTTCTAAACTTAGGATGAGAATTAAAATCTTAGTAAGGGATGCATAAAGAATGAAAACTATTAGTCTTTCAAAAACATGTAAACCATGAATATTTTATCATAAAGTAATACTTTTCACCTTTAAAAAGTAACAAAAACACTTCACTAAATATAATCTCATTGATTACGTTTTTTATAACCAAAATATTGTCATAAATTCCATAGAAAGAAGAATATAACATATAAAGGTATATTAGGACATAAACATAGTTAAATATAGTAACCATACGGTTGACTTATACACATATAACAAAATAGAATAGCCATATGGATGACTTCCATACCCAATTCATTGGAGGTCATAATGTAACCACCCTTCCTTGGTTTATCACAGAACCACTCATCTTTGGTTTATCATGTAACCACCCATATTTGGATTATCACATAACTACCCATAAAATGTCAAAGTACCATTATATAATCCTAACACATAAAACAAACATAAATAAAAAATAACATTTCCACATTGCAATCAGAAGAGATTATTTCAACATATTGACATAATAAATACTTTATAAAAACCATTTTCAATACCAAAATACCTAAAAAATGAATACGGTATTTACTTTTAAAAAAACATTATGGCTTGTAGAGGAATCCAAATACCAAATAACGGTCACGGTGGAAGAAAGTTCATTGTCACTGTATACATTAAAAAAACAATCTGTTTTTTCGTTTAATAAAATGTTTCATAGAAAAAGATTCCTTTTTAATGAAATTAAAAGTCATAGAGATTTATTATACACCATATTTAGAGATAATAAATTAAATGCACCGTTCACGGAGACGGTAGGCTGTACATACTCATGAACAATACTTTCATTTATTTTTAATATTAAAAGAATAATAATAAAATGATATAAATTTATATTATAATACTGGTATTATATTTATGTCATGTATGTCTCATAGGTTTAATAAAACCATCCTTTATACGTTCCATATATAGTGGGAACGAGTCACATCTCTTTGAGGGGGCGGTAGTCAACACTTCCTTAAATGAAATTATCGTATTTACGCAACATGGAAGGCATAAAGGTATATACTAAAAAAAAATTACAGAATCATAGAGACAATATATATATAATATATATAATATATAAATATTGTACCATCATAACATCCACCATGATAGGTGATAGGAGAAAATTGAACAATCATCGTTTCATGAGGCATTAGTTCACCGTACACAGAAACATTATGTTCTATATCCATTAGATGGAGGTGTGTGTAAGTGTAGGTAAAAACCATAACATAAAAACATACTAGTATATTGAGGATACTGGTGTTGTTATAAAATAATGTGATAAAGAGAGGTTAGGGGTAGGATAAGGAAAATAAATGAAAGAATCTTGAGAGAAGACGTTACCTTTAAATCGGGTAACTCCTTTTGATTTAAGCCAAAAGGCTTCCTTGAGTTGCCTTATTCCCAAGGTAAGGATTCTAGGAGTAAATTAGGTATTTTGGGAGCATATTTGAGCAGAATTTGAATGATCTAATGTGATTGAGATGTGTGATTAAGTGGGTATAGGTGGTGGCCTTTTATGAGAGGGAGGAGGGGCACTTTAGGAAGGTCTTGAAATATTATCCTATTATAAATTTATTTTCAAATTATAATGGATCAAAAGTGATATATTTCGAGGATAATATGAGTATTGGTCTAAATACTATCAAATAATAGGTTTTACACAAGTTTAGGTTACAAATTAAACCTTGTCCTTTGGCTTTAACCCTTAGTTAAATAAATTAACTCTTACCACATCTTCTTGTATTTTTACACTATATGGTCAATATGGTTACTATACAATTCCAAGAGAACCTAAAGTGGATAATTAATGAAAATTTTAACGTTATATAAGTTATTTATCAGAATATAATATTTTTATGACTATTATATCATTTAAAAAAATAGTATTTTTTTTAAAAACTCATTTATGTCAATTTTGATACTATTTAGTAATTGATTTTTGTTAAAGTTATAATAACTTGATTCATTTAACCAAATTACTTTAAATAAAATATAATATGTAAAAAACATTCAAAAAATTCTTTTATGGCCTCAAAAATGTTAAAATTACATTTATTTTAATATTTATAATATCAATTATTTGAATATTTCATTAATAATGTAATCACTACATCATCATTGTGTCATAAATAAATAAATTTATTTAATGTATACAAATTATAAATAAAATACTATGATATATGAAATATTTTTACCTTTATAATTAATATTTACAGTTAAATAGATCAATTATATAACCCCACCTTAAAAGTGTTTTAGTAAAAAGATACATGTTTATGTTATATTTTTCTTTACTTTAAATTATTTATTATAACATGTCATTATCACACCCAAGTGGCTCCATGGGGTCATAAAATCGACCCAAAGATGATAATGATCGGAAATATCTCATAAAATAGGATTATGATATGTGTTAGTGTAGTTTTATATTATTATATTATTATTTTTTACCCTTATTTACCTCATTTACCCTTTAACCATGGTAAATAAAAATAATTACTGAAGTTACTATACATAATGTCTAAAAATAAAAGGTACATATTTATAAAATTTGAACCTTCTGATTCAAAATACGGAATCAATTTTTCTAAATTTAAAAAAAAAATTATAGAAATTAATTTAAAATTAATTCCCGTTGTTAAAATCAGAAAGTGAGTTTTTAATAAGTAAAAACTATCAAAATATTAACATGTGATTATGTCCAATTTTGACATGAAATTACTTCCAATGACCAAAATTGGATTAAATAATAAAAAAACAATCCAATTACCCTTTAAAAATAATTAAAAGGACAATATAACTATATAAATAAATTGAATGAAATGGCTGTTTTGAATTAAAATGCAATATTTTTCACTATTCATTAAAATATGGATTTTGTCAGAAAAATACTAAAATTTCAACCAAATTAATTTTTGATGTTTATATTATAAATAAGAAGTTTAGGTTTTCAAATATAATATATAAAAGTGACAAAAACCAGATTTAAAAAGGGTTCTCTATCAAAAGGTGGTAAAATGATCATTTAAAAATATTAGAGTATTATATGCTTAAAAATGGATTCATTCTCATTTTAAGACTCTAAAATTTATTGTATAAATGTAATAAACATTTAAAAAATATGTTTAATAATATTGTAGTTAGTCCTATTAATTTATGCCAATACAATAACTAGTCATTAACTAATATTTAAAATAATAATAATATTTTTTTATTATTTTTTAGTATAACTCAATGTTCTGTGCAATGTAAGATTTTGGAGAAACCCGTTGTTGCATGTTGAGTAATCTATCAAAAAAATAACATCCTTTAATGTAAAATTAATATATTATTCATAAATATTAACAGATATGAAAATGTATTATTCTATAAATACCCGGGATGTTGGACACCACCTATTTCTTTTATGTAGTGTATATACTCCCCATGAATGTATTTTATGATTATTATATTGAAAATTATTAGGATTAAAATATCAATTTTAGGATATATCTTTAAGGGGGTTTATAGTTTCAAAGTCACCAATATGGTAAGGTATTTTTTATCTCAATTTTATTTCCTTGAGACATACATTATATTATGCACCAATCTTCTTTTATGAGGTGTATATACATCCCATTTTAAATATAATATCATGAATTTATTTATTATCATTTTTTTAAGATTAATTTGATGTTATTCCTTCATGGGGATTATAATTAAATGCTACAAAATTGGTAAATAGTTTATGTTATAATCTAATTGTTTATCAATATTGTTTATGATTATATTTTCAATGATAAAATACCACAATCAATCTCTCAAGAAACTCATGAATTTTATTCTCCTATCATTATGTCATGATAATACATATTTTTTCCTCAATTTTATTCTCTTTATATACTAAATATTTAAAAATAATGTTGTTATGAAATATCATCTTTATTTTTCTCCACGGTCAAAACCCCTTTTTCTTTCAAAACCATATTTTCTAAAAAAAATTTCAAAAATGTTTTTATCATTCTTCAAATGATTTATTATATATGTTTTTACCCATGTTTGAGTTTTTATGAATTTTTTTAAAGGAATAATCATTTATTTTTCTAAAAAATGCCCGTTGCCTTTTACCAAAAATGTGAAAGGAATATTTATTTTCACATGTACAACATGAATGAAATTTACCTCCATCATGACCATTATTTTCATTGAAGATTACTTTATAAATTTTCAAGGTTATTTTCAAAGAAAAGTATTTTCAAAATATTTTATTTTTAAAAAATGTTTTTTAAAGTGAAAAGGATACTTTCCTCAATAAATATTTTAAATTATTTTAAAGCTTCCTTTGTAAGCTTCCATGGTTTTTTTAGTAAAATAGATTTTGAAAATGTTTTATGTTTTAAAAAGTGTTTTTCAATGTGGAAATATTATATTCCTCATTAAATTTTCCAAGCGATCATTCAATATAATTTTATATCTCAAATGAAATATTTTGATGTTACTTATGATTTTCTGGGGATTAGATTGAATGATACCATGTTTATTCTTTCTCTATATGGTTAATATTCATGTTGATGAAAGTTTTATGAAACCCGTTAATTTTTCATGGGCTATGATATGTTGAGTTGATGAAATATTTATAAAAAAATTATTTACATTGGTTATGATGTGATGATATGATTATTGGTTTATGATATTGTGTCACACATAGTTATGGTTTTCATTATGAGAGGGTGGTACCCATATCTCCCAATAATGTATTCGATAAAGCTTTATATCTCATGAGATAATAATGAGAAACCTGGAGACGGGCTTGATCCACTATAGGAAATAGGTGCATCCTAATCCACTATGGGAAATAGGTGTTTCCTGATACACAATGCTAAATAAGTTTTGTAACATCCTTTTTTAAATAGAAAATTATGTTCAATAGCGTATGTGATACGCAACACCGAACCTAAACAAAGAATGATTATTTAAAAATGATTGTTATAACGTAGACATTAATTTTTTTATATAAATAGGATTAAATAAATTATGATATATATATATATATATATATAAATTTTCTACATAACATAAATTTATCTATAAATTCTTATTAAATAATCACTCAATTTTTAGTAAGGTCATTTTATTCCTAAAAAATATGTTTTCTTCCGAAATGTTTTTTATTTCTTTTTATGAAAAATATTATAATAAATATATATAATAGTTATAAGGTTTATTTTATAAAATTAAAAACATTTTTTTAATCATAATATCAAAATTATCTTAGAGTGAATTTTTAGGATTTTTAAAAAATATTTATTTTTCAACGAATAGTGAAAAATATCATTTGTTTTGTAAACCTTCCATTTATTTTGATAAATTAAGTAATTTAAAAGTTAAATTATTATTTAAATTTTATTAAAAATAAAAATAAGTATTATATATGTATATTTAATCCAAATAATTACATTTAAATCATATTCACACCATATTTTATTTTAAGTTTATTTTTTTTCTTGAAAACACATTTTTTTTCTGAAAATTGTTTTAAAATGCATAATGTTTACCCTTTTTAATTAATTAATTGTAAAACCAAATTATTAATTATTTAAATTAAATTTATTCATAATAAATCTATCATTATGAATTAAAATTTATATAGTGAAGATTACTAGTTATAGAGTTAAAGTAAAATAATATTTTCCTTAAAGAATGCATTTTTTTGAAAAACCACTTTCCATTAAACATTTTGGGTTTTATTTTAAGTTAAATAATTCCAAATTAGTGATTTGATTTTTATTAAATTTATTATATGTTTTAGGTAATCATAATTAGTATTAGTTAATAATTTCAACTTAATTTTTGGATAATATGAATAGTAATTGTATTAAATATTTATTATCACGGAAAAACAAAAATAGTTTAATTAAAGATAAAAATAATTTAAAAAGGACTTGAAAAAAGTAACCCTAATAGTATGAATATTTATATTTTCTTTTAAATATAAAAATTATTATTATTATTATTTTATTTATAAATAAATAAAAAATCTTTTTGATAAAATTTTGATTTTGATATGATGAATTACCAATTGTATTTTTGTGTAAAATAAATTTCAATTAAGTCATTATTTATTGAAAAATTCATGAAATTTCAAATCAAATGATATTTTAATAAAATAATATTATTAAATAATATTTATTAAATTTAAATTATAATATTATTTTGATGAAATCAAATGTAACTGTTATCAGTGTTTAAAAACTGTTATTGAAAAAAACCAGTATTTATCAATAAATGTCAATTCTATTTTTAAATGTGAAAATTTAAATATATATATAATTTTTTTTATAAAATAAATATTATTTTTGGATTGATAATGCCAAAATTACCCATTATTGAATTTTTCATAGTTTTCTGAGACATTTTAATTTTTAGGTAAAAATTCAATATGTCATAAATATATAGTGTGTATTATAACATTATAATGACCCAAAAGTGATTAAATAAATTCTTTAAAGGGTATCCATGATCAAATATATTTTTTCCCTTTAAAATAACATGTTTTAAAGTTCTTTTATTAATTTAATAAATCCTCTATGAATCCTTCAAAACTTATATTATATTTTAAGGTTTTAAAACCAAGTATTTATAAACATGACTCACTTCCACATCACCAATGGTAATATTTTAATTATTTCAGACCTTTTACTCATTACATAATTAAAATAAATTTTATTTTTTAGAAACCATGGAAAAAAACATTGGAAGTTTTTTTTGATTATTTTATTATATAGAGTCCAAAACCTAAGTTTTGGAAATAATAAAGAACTACCTTATCTTTTCCTATATAAACCCACCAAAGATCCCATTCATATTGACTCAAAAAATATGGCACACATCCTTAATATACCATACCCTATCTAGATTCTTCCCAAGGTTCCCTAAATCTCTCAAGAATCTCCTCCCAAGATTTTGTAATCACCCTCTCATCTTAAGGGAATTGTCTCTCTTCTTTTCCATTCATGAAAATTCTTTGAATTTGGATTTTTTAATCTCAGTTGGTTATGTTTTCATGCCTTTATAATGATACATCTATTGTATAATTTATGTTCTTATAATTAGAAATCATTTATCCCCTCTCATCGTAATAATTACCCAAGTTGTTACTATGCTGAAATTTAGTAAGAGATTTATCCATCTTCTTTTCCATTCAAGCACCTTTTCCTAGGTTCTGGGTGCATCATAAGCATGTTATGGGTCATTCCCAACTTTAATTTTTTGTAATGATCAATGATAAATCCAATATTTACATGAATATAAATTTTTTGATCAAAGGAATTGAATTAAATAAAATATAAAATGGATAAAAGACCGGAACCAGAGTACATGATCATCACATATTATTTATAATTAATTTAATCAATTAAATAATCACCTAATGAGAATTATTTCTTCATTGATGGATATGAAATTATATTTTCATTTTACCACAATTTTTTGGTAGCAATAAAGATCATATTCCCTTTAGTGGTGACCCACATGTGTTCCATAAATCTTTAAACATCATCATAGGAATCTCTAGGTGCTAGCACAATAGATCCTATCACTTGCACCATTCACCATTGATCACCTTGAGAATAACTTCAAATTTATTCTCTTTTATCTATATTAACTGGAGATTGGGAGGTTTAGGAAGATCTATCTCTATTCCTGGGAGTGTTCTTGGATAAGGAATCTCTCTAGAGATTCAAGGGGATTATCTAGATTCATTGTACACAGAAAAATGAATTAAATCTGTTGAAAAGGAATATAATTGGTTTTATATACTAGTTGGGTTAGAAATAATAATTACAAAAGTGACCTTTATTTTTTATTTAATCCCTTGTGGAACCCCATTCGTAAAATAATAATAATAATATTATTTCTTGACATGCACTAAACTCGCGAATTAAATTAAATATTATTTAATAAAATAATATTAAATGTATATTTTATCTCACTGGACCATTAAGCTCAATTATCCATTCCTCCATAATATTTATCAGACATTGAATAAAGATTATTTATTTATTTAATAAATATCACTTCATTATTTTCTAATAAATAAATAGATGTTATATTCACTAAATGAAAAATAAATATTTATTAAATATTTCAAAAACATAATATTCTCTCGAATAATTGGTGACAGAATATATAAGCTCAAAAAACATGAATAATTATTAAACCACATGTGAGAATAATATTTATTCAACTTATCAAATAATAAATAATATATTATTTTACTGATATTTTGGATACGCATAATATGTGTGACCCTCTAAGCCTCTCTCTCAGTGTCATTAGGAGAAAGAGCCTAAAGTCCAAGGTTAGAATCTAGAAACATTCCAAGGCAACCATAGAAAAATATGTTAATTCTGCAATGACATAATAAATCATACATATGCTCATTATATAATATAATTCCTTTATCACAACATCTATAATGAAGCAGGTTTCATGTTGGTTCCATCAATCTATGTGCTAGATGTCTCTTTCTTTGAATTTCCAGAACTTGAACTTTACTATAGAACGCCATGACTATGGATTTATTTTTTATATATTATTTGAATAAAAGGGCCTCATATACCATCTTTTGTTAAATAAACAAAGGTACAAATCATTTATTTCATTATTCATTTGTGCAATATTATTTGTGACACACCCAACGTATCCTACCACTTTGAGAACATATGCCATCATGGTTTTCATTAATACATCAAAGGACACGACTTATAATACTCATTAATAATAATCTTAAAGGATATGTAAATCATAATTTCTAAGGATCAATACACACATCCACATATAATAAAATCCAATGACGTATATAAATGTGGATTTCCTACTAAGGGGTCTCATTCTCATAATATCCTACAGTTGATATCACTAAGGGTGTACACCATAAGAAGGTGCCTCAAAGTCCTATGATTCCCCACCTCTGATATCCCATATCATTTGTGCCCCTCAAATGAGTTCATCAGGCTATAGAACATATATTTAATAATACTTTCATGATACTTCTTGGTTCTCATCATAGCAGGGAACTGCTATGACATTTCAGTGTGACAAATACTATTAATACATTATCACATACTATGTTATGGATAATAACAATCATGGTATGTTAAGGAGTTTATTAATACTCAAAAATATGAATACATGTTCTAATAAAGTAAAGATAACTTGGTTCTAGGACACCAAATCCAAAAAGATCTTAGTTATAGTAGAGCCAACTACTAACAACCTTAAGTTCTGTAGCTCTCAAATGATAGTCATGATTTTTCTGAGATATGACTTTAGTTAAGGGGTCTGAAAAATTTTCCTCCATGTGTAACCTTCTTACTGAAACTTCACCCCTCTATTAAAACTCCCTCAAGAGGTGATACTTTCAGAGTGTATTATTTATTCATTGGTGTGAACTAGTCCCTTTTTCAAGATCCAATTATACAATATTATATCAATACAATTTGATAGGGTGTTTAATTCTAGGTACTAAATAAAGATCCTAGAAATTTTTTCATAAAACATATGCTTCCATGGCTACATTAGAAGTCACTATATACTCAGACTCTACTGCAGAATCATCAAAAACTTGTTTCTTTGAAATCTTCCAACTCACATATCCTCCATTAAGATAGAAAACATACCCTGATAGAAACTTTATATCACTATGTTCTATTTGAAAACAATTATTATTATAACCCACGATGACTAACTCCTCATCTTATCCATACACCTGTAATATATCCTTAGTTTTTATTAGATACTTTAGAATAGCCTTAAAATAGACCAATGGTGTTATCTTGGATTTTATTGATATCTTCCGACCATTATCAATGAATAGGAAACATCAAGTCTATTACATAACATGGAATACATGATTGATCATATCACTGAAGCATATGGAATCTTACTCATTATATCTTTCTCTTGTTGTTTCTGATATCACATTTTATTAGAAATATGTATACCATGTGACACTAGAACTAATCCCCTCTTGAATTGTTCCATATTAAATATATTTAGTATCTGATAAATGTTTTTACTTCTCATTAGTCCAATCAGCCTCTTGGATCTACCATGAATGATCCTGATCCCTAGAATATAATATGCTTCACCTAATTCTTTCATTAAGAAAAATTTATTTAACAAGTCCTTAATAGACTATAAGACTGGTATGTAATTTCAAATAAGTAATATGTCATCAACACATATTACTAGTATAACTAAAACATTTCTACTAAATCTCTTATAAACAAATGGATCACATTAATTCTTAATAAAACCAAATTCTTTTATAGCTTTATCAAATCGAATGTTCCATGTGCTAGATTCTTTTTTTAATCTATAAATGGATCTCTTCCACTTGAAAATTCTTTTGGAATCACCTGGAGTCAAAAATCCATCTGGTTTTATCACGTAGAAATCTACCTGCAGGTTCCAATTAAAAAATAAATTTTTTTTGTCTTCCGTCTAGAAAATTTCATAGTCATGGTAAGCTGTTATAGAAAGTAGAATTTTGATGGATTTAAACATGGATATTAATGAAAATGTTTCAACATGGTCAGTTACTTGATGTTTTTAAACCTCATTAGAAACTAGCCTTTATTTATAGGTATTTACCTTACCTTATATGTCTATTTTTCAGTTGAATACCCATTTTCACTCTACTGTATTTACATCAATTGGTGCATCGACCAAAACCCAAAATTCATTATGATGCATGGAATCCATTTTAGAATTCATGGAATCTTTCAATCTTGTAGATTATGAGATCTCTGTTGTCTCTTGGAAGGAGTGAGGTTCATCATTGTCAATAAATAATGAGACACCATCTTCGATGACTAGAAAACCATATATCTCTGGTTCCATTACCTTTCTAGTTCTCATACATAGTAATTGTGTTTCTAAAACTAATTATTCCACACTGACTTGTGGAATTTTTTCCTATACCAAATCTTGTGTATCTTGAGCATCAACTTCATCAAAGTAAATCTTTATCCCACTATCCTTTTTGATGATATTCTACCTCCCAAGAAATATTTATTTTCTAGTTATACTAACTTTATTTTTAGCTGAGTTTCATAGGCAGTATTCCTTTATTTCTTTAGGATGCCCTATAAAAATACACTTTTTTCCCTATGATTCTAGTTTGTTTCCTGTGATGGCCTTAACAAAATTTTGGATAGCCCATACATGTTTATGTGACTAAATAGGTTTCTTTCCACTCTATAAATCAAAGGGAATTATATTTTATGCTTTAGTTGGTATTCAGTTTAATGTATACGCCATATTTTGTAATGCATATCCCCCAAAGGATAATGGAATATCTTCATTACTCATCATTTACCTTACCATATATAAAAAGTATAAATCATTATTTCACCAACACCATTCCACTATGGTGTGTAAGGTGGAGTGATTTGAGATAGTATCACAAACTCCCGTAAAATTTCAATAAACTCTTGGTTAAGATATTCACCACCTTGATTCAATAAAAGCCTCTTTACCTTATTTTCAAGTTGGTTCTCTACTTCATTCTTGAATTATTTGAATTTATCAAAGGACTCAGACTTATACCTTATTATGTAGGCATAACCATATCTAATCAATTCATTGGTAAAAGTTATGAAGTAAAAATATACACCTCTAGATTATAATGGAAATAGTCTATGAACAAAAGTTTGTTTTGATCCTAGAATCTCTATGGACCTTTCACCATGTCCTATGAACGGTGGTTTGGTCATTTTTCCTTGTAAACGAGCATGAAATAATTCAAGTTGTTTTAGATCAAAATAGTCAAAATACAAATCTTGAATGAGGTTTTTCAAATGCTTATCATTTACATGGACAAGATGGTGATGACATAACTGGGTGTTATATGGGTCGTGTGAACATTTTCGTTATATATTCCCAATATAAGGATTTTATAATTTAATACATAAAGGCCATTATTCAAATAGTCCATACCATAAAATATGTTTTATTTATAAAATAAATAACTTTTATTTCCGAACATGAAAATAAAACCATCTATATCTCGGCATGATATGTAAGTTATGTTCTTGGTGACAGTTGGTACATAATAAAAAACCCTTAAAACCAACGGTGGTAGTCATTAATGGATAGAGAAGCAAGCCTCACACCATTGGTAGTTCACAAATCTACCTCTCCTCTAGAAATATTTTTTAATCTACTTTTTTCCTATATTGGGATAAATATGTGAGAACCACAAGCTATATCTAATATCTGAGGTGTAGATATTGAAAAATTACACTCAATAATGAATGAACCTTTAGCTTCCCCTTACTTTTGGGTTCGATTCTTATTCCAATGGACTTGCTTGGCACATGAAAAAAATAATAACTCCTTTTCCTTGACTGAACATTGGATCTTTCATTTCTTGGTAGGATTATGCTTGAGAGATTTACACTTTTTATAAGTCTCGATCCCCTTTTCCTTATTCTTCATTCTATTAATCACCGCAATGACCATGAGTTTTTCATGCCCCATGTTCTTAACCAATTAGAGAATAAAATTAATATGTTTTTTAAATAATATTCTCATTATTTATCATGTAATAATTCATAATAAAAATGGATAAGATCTTGGGTAGTGATGAAAGTATGAGATCTGTGCACAACTCATTTGGAAAATTAATCCTTAAGATATATAAGAATTTGATGTAGGCAATAATATTGACTACATGAGGCCTATATATCACTGATTATTCAATCATAGTTGTAAATAGATCATTGGAGATATCGTATCCCTCTTTTCTCACCTTATCTTGATAAATATCCTGAAGGTCAGATGTTATGCTATATGCATCCATATCATAATATTGCTTCAAAATCTCATTAGTTATGTATGATATCATGAAATATTGACTATCCATGGAATCACTCAAATATTTCTCATATATAGTTTACTCTTAATCACCACCCTTATTACCAGTAATACTAGGAATATGATCTTCCAACACATACAATTTCCTTTCATGGTGTAGGATAACACATAAACACATTTTCCATTCTTATAATTTTTTACTAATGAGAAGGTTATCCTTATCAAGTATGGTTTGTAGTGATATGTTTGAAGTCATTTTATTATTATTTCTAAAAATAATATGAGAAGGTATTTAGTACTTTATCTGATAAAATTTATACATATAAATAAATATTATATTTATTAATCTCCCACTATTTTATCAAAACATAATATCCATTACCATTGGATTCAGAACATTCTATTTCTTGGAAATTTAAGTGGAAATGATCCATATTCCCCTTCTCATTACCCCAAATTTGGTTGGTTAAGATATTTGAAGGGTTTTAGGTATGAATTCCAAATGAAAACTAAATTAACTTATAATTCCTTGATTTCTTAGTGGACTCCCCAAACCTGAAATCCTTAAATTATATTTCCTCAAACCTTTCCTCTCAGTTACACCATGTCCTACTTTTGAATTCAACCCTAATATGAACTACGTTAAGTCAACATGGAACTTAATTTTAGAATTATCTAATAAATGAAATCACTCCAACTTTGTCTGGTCAAACACTTTGAACTATGATACAATTTTAACTGAAGTAGCTGAAGGATATATCGACTTAATAGATATAATTGAGGGATTTTATCTTTATACATAAATTTCCATTTATTGTCATTATTAAATTCTTTTTAATATTAAGTTGATTTATATAAGTTATTAACCATGTCTTAGATAATATTTACACATAAGCCAACTTATTTTAGTTCTATCTTGCATGATTATTAATTAATTAATTAATGTGATCATGAAAAAACATCCATAATGAAATAGTTATGCAATTTAAAAGATATAAAATAATAAATTGGTTGGTCATGATATTTTACTAATGGTTAGTTTATATAGAGAATGATAAACTAACTATCGAAATAGGGGATAACACATTGAACCAATTAATGTTTTTTTATAGATTTCCACCTCTCCACCTATGTATATATCTTATATTGGTTTTTCAACGGCTCAAAACTTAAACCACCTCCACTAGATTTGGATCCCCATCTATTACATATTCTCTTACTCACACACATGTGAGGGAAAGTGGTATACATAAAAGAAAACATGGGAACACAATCCCTCACATAATAAAAGGAGAGATGGAACATAGTCCAAAAATTTAATTTTAATAATAAATTGAAAGGAAACCAATCACATACAAAGGTCTAGTATAATATCATGATCATCCATATGCATGCAATAAATTATGAATTTAATAAAATTAGTATTCAATTCATAATCTTTCTTATTTAAGACAAGTAATGCTTGAATTAATTAATTATATTATTTAATCAATCAAGTCTTTAATATTTATTCTCATTTTATTTTCCTTGATATTCTCATCCATAAAAATTTTAAACAAAATAAATAAATTTATTTAAAATTAAATATGTGTAATAAAAAAATGTACCTTGGAGGCAACATAGTGAATACCCATCCAAAATACCCAACAAGTATTATACTCATATACTATTTACTCTTAACACATGTGGCCTACATAAATTATTATATACTTTAATGATGTGTACTATCAACTTAATGATTACAAAGATTACATGATTTTCCTATCACATGTTATTCTTCAATGTATATAGAGTAATAACTATAATACGATTCATACATGATATACATGTCTGAGCATTACACATAAATTAATTAAACACACTCACAAATATATATATATATATATATATTAAAAACAATCACATGGCATAACCTATCAATTTAATGACCAGACGCAAGTAAATGATGATAAGGTTTTCACTGTATAATAAATAAATTTTAATTTTGTGTAATTTGGTAAATGTACATGGAATGTAAATTGGAGCTAAACAGCATGTATGATTTCTCATCGTCCATCTACGACCCACACCTAGGAACTCAACGTGTAACCATTCCATGGGAAAAAATTGATTAAAAATTGTGTACGTGGGCTATACATCATGTGCTATCTAAGATACATGGTCACCATTCAGGTAGGCCATGTAAGAAGATACACGACCCATATGTGACTAAAGGACTATATGATGTTTACTATAGTTACATGAAGCATACTTCGAATGACCATGCACCAGACTGTCTCATTCGACATGTGGTGTATAATTAAATACACCACATGTAATAAATGTACATAACTTGAATGAATTATGAATTATTTCTTGGTGAATTTAACACTAGTATATGATGTTTACCTACAAGTTATAAAACCTGTAATCTTGTGTTATTCGTCCAGATTCCTCGACACCTCTAGATGCTATCTTCAATTTTATTCCATTAATAAAATTAATATATTTGATTATATTTATGAGAAACTAAATAATAGGAATAAGATATCACAATTCAAATTAAATAAATATTAAACTTGAATTAAATACTATAAAAAAAGTGTAAATCAATCAATGATCTTGAAATAATTATAAATAATTATGTGATTTCTCTAATACCACATGAAGGTTCTGGGCACAAAAAAAGCATATGGTGGGTCCTGATGAACTTTTTTTTATCATAAAAATTGATCAATCCGATATTTACATGACGATAAATGCCATGATCAACAAAAGAGAATCAAAGAAAATAGAAAATGGATAAAATAACAGAACTAGAGCACAAGATCATCACATATTATTTATAATTAATTTAATCAATTAAAGAATTAGATTATGAGAACTATTTCACTGTTGATGAATTTAACAACATATCTATGTTGTATTATCATTTAATTGTAGTTTTTAAGAGAATATTCCCTCTAGTGTTGATCCACACATGTTCAAAAATATTCAAATGTCGCCATAAGAATCTCTAGGTGCTAGCATGATAGATCTTATCACTTACATCGTTCACCTTTTATTACCTAGAGAATCATTTCCAAAGGATTATCCTTTATCTATCTTAACTCGAGAGTGGGAGGTGTAGGAAGATCACTCTCCGTTATTGAGAGTTTTCTTAGAGAAGGGAGCTCTCTGCGGTTTCAAGAGGATTCTTCGGATTTATTGTACACAACCAAATGAATTAGATCTATTGAAAAATAATATAATTGCATTTATATACCTCTAGGATTAGAAATAAATAATTTCATATGTGACCTTTATTATTTATTTAATCTCTTTCAGAACCCCATTTCTAAAATAATAACAATATTATTATTTCTTGAAATGCACTAAACTCCCAAATAAATTAAATATTATTTAATCAAATAATATTCAATATATATTATTTCTTACCAGGACATTAAACCCAGTCTTTCATTCCTTCATAATATTTATCAGGATTTGAATAATGAAAATTTATTTAATAAATAAATACTACTGCATTATTCTCCAATAAATACACATATATTATATTCCGTAAATAACAAATAAACATTTATTAAATATTCCACTCACATAATATTTTCTCAAATAACTAGTGATATAATATATACAATAAAGAAAACATGAATAATTATTAAATCATGTGCAGGAATAATATTTTTTTATATGTGAAATAATAAATAAAATATTATTTAATTGAGATTTTTGATACACTTAGTGTGTGACCATTTAGGCCACTTTCTTAGTGACATTAGGAAAAATAACCTAAAGTCCAAGGTTGGCATCTATCAATATTCCAAGAAACCCATAGAGAAATAAATTAATTCCACAATGACATAATACCTCATACAGACACTCAATATGTAATACAATACCTTTATCACAATATCTATAATTAATGAGGTTCTATGTGGTTTCCATCAACCTATGTGCTTGTTGTCTCTTTATTTGAATTTATGGAAATCAAACATGCCGATATAACACTATAGCCATGGATTTATTTTGGATATATCATTTCCATTAATTTCCATACAATATCAACTTTCATTAAATAATAAAAGGGAAAAATATTTTCTTACATTATCTATTAATGCAATATTACTCGTGAAGGACCCAATGTATCCTACCTCACCATGAACATATGTCATCACAGTTTTCTTCAATAAATAAAAGTACATGATTTATAATAATAATTATTAATAATCTTAAATTCTATGTATCAATACACATTTACACAGATAATAACATCCAATGACACATATAAAAATGGACTTCCTACTAGCGGGTCTTGTTCCTATAATATATTGTACTAGATATTACCAAGTTTGTACACCGTGAGAAGGTTCATCAAAGTCCTATGAGTCTCCACCCCAAATATCCTATATCATTTTTGTCCCTAAAATTATTTCATTGGGATATAGAACATATATTTAAGAATTATTTCATGAAACTTATGAGTTCTCATTATAGTGGGGAAATGTTATGATCTATCAGTGTGAAAGATACTCTTAGAATATTACCACATAAAATGTTACGAAGAAAAAAAATGATGTGATAAGGAGTTTATTAATATTAAAAACTATGAAATCATAAAGTAAACACAATTTGGTTCTAGGGCACCAACTCCAACACTTTTTTGTAATTATCCTTTTGAATATCAATTAGTTGTGTTTATATTACTATATAAATATCCCTCTAATATCCAATTGATTTTCTAATAATGAGATATTATTTATCACCTATCATTATATCATTTACCTAAGACGTTACTATGTCAAAATTTTGTAAGGGATTTCCCTCTCTTCTTTTCCATTCAAGCACCTTTTTTATAACTAGAATTTTCAATATCAATTGGTTATGTTTCCAGAAATTTATAAATATCTATATACTATACTATTAATTTCATAACAATTATATATAATTTATTCCCTGTCATTATAGTATTTACCTAAGCCATTACTATGCTGAAACTTAGTATGGGATCCTCTCTTTATCCACTTTTTTAAAGAATATTATTAATTTTATGCCTTTTATTTAAAAATCATAAAGTTAGGTAATGTTTTTACACATCCCTATTACTATATATTTTATTTCCAAATGATGATATACCCATTTATCCCTCATTAAAATATTTTATAAATCTTTAAGTACTGTTGTTATGTTTCCAAAATTTCACTGTGATTTTTCCTTGACAAACCCTTATATTGTGAATAACATCATTTTTTAAAATCAAGGGTATTCAACTAGATATATATATTGTTATTTTATTGGGTACTTCCATGTATATATTATACACTCTTTTATTATGGAATTAAATGTGATTAAATGTAATCCTATGTTGAATGATCTTTGTGGAACACTTATTCTTGTACATGATATGAAAGAGACATGTGTGCCTCAAATTATATAGAACTCTAATGTATTGAGTAATGTTTTAGTCTCATGAGAATTTATATATGAGATTAAGGAGTGAAAATAATCCATCAAGTTACTTTTTACACCATGTTATGATGCATTAGAGGTTATCCTTGACCTATGTTTATGATGTCACGTTTAAATTTGTTTACATATTTTTCAAGTTTCCTTTAAGTTACTATGATATATAATTACTTATTGTTCATGATTATGATTATAACCCCTTTAATGTTCTATTGAAATGCCTATTGTCTAACATATAATACTTTATTCATGTTATGGTTTTTTTATTCTCTTACTGGGATTTATTTCTCTCCCAATTCTAATGTATGTCCCTAGGTTATTCCATGAAATTTTAAGAATGATGGAATATTATGAATATATTAAGTAAGTTTATAATAATGTTGATGTACCATATATTTTTAAGTTTTTTATGTAATGTACCTAATTACCCAATTACAAAATACTTATT
Organism: Viscum album; assembly: GCA_963277665.1. NCBI lineage: Eukaryota > Viridiplantae > Streptophyta > Magnoliopsida > Santalales > Viscaceae > Viscum > Viscum album. Next base: position 41,249,313 of record OY728163.1, read on the forward strand.
GATCTCTAGGGTTGTATTATGTGTATTATTTTATAACAAATCATTAATTAACATGTAATAAAGACAAGGGTAATTATAGTGGGTATTAAAGTAAAGTCTAGATATTTTTTGGATTAGGATTAGATAACTCTAGATAAGGCCTCAGGGATAACACTAAGTATCAGAAAACATCCCAATTCTTTCGTAAAGTGTAGAGTAAGTGATTTCTGAAAACAAAATACATATATGTTTGGATACTATAAGTGGGTGTGGCTATAGAATAGATGTACATAGGGTTGAAAACCCTGAAAACACCGTATCGAGATAGGATTGATTGAGAAATGGTGCCTGATAATTGACCTTGTTGTACACTAGGTTTGAAAATATTGGAGGATATGATTTGGTAAATTCACAAGCTCATTATGAACCATTATCGAGGTAATAAAAATTACCATAAGAGTCTATGTTAGGAAATAGATCATGGATAAATTATATTTAATCCTATAAATTCATAATTTAAGGAAATAAATTTCATTTATAAATCATACCTTTAATGTTATTGGATTCCCATTTGTGTGTTTAATAGTTTAAAAGTACTCATCCATAATTTCCGTTTATTCTAGTTAATGGATGGAAATTTGAGGAATCAAGTCAAAACCCAATGTGATGGGAAATATGAAGAATTATAAAATGATATACCTAACAAGATAGGATCTAAAGTAAGAAATATTATGAATAAGACAAACCAACTATCTAAAATCACAATTAACAGCTAAGAAATTGCTGAATATCCAAAGATATCAAAGAAAAGGAGGATAACATATAAAGGAAGTTCATTATATAAAGGTGATAATGTAAAAAAGATTCAATTTTGTATGTGTCAAAAATTTTGTAAGTGGCATCAATATAAATTCAAAAAGGAACTCAAAGGTGTTTTAAGTGTGGGAAAAAGGGAATAAAGTAGCTATTTTACATAAAAAATGAAGTTTATGATGGAAGGGAATAAATTAAATTCCATGAAAACCTTTATTTTTTAATTCCTTATGTATGGAAAATAGTCATTATCTAAGTGAATTTCTTAATCAAGGGTAAAATCCTAGACTAAGGAAGGATCAATGATATAGAAATCATTGAAGTGTAAGGATTAAAGTGTTTATTTATTGGTATTTGAGAATTATGTTGTAGATGTAATATATCAATGACATGATGGATATAAGTATCATGAAACACATAAGAATTTTTCTAAATTAGTTTTTATTCAAGGATTTGAAACATATGTTGAATAGTACCAATAAACTCTAAAAGTGATTTAGTGATAAGGTGATACTTTGGAAAACATGTGATTTAGGGATTTGTAACCCTTAATAGGTGTTTGATGTTGGGATAAACCTAAAGAATCATAGGATGATATGTCTAATACTAATCATATGTTTAAAATCATTGATACCGCTTTTTATGATTTATGTGATGGAATTTTATCATGATTATGGATAATTTGAGAAACATATAACAAGATCATTTTTTTGATTTTGTGGTGATTAATGATATTTTAGGAGATTTTTTATTGGGTTGAGTTATAAATACCCATTTTTTTAATATAAATTATTATCTGAGAAGAATGATATTATGTTGTTGGAGGTGTAAGATGAAGGGTATGAGACAACCTTTGAGTTTAACACATTTTTTAATGTTGAGGTTATTGGTGTTATTTGGGATATAAGGGTAGTTATTTAAGGAATAATCTATGTTAATCCTTTGGTATTTTTTGTTACATTTTGGAGATTAATGTATTAATGTTTATTCATTTTAAGTATTATTTAACTTTATGATAACAATTTTGGATTTAGTAAATACATGAGGAATAATTTTTTATTCTTTGGTGTATTATGTGAGGCGTTAGAAGATTAGTATATTGTTTCAGGCATAAAAAAATTCATCTTGAATACAGATCGTTTGGAGAAAAAAATGTGATTGTAGTGGAAATTTGTTAAAGGATGAAATTATACGTGTCAAGAAAGTATATTTACTTATGTTACTAGTTTATATGGTAAACGAATTACTTAACTATAATAAAAAATTATTGAAATAAAAATGTTTTCATATTATGATCATTTCTGATGAATTGATGGACTTTTCACCCACCTTAATTTATGGTTTTGTGGTCATTTAATTTCTACAATGTATATATTTTCACTTCCCACATATTTTTTCATACTTGGAAACCTAGTTATTTTGTGACCTTCGTACTTCCCTTTCACTATTTTCAAGTGAATGTTTTATCAACCATTTTTACAATGTGAATTTTCAATAAAGATATTTTCAATTTTCAAATCATTTATTACCAAGTTAAAGTTCAAATTTAAAGTATTAAATTTATTAAATGGGGGAAGAATTTAATGCCTTGAGTTTTTAGAAGAGAATATTATGTTTGTTAGCGTATGCGATATGAAACACCGTATCTAAACAAATAATGATTATTTAAATACGACCATTATAATATAGCCATTAAATTTGGAAATATGAATAGAATTAACTAAATTATGAAATATATATATATATATATATATACATATAAATTTTCTACTCGTTATATATATATATATTCTTAGTAAATAATCAAAAAATGTTTAGTAATGTCATTTTAGTCTTCAAAAATAAATTTTATTCAAAAATGTTTTTTATTTCTTTTTTTGAAAAATATTATAATTAATTTATATAACATCTAGAAAATTTATTTGATAAAATTAAAATAATTTTTGAAATAAAAATATCAAAATTATATTAGGGTATTTTTTTTATTTTTCAGAAAATATTTATTTTTTTGTGAATAGTGAAAAATATAGATTGTTTTTGCATAGCATACATTTCTTTTGATAAATTAAGTAATTTAAAATTCCCAATATTATTTTATTTTTATTTGAAAGAAAAAGAATAATTATTTATTTATATTTAATCAAAATAATTACATTTAAATCATCTTTATTTTAGATTTTATAATAAGTTTATTTTTAGGCTTCAAAATATATTTTTTCTTAAAACTATTTTAAAACAAATAATGTTTTTCATTATTAATTAATTAAAAATAACAAATAATGATGAATTATTTACATTAAATATATGGATTATATATCTATCGTTATTAATTTAAATTCATATAATGCATATAACTAGTTGTAGAGATAATGTAAAATCATATTTTCCTGGAAAAATTTATTTTTGGAAAAATCTCTTTTTATCTCACTTGCAGGTTTTATTTTAAATTAAATTCTACCACAACTTGGAAATGATTTTGATAAAATGGATTCAAAATTTTAAATAATAATAATTAATATAATGTAATAAATTGAACTTAATTTTTTGACAATATGAAAAGTAATTGTAGTAAATATTTATTATAATGGTAAAAGGAAAATAAGTTTATTAATGGTAAAAATAATTTAACAAGGACTAGAAAAAAATTAACACTAACAGTATTAAAATTTATATTTTTATTTAAATATAAAAATGATTATATTTTTTTGTTTCTTTATAAATAAATGAGAAATGATTTTGATAAAAATTATATTTTGATACGATAAAATGAAAATTGTATTTTTGTGTAATAAAAAATTTCAATTAAGACACTCCTTTTTGTTGAATTTATGAATTTTAAAAATAAATGATATTTTAATAAAGAAATAATATTAAATAATATTTATTATATTTATTATATTTAAATGATAAATTTTTAATGAAAAGAAATGTAATTGTTATAAGGGTTTAAAAACTGTTATTAAAAAAATCATCATTTCTCAATAAAAGTTAATAATTATTTTAAAAGTAAAAATTAACATATTTAGAAAATTATTTTTTAAAATAAATATTATTTTTTGAATAATCATTTCAATATCATATAATATTCAAATTTACATAATTTTCTAAAACAATTTAAATTTTAGATAAAACTTAAATATGGTATAAATATACTTTGTGTATTATGACATCATAATGACCCAAAATTTGTGTAATGAAATCTATAAATTGTATCCATGGACCAAATATATGTTTACATATAATTTTTTTTAGGTTATTTTATTAATTTTATAAAAACCTCTATGAATCCTCCAAAACCTATATTATTTATTAAAGTTTTAACATAAATTCTTTATAAACATGACTCACTTCCCCATAACCAAGGGTAATATTTTAATAATTTAATAAATTGTCTTATAAAATAATTAATACCACCCATATTTGATATAAAACATGCGTAAAAACCATGGGAAAGTTTTTTGGTTTGATCATTTTATTGTATAGAGTCCAAAACCTATGTTTGGGAAATAATAAAGAACTCCCCTCTCTTTTCCTATGTAAACCCACCCAATACCCCTTTCCTCTTCACTAAAAACCATGAAGAACATCATTACTCTTAAATATACTCAATATATTTATCCCAAGGTTCCCCAATCTCTCAATAAGGCCCTCCATAACAGTTGGAATTAACCTCTCAAGGTAAGATAATTCTCTCTCTTCTTTTCTATTCAAGCACCTTCTTTGTATTTAGCCTTTTGAGTCTCAACTAGTTTTGTTGTCATGAATTTATAAATCCCCATATACTATCTAATTTATTTCATATTAATTAGAGATAATTTATCCCCTATCATTATATAATTTACCTAATCCGTTACTATGCCCAAATTTAATAAGGGATATCCCTCTCTTCATATCCATTTGAGCACATTTTTTGTAATTAGCCTTTTGCATCTCAATTTTTTCCATTTCCATTATTTTATAAAGATTTCTATACTATCCAATTTATTTCCTAATGATAATATATCATTTATCCTCTCTCATTATAGAATTTACCTAAGATATTACTATAAAAAAGTTAGTAAGTGATTTCCCTCTATTCTCTTAAATTCAAGCACCTTTTTTGTAATTTCCCTTTTTAATTTGAATTGGTTATATTACCATGTCTTTATAAAGATACCTAAAATATCCAATTCATATCCTAAATATTATATATCATCTATTTCCTCTCATTATACCATTTACCTAAGTCATTACAATGTCAAAATTTAGTAAGAGATTATCTCTTTCTCATATTTATTTAAGCATCTTCCTCATTTTATGCCTCTTATTTCCAAATCCTAATATTGGGATTTTTTTTAAAATACCTATTACAATACATTTTATATAAAAATTATGATATACTAATTTCTCTCTCATTAAACCATTTTCTTAATTTTTAATCACTATCATTTTAGAGACACGATTTTTTCCTTGTAAGACTTTGGAATATTCATATATATATTTCCAGAGCTAAGCACTAAGACAGTGTGCAATTCCAAGGCCTAGTGTTCCCAAAATTAATTTTTTAAAAATATTAAGTATATTTTAATCTATGAACACAAAGGAAAGGAGATAACTCTTAAGCATCATCTTGGATCAAAAATCTGAGGCCACACTTGAGTCTAGAACATGGCATTTACCCTAGGTGGGACTTAACTTTTGTCGATGTAGGATTGATCAAGAAAAATCCACCCAGGGGAAAAACTGTAATTAAAATAATTAAATATAATTATTTTACCCATTGTATTGTATCAAATAAATTTCAATTGGGAGATTGAATTGAAATTCTGAGACTGCTATTGAGGTCAGAATGAGGTGCTTTACCCAAGTGCAACATAAAATGAAGCGGCTTGGGAGTTTCGGATTTCTGCGCTAAGCGGGGGCTCCTATAAATAAATATTAGGGAATTCGGGATAAGATTTATCTCTAATCCATTATTTCTCTACTAAGTATCTCTCTCTCCCCTATCTATCATCAAATCATCATCGGATCAAGGAGTAACCTTCGCTAAAACCTTGGCGGATCAAAGCTGGAATGCAACATACCTATTGTCAATGATGAATGATTGATTCGAGGTAGGATTTATCTTACTTTTGAGTTGTGATTTAGTTTTAAATTAAAAATTCATTTCATTTCCTTTTTTTCATCATTTCTATCTTGAATATTTGACGGTTGCATGAACATGTCAATTGATTCATGTTTAAATACCCTATTTTGACCATTCTTCATCAGTTCTTCACGGATATCCTCTATCTACTTTTGGGAATGACAAACTGTCGATGGATCGTTGAGAAGAGGTTGGTGTTGTGAAGCCCTCTTCGCAAGGGTCCCTGATCTGCTGACAAATTGATGATCAGGGGACTGAATGAAGCCTAGTGGTCTGTGGAATGGACCATTGGAGTGTTGCCGGCGTGGTGGAGTACGGTGACAGACCGCACCACCGGAGAAGCGCAGAGCATAGGTGGCACTACGGCCCAGTGCTACCACGACATGGTGGACCACGTGGCCCAGCCAGTTAGCCAGATGGGCTCACATGGCGTGACCCCGACAATGACCGTCGCTGCGAATCGCGTACAATCGATTGGCCAGGTTGACGCGGCCAATGACTGGCTCACAGGCTGGGTTGCTATCAGCATTTGGTTGGGCCCTATCGGTGGGTGGGTTGGGCTACAGTGGTCCGACCCCACCTCAATGGGTCTGGCCAGGTCCAAACCTAGTTGGTTGGACCCAAAAAACCAACTCAAAACTTGATTTGACCGAGGCATTTGATCGTCGCGACATCTTGCTGCGGTGCAGGCGTAATCGATTGAGGTTTCGACCACCACAATTGGTGGACCGATTGTGAGTCAGTCCACCAACCCCATGACCCTCTTTTGAAACTTTTAATGCCCATATATTCTAAACTAGGAATCCATTGAATTCTTCTTGTATGGAAGTGTGACCCACTATTCCAAATAGGCCTTTTGAGGGAAATTTGATAATTTAAAGTTTGGGGTCAGGATGAGGTCCCCATGAAGACCCGTTTGGGCCTACTATGGTGAAAAGTTCCCTTTTCACTAGTTATCCATTTTGGGTGAGTAAACAACCTATCCTGTATGTTTTTCCGCATAGAATTCACTGGTGACCTCATTTTCTACATCTCAGTTGTGATGCATGGTGTTCTGAGCAGGACACATCTTCAGGTGGGGTTTGAGGATAACAACGACAAGGAGATGATATCAGAGACTTTCAGGTGGAATCCCCTTGATGTAATAGGGTCTGGTTCCTCAATGAACTAGAGTTAAATCCCCCCGATACACTAGGTCTCAGGTCCTCCATGACGATTAGAGTGGAATCCCCCATCGACATGGGCACATGTCCTCTAAGAGCTACTTCCTAGTTGAATCCCCCTAAAGCACTAGGGCATGGGTACTCGATGAACTAGAGTGGAATCCCCCTGAAACATTAGGGTGTGGGTCCTCTACAATGACTATAAGAGTGGAATCCCCCTAACGAACTGGGGAGAGGGTACTCGACTTTGGGTTTTCACCATCTATTTATAGATCTGTGGTGAGGCATACTTTTAGGTTAATTTGGACCCTCAATTAAGAGGGGTTATTTTCCCAATGAGACACATACATGTGATGTGACATAAAACCATGTGGGAATTATAGACCCACCCCAAGCCGATAGTATCAAGGTGTGGTGTCTGAGCCCCATTTGACTTGTAGTTCAGGGCAGACATGAGGAATGTTGGGTATTGATGGTGGTTACTTTTGGAACTATTAGAAACTCTTTTCTTAGCATGAGCTATGAGAGGAAGATCCCCATACTCTCTCATTGGGTTTATTTTACTAAGTATATATATATATATCCTATAGAAAACCCACTCATTGGGTTTGTTTTACTCTCCTTATAGGAGAGGGGAAGATGCGCAAGGTATGCCACATGATTTCTATGTCTAGTTTATTATGGTTGGATGAGTCTACTCTTCTAATATAGGTATCAAAGAGTTGATTAGAATTCCATATTCTCACCATTTCTATCTCCTTGAGTTTGGATGGGTTTACTTCACACTGTTGTTGGGTTGAGTTTCACTCGTTTACTATACTTTGTTCCATGTACATATTTCCTTTCATACTATATCTCTTACTTCTCCTCCCTTATTTTTGGGGAGACATACTAAGTATGTTTATACTCACCCCTGCATGGGATTTTTCTACATGTACTGTCATTTATGAAGATGATAGATAGGTTTGATCAAAAGTTCAGGGATATTAGGGACATAAGTTCTTGGACCACACACGTTGGTCATAGATTGGATTCCTAGAGTATTGATTTTTCAGTTACTTTACTTTCCCTGATTTCCATTTTGTTGGGACACTATTCTAGTTGAGCATTTTTTCCCCTTATTTATTTCTGTTTACATTACTGTACTCGTACTGTTTAGTGGACCATGAATGTTTTGGTTTATTTATAATAGGTTTCATCTTTTACTTCTTTCCTCTACACTTTTTCATCGAATTGGATATGTGTGTGTGTTCAAGTACTTATGAAAATGACTCCCTTAGTTTTTTTTCCTTCGGTGCTTATCACCACCCCTTGGACTATGGAGGTGGGCTTGGGGTAGTCGTGTCTCGAGCCCTGCATGGGTCGGGTTGTGACAAAGTGGTATCAGAGCAAGTTCTTTCCTTGGGAAATTGTTCAGACATTTTCCCATTCAAAGGATTGGTTTTGTTTAAGTAAATAGTGTAAACGTGTCTCAAGAGAAGATCTCAGGCGAGGGAGTTTAGTGATGGTGCAACGACCGACATAGCCATTCACCAGGACCCTAATTAATCACTTTCCAAATCAGCATGGTGAGACATTTGTTGCATGAAATTTTGATACATGCATCATATAGGAATGATTCTTTAACTATCCTTGTTGAATCATCTCCCATATGTTTTTTTCTTGTTATATTCATATGCTCATCTTACCACAATACTCTTTAATAACATTCAGGATTCCTTCATGATGATATCCATCAAGGATACCCACTCTAGTTCATGATGATGACCTCACTAGTGACAATGCCTCAATTTAGGTTCGATTATGTGATCACATTCCTCCATTTGGGCTATTAGCAGAACCTCCACCCGTAGAGCAGAAGATAGTTTTGACTGCATAGGTTGAGAACAATCATAAGTTGAGAATGCTATGTGAGTTACAAGGCTAGAGGCCACTGAGGTTTCATGGTTATCTAGACCCTCAGGTGGCAGAGGACTAGTTAGAGTCAGTGGTATACCTCTTTAGTCTTGTGCGGACACTGAAAGATGAGATGGTGGCTTTGGAAGCCATCCTTCTTCATGGTAAAACTAGGAGCTGGTGGAGTTTAGTTTCCCAAAATCACAATGGGTCATCACTCTTGTGGGACGAGTTACAGTAGCTATTTCATGAGGAGTACTTCCCTTCATTCTTGCGTTCCATCAGGATTCAAGAGCCTATGGAGCTGTAGTGGGGAGGAATGATAGTGGCTATGTATGTGTCTAGGTTTAAAAACCTTAAATGATACTCCCTAGATATTATCAATGATGGATACTTCTAAGCACAAAAGTTTGATACAGGTCTCCACTGAGATATCCATGCTAATATAGTGACTCTATGCATCCCTACCTATACTGGGGTGCAGAAGCAGGAACTTGTGATAGAGAGTTTCCTATCATATGGATGCTAGTTTTCTAGGACTGGAAGTTGTCTCTTCATAGTGAAGAAATCTATGGTAGTTGGTAGATGTGAGTTAAAAGGGCTGTGGCACAGGAGGATTCCCCATAATCAGGCTTGGCCATGTGATCAGGCAGTACTCGTGAAGTGCAAAGCACCAAGTCAACTCGAAGAGGGCCGACTCTATGCTTGTGATGGGTGAGGTTACATGGCATGAGATTTCCCGACTAGACATGTTGAGCATCTCGAGCAGGTAGTAGGTGGAATACCACAGCTGGGGCAACACTGTGACTAGGGTGGTCCCAAGAGACCTAGTATTGGTAGAGGAGTTGGAGGAGTTGGAGGTGGGGGACGGTTCTATGAGGTTCTCCCACCACCACCACCGGGAGACCCACTTCAGGCTCAGGAGATGGCAGCCAGGGCTGAGGACAACTGTTGGATATAGATATCCATGATACTCCAACACATGAGATGATCTGAGGTACACTCTATGTTTATTATACTCTTGATTTTTTATTAGTAGACACAAGAGATAGTCACTCTTTTATCTTGTTACTCTTGGTATGGGAGTCGGAGCTCCCAATAGAGGAGCTATCATAGTGGGTTTGTCTCAAAGTTCCTACGGGAAGCAATTATTCTAAATCTTTTATCTATTAGAAGTACAAGCTAACGTTAGGAGGAGAAATGTTCACATGGGACCTAATGGTCATCATGACAGTATCTTATGGCATCATGTTGGGCATGGATTGGATTTCCATGTTTCAATCACATATTGATTGTCGCCACATGCTAGTATGATTCTTTCATACTAATGGGATGAGGTTCACCTTTCTAGGTGAATAAGGCCTCATAGAAGGGAAGGAGAGTGCTATGAGAAAGAGACTATAGTCTTTTACCCATCAGTTAGTGAGAATAACCCTTGGTGAATCAGACACTTCTGGCACTTGATTTCCTTTAGTTTTGGAGGATTACATGGATGTCTTCCCCATATATGTCCCGAGACTACCTTCAAGGCCGTATTTTGAGTTTTGCATTGATTTTCAACCATGGGCTACCCTAATATCTTCTAAATCATATTAGATGGTGCCCACATAGATCTAGGAGCTACATTTGTAGTTTGAGGACCTTCCCAAGATGGGTTTCATCAGACCGAGTGTGTCCCCCTAGGTAGCACCAGTTTTTTTTGTAAATAAGGAATAAGGGAGCTTATGACTTTGTGTGGATTATCATCGCCTAAACCAGGCCACGAAAAAAAGTATCCCCTAATGAGAATCGGTGACCTCTTTAACTAGTTGTGAGGTGTGAAGTGGTTATCTAAGATTGATCTTATATCTGGATACCATTAGTTATAAGTCAGAGAGGCTTATATTCCAAATATGTCCTTTTGTTGTTGCTATAAGCATTACGAGTTCTTAGTGATTCCCTTTGATGTGACAAACACCCCCACCATTTTCATGGCTTTGATGAACCAGGTATTCTAGCCATACTTGGACTAGATTTTTCTTATATTCATAGAATACATACTCGTTTAATCAGCATCAAAGGAGGAGAACATAGAGCACTTGAGTATGGTCCTTAATTTACTTCAAGAGCACCAACTTTATGGAAATCTCTCAAAGTGTTAGTTCTGGATAAATGAGGTTCACTTTTTAGGGCATGTCATATCTTAAGAGGGTTAATCGTGGATCCTGTGAAGATCGAGGTAGTGCTTCTTGGGAGCCACCTAAGAATTAATCATAGGTGTAAATATTTCTTAGTTTGGTTTGGTACTACTAGATATTTTTGGCACACTTCTCGAGGATCGCAGCCCCCTTGACCACCTTGACCCAAAAGGGATAGCTGTTTACCTAGTCTGAGTAGTGCCAAAGGGACTTTAATGAGTTGAGGTAGATGATGATGATTGCTCCAGTTTTAAGACTACTAGATGAGGGTGTTGAGTTAATAGTGTATTATGATGCCTCAAGAGTTGGGCTTGGTTGCATCAGGATGCAATGATTGGCAGTCATCGTGTACTGGTCAAGGCAGTTAAGACCCCATGAGAATAACTATGTGACTCATTACTTAGAGCTCAAAAAGGTTGTATTTTCCCAAAGGATGTGGAGAAATTATCTTCTGGGGGGAGTAATTTTTGGTTTACTAAGACCACCCGAACCTTTGGTACATCTTTACCCAGATAGATCTGAATAAGAGGTAGCAGTGTTGGTTTGAGTTCCTGGAGGACTATAACTTAGAGATAATATATACTCTGGGAAAAGGAAACATTTTAGAATATGTCCTTAATAGGAAGTCTTAAGCTTTCCTAGTGTAGGAATATTCAGAGCAGTTAGCTTCCATACAGCTGACACTGGTGAAATACGAGGGTGAAACTTTTCTACAGTTGATGGTGCTGACTCCTTTACTCCTTGAGAATTTTAGAGATTCCTAGCTAGGAGATATCTAATGAAAAGTTCTTCATGAATAGATTTCCATAAGAGATGCACTTGATGGGTATTATAAAGGAGGGAATCACGAGATCTTGTTCCAGGGGTGAACAATGATTCCAGTCACAATACAGAATGTGGTGATGCAGGAGTTCCACACTTCTACCTTAGCTATATATCATGGTGGGGGGAATATTTATAGGGATCTTTAGTGGTAGGTTTTATGGTTTCAAATGATATGAAGTGTAGTTGAGTTCGTCTCACGATGCCTTACTTGTTAGAAGGTGAAGGCTATGCATTAGGTTCTAGTGGGATTGTTACAGCCTCTCGACATCCGTGAGTGGAAATGGGATAACATATCCATCAATTTCATCATAGGAATTCTACATAGAGAGAAGTTCCATGACACCATATGGGTGGTAGTGGATCAACTCATGAAGCTAGAACACTTCCTTTTTATCAAGGAGCAGAGATCGATGGAGATTTTGGGGCAACTGTATGAGCGAGAGATCATCTTCCTTCACGGGATACTCTCAAATATTGTCTCTGACCATGAGGCACAATTTACATCACGGTTGTGTAGAGTTCTACAGGAGGATTTCGAGACCCAATTTTGGATGAGTACATCTTCTCACCCCCAAACCAATGGAAAAACAGATCACACTATCCAGGTAATGGATGACATGATGAAGGAATCCATGTTAGATTTCAGCCAGATATGGGAGGATCACCTACCCTTGGTAGAGTTTGCGTACAAAAAAGATACAACTCTACAATAGGAATGACACATTTTGAGGCCCTATACAGGATACCCTAAAGGCTACCTTTGTACTAGAATGATTTTTGGGGAGTCATCCATCGTGGGCCTAGAGTTGGTGAAATTGATGATGGAGAAAGTGAAGGGTATCCCTGAATGGATAAAGACAGGCCAGAGTAAATACAAATCCAATGCGGACTCCCGTTATAGGACTTTGAAGTTTGAGAGAAGAGACCAGGCCTTCTTTAGATTCTCCCCATGACACCGAGTGTGGAGGTTTGATCGGGGATGCAAACTATCCCCAAGGTTCATCAAGCTGTTCGAGATCTTGTGGAGGGTTAGTGAGGTTTCCTACTACCTTTCCATACCCCCACAGCTAGATCTGGTGCACGACATCTTCCACGTGTCATAGCTGAGGTGATACGTGCATGATCATACACATGTCATCGATTGGGGTGAGCTGGATATTGAAGATGAAACCAACTTTGCGGAGCACTCGATGCTGGTCGGGGATCAACATGAGTGAACCTTACGTGGATGGGTCATCCCTTTGGTTCATGTGTTGTGACAGCACAAAAACGTGCAAGAGTGTTCTTGGGAATGAGAGAGACAAATGTGGGCTCAATATCTAGATTTATTTTCCTAGCTTTGTTTTTTGGGAAAAAATTTTTTAAGTAGGGAATGATGTAGAGTCATGGTTTTTTCCTTGTAATATATTGAAATATTTCTATATATATTTCTAGAGTTAGGCATTGAGACAAAATGAAATTTTGAGACCCGGTGTGCCCAGAATTAATTTTTAAAAAATATTAAGTATATTTTATACTATTAATGAAAATAAAATGGGAAAAATCTTAATTGGTAGCTCGGATCAGGAATCCAAGGCCACAGATGAGTCTAGAACAACGTGTTTACCCTAGGAGGGTCTTAACTTTTGTCGGTGTGGGATTTATGTGGAAAACCCCACCCAAGGGAAAAGGCATAATTAAAACAATTAAATATAATTATGTTTAACCCTAGTGTAATATCAAATAACTTTCAATTAGGGGATCCAATTGGAATTATGAGACAACCATTTAGTTTGGAATGAGGTTTTTTACCCAAGTGTGACATAAAATGGAGGGGCACAAGAGTTTCAGATTTCCACACTAAGCAGGGGCTCCTATAAATAGATATTATGGAATTAAGGATTGGGGATATCCTTAATCCATTATCTCACTAATAATTATCCCTCTCTCGCTCTATCTCATTATTTCTTCATCGGATCAAGGAGGAACCTCCACTGAAACCTCGACGGATCGAAGCGGGATCACAACGAACGCGTCGTCAATGACGAATGATCGATTTGTGGTAGGATTTATATTAATTTTGAGTTATGATTTAGTTTTAAATTTAAAATCTATTGTGTTGACTTTTTTTCATTGTTTCTATCTTGAATCATCGATGGCTGAATGAACACATCCATCGATGCATGTATAAATACCCAGTTTCAACCTTTCCTCATCTGTTCTTCACAGATATTTGCCATGTACTTTTGGGCACAACAAACCGTTCATCGATCTTTGATAAGAGGATGGTGCTATGAACCCTCATCGCATGGGTCCCTGAACTACTAACAAATTCACGGTCAGGCAACGAGATGAAGCCTAGTGGTCTGCGGAATGGACTACTAGAGAGCCGCTAGCACGGCAGTGTATGACAGTGGGATGCTCCACTGATGAACCATAGCGCGGTGGTGAAACCATAGATCAGTGGTGCCGTGATGTGGAGGAAAATATGGCTAGGTTTCTTGGAGAGTCAGGGTCATTCGGCGTGACCTAGGTAGTGACTGCTACTGTGAATCATGAATGGCTGGGGAACGGCTTGTGGGCTGGGCCGTTCTTGGCAGCGGGCCTGGCCCTATCTGCAGGTGGGTCGGGTCACGGTGGGATGAACCAACCTCAGTGGGCTGAGCAAGGCTGGGATGGGTCCAAACCCAATGGGTTGGACCCAGGGAAACCAGAAGATCAACTGGTTGACTGTGGGGCAAACCAATCACAACGGTCAACCATGGCAGTCAACCGACCCCAGGACCCTCTTGTGAAACTTTAAATGCATGTATCTTCTAAACTGGGTGTCTGTTTGATGTTATATCTCTGGAAATGTGACCCTCTATTTGAGATGCGCCATTTGATATAAATTTTTAGAATTTGAAGTTCAGGGTCAGGATACAGGACCCACAAAGACCCGTTCGGGCCTACTACGATGAAAAGTGCCTTATTCACTGGTTATCCATTTCAGGTGAGTAAAAAGCCTATCCTATGTGTTTTTCCACATAGAACATTATGGTGACCTCATTTTTAGAATTTGGGTTGCGATGCAAGGTTTTCTGAGCATGATGCATCTTGAAGTGGTGTTCGACGACAATAGTGATTAAGTGCTGATATCAAAGACTTCCAATTGGAATCCCCCTAACGCACTAGGGTGTTGGTCCTCAATGAACTAGATTGGAATCCCCCTGACACATTAGTACGTTGGTCCTCTATGATGATCAGAGTAGAATCCCCCATTGGCATGGGTGTGGGTCCTCTAATAGCTACTTCCAAGTGGAATCCCCCTGACACGTTAGGTCATGGGTCCTCGATAATCTATAGTGTAATCCCCCTGAAAACTAGGTAGAGGGTCATCTACTTTGGGTTTTCACCTTCCAACTATAGATGAGTGGTGAGTCATACTTTGACGCTGCTTTGGATCATCAAGTAAGAGGGGCACTTTCCTCACCAAAACATGTCCTTGTGATGAAACCTAAAACCACGTGGGCAAGGCAGACCTGCCCAAATAAGATGGTATCTAGGTGTTGTGTTTGATCCCCTTTTAACTTGTAGTTCAGTAAAGACGTTAAGAATGATGAGTATCGATGGTGGTTACTTATGAAACTGTTAGTGACTCTTTTACTAGGTTGAGCTGTGATATAGTGATCCCCTTACTCTCTCATTGGGTTTCTTTGATAGAGAGAGTGTGTGTATATATATATCCTATTGAAAAAACACTCCTTGGGTTTGGGTTACTCTCCATTCAGGAGAGGCGAAGATGTGTGGGTTATTCCATGTGATTTCCGTGTCTAGATTCTCGTGATTGGATGAGTATACTCTCATATATAGGTAGAAAAGACTCAATGAGAATCCCATCTTCTCGTTATTTTTATCTCCTTGTGTTTGGATGAGCTTACTTCACTCTCTTGATGGGTTGAGATGCACTCATTTATTATAATTTGTTCCATCTACTACTTTATTTGCTTACTATATCTCTTACAGATCCCCCTCCTTTTTAGGTCATCCTACTGAGTATGTTTATACTCACCCCTACATGATAATTTCCTTCATATATCATTATTTATACATATGGCATACAAGTTTGATTGGGACTTCAGAAATATTAGGGACATATGTTCTTCGACTACATGTGGTGGTCACAGATTGGCTTCTCAGAGAAGGGCTTTCTCAATTACTTTACTTTCTTAGATTTCTGTTACATTGGTACACTATTCTGGTTGGGTGTGTCTTTTTTCACTTCTTTATTTCTGTTTACATTACTATAATCATATTTTTTAGTTTTCCATGCGTGTTTTGGTTTATTTATAGTAGGTTTCATCTTTTACTTCTATCCTCTACACATTTTCATTGATTTGGATGTGCGTTTATGTGTGTAATGGTACTTAGGAAAAGGCCTCCCTGATTTTTTTTGTGCATTAGACACTTATCACCACCCCATGGACTATGGAGGCTATCTTGGAGTAGTCACGGCTTGATCCCCTTCTTGGGTCGGTTCATGACAGTTGTTATGCTGCCGAAATGTCACTACGATTTTTCAATGACAAACTTTTGTATTGTGAATACCATCGCTATTTACACTCAAGGGTATTCACCTAGAAATAAATATATTTATTTTACTTGGTAATTCCATTTATTTATTCCACACTCTTTGATTGTGTAATTAAATCTAATGAAATATGACCCTATGTTGAATGATCTATGTGGAACACTTTTTCATGTACATGATATGAAAACGACGTGTGTACTCGAAATTATATAGAGATCTAATGCATTGGGTATTTTTTTAGTCTCATGAGATGTCATGTATGGGATTAGGGAGTGAAATTAATCCACCTTGGTACTTTTTCTATCATCTTATGAATTCTTAGTAGTTATCCTTTACTTATGTTTATGATGTCATGTTTAAAGTTGTTTCCACAATTTTCTTATTGCCTTTATGTTACAATGCTACATCACACCTTATTTTTCATGTTTATGATTATCACCCATTTTATGTTGTATTTAAATTAATATTGTATAACATGTAATAATTTCTTCATATTTTTCTTTTTTTATTCCCTTAATGGTATTTATATCTCACCCCTTTCTTATGTTTTTCCTCAGGTTATTCCATGTAGTTTTTAGGTCAATGGAATATTATAAGCATGTTGAGAAAGTTTTCAACAATTATATTATACCACCTATTTTTTTTGTTTTTATTTAATTTATCTAATTAAACAAGGAAACTAAACTTCTCAATATTCTCAGTTCTATTATGTGTATTCTTATGTAACAAATCATGAATTAATGTGTAAAATGACAAGGGTCATCATAGGTGATAAGTCATAATCCACAATGTTGATAGTCATGGTAGTTAACCTTGACATATGAAATTGTTTTTTTTTATATTTATAATGTTGACATAATTTTATTACATGATATTACGGTTCAAAATTTATTTATGATTATTTCTCATTCTTAAGTACTGTGTTTTCTAAAATGATACATTTTTATTCCATGACTCATGTTTATGATCTATGAAAGGCTGGGTATGAAATTAATAAGTTATGTTCATGTTCACACACCCTTATGATTATATTATTGATTTTACAGTAAAATAGGATAATAATAATTGTTTATATTTTAATATTAGTACATTTAAATGTCCATAAACACTGGTTTTAGTGAATTTTATTAATTAAACTTTATTTCACATCATTGTGCAATTCATGTTTAAAGTTTCAATTTGGGCCCAATAGATCATCATATTGTACAATTAATTATTTTAGTTATTTGAATTTGATATTTTTTGATATTATTAATCACTTTATGTGGAAAATTTTCTCTTTTAGGATCAATGGATGAATCATAAGTTAATATGGACATTTGTGGCCATAATGCAGCAATTTATGGACAAAGAATAATGGTCCTTAAGACCATAAAATAAAAGTGAAGCCCATATTTCAAGACCAATAAATATCATATATTTAAATTATATAGAGAACATTATGGGGATAATTTCATTCAACTATGACTGGATATAATTTTTAATCTTTAATTTTGATCAAGGTGGTCAAAGATGAAGATAAAAATATAGGCAACGTTTCAAGTCCCATAAATTCATCCCACAAATTTAACAATAACATATGAAAGGATGATCCAATTTTGATGGAATTTATAAATAAATTTTATGAAACATGCAGAAACATATTTCTCTTATATGACCCTAAAAAAATCTACCATCTTCAAAGTCATAATTATATGTCAACAAGGGGAAGGAATCATGATCTGATTTTCTAGTCAAATCTGAAAAGGTTCAATTTCCTTTTATTTATCAACCTCTTTTTGACTCTCCTAATTAATGGAGAAGAAATTTCTTGATAGGGTATAGACCATATGAACTAAAATTTCCCATTTAAGGAGCTAGTGGTGAATGTATTTTGAAATTCATTATTTATTATTTAAATTGAAGTTCCATTTTGTAATCACATTTTAAATTTTTCTCATGGAAGTTTTTCATTCACCTTAATTTCTTAATAAAAGTTATTTTTATTCTTATTTTTGAGTTATTATTTATATTTTACCAAGTTGATTCCATTGAATCAAGTTATTAATTTATTCACACAAATAATCATGAAATTCCTCACACAATGGTGGAGTGTTTATTTTTTCTTTTCTTTTAATTTCTTCAATTCTTACTCTATAAGTAAACATCCACTATCCATTGAGATCATTGAATCAATTTAGGGATAACCATTTTTTGGTTTGATTATGGGGAGTTTCTTCATTTTGTATTCGATTTTATTTGATGTTATTAAATTCTCAAATTAGTTCTATGGTTTGAGAGTTCCTTTCTTTGACTTGTTTTATTCTTTGTCTTCGCCAACTTTAACGACTACACATTTTGAGTGGTAGTATGATATAATTCCTTGGAGTGATCATGAAATTGATCCTATAACTGAATTTTCTTTATTAACCATGGTATTCACCTTCAGTCCCTGTGGATTCAAACCCTACAAATACTACAATGACTACTTCTATCAATAGGGTAAATTTTTTCATCACAACTTATTATTTCACATTACCATATATTGATATCTCTTATGTTTACCCTTACCAAGAATATATGATCACCCTTTATAATGTTTCCTTCCACAGGTTATGAAGAAAGGTTTTGATAGGGTACACATAATAGGAGTACTATATGAGAAGATATTTCATGAAATTAAATATTGTATTTCTAGTCTCCAAAGAAACTAAATTGTTATAGTTATTTGGAGTGTGTTTATGAAATGTATTGAATATTTATATAAAAAGATGTGATATTTATATATGAAAATCCCGGGTCTCTATAGTTGGTATTAGAAGAAAGGTTTGGTCAATATTTGGAGATTAGAAAAACCTTAGTGACATCCATAGGGGTATTCCAAAGTATATTTCTAGGGATATGCTTATGTGTATGTCTAGGGGTATTTCGAGGGATATCTCTAAGGAAAATTCTATAGATAATTTTAAGAATAGGTGAATATCCTAGAATTTTGGAAAAGGATAGATAAAGGGGTTTTCAAGAAATTACATCCTAGTTTGGATAATACAAGTGCAGTGGATCTATCATAGAGGTACCTATGGGTAATAAATCTAAAAATGGTGAAATTGATATTGGACCGATCGTCACCTAGTGTACGAAAATGGGACATACTGTACACCTGGTTTGACAATCCTAGGTGATATTTTTTGGAAATTCAAAAATTTGTTATGAATCGTCATGAAGGATTTAAATAATGACATTTAATGACTTATTTTAAGCCTAAGGTGTCATAGATTTAAGAAAAGGTGTTATGATTTAGGCATATTATAAGTGTTTTTTCATGATTTTGTGGTCCCCACTTTGATTATTGTTTCTCATACTATGCTTTGAGGTTTTAGTTAATGGATGGAACTAGGAGGAATCATGTTAACACTAAATGTGATTGAAAATTAAGTGACCATGAGCAACCAAATTGGATGATAACTGGTGAGAAATATGTTGTGATTATGCCTAATATTCTATCATGATATATTATTAACAACTTAAACTTAATTGGGATTAATAATGAATACAATAAGAAGAAAATGGAATTTTTTGAAAGTTTTATATGGTAACGAACATAGAAGAAAGAAAACTTTAATTTATACATGTCAAGAAGGTGGGGAAAGGAACATATAATTATATCACAAATGGAGGGGAAGATGTTATCATTGTGGAAAAGAAGCTCATAGAGTGAAACATTATTGAGGAGTTTAATGTCTTATGTGCAGGGAACATGGGAATTATCCAATTAAATTCCTTGGAAAAATAATTAACTTATATACCAATAAATGATCTATTCTATGTCAGTCATTGAAGTGAAAAAATTTAAGTATTTATATATTGGAATTAAATAATTATGAAATATATAAGGATTGTTCAGTATAAGTTTTTCATTAAGTCTTTTCAAGATTAGGTTGAATGGTACTAATGACCTAGAAAATTGATTTGATGGAAAAGAGATATTTTATTAAAAGCATGTGATTAAGTGAAGATAACTCCTAATATGTTCGAAATGTTGAAGAAATGGTGTTTAGTTAGGATAAAAATATGATTTATATGGATATAGTAAATTGGATATTATTGGTGACCTTGGAACTGATTAATGACTTTATGATAAAGAGTTTTATGTTATTATTGATGGAGTTTATAATTTTATTTTGCTTTATATTATATATTTATTAATTTTTGGTTTTATTTATGGAATAAAGAGAGTTAATTTTTGAAATCATGCATATTTTCATTAAGGTTTTATGGTAATTCATGTTATTACCATGTTTTAGGAGAAAAATTGTTCATGGTATTCACATGTTTTTTATGTGACATTAAGATCCACTTCATATTGTTTGGGGGAGTAATGATAAATTAAATTTGTAAATTTATAAACCCCTTTATATATTATTGGATTTCAATCTTGGAAAGACATATTTTGGATGGTTCATAAGGTTAACCATTTATGGAATAGTTTTTTTTGAACTTTGGATATGGTTTTGGAGATTAATTTATTATTTCACCATATGAAGGTTTAGGCATAACATGTGATAACCATTTTGTTTTTGATAATAACTAGAGATATAAGGAATGAATTTTCACTCTTTTATAGATCTTATTGTCCATTAGTGATTTAAACATGAAAAATTCATCTCTTAGAGTGTAACGTCCCAACCTGGATGCCACTAAACAGTGCACTAAGCAGGTGGGTCACATGGCCTCATGCTCACCTCCCCATATACCAGAGGCTTCTAACTTGCAGTGAGGGACTAGGGTGTGTCTATGGGGGATAATATGCCCCCATTTTAGAGTATAACATAGTGGAATAATAATTATATTCAATTGAAGAATCAGGTAAATCAACTAGAAAAATGATATCATCCAAGATAGAAATATATAAACAATGCAAATATATTATCATATACAGTATGATGTCTCATGTTATGTCTCTACAAAGAAACAACAATACTTATATAGGAATCAGAACAATAGATTTATCAAAATACCAAAAATACTAAAAAAAACTATCCTATACAAAACCATGAACCTCAATTCGGTCATGTTCTCCCCTACTCCTAAGCATAGCACATTAAAGCATCGGAAAGTGGTAGCTTTCCCCGATCCCTACCTGCATCCATGAGGTCCTTAAAAGTACCCAATGATGGTCCGAATATGGTGTGAGATAACACTTAGTATGCGAATACCAACAAAGTCTATAACAAATCCAGTCTGTGTGATACAAGATAAGCAGTGTGCAATATGTCATAGTAATAAAAGTATTGAAATTAATTTGAAGAAAGTCAAGAAGTACAATCAGCCTAACATGGCTCCCTTCAAATAACATTCAGGATCCTAGAAACAAGTTAAGTGGTAAAATATAAATAAAAATAATAATTCTATCCAATTTAACAACTATAACTAATATACATACCAGGGGTATCTATAAAACATTCCAAAATAACAACCATAACAATGCTTTATAAACAAGTGTATAACATTCATCATAGCCACACCGAATAATCAAGTATATAATATTCACCACAGTTATGCCGTATAAAAAAATCACCCACAACAGTCACACCATATAATCCAAAGTGTCACACCACGAAGGGTTGGACCAAGGTATATATAAAACATTCATCCACATTGAGTCATAAGAGCATCTCAATGTAAACTTGATAAAGACTTGGGTGGGGTCCAAGGAGCATATCAATAGACAAAGTCCAATATGGGATCAATCAATCTAGATCTAAGGGGCAGCAAGGCCCATGGTATCCCAGGGAATCAAGACCCAAGCAGAAAACAAGTCCAAGGTTTTCAATACCATAATCAAGATCCATGGGAGAAAAATCCAAGGAATATAATTAGATATTGATCTAAGGTATACAAACCAAAGAATCAACTTCCATTTCAATTAATCATCCCATTACATTTATCAATTTACAATCATTCGCATATCAAGTGTTTATCCACTAATTTATACAATTTCTATAAAACCATTTAAACAATTAAATTAAAAAACATAATATTATCACATGGAAAAGGAGGAAAACCTGATCCTAATATATCAATTTAAGTATAATTCAATTTATAAAGGCTTCCTCTAACTAGGAAATCCCTCACGCACCACACAGGTGGTATAACAAAGGGAATATACAAACAAACACCCCATGGGTGCACTAGGTTGGGGAAACAACCTCCAATGAACTCAACACACTAGTGGGAATCACTAATAGGTACCAAAACATACAATTAAATCATTTAATTCATTTTAGAGTAGATGATAGAAATTATGACACGCAACGCAACATAAAATAGCTCGATAAAACACCAAACTTGAGGGGAAAGGTATAAACCACTTATCATAGGTTTGTAGTAGGGAAATCATCTAGTATAAAGCTCTGATTATTTCTAGTTTTAAAGAAAACTTAAGAATGCATGAAGAACCTAAAAATAGGGCATATTGGATCACACTAAAATATAGCATCCATTAACAAGGAATGTGAATGATAGTATAAGAGGATCATAGTGCTTATCAGCATGGATCTAATGGGACAAAATGTGATTGAATTCGAGTCCAAACAAATGATTTGTAGAAAATCCTATGGTTGAGATTCAAATAGAGATCCCTAAGACTCAAGAATCTTCACTGGACAGAAAATGAGAAAAGAATAGGTTTTAAATATTTTTAAGGATGAAATAGTCATTTTACCTCTTTTAACTGGGTCTCATGGTTTGGCCACCCAATTGTCCAAACTATGAATCCACTATGTGCCATTCACTATGTCGAGGGGAACCTCACATGATTTCATGTGCATGATTTTCCAAACCATTCCTAAACCATACCCAAAACCTCTTCTAAAAACTATAGGCACTATCACATGTGATTTCTCCCTCGTACACAAAATTTATTTAAACCATGTGTTATTTGATAGAAGAATGAACCACCTCGCATGGTTTAACCCAAACAAGTAGCTTGGGTCACACAGTTTCAACTAATTGTGTGGATCAACTACCTTTTCCAAAATTAAACCCTCTGGGGTCTGAAAAAGAATTTGACACTCCCATAATCACATTAGGAACTCAAAATAAGAAAAAAAAAACAAGGAGTTAAATTAAATTCAAGAAGATCCATACCTCATAGAATAACCTGAAAACTTAAAATATCCCCCTTAAAGTAATTTGTCCCTAAATTTACCATCCATGGGTGGTCAAGAATCACCTGAGTATAAATCCATCCACCGAGCATGTTTTTCAGCCTCCCACTCCCAAGTATCAGATTGTAAATGACTGTGCTACTATAACACCCATACTAGAGGAATTGACTGGCCTCAAGGAACCATCCCTCTCCTATCAAAAACACATTTAGGATGATCTTCAAAGGATGTATAAACCTGTAACTCCACCTTATATTACTGTATAACATAATATGGGTCTGAGTGATAACAGTATAATTGATATACATTGAAGACATCATGAATGACTCAATACCTCTGAGGTAACTTCAACAAATAGTCTACTAACCTGACTCTCTCCAAAATATCGAATGACCCAACATACCATGGTGAAATATTATCTTGTCTCCTAATATGTATGTGTTCTAGTTTCTGTGAGATATGCGAGAAGATCTGATCCCTGACCTTGAACTCTAGAGGTCATCGACGATGATTGATGTATGATTTCTTTCAGGACTGTGTAGTATCAATCTAATTTAAGATCAATTGGACCTACTCAGAAGTTTCTTGCATGAGACATGGTCTAGTGAAGATGCCTCACCTACCTATAACTATCACAAGTGGGATCAACATGGAATAACATAATAATCCTCATAATGTTTCATCTATATAGTGGACTTATATCTATTATTGTAGGAGAACTTGACTATGGGTATATTAATCTTGTAGTATCCCCCAAAACACATGACACATTCTCTCATCATTTCCTCAGTGACCTAAATCATGCACTCTAACTGGCCATCAGTCTAAGTGTGGTATTTTGTGCTCAAAAGCACCTATGTACCCAATTCCCTCTACAAACTATTCTATAAACTAGACATAAATTGGGAATCCCTATCCAATACCACGATTTGAGGAATACCATGAATTCATACTATCTCATTGATATGAAACCTCCCAATCTCATCAACTAAGAAAGTTTCCATGATTGGAAGAAAATGAGAAACCTTAATGATCCAATCAATAACAACCCAAATTGCATCACTACCATAAGTTGACCTCGACAAATCGATCTTGAAATATATCATGAAATATTATAATTTTAAATCAGGAATAGGTAACTGCTGTAAAATCCTAAGGGGGTTGTTGATGTTCCACCTTCACCTACTCAAAAGTGGAACACCTTGTAAAAAAACTAGCAACCTCACATTTCATATGCAACCACCAATACTGGTGAAAAAATCATGATAAATCTTGATAATGTCAGGATGAACTACCCAAACTATGGCTTGAAACCCTGGAATCAGCTCTTTGCATATGTATGATGGAAAAAACAACACGAGACCATGAATATGTAGAATATAATCCTTGACCATAGTCCAAACAGGAGGAGGGTCCTCACCTTCCACACTATCTTGTAGGACTGGGACCTCTTAATTAGATAACTATCTCATCCTCACTATATCCAGAAGAGTATATATCTCTACTAAGGATGATAGAAAAGTATTCCCAACACTTTGCTACACCTTCAAGTGAACCAATGAAAAAAACCCATAAGCTAACACTCACTACTAGCCTACTAAACTTCCTGTATCTAAGTACTCATATTCAGGGCATCAGTTACTGCATTTCCCTTTCTAGGTGTATAGGTTTGGTCAAATTCAAAATAATGTAGGTACTCCACCCACCTTTTCTACCTCAAATTTAGATCATGATGTGTAAATATATACATTATGATTTTCTGATATGTGTACACCAAAAAATTCTCTCCGAGTAAGTAGTTTCTCCAACAGTCTAAATCATGTAAAATAGTAGAAAAATTGAGATCATGTTCCATGTATATCCTCTAGTGTGTCCTCAACTAATGATACCAAAATACCAAAAATCTACCCCCCTAAATTAGAACTTATCCTAGTCCGATACCTAATGAATATCAATACACAGTGTAGATCCTTCTCTGATCTGGAAGAATTAGAACCAATGCTGAAGTTAGTTTTTTTTTATCTCATAAAAGGTTTTCTCTTAGGTATCTGGCAATAAAAAGTTCAAAACATTCTTATTCTAACCAATTAGAAGTTCTACTAAGCATGATAAGTCTTATATGAAATGATTTTAATATACATATATCCCCAATAAACTTCATATATCAAAGAATTTATTCATCTTCTCCAAGAAAACTACATCTCTTACCTTCCTTAGGTCAACTAATACTTCTGTCTCTGAGATAATATGACCCAAGAAGTGAATATTATCCATCCAAAAGGGGAAATTTGGGAGATTAGAATATAACTGATTATCTCTAAATGTATCTAAAATGAACTCAATATTTTTAGCATGGTCATGTTGATTTTAAGAATACACAAAGATATCACCCAATAATACCAAAAAAAATCAAGTTAAGGATAGAAAACTATCATAATCACCACCATGAAAGATACTGGAACATTCACAAGACTGAACAACATAACTAGATACTTATATAGGCCATACCTACTATGAAAATATATATGAGGAATGTCTGTAGATGGAGATGAAATTCTCCATACACATGGACATGTCTGGGTTCCTACAGATATGAGAGAGGAACTAATGCGTGAGTCCCAAACTTCTCATTGGGTAGTTCATCTAGGAATCTCCAATATGTTTTGAGATATGTGAGGCTAGTGTTGATTTACTAGTATGAAACCTCATATTGAAAGTTTTATTACTAGTTGTTACAACTGTCAGTAGGTGAAGGTAGAGCACCAGAATCCTACTGGCTTATTACAGTCACTTTCATCCCCAGAATGGAAATAAGATGATGTTGCTTTGGATTTTTTAATTAGATTACCAATGTTTCTTTGATTTAACAACAAAATTTGGGTAGTCGTGGATCAACTGATGAATTTATCCCACTTCCTTATTATCTGGGTGATTTTATCATTTTATGAGTTAGGAAGACTATATTTTTGTGAGATTATATAACTACAATGGATCTATTATACTATCATTTAAGATAGGGACAATCATTTCATGTCATGTTTCTGGCAGTGGTTGTAGAAAGATATGGGTACGCAGGTGCTTCTGAGCAAAAAATTTCACCCTTAGACTGATGATCAGTCAGAATAGACAATACATGTTTTAGAGTACATTCACCATGAATGCATCCTTAATTCTAGCAGTTACTAGGAGAAGCATACCCCTCTGATAAATTTCAACTATAATAACATATTTCAAGTGACGATTCTGATGGATCATTTTGAGGCCTTGTATGGTTGGACATGTCATTGAACCCTACGCTGGTTAGAGGTTGGAGAGGCATTGATACTAGGTCATCATCATGTTGAGGAGGATTTGGAGTAGGTTCAAATGATCTAGAAGAGTATGTATACTAATCTATCTAGATATAAATCTTATATCAATCACATCCACTGACCTATGGAGTTCGAAGTCAAGAATCATGTTTTCCAGTGAATATCATCCAAGCCTAGGAATAGGAAAATAAAAAGGCAATAAAAGCTGTTGCCACTCTTTTTTTGACTATTTGAGATATTGGAGAGATCCATAATGGTAGAATATCGGTTGTTATTACCTCAAAGGTATCGTACCATGAATGGCGTCTTCCACATTACTCAGCTTTTCCATTATCATGTCTACTCATCAAACAATTTAGATCCTGATGAGGTTTAGTTAGATACTGATTCTTTATTTTAGGAGTATCATATATGCACCATGATCAGAGAGCAAATTATCTCTGAGGCCATTATTCTCTTTTAGTTTGGGTTCTATGGTAGTACGACTAGGTATGGGATAATACTTTGGAGTGGGAGGCTGACATACGTGCTCAGTGGCGGGAGTTGTTCTTAGATGAAGTTTTTTCACCCTTGGAAGGTGAACATAGGGATGGGATATTTTAAGGGGTAAGGATATAAGAACATGATTTTTCAATTAGGTTAGGATGATTTATGTTTTCACAGTTGCTTTGTGGGTGTTTAGAGCTTGTTCAAAGCTATGAACCCCTACTGGTGGAGAAATGCATTGGGTTGCACAGTTAATAGAAATTGTGTGAGACAATCTACATGGTTTACCCTAACCATGTAGGGAATTTTAGAGGGTAAATAAGGGTGAAATTTTTTTCCCTATCAATGCACTAAAGTCCACACGACCATGCAGGTATATTAGTAAAATGTAGAAGAGGGGATTGCATTGTTTGTGCAGGGTTATCCAAACCGTGAACATGAAACTATGCAGGGTCCATCCTTAGTCAGTGGGCGGTGCATGGTTGGAACATAGTTTGGGAAATCATACAACAAACCATACAACCCATATATTATAGTTAAATTTACCATTTTCCCTTAAATATAATTTACAATTACACCTCATCTCATTTCTTCTCTAGTGGATAGATGTGATCCTCTCCCACATGTTTGAGCTCCCAAAGCTTCTTAATTTAGGCTTCTTGATATCTTCTTCATCCAAGCAAGGATTTAAGAACCGTTGTTCTTGTTGGATTCCTCTAGGTATGATTTACAACCCTTAGGCCCTAATCTTCATTTATCTTATCCTCAATAGAGTTATTTTGATACAAGCTCAGATGCTCTATTTTCAGGGCATTAATCCATTATTTGTATTTATTCCAATTTATGCCAAACTAAGGGACAATACTAGATGAGGAGAGTGTTACAAAGCTATGTTTGGTGGTATATGACTCATACCTCAAGTATCTTAGTTTTATAAAATAATGGAATTGTTTACACACTGATTTCATCGGGAATCACATATTTAATTCATATGAAATTCTTATATTCATCATTCTCATATTCAAGTGGCCATTAAAAATGTGTTCCTCATTGTTGGAGGTTATTCTCTCAATGTTGACAACACCACGTAGGGTGTTTTCATTATTTAGGCCACTTATGGTTTTTTTGTGATTATCTATGACACTGTTTGGGTGAGCTTCCACTTGACCCACCTATGGTAAGTGTTATAAATTAATTTATTAATTATTAAAAAGGAAATTATACTATATATATCACTTTTACATAAATTATATAAATGGAACTGGATACATGTCCATATATTCCTTGTTATTACTAATAATAGGAAATTTATAGAACCTATTAAATGTTTATAAATTGAAATGGTAATTGGATGCATTTCTTTATCCCACATTTTCATTGTTATGAAAGGTAAATTAATGAACCCAACAATTGAATATGTAATTAATCAAATAAATGGTTTCATGTACTCTTAGAATTATCACATAGAATGAAAAGAAAAGGAATGAACCTACTAAATTATTTAAATACATGAGTATTACATGTCCTAATTAAATAAATGATCTATGTATAAGGTGCCTATTTTATATCGACTTGTTCATCTTTATAGGATTTGTTAGACTTGAGCCATCCTTGGAATTATATTATAGTGGAATGCCTTGGGAGATTCCCCTTGGATTACACTCAGACCCCTTATAGTTAGGCTGAAAATTATTACTAAGTTGGCTCAACCACTGATATCAAGGATGCCTTGATTACTACCTTGGATCCTCTTTCATTATTATAATCATTAAGGATGCTTTGGTTATTACCCTGGATCCTTAGTAATTATTATCATTATAGGTTGTCTTGGTCACAACCTATATCCTCTTACTTCACTTATTATAAAATAGAACATAATTAATTAAATAATTACATGTTCAAATACCAACTAAGGCTCAAGTAAGTATTAGGGTATTTACATTACTGTACTGCTTTACATTTAAATAAATCTGCACACTGTTAGTTTATATTTATCATAATGGATGGTATAAACACTTTTGGTGGTGTCATACTAATACACATCTATCGTGGGGCATGGAAAACAAATTTTTATATTACCTTAGTGTATTCTAGTGATTAACCCTATGTACTCTCTCAAAGAGGAGTTCACAAAAATAGTTTTCACTTTTAATTAGAGAAAAAATGGGGTGTTTTTGAAATTGTTTTGGTTTCAAAAATAAATGAAAGAAATGAAAGAAAAGATATAAATTAAAGAAAATATGAAATGAATGGAAACAAAAGTGATTGAAAAGTATTATATGAGAATAGTTATTAGTTCAGGGCAAGTTTTCTAATTTCAATTCTATCCTAGCTCCATTTTATCCAATACTCTTCTGCTAAGATGATTAAAGTTTCATTACATGACCACTCCCTCTCACTCCCTTTAGAAAATGGTGATGGTGATAGAAAAATATGCCAAGAGATTAGTTTTTTCTACTCTCCTTCCATGTTTTATAGTGTTTTAGATAATATCCTCAATTGATATAGGCAATACTTGATCAAGTTTTTTTATACCAAACAATAAAGAATATCCACTACCCCTCTGATACGTATTGACGATTGTCGATTAATTCACCACTAATCCTTGGTTTATTCCATTGTATATAAATAAGAACCTAGTATAGGGAGATATTTATCATCCAACAAATAAAAAAATCGATAAAATAATTAAAAAACAAATACGATCACACTTGATAATAAAAAACACAATATAAAATTGAAAGAAGCTTCATAGAAGAGAGAAATAATTTTTATTCAATAAAGTGAAAGAACTCTAGATTTAAAATATATAAAACCTATCCTTCCCCACACCATGGTATGGAAAACTGAGAATAATGAGGAAGAATAATGCATTACTAAACTAATAATAAGAAAAGAGACAAAAAGAAAATTATAAAAGTTCTCCTCCAGAACGGATCTTCAAAAGTTTTATCCTTTTTCGTCCACAAGATGAATAAATCTCATTAAGGATCCTTATAAGATTCTCAAAATTATTTTTTATATTTACCCTCCAAATTTAAATGTAATTGTACATGTATAGACAAATTTATGACACAATTTATGAGTCATTCTCTTTCTAGCTGAATGTTTTTATAATATTACTATAATTTTCAGCATCCACTGGCTACATTAATGAGGGAATATCTCAATGGTATTTAATAGAAAATTATACTTATAATTATATTTCAAATATATATGGATTCACCTCAATTGAGGTTGTGTATCATGAGTTATTCTTCATTTACAGAGGTGGGTCCCACTCTGTCGTCCTGGACAATTTGTCAACTTGATTGAATTTTTAGGGCCTATGGATGTTTGAATCAGCTCCTAGTCCAGAATAAGAAGTTGAATTTCATAAGTTAGGAAATACTAGAAAAATTTAATCACTCAAATTTGATCAATATTTTAAAATTTATTATTGAAATACCAAAGTGATTAAAATCTATTAAAATTACAAAATTAATCAATTTCTATATTTTAGGCCAAAACATGACATAAATACAAAATTGATGAAAATAAGATCAAATTGATAAATTTGTTGGGATTAAATCATTGAAAAAATATAAAAAAAATTCTAATATTATCTCTATCAATTCCACCACATATAGAACTTGGACTTCTGGACAAGTAAGAATCAAAATCAAATAAAAGAAAATTCAAAACACATACCCATGATATCCACCAATATTTTAACAAGAAACAAAACAAATCCCAAATCATAAAGAACCATTATTTCAATTTTTAAATTCAAATGAAATATATTTCAACTTTATTTCTCATCCCATGCACACAAGACACCTATCTCTTGTTAATTTTCTCTCATCTCACAAATTTCAATTTTCAACAGTAATTTTCTCATCCAAACCCACAAAAGGTTAACCATGGATTTTATAAGTCACTACATATCCACCCAATGTGAGTTAGGAACATTTGGTTATCATGAATACTTTTTAGGGTTATTCAGTGGCTTTGGTTGCTTTTATTTAGAAGTAAAAAATAATGAGGCTGAATGAGGAGGGCTTGGATATTTTTTTGAAGAAAAATTTTATGATTCTAATTTTTACTCAAGTATGGTCTCCTCCTTACTCCCCACAACATCAAATCAGATCCAAAATAATATAAAAATCTATTTCATGGTAATAAAAAATATTATCCAATTCATAATATTTATCACAATAACTACTTAAGTAAAATCAAAGCTTCAAATTTTTATTTTCTACTGAAGGTATATCTAAATGAGGTATCACTACACAAGATGAATCCCCCCACACTTAAGTTCAACTAGATCATGAAATTTCACTTCAAGGGAATGTTGGATTAGGAAAATTGGCTTGTAATGTGGATAAAATAATGTAATGTTCATGTATTATATTGGTTTAAAGGATTAAATGTACAAGGTAAAAAATAATAAAAAGAATTTTTCTTGAAAAAAGTGGATTTGAAACAAAAAGAAATGCCTCAATCATTTAAAACACAAGTACCACAAACCCTCAAGTTTTGATAGGAATAAATCAAATCAGGGTTAAATCATGCATAGATTATCTCTCTCAATAAGTGAGGTGAATGTTAATAATATGAAAAAAGGGATAAAAATACTCATGGGTAAGTTATTTTAAAGATAAAGATAGTGAATTGTGGCATGAGATAAAAAAATTAAAGGACTTTTCATGAAATTCCACGAATATTTTCACTTAAAACAAAGTCATTTTTAGCATTCATTTAAGATCAGTTTTATAGATTAAATTGGTTCAATAATATAAATGGGTTTCAAATAAATATAAAATATAATCATTTCATCTCAAAATTTTAAAAAACACAAAAAAATTAAAAAATAAACACACAAAAATTTGAAAAGAACACGTTTTTTTTTGAAAAATAGAAAATCAAAAATAAAATTAAAAATCCTAAACTATAAATGTTCCCACCAAAAAAATTAAATTATATAGTGTCCTGAATTAATTAAAGTGAGTTTTAACATGTAAGAATATTTTTAATTTAATTAAAACAATAATGAAAGTGTTATGGAGAAGTACAACATGATGTATTTTATTGATAAACTGGTCGGAGGAATGTAATCTCCACCACCTGATCTGATGGAAAGTTCTCATGGAATTTATTCAGCCTATGTCCATTAAAAGTTATGGGATAATACTCTCCATCCTTCAAAATATTCACATCACCTAAATTATATACATTAGTAACTATAAATAGACCATCCCATATTGAACGAAGTTTACATGGCATCAACTTGAGTCTTGAGTTTAATAACAACATTGTGTCTCTAGGATGGAAGTCTTTTTGTCAGATTAGTTTTTCATGATCTAGTCCTATTCTCTCTTTGTAAATACTTTAATTTTAAAAATCTTCCCTTCTCATTTTCTCCATCTCCTTCAACTGAAATCTTACCTCTTTTACATAATTTCAAGACCCAAATTCATCTTTCTCACAACCCCATATTCCTTTTTCTCTAATTCTAAAGGAAGGTGACATATTTTTCCATAAATCAACATATATGGACTCATTTTTATTTTGGTTTTGTAAAATTTATTGAAATTTCATAATTTTTCCTCCAAATTTCGACTCTAATCCTTCATGTTTAGTTTAACAATATTTTCCAAAATTTCTTTGATTTCCTTATTGGACACTTCAGTTTGTCCATTAGTTTGTAGATGATATGGATTTTATATTTTATGATTAACCTCATACTTATTCAGAAAATAATCCATTATACTATTGAAAAATTTATTCCCATGATCATTTATGGTGGCTCAAGGCCCTCCAAACTACAAAATATGTTATTCCTAAAAAAATCCCAAACAACTGTAGCATCAGTAGTCATGCTGGATTTTGCCTCCACCAATTCTGAAACATAATCAACTAAAAGTAATATATAAGAATTTACAAATGACATTTGTAAAGGTACCATAATATCTATCCACCAAACATAAAAAGTCTCACAAATATTTTGAGGTTTCTAAGGCATTTCTTTTATCTTTGAAATATTTCCATAAAACTAACATTTTTCAAACATTTTGAAAAATTCATGAGAAAATTTAAAAAGTTTGGGACAATAAATTCCAAATTCTTAAACCTTTATTGATATCATTTTAGGTCTTAAATTTTATTCACAAGATAAAGTGTAATAAAACTCAAAGACAAATTTAATTTCACTTTCATTCAAACATCTTTTAATCACTTGAACATTGCAACTCTTCTAAAGAATTGGATCTTCCCAAATGTAATATCTGGATTCAGATTTCAGTTTTTGAATTTTATGGGAATTTAATTGAGATGGTACATAATATGTTACTATATAATTGACCATTTTAGAATAATAAGACACTTCTCCTTCAGTCAACTACAACTGCTCTCCTGGAATGTGATCATTTAGTGGGTCTTTCTATATAATTTCAGCTTCAGCAGTGTTGCGAAATATACTTATGTGGTGGGAAATGTGGTTCTTAGATCCCTTATTGTATTTTATTTATATGTTGAACTTCTACCGTAGTATCATCCATCTCACTAGCCTAATTTTTTCATTATCCTTATTCATCAATTTCCTAAGAGCTGCATGATCAGAAAACATAGTTATTTTAGTTCTGAAAAAATATTATCTAAATATTTCAAAAGAAAATAAAACTACTAAAAAATATTTTTTTGGTTTGTGTAATTTAATTTATCAACATATAAGGTTATTGAGGCATAGGAAATGACTTGTGGTCTGCCCTCAATTGTTTTAGAATGTATTGATCTGACTACTTGGTTAGAAGCATCACAAAGTATCTCAAATGGATCTTCCCAATTTGGTGGATGCATCACTGGTGGTGTAATAAATCTCCTATTCAACTCATTAAAGGATTCCATACACACACCATTGAAATCAAAATCAATATATTTTAAAATTAGTCAAGAGATATTGAGAGTGATCTTATTAAAATCTTTGATAAACCTCATGTAAAATCTTTCATGTCCTAAAAATGATCTAACGTTTTTCACACAAGTTGGGTAAAGAAATGAATTTATGACATTGATTTTTGATTTATCCACATCAATTAATTTTTATAAAATTAAATTCCCAAGGAAAATTCCTTTATAAAACATGAAATGAAACTTTTCAAAATTTAAAACAATATTCTTTTCAATGTAGGTTTCTAAAACATTTTCTATATTTTTCAAATAAAGTGTCAATAGAATCTCCAAAATCTGTGAAATAATTTAAGAAAACTTCTAATAAATCTCTAATGTGATTATAAAATATACTAACCATTTAATTGTTAAATTTAATCAGATCATTAAATAATCCAAATGTCATCATTTTATATGAAAAATATCTGATGGGACAAGTAAATGAATTCTTCTCTTGATCATCGGGAGTAATGGGTACCTGGAAATAAAATGAAAATCCATCCAAAAATAAATAATAAGTTGTCCCTGTCAATAATTATAACATTTGGTCAATGAAGGTGATTTGGAAATGGTATTTCAGAGTGAATTGGTTTAACTTCCTAAAATCTATCCATACTCTCTATCTATTATGAATTCTCAGAGAGATTAATTCATTCTTATCATTCCTCAAAGTGGTTAGGCAAGTTATTTTTGGAACTACATGAATGGGACCAACTCACTGTGAATATAAAATGGGATAGTAGATCCTAGATTCCAAGAGATTCTCAACCTCCTTCTTTATATCCTCTATCAAGGTGAGATTTTTCCTCCTTTGGGGTTATCTGATAGTTTTGGAATCTCCCTCAAGATGAATTCTATATGAGAATATTTTTGGGTTTATTCGAGAAATATAACCTAAAATCCAATATATTGATTATAAATTCTCTCTAAAAGGCTCAATAAATTGTTCTTCTTGTGTTTCAAATATATTATTGGCAATTATCACTGGTAATTTATCCCCCTTTATGAGGTATACATATTTCAAATTAGTGGGGAGTGGTTTGAATTCTAGATTTGGGGTCTTCTCAAGGGATGAAATTAAATAAAGGTTCCCCATTTGAAAATTATGGACCTCCAGTATAAAATAAATCAAATAATATTCTTCATAATTTAAAAAATCATCAAAGATATCATATTTTACCTCTTCTTACCACATAAAATTATAATCTCTAGTGTTTTGTCCATTCACATGTTTAGTGATATTTTTGATGGAAAAATTCTCTCCCAAGTCTATGAATTCATGAAACATACCTAATTCTTCTATTGGATTTGTACTAACATCATGGGAGATTGAAAATAGTGAGTGATCATATAATGGGTTCCTTATGGATTAAAAAATATTGTAGTGGACAGTACTATCTCTAACTTTATGGTGAGTTCTCCTTCGTGGACATTGATGATGGTTCTAGCCATCTTTAAGAAAGGTCTACCAATAATGATTAGTGAGTGTGATGGGATTATATATTCTTCCATATTCAGAAAATAGTATTCAAATCGGAATAAAAGATCTTTTAATTACACAATTACATCCTCCAGAAATCATATTAGGAAAAATGTGGATCTGTTTGCAATAAGTTCTACCTCTCTTGTGGGAATCAAGTTTCATATATGCAAAGAAGTGTAGACTAAGTGTGGAAATATATTAATTAAAGCACCTAGATCAAATAAATCATTAAATAAATTTAAATATCCAATGGTTCATAGAATTAAAAACATCACTAGATGTTGAAATTTAGTTGGAAACTCTGGTGTAATGAGGGAAGAGATACTTCATCCCAAGTTGATCCTCTCATTCACTTGAAGTATTATATTCTTGGTGTAAATATCCTTCAAAATAATCCATACCATGGAATTTTTTTGACTGATTCAGGAAAGGTGATATTAATTTAAAATTTATGGAAGGTTTCTATAATTTCTTTGTGAAGCTATTATTTCTATAATCTCTTATATTATATCATCCTTGATGAAAATGGTGGGAATAAGTCTTTATTATTCATTTGTTTCCTTTGAAATGTTGTTTCTTGTCTCTTAATCATCATGGTATCTTTACCATCCTCCTATTTGTTTTCTTCTTCCCAGTCCATTTTCACAGAATTTTTAGAATTCCCAGATATATTCTCCTTCAACACTGGTGGTCCGGTTTTAGGTTCAAGGGTGGATGGTGGTGGAAGTTCTTTTCCACTTATTGTTGTTATCATATTGACATTATCTTTTGGATTTGGTAGTGTCTGCACTGGTATTTTGAATTTATTCTTTGATATAATGTCTATAAAACTTCAGAATTGATTATTTACCTTATAAATATTATCTTCAAACCTTGAAACATTGGTTCATTGCTACTACTATTTAGTTGTCGATGCACTTGTGGAAGGCTGCTCATAAGTATTTCATTGGAAAGGTGGTGGCTGAATTGATTATTATTGATGTAAGGGTTGTTTATAGGATTTTTGTAATAATGTGGTTTACAGTATTATTGTTTAAAATAAGGTATGTCCTAGTTATATTTGAATCTATATCCTTGTTGGGTTTAGGTTTGACATGGCTGATTTGGTTGAAATTGTTTTTACTGATAGGATGCAGAGCAGCTTTTTGTCCCCTACACTTCTGAACATTGATCAGTGCAATGATAGGTATAAGATCATAAACCACATACCTAATTTGATGCTTTTTTTTATTCAATTGGTTCAAAACAAGTTTTCTCATCACACTGGTGACTTCTTTAAGTGTTTGTTAGAGTAAGGGTGAGGAAGAATCATAAGTCTTTACCTCATGGATTCCTCTAGTGTCCATACCTCTAGTTCCAAATTGCTATGAGTTTTATGAAATTTTCTTAATAAGAACTAATATATTTGGTGGAAACTTGTCAATTGGGGAATCTTTAGATGATGAATCTACCATATTTCAATCATTTTCAAGAAATACTTGCTTGAATAACACATGGAATTGGTTCTATTCTATTTTTTGGTCTGTGAATCATGCACATAGTTTCTTGAAACATTACCAATATTTTTAGAGAGTCCCTATGGTTGATTGATGTATGATATAAATCTCTTTTTTTTATTTCTTTGCCCTTGTGTGTGGAGAAGAATCCCTATAATAATCCTCTTTTGAAATCTTACCAATTTATGATCTACCCTAGTTACAGATTGTACAACAATTCCTTTGTTGAGTGATAAGGGTAATTCCCTCCACTTTACTTTATCTTCCATGTTTCCTTGGAGATTGAAGCTGGGAAAGACATATGTGAACACTTGGATGTGTCGGTTTCATTCTTCGTGTACAAGTCCATGAAATTTAGGTAGCATTTGGATCATGTTAATGCACAGTTCAAAATCATTTTATATAATAGGGACAATGATTTGGTTATTTTTAGTAGCAAATTGAGGTCGCGGATGTCGCACAAGGTTTGTCTGGGATTTCCACCCATTTTTATATGTTCCAAGTGAGCACAAAAATTTTAACTTGAATCTAAAAGGTTTATTTTTTTAAAGTCCATTTGAATTTTTTTCTTAGTTAATAAAGTGTTATTTCTATTTCTAGATCAAATTAAATTAAATGGATAGTTAAACTATGTTTCATTCAATTTTTTTAAATTTTTAGTGTTTCGAGGCACTACCACCCCAAAAACAGTAATGTGTTTGACACATTCCTATCATGGGGAATGAAATTTTTTGTTACATATGTATATTCTATTGATAAACCCTAGATATTTTCACTAAGATGAGTGCACACAAAACATTTTGTCACTTTTAACTAGATAAAAATCAGGTGTTTTTAAAATCGTTTTGGTTTTGAAAACAAATGAAATAAATGAATGAAAATAAATAAATTTAGAAAAATATTGAAAAAAATTGACAAAAAAATTGATTGAAAAGTATTATATGAGACAAGTGATCAGGTTAATATTTTTTCCAACTTAAATGTTTTCCTAGTTCCATTTTATTCAATCCTCTTCTACTAAGTTTATTAAAGTTATATTCCATGGTCTCTTCCTCTCACTCCCTTGGTAAAATAATGATGGTGAGAGAAAAATATTACAAGGTATTATTTTGGTCTCCTCTCCTTCCATGTTCATGAGATTTTTAGTATATATACTCAATTTAATTTTGCAATACCCATGTAGGTTTTTTATCCCAAACAATCAATAATATCCACTACCCCTGCCACATGTACTGAAGATCGTTGAGTAATTCACCATAAAAACCTGGTTTTTCCATCATATATAAACTAGATACTAGTGGAGGAAGATGTTGATCATTAACCAAAGAAAAAATCAGTAAAAGAATCAAAAATCAAATAATATCATACTTGATAATAAAAATTTCTATATGAAATTGAAAGAAACTTAACAGAAGATAGAAATAATTTTTATTCAATAAAGTTAAATATTTTAAAAATTAAAAAAATATAAAACCTACCCTTTACTAATAACTCAAGAGTTTTCCCCACCATGTAAATGGAAATAGAGATGAATGGGGATGAATAAGGCAATACAAAACTAATAAGAAGAAAATAGTGAAAATAGAAAAAAAAAGTTCACCTCCAAAATATGATATCCAAAAGTTTTCTACTATTTATTTTATAATATGGTAGAATCTCCTCAGAGTTAATTCTAATAATATTCTTGAAATATCATTTTCTATTGACCCTATAAATTTCAAATTAATTTGAAATGTAAAGAGTATTTTATGACACAATTTATGATTCACACTATCTCTAGATGAATGATTTCTAAATATTTCTCCAATTTTTAGAATCAAATGGACACATTAATAAAAGAATATATCCTTTATATTTAATGGTTAAATGATACATAATATCCTCTTTCAAAAAATTCTATAATCATATCAATTAGAGTTCTGTATTGTGAGTTATTCTTCATTTACTAAGGTGATGTCCACTCTATCATCCATAAAAATTTATCAATATGATTGATTTTTTAGGACCTATGGATATTTGAATCAGCTCCTGGTATAGAAGATGAAGAAGTTTAATCCCATAAATCAAAGAATAATAAAAAATCACTCAAATTGGATCAATATTTTAAATGTTATTCTTGAAATACAAATGTGATTAAAATCTGTTAAAAATCTATAATTAATAAATTTTCACATTTTAGCCCAAAACACACTAAAAAAATCAAAGATTGATGAAAATAAGATCAAATTGATAGATTTTTTAGGTTTAAATCATTGAAAAACATATATAAAATGATGAAAATATTATCTCTATCACCTAATGATATTTATCTCACACCCTAATTGGGCTGCTATTAATACCCGGGTAGATTATATATATATAGGAATTAACAAGGGGAAGTGTCCCGCTCTGGACACCCAATCTTGATTGCTTGAATTAGGATGAAGCTTGGTAAGATATGACCAGGACATCACTTGGGATTATGGATATATTTTTTATTCTTTTGGATTATTTTGTAAAGAATGTATTTCCCGCTTCCATGTGTACCTATTTTCCAGTTTTGTAGAGACATGAAAAACATCGTCATAATTTTTTATATGATTTAGTTTCCATATTTTGATTACTTTTCAGTGTTTTGATGTTTATTATTATTATTCTTCTATTTAACTTGTAATTATATCTATTGTGATACACTCTAGTAATAAGTTCATAGTCTCCCCAAGAACACACCCTTGGCCCTCACTATTATTCGACAGCCTCTAGCATATAGGCTGGCGTGCTTGAGGCCATGTGGCCAACCGGGATTGGGGAACCTATTAGTGAAACTAGGGTCTGATATGTTTATAGATTAATATATTAATTTAAAATTTATCAATACACAACCAAAGGATTATATTATTCTTATTTAATGGAATTAAATCTAGTAATATATATTCTCGTGAAAATTATTCCAATTTAATAAAAGGATCTTGAAATAAAATTTTATACATTTACCTTAATTTATAATTAATGAATATCCTTTCACTTATCACAGATTTATGTATTTTTGATTGTAAACTTTATACTGACCTTGTTCTCTATCACTCTCCATCATTATTTGGGTTCTAGTTCTATGTCAATATTTTCACTTTCTTCTAATGTTCTCCAACATAAAAACCTAGTTACGTGTTATTTTAGATGACCTTACTACATCCATTTATATATTTTAAATATATATTTTTATTAACTCTTTTTATGATGTGGGTTTCCCACAATGGTATTTTCAAATGTTTAACCCCTATTCTATGAGCACAAGTTCAAATTGTGAGGACACTATTTATTTAAAGGGTAAAATGTTACACCTTAAGAATTTTTAAATTTCAAATAAATTCATTATTTCTAATATGTTATGTTACAAAAAACACTGAGTTTAGCTTACATTACATGAAACATTAAGTGAAACTTGTGTTAGATGAAACACCAAGTTTAAACAAAACATGACATACTATTAAAATATTATTATTTAATGTGACAGTTATCACCTAGCCATCAGAATAGAATATAAAGATAAGATTAACTAGATTATGAAAATATATGATTTACACATGTATATATAATTAATTATTTGGTTACCTATTAATTATAAATGAAAATAAAAAATTATTTGAAAATAAAGGAAACCTTTTTCTGAAAAACTATTCTTATGCGCACAGACATGTTTTAACCCAATAAATTAAACAAATCACTTTTTTGAGATTAATTTTAAATTAAAAATTTCTAATTCTATAAATGGAATTTAGAAAAATGGGTTTCATAGTTGGATTCATAGTAATTTATTTTATCTAATAATTTCAACTTAATGTTTTACCATAATTAATAGTAAAAACAGTTCAAATTAATTACCATGTTTAAGGTAAAAATGGTTTTACTAGGAGGGGGTGTTAAACTAAATAATATGGGTTAAAATTGAACTATAAAATTTAAAAAAATCATTTTATGGACATATTTATATATTATATCTTCTATGTTCAATAATGACCCATTTTTTATCCTTTTTGCATCTAAAAAATATAGGTACACCTTTTTCTTTTCAAACATTAAAAGCGTGTCACTCACCTCACTTATAAAAGGCCACCCTCTCGTCTCCTTTTATATGCTTTAAAAACCTTTGGATCAAAACATAACTACCATAATTCCTTCCTTAATTCCCTTATATCATCCCATAAGACTTATTTTGTTCATAAATCCAACCTAAGAAGTCTTTTGGGGCAAAAAAAGTTGTGTGAAGAAGAGGTAAAGTCTTTGACTGAGCGTTTTATTTTATTTCTTCCCACACCTTCTTAAATTATTATTAAACCATGTTGATATAATAATATTATTAACTTACATATAATAAGACACTAATATGTTAATTTAATAACAAAATCCTTCTCCTCTTCCATTAAATGGTTTATAAAATCATCATTCAAGTGTACGGAGGACTACTGCCTCGCGAACCGATGTTATTAATTTTCCAATACCACCTATAAAATATGGATAAAATGATGAATATATTGTTTATATATTATATTTATAATATTATTATTCTTATAGAATAATTATATCACATTTTTCCTCTTACTATCTGTTCAGTGGTAACATGATAATGATGTTCGTGTGTACGGAGGACTACCGCGTCGTGAAGCGATGTAATTTTTTCTTCATGTACGCTTTATAGGGAAGGTAATAATGATAGGTTTAAATGAAAATATTTGATATATATATGAAACAAAAAATATTATTTTTTAATTTTAATATATTATTTAACTTTCTTTCATTCAATCCATCAAGAAAATGGATACATCATTCATGCGTATGTATGACCTACCGTCTACATGAACAATGTATTTCATTTTATATCTCTAACTTTTATGGATTACTATAAATAAAAATATAATTAATATATAATATATTTATATAATGATAAACATTATAGAGATTATGGAACCATTATCAAAGTAAAAGGACCAAAAATACCAAATAAAAAAATACACAAAAAACAAAGCGGTATTATACGAAATGTGATTTTAACAAGGAACTGTTAATAAATTGATAATTAAAGGTAATAAGTAAATAATATATGGTATTATATATATAATTATGGTTCTATAATATATTTATAATAAAATTATATGTATTATATAGGATTTTCTAATGTGTATAAAGGAATTCGAGACTTAAGGTAAGAGATTTCCATCTCACTTTTTACTTTTGTGAGACACATTCCATATTCACCACAAATTTATTTTATGTGGTATATATACTTACCAAGAAATTATTTTATTATGATTTTATTAAAATTTATTGGTATTTATATATCTATTTTTTTATCTCTATTT
This sequence comes from Viscum album, assembly GCA_963277665.1. Taxonomy (NCBI): domain Eukaryota; kingdom Viridiplantae; phylum Streptophyta; class Magnoliopsida; order Santalales; family Viscaceae; genus Viscum; species Viscum album. The sequence goes on from OY728163.1 coordinate 41,292,027, forward strand.
CAGGGGGTTTATAGTTTCAAAGTTACTAATTCGGTAAGGGATTTTTGTCTCAATTTACCTTCCTTGAGAAATATGTTATTTTATGCACCTATATTATTTTATAAGGTGTATATACATCCCCTTTGACATGTAATATAATTTATTTATTTATTATAAGGGTATTTTAAGTTTCATTTGAGGTTATTACTTTATGGTGCTTACAATTCAATGTTACCAAAGTGGTACAGATTTTATGTTATAGGGTAATCATTTACCGAGATTGTCTATGATTATTTTTCAGATGGTAAAATCATATGATCCATCTCTCATGAAACTCATGAATATTATTTTACTATTTTTACGTAACTAGAATACATTTTTTACCTTCATTTTACTCTATTTATGTACTCAATAGTTCAAAAGAATGTTTTTAAGAAAAATCATCTTTATTACCTTATTCGGTAGAAAAAACTTTTTCCTTCCAAAACCATGTTTTCTAAAAATGTTTTCAAAAATTATTTTAACATTCTTCTATAGGATCAAAATAGTATATGTAGATACTCAATTACAAGATGGGGGTGAATTTTAGGTTTAGAAACTTTCATTTTTAACCTAAAGGAAAATTGTGTTTAATAAAGTTAAACAAGGTAAATTCAAAAGACCTCTTTTAGTTCTACAAAACAGAAATTCTAGGTTTAGGAAATGTGATTCTGAAAATGAAACTTAATGAAATTTTACAAGGAAAATATTCTACCTTAAAGAATATAGACTCTTAATTATTAAATTATACCAAAGTACAAGATAGTATAAGAAGGTTATACTTTCTTCTTTTATCAAAATGCAGTGGAAATAAACTTGAAAAAAAAAACAAGTACAAGTATGAAATCTTTCAACACAAAGAGAAGGGTATCCAAAAACCTTGGATAAAGGTCCCTTGATTTATACTTTCAAGAAAGTATGTCTTTCCCACACTAGGATAATCCCTCGATATAAATATCATAATTTTTCTTACTATCCCCACAAGCCCACGATCTTTAAGGAAGTGGGAACCTCTATCTTCCTATCCCTGGAAGTCCTCTAACTTTATGGTAGTTGGAACCTCTATATTCCTATATCTAGAAGCCCTATATTGTACACAATAACAATCAGAGTCACATAAATCAATCTAAACAAGATGTTCAGAACCACACAGAGTATAAGAGTCTCTCTCTCCAGAAATCACTTCAGCAGCATGTAATCTCTAGAATGATGGAATATTTGTTGAGATATTTTAAATGAGATCATATTTATAGGCACTTATCCAACAGTCATCTCCCTACTCTAATGGTCATATTTTTCCTTTAATCTCAAAGGGACCTACACACGTTTCACTTAGACAATGGTTAGTTAGAAACAGATTGTACGACATCATTTCATAACAAGTGTAAGGAAAATGAAGTTTCTTAAATAAATATATTTTTTGGGGTCTAAGGAAAAATTGAATTCAGAGTCTAAACAAATAAACATTTGGAGTATATAATACATGGATATTCAGAATTGATTTTATAAAGAATTTGGAATATGAAATCTAAAGATATCTGAGTCTAAATTCCAATGAATTCGGAGTCTGAATTTTAAAAAATCCAGAGTCTGAATTATGAGGAATTAGAAGCATAATTTCAAAGAATTTGGAGTCAGAATTTGAGAGAATTCAGAATTTTAATTTCATAGAATTTAGAGTCTGAATTTTGGATAATTCATAGTCTTAATTTTAGATAATTCGGAGTCTAAATTTTACAGAATTCGGAGTCTGAATTTTAGAGAATTCGGAGTTTGAATTTCAGAGAATTTAGATTTTGAATTTCAGAGAATTTGGAACCTGAAAATAGAACACTCTATATCCAAGTATTTATAAGATTCAGAGAATTTAGATATGAAACCTAATTTTGACTTAGTAATAAAAAGATTCAGATTTAGAGAGATTATAAAGAGAACAATGAAAACAAATGTAAGGATAAAATTTTACTTATAGAATTGAAATTTTTCTTAGAGAATGGAAATTTTCTTTATGGGAATAATCTTTAGGAAAAATATAATTTTCCTTAAAATAAAGTGTTTGTGATTTTTAAAAGATAGAGGAATGGAAAATTTATAAGGAAACCTTATTGACTCAATAATCTCCCCCTTTTGGGAAAGCACAAACATCCTTATGAAAAAGAATATAAGGACTAAGATTTTTTCTATATGAACTTAAAAGAAAAAATTATTTTCTTTACTTATGAATCATGGTGAATACATCTAACTCCCCATTAGGTTTTGAAATCCCTAAGGATTGTATTATTGACTTCTATAAATAGATTTTTCTTTTTATTTCATAAGTAAATATTCTTAGATAAACCCCCCCCCCCTCATATATACTCACCCTTACTTAGGGAATTTTTTGATTTACTTATTATTCTTTTTATCATTCCTTTCTCCCCCTTGGTTATTTTTAAAAAGGAATAAAGAGAATGAAAAAATGGTACTTGAAATATTAGTACTATAGAAAAAAATATATGAAGAACAACCGAAATTTCATTACGATTGAAAGGAATTGTAAAAGTAAGGAAATTAAAAAAAAGATCGGATTTGGAAAAAAATAATCCTTCTTTTTTACTTTGGCATAAGTTTCTTAAAAATGGTCTTCATATTCTTAAGATCCTTATGATCTTCTTTAAAATTCTTGAGCATCTGATCCTGATCTTCATTTTTCTTTTCCAAAGCTTTGATCTTTTCTTCTTGAGCCTTAAGAATTTCATCTTGAGTCTTCAAAAGTTCTTCTTCTTTACCATGATTTTCTTCAAATTCAATTCTGATATCTCTTTCCCTCATCAAATTCAGAGCAACTAAATTGAGTTTTCCATTCAGATCCTTTACTTCCTTCTTCTGAACTGTTTGTTCAATATTAATCTTTTCATCAAAACTTATAGTGAGGCCTTTGATCTTGTTATCTTTGGTATCAAACACATCATTGACATTATCTTGAAAGTCCTCAAAGACTCTCCACTATTCAATTGTCTTCATTGAACAATTTTTAATTTCCTTACATAACCTCTTTTGATCATCATACTCGGTGAAGAAAGATTTTAAATCGGCCTCAAGCTTGATAAACAAATCCATAAGATTGGAAACATAATATGATTTTTGATTAAATGAGTGATGATGCATATAGAACCTCGAGTCTATACTTGAAAAAAAGAAATGGTATCAACCAAATTCTTCAATGATTGGACCACAAAGTCATGTCCCAGAGAGAACAATTTTGAATCATATTCTCTAATTGTTGAGGATTCTTTTTCTATCTCTTCAGATTTTCTCTTTGATAAACCACCAATAACTCTCTTTACCACCACAACTTTAATCTGTGTATCAACCAACTCATGTTTTCCCTTATCAGTTCTCGGAATGATCTCTACTACATTTTGGTGATTCATGTTCACTATTTGATTGTTTAACTATCTTATCTTCCTCAACATTTTCTTTTTTAGCATCTTCCACTAGATCCTCTGGTTGAAAAAAATCGTGGTTGCTACTTTTATCACTAGTTGGTTTATTCATTTATTCCTAATCTTTATCCTCTTTTCCTTATGAAAGAATTTTGGTTGATTTATCCTGAGAAATTCAGATTGAAATTTTTTTAGGACTCTCCTTCTTATAATATTATTCCACTTGTCTTATTATATCATCTGTATAATCACTTCCTTCCTCTTCTTATCCTTTGACTTCCTCTTCCTAAACTATTTCTTCATCTTCTTCTAGTTCCAGAATCACCATTTTCTTTCTCGGAGTCACTAGGAGAGATTCTTGAAAAAACAATTCTAGTACCTGGACTTGTTCATATGATTTATTAGTGCCTTTCAGAAGATATTGAACTATTTCAGACTCCGACATATTCTTCCTCTACTTCTTTATCTTTTGCTTCTCATGATCTTCAGCAGCCTTAATCTTTAAATCTTTTTCTTCATCAAGGTCTATGACAAAACCATTCCTATTCTTCTTATCCTCTCTCCACTTGGAAACCACTTCATCTAGATAAGTCTTTTGCTTCTTATATTTTGGAGGTTCGGATTGGGTTTCATGAACTGCAATATTTTTTTCTTTCACTTCCAGTTCCTTTACCTTTCTCTTCTTCCCACCTTTCTTGGAAGTCTCACCCAGTTCTGGTTTCTTTGATAAACCTTAGATTTCATATTCAAATAAATCATATAATTCTCCATATTCACTATTGAATCCAACCTTCATCCTTATCAAGTTATCATCACTAAGAAACATCACTTTGAAATTTCTTGGCTTAGAGCTACAAGGAATTTTGAATGAATCAAGATAGAGAACTATGATCTTGGAATGAATATCCGGATACATAATAATATGATACTTGATAGTTCCATTCTTGATATTTAAAATTTTAAGAAAGATATACTACACAAGGTTAATTTTCCTAACGTTCACCAGAAAATACAGAATATAGATATCAATCTTTTTTAAGGAGTCCTTGTCTCCTTTTATCAGAATGATAAATCCCTGAACCCATAACTCAATAATTTAGAAATTTTTAGGGAGATGTAAAATCTTTGGAGTCTTCACTTCTGTCGAACCATGGAACTCAAAATCCTTCTGCTTATCAAATGAACCTGATACATATGGTAGCTTGTGGGTGCAGAACTCAGCTTCAACCTCATACATGATTCCAATTAAATTGGTATCCTTACTGTAGGAAAGGAAATAGTTTTTTCTATAAATATTAAAGGAAAATTTTTCTCTCCCAACTTCATTAAAGAAACTTATAGACTCGTTAAATTCTACTATAAACTCGGGATAAATCAGATCTTGTGCCTTCGGTTTGGATACACATAAGCTCTCCCAGCCATTCAGCTTGATATTATTCAAAATAATAGAGTCATACTTAGAAAATAACTTTGGATCTACAAACCTTTCCATGTAGATATGTCATTCACATATTTCTTCTATAGACAACATTTTCTTCTGCAGGGATGGTTCCAAAGACATTCAGATTTGAGGAAACCAAAAAATTCGAAACAAGCCTTAAGTAAAGTAGTATAGTTTCAACATGCCAAAGCTTGATAACATATGTGGGAAAACCATCAGGGGGCCTTTATATAGGTGTTTGAGGCAACAATTCATATTCCCAAAAGGATTCAATAGTTGAAATATGGTTGATATGATCTGATGGTTTAGATGAAAACCGAAGAAGGAATTTGGTAGGTTCTGATATTTTGAGGTTTTTAAGATAAAAATTTGGATTTAAGGAAATTGAATCTGAAAAATTATCTTAAAACAAGAGGAAAATACCAACAAGTAGAATGTGATTACAAAAAGTAAAGAAACATAACTTCCATATTTCTAGGAAAATTATCATTAATAAGGAAAATTCTTCCTAAATAACTTTATATAATGAAAATTTTTACTACTAAAATATTAACTACAAAAACATTTCTCTATGAAAAAATTCTGACTACGAAAAATTTTTGACTATGAAAAAGTTTGACTAGGAAAAATTTTGACTATGAAAAATTTTGACTCCGAAAAATTTTAACTACGAAAAGAATTTTACTACGAAATATTTTTGACTACGAAAAAATTTTTACTACTAAAAAATTTATGACTGCAAAAAATTTTGACTACGAAAACAATTTTGACTACAATTTTTTTTTACAAGAAAATGTACTCCCCCTAGGAAAAGGAGTTTCTTAATGTTAGGAGATAGGTTTCAACAAAAAGTAAATACGGAAGATTACCTTACGATTATCATTCCTAACTTTTTTGTAATGTATTAAAATCTATTAAATGGTAATGAATATGTGAAAATAACTCTAAGTTGATCTTGAATTCCAATAAACTAAAGAATGATATCTTCTTTTTGTGTGTGATCCCTAAGAAAGTGATGCCTAATATCTATGTGTTTTTTATGAGAGTGATGTGCAAGGTTTTTTCTTATGGAAATGGCACTGGTGTTATCACACAATATCTATGTTTTGGTAAAACTCATGCCATATTTTCTGAGTGTGTTTTTCATCCACAATACTTGGGCACAAAAACATCCAACTGCTACATATTCAGCTTTAACAGTGGAAAGTACTACTAAGTGTTGCTTTTTGAATGAACAAGAAACTGATGAATCTCCTAAGAAATGAAAAGTTCCGGATTTACTTTTCCTATCCATTTTACATTCATCAAAATCAGCATCTGAAAAACTTTTTAAAACAAAATCATTTCCATAAGTATAAAAGAGTCCAAAATCCATGGTTCCCTTTAAATAGCGAAAAATTCTTTTCACTGATTTTAAATGAGAGTCTTTAAGATTGGATTGATATCTTGCATATAAGCATAATAAAAACATTAAGTCTGCATGACTAGCTGTTAAGTATAGTAAATTTCCAATAATACCTCTAAATGATGTTTGATCTACTGGTTTCTCAGCTTCATCAAGATCAAGAGAATTTGAGGTACCAATGGGAGTACTTAAACTCTTAGTGTTGCCTTATAAATAATTTTTAATAAGATATTTAATATACTTATTTTGTGATATATATGTTCTTTCTAGTTTTTTGAGAAATTTGAAAATCTAGGAAAACTGTTTACTCGCCCACCATACTTATTTCAAACTCAAATTTCATTAGATTTGAAAAAAAATGGTTAAATATTGCTGAGTTGAACCACATATAATTTCATCAATATAAAATTTAACAATCAAATTTTTTTTATTATATTTCATTATAAAAAGAGTTGGATCAGCAGTTCTTTTAACATAATTGTTTTATGACAAAAATCATGAAATTCTATCATACCAGGCTCTAGGATCTTATTTAAGTCCATATAAAGCTTTGGTGAGTTTTAAAACATGTTCAAGATGTTTTATTTCTTAAAAACAATGAGTTTGTTCAACATAAACTTCATCTTGAACATATCTGTTAAGAAAAGAACAATTTACATCCATTTGAAAAATTTTGAAGTTAAAGAATGCTATAAAGTCAAGTAGAATATGAATAGATTCAAGTCTAACTAATGGAGCATAAGTTTATTAATATTCTATTCCTTCTTATTTATTATAGCCTTTAGCAAATAATATAGCCTTATTTCTTACAATGATTCCATTTTCATCACATTTCTTTCTAAAGACCCATTTTACTCCAATAACAGAAGTTTCCTTAGGTCTTTCTACCAAGGTCTATAATTTGTTCCTTTTGAATTCATTTAGCTTATCATGCATGGATTTTATCCAATCATCATCACCTAAAGCTTCATTAGTGATTTTTAGTTCTAATTGGGAAAGGAATGTTATATGTTCTACTTCATTTCTTAAGGAACTTCTAGTCCTTACAGGTTGATTTAAATCACCAATGATACTATCAATAGGATAATTCTTAAGAAATAACTGATTTGGGTTTTGTAATACCTGTTCCTCAATATATGTTAGGAAATATTCTGGGTTAAATGCTTTAGAAACATTTTCTTGAACATTTTCCTTATCCAAAGGATCTTTTATCAAGGTTTGATAATCAGTTTTTGAAAAAATATCCTAATATATAGGTTGCGGTTGTTTAAAAACCAAAGGATTAGTTTCATTAAATTTAACATGCAATGTTTCTTCAACATTACAAGTATTTTTATTAAAAACTCTATATTCCCTAGAAGTTGTGGAGTAGCCTAGGAAAATTCTTTCATCATATTTGGGTGTGAATTTATGTAAATTATATTTAGTATTCTGAATGAATATGTTGCAACCAAATACTTTGAAGTAGATAGGTATATGTTTTCTACCATTACACAATTTTTAAGGGGTTTTTTTTAAGAAAATGTCTAATCAAGACTTGATTTATAGTATAGCAAGAAGTACTTACAGCTTCAGCCCAAAAGTGTTTATCTATAGAATATTCACTCAACATGGTTCTAGTTATCTCTTGAAGAATTCAATTTCTTCTTTAAACAACACCATTCTATTGAGAAGTTCTTATTACTTAGAAGTTATGATTAATGCATTTTTACTACAAAAAGTTTCAAAATCAGAATTTTGAAATTCTACTCCATGATCACTATGAATAGTTATCAATGGAAGGTTTTTCTCGTTTTTAACTTGGGCTCTAAAAATTTTCAAATAAGAAAAAACATCATATTTCTTTATTAGAAAGTAAACCCATATAAATCTAGTGTAATCATCAACTAAGACAAATATATAATATTTTCTTTCAATGCTTCCAGTTTATGTAGGACCAAAAAGATCCATATGCACTAATTGTAATGCATCAGAAGTTGAGACTTCACCGATTTATTTAAAACTTGATTTATATTTATTTCCATATTTACAAGGATCACAAACATTTTAAGAATCAAATCAAATCTCCGATAGATCCTTAAAAAGTCTTTTCTTTTAGATTTTTCATAGGTTCCTTAGGTTATATAAAGAATAAATTCTTCCTTAGAATTGTGTACTAAGCATTTGTCATTCCTAAAATTGAAAAGGTAACCTTCATCCCATAATTGAATTATTCTAATGAGGTTTTGCTAAATAACATTAACAAATAATACATTTTAAATCAAAGTTTTTCCAAGAATAATAGTTTTACCTATACCAATAATTTCTCCATAAGAATTATCTCTAGAAGTTACTTTTCCTCCTTTCCTCTTGATAATATTTTCAAATAAGTTTTTTTACCAATCATATGTCGGGAACATCCACTATCCATGTACCATGTATTGTTTTTGGTACTTTATTTTTTTTCGTGAAAATGAAAAAGTTATACTTTCGGAATCCAAACATTCTTGGATCTGGAAATTTGAGAAAGTGAGATTTTAGGAATCCACATTTTCTTAGAAAAATAATCTTTATGAAAACCTAAGGATTGGGTTTTATTTAAATAATAATATTTTTCCCAATGTCCACCACACTGACATTTAGTACATAATGGAGCACTTTGAGGAACAAAATAGTTATTATTGAAAACTGGTTTAGAATGGGTATAACCAAATCCAGAATGATTCTTTATAGGTAAAATTTGGGAATACATCTTTTCAAAGTTTTCCTTACCAGAGGTAAAGTTTCACAAACACTTCCTCAAGGAAAAAATTTATGAATTTAGTTTTATAACCAAGTTTTTATCCTCAAAAACATTATTTTTAGAATTAGAGTTAGTCTATAAAATATTTTTCTTGGAAATTACATTTTCAAGATCCTTAGAAAGTTTATCCTTCTCATAATTAACTTTCTCAAGATTTTTTGAAATACTTTTAAAATCAAAAGTTTTCTTATCAAGATATTTAGAAAGATCTGATACTTCTTTGGTTAAAATAGATAATCTATAATTTTCCTTATTAATATTTTTCTTGACTTTAGAATTTTCATTCTCAAGAAGTTTAGAAAACCAAGAAACTTCTTCATAAGAAGGTAATGTATTATCTTCTGATGAGAAAGATTCATGATCTGAAGATTCATAATATATATCATCATTATAATTTGCATAGAATGATACATTAGTGATAGATTCATCATTATGTACCTTGACCATTAGACAATGATTTTCAATGGGTAATCTGGCTAGTAAACCAAGATTCTTCTAACCATAAGATTCATACTCTGAGGATTCATCAGAAAAGTCACCACCATAGGCACTCTAGGTGTCATTGGCTTTCAAAAATTTCTCATATTTAGCCTTGTAATACTTCTTTATTTTCCTATCAGAATGATTTTCCTTTTTATCCTTTTTCTTAAGAATTGGACAATTTGTCCTTATATACCCTTCCCTTTTGTAATCCTAACAAGTGACTTCTGAGTCTTTCTTATCTTTTCTTTCTTTCTTCTTATATCTATACTAAAATTATTTCATTCCAACTATCTTTTTCATCCTTCGAGCAATATTAGATAATTCATTCTCAGACTTCTCACTTTCACTAGAATCAGATAAAATAGTGACTTTCATAGACTTATATCTTCTAACCCTTTCAGGAGTCTTGACTTTAGTAGGAGTAAATGATACAGTACCATTTCCATTTTTATTCTTATTTATATTAGTATCTATTCTAATTCTTGTCTCATGTTTAAGAAAATTTCAAAAAATCTCATCAAAAGTAATTTGAGATACTTTTCTATTCTCATCAATAGTTGTTCTCTTAGATTCCCACTCAGTAGGCATGATATCTATAATCTTGTTCACAAGAGCTTCATCATCTAGACCTTTCTCACCCATATATTATAAGTTGTTACATTTTTTTCATAAAACTTTGTTGTAACTTTCATACTGGTTCTCTATAAAGAAATAGAAATCCATGATATTCTACTCTAAGAATTGATCTTCTAGTCTCAATCACTTTGGATGTACCAAAATTTGTAACTTCCAATTTCTTCTAGATATAATTTGCGGCTTCACAAGAATAAATCTAACTATATATATTTCTGTTCATGGAACACAACAATGTATTTTGTACCTTATATTTTAGTTTACATTCTGACTATTATTGATTGGTAATGGTTTTGAATTCCTTTTCAGGAATATTGCAATCTCTAGTAAGCATGAAAAAGTTATCTACTCTAGTATTAATAACAAAGGTCTTTATACGTTCTCTCTAATAATCATAATCATTCCCATGAAATATAGATGGTCTAGTAGGATTTAGATTGTCAATCGAACCAAAATTCATTCCTGTCATAAAAAATATATTTACACAAAAAACTTGTCAATAGTAAAAGTTTGTAAACAAAGATAAAAACCCCTAAGGAAAAAATTAAAATAATGAAAACTTGAGCAAGAAAACTTATATTTGAATATAAGTATTTCAGAGACTTGCTCTGATGCCAATTGTAGGATCTAAATAGTATATGTAGATGATCAATTACAAGAGGGGGTTCAATTGTAGGTTTAAAAACTTTCATTTTTAACCTAAAGGAAAACTGGGTTTAACAAAGGTAAACAAGGTAAATTCATAATACCTCTTTTTGTTCTACTAAACAGAATTGCTAGGTTCTGGAAATGTGATTCCAAAATTGAAACTTAAGGAAATTTTACAAGGAAAAGATTCTACCTCAAATCATATATAATCTTAATTATCAAAGTATAAAAAAGTACAAAAAATTATAAGAATGCTATACTTTATTCATTTATCAAAATGCAGTGGAAATAAAATTGAAACAAAACAAGTAACAAGTATGAAATATTTTAACCCAAAGAGAAGGGTATCCAACAACCTTGGATAAAGGTCCCTTAATTTATACTTTCAAGAAAGTCTGTCTTACCCACACCAGTCGATAGGAATATAGAAATTTGTCTTGTTATCTCCGCAAGCCCTCGATCTTTAAGGTAGTCGGACCTCTGTCTTCCTATCACCATAAGTCCTTGATGTTTATGGTAGTCGGAACCTCTGTCTTCTTATCCATGGAAGCCCTCAACTGTACACAACCACAATCATAGTCGCACGAAGCAATCTGAACGAGATACTCAGAACCACACAAAGCATGAGAGTATCTCTCTCTAGAAATCACTTCAATAGCATGTAATCTCTAGAGTGATGGAATAGTTTTTGAGCTCATTCAAATGATCTCTTACTTATATTCACTTCTCCAACGAATAGCTCCCTCCTCCAACTGTCATATTTTTCCTTGAATCCCGAAGGGACTTATACACATGTCACTCAGACAATGGTTAGTTAGAAATAGATTTTATGACATCGTTTCATAACAAGTGTAAGTAAAATGAAGTTTCATAAATAAATCCATTTCTTGGAGTCTAAGGAAAAATATAATTCATAGTCTAACCAAATAAACATTTGGAGTCTAAAATACACTGATATTTAGAATCTTTTTTATAAAGAATTCAGAATCTGAAATCTAAATATTTCAGAGTCTTAATTCCAATGAATTCGGAATCTGAATTCAGAGGAATTCCGAGTCTTAATTATGATGAATTCAGAGTCCAAATTCTAAGGAATTAAGAGTCTGAAATTCATAGAATTTGGAGTGTTAATTTCTGAGAATTTTTTTTCTTAATTTCATAGAATTTCGAGTCATAATTCCAAAGAATTCAGAGTCCTAATTTTAGATAATTTGGATTCTAAATTTCAGAGAATTCGGAATCTGAATTTCAGAGAATTTTGAGTCTGAATTTCAGATAATTTGGAGTCTGAATTTCATAGAATTGGGAGTCTAAATTTTAGAGAATTCAGAACCTGAAAACTGAACACTCTATATCCAAAGAAATATAAGATTCTGAGAATTTAGATATGAAACCAAATTTTGACTTAGTAATAAAAAGAGTTACATTTAGAGATATTATAAAGAGAATAATGAAAACAATTGTAAGGATAAAAATTTACTTAGAGAATGGAAATTTTCCATAGAGAATGGAAATTTTCCTTATGAGATTAATATTTAGGAAAAATATAATTTTCCTTAAAATAAAATGTTTGTGATTTTCAAAACATAGAAGAATAGAAAAGTCATAAGGAAACCTAATTGACTCAACATCTTCAAATTCTTTATTAAATAAATTTTTACCCATGTTTGAACTTTTAAAATTCTTTTGAAAGGAATATTCATTTATTTTTCCAAAAAATTCCCATTTGGATTTTACTAAAAATGTGAAACGAATCTTATTTTTAATATATACATCATGAATGAAATTTATAAAATTCATGACCATTATTTTCTTTGAATATTAATTTATAAATTTCAAGTTTATTTTCAAATAAAATAATTTTCAAAATGTTTTATGTTTTAATAAGTGTTTTTAAGTAGGAAAGAATATTTTTCTAAAGAAATGTTTTAGATTATTTTTAAATATTTATTTATAAGTTTCAAAGTTTATTTTTAAATAATAAATTTTTGAAATTTTTTATGATTTAAAAAGTGTTTGTAAAAGTGGAAATTGTATATTCATCATTAAATGTTTGAAGTGATATTTCAAAATCATTTTCCATCTAAGATGACATCTTTTGATGTTACTTATGATTTATTGGGGATAATATGAAATGATACCATAATTATTCTTTATTTGTATGGTTAATATTTATGTTGAGGAAATGTTTATGAAACCCATTTATTTTTCATTGGTTATTCTATTGTGAATTGATGAAATGTTTATGAAACCCATTTTCTTTACATGGGTTATAATTTGATGTTATAATGAATGCTTTATGATGTTGTGGCACACATAAGTATGGTTTTAATTATGAGATGGGTGAGAACTATATCTTCCTATAATGTATTAGGTAAAGATTTATATCTCATTAGATAATAGTGGGAAACTTTTGATGGTCTTGATCCACTATGGGAAACAAGTTCATCCTGATCAACTATGGGAAACATGTGTGTCCTAATACACAATGTGAAATAGGTGATAATTCCAAATCCAAAATATTAATGGTCTTTATAGTTAACCTTGTCATATGAAATGGGTTTTATATTTTTATAATGATGCCACAATTATATGACATGATCTCTTGGTTCATGATTGATTTAAGATTATTTATCACTTGTAAGGACCATTTTTTCTAATATGATAAAGTTTTATTCCATGATTCATGTCTATGATCCATTACAGGTTGGGTATGAATTTCATAAGTTGTGTTCATGATCACATACCCTTATTCTTATATAATGCTTTAATATGACCATATATTTGTATATCTTATGTTTACCCATACTGAGTATATGAGTTCACCCTTTATTATGTTACCTTCCCTAGGTTATGAAGAAAGGTTTAGGCAGGGTATGCCAAAGAGGAGTATTATTTGATAAGATCTTTTTAGGATATATTTAAGATATTTATTGAAATATGAATATTGTGTTCATAGCATACAAAGATACTAAACTATTATGGTCCTAAGATTTGTTTTTATGAAATTTATTTAATATTAATATAAAAATATATGATATTTATGTATGGAAATCCTAGGCTTCTACACAAAGAACACTTATTTTTGAATCTCATGTTGTGACATAATTTCTTTTATCTTTATCAATTTATCATGAGGATTCTAAACCAACTTTTAAATATTCCTTAAAATGTCACTTTTCTTGAAAGATTCAACAAAATATTTAATAACAAGAAATTTATAATTAATATAGTGAAAAAACTTAGGTCATTTAAGGACATTATGCTAAATCATTGAGTCATTGTTTTGATTTTAATCTTGTTATTCAATGAACTCTATTTTCAAGACTACATTGATATTTAATACTTTTAGCCCTTAATAACCATGAATGGATTTTTTAGTCATTCACATTACAAAAAAATATCCCCATATAACTTTCTCTAAAAGTTGATGTATGAATTATGTTAAATTCAAGTGTGGGGAAAGGGAGAAAAGGATTTTGAAAAATATTTTTGTAAAAATATTCTTGAAATTAAATTATAAGGTTAAAAAATTTATATTACTAATTTGGGAGAACAATTATGACTATAATAGTCTAAAAATTTTCTTAATATGATCTAAGTATGTCCATAAAATGCCGCCACCATATTGAAGTGAAAAAGTACCATATTTTTCTCTAAAATCAAAATTTAAACTAAATTAAAAATTCCTTGAAGGTTGGAAATAATTTATTCAAGGACAGGAAGGATAAAAAAAATTGATGGTGTTACTAAATCTATAAAGAGGATGGACTAACCATGAATCTAATGAGGATTTTTGTGGCTAGTTATAACTAAAAACTACATGAAAAGGGCTAGATTCTATGAAGTCTATTATGGAAAAGCTGTTTGGAAAGTACTTGTGTTTCTATACAAATAAGATCCCTTGAATACATCTTAAGGAAGTAAAATACTTCCTACATAGGGGAAATAAATATCTCACACCTATTTAAGAAATTCAAAAGTCCCTTTCTATATTCTAAATAAGAACCAAGTTAAAAAGAAAAAAATATAAAACACACTGGTTGAAATAGAGAGAGGAATGTTTTCTATTATTGAGTTGATAAAATGTGTGGGATTTCCTCATAGAATTAAAATAAGTGAAGATAATTTAGTGGAAGAGTAATTTTAGGGGGAATACATTATTGGAAGACACTTAAAATCATATATTTAACTTAAAATTAGAGTTGGACCTCTTTAATATTTGTTAGAGGGTTTTCACAATAAGAACCACCAAAATTTAGCCTCATAAAACCCCAACTCATCCCTCATGATATGAATAAATACTTAACTCATTGGGTAGATATTTATAAATTAATCAAGACTATGGTGAAATTTATGTGAACATGGAATGAGTAAAATTTCTTTTGAGAATCATACTTGAGTTTTGAGTGAAATATTTCTAGGATGGAAGGTATAATTTTCATTAGAGGACAAAAGAAGTGAGAATTTTGAATTCTCTCTATGAATAAAAAGGAATGAATATATTTAAGGAGTTAGGATAAGACTGAGGACCATGGTGTTGAAAAAGTAAATTTACATTAGCTAGTGATTGATTTTGTTGGGTAATCCTTTTAAATCCACATGTCCTAAGTCCAAGGTTAAAGTGTGGAATAATTAACAAGGAAATACTTTCATACATTTAATCTCATTTTTAAATTATTTTAATCCCATTATTTTTGGTAATTTCTTTGGGAATATCAAATTTATTAGTTTTGTGAATAATTGTTATTTTAATTGTTAAATGTATTGAATATTGAAGTTTAGTATTTTTAATTTATTTGGAATTTATTAGGGAATCTATACCTTGATTATAGACTTAAATAATTAATGGTTTTTTAATATAATCTTTTTTAATTATTTTTGGAATAGATGGTAAAATATTACATGAACCTAAGTATTATTAATGTTTATAGGTTTAAAAATTCACAAATGGTCTAAGTGAATGTCTCTTCTGTCAATCTTATAATTTTTTTGTTGGTGTAAAAATTTTATTTCAATGTAAGTATTTAGATTTTAATCCATTATCATCCATCATATTAATTTCTATCCTAATAATTTTAGGTATCATAAGCCTTTTTTCCTGATTAAATGTTTTCACCATGTATCATAAGACTTTTTAAAGACTTACAATATCATCTGGAATGTTCAGAAAATGGAAAAGGTAGAAGAATTATTGGGACTTGGTGAATCATTATAGGAGATACTAGGGATAACACAATAATATTCATGAAACCAATTAGAGTATTCCACATGGATTATAATGTGTATAAAATTTCAATAAAAATAAAATAAATAAGATATGGATTTTTAGGAAAATTTATAACATGGGATATTTTTAAAATCATGAGTTTTAAGGAATATTGTGGTGAAAAATGGAATTATATTCAATATTTTAAGTAAAAATAATATAGTAGGTTTGAAAATCTAAAATCAAAGGAAGCGATGAATCCTTAAAGAGGAATGAGTGGCCTAGAGTTTGATGGGAGGCTAATTCCTAGACAGGTTCATATGTGATTTCTCAGGATTATACTATTACCACTTATATTTTTCATATTTTAATTTATCTTTGGAATTAGTTATTATTATCTTTTCAATTATTCAAACCCTTTTATAGTGGGGTAAAATTTGAGTGATCAGGTAAGGGAAGTCTAAACAATTTGTAATGCTTTTGTTTGTTCACTTCATGCAATAAAATTATTTCTTTTTTTGTTAAACTAGTTTTGATATTACAATGACAAAGTTTTATTATCATGTGAGATTGTATTTATTTTTTATTTATGTTTATTGATTATTTTTTAAATCGATGATATTTATATCCCTCCACCCAGTTTTGGTTTTTATACGATTGAACAGTTGATGTACCCTTTGAGTGAATTGTATTTTTTTGTCAATAAGGTCGATTGAATTGATTGTGTGAAGATATCAATATGTGCTGGGGTGAGTGTTTTTTACTATAATATTTTTATGGAAACATCCCCAAATTTTTTTTGATTATTTCTTAGTTGGTATCATAATTTCTATGAGTTGTTTTAATTTCATTACGAGTAGGCACATTGTTTAATATAAATAATGAAGTGAATATGATTTGAAGATTGAAGATTTTTGTAATTTATGATAGAATTAAAATTTTAAAAAGATGAGGATAATTTCTTATTAAGATTGAAAATTAATAAAATTGATGAATTCAATTTAAGGATCTTTGACGAAATATATTTATATTTAATATATAATTTTTGTAAGTAATTTTTGTGAGTTTTATTAAAAAAAATTGATCGACCTGGACATCTAATGGAGCAATAAATTATAGAAATATGATGGGTTAATGGAAGTTGTGCACATAGGTTTAGGCACACAATAATAGTATGATACCCACATACAGCACATGCATGGAAGTGTGTAAAAAACTAATTTTTATGTGAATATAGTGATCCAAAGTGGACCCAGTTACTCACATCAAGAGTTGAATGCAACATAGATAGTTATTAGGTGGAAAGATGTTAAAGGAAACTTTGATGTGGGTTTACACAATGTAGTAACTATTCTTAAATCTAAAAAATATACATAAACAACATCACCCACATGATCTATTCAATCTAAGATTTTTTATTTACATCTACATCATATTCTACTCGGATCCATTAGAGGGAAACTATATACTGGAATTTTCATGATATAATGTTTGATGATCATGCTAAGAATTAATTTTCATGAAAGATATTGTTTTATGTGCTTCTAAGCCATGTCACAAGGATTTAAACACCATGTGAGGAAAGATAGGCCACATTAGGTGCCCAAGGTTCTACATGTGAGTTCTTTATACAAATTGATGAACAATGTTGAGATATTGTGCTTGTGTTGTGAAGTTGAATGAAAATACTAGGAAAAGATGTATAATTAATTAGATTGAATTTTAAGGGAGAATCACATGAGTCTTTTTTAAGGTAGATATGTTTCATGGATCTTTGATGATGATTTTATGAATCCACATTACATGACATGAGTTAGTTCACACGAGAAGAGTAAGTTACTGCACATAGAGTTTTAGGTAGTGGATTTAGTAAGTGGAACTCATCTATAAATACCAAAAATCTATACATTTTCTGGAACAAGATAAATATTCATTGAAATAGATAGAGAGATACAGAGAATGAGAATTGAGTTGGTCTATTCTAACATGAATAGAGAAGTATCGTGTGGTACTCTCTCTTTTATTACTTATTCCATGAAAAAGAGTATGATGAAGACCATGTAAAGTGTTGTTAGACTTTCATGAGGGTTTCTAGTTACTTTAAGTAAAATGAATAAGGAATATCTTCACATAAAACGGTTATCTATGCGAATGAATAAGGTAAAACTGTGCATGAAATTTAGTCTGCATAAAGATTGAGTTATGTGAACATGTATTGTATTAAAAATAATAGAGAATAAAATGTGAGTTTATGAAGTTAGAGTGAAAACATTACACAAAGTACAGTGAGGCATTGTAAAAAATCTATAATAAATAATGAATGTATTATAGTGTTACCGAACCAAGGAAGAACCAAAAATATTAGTTTTTTTCAAATAAGAAGAATCTTGAGTTTGTGGAGCTACATGAATCTATGAAGATCCTAATTAGAACTTGTTGAGTTTTATGTATAGAAAAAATACATAATAATTGTGTGTGAGGATATTCAATATGACTTACAATGAAATATTACAAGAGTTTTATTCATGATTTGCAAACCATGCATGACAAAACATGTGTACAATGAAGATTGAGTGAAGCACATGCAATATACTTTGTATGAAGAGTGATCAGTAATGAATAATTGAGACTAAGGAAAAACTGATTGTATACTAAAGAATTTATTGTAATTGAGAAGATCCTAATCATTTGATGATCAGTGGATAGTATGAAATATCATCTATAATTGATCATCATTTTCTAAAGTACTTAAAGCAATGTACATGAGAAGATCAGGTAATCTAGTTTGTTTGTGGAGAAGTATTGTTTCTCATGGTGGTGAAGAATAAACCATAACATAACATTGATATTTCTTATTATGTATAATTATTTAAAGAGAATATAGAGACTCTTGTGGAAATTTAGAGATATAACATAGTGGGATTATTTATTGATCACTTTTATAGTAGTAACTTCTAAACTTCATTAAGATTTTTAAGTGGGAACACTATGGGACTCAGTATTGATGGGAATGAGACTTTCCCTAGTTATAACCAATTGAACAAAGTGAATAATATATAACATGGGGGAATAATAATATAAAACCATATGTCCAAATTGGTTGTGAATTTTATTGGGAATTTTAATTTTGAGTTGGTGGATGGTTCGTTTTGAGGAACGAGACTTATAACAGGATTATGAGGGTTTAGAAAATGAAAATTGGTGTTTTAGGATGGGGTTAAAGTTGATACCCAAAAGGTTTAGGTAGACATTGGAGGGGTAATGGCAGGTTGAGGTGTAGTGTGGTACGTTCTATAGAGGTTTCATGCTATGAAGAATAGCTTTACAGTTTGAATGATCAAAAAATGGGAAACCCACCCTGCCTGAAGAATCACGGTGTGAACCAATGGTTCATGCCATGACTGTATGTTTTAGTGTTTTTAAGGTTATATATTTATTGGGTCAACAAACACATGTGGGGAGTTTGATTCACCAGGACCTCTTCCACCTCCTCTTCCTCGATATTTGACATTTTGGGTCATTTTTTGTGGCAGATATATGGTATGGACTCCATCCCTTCCCTATATCTTCCATGATCTTGATTTTCGTTTATTTTTGTAGTATTTTATTTTGGGTGAAAATTTAAATTTCACCAAAGGATGGTGAAATTTCTAGTTTTTGATGGGTATTTCATACAACCTTGTAAAAATATTTCAAGAGATGATACACCCCTACCACCATTCCCAATTTTGACAATTATACATCACCCCATGAATGTTTCCTTGAGTTTTCATTAAAATTTATTTTTTTAATTATATAAATCATTCCATTAGGTCTTATACTAAGAATAGTGTTAGTAGTTTCCAATGGACCTCCTGTGATTAGTTGTATTTGGTTTTAGTGCAACATAATGATGTGGCGAGTTTCCACCGAATATGTATTGTATTAATATAATTGTTGAAATATATATTTTCAATATAATAATTATTATTTTTTGAAATTTTTTATGTGATTTGGGAGCTCAAATGGTGAAGGATTAGGTACTGAGCTTTGATATATCTTGATTGTCCTTTAAACCTACTTTTATCCCTTAGAAATAAATTGGAAAATCTCCAATTGAGGTTGGTGGTATCACGTACCAACCCAATGGATTGTGATTCGTTTAGTTTTTCATGTGGATGATAAAAATTTTAATGATGGTGATTCCATTGTTTAATGTAATTAAATTTAATAGATTAATTAAATTGAAAAATATAATTCAAATCAAAGGTATTGTTCTATAGAACTCCCTAGACGAGAAGACCAAAGTTATTAGGAAAATTTGACCCTAGTGTGTTTTCTTGACACCTTGATTGCTATTAGCCGAGGCATTGGCCACTGAGATATTATTATTTTGGGACCCCTGATGGGAGTGACCAGGCATGAGGAGACTTAGTGGCCTTAGTGTAATATCCCTTGTTCACCCATTGATAAAGGGGTGTTATGACTTGAGATGACCAGACCACGAGGGTTTGGTGTGACCCTTGAGATACATTGTGGATTCCAGAACTTTTGTGGGGTGAGTTTAGACCTAATGGGGATCATTATCCCATGAACAAGCCTAGGTATACATACCTTATGCAGACCATGATCGGGTTGGGTAAGTATATTTACATAACCCTAGAGAATCATTATTTATCTCTAGGATATCAATGAACAAATTTAAATTCTCTAAATACACTAATTTATTTTAAAACAAAGTAGAGTGGTGATCATGGAATATCCACATATAATAGTGTATAAATTGATTTCTAATGTTTAGGAAAGCCTTAAAAGAAATAATATTATATATTGGTTTGGTTTGTGATTTATGAGATGAGTGTACCAAGCATAGTGTTCTCGAGTTCATGAATTAGTGAAGTGAAATGAATTGGGTTAATTAAGAAGTTATTGGAATTGAATGCAAGTGAAACTCCTCTCATAGTGAACACTCTCCATTATATTTTCACCCCTTTTTCCACTTTCAGGTAATTTAGTTAGGAAATATTTTGTGTAATTCATAACCTAATTTAAACATAACCACCCTTTTCCACTCATTGGTCATTAACTTGAATAGGGGGGGATTTGTTAACGTATTGAGTCCTTATTCATTACCACCCCAACAGTTATGCAAAGTGGGATGGAATAAGATTATATAAATGAATAATTAACACAAAAACACATTAAAAAATAAATAAGATACTACATTTCTCTAGATGTAATACCTCATATATATATATTTCTTAATAAAAAATAATTTCGCCCTCATACTAGTCATGAGGGGATACAAAATTAAAATAGAAGACCAAATGAAATAGAAATTTTCCATAGTAGTCGCAAAACTCTTTAGTATCCTCTGGTTAGCTCCCTTAGTCATTTTTCATACTTCCCAACAATTACTTCTCTTTTTTTTATTCTCAAGAGATTCTCCATCCTTTTTAATTATAAAATTTGTTTTCCACTTTTCTTTATTTCTTTGAATTTTTATTCTTCCCATTCTATCTCTTGGCCAACGATTTTTTGAACAATCATCTATGTAGAATTTCCCCTGTTTTGTGGAGTATTTTAAATCCCTTATTGTTTGGAAAGGCTCATACACACATGTTTCTACTACAAATCTGCAGCTCATCCTGAAATTGTGGATACCCTAAAAGAATTGGGATTTAAAAATTATAGGCAATTCAAACCCTATGGAGTAGGTGGTGTGGGTATGGCATAACCCTTACATGGACATGGTGTAATCAGTCGACCATGGAATAGTGGGTTTCTCCTCGTCAAAACTCACTTATTCAATTTTAAAACCCTCCACGATGTAGTGACAATGCTACGACATAGCTCTAATATCTTTTTAAAATCTTCACCATTTCCATTTCTGACACCTCCATGTTATAGTGAAGTCTCTACGACATAGCCCTTTTATTCATCTTTTTTCCACAATGAAGCAATGAAATCTAACATTATAGCCCCCTTCTTCCATTTTTAGACTATAGGGACTATGTCATAGCATCTAAGATAAAAAATAATGCTTCTTCATCATCTCAGATTATATGGAACACTATGATGAATGGGAGAAGCATGAGGCATAGAGGTGATTGATATGGAAGTGGAACTTGGGGTTGGATAACCCCTACCACTATCGTACACTGCCCCATGATAACAATCCTCTCATCTGGATATTGTATGGACTTGATCCTCATTCATTGGTTCTCACCCCCACATGCATGCTTTTATTGCCTGGGTTAGCTATGTTGTGCGTTGTTCTTGGTTTAGGGATAGCTTGTTGTGGGATTATTTTTTACTAAGTCCCATTTTCCATTTACACCTATAAAACATACAGAAATATATTAATAAAAATAAAAAAGATAAAAACAATAATTTTTATTATTTTTATTCCTTTTTTAAAAATATCATTCCAAATTATAAAACTCTGCATAAAAACGAACTCATCAAATCCACCGAAATTAAACCATGCTTTTCCTTGAGCATGGAACTCAACTTTGAATTAAAAAAGGAAACATTTATTCTACCAATATTCAAAATTAAAAATTAATGAAAATAAAAAATACTTAGTAGGGGAGAGATAATTTTCAAGGATCACATATGAAAAATGATTTCAAATCATCACTATAGACAATATATTTTATTTTTCCCAAGAGAAAGTGATAGAAATTCTCATAAATTCTATTCAAGCATTTTAATTCATCATTATTAACATTACAATCATGGTATACCTCAACAATTTCTTTTATTCCATTATCAATCAAGGTAAAATATAAATTTGATGTTTTATTCATACCTTGAGAACATGTACCAAACTTATGATTTTGAAAATGATCTATATTCCCCAATTAGTAGAGAGAAATATCACTAAAAATCAAGTGGACATTGAAAAATGGATAAAATTTTTCTGAGGTTAAGGGATGGTAATAAATTTATTAATACAATTTAAGGATCAAAATGGATTTTTATCTCTAGGTGTTAAGCATGATAAACAAATTAAACACAATACAATTTTCCACTTAGATATTATATCTTCCCCACATGTTTGATCTTAAAGTAAAAACATGATCCATGAAAGAATAATGAATGATTTACCCCACTATGTTATCCTTTTCTTATTATTATTTTTTAATTTTTGGAAAATTGATCTGTAAAAAATCTCACATCCCTCACCCAACCCCAAATGATGAATATAACTGGTCATGTGATAGTGATTTTGACCCTCTATAACCCAACCCAATTTTTTTATATTTTTTTTAGAGGGGTCAATAATAAAAATTAGGAAGGAAACATGAACCTTATTACCCAAATCCAATGATACAACTACAAAATATTCTCTCAAATAAGTGTATCCATTCTTCCATTAAATATCTTTCCCCCAAAATTGGACTTTAAAAATCATAAAAAACAATAGAGTATAGATAGGAATGGATAATTTGGCTTGAAATGTGGATTATTCCTATCAAAGTTCATTCATGTTCTTTAATGTATAAAAGTAGGATCAATGTTTTCTTGGTCGTAATGACAATGTTTATATCAAAGAAAATGTCTCAATCATATTTTAAGAGAATTTGTGTAATCATCATTTTTGCACAATTATATTCAAATTCTAGCTGGAACTTGTCCCAAATTCTCTCAATAAATTTTATAAGAAAAAGTTTAAAAATTTGGTCTAGAAACCTCTAAAGAATAAGATTTTGTAATTTAAGTTAATCACTCTAGAATGTGTTCTAATAATAAATTAATAATCTTGAACTTATGAAAATTATATAATGAAAGATGGAAGGTAATTTCATCTACAAGTGACTAAAAAGATAAAATAATAATTTTTTGAATTTCAAGTTCTTATTCCTCCCTTTAATACTATAATATTTTATCTTTCTCATTCAATTATATCAATTCAAATATTAAAACAGGTCATCATGGGGTTCCTAAAAATCCTAAGTGTTATTGTTCAAAAAATAAAGAAAATATATAAGTTCTTGTATGAATTATTTTATTAAATATCCAAAAATATTCTATAAAATTCATGGGATTATAATTAAATAATGAATTTTAAAGCTTACTCCCCATTTTATGAATCTCCATTTTTATTTATTTTTCTTGCAGGAACAGTTCTTGTACCTTGAATCTTCATGGACCTAAAAATTTAAAATAGTTAAAGTGCAGGCCCATTCTCATAAAAGTTAAAAAAAATATAGGGAATTCACACCCAAACTAGTTCCTAAATAGAAATGAAATTAATTCAAATCCTAAAACATAAATAATGTTGGTTTCCTCTTGAAAGCACTTTGGTTATTTTCATTAAACTCAACTCACCTCTTAAAGTTCAATGATTGAGTGTTGGATGAGGTTTCCTATTCTAGATCTAGAACATGTTGAAGATGTGATTATTCCATATAGATGGATCCTCTACCTTTTTTAAACACTAATTTCACTCATCCTTTGAGAAAAAACTTATCAACCTTCATGGTTCCAATCTATTGATTTTTGTTCATTCATGAAAAATCAAAGGGCATCTCACTAACTACCCAAACTTACTTCCATTCCTTGAATTATTCTTGAAAAAAACTCCTATATTATATTCATATTTTTCAAATTAATTATTACCTTTATTCACCTATTTTTCAAATTATACTTTTTTACAATAACTACATAAACTCTTATTTTATGGGAAATATTTTCCTCAACTTCTAGAAAGTTGTCCTTTGTCAAATCATCAACTATGTCTTCTAGATTTTTATGTAATGTCTCATATTTTCAGTGTATTATTTTTAAATATTATATGGAATTATTTAGAGACTAGGAACGAAGACGGAACATCATTCCAAGGTCCAGTGAGCCCAGAATGGTGATTTGAACTTTTTTTAAGTTAAGTGAGTCGGCACTTGTGCATGGTTATGGAAGTTTCCAAACAGATGCCCGGATTAAAAATCTGAGGTCACCATGGCGTTCGGAACGAAGACTTTACTTAAGAATGGGCCTAACCTCGACCGGTGCGGGTCGAGGGAAAAAGTTAATTTTCAGACGTTTTTGGTAAAATGAAAATAAAATAAATTGTTAAATGTTTATTTTTTTTATGGAAACATCTACTGCAGTGTAGCGACAGGACATCTATTTCCTTTTTAATGACACATCATAATGACTCAAGAATGGAAAGACAGATTCATTAAAACCACATCGTATTTTAAATTCCAATCATGTTTCCCTTTTTAATGGGTTAAGAAATTGGTGATTGTTGATGATCTTTTGGGAGAAATCGCTGGAGGATCCGGGGAGCACTGGAGTGAACCCTCAACGGAGAACGACATCGGATCGATGTTGAGAATTGTTGCACCAGCGATGTTGAAGGATCTTGATGATGGCGGCAGCACGAAACCTTCATCAACGATCGATCCTGGCTGAGGTAGGGTTTTTTATTTGAATTTCTTTTCCAGGTTTTTGATTTTAAACAAAGAACGCAGATCAACCACGAACAAGTTGATTCGCGGATTCGTTCGTTCTTGCGGGAGAGTTTTATTGAGATGATTTGGGGAATTTATCCATGTTGTTTTGTTACTATTGATTCTTACTCCATTTAATCCTGCAAACGGGAGTGGATCAACGCTGTGACGAACGATATTGGGGGTTCATTCCTCAATTTGTTTATCTGATTTTCCCACCTTTTATTTTCTCACGTGTTCTTTGTGTTCTTCACGGGGCGACGAACAACGGATCGTTGCACATCCATTCCGCGACGTAATGATCCCAAATTGAAGGTTCGACACCTCAACAACCATTCAGAGGTGCGGTGATGATGGCGGAAGATGAATCGGATCGGATCGGAAAAGGGAATTCTTCGGGCGTTCTTCACACAGGAAGATCAAATCATGTTTTCAGAGCCGATCAGAGGTCTGAAAACATCGGGAGAAGATTTGTGGCATCAGGGCGACCAAAACCTGGAAGTTTTGTGGTGATCGAACGACCAGATCGATGAATGGGTCATCACGGGAGGCGCGACAGCGGAATTCCACATTTATAGAAATTTATAGAATACACAAAGTGTACTTCTGAAGGACACACCGTGTAGTACTGGCGGCGGCTAGGTTTTCGGGTGTCATAGAGGAATCACATGGCGTGTGACCCTGGTCACACAGTGTGTCGGACTTTTCCCAAAGCTCGGCATGTATTTTGGGAGGAACACGGACATGGGATGATCTACATGTCTTCAAGCGACACAGCGTGCACATAATGGCAGAGGCGGCTATGTGGGACTCGGCGTGTACCCAGGGGGTACATGGACACGGGATGGAGCACACGACCGTGTACTCCATCACACGTCCAGGTGAGGCCAGTAGCGGAGGTCACCCCATGTGTCGATTACACAGGTTGATGACCGTGTACGAGCACATGGACAGCGTACACGGGGCCAACCCCGATCACTCGGACACGGTGTGTACATCGTACTACATGCCGTGTACTCAGGTTTTTTCTACACGACCAGCCTTCTGACACAGGCCGTTATACACGGGCAGTACCCGGGGTCGGACAACACGGTGTGTAACGTTTCTACACACCGTGTAAATTTTGGAAAATTACATGGTCTTCCTTTTCACCATATCTTGGACATCTTTTTTTTGGGTTAGTGCCCCTTCTTCTTGTTCCCCTGAAGGTCAGGCATCATTTCCTCACACAAGAGTATGATCCCATTAGAAAAAATTTCTATGATAGAGTCAGGCATCCATTCGAGAGGCCCGGATCGAGATCCTCTATCCATTCCTAACCCTAGGTAGAGTCAGGCATCGACGTGACCAATTATACCGGGTGTTGATCCTCTACCTAGCTGGTGTATCACCCAACTGGTGAATCCGAATGAGTCGTGGTATTATCCATGGCCCTGGAAGTGATCATCATCTGTGTATCGTGATCTTTCCCACTCAAGAGTGTGTCTCCCGTAATGAGTGCTTCTATCTATCAGAAATCTTACCACTCAGGAGTGTCTCTCCCATAATGAGTGCGACTACCTCTCGTGATGGTTCCCGACAAACGGTACTTCTCGGACAGACGTCATTAGAGCTATAAGACTCTTGGAGTGTGTTCTCCCAGAACGATTGCATCGTGGAATCTTCGAACTGAATCCCTAACGGGGGTATATGGTTGTGTGACTCGTCTCTAGACTATGGGTCTGGGTTTTTA
Source organism: Viscum album (assembly GCA_963277665.1). Lineage (NCBI taxonomy): Eukaryota > Viridiplantae > Streptophyta > Magnoliopsida > Santalales > Viscaceae > Viscum > Viscum album. Next base: position 41,319,243 of record OY728163.1, read on the forward strand.
GTATATCTGGTTGGTTCTATATGTTCTATATACATACACTATGCATAGTTGACTATACCTTTACTTTGTGTATTTTTTTCTGGTTTTTGGGGTCCTCTACTAAGTATTGTTGTACTCACCCCTGGACGAGCTTTGCCCACATTTCTGGTGTCTTGTACAGATGAGAAGCCTTTTGAAAAATTCTAGGGTGGACCAGGAGAGGACTGAGCTTTCAGAGTTCCCTACAATATGAGTAATTCCTATAGCTTCGAGCAGCAGTCCCAGTACCTTTTTGTGTTTATAGGTTGGACTTTTCAGTTTTCAGACTCTTGTTTTTGGTGGGCTTTTATTCTAGCCCAGTTTACTTTTTTGTACTCTACCTTTTATTGTACTATGTTGGTTGGGTTTAGTAGTATGCATGCATTTTTGTTCCTTAGTGGTTTTTACATTTCATCATTGTGGCCTTGGAGATGTGTGTGTGTGTATACAGGTACATAGGAAATGCCTCCCATGTTTGTAATATGCCTACTCGGTGCTAGTCACCAGCCCCTAGACTATTGGAGGTGGGCTTGGGGAGTCACGACGCTTTCCCCACTGGGACGGGTCGTGACAGAGTGGTATCAAAGGTGGTAAGTTCTACCTTAGGACCAAGAGTCTGTGAGTTTGGTTTGGGGAAATAGTGTTGAATGTTTCGGGTTCGGCTTTCAGACCAGAGACTCCAGTGTTGGTGCCGTGGTCGATGTATCCATACACCAGGACTCTGATAACCTACTTTTCGACTCGATACACGAAAGAACGAGTTGCGGGGGAATAAAAGGTACATGCATCATATAGGAATGTTTTGTGTTTTCCATGTCCTTGTGTCAGCTATCCAGATATACTCTTTGACCATGGTACATCTTGTTTCCTTACAGGATGCCTCTGCAATGCACACCCTCTAGGATTCAGCAGTATGATCATGAGGATGACCCCCTCAATGAAGAGGATTCGATATAGGGACCAGTTCCCCAGGTGTTTCCACCAGGTGGTGCACCAGTTATTCCACCACCAGTGGAGCAGCCAGTTGTACATGCAGTACCGACCGGCGAGGAGCGCAGAATTAGTGCACTCCGTGAGTTCCAGAGACAGAGACCCCTCAGGTTCCGAGGTGATCCCGACCCTCAGGCAGCCGATGACTGGCTTGAGGTGGTGACTAAAGTTTTCCGTCTAGTGAGGACACCAGCAAACCAAATGGTGATCCTAGGAGAGAGCCTTCTTCAGGGTTCGGTGGGATGATGGTGGAGTCTGACCACACAAACTCACAATGAGGATACTCTTTCATGGACGGAGTTTGAGCAACTCTTCAGGGAGGAGTTGTCTCTGGTTACACTAAGAGTTGTACACATCTAAGAGCTTCTTCAGCTCCACTAGGGTAGTATGATAGTAAATGACTATTCATCGAGGTTCACCAACCTCACCAGGTACTCGATGGATATGGTCAGGGATCAGTATTTCAAAGCTCGGACCATCAAGCGAGGTCTACGATGAGACATCTGATCTAGTTTCATATCTATATGCATATCGACTTATGCTGGAGTGCTCGAGCATGCCTTGGTGATCGAGAGCTTCTTGGCGGAGCAGAGACATCCGCCGGCAGTCAGCAGCAGGCAGACAGGTGCAGAGACCCCGATAGCTGGGAGCCAACATTAGGCACAGGGACTTGGATATGGGAAACATCATAGGAGGACCCAGGACAGGGGATCGACAGTCCAGGGCTCTCAGGCTGGATCCAGTCAGCCTAGGGAGAAGCGATGCTACGCATGCGACGGTAAGAGAAATCTCTCTAGAGATTGCCCGACCCATCGAGCTGTTGACAGGGAAGCGGTAGATGGACCACTGAGGCAGAGACAAAGAACAGAAAAGGTAGACCCACTAGGTAGCAGACGTGGTAGAGGAGCAGGGAGAGCTGCAGGTGGTGGCAGATGCTTCGATTTACTCCCACCACCACCCCCACGAGGTCCGCACCAGGCTCAGGGGGCTAGGGGACAGGGGCAGGGACAACTGCATGCGGTCGAGGCATACGACCCATGGACTCCAGGGATGATTCGGGTTACGATCTGTGTCTTCTCTACCTTAGCTATCGTGCTTATAGAAACAGGTGCTAGTTATTCCTTCAAAGCCACATGTCTTGCACGAAACCTCGAGATTCCGGTAGAATCGTTGACTCGATCCTTACATTTGGATACACCTATGAGAGGAGACTCTACAATCACGCACCTTTATAGACAGTGTGATCTTAGCCTTGGAGGCGAGAGTTTCAGTTGGAACCTCTTGGCGGTAGCGTCGAGACCTTATGACGTCATTCTCAGTATGGATTGGTTATCTTCGGTCCATACCCAGACTGACTATTTTAGGTGAAGAGTGTGGTGTGTCCGCCGTGATGGAACAAGGTTTCCCTTTGTCGGAGAAAAGGAAACCCAGACAGCCCAGAATGGACTTATGCATAGGAGGGTATAGCCAATCGCTCATGAGTTGGCTAGCCTTTCTCTCGGAGAAGTGGGTGTTGTGAGCTCCCAGTTCCCAGAAGTAGTGGCGGATTATGAGGATGTCTTTCCCGAAGATGTTTCAGTATTACCTCCCCATCAGGAGATCTACTTCTGCATCGACTTACACCCCAGGATGACACTGGTTTCCTCATCAGCATATCGGATGGCTCATGCAGAGCTTCGCGAGATGAGGGTGCAGTTGGAGGATTTTACAGAGCAAGGGTTTCGTGAGACCCAGCGTCTCACCCTGGGTGGCCCCAGTCTTGTTTTCCAAGAAGGAAGATGGGAGTTTGAGGTTGTGTGTGGATTACCGGCGCCTGAACCAGGTGATGGTGAAGAACAAGTATCCACTTCCAAGAATCGATGACCTCTTCGATCAGCTAATAGGGGCACAGTGGTTCTCAAAGGTTTACCTTCGATCAGGCTATCACCAGCTACGAGTGCGGGATGAGGATATACCGAAGATGGCTTTCAGATGCTGCTATGGTCACTATGAGTACTTGGTGATGCCTTTTGGCATGACGAACTCCCCCACAGTGTTCATGGAACTGATGAACCGGATCTTCCAGCCATACTTGGACCGGTTCGTAGTGGTCTTCATCGTTGACATCCTTGTGTACTCGGCGTTAGAGGAGGAGCATGCAAGACACCTACAGATAGTTCTGGACGTACTTCGGGAGTACCAGATTTATGGGAAGCTCTCGAAGTGCTAGTTCGGGATTCAAGAGGTCCACTTTCTGGGAAATGTAATCTCAGCAGATGGAGTAGCTGTGGACCCAGCCAAGGTGGAGGTTGTGTTAGCATGGGAGCCACCTCAGAGCGTGAGGGAGGTGCGGAGCTTCCTTGGGTTGGCAGGATATTACCAGAGATTCATTCTTGATTTCTCCTCAATATCAGCACCAATGAAGGCCTTGACCAGGAAGGGAAAACCCTTCATATGGATGGTGAAGTGCCAGCAAGCTTTTGAGCAGCTGAGACAGAGTTTGACGAGCACCCTAGTCCTGAGATTGCCGGAGGAGGGTGTCGAGTACGTAGTTTTCTGTGACGTATCAGGGACTGGGCTCGGATGTGTCCTGATGCAGCAACATGCAGTGATTGCTTATAATTAGTTCCATCTTAGGCCACATGAGCATAACTATGCGACCCATGATCTCAAGTTGGCATTGGTGGTCTTCGCATTGAAGATGTGGTGACACTACCTGATGGGCGAGCGGTTTATCGTCTACTCTGACCACAAGAGCCTCAGGTACATATTTTTTGCAGAAAGATCTGAATCTACGGCAGAGAGGATGGGTAGAGTTCCTCAAGGACTATGATTTATAGATCATCTATACTCCTAGAAAGGGGAACAAGGTGGAGTATTCTCATAGTAGAAGGTCAAGCTCACAGCTGTTGAATGAGGTGACACAGCAGTTAGTTGCGTTACAGTTATCCTTCATGGATGGAGAGGATATAGCTTACCTGCAGTCGATGGTTGTCACCCCTCGACTCTTACAGCAAGTTAGGGAGTCATAGATTGGGGATGTCGACTGTGTGGATTTACGTGCTCATTTATCCACAGGACATGCTCCTGATGGATATTCACAAGGTGGGGAGCATGTACTTATTTTTAGAGGATGCATTGTTGCACTAGTGGAATTGCAGGAGGAGGTCCTGAGGGAGTTTCATACATCCCCTTTGGCAGTACATCCTGGGGTGGCAAAGATGTATCAGGATCTCTAATGACAGTTCTGGTGGTCAAGTATGAAGAAAGCAGTAGCAGAGTTCATTTCTCGATGCCTCACGTGCCAGTAGGTGAAGGCTAAGCACCAGGTTCCAGCAGGATTAGCTCACCCCCTAGAAGTTACAGAGTGGAAGTGGGATGGAATATTGATGGACTTCGTGACAGGCTTACCACGGACATCCAAGGGGCATGATTCTATCTGGGTGATCATTGATCGACGCACCATGTCGGCCTACTTCCTAGGAATCAGGGAGCAGAGTTCTATAGAAAGCTCGGGACGCCTCTACGTGTAGAAGATAGTTCAACTTCATGGCATCTCATCGACTATAGTCTCAGATCGAGACACCCACTTCACATCCCGATTGTGGAAGGGATTGCAGGAGGCTTTTGGGACTCAGCTACGCTTGAGCACAGCGTTTCATCCCCAGACTGATGGTCAGACGGAGAGGACCATTCAGGTTCTGGAGGATATGTTGCGAGCTTATATCTTGGACTTTAGTCATAGTTGGGAGGACCACCTATCACTAGTGGAGTTTTTGTATAACAATAGCTACCACTCCACTATTGGTATGGCACCATTCGAGGCCTTGTACGGGAGACCCTACCGGTCACCGTTTTGCTGGACCGACCCCGGAGAATCAGCACTCATGGGTCTAGAGTCAGTGCGAGCTACCACAGAGAAGGTGCAGATCATCCGAGAGTGAATAAAGACTGCACAGAGCCGGCAAAAGTTCTATGATGACCGACGACGGAGGCCTCGGGAGTTTGAAGAGGGAGACCACGTCTTTCTTCGGGTCTCACCTCGACGAGGGTTACAGAGATTTGACTGAGGTGACAAGCTATATCCGAGGTTTATTGGACCTTCCAGATACTGTGCAGAGTTGTTTAGGTGGAATACCACCTAGCTCTACCACCACAGTTGCATCAGGTACATGATTTCTTCCATGTGTCACAGCTGAGGAGGTACATGCACGACCCGTCACATGTCATCGACTGGGGCGAGATGGATATTGAGGATGGAGTGACCTTTGCTGAGTACCCGGTGGAGATCAAGGATTGGTAAGAGAGGATACTTTGTGGGTGATCGATTCCCTTGGTCTACATCCAGTGGCAGCACGGGAATCTTCAAGAGAGCACGTGGGAGCGGGAGGCCCAGATTTGTGCCTAGTACCCACATCTTTTTGAGTAGTCGTTGTTTTGGATTTTCGGTGGTGTAAAGCCTAAAGGTGGGGAGAATGTAATTTCTCGGATTTTCCATGTATTATTTTTAAATATTATATGGAATTATTTTGAGACTGGGCGTGAAGACGGCACATCATTCCAAGGTCCAGTGAGCCCGGAATGGTGGTTTGATTTTTTTTTAAGTTAAGTGAGCTGTCACTTGCACGCAGTTGTGGCAGTTTCCAAACGGATGCCCGGATTAAAACTTCAAGGGAACCATGGAGTCCAGGATTATGACTTTACTTAATAATGGGCCTAACCTCAACCATTGCTGGTTGAGGGAAAAAGTTAATTTTTGGACGTTTTTAGTAAAATGAAAATAACATAAATTGCTAAATGTTTATTTTTTTTTATGGAAACATCCGCTGCAGCGCAGCGACAGGACATCTATTTCCTTTTCAATGATGCATCATAATGAATCAAAAATGGAATGACGGATTCATTAATACTACAACATATCTTAAATTCCAATCATGTTTCCCTTTTTAATGGGTTAAACGATTGGTGATCATTGACAAACTTTTGGGAGAAATCACTGGAGGATCCACAGAGCGCTGGAGCGAACCCTCAATGACAAACAACGTCGGATCGAAGTTGAGAATAGTGGTGCCAGTGACAATAAAGGATCTTGATGACGACGACAGTGCGACACCTTCATCAGCAATCGATCCCGGCTGAGGTAGGGGTTTGTTATTTGAATTTATTTTCCCCGTTTTTTATTTTAAATGACGAACGCAGATCAACCATGAACAAGTTGATCTCCGGATTTGTTCATTCTTGTGGGAGGGTTTTATTGAGATGATTCGGGGAATTGATCCACATTGTTTTGTTATTTTTTATTCTTTCTCCGTTTAAGCCTACTAACGGGAGTGGATCAACCCCATGACGAATGACAGTGGGGGTTCGTTCCTCACTTTGTTTATCGTATTTGTCCCCCCTTTTCTTCTCTCGCGCATTCTTCGTGTTCTTCATGTGGTGAAGAACAAAGGATCATTTCTCATCTGTTCTGTGATGCAACAATCCCAAATCGAAGGTTCGACACCGTAACGACCTTGCAGAGGTGCGGTGACGATGGCGGACGACGAATCAGACCGGATCGGAAAAGGGAGTTCTTCGAGCGTTCTTCATGCGGGAAGATCCAATAATGTTTTTGGAGCCGATCGGATGTCCGAAAACATAGGGAACAACTTCGTGGGGTCAAGGAGACCAAAACCTAGAAGTTTTGCGGCGATCGGACGACCAGATCGATGAACGGATCATCACTAGAGGCGCGGCGACAGAAGTCCGCTGTTCTGGAAATTTCCAGAATACATTGCATGTACTTTAAAAGGGCACTCCATGTAGTACTGGAGGAAACTATGGTTTTGGGGGTCATAGAGGAATCACATGGCGTGTGACCCTAGTCACATGGTGTGTTGGACTTTCCCCGAAGCTCGACGTGTATTTTGGGAAGTACACAGACACATGATGATCTACATGGCTTTAGGCGACACAGCGTGCACATCATGGCGGAGGCGGCTACATGGGACTTGGCATGTAACCAGGGGGTACACAGACACATGATGGAGTACCTGACCGTGTACTTTATCACACGGCTAGGCAAGGCCAGTAGTGCGGGTCACCCCGTGTTCCGATTACACGGGTTGATGACCGTGTACGGGCACATGGCCAGCGTACAAGGGGCCAACCCTAGTCACTCGGACACGGCGTGTACATCATAATACACTCCATGTACTTAGTTTTTTTCTAAATGACCAACCTTACAACATGGGCCGTTGTACACGGGCAGTACCCGGGACCAGACAACACGACGTGTAACTTTTCTACGAGTCGTGTACTTTTTGGAAAACGATATGGTTCTCTTGTTCATCGTATCTTGAAAATCTTTCTTTCGGGTTATTGCCCCTTCTTCTTGTTCCTATGAAGGTCAGGCATCATTTCCTCACACAGGAGTATGATCCCTTTAGTAGGACTTTCTGTGATAGAGTCAGGCATCCATCGGAGAGTCCCGGATCGAGATCCTCTATCCATTCCTGACCCTAGGTAGAGTCAGGCATCGACGTAACCAACTCTACCGGGAGTTGATCCTCTACCTAGCTATTGTATCACCTAACTAGTGAATCTGGATGAGTCGCGGTATCTGACATGGCCCTAGCAGTGATCCTCATCTGTGTATCGTGATCTTTCCCACTCAAGAGTGTGTCTCCTATAATGAGTGATTCTATCTATCGGAAATCTTCTCACTCGGGAGTGTGTCTCCCGTAATGAGTGTGCCTACCTCTCGTGATAGTTCCTAACGAAAGGTACTTCTTGGAAGGACGTCATCAGAGCTATAAGACTCACAGAGTGTGTTCTCCCGGAACAAGTGCATCACGAAATCTTTGAACCGAATCCCTAATTGGGGTATGTGGTTGTGCGACTCGTCTCTAGACTACGGGTCTGGGTTTTTAGTATATTTGGTTGGTTCAATATGTTCTGTAGACATAAAATGTGTATAGATGACTGTACCTTTTCTTTGTGTATTGTTTTGTGGTTTTCGGGGTCCTCTATTGAGTATTGTTATACTCACCCCTGAACGGGCCTTGCATGTACGTCTGGTGTCATGTGCAGACGAGCAGCCTTTTGACAGAGTCCAGGGCGGACCAGGACAGGACCGAGCTTTCTGAGTTCCCTACAGGCCGAGGCATTCCTACGGATACGAGCAGAATTACCAGTACCTTTTTTGTTTATAGGTTGGACTTTGTAGTTTTCATACTCTTGTTTTTGGTGGGCTTGTATTCTGGCCCAGTTTACATTTTTGTACTGTACCTTTCGTTGTATTCTATTGGTTGGGTTTAGTTGTATGCATGCATTTTTGTTCCTTAGTGGTTTTTACATTTCAGAATTGCGGTCTTGGAGATGTGTGTGTGTGTGTATAGGTACATAGGAAATTTCTCCCATGTTAGTAATATGTCTACTCGGTCCTAGTCACCAGCCCCTGGCCTATTGGAGGTGGGCTTGGGGAGTCACGGCACGGGCCCCACTAAGACGGTTCATGACATTTTATCACCTAATGAATGTTGAATTTCACCACTTCTCTACTAACTCTCAAACATATATATTCACTTTTGAAATCAATTAGTTCACCTCATATAGTTAGGAAGTTTTTTACCAACATTATTTTGGTCTTATCCTCATCCATGTCCAACACAAGAGAATCCATCAGAAAGTAGAATTTTCCTACCTTGATGATTACACGTTCAAGTAGTCCTCCAAGATGTATCACTGTTATTTCAACAAGTTAAATAATAAATGGATTTATATTTATCTCTCTAAATACCATGCTCTTGAATTTTGAATATGAAATTATGTTTACACTTGATCCTAAATCAAAAGACACCCCAAACTCATTAGAACTGTTGTTAATCATGATAGAAAAACTACATGGATCTCTTTGTTTCTTTGTAAGGATCTTTGATACCACAGTTAAATACTCCCCTTTAAGTGGTATGGTTCCAAATTATTCAATCTTTAATTTATTCAACACCAACTCCTTCATTAATGTATCATAGTTAGTAATTTTCATAATCACCTCAATGAATTGTTTAATGATGTGCATTTTTTAAACATCTCTAGTAATTTTTCTATTTTTCATCAAATTTTACTTGCCTTAATCACTCCATAAATTTTGGTGGTGTTCGATATGGTGGCAGTTCTTCTTATTGAATATTTTTATCAGATTCTTTTCCTTTGTACATTTTCAATTTGACTGGTTTTCTAACTTATATTTCTTATTCTTTAGACTATTTTCCAGATTTTTCAGCAGCTTCTGGTGTTTTATTTCCACTCCTCAAGGTGATGGATTTCATATCACCTTGTTTGGGAACTTCTATGTTACCTAGTAAATATCCTATAGGCCTCTCCTTCGGTTGAATATATATATGATCCATTTGGGTTTACAAGCTCCTCATTTCCAATTATTGTTTTCTTGAGTCATATTTCGGTTCTCGAATAGCAGTGCCTTAGTCTTTAGAATAGGATGTAAACTTCTTTACTGCATCTTTGTTTGTGGTCATGAAACTTAATAGGGTCTAATATAGTGAATTAACCTAACTTGGGTGTGTTGGGACTCAGTGTTGTGACTAAAAAACCTATTGTCTTGGATGGAATGCTTGGCCTTGTGATTGATTATGTTGTTGTTATTGTTGTTGTAATGGATCTTATGTTATCTATCCCTGAACATTATTTTTATGATTATAATCTAAATAATTTATGTATTTATAGTACATACATTGGGTATGTTTATTGGATATCATCTAATTTATCTTCTTTGATACCACATTCATTTGGGTGGAAACCCAGCTATTTTACACCATGTGAACTACATGCATTGGTCCTCCATTAGGTTTATATTGGAAACTATTACTAGAAATTTCATTAAATAACTCATAAATATTCTCCAATTAATTTTTCATCAATAAACCTCAAATGGTTGAATCAACTGTCAAATTATTTCCTCATGAAAAAACTTTGTAAAAAAAATTGTATTGTAATCCAAATTTAAATTTCATGATGAGGGAATCATCTAATAAATCTTTTAAACCTTTTAGATGACCTAAATAAAGACTCATAATTTATTAGATAAAAATTTAATATAATTACCCATAAATCCATGAATTTTGTGGGTAGGAAAAACCTTTTCGAAAACTTACGTACCAGATCATCCCATGTTGTTATGGTAGACTCTGGATCCATTCCTATGACTTGTCCTTTAGTGAGAATCTAAAGAGGCATAAACTGATAGTTTCTATTATGAAATTATTTAATTATAATGTGTCTCACAATTCCAAGTAACTCCAAATGTGATAATTATAGTCTTCATGAGGTGGATTGATGAATTGAACAGAGTGAGTGATCATTATAATGATCATTAGATTTATCTCAAAATGTTGAGTAGAGACAAAAGGGGATAGAATACTTTTATTAACCCCTATGTTTTATGGCCTTTTGTAGTTGATTAAATGTTTCTCTTTATTCATTCCTTGTAATTCTTATCCTACTTATTATACATCTATGTGTCATACTCCCTAGACTTATTCTATTTTGTTCATGTTGTCTTCTTGCCTATTATTCTTCTTTAGTTTTATAGTCCTTTAAATATCATGTTTTAAAGGAGGATCTCATTATTTTAGTTTTCCTCTGGTTGAGTACTCATGTACAAAATTGGTTCCTAAAACAAAAAATAAATAATACCAAGTGTAAAATGAAGAAAAAAAGAAAACAAACAATAGAAATTTCCTAAAAATTATAAGAATAATTAAACACCATTCCCAAAAAAAGGTTCCAATTTTGACATCATCTTTGAGAGTCATTATTTATCTCATGGATATAAAATAAAAAAATTAAATAATCAAACTACAATAACTAATATTAAAACATAGTAGAGTTGTGATCGAGGTAGATCCACATAGAATGGTGTTGAAATTATTTTAAAATGTTTAGGAATGTATTAAAGACAAAGATATTAAATGTTAGTTTGGTTAGTGATTGATGAGATTATTTTACTATGCATAATATTTTTGAGTTCCTGAATTAGTGAATTGAAATGAATTGACTTAATTAAGATGTCATTAAAATTGAATCCAAGTGAACCTCCTCTTAGAGTGAACACTCTCCATTATATTGGAACCTTTTTTTGACATTCATATACTTCATTTAGGAAATATTATGGGTAATTCATAACATTATATAGAGGTAGCAACCCTCATTCACCCAATTTTCATTAACTTGAATAGGGGTGGTTACTTAATGTATTGAAAGCATGTTGCTTACCACCCCCAATGATCATGCATGGTGGGATATAATAAGATTATAGAAATGATGAATAAATAAAAAACCCAATAAAAATTAATAATACACTATATTTCACTAGATACACTCACTCATACATACATGGAATGGTAAAAATGAATTAACCCCTCATGCTAGTAATGAGGGGATAAGAAATTAAAAGATAAGAACCACTACAACAACACTTATCCAGAGTAGCTTCACCCTATTCATTCTCCTTTGGTGAGGTCCCCCTGACATCCATCCCCCTTCCCAATAGTAACTTCTCTCCTTTTTAATTCTTTAGACATTCTCCCTCTTTTTGAATTTTGAAATAGAATTTTTCTACTTATATTTGTTTCTTTTAATTTTTATTCTTTCCTTTCTCTATATTGTCCAAATGGTTCTTAAATAATCATATGTGTTTAATTATCCCTTGTTTTTTGGATTATTTTAAACTACCTCTTATTTAAAAATCCCCCATTACACATGTTTCTCCCTCAAATCCCATATCAGCTTGAAATTTTTGATATATTGTAATCATCAAGATTTAGAAAATTTCATGTAATTAAAACCCTATTGTGTGGGTGGTGTGTCTATGATGTATCCCTTTCATGGCCATTCATGGCTCTAGTGAAACCATTCAACCATAAAAAATGATTTTCACCTCTTAAAAACCAGGTTATTCTATTTTGGAACCCTCCATGGGGCAATTTTAATTATAAGATTTATCTCTCTTATCTTCAAAAAATCCTTGCCACATCTAATTCTGGAACCTCCAAATCCTAGTGGAGTTTGTACAATGTTTCCCTTTTCTTCTTATTTAGTCTATGGTATAGTAGTGATATTTGATGTCACAACCTTCATCTATTATTTTTAGCCTACAGGGACTATATAATAGCATCCATACCATGGAATAATGCTTTTTCATTAGTTAGGATTCCTTAGGCCAATATGACCCAATGTTAAGGTCTGCAGTGTAGTGGTACTGGATATGGATATGGAACCCGAGATCCTCCACAACTGTCCATGGTGGGATTACAATGTAGTGGAGGTGTCTAGTGGTGAAATGGTGTTATGGGTGTGTCCTACAATGATTTAGTTGGGGTTTGGGTGAAATGATTTCATATCGGTAAGTTAACAGTACCCCAGGTGAACTTCATGTCCCACATCAAAATTTCATGCATCTGGGATATGCTTAATAAGTAAACTCATGGTGTTATATCATCAATGAAGGTAGAAAGGGGTTGAAGGGCCCCTACTACCACTATGTTCCACCCCACACTGATGATACTCACTTCATGATGTCATGTGGACCTGACCCACATGCTCTAAATCTCACTTCTACATCCATGCTCCTATAACCTATGCTGACCAACTCAAAGGAATTTCCCATTCAAATTTCATTCCTTGGGTTTCTTGTATGGATTCCCTATAGGTTGGCTATGTGGACTAATTCCCTTGGTTGAGGGATAGCTTTTTGTGGTCTTATTTGTTTTCTAATCCCCATCTATTATTTCCACCTATACTGCACACACAACAATACTAATAAAATAAAAAAGATAAAAACAAGTATTTTTATTATTTTTATTTAAATTTAAAAATGTCATTCTAAATTACAAATTACCCAACAATAATAATCAATAATTAAAACATTGGTATTATCAATTAAAAAAAAAGAAATTGAATAATTATAAATTAAATTTTTTTGTTTAAAAACTAACTCATCACAGACCGACCTAGTGAGACATGATGTATAAGATGGACAATGGGTCATATTCTTAATGTATTTCCATTGTGGCCTACCCTGTGTAGGTAGAAAGTTCATTCTATCTTGATGATGATTTTAAGGGATGTGATAACCTATGGGCATCAGGTTCTGAACCAAGATCAAGCACGAGACCAAGGAACCATGTGAGGGTGTATCTATTATGTTTTGAAGTAAGGAACCTAGTGGGTGCCCCATTGACCAACCCACCCAAGGTGAGTGTTTGTGAAATGGTAGCTGGTGTCTTCATAGAACCCAAACTGAACATGTGAGATGAGGGGCATTGGGAAGTGATGTTTGACATGGGTGTTTGAACAACCCATTGTGTTTTTCTTTTTCATTAATTATGATCAGTTATGGGTTGTGCCCTTGGTGCTACTGTGATACATTTGAGCTGCCATGACCTGTAGCTAGGAATAAAGTTTCGACTGCCGTGATTTAGAGCTGGGAATATATATTTGGTTGTTATGTTTGAAATCCATATAATGTTATATATTCTATAGATTTAGAATAAATTTAGGGGCTTCCATGGGGAGGGTCCTTAGTGTTGTAGATATATGGTTATGGATTCGATGTATTTAGAGCCAGATGCATAGAATGATGGGGGATGGGTCCCCAAATATGTAGAGATATGGCTATGGATGTCATGTATTTGCATCTAGATGCATAGAATTCCAAGGACTGGGTCCTTAGAGTTGTGGATATATGTTTATGGATACCATTAATTGGATCCAGATGCATAGTTTACTATCATGCGATAGATATTCTACAAATTTGGATCTCCATGTGTCAAGCCCCGCCCCTACCCAGGATTGAGCCACAACTACCCCAAGCCCGCCTCCATAGGCCAGGGGTTGGCGACAAGCTCCGAAGGCTAAACAACTCGGGGAGGCCTTTTCCTGAGTACCGGTACACACACACACACAGCACACTCAATGAAAAAGTGCAGAGTAAAAAGAAAATCAAAGGTCAACTGCTATAAATAAACCACAATGTGCATCGACCTCTAAAAGTACAAAGAAAGTTCTGAAGGTAAACTGAAAAAAAGGGGCAAAACACGCGCCCAACCAGAAAGGTGCCACAACCCGGAAACAGGCAAACAAAAACAAACAGCTGGAAGGGTCCCCCACCTAGGACCTGACCGCGACCACCGCACGCGGTCCAAGCTCCTGAACTCCTAAGCTCCACTGAATTCACGACCAACCTGTCTGTCGTCTGCAAGGGCACACCAAGTGCGGTCAAAGCCCAAGCAGGGGTGAGTATACAAATACTCAGTAGGATACCCCGAAGGCTCGAGGGAGAAACAGAGGAAGTACCGAAGGGTGAGAAGTAGATCGAACATGGAGTAGAACAGAAGTACAATAGAGGGTGCAGTAAAGAGTATTGTAAAGAGTCCAGCTCAACCCAACAAGAAGAAAGGAGGTAGACTCGTCCAGACACAAGGAGCTAGAAACGGTGAGAAGATGAACTTCCCATCGAGCCTTCGCTACCTATAGCAGGAGAGTAGACTCATCCAACCACGAGAATCTAGACACGGAAAGCACGTGGCATACCCCATGCATCTTCGCCTCTCCTGGAAGGAGAGTAACCAAAACCAAGAATTGGGTACTAGAACAAGGTATATACAAGTCCATATGCCCAATCAAGAAGCCCCAACAAGATCGTAAGGGGATCTCTATCCCGTAGCTCAGCCCAAGGAAAGTGAGTCTCCAAAAGTCCCAGAATAAAACACCATCGATGCCCATCATCCCGCATGTATGCCCCGAACTGCAAGTCAAGGGCTCAAATCACCACACCTCAAAACAATCCGCTTTTGGAGGCACTGACTCGCCCCCATGGTTTTAGGTCGCGTCACAAGGACGCGTCTCAGTGGTGAAAGCACTCCTCATACTTGAGAGTTCTGGGGGAACATCAACCACAACTCGCCACTGCCCCGCAGTCGAGAGGTCTCCTCAAAGTCGATAGGCGACCCCCTGCACAACCCCGCTGGAGGGTCCCTAGAAGTCGACGGGTTCCCACTAAAGGGAGACCTGGCAAGAGTCGACGGGTGCCACACTGCCCAGTCCCGTAACAGGATAATCCACCGGAGGGCGACCCAGCTAAAGTCGGCGACGGGACCACTGCCCAGCCTAGCTAGAGGTAACCCGGCATCGGGGACCACTGCCCAGCCCAGTTCACTATGGAAAAAATGGGTTTTTGCGACGGGTTATTTGCGACGGGAATAAATCCCGTCGCAAATAAACTTATTTGCGACGGGGGTATTTTCCCGTCGCAAATAACCACTTATTTGCGACGGGGAAATCTCACCCGTCGCAAAAGGCTTGGCGCGCAAAGCGCGCCAAACCGCGGGAAAGTTATTTGCGACGGGTGGTTACCACCCGTCGCAAATAACCGACGGCGGTAAAAACTATTTGCGACGGGAATATACCATGTCGCAAATACCCGACGGCGGTAAAAACTATTTGCGATGGGAATATACCCTCCATCGCAAATAGTATGTCGGCAGGTTAATATTTGCGACGGGACCCGTCGCAAATAACTATTTAACCATTGACCATGATAAATGCGGGCTCAAGTATTTGCGACGGATATCCTGTCGCAAATACTCCCGTCGCAAATAATCTAACCTATAAATACCCCCACCCGTTTTTTTCCATTCATTCTCAAATTCTCTCAAAACTCTATTTTTAGAGTTCACAGTTTCTTAAGTTTAATTTTTATTTCCAGATTTGATATTGATGTCTTCAACAATTATCGGAGATCAACCTCAGATCAATTTTAAAGGTATTTATTTTCTTTTTAATTTAATATTTAATTTAAATTTTTTATTAGTTTTATTTATTTTTAATTAGTTGTAATTTAATTGTGTTTATATTGTTTTGTTATTTAATAAATTTAAATTATTAGTATTAATTTTTCATAGTTAATGGTAATTAGTAGTAATTAATAATAATTAGAAATAATTAATAATAAAAAGTAATAATTAATAATAAATAGGAATAAACCTCCCCCATGCGCGCATTAACCTTTACAACTAAGACATTTCATTTTTTTATACATTTAATGATCTATCTATATATATATATAGTTATATTATTCGTATATTAATATAGATTTATATTAATATAAATATATTTGGTTATATAAATATATATATATATATATATATATTCGTATATTAATATATATTTATTCTATATATATATATATGTAGTTATAAGTTTTTATTCGTATATTTATTTGTATATTAATTAATATATATTTATAAGCTTATTTTTAAATAAACTTATAAAATATGGGTTTTTATGTATATGTATAAATAAATAAATAAATAAATAAATAAATACATATATACAATAGATACACACACACACACACACACATATATATATATATATATGTATAGTTATGAATGCATACATAGGAATGAGGGGGTGAAAATCCCCAGAGAATGTTAAAACGGCTATAACTTCTAATCCGTAAGTCCGTTACAACTCCACAACCAGTCAAATCGAAGAACATGAAACGATCTTCGATATGATATGCAGTACATGCCAAACGGACATCCGGATCGGATGTTATAGCCATTTGAATGTTTAAACGACCATAACTTCTAATCCAGAAGTCCGTTTTAGCTCCACAATCAGTCAAATCGAAGAACATGAAATGATCTTCGATATGATATATGGTAGAGGTTTATCGGATATCAGGAGCAGAAGTTATAGCTATTTAAATGGTGAAAAACCGGGGTACCCCGACTAAAAACTCAGTTTTGGAGGCCTTCTGGGCCTTTTTTGGCCTAGAAGAAATCTTGGACGGGTTATACCCGTCCATAGCACTGTAGAGCTCGTCGCAGGCTTCGATTTGATATGTTGTGGAGCTCAAACGGAGTCCCGCATCAAAAGTTATGTCCGTTTGAAATTTGGGTTTCATTTTTAACTTATTTTCCATCTTTCATTAATTTTTTTATTTTTTTTATATTCAAAGAGTTATTAAATGACTATTAATTGATAAAAATTACATAATTACTAATAAAAAATATTTTTTAATTTATTTTATAAGCCTCTTTTACTGAACATCTTATACATTCATATTTGATTTTCATTCTTCCTTTCTAAAACATAGTTAAAAAATAAATATTATATTTATATCAATATAAATAGGTTTATTGATTTATATAAAAATAAATAAATTTTTATTTTTTTTTTAATTTTTTTATTATTATTTTCGACGGGAATATATTCCCGTCGCAAATACCCGCTTCGAAGCAACCATTTGCGACGGGAATATGTCCCGTCACAAATACTTTTTTGCGACGGGCCCGTCGCAAAAGATTTTTTTAAAAAAACCAAAAAACTATTTGCGACGGGCCAATTTCCCGTCGCAAATAAGTGTTTTTGCAACGGGCTCGTCGCAAAAAAAATTTGTTGCGACGACGTTTTCTGAAACGGGCGATTTGCGACGGGGCCCCGTCGCAAAAGGCTATTTGCGACGGGATCCCGTCGCAAATGACCCGTCACAAATATCTATATTTCCCGTAGTGGTTGGAGGTAAGCCCGGCATCGGGGACCACTGCCCATCACAGCTGGAGGTAAGCAAGGCATCGGGGACCACTGCCCAGCCCAACTGGAGGTAAGCATAGCATTGGGGACCACTGCCCAGCCCCGCTAGAGGTAAACCCAGAACTGCTATGGCCATCCCTATTTGATGGTACAACTAGCGAGCCCTGATCGAAAAAACCTCAACCCTGCTAGTAAAAACCTCCTGGGTAGAGGATCGGTGCCCACATAATGTGTTGGTCACACCGAATCCACAAGAACTCTACAAGGGAACACAAAGTGACGGGAGAAACTCCTCGGGCCCCTCAGGACGATCACGCTCCAATCCGCTGAGTCACTGTCAAAGCGGACCGAGACAACTCATCCCATAAAGTGGGAAAACACCCACATTGTACGAACACCCATAGTCGCAAATGGTGTCGTAGTCCGATGAAAGGGGAACGGTACTGAAACCCCTAACAACTGAAGAAACAGAGGAACCAAACCATCTCTGCCGGCCAAAACCATCGAGAAGAGGACCAGGGGAAAACTCAACCCTTCTGGTCAAAAGTCGAGAACTGAGGAACCCTCTACGTCGCAAGAGGTCAAAATTACATAAAGAAGAATACGACATGCACATGGGGCCCACACGACGTGTTGCCCCAAGTCATCCCCAACCAAGCGTATGAATGTTCTCAGGTACAAACATCCACATGTACCTCCCAGTGTTCTCGTATACTCCCAGAGTATACCACGTTCCAGCCCAAAGGTTATCGTGCACATGACACCCAACTTCAACACGAATATGTAATGTAACAACTCCAACCGGCCACCTCAACGTCTGAGGCACAACCAACCACATCTCTTCAAGCATTTACATCACTCACACGGGAGTGCACGCGATCACATGCCAAGGGTCTGCTACAAACATGGTAGAAGAACCACTACTGGGGCACCTTCACATTTCCCCATTTAATAAGATCGCGTATGAGGCTCTGCTCACCGGAACAGATTACACCACTGTAATCCTCACAGAAAGACACGCGAGATCGACTACTTACTTTCCTCAAACGGATATCCGACGAAAAAGTCACCAACACCACCTCACGCCCGAACGACATCTCGTGATCCCGAGCCTCGGCCCCGAAAACAGTCGAGTGCATCGCACCATTGCGATCCCCCTGAGAAAACATGTCAAAAGGACTGCTCACTTGAGCGCAACAGATATCCGGAGAAAAAGATGCATTCTGGTGCACCGCACACGAGCAGTGCTATGTGGGACCCGCATCCCGGTCCCGAAACTCAACGGACATATCACACCGTTGCGATCCTCTCGAAAAAATACACAAGTTTGACTAATCACTTGTCCAAAACGGACACTCGGTGATAAAGCTGGAAATCACCGTCAACTCCCGAAACGGCCCTCGCGGGGCCCACACTAGCATGCATAATTAAAGCAGTTAGACTACGCTAATGCAATGCCCTCGAAAAAAACACCCAAAAACGACTTCTCGCAAGCCCCGAACAGACGTCCGATGAAAAAGTCGTGAAACGTTGCACGCAGCTCAAAAGACAGGTCGTGGGGCTCACGCCTCAACTTCGGCTTCAATCCCTGAAACCACACTAAAAAGCTCCTCCTTGGTGCCAGGGTCCCAACGCCATTGACGGCTCTTAAATCGAACGTCGGACGCGTCCGCGCCATCCAAAACAAGTTCCCCTGGAAAAAAGACAATTCGCTTAAAGTCGCGTCGCGGCTTTGCGGCCCCTCATTTCGGGAATTAAAAATTCACGAAACCATCTCAAAACGCACCCCCCCCCCCCGATGTCTAGAGTTCACTGCCACAGACGGCAAGCAAAACGGACGTCCGTAATGAAAATTACAGACGCCAGAAGAGGGGTCGAATTCCCCTCTTGGGCTGGACCGGCCTGAACCGGCCGGTCCACCCGGCCTGGGCCGGCCCGCGGCCTTGCCGTGCGGGCCGACTGTGGACCAGAAGTCCATGCGCTGACCGGCCACAAGGGCCGGTCATGGCATCCGCGTGAAGAATCGCGTCTCGCGGGTCTTGTCGCCGCACGGGGGTCGCGCGCCGCGACCCCGCGATCGCCGCTCCCTGGCGACTCGCTGCCGCGCCGAGGCCCTCTTCCTGGCCCTGGCCTCCTCCTCTGATGAAGGCCCGCCGCACCCCGGCCTCACTTGGCCGCTCCACCAATCACCCGTGCCACCGTCCGAGAGCCCCCCCCCCCCCCCCCCCCCCCGCCCTGCCTCCTGGGGTCGTCGCGCTGCCGCTCGAACCCGCCGGAAATCGAAAACCCGCAAACTTCAGCGGATGATTACGGACACCACGGAGCTCGGAATTCAAATCTGAAAGATGTGTTGGAAAGGGAATAAAATCTACTACGTATTAATGGGATTTTTGAAAAAATAAAACAGAAATTCAATGTGATTAAATGGGATCAAAGTAGGTGTGGGGAGAATAAAACAAAAACGACAAATCCTACCTTGTTGGGCTTCGCCCGACGCTTCACGGACGGACCGCCAGAGTTTCCACACCTCGCCAGAGTTTCCCTGCCAGAGTGGAGGAGGAGAGGGAGGGCTGCTTCCTGATACTGTCCAGGCGAGGAAGAAGAATGAGGGAGGGGGTGGGTTAAGTGTTTAAATAGAAAACACTTAACCACCCGCCCATCGGCCCGAACCCGAACTCCCAACGGGGTCGGGATTAAGCCTCCCCTAGGTTAAAAACCACGCTCTGAACGCAACGGAGGTATCGGAATTTTAATCTGAGGCCCCGTTAAAAAGTTATAAAACTTAACGTTCAAATCCGCCAAATTACGAAAACGCCCATGGGGCCATTTTTCACAGACGGCCCGCGCCCACAAAACTTACACCCCTCCTAGGGTAAACGGCACATTCCAGACTCAACGGTGCCCTCAATTTTCCAATATGATCCACCTTTTAATAGATACTTGAGTTTCACCGTTAAACAAGTAAATTAATTAATTAATTTATCCGTTTAACGTTCCGAAAGTGAGCGTGGGGTCCAAACATCCCGTGCTGACATGTTTTATGTCGTTCCTATGGTAAACACCTCATTACGGACCCATCCGTACACTCAGATCTCTTATCTGAAGCACGGTTTAGGAGTTATACTATTTATTTTGCGTTTCCAGTGTGAACACACTGAAAATTTAATTTCGGCCACTCCGGGGCTTGGAATCGCACATCGTCTGAGGGCGCTTCCCTGGAATAATATCGAGAATATTCCAAAGTCCTTTGTAGCCAAAAATAGGGTTCTTACACCATGATTGGAGTTTCCTTGGATTAAGATCTTGGATGTTTATAAAACCATGGGATGGGTCCCTTGATTCATGAGGATGTCATAGGGGCTTACATATACTTGGATCCAATAAGATACTTAGGAGGAAAGGTCATCACAAAAAATATGGAAGAAGCATGTATGGTAGATCAGGGTCACAAACCTAAGGATCAGATATGGGTTTATTTTTCTATTTTTATTCTATTTATTTATTTATTATAAGAATGTAAAATGCATATATACCTTTATATGATGGTTAGTATGAGACTGTGTTGGTAGTTCCCTACTGAGTTTTTCACTCAAACCCTACTCGGACTACAACTGCACCTATGTATGAAGCTTTCACATTGTTATACAGGCACAATTTTTGGTAGTGGCCCAAGATGGTGTGGTCATGTGGGATGAATCAGATGATATCAAGAGATCAGGATTGGGTATGTATCGAGTTGCAGTGGAGCCCTACATTTTTGATTCTTTGTTTTATTTTTATATGTGATATGTTCGGTGGGAGATGATCCATGTATGACTATACTACTTCTTCATAACATTTTATATTGATTATTGTTTATTTTTTCAACATACGCGAATGTTTATTTATGCATAATGTTTTGTGGTTTTATTATTTACTATACAATCTGATATTGGGGGTATAATCTACCTATAATACAATCTTAGAACCACATTTCTAGTTGGAGGCCTCTACCATATGAGGAGGCACTCTTAAGGTCATGAAATGTTTTGGTTCAATTACTATTCATGGAGTGAGCCTAGATGAGACATTAAAAAGTGGTATCTGATATTATTTTACATTGTCTTACTATTTTAGGATTTGAAAGACCAGATATTTAAGAATGTGTTGGATTATATGATGGATATCTAACTGTGAATCAAGAACACATGTTCAGATAATAATTCTAGGTTAGTAGGTTCATGATTAATGTTCTTTGTTTTTATTATTTTGGATATATATGAAATTAATCTTGAGTGACCCACATGTGGTTTCAGATTTTTGATTTATGAGTTATTGTACATTAGATCTTGGATCATTTGAAATAATCTAGTGGTTGGATTTTACTTTTTTCTTATATAGGAAAGATGTATATCATGAATCATATCAGGCATGTAGGATTCACATGACATATGGGAATTTTACTTCACTAATTCACTAAAAAATGGGGATTAGTTGTTCCAAGTGATAATAACTTCTCAAACATCATTTTATGATATAAAAAATATGTGTCATTATACTCAGTTGATCCAAATGCTATGGGAATATATTTTTTATGGAAGGTCATGTAGATTTATGGTGAGATTCTTGATGATGAGTATGACGATATAATCCATGTGCATAGGATGTCTAATGACACTATTAGATCAATGTAAGTACATTATGCCTTCATGATAAACCCCTTGAAGGTCATCAATGTTTAAGTTAAATTATTTTAAGTTTTAGTAAAAACATATATGATGTTTTCATTTATATATTGGAATGTAATTATACTTAACCGAACCATGTGTCTTTGTTTCCTTTTTTGGAATGTCTAGGATGATTCAATTGGTTATAGAAAGGGTCGAACTATGACCTGTGATCCTTGAGGGAGTAGTTCCTTATATGGATGTTCTTTGTGAATTAATGCATGATGGATGATGGTTTGGCATGATATTCTTGGGAGTAATATATATGATGGGATAACCTTGAGTGGGTATCTTGGAACATTGGATACCATGAGATGTTTGAGATGGGAGTGTGAATGATGTTCCATGTGTTGTGAACTTATTGTGAGACAATACTGGTAGGTCTAGGTGGTAGATATAGTGACACTTAGTTGTGACTTGGACCTTAGTGGGTTGGTGTTTAGTTTTCTTGAAAGGGTAACCTATTAGATAGGTAATACAAGGCTTTGGGAATATTTAGAAATGGGATTAATGGGTAGATTATTTGGGTTGAGAGGGGTGCATGTGAGGTGCTACTGGGTATGTGAAATAAGTATGGTGATGGCTTGGAGTTTTACTGTGATGAGGACCTTGAGTTCTAGGGAATATGGTATCATGGTGTGATTTTGGATTAAATATTAGTATGAAGTCTATTTTTATGTATTTTTATGCACTTTTGGTAGTTTTGTTAGAGTGTGGATGGATGCTCAGGGATAGAGTGGTAGCTGGAGGCTGATAAGTGTGTAGATGGGATTAACATTCCTTAGCACATATATGGATGCATGTGGTTTAAGAATGTTACTTTGTGGAACATGATTGTGAGATCGACCATGGAACAATTATGGTTCATATTTTCAAATATGTTTTCTTGGTTGGTTTGGTTTGACATGTCGTGGGGCATGGACAACCTGGTTGGATGGTGTGGGACTCACAAATGCATGAGTTAGGTGATGGATTGGGTGACATGGGATTTTCACCCACTACATAGGATAGGATAAGAATATACATGCTATTTGCACTCGATGCCCATTTAAGTTAGAACTGGTGAGTGTCTGGGTGTGAACCAAGGACCAAAGGAGTTTGGAGTGACACTTGTGAGCATGGTAGCCTGGGGTTTTGATAAAATTGTAGTAGTACCTCTGTGGTAGGGGAGACACTGAAAATGGATCGAGTGTGGTTTCATGACTAATCTTGGTGAATCCAGCTTATTTTTTTATAGGATGAGATTAGAATGGAATAAGATAAGGGACATGTGTGGTGTAGTATAAAATAATTCATATGAAGGGGAGCTCACTATATGTATTTGAGGTCATAACTCGCATTTCAGATAAATCTCAGTGGGTGATGAGGGTAATATTTTCATGAGACAAGAATGGGTAACAATTGTTGTTTTATGGTTGACACCCTATCATTGCATATGGTAATAGAAAGATCATGAGCTATAGAGGAACAAACATCCTGCCAGAAGGGTTATTAGAAGGATGGATTGGTTGTTGGATTATTCTTTTGGAATTTGGATGATCATAAATAAATGGACATGATTACTTCTGAACTCATCATTGAATGTTAAGTTCATATTTCAATGTAGTATCTAGAGGATTTCAAGAATGGGTGTCAGTATCAGGATGTTTTTTATATGATTTGAAAGTGAGTCATGAGGTAAACTAGCCCTTGACATGGTTTAGGGGAGAACCTATTTCATGAAATGTTTTATGTGGTGAAACCCTATTTCATTACATGATTAAAAGGTTAAACCTATTTTTTCATGTTATTTAGGGGGTGAACCCTATTTTTATCACATGTTTTAGGGGGTGAATCATGTGATTAATTGTAATAAAGGTGATTTTTTGGGTGAAAACACTTGGAAAGGAAAGGAGATCTCTTATTGTGATTTGGGTGCATTATATGTGGCAGAATGTGGGTATTATGAGCTTTGGTTGGGACCTTTCCAGGATAGTTTGTCATATGTGGGCCCTATTTAAGGGAAATTTAGACTCATATGATTTTTCATCTAAATGATGATGATAGGTGGTACTAACTTTTTATGTATTTTTTGTATGTTTTTTGGTATAGTGAAATGGGAACCGCATTGAGCAGGTCAAGGTATAACTAAGAATGTGTTTGATAGGTAATTCCAATAGTGGAGAAAACACTGTGAGTTAGAATCAGTCATGATGAGTTGTGTTATATACTAGATATAACCTTGAACCTGATGATGACGTTAGTGAAAAAGTGTGTTTTATGGTTGATTGGTGTCGGGGAGAACTGTTTATAGGTACCTATGATGCTTATGAGTGATGGATTGGATTTTGATGAAATATGCAACTAATTTTTTGAATTTCACAGTGGAAGGGAATTTTTTGTTAGGAGTAAGACTGTAAAAAACTGAGCGTGGATCAGTGACCCTGATAGGTAGTAGTATGTTTTATACTAGGAAGGAAACCATGGGATTATAGGAGACCCATGGGGTTAGATTACAATATTTATGACACTAGGAAGTTAAGTTTTGACCAAATTATGTCAAGTGTATTTAATGAATGATTGATGATACTTCTCATGGATGAGAAGAATTATGGTGGTGAGATTGTAAAACCATGTGTCTAGATGAGATGTGAATTTTAGTGGGAATTTGGAATTTTGAGTCAGTGTAAAGTTCATTTTGAGGATTAAGAATTAGAATGGGATTATGAGAGTTTGAAAAAAAAGAGGTATTTTCATATAGGGTACATGGAGTTATCAATTAATGGTTAAATAAGGGATTGTATGAGTAATAGGAGGCTGGGGTATATCGGAGGACCAGTTTTAAGGCTTCACAACATAAACAATAGTTTCACGACATGAATGATCAAAATAGGGGTAAAACAACCTACGTGAAGAATCGTGGTGTGAACCAGAGGTTTATGTTGTGAAAGTATATTTTAGGGTTTTTAAGGAGGTCAACCCCCTTTATTGGGTTAATGGATTCATATAGGGAGGCAGATTCAACCAAACCCCCTTTCTTCTTCTTCAACATTCTCAATGGTTTTTAGGCATTTTCATGGTGGATACGTGGTTCAACCTTTGTAACTTCCCTCCACATTTTTTTCCTTCGATTGAAACTCATTTTTAAATTATTTTATTTAGGGATAAAATGGAGATTTCAATAGAGAATAGTGAAATCAACCATTTTCAATATGTATTTCATATAAAATAGGAATATGATGTCCCAAGATGACATCCTACTACTACCATTCATCATTTTCTAAATAGTACATCATACCATGAATTTTTCCATGGGTTTTAAATAAAAATAAAAAATTTAATTATAAGAAAAAGTTTTGGTTCTAATGGATTTCCTTGGGAATGGCATCAAGAGTTCATAGGGAACCGCCCATGATCAGTTGGACTCAGTTCTGATGCAACACGATGATGTGGTAAGTTTTCACTGAATATGAATCGTTTTAATTTAACTTTTTAACTAATAATATTTGATATAATTAATTTTTTTGAGATTATTAGTGTGATTTAGGGGCTAAGCTGGTTATGAGAGTCAGTACAGGGCTTGGATAGATCTCATAGTGTTTCTTCATCTATTTCAAACCTCTATAAATAAATAAGAAAAACTCTAATTAAGGTAGGTGGTATCATGTACTAGCCCTATGGATTGTGTTCCTTTTTGTGTTGCATGTGGATGATCGATCTATCCAAAAGGATGATGCCACCAGTTAATTTAATAAAATTAAATGATTTAATTAAATTTAAATGATTAAATAAAATCAAATGGTTGGACCATATAACACCCTAGGCGAGTAGAACAATGTGCCTAGGCCACACTGGTCATAGTGAAATGGTTTGATTCATTGTAATCTAATGGAAAAGGAATTGGATGATGATATATAGTGATTCTTGGACCCCTTAAGGGGAGTAACAAGGATTGATGAGACTTAGTAAACCTAGTATGGGATCTCTTGATCGACCCTTGAGAAATGGGTGTTATGACATGAGGTGACAAGACCATGAGGGCCCAATATATCCCTTGAGATGCACAGTGGGTTCTAGACCTCTTATGAGGTGAGTTCAGAATTAGTGGTTCTTTCTATCCCACGTGAAATACTAGGAGGATAGACTTTAGGAAGATCGATATCGAGTTGGGTAAGTGGACTGACCTAGTGAGACTTGATGACTAATATGGGCCATGGTCCATCTTCTTGATGGATGCCGGTGTGGCATACCCTATATAGCTAGAAAGGTTTCATTATCTTGATGATGATTCTAAGAAATGTGGGAACCTCTAGGCACGTGGTGTTGTCTTAAGAACCAAATAAATATTGAGAACCAATTTGAGGGTTCCTCTACTATATTTTGACTTAGGGAACCTAGTGGATTCCTTGTTGTCTGACTAACCCAGATTAGGTGAATGTTAGATGGTGGCATGTGTCACCATAGAACCCTAAATGAACTTGTTAGATAAGGGTCTATGAAAAATAATATTGGGTGTTGGAATTCATAAAACTCATTGTGTTTTTATTTTTCACTATTTATGATGGGTTATGGGATTTTCCCTCAAGGGTATTGTGATATGATTGTGCTTCCATGATTTATAGCTGAGAATATAGATTGGGATACCATTATTTAGAGATGATAATACTAATTGATCTTCTATATTTTTCAGCTAGATAAATTTATTTATTCCATAAATTTAGAGCCTGATGCATAGAATATCTTATGGTGGATCCTAAGATTTGAGGAGATATGGTTATGGATGGAAAGGACCTATAGATGAATGTATAAAACTCCATGGGATGGGTCTTTGGATTTATAGATATATGGTTATAGATACCATAGATTTGGTGTTTTATGCATAAAATAGCATTGGATGGGTCCCCAGAGTCATGGAGATATGGTTATGGATTCCATGATTTGGAGCTGGATTCACAATTTACTATAGTGGGATAGAGCTTCTGCAAATATGGATCTCGGTGATGGGAGTTTCAATGGATTTACAGTTCATATTTTTGGATTTTCATGGGACAAGTCCTTGAAGTTGTGATGATACAGTTGGGGATTCCATGGACTGGGATCCCACATGTTAATTAGGAAGAATGGTCATTGAAATTTTCTCAAAGACACCCCAAAACTAGATGAAATAGGTCACCACATTTTCGTTACACATCAAATTGATTATGATTTAATGATGATTTTATTGCATAGGCTATAACCTAGTCATTCTCTCAAGAATCATTGTTGTTTTATAGTTTCTATTTATAATAAGTTTATCAAAATAAAAATAGAAAAATGGGTTGAGGAGATTCTAAATGATGATTCAAAATAAAATAAATGTATTTAATGAGTTTAATAGTTAATAAATAAAGGTAGGGTTTTTACATCTATGAGAGAAGGAGGTCATTTCAAGTTCACTACACATATTGGTTAGTTCATTATTTTAAACATTAAACATGGTTTAATGGAATCATTAGATAGAGGTAATCAAGATCTCAATTACCCTCTTGCCTTTAAAATTATGCCAAAAGAATGAACCATTGACACAATAATCATGTTTTCAAAGTTTATACCCCAATCATAGAATTAGGGATATCAAAGAATATTAAAATTTCATGTATGCGTAAGAGAAAAAGGATACTTATGTTTTCAAATTAGAACAACCAAATTTTCCCACTTTAAATATCAACACAATCTATATTTAAATGAAAAGTGTTTCACTTGATTATACCAAAATAATGAATTAAAAGAAGAATAATGTTAAGATAAAACTTAAATGAAATGTTTCACACAAAAATTAAAAAAACCAATATAAGAAAAAGTGATAGAAATCCCTCTCTAGTTGTGTGTAGATATGTCAAAATGATTACCCACTTTATCAAGAGGGGAGGATCAGGTGGAACTTCACCTTAATACTTGATCAACCTATGAGGACAGTGTTCTCTAGAACCTCAAAAGGGATTATAATAACCCTTAAAATCTCAAAATTAATATAAAATTTCCCCTTTGTCAAATTTTTAAACGGGGTTCTTGAGCTTCCACTTTATAAGCAATGTGGAAGGTGGTTTTGGAAACACTAAATTTTGAAAACAATTTTTCTCATATATTTCAGATAGTAGATTGTCGTACCTCAATTTTTAAAAATCTTAAAATATGTTATTAAATTTTTTTACTATATCCACTAAACATTTGGAAACATTTGAAGGTATTCATCATCATATATAGATGAACTGAAGAAGTGACCACAAGACTATGAACATTGAATATTTTTTATAATGATGGAATATTTTGGGCCTCAAAATGGATGAATTGGGATCCCATTCCTTTTTGATAAATGTGTCCCACATAGTTTTTCATTTGAAAAACAATTTTAATTCCAATTAAATTCGTGTATTATCTATGTTGTGTATTTTAGTTCATATGTGTCCTTGGGATCTTGTGCAGTCAGGCCCATTTTCTTTGAATTTCATTTTGTTCTCTCCAAATCACCACCTCCTATATTATATTCATAAAAAAAATTAAAATTTCCCTTTTAAAATTGATAAAAGTAACTAATTGAATCAAATGTGAAGTGAAATTTGATATTTTTTTTAATTTACAATAAAAAATTAGTTTAACATTGTGGTATAAGGGTGGAAATGAATAGTGAATCCTTACATGATCACACCCCCACACCAAACATTTTTACTCCTAAGAAAAGACACATTTTATAAATTCATGCATGAAGAATTTCCCTAGATTATTAAGATTTAAAATTCATATTAAATTCATTTCATGATAGAATAACAAGAAAATAAAGAATAACACTAAAGTGTTTACCTCAGTAAGTAAGGTAATGAGTGTCTCATAAATTTTATCTAAACAAAAGTCAAAGAGATTTTTTATATTACTCTTAGTATGGAATTAAAAATTAAACCATGTCAATAAATATCTACATTTTTTATGATATATATTTCATACTATTATTTCCACTTTAAATCTAATAAATATTGGTTATTTTAAAAAAATTATTCTTAGCCGATTATTTCCACCAAACAACCCGCCCTATATCCTTTGCAATGAAATTTAAATACCCACTCACTTAAGTATTCCAAAAAGTTTTACCTTAAGATCCGGACCAAAATATCCCCATATTTGTATATTTCACCACTTCCCGCCTTGTTTATTTGTTTTGTTTATGGTTTTGTTTTTTTTATTTTGATGGTGTAAAACAGTTGCATAATAGGTACACACACATAGGTCAATTAGATATAATAAAAAAATAGATCAGTTAAGGAATAAACATAGATAAAAATAATTTTGTAAACATGAGAAACACTAACCTAAATTATATTTACCTTAAAATAAGTTATAAATATTTAAACTTCATGGTTTATGTGCGGAGATATAAAATGACATAATTAAGACATAAAAAATCACATAGAAAGTAACAATATCTCAAAGGTTTTGTAAAGATACAATCATTTAAATAATTTAAAAATAACCAATTTTACTTAAAATAACCCCCCTCAATGTTTCCATGCCCAAAATCACATTTCATAAGTGCAATAAATTTTCTTTAAATAATTAAACAACTTGATTTTGGAAAATTATTCTTTCATTTCCAATTATTTCCATGATTATGTGGGAATAAAAAATGAGTATTCTAGTACAAAAGTGAAAAAAATTGTGGGGTGGGGGTAGTAAAAACACAATGTATAGAGTAAAAATGATAAAAAATAATAAATATCATGAAAATTTTAACTTACCCAGGAATATACCCACACCACACCTAGAGTGTTCAATGTCCTCATAGTAAGAAATGTGAATGTGTAAGGAAACATAAAACCTGGTGGGTGTCACTGGTATATTTCTTATTGAAGGTAGAGTTACTTTATTAGGTACTAAAAAATAGTTTTGTGAAAGTAATTCAAGTGTTTCCCATTAATAATGAATGTTTTTTTGGGTTATTTATTTTGAACCAGAAAAACAGTAAACAGATAGACATTAGTAAAATTATTTGAGCCAAACTAGTGGGAACTTAGTTTACTTGGGTGAAAATCTAGCCTTTCACTAAAAATGAAGGACTTATGCCTAATTTGTAATTGAGTATAAAGGATGTGGTGGTCATTTACAACCTTTGTTCTCTCTTTATAGATCTGGGAGTTCTCAAGTGAGTCTAGTCTCATTTCCTCTAACTTTTAAATTTACATCTTCCATTGAGCACCTTCACCATAATGATTAGAATTATATTTTTTAATAGACCAATAGGACTAATGGTCTATCCCAATAGGGAGGTCAAAACTCTTTCCAAATACAAGATGATAAGGTTACATTACAATGTGATTTTTAAAGGAAGTATGTTAATCACATAATGCATCATCGAGTGTGGCTCTCTAATATTTTATATTTGGTTGAACTATTTTTAAAATAATTTGTTTGACCTCTATATTTTACACCTCAGATTGGTCATTTATTTGAGGGTGATATGCTATAAAATCTTGATTCCTAGACCCATACCGATGTAAAGGGGGTGACATTATTCTGTTATAGAAATGATAACCCTAGACACTGATGATGAACCTAGAAAATCCAAACATCTACAAAATTTGGGTTCTCAAATATTCCACAACTGTTTTTCAATCATATTTCCTCATGGATCGTTCCTATACACATTTTGACACATAATCTACTACTGTAAGAATGTAAAATTTTCCAAATGAATTAAGAAATGTCCCCATAAATTCTATGCCCCAAACATAAAAAATGTCATGGAATAGCATGGGATGTTGAGTCATTTCACTTCATTGGGAGATATTCACTGTCCCTTAACAATGAGGGATGGATTTATGAAATTCATGGGTATCATAAAATATTATTGGCCAAAATTTACCAGAATTAAGTGGATTAGGAGTAGTCTGTTAGGGACTAGAGTGGCCCTCTTATTCAAGAGAGTGATATAAACTAAAAATAGACTAAAACATTCTTTTTATAATATAATACCTAAGAAATTTTCCACTACATTTTCACCAATATAAGGGGTCATCCTAAAGGTTCCAACAAGACTAATGTTTTAGGAAATGATCTTGTTTTTTATTAAAATCACTAGGTATACAAGATGCTACCAAATAACTTAAAATGTTAGTGTACTAAGGAATATCATCTTACACTTGATACAAATGTTCATTAGGAAACATTTTATTTATGGGAATATAATGGGATAGGTCAATATCTGAGGATGGAAGGATTATACTGATATGATTAGCCATAAAATTATATACTCATTCTTATTAATAATTTCTAGGTTAAATTCTTGAAGTAGGAGTATCAACCGAATGAAACATGTTTTGGATTTCTGTTTCTTAAATAGACACTATAGGGATTCATAGTCAGAGAACACAATTAATTTTTTTCCTAAAAGGTATTACATAAATTTATCCAAGGAAAATAAAATGGAATGGAATTATTTTTCAGTTTTATTGTAGAATTATTGGGCAAGGACCAATGTCTACGAGTAATATGCTATGACATTTGGATCTTTTTTAACAAGTTGTGAAAATACTTCCCCAACCACATAGTTAAGGGCATCACATATGAGCTAAAACGGTATGTAATGACCCAAACTTTTATCAATATAATTTATACCTTTTTATAGTAATCTCATAATCACATATAATCACTTATGAACCATAATAAAAACTTC
The DNA here is from genome assembly GCA_963277665.1 of Viscum album. Classification (NCBI taxonomy): domain Eukaryota; kingdom Viridiplantae; phylum Streptophyta; class Magnoliopsida; order Santalales; family Viscaceae; genus Viscum; species Viscum album. The sequence continues at coordinate 41,351,214 of OY728163.1, forward strand.
ATATTAAAATAATTAATGAAATAAGAAGTATTTCTAGAAGTTATGGAACCAAAAACCGATGAAATAGTAACCTAACCTTAGGAATAGTAATATGACCCTTCTGAATTGCAAACTAGACAAATGAATAGTAACCTCACCCATGAAAATCTAAATAAAATTTAGGAATATTATAAATAAAATTATGGTATAGTTATATCATAGTATAAATAAATAAATGTTTTAAAAATTATTAATTAAGTGTTGGTATTTTTATAAGTCATAAATATTTAATTATATTTTTATGATTAATTTAATAATTTAAAAGAAAATTTATTTTTATAAAATTTATTAATAAATTAATATTTTTATGTCTTGTGATTTTAGTATAATTGTATGATACCTTAAGTAATTTCTCAAAGTGTTATAAAATCAGTTATAATTTTAAAATCTGTATTTTCTAAGTAAATGATGATTTTAGTTAAAAATTAAATTAATCATATTTAGAAAATTAATTTCAAAAAATGGGGTTAATTATTGAATTATAATTGTCGAAAAATGGTTAGGGTTTATTTTTGGGATTTTTTTGAAATACTTGGATTTTCTGAATAGTGAAATACGATAATTTACGGTATATATACATTATAAGCTAAATACACTATTAATTGAGTCATAGATGATGTGATAACCATTGGTTCAAACTCACATGATCTAATTACTGTATTTAGTCTCAAAATCAACAATATTTCTTATCTTGAGAAAAATAATAAACTAATGAATTAAATAATGAGAAAACGCCCCTCTCCTCCACTATAAATACTACCCCTCGCACCCTCTTCTCCTCACACCTATAAAGAATTGATAATTGCCCAAATTATTATCAATAATATTCCCTATACCCTCCCAAATTTCTATGATATCTTGGTCACATCAAAATACCAAGCCTAGATTCCTTGAGGAGGATATGAAGAGGATAATTCAAGTGGCAAATCTTCTCTCTTTTTCTTTTAATTTCTTTTCAATTTCATTTATTTTCTTATTCTATCATTACCTAACTTAATCCAAATGAAATTATAACTCCATTAAATTATATATACTAGAATCATATCATGTTAATGAAATATCCATCATTAAACTCCTCCCTCACTCTCTTTTATTATAAAAATGGAATCGTCGCCCGTGATTTATCAATTTACCGACTTCATGGGCAATGCAATTTCATTTTCCTTAAAATACTTCAAGGATGTTAATAAAACCATTAAATGGTTTAATTTTTTTAATGTGTATGATACAACCCTCTTTGTGTTCTGTAACTAACATTTATACAAAATACTAAATAATAATACAAAATGAGTTTGTTATGATTGGAAAACTGCCAAAATTAACCTAAAACGATCACCATTAACTTTTATCTAATGATTAATCCCCATGAAATTAAACAAAATTATTTGTAATATTCATTTAAACATATATAAGATAATTACTAACATATAATAAAAAATAAGTATATTTATATGCATTTTATGTGAACTTCCATTCATGTATACAAGCAAACCAATCCTGAAAACCATGAAAACAAATGCTCCTGAACGTTGAAATTAAACTCTATAACACTTCCAAAATCCCGTAAATGAACTTAATAAAACCACAATGAATCAAATTAATGTATAAAATGTTATATATTGGTTAATTAATGGATCTAATGTGATTATACATGATATTAAAGTGAAGCAAACATTCAGACTCAAGGTAAGGGGAATTCTCAAACCACACTCTCTTTCTTTGGGTTTTCCCCCTTTCACCATATTTTAAGTATGGATATTAATTAAATATAATTTATTAATAATTATCTTACCTATTAGGTGATATACATGTTTTCTTACTTTATTTCATGACAAACACAATATTTTCCAAAATAACTCTTCTTCAAAAACACACTTTTTGCTTCTCGAGACTTTTTTTCTTCACTCAAGGTTGATGATTCAAGTATGTCATTACCTATTTCATTTGGGAACCCAATTATTATGAATTTATGATTATAAAATTAAAATAATTATTTTATATGGGCTATTTTTATGTTTAATATTGATACATGTTCTCTGTGGCATGCATGATAATGTAAATGTTATGATGTAAAGGGTGCACCCGGAATTATATAGAACAATGTAAATGTTATGATGTTATGGGTGCACCCAAAATTATATATCTCACTAATAAATTGGTTAGAGTGATTTATCTCTTGAGAAAATGAAATATTCATGATCATGATGCTTGTTTCATTCACAAATATGTGTGTTTGTTGACTACTAAGACATGATGTTTCATTTTTATGCATTGCGACATTTCCATGCCTTTTCTTAATTCTTACTCTCATGATTATGATCCTATCACTATGTAATGATGATAATTATTATTCTCGCCCCTTTTTATATTGTTTCATGTTCTTATTGATCCTCTTAATAGGCTTTTAGCTAACCCCTTTTTGATGTATATCCTTAGGTGATTACATGTACTAAGGATAATTCAAGGGCCAATAAGAAGCTATAGAATAAGGAATTAAATAAATGTTTATGTTTTATTTTTTAAATTTTATGTATGATCCTAATTTTCCCAAGACACTAAACCTTTTTATCCTCATTTTGTAATGATTTAATGTTGTTTTTGTTTAAAATAATTTAATAAGATATGTAATAAAAAGAAGGGTCGTTGTAGTTGGTATCAGAGGATGGTTTAGTTAATTTGGTAATTAAGAATAGAGAACCTTATGGAAAACCATTAGTATGAGACAATGTATAAGTGATCACCCAAGAAGCTTTGTTTTCAAAAATTCTAAACATAGGGATCCCATAAGATATTCTTTTAGAGTTAAGTTTACAAAGGGATAACTTATTTATGACTTGTTGAATGATGTTTTGGTCTAACTTTTTCTATTTTAGAAAATTGTGCGAACCATGAGAAACCATGCCAAAAACCCATGTGAGGGATAATGTGATGATTTATGGAATTAAATCCCCAATGCCTCGGGAGGTGAAGTTAAAAATTTCATGGAAATCCTTACCCAGATATCTCAGGTTATGAATAATAACCTCAATAATGTGGAGCGTTCACCTTCACCTAAGAGGGAGAAACTGGCTATCAAATGTTTTATGTGGAAATGACCACTGACTATTTGTGGATCTTCCAATACACTAGTTGTGGAATAGTGTATCAACTCAATGGAGAAGATATTTTCTATTATTCACTATTCTGAGATGGAGAAGGTGAATCTTGTTGTTTATCATCTAGATGGAGAGTCTAATCAATGGTGGGATTTGATTAAGAACACCAAGACAAAATATGAAATTGAAGAGATGGAGTGGGAATAGTTCAAGATAATGTTTCTTAACAAGAATTTCCCTCAAAATCTTCATAAAAATATGGAGAAATAATTTATAGAGCTGACAAAAATGGAAAGAGAATTTGTCACAACTTATAAAGAAAATTTCACAAGGCTTTCAAGGTACACTTCAGGTTTTTTTATCAAAAATGATAGAAAAATTGATAGATTATTTATTGGTTTAAAAAACATATAAAAAAGGATCTTATAATTACATACTTTAGAAGTTATGAAGAATTTGTTCGACATGATCTTGAAGTGGAGATGGATTTTAGAGAATTGTCCCATGAATATGTTGATAAGAATCGAAAGATAGAGTTTCAAGATGGAGGATCTCATGACAAAGGTGGAAAGAAAATTCAACCACCCACATGTCAAAAATGTGGGAAGAAGAATTATAGGAACTGTATCAAAGGGGTTTATAAATTCTTAAAGTGTGGGATACAAGGCCACCAAGATCATGAATATCAAAAAGACACTAGGATGCAGGAAAATGTGGTGGAGGAAAGGATAGCACCACCCATGGTCTAATGCTACAACTGTAAGTAGTAAGGGAACTATGAAAGACAATGCACTAAACCTCAATTCCTCGAGGGTAATTGTGTCATTTTCCACCAAATCCAAAAGAGAAAATAAATTATTATTTCATCACTACTACTAAAGTTAAGAAAGAAAACAAAGTCATAAAAGGTACACTTCTTATCCACTCAATAATAGAGAAAGTATTATTTTATTTTGGTTCTTCACATTCTTTTATATCTTGAATGTTTTCTAGAACTATTGAATCGAAGCCCTAAAACCTTGAAGTAGAGATATAGGTAAAAACACATAGTTGTGAAATCATTGCAACCCAAGTGTTGGACTCTTCTCCTATTGGCTTATGTGGGAATATTCTTCCATTGAATCTTGTAATACCTCCCTTGGTGGAATTTGATGCTATATTGGGGATAGATTGGCTCTCATTATATACATAACATATCAACTATTGGGAAAAGGAAATATCTTTTCATATTCTGAACCATCCCATGATCCTCTATAGAAGCAAGGAAGATCAGGAATCATATTTGGATAATCCTTCAATGGAGTGGGTATTGATTCCCTCTGAAGAATCATACCTCGATCAAATGGATGAGTCAAAGGAATTCATCAACCTAGTGTAAATTCCCATAATGGGGGAAAACAATGATGTATTTCCTAAAGAGTTACCCAGACTCCCCCTAGATCATGAGGTAGAGTTCTCAACAGAACTTATACCCGGAGCTACACCTATCTCAAGGTGTCCTTATAGGATGGATCCTATCAAATTGGGGGAGTTAAAGAAGTAGTTGAAAGAGAATTTGGAAAAAGGGTTCAAATTCACTAGTGCATCACTTTGGGGTGTTCCAGTGCTCTTTGTCAAGAAGAAGGATGGATCAATGTGGTTGTGTATCGATTATAATGAACTCAAAAATATCACCATAAAGAAAAAGTATAATATTCCAAGGATTGATGACTTGTTTGATCAGTTATGTGGAGATAAATACTTCTCAAAAGTGGATCTTCATTATGAATATCATCAGCTAAATGTGAAGAAGGAAGATATTCATATGATTTCCTTTCGTACAAGGTAAGGGCACTATGAGTTTTTGGTGATGCCCTTTCAACTTACTAATTCCTCTGAAATGTTCATGGATTTGAGGAATATATTCTTTATAAATTATATTAAAAAAAAATTGGTAGTGTTTATCGATGATATTATCATCTAATCTAAGAGAAAGGAGGAACATGAAGAACATATAAGGATTGTGTTGGCGACATTAAGGAAGGATAAGTTGTATGCCAAGTTTAGAAAGTGTGACTTTTGGATGAAGCAAGTCACATTCATGGGACATGTGATCACAAGTGAGGGAATTTTTGTAGACCCTTTAAAAAAGGCAATTAAGGAATGTCTCATACCCTCTAGTGTCACGGAAATCCACATTTTTCTTAGATTAGATGGGAACTACAAACTTTTTTTGAGAAATTTCTCACAATTTTAAATCCATCTAACTAAGTTAATAAGGAAAGGGGGAAATTATGTCTGGATATAAAAATATGAGGAAATATTCAAGGAGATAAAGAGAAGGATGATCACTGCACCTATACTCACATTACTAATAAGTGTATAATGTTTTGTGATATACAAGAATTATTCAAAGAAAGTCTTGGTTTTTTTACTCATGAAAAATGATAATGTGACAGCCTATGCCTCACAGTAGTTGAAAATCCATGAGCAGAACTACCTGATACATTATTTGGAGTTAGAACCAATGATTTTTGCTTTTAAAAACTAGCAGAACTATCTCTACAGTGAGAAGTGTGACATATATACCGATCACAAGAGCCTAAAGTATATATTCACACAAAAGGAGCTCAACATGCATCAAATGAGATGTTTTGAGTTAATAAAAGACAATGATTTCTCGATTAACTATCATCCTAGAAAGGAAAATAAGGTATCTAATTCTCTTAGAAGAAAAGAACCTGCTACTCTTTCCATGTTGTAGATTGAGAAAGAAATTATCTTCTTGGACAAGAAAAGTATAGATTTGGAAATCATAATGGCATGGAATACATCCTACCTTTACCAAATTATTTCCCAACCATCTATCTAGAAGAATATTAAAGAGGCATAAATGGATGATCTAGAGTTACAAAAGAAGGTGATTGCATTAAAGGAAGGGAAACGACAAGATTTCCATATCGATGATTATGATGTGATTCATTTTGGAATGAGGCCCTATGTGCCTTAATCACCTAGGATAAAGAAGGATCTATTAGAAAATTCACATAACTCAACTTTATCTATCCATACTGGGAGTACCAAGATGTACCGTGATCTCCGAGAACACTTCCGGTGGGACAATATGAAGAAAGAGGTTGCAGAGTATATCTCAAGGTTATTGATATGTCAGCAAGTTAATGTCGAGTGATATAATTCTAAATGTATGATACAACGATTGCATGTACCCATGTGGAAATGGGATAATGTCACTATGGACTTTTTCATAGGTCTCCCAAAGACATCCAAAATAAATAACGTGATATGGGTTGTGGTGGACTAACTCACCAAGTCTAGCCACATTATCGCTATTCAGGAAGATCTATCATTTGAACAACTTTCTAAAATATATGTGAAGTAAGTGGTGAGACTGCATGGAGTTCCACTCACAATTGTCTTCGATCATGATCCCAGGTTCACATCTAAATTTTGGAGGAGTCTTCAACATTCTTTGAGTACTGAATTAAATTTTAGCATGGCCTATCACCCCCGAATTTATGTCCAATCTAAGAGGACTATTCAAATGCTCCAAGATATTCTAAGAGCATACTCTTTAGAATTGAAAGGTGTATGGGATCAACATCTTCCATTAGTTGAGATCTCATATAAAAATAGCTTCCATTTGAGTATTCATAGGGATCTATATAGAAAGTAATGTAGAAATCCAATTTGTGGGGATGAAATTAGAGAAAGAAATCTACTGGGACCTGATCTTGTACAAGAGATGATAGAAAAGATTCAACCCATCCAACCAAATATAAAAGCTACTCAAAGTCAGAAAAAGAGATATGCTTAAAACCATATAAGGGACTTAGAGTTCGATATTGGAGATAACGTCCTCCTTATAATATCACCATGGAAGAGAGTCATGTAGTTTGGAAAGAAATGGAAGCTAAGACCAAGGTACATTGGACCATTTGAGATCCTTGATCACATCGAAATTGTGCCATATCATCTTGTAATTCTACTGAATATAGCTCAAGTTCATGATTTTTTCCACGTATCACTCTTAAGGAAGTAAATACCAGACCCCTAAAATGTACTAAACTCATAAGTGGTACAATTAAAAGATGATATCTCTTATAAGGAGCACCCAATAAAGATTCTGGATTAGAGAGATAAAGTTATATTCAATAATACAACCAACCTTTTCAAAGTGTTGTGGATGAACCATATGTGTGAAGAAGCAACTTGGGAACTAGAGGAGGTGATAAAGGAGAAGTACCCTCACCTTTTTATGTAAAAATAAATTTTGAGGGAGAAATTTCAAAAGTGGGGAAGAATGTAACAACCCAAAATTTTATCAATATAATTTATCCCTTCTTATAGTAATTTCATAATAACTAATCACTTATAGACCATAATAAAAATTTTATTTTCAAATAATTAATGAAATAAGAAGTATTTCTAGAAGTTAAGAAACCAATACTGATAAAATAGTAACTTGACCTTAGGAATAGTAATATGATCCTTATGAATAATAAATAGGCCAAATGAATAGTAATCTCACCCATGAAAATATAAATAAAATTTATGCATCTTATAAATAAAAGTATGGTATAATTATATCATTGTCTAAGAAAATAAATGTTTTAAAAATTATTAAGTGTTGATATTTTTATAATTCATGAATATTTAATTACAATTTTATGATTAATTTAGTTATTTAAAAAAAATATTTTCATAAAATATATTTATAAATTAATATTTTGATGTATTATGATTTTAATATAATTTTATGATACCTTAATTAATTTTTCAAAGTATTATAAAATCAGTTATAATTTAAAATTTTATATTTTCCAAGTAAATGATAATTTTAATTAAAAATTAAATTAATCATATTTTTAAAATTATTTTTATAAAATTACGTTTATTTTTTAATTCTACACTTCAAAAAACAGTTATGGTGATTTTTTGGTATTTTTCTGAATTACTTGAATTTTTTGTGACTAGTAAAATACGGTAATTTACGGTATATATACATTCTAAGATAAATAAAATATAGATTGATTCATCACTGATGTAAGAACAATTGTTTTGAACTCACATGATCTAATTACCGTATTTAGTCTCAAGAATCCAAACTATAACTTTTCTTGAGAAAAATAATAAACTAATGAATTAAATTAAGAGAAAACACGCATCTCCTCCACTATAAATACCACCCTCACATCCACTTCTACTCATACCTGAAAAGCTTTGATCCCTACCAAAATTCTATCCAATACTATTCCATATCCCCTCCCCACATCCATTATCTCTTGGTCTCATCAAAATACCAAGTCTAGGTGCCTTGAGGAGGATCTCAAGAATAGAATTCAAGAGGTAAATCCTCTCTCTTTTTCTTTTAATGTTTTTTCAATTTCATTTATTTAATTATTCTCTCATAACCTAACTTCATCCAAATGAAATGATAACTATAGTACATTATATATACTATAATTATATCATGTTAATTTATGATTCTTCTTTAAAATTCTCCCTCCCTCTCTTTTATTATAAAAATGAAATCGTCGCCTGTGACATGTCAATTTATTGACATTGTGGGTGATGCACTTTCATTTTACTTAAATTAGTTGAAGTATATTAATAAAACAATTAAATGGTTTAAAAAATATTGCAACTTATATGATAAAAAACATTTTATGTTATGTAACTAACATTTATACATAATACAAAATGGTAAAACGAAACGAGTTTGTTGTGATCGAAAACAACCAAAATTAACCTAAAATGACCATCATTAACTTTTATCTAATGATTAATCCTAATTTTATATAAAAAAATTATTTATATGATCATTTAAACTTATTTAAGATCACTACTAACATATAATAACAATTATAGATATTTTTCATCATTTTAAATGAACTTCCATTCATGTATACAAGCCAACCAATCATGAAAACCATGAAAACGAATGCCCCCGAACGATGAAATTAAACTATATAAATCATAAAAAACCCCATAAATGAACTTAATAAAACCATAATTAATGAAATTAATATATAAAAGGTTCTATATTTTTAATTAATGAATATAATGTGATTATATAAGATATTAAAGTGAAGGAATCATTCAGACTCAAGGTAAGGGGAATTCTCAAACTCAACACTCTTTCTTTGTGTTTTCCCTCTTTAACCCCATTTTTTGTATGAATATTACTTTAATATAATTTATTAATAATCATAATACCTATTATAGGATATACATGTTTTTTACTTGAGTTTATGACAAAATAACTATTCTTTCAAAAAAACACACATTTTACTTCTCAAGATTGTTTTTTCTTCAATCAAGGTTGATGATTAAAGTATGTTATTACCTATTTAATTTTGGAACCAAATTTTTATGAATTTATTCTTATAAAATGAAACCCATACATTTACATGGGTTATTTTTACATTAAATATTGATATATGTTCTTTGTGGCATTCATTATAATGAAAATGTAATGAAGTGACAGTTACGCCCATAATTATATAGCACTCTAATGCATTGGGTAATGTGATTTATCTCATGAGAAAAGTAAAATATGAATGAAAATGATGATATCTTTATTGAAAACTATTTACGGTAGTTGAAAACTAAGACATGATGTTTCATTTTTATGCATTTCCACATTTCGATGCCCTTTCTTAATGTTTCCTCTCATGATTATGATCTTATGCCTATGTAATGATGATAATTATTGTGCTCACCCCATGTTATATTGTTTCGTGTTCTTATATATCCTCTTACTGGGATTTTAGCTCACCCCTTTTTTATGTATATCCTCAGGTGATTACTTGTACTAAAGATAATTCAAGGGCTAATAAAAAGCAAGAGAAGAAGGAATGAAATAAAAGTTTTTGTTTTATTTTGTAAATGTTATGCATGGTATTAATTTTACTAAGGCACTAAAGTTTTTTATCCTCATTGTGTAATTATTTTATATTGTTTTTATTTAAAATTATGTAATAAGATATGTAATAAAAGGAAGGGTTGCTATATGGTAATTCTAACAAAGGTGGTTGGATTATTCGGGGTGATGTGAGACTCTATTTTAAGTTAAAAGAAACCTAATAGTTTTGGTCAAAAATATTTTTTTTGAAAAAATTGGGATAAGGTTAGTTAAATATTTCTATATTCATGAATGAAATTATGTTAAAATCCAACATGACCTAAGAAATACCATAATCCCCCACACATTTTCTAAGAATGGTAGCGAAGAAATGATATCGAATTTTAATTTATCTACTTAGATACGATCCCCAGAAATGAAAAGTCCAAGTATTATACCTTGTCACACCATTAAATGAAAATTATCATAATTCAATACAAGATTATTTTTAATATAAAAATGAATTATAAATCAAATACTACTCCAAAACCCATCAATAGTGGAACCATAAACAGTGAAATCATCCATGAATACTTCCATACAACTCTCCATGTAATTTGAAAATAGTTACAATACATCACTAGAAAGTACCTGGAGACTTCCCCTCTAGCCTTTCTAGCATTTGGTCAATGAGAAAAAATTAGGAAATAGTCATTCTTACTGTGCTATTTTAGTCAATTATAGTCTTGAAAAACAGAAAAACTATTCTTCACATAGGCTGGAACCAATTCATTATTTTAATTTTCGATTATCAGAAGACCATTTTTATTAGGAACTCCCTACACCAGACTAACCCATTGGTTATTAGATATAGGGTAAATGATTCTAATATACAATAATTTGGTTACCTCATTTATAATACCATCAAGGATGTTTGGGTTCAGTCGGTATTGTTCTTACCTCATCGGTATAGCGTCATCATTTAATAATACATGAGGCCTAAAAATTGATGGGAGAATACTGGGAATATCAGGATGTGTCCATCTTAATTATTTTTTATACTCCTTAAAAAGGTTAAGCAATCAAAATTCATGATCTAAAAGGAGTGAACTAGAAATGATTATAGGTATCTTGTTTATGTTTTCAGGATATGATGTAACACAAAAACCCCAGTTGTCCAGATTTGGGTCATTATTTTATTACATTAGCATGACCACCATAAATCAAATCCTGAAGGACCGATCAGTTTAGTATCCTTGAAAAAACTGGATTCAGACATAAGTTTTACAAACATCTTGAAATGAAAAACAAAAGTTCCTCCTTTTAAAACAATCATATCCGTAAGAATATCCCCACATTCCAGTCATAATATAATTCTTCTCATCCTGGGGAAAAATGAAATATAAGAAATAGGTGAGCTCATATTTTTAGTAAGGATAAACAACATATCTAAAGTTATCATAAATAAAGATAAACTTTTAAGGAAAGGTATAAAACTGAAACACAAGACTTTTAAACATAATATTCATCATAATATGGAAATAATAAATCAAATAATTCTATCTAAAGTTTCACGTGGATATTCTACTAGTCAAATAATCATATGTAATATCAATCATTAATCTCATGATGAGGGAACGTATAATGTTGAACATCATAACCATATCATCAAAGCTTCATTACAAGACCATAAATAACTATAACATTAAGTCCTCATGCCAAGACACTATTTTGACTCATGAGACCTACTGATGCATTGAGGGGATATAGAGGTCCTCACCCATCACTTACTAAGTTCAATGCATTCCTCATATGAAAATTTTGAAACATAAAATAAACATTCGTATTAAAACTACCATACAAAATGTTAATACTTTAACTATAAACCATGAATGGTATAAAACTAGCATATCTATAGTCAAACATATCATAAAACCTTAAATACAATATGGAAGATTGTATAATAATAAATCACCCTCAATTAAGTATAAAATACAACAAAGAATGTTTACATAGATGAAAATAATCTAATAAGATAATTAAAATCCTTTGAGAGAAATTTCCCTTTTTTACTTTGAAATCATTTAAAAGTCATAAAATTATAAAAGAAAACATTTCTTTGAAATTAAACATGTGATATTTTAAGTTAATGTTCAAGATTTTAAGGCTTCATAATGGTGGAAAATATCTTCTCACACCATAAAAGTTTTAAAAACATTTTTCCCTTAATTTGTCGGAAAGGTCATAAAGTACCTTCTTTGGAAAAAACGTAAAGATTCCTTTAAAATGTTTTATAAAAATTAAAACATGGTTATAAATTAATTTAAATAATATTATAGTAATATTAATAATTTTTGGAAATAATTTTTTAATAAACATGGACATGGGTGATAAATATGTCCTAGTAGATACTTATATATTAAACACCTTAGATAATACTGAGATTGAATATTTAACCCTTAAATTGTACTTTCCTTTAGTTTAGAGTGTGTTAACCAACTGTATATTGGTTAAAGTATGTTATTAAATTATATGAGAACCATATCCATATTTATGATATAACATATTATCCTCTTATATCGTTTTGTTAATAATATTTCAGTATTGTCATTGTTTCGGGTGTTAACTACTTCATTTTCCCATTCATGTTTTTTCATGTAAGTCATGTTTTTTTAAATAAGATTTATTTTATTCATATACATAAATATATTAAGTTCATAATTATTATTTTTACTCATCATATAAATTTTATAATAATCCTTCAATGGTTAACACAGAGAATGAATCTCACTACGTCTTGGAGACGGTAGGTCGTATATACGCACAAGCGACGATATCATTCCCTTGATGGTTAAATGGTATGGAAATGGATGTTATATTAATTATAAAGAATAATTCTAATGTTATATTAATTATTTATATCTATTATACTCACTATTATATCCATACAAACAAAGTAGTACTGAATTACACCACGGTGTGAAGATGATAAGTCGTACGTATGAACACATGATGACATTATTATTTTTGGGATGGATAAAAGGAGGAATATGGTTGTAACATAATTTTAATAACATCTCAACATGTAAAATATACTGTATTTGTCACTTTATTGTGTAAATATCAAAGAAATAGGAAGTGGAATAAGAAAATATCTTTGAAAGACTTGATAAAACAATTACCTTTTTTCAGGTATCTCCTTTTGATTTGAACAAAAGAACTCCTTATGTTGTATTTATGTCCAAAATATGGCCTCTATAATTTATTTAGGGAATTTTTGAGGAGAAGTTTTCTGGTTTTGGCTGATCCAATTGGCTTTATAGGTGTTAGTAAAAGAGGAGAGGTGCTATTTTATAAGAGAGGGGATGGGTACCTTCAGAAACTCCAAAACTATTAAATTACTATAAATTGATTTTCAGTATTAAATAGCTTAAAAGTGAGTTATTTAGAGGATAAGATTATCATGGGTATAAATCCTCTCAACCAATTATTTTTAGACAAGTTTTGTTCGCAAACATAACCTTATATTTTGAATTTATCCCTTAGTTAAACAGTTTGACTCTTACCGTGTTTACTTGTCTTTTTATAATATAGGGTTAATATAGTTACTATAAAATGAAAAATGAACCCAAATTGGATAATTTATGATATATTTAATATTATACTTTTAATTTTTAATAACCTTATATTTTTATGAATTTTATAACATTTAATAAAATATTATTTATTTTAAAGTATTATTTATGTCAATTTTGATACTATTCACTATTTTCATTCTTAAAAATATCAAAACAACATGATAAATTCAAACGAATACTCCCAATAAGTAACTAAAATGTCTATGTTATCTATAAATTTCATGTACGTCATTAATTAAGTCAAATTATATTTTTTTAAATATTTTTAATATCATTTAATTGATTCTTCCTTTAATAATTCAATTATGGCATCATTATTGTGTCACTATTTAATTTAATTATGTATTTTTTAAAATTATAAATAAATTTCCATTATGTAGATAAACATTTAATATTTATAAATAATATTTATAATCATCCATATCACTTATATATCCTCATATTAAAACGATATAGTTATTAAAATTTGAATATGACATTTCTAACTCTTCTTTAAATAAAACATAATAAATTTATTAATCTAACACAGGTTGATTAAAAAGGATCATATTTTCAAAATAAGGTTTATTTAAGTAGAAAAAGTATTATCCAATTAAACTAGGACAAGTGTTAGGGTAATTTTATATTATAATAAAATTATTTTTACCTTTAATTGCTTTATTTACTTTTAACCGTGGTAAATAAAATTCAAAATTTACTATTCATAAAAATGATTTTGAACCTATTAGGACAAAATTTTCATAATTATTACAATCATGTATGCCCAATTTTCAAAATTAAATTCACATAAGCTGTAAAATTATGTTTAATATTGATCTCATAAATGTGGTCCGATGGCGAGTAAAATTGACGCTCAAAAGGTAAATAAATTTTTATATATAATTCTATTATAAAATGATTCCAATGAACTATAATGGATTAATATATTTATTGTTTATCTATTGTGACTTTAAAATCAATTTATAGTAAAATAATTATTTAAATGAAATAGTCGGTTTTTAACATCAATGCTGTAATCTTCACTATTCATCAAAAATTGAAACTTTTTAGAAAATTACCAATATTTCACCCTAAGAAAATTTTGATACTAAGAATTCAAAAATGAAGTCTATTTTGAAAAATAAAATTTATAAATTTTATAATTTGGATAATAATGTTCATAAACACCTTTTAAACGGCCTTTTTGATAGTTTATGGTGTGCTCGAACTCGGTGTTGCGTGTAGTGCAAGATATTGAATTTATTTCAAAGGAAACAAACCATGGAAGATTGGGGTGTTACATATGAATATTTAAAATTTATAATCAATATTTTATGTTCCAATTTAGGTGAATTTTGGATTTATTGGAGGGAATTATAAAGAGACAATTCCATGATCTCATCTAACTTCTCAATGGTAACATCCTAAGTTGAGGAGTAAACATTTAGAAGATGAGAAATATCATCGATGTTTATTATTTCCTCTGTGTTAAAAAATCATCAATTAAATAACATGTATGAAATTTTTATAGACCATTACAACATTCAATGGATGATTCATTAACTATAATTTCTATAAAGGATGAAAATTTAGAAATGGAATTATGTAAAATAAAATAAGTTTTTGTCGGGGGAGAGAGTACATCAATTAAATTAACCGAGGGAGAGGAATTCTCTTATAAGGGGTTATTTGTGGCATTAATGATGTTAAAGTGTATAATGTCACCACCAAACTCCATAGATAATGTTCCATTGTGTACATTTGTTATGGTTTTTTCCATTTTCAAGAAAGGTATCCCTAATATAATTGGGGCATGTTCATTCATCCTATAATCTTACATTTTAAGCACATAAATATCAGCAGAAAATTAAGTATTTAACCTTCATAAGAACATTATCTAATGCTCCAGTGGGGTTTGAGGTACTCCGGTTTTCCATTTGAATGAATATTCCTATGGGGTTCAATGACCCATCCTACAATGAAGATAAAATAGAGTAAGGAATCACATTTATAAAAACACCCAAATCAAGAATAACATCATAAATGAAATATTCCCCTATAGTCCATAAAATTAGGAATGTTCTAGGATCATTGAAGTTGGTGGGAAGTGATGGATCTATCAACACTGTGATGTTCCACCCTAGTATTACCCTTTCATAAACTCAATGTCATCGTCGGTGTGTACGTATCTCCTTTAGGAACTCAGAATATCAAGTAATTTTCTTCATGACATCAATCATGGGAATGTTAACCTACACTTTTTTGAATGTTTTGGACATTTCTTTGTCAAGATTAGGTTCTTTTAGTTTTTTAGTTGTGAGGTACTTTGGGGAAATAGAAGAGGAATGGTTTTTATTGGTCCTTCATCAAATGAAATACTTTTTTCTTTGGTAGGGATTCTCATAGGATATATTTTTCCTCATTTGGATCATTTAAAATGGTTGTAATGATGGTTTCTTTAATAGGGGATGAGTCTTGAAAAGGGAAAATTTGTATTTTATGTTTCACGCCACTATGAAGGGTGATGAAACTGACATTTCCCTTGTCCTTAGGATTGACTAGTGGTAGATAATGAATTTTATCTAACCCTTGACTTTGGATTTAACCCACCAAGTTGGTGAGTTGGCCTAATAGAGTTTTTAGGTCTTTAAAGGTTTCTTGGGCCATTTTTTTAATTAGATATTATTTAAATCCATTTATTTAATTATATCCTCAATGATAAGCTCGGGTTTTGGAGGGGGTTATTGGAAATGTCTTTGTGGTGGTTGGGGTTTTTTTGGGTTACAGTAGAAGATAACTCCACTACCCTGGTTCACTCTAGGATTTTTGAGTTTGATTTTAATAACCCCCATTGACTATAGGATTGGTTTTATGTCCACCCAGTGTTGTATGGATAGTATAGATCTTTCCAAATGGGTTGGTTATAGGTCGATACTAAGAATATTGCTTTATAACTCTCAGAGGTTTCTCTTAGTTGAGTGAATTGGTTAGATTAGTGGGTGTCGACACCTTATATACCAAAGTGAATAGGAGTTTCTGGTTTGGAACTCCCTTTAGAAATAGAAATTTTATATTGTAGGGTACTTACCTTTTTAAACTTTATATGATAATTATTCTAAAACATGGAATTTTTCGCCTCATAGACACCTTGAATGGGTATAATGAACCTTGAATTGACTTTTTCCAGGTTATAAACCATGTTTTTGATGAGGTTACTTGCATCAATTTAGGTATTTTCAACTAGAACAACACCTATACTAATATTAATCATATTATGAACAATAGTAATTAAAAATTTATAAAATATTATAT
This sequence comes from Viscum album, assembly GCA_963277665.1. NCBI lineage: Eukaryota > Viridiplantae > Streptophyta > Magnoliopsida > Santalales > Viscaceae > Viscum > Viscum album. Next base: position 41,368,121 of record OY728163.1, read on the forward strand.
TAAAATTTGATCACATATTTGGTGGTGTGGTAAAATTAAACATAACATTTTAAATCATTCCAATTATTCATGAAGTTCTTCCCTTTATGATTGTCTTATTCCAGAAATTTATTTCCTTATAGTTTTAGTTCGAGAGGTTGGGAAATATTTTTCAACAAAAATAATTGCATATCCTCCCAATACTTAATTAGGGAGTTAATATAATACAACCAATTTTTTTTTCAGATTATTAAAAAAAAAATGGAAAACCCCTTATTTTTACTTATTATTTATCCACATTTGTAGGTTTTAATATCAAACACATAGTGTGAAATTATTTTAAATTCTTATGTGGTTCTTCTCAAATAATTCCACGAAATTTGGTAATAAGTGATTTTGATCAGATTTTAGTTTGAAGTTTGGTACTTAGCCTTGTGATTGAATATTTGTAGGTTGGATACAAAAAAATAGGTGAAGTTAGTTCCTTTAGTTTTTTGTTATTTTCTTCTATGTTATACATGTTATGCTTAGTTTCTATTTTAGTTTAATAAGAATAGGGTTGTAGAAGAGTCTCAAGGTATGGTGTGTCCTCCTTCAAAGGATTGTTCTATGTATCTTGGTGTCCTTAACGTAGGATCCTCTTTGGTTCAAGTTCAAAAGGAGGTTGTTAAATTGGAGTAGAATACATCATTCATATAACCTAAAAATAAAAATATTGTAGAACACAACTTATATATAAAATTTGAAGATATAAATAAACCAATATTTATAAAATTTACAAAGTTTTTATAAAAAAACGCACTAAAAACTAAAGTGATCCTTGGAAATAACGCCAAAATTTTACCATGATGTTATGAAATGTAAAATTAATTATGATTTCAGGATGAATTTATAGCATATATAGGATCCTAGTATGTCACTCAAGGAGTTTTTGTGGATCATAGTCTGTTTTTCTAATATGTTTTTCAAAATGAAGATAGAAAAATGGGGGCATTTTAAATGATGATTTAAAATTAAATATCTAAATTTAAAGTTTTTAATATCAGAAGAAATGAAGAGTTTTTATAATTATTAGATAGGGATATCATTTCAACTTCACTACACAGCTTGGTAAGTTAATTGTTTTGAAAATTACAGATGGTTTATTGGAATACATTAGTTAAGGGTAATCAAGTTATAGATTCCCCTCGTTTCTTTTAAAATTGTGCATAAAGAACCAAACCTTAACACAAAAATCATGTTTTCAAGGTTTATAAATAATTTACGTAATGATTAATTCTATATAATATAGAAATATCATCTTTTTATGAGAGAAAAAACATTCTTGTGTTGTCTAATCAGAATAACCCAAGATTCCCACATGAAATAAGACTATTAGAATTGAAATGAAAAGTGTTTCACTTGATTATACTAGAAACATTCATTCAAAGGGTAAGCTTGTTAAGATAAAACTTAAATTAAATGTTTCACAAAAAAAATTATATAAAACATAAATTAAATGTTTCCCTCTCCATATGTGTGAAGCTCCCTCAAAACGATTACTCGCCATTTAGCTCGCCATCGATAAGAGTAGGAGGAATAGTTTGAACTTTTCCATTATCCTTGATCACCATATGAGGATAGGAGAATCTAAAAAACTAAAGGTATGATAAGAAACCTTATACTATCCAAATTTGTAGAACCTTTCTCCTTGGTATAACTTTCAAATGGGGTTTTCAGGGTGCCAATTTATGGGAAATGTAGAAGGTGCTTTTAATAACCCTAAATTTAAAAAACAAATTGGATCTTGGATTTGGGATAACATATATCCTTATAAAACTTTAAAAAAACTAAAACAATGTTTCCACACATATTTAATATATCCCTAAAAAATTTGGAATCATTTGGTTGACTATATCTTGAGATATGGAAAAATTGAGGGAGTGACCTTGAAACTATAAATAGTGAAGATTATCTCCAATAATGGCACATTTTGGGACTAAAAATGGATTAATTGGTTTTTCTGGTTTCTTATAGAAATTTATCCAACATAAGTTTTCATAAAAAACCAAATTTTAAGCCCAATTATATACATGGATTATCTAAACCATGTATTTTAGTCTATATGTGTGCTTGGGATCATGCGCAGTTTGGCCTGTTCTTCTTGAATTTCATGCACGCTCTCCAAATATCCTATTCCCACAATGTAATAATAAACAAGCTATAAAATTATTATTTTTAACTCTGATAAAAACTAACTATTTTAATCAAATTATAAGTGAATTTTTTTTATATTTTTAATTTACAATAAAAAATCAGTTTAACATAGTGGTATAATGGTGGAAATGAATAGCGGATCAGTATGCTATCACACACCCACAATTAAACATTTGAACTCCCAAGTCACATTTTTGGAAAATTATTCATGATAAATTTCTCTATATTATGAAGATTTAACATTCATATTAAATTCAATTCATGATCGAAGATTGAGCAGAGGAATAATCACACCAAAGTGTTCACCTCAGTAAGCATGGAAATGAGTGTATCATTAATTGTAACAGAATAAAAAACAAATAGATGTTTGAAAATACTCTTAAATTTTAATTCACATGTAAACCATATCACTATTTCAACATTTGTGTGTTTCTGATAACCATTTTATACTATTCTATCAAATTTATCTCCAATAAATATAAGTTATTTTAAAAAAATAATGCTTACATGATTATTTCTACTAAACTACCCCTATATCCTTTGCAATCAAATTCTAAGACCCTCTCACTTAAGCATTCATGTAAGTCCACCCATAATCTCTTGACATATATATCCCCATATTTTTTACATTTCATTACTTACATAATTATTTATTTGTGTTTTTTATGTTTATGTGTTTTTCTTTGAGGGCATACAACTATCAGATAATAAGTAAACAACTGTAGATCAATGTTGTATAGTAATGAAGCAGATCAGATAAAGAACAAACATATGGAAAACCATTTTTAAAATATAATAAACATTATCCTAACTTTTATTTAACATTAGTTAAGTAATAAATACCCACACTTCATGGTTGAGTGAAATCAAGTGTGGATATATTAAATGATATAATTAATCCATAAAAACTCATAAATAAGGTAACAATATCTAAAAGGTTTTATAAGGATACAATCATTTATATCATTGAAAAATAGCCACTTTTACTTAAAATCACCCTCTCATTGTTAATTCCATGCCCAAAATAACATGATAATAGTGAATTTTTTCCCTTTAAATATTAAAAAGACTTGAAATAGGGGAATTATTCATGAATTTTCAATAATTTATAGAATTAGGTGGGCCTAAAAAATTAGTATTCTAGCAAAAAAGTGAAATAAATATAAGGGGGTAAAAATAAAATGTATTAGGAAAAAAATTTATAAAGAATAAATACAATGAAAATCCAAAAAAACCCAACAATTAACCCACTCCCACATCTAGAGTGTGAAATTTCCTCCCTATAATAAAAGATAATATGTGGAGGAAGGATAAAACATAGTTGGTTTCATAGGTGGGTTTCTTCTTGAATGTGGAGTTGCTCCATTAGGGACTCCAAAATGGTTTTATGAAAGTGCTTCAACCAATGCCCATTGATAGTGAATTTTTGTTCCATTTCTTTATTTTGAACCTGAAAAAAACCAAATGGATAACCATTAGAAACACTTTATGGGACAAACCTATTGGAATGAATATGTCCTCGATGAAACATTGTCCTTTAATTAAAAATTAAGACCTTCTTCCCAATATGGAATTGAAAATGAAGGATAAGGTGGTTATGGGTAGCCTTTTTTATCTCTTTATAGATTTGGGATTTCTCATCAGAGTCTCTTCAGATTTCCTCCAGATCTTGAATCTAAAAATTTCTTTGAGCACCTTTAAATAAAATATTAGAATTTCATCGTTAATTGACTACTATTAACGGTGATCAATATCAATTTGAAGGTGACAAATCTTTTTGAAATCTTGATGGAAATGTGATATGATAATTGTATTTTCAAAGGAAGTGTGTAAGCCCGCAATGCATTATCAAGTCTAAGAATCCAATCATGACTATTATTTTAATCCATTTTTTTCAAGAATTTTTTTAACATCTCTATTTGAAAAAAAAATTAACCATTTTTTATGGGTGATATGATGTAGATTCTAAATACTCGACCCTATATCAATGAAAAAGTTATTGCATTTTTATATTGAAAAAATGAGAAACCTGGTCACTCATGATGAACCTAGGAAATCCAATCCTATAGAAAATTTGGGTTTTAAAAAATTATAAAATTGGTTTTGAATCATTAATCCTAACAAATCATACTTCTACATATTTTTACACATAATATTCTACTAGAATAATATACATATTACTAAATGAATTAGTAAATGGCCCTATAAAGTCACTTCCCCAAAAATAAAAAATATCATGAAAAATATTGGTTTATTATGGAATTTCACTACTTTTTATAAAATTACCTATCCATTGATAGTGAGGAATTGTTTTATAAAAATTATGGGCATCACAAAATATTTTTGGAAAAATAGATTAGAATCAAGTACCTTTTGGATAGTCCATCGGGGACCCAAATGGCCCAATATTTAAGAGAGTGATATAACCTGTGAAATAGATGAAACTCACTATCAAGAATACATCTTCTAAGGAATTGATCTTTAAATGTGAGCCAACGGTAGGGTATTCCCAAATGTACCAAAGAGACTCATGTCTCTAGTGATCATCTTGGATTTTATTGAAATCAACAGTAATGTAAGATACTAACAAATAATTTTCAATGTTAGCATACTAAGAAATATAATCTTACACTAGATGAAATTTATGAATAGAAAACAAGTAATTTATGGTAATATAGGGGATGAGTCATTGTATAAGGATGTAAGTGTCTTAATAATATAATAAACCACCATATTATATTCTCCTTTTTATCCCTCATTTATAGATTAAATTATCAAAGGATGGGTATCCACATAATGAGATGTGGTTTCACATCTGATTTCTTATGCAGATACCAGAAGGTTGCATAGTAAGAGAACACAATTAATTTTTTCACTAAAAGTTATTTCCTTAATTTATCCAAGGAAAAAATTAAAATGAATTATTTTTTTAGTTTTGGTGTTGTTTTATTGGGAAGGGTCTAGTGTGGGTTAGACATAGTCTATATCACATGGATCTCATTCAACCCATTATCATAATACTACCCTAAATTTATAGTTAGATAAATCACACATGAGCTCAGAAGGTATATCCCATCGAGGTGGTTTCATTATTGGGGGCAATGTGAGGCTCAATTTTAATTTTTTAAAGCATACACATAGTTTTTATTGAAAAAAAAATCTTGTTCTTTTTAAAGTAAGTGGGAGAGTGGGAGTGAAATCTTACTAAAGTAATGAATGAAATTATGATAAAATATATCATGAACTAAGAAATAATGAAAATCTCACACAATTTTGGGAATTTTGGGGAATAAATGATATTTAATTTTGATTTATCTACTTGGATATTATCCCCATAAATGAAATTTTCAAGTACTATACATTATCGCACCATGAAATTACATTTCTAATAATTTAATACAATATTATATTCAATATAGTGATGAAGGACCAAACCAAGACTACTCAAACACTCATCAAAAGATGAACCATAAATAGTGAAATCATTCATGAGTACTTCTATGCAATTATCTAGATAATCCAAAAAATACTAACCATACATCACTAATATGTTTCTGTAGAACTGTAAATAAAAAATGGTATCCCCTATATGAAAATGTTCCATAGTGTAAAGTAAAGGTTTTCTTTTCCTGATAATGAGGGGAAATATGGTTTTTAAACTATCTATAATATGCATAAAGAAAAGGTTTTGGGGACACCCTACTAGCCTGTCTAACATTTTTTCAATGAAAAAATTATAAATGGTCCTTCACAGTGTTCTAGTTTTGTTGGTGATAGTCAATATGACAAAACAACTATTTTGTAGGTGGGTTAGAATCAATTCATTGTATTCATTTTTTATTACCATAAGTCCAATTTTCTTAGGAACTACCTACATTGGATTCAACTATTTTCCATCAGATATGGGGTAAATTATTCCATCAACTAATAATTTGGTTACCAACTTTTTGAAAACATAAAATAGATTCGGGTTTAGTTTGAATTTTCCATGTGTCCCTAATATAACCTCATCATTTAACAATATAAAATGAATGGAAATAAATGGCCCAATACTATAAATTTCAATAAGTTTCCTTCCTAATTATTTTTTATGCTCCCTTAAAAGATTAATAAATTAAAATTCATGTTTCAGAGGCAGTCAACTAGAAATAATGAAAGGCATCTTGTTTCCATCCCCAAGATATGAATATTTAAAATTTTGAGGTAGTGGTTTAAATTCCAATTCAGGTGGATATTAAATAGTGGAGGAGATTATAAAAAGAAGTATATGATATCATATACCTACTCAATAGTAACATCCTTAGATAAAGAGTATGATTTTATCTATTGAGCAGTATCATCGATGGTTATTATGTCCTTGGTGCTCAATAAACCATCAATTAAAGAACATTCAAGACATTTTTTCTAGACCATTAAAACATTAAAAACATGATTAATTTCCTATAATTTCAATAAATGATGAAAAATCATAAAGGGGATCAGTGTAAAGAAAAAAATTTATTACAGGGGAAGGCATTACATCAATTAAATTAACTGGGGGAGGGGAAATCCCTTCTGAGGGGTGATTCATGACATCTAAGATGTTGAGGTGGAAAAGTTCACCACCAAAATCCATAAATAATGTACCAATGTGTACATTAATTATGGTTTTTTATGTTTTTATGAAATTTCTACCCAATATAATTGGTACATGTCCATTCATCCTATCATCTTCCATTTTAATCACATAAAAATCATGAGGAACAAAATAAATTTTTAACCCTCACAATAACATCCTCTACCACACCATCAGGGCGTGTGGTACTCCAATTTTATAGTTTTACCACCACTAATATGGACTTTAGTTACCCAAACTACAATGAAGAGTAAATATAGTGAGGCTTCACATTTATTGAAGAACTCAAATAAAGAATAACAATAGAAAAGAAATACCCCCTATGGTGAATAGATTCAATAATGTTATAGGATCATTTTATTTGGTGAGAAGTGATGGATCTATCACCATTGACAAGTTCCTATATAGGATTACCCTTTTATCACCTTAAATCAATAGTTCAAGCATATCTCCTTTATTTACTTGGAATATTGAGGAATTTTTTTTTATTAAATCAATAAATGGAATGCAATCCTTTAATTGTTTGATTGTTTCTAATATTTTTTTATCATGATTAGTTTCTTTTTCTTTCCTTCACTGGGTGGACCTTTAGGTGATAATGGTTTGTCTTGGTGGTTCATCAAATGGAACTCTCTTTATTTTGGTCATTTTTCTCTGAAGAAAAGGTTTTTACTTATTTAGATCATTTTAAATGGTTAAAATAGTGGTTTTATTAGGAGTGGATGACTCGAAAAGAGGACTCATTCAGATTTTAAGTTGCATTCCACTTCAAAGGGTGATGGAACTAAAATTTACCTTGTCCCTAGGGTTGAATAGTCATTGAGAAATAATTTTACATAACCCTTGACATTGTATTTCACCCACTGATCTAGAGAGTGGTTCTAATTTAGTTTTTAGGTCATTTATGTATAGCTAGGTGGTTAGTTAGACTTGAAGATTATTGTCATCTATTTTTCTCATCATGTCCTCATGGCTATGTTTATATATTGGAGGGGGTTGTTGAAATTTACTTTGTAGTGGTTGGTTGTTTTTTGGTGGTGGTAAAGGATTACTACTCTTCCTCATGTGGTTCCATGATTTTTGAGGTTGGTTTGAATACCCCCTTTACTATAGGATTAATTTACTTTCCACATATAGTTGGATCTATATTATTCCTATTTCATAACAAGTTGGATATAAGAGGCATCCCAGGAGGATTCCCTAATAACTATCAGAAGGTTATATTAGTTGAGGTAATTGGTTAGAGTAGTGGGTTTCAACACCATAAATACCACAATAAAGTGGATAATGAGGTTAGGATTTCACTTTATAAAGATAAATTTAATGGTGTGGGGTACTTACCTCTTCAAACATTATACCCAAATTCTTCTCAAACTTGGAATTTTCACCTCATGGAAACATCAAATGAGGATACTAGCCCTCAAACCAAATTTTTTCATGTTCTACACCATGTGTTAGATGAGGTTACTTAAACAATTTGGGTCTTATCAACTAGTGCACCAATAATAAAAAAATTAATCATATTATTATCAATAGGAATTAAACCTTTATAAAAATATTGTGTTAAAATTTGGTCACTTATTTGGTGGTATGGATAGATTGAATATAACCTTTTAAATTAATCCCAGTATTAATGAATTATTTTTCCATAGATATTGTTTAATTCCACATATTTTTTTACTTATAGTTATAGTTTGAGATGATGAGAAGTATTTATCAAGAAAAATTACTTTCATGTTCATCAAACCTCTAATTGGGGAGATAACATAAGACAACCAATAATTTTCAATGTCATATAATGAAAACTAAAAATTTATAAGTTTTAATTGTTCTTGATTTACATATTTAGGCTTTCATATCAAACACACAGTGTGAAATTTTTTTAAATTCTTATATGGGTGTTCTCCAGAAAGTCTATGAAATTTTGGTAATAAGTGAATTAGAGTATATTTTAGTTCAAAGTGTGGTTCTACACCTTGTTCTTGATTATTTATTAGTTGGATATCAACATTAGGTGAAGTGAGTTAATTTAGTGTTTAGTTATTTTCTTCCATGTTATACTAGTTATGTTCAGTTTCTATTTCAGTTCTATAAGAATACGGGTCTACAGGAGTCTCAATGTGTGGTGTTCCCTCCTTCAAAGGATCGTCCTATGTGTTTGGGTGTCACTAATGTATGATCCTCTCTAGTTATGGTTCAAAAAGAGGTAGTCCACTTTGATTATAACAAATCATGCGTATAATCTACAAAAAAAGATGTTATAATGATACTTATATACAAAATATAAAGAGATAAATAAACAAATATGTTCAAAATACACAAAGTTCTTATGAAAAGCTTACACTAAAAACCCAAGTGATCTTTATAAGTGATGAAAAAAATAATTCTTTGTCATGAAATGTAAAATTGGTAATGATTTAAACACTATTTTATATCATATGGCAGAACCAAGGTCATCTCCCAAGGAGAGTTGGAAGTTTATAGAGTGTATTTCCAACAAGTGTTTCAAAATCAAAATAGATAAATGGAGGGGATTGTAAATGAGGATTAAAAATAAAATAACTAAATTTAAAGAGTTTAATATTTGAAAAACTTTTAGTTTTTATACTTATGAGATAATTTGGTTATTTCAAGCCCACCACACATCTTGGTTAGTTAATTTTTCTAAAAATTATGCATGGTTTTATAGAATCATATGGTTGAGTGTAATCATGATCTTGCTTCCCCTATTTTATTTTAAAATAGTGCACAAAAAAACAACCCTTAATAAAAAAATCATGTTGAAAAGGATTGTACCTCATGCATGGAATTAGGGATTCTAATGAATACTAAAATATCATGTTTTTGTGGGAGAAAAATAATTATTGTGTTATCAAATCATAAAAAACAAAATTCCCACTTGAAATATCAACCCTATATATATTGAAATGAAAATTTTTTCACTTTGATTATACAAAAACATTACATTCAAAGGATAATCATGCCAAGATAAAACATAAATGAAATTTTTCCTAAAAAAGTTAAATAAAACCAATAGAAGAAAAATTTAAACAACTCCATCTGAAAGTGAATATATCTCACTTAAAATTACTTCCCATCATTTAGTTCACCATTAAGGGTAAGAGGATGATCGAGTGGAACTTTTTTTTCTTCCTTGATCTTCTTATGAGGATAGGAGCCTAAAAACCTCTAAATGTGTAAGAATAAGCCTTAGAATATAAAAATTGGTAGAACATTTCCCCCTTGTAAAATTTTCAAATGTGTTTCCCAACTTTTTTATTTTTTTCAATGTGGAAGGTGGTTTTGGTCACCCTGAATTTCAGAAACCACATGGCTCTGGGATTTGGGATTATAGAAATTCTTATATCACTATTTAAAAAAAATAAAATATATGTTTCTCAACATATTTAATATCTCTATAGATAATTTGGAATCCTTTATAGGCTTATAACATGATATATTTCTAAATTATATAAGTGACCTTGAGACTATAAACAGTGAAGATTGTCTCAAATGATGGCGTATTTTGGCCCTCAAAATGGATAAATTGGAATCTATGGTCCTCTAGATAAATTTTTACCATATTTGTTTCATTTATATGCCAATTTTTATCCCATTTAGAAGAACATGTTATTTTTAGTGTGTATTTTAGTTTACATGTGTGATTGGGAGCTTGCGTAGTTTAGCTCATTTTACTTGAATTTCCTCATGGACCCTCCAAATAACCTCTTCCTACAATATAATCATAAAATAGTAAAATTTTCCTTTGTAAAAGTGATAAAAACTAACTAATTTAATCAAATTTGATGTTCAGTTTGATATTATATTTGGAATTTATAATACAAAATCAGTTTAACAAATTGGTTTAAGGATATAAATGAATAGTTAATTGCTATACAATTAGAAGTCATGGTCGATTTGGGTCATGGACCTATGGATTGATTATTGTTTTATTTGTTTATTTTTTTCTATAGTGTATTTATTATCGTGATCATGTCACATGCACATATCACTATATTTATTGTTTAGTATGGGACCATATTGGTGGTTCCCTACTATATTATGTATTCATACCCTGCTCGGGCATCCACTACCCATGGGAACCGAAGAAGTATTCACATGTTTATTGCAAACATAAGTTTGGTTTTGGGATCATGATTTCATGGTCGAGTGGGATGACTCAGATAAGAGAAATCTAGATATTCTCCTAATATTGATTCAGATCACAAAACAAGTTATATCAAGGAGTAGGTCTTTTAACTAAACCTTGTAAAATCCTTATGTGATGTTATCGCTTATAATTATTTCTTACAAGGTGAGGCTGAGAATTAAATATAAGGTATCAAAGATTTAATCAGTAACATATGTTTAATTAACAAGAGAATGATAAAAACTGTGTACCCCTGATTTAACCCCCTCTTATTGGTACCTAACTAGTCCATTGGATTATTCAATTGTTATTATAGAAGGATTAACTATAAAGATATGAAAAATATATGAGAAATGAAAAATCATAATTCAATGAATAGATTAGGAATAACTACTTTTTATGTAAATAACTACCAATTCTGTAGGAATATGATACTTCTTTATCTCATATCTCTTAGCATAGAAGTGAGAGATTCTACAACAGTGGGATTCCCACCAATAGTTTAGGATTCTTCTATGACTCATAATGATAAGAGAAATATAGAAGTTGATGGAAAAAATAAAAAAAACATATTTATTGATTTATCAGAAAAGGTATACAACAAATGGTGGGTCTCTAAACTACCAAAGAGATCTGGGATAAATTTAGAAGCAGGTATGATGGAATTATTAAATCCAAGGAAACTTAATTGAAAATATTGAAGAAAAATTATGAGGATATTAAAATGGAATATAATGAAATAATTGTTTAATATTTAATTAGATTAAATAAGATAGAAAGTAATATCCATGGATATGGAGATATTCTCGAAGAATCAACAATTTTTAAGAGTCTTATGTGAAAACGCCAAGAAATATTTGATCCCAAGGTTTCAACATTGGAAGATAAGGGAGAAATATTATTGGTTGAGTTACATAAAAAAGTTATAACTTTGAAAATTGAAAATTATTATACATTAAAAAATAAGGTAAAATATAATATATCCTTTTATACTAAAAGAAAAGGAATGTTCAAAGAGGTGTAAGTTTGGGAATCAAGTGAATTTGATGATGATGAAGTTGATAAGGATCTTAGTAAAATTACTGATCTTATTTAAATAAGGTTTATAAAGAGAAAATATAAAATAAAAGGAAAGAAATCAAGAAATTACTATAAATATAATGAAAATGGAAACTTTTCCATAAATTACCCAAATAATAATATAGTTTAATCCACTTATGATAAGGAAGATAAAAAACCTCCAAAAAAGAAAATGGAAAAAAACAAGAAGAATTATTCTTGTAACTGAAATAGAAATTTGATGAGTAATTATAAATGTTCAAATTAATCATACATTATCTCTTTAGAAGTTGAACTCGATTTATTTTCTTATGTTAAGAAAGTATCTAATTCTTCAAGTAGTAATGATGATGGAGAAATAAAAACATATATTGAGTGGAAGATAAAATAAAATTTAGAAGATACACTTAGGTGAAAAACACATCTTAATAAAGAGAAGAGGAAGATAGATAAAGGAAATAAAAAATTATCTATTGAAAAAGATGAGTATGATAGAAGACAAATATTTTTTTTTGATGATAATAAGAATAAAGGATTAAAGGTGTATAATCTTGAGAAGATGGTATACGATATTAAAGGGAAACTGAATAATAAAAATGAAGATATATCTGAGTCCCAATAAATGTATATGATGGTTCAACATAAATTTAACATGACCAGAAAATACTTCAATAAGTATGTTAAAGTCAAAGCTCAGTCCTCTCAATCTGGTGAGATGAAGGGTTTATACAGACAAGGTACATGTTCTCCTAAATGATTCCAAAATAGTTACATTATCACTAATAGTGCATTTGAACTTTTATATACAAATAAGTCAAGAGATATCCATTTTACCACATCAAAGGAAGAAATGAATATTCTAGAAAAACTATTTCACCCTTGGAAAAATCAAGCTTGGTTTACAATAAGATGATATCATGAATTTTATGGAAAAGTTTATCAGAAAAATAGAAGATCAAATTTTAGATTATTTTTGCTGGTATTGTGATAAATATGGACATAAATCCTACTACTGCGGGTAAAATATGTCATTAATAAGAAATGTGAATAAACCAAGGGGGGGTTATTATGAACATATGATAAATGTTTATCAAATAAATAATGTAGTAACCATAAATACCTCAAACATTCCAATAAAAAACAAAAATGAATTCTTATAAAAAGTGTGTGGAGTATGAAAATTATAAGGGCATAGTTATAAGGAAAACATGGCCAAATTACATAGAGATGTTCCCTGTGATATAAAAGTGAATAAAGTAAAGAATAAAAAATACAGAAAGTCATGTACATCATTGAAGAATTTTGAGACACCCAAGAATTCTATGAATACAAAAAATCAATGTTTGACATTTTGGTTAGATCAACTAAAAATGGATTAAAAAATGGATAAAAATAAAATAGACTCTATAAATGAGGGTAAATTTTTTATTTTAGAAGAATTTAATGAATATAAGAAGAATTAATCTACTAATGATGATCTATAGAATCAAAATAATCACTCTAAACATGTTGATAATGACTTAAATATCAGTATGAATATCTTTGTAGTTTAATAAGAGTTGATTAAAATGTCTTTAAGTTTAGAAGAAAATAAATTTTCCTAAATTATAACAGTGGAGAATATTAATCCACATAAAGAAAAAAATTCATGAGAAGAATGTGAACATAAAAACTGTGAATAATATAAATGAGAATGTGAAATCTTATTTATTTGATATCAACATGAAGAAGTATAAGACAATGTTGAGATAAAACGATTAACTTGAGTGTATTTTTTGAGGAAAAAACATGTCCCTCTTTATTCCCTTACATACATATATGCTTTTGTACTAACATGTTGGGAACGGTATGATGTGGAAGCATCCATTAAAAGAGATCTTAAATGATATAAATCTCTCAAATATTCACAACTCAGTGAATATGATATTCAAAAATATCTTTGTGAATGAATTATGATAATCACTCACAAATTCACAACTAGAATGTTTAGAAAAAATTATTATCAAAAGATAGTTGTCATTGAGCTAAAAGTAAGGAGTTGTATATTTTTTCACTTGAAATTTCTGATGATTTTTTTATATTACTGTAGGATAAATATATTTCATAATTTGAATATCTGAGTACCTCTAAATTATTATGTGATAATTATCTAAGGGTGGTATCCCATGCATGTTTATTTGTGAATAATATTTACCATCTTTTTTATACACCCTTGTTTTCTATACTTGGTTTTCCTATGTAGACTTAGAGTTGTTTATCTAAGAACTCTTTGTAAAATAAAATATATAATATAATCATAAATGAATATGAAGATGATTAATGAGAAGTTTATGAGAAGATATGTCCTTTACACATTATTTGTATTCAATGTCAAAAAGGGGGAGAAATAAAAATAGAAATATTGATATATAAATTTTTTGGAGGAATTTAAAACAAATCCAATGGGGTATTGAAGTTAATAATGAGTTAATTGTATTTTTTGTCAATAAGTTTGACTAAATTGGTTTTGAGAAGATTTAAATATGTGTTGTGGTGTGTCAAGTTTCTTTGAGGATTATTATGGAAACACCCCTTTAGTTTTGAGAAGATTTCAATATGTGTTGAGGTGAGTGATGTTGCTTTGAGGATTATTATAGAAACACCCCCAACATAATTGTGATGATTATAGAGTTGGTCTCATAATCCCTAAGACTCATGTTAATTGCATTATAATAATGCACATTGTTTTCTATAAATAATGAAGTGAAGATAATATGAAGATTATCGAGTTTTTTAATTTATTATTTAATTCAAATTTTAAAAAATATGATGAGAATTATTTTTTTAGAGTGAAAGTAATGAAAATTGATGAATTCAATTTGAGGAACTTAGAAAAAATGTATTGAGATTTTACTTAGAATTTTACGGGTAATTTTTTTGGAGTTTTATTAAAACTATTGGGCCAACCTAGCCAGTAAATGGATCACTGTATCGTAGCTAGAGGACTTGTTAATGATAGTTTTTCATGTAGGTATAGGTGTGGAAGAGTAGCAGGGTAAATACATATACCACATGCATGACTTATGGGGGTCAGTTCAACTGGTGTTTATGTTTGTGCAGTGTTTCGGTGTGGACTTGGTTACTCATATCAAGATTTGAATGCAGGAATATCTATTATTATGTGAAGAGTATGAAGAGAAACTTTTATATGGGCTTGTGTAATGTGGGAACTATTCCCCTATATTAAAAATATATGGAAACAACATATTTTGATCAATCTTTTAAATCTAATCTATTTGACCTATATAGACATTTTATTATACCTTAATCCATCAAAGGGATACTGTACGCCAAAAGTTTCATGCTATAACATATGATGATCGATCCAAGAATTCAGTTTCATGATGTAGACTGTGTTGTGGTCCTCTAAACCACATCACAAGAACTTCAATCCATTTTAGGAAATATTTACTACATGAGGAGCTTGAGGTTCTATATGATATTTCTTTATGCCATGTGATGGTCAGTACTAAACTCTTATTCTTATGTTGCAAATTCAAATGAAAATACTAGGAAAATATTTATGATTAAGCTGAGTGAATTTGAATATTAAATTTCATGAGACACTATAAAGGTAGATGTGTTTTTTAGAGGTTTGGCAGTGATTTTATGAAGCATCACTTCATGATGTTTGTCAGTCTTCACATGAAGAGTGGGTGAATTTGTTTAGAGTTTGAGGATATGGAGTAAGTTGGTGTTTCTTTTCTATAAATACACCAAGTCTTTCTATTTCTAGTTATGATATATATTTTAATTAAAATAAATACATAGGAATAGAGATGGAGAAGGAGAAGTTCATTTTAGTATTTTTTTTTCTAAACAGAGAAGTATTATGTGATACTCTCTCTTATATCCCTTATAACATGAGAAACAGTAGCATAAAGTCTATGCGAAGTGTTTTTAAAACTGTATGAGGGTTTCTGTGTACTGTAAGTAATGTGAAGATGAAAAATATCCATGTATAGTGGTTAAAATGTGATGGAAGAAGAATAAACCATGAATAAAACTCAATATTTTTGAATATTGAGTTACACAAACTCGTATCATATAATAAAAAAAATATAATACAATATGAGTTCATGATGTTGAAGTTAAAACATTACGTGAAGTACAGTAAGGCGCTATAAAAAATATAGAAGAAATAATTAAGTCAGTATAGTGTGACT
The DNA here is from genome assembly GCA_963277665.1 of Viscum album. Lineage (NCBI taxonomy): Eukaryota > Viridiplantae > Streptophyta > Magnoliopsida > Santalales > Viscaceae > Viscum > Viscum album. The sequence continues at coordinate 41,384,325 of OY728163.1, forward strand.
AAACTAATATAGAACCACAAACCTTTATATTTCATGAATAATAAAAGGCTTGAGTTTAAGGATCTATGAAAATCTGTGAAGATCATGACTAGAATTTGAGGAGTTTTATGTGTAGAAACACTATTATAGGATTGTGTATGAGAAGATTTACTACTAATTAGAGTGAAGGAGTACATGAGGTGAATTAATTATTTTTATACCATGCATGATGCAATATGTGCATGATAAACATTGCATCTTACATGCTTGTAGTTTGAGTAAAGCACATGAAATACAATTTATATGAAGATTGAGTAGTAAAGAAGAATTAATATTGACATCAAGTATCTTGTATACCAGAGCATTTAGCATAACGGATAAGATCCATATTGTTTGAACATTAATGGATAGTGAGAAAGATCGGGTAGAATTGATCACCATTTTATGAATTTCTTGATGTAGTGCACATGAGAATATGAGGTGATCTTGTTAGTTCATGGAGAAAGATCACATCTTGAGGTGGTCCAGAAGAAACCAAAAGTATACAGGGATCTTTATTATTGGAAATCCTTATTTTAATCGAATATGAAGACTCTAGTAGGACTTTAGAGAAATAACACAATGAAATTCTATGTAGATCACTTTTTTAGAGGGAGCTTGTAAAAATTAGTGGGATTATAAAGTGGGAACACTGTGGGAATCAGGGTTTATGAGAATGAGACTTTACTTAGTTGTAACCAATTACATATAGTGAATAATCTATAACTGAGGGGAATAATTGCTTGTTGAAAGGAGTAGGTATTTTGACTAAACCTTGTAAAATCATTGTGTGCCATGATCTCTTTTTATTTTTTCTTACAAGGTGAGGCTGAGAATTAAATATTAGGGATAAATACTTTAATTAGTCATAAAGGTTGAATTAAGAACGGAAAAAATTTATAAATATAGTGTACCACTATTTCACCCCTCTCAATGTCACCTAATCAGTCCTTGGGTTATTCAAGAGGCTAAATATGAGTGGTGAAGTTCCCAACAATTATCATCATGTATGAAAGTGGTAGCAGGAACTCTTGGATGTTTTGGAAGAACAAGGTCTGATTGGGAATTGTCTAGGTTAATTAAATGGGTCCACTTCAACACTTATAGACATTGGAAGGAGGGTAGACCAAGATGATATTTTAAGTGAGGAATGGAGTCCCTAATGCTAAGTGAGGAATAAAATCCCCAAAAAAAATTCAGATAGGCTAAGGCTTGAGTGTAATTTGTGATTCATCCTAAGATAAAGGATCTAGGTTTCTCTACATATCCCATAAGAGGAGGAAACAATCCACATGTAATTTGTATAATTAGGTAAACTTTATAATAAACCAACATATGTAGAATTATATAATTAAGGCTCCAACATATATCTATACATTGAAGAGGGGGTATTTGATTAATAAATTTCATGGATTGGTTTAGGATAGGTGATCTCAGTGTCACTATGTATCCCATAGTGATGGGAATCAAGCCATGCGTAGTTCTTTAATAGGAATCTTTTTCAAAAAACAAACTCATGTGGAGGAGGATAGAAATTGGTTTTACCTTAACATAAGGTCATAGAGAAAGATCAATGTGGATGGGGATACCCATACAATAAGGTAAAATGGGGTATTCATTATATATAGAGTATGCATGGGGCTATGATAAAGGATCCATGTGTCACTATGTATCCTACAAGTGTAGGAATCAAGTCATATATAGTTCTTGTAAGGGATAATTTTATATGAATATAGATCAGTGCACCAAGAATATATCACATAGATCTGGTTCTCATGTAAGGTAAAGGGTCTCACTAACTTTAGAACTAAAGAGGTTTGAGGAATCATGTATGACATATCTTCTGTTATATAGTTTAACATCATGAATCTGGGACTTGATTTCCTACTTCTTAATATTTTTAAACTCAATTAAGCTAATCTGAGTAATTCTATAGGACCTCTATGCTCACTTGAGTCATGATAAATGTGATAAACAATTGATAACTATGATATTATCCAAATCTCATGAGATTTCATGATATAGAACATATTATGGGAGTTTTCATCTTGATACAAGAAAGAAAACTCTACAATTATTTGCCTCTCATGTAGGATGAAAATGTGAGAATGATAAAAATTTGTTGATATTATTGGAATAGATTATCCTGACACTAATACATATCCTAAAAACAAATCAATCCAATTGTATTTATTAAATAAAAATTCACTGCATGGTTCTAGATCATACACAGGGAAAGGGGGGATCTTTTTATGGGATTTTTAGCTAAGCCTAGGACAAGAGATCCATGCATCACTATGTATCATCTGAGTAAAGGAATCAATCCATACATAGTTTATATATATTTGGGATTTTTTATTCATTTTTGGATAGTATAAATTGATATCTATACACTAAGGGTCCTTACACAAGTCTAGCTATCATATAAGGGAGGCATTCCACACAAAGGAGGATTCTATAAGAATTTTATGGTCTTGAGAATTTAGATTGCATGTCATGTAGTTTAATTTCATGAAAATATGAAAAAAGGGGGGAAATTTTCATTGAGGTCTTCTAGAAGATGATGATAAGATATGCATAATTTCTCCCACATAGATCTAACTCTCATGTAGTGAAAGGGGTTATTTTTCTTTAGTGTATGTCAAAATAAGGAAGAAACCATGAAATAGAAATACCAAAAAGTTTAATGTATTAAAAAATAGACCTATAGGAGAAAGTGGTTTAAGGTCATGATGCTTAGAAAAATTTGTATTTTTGTTTAAGGTTATGTGACAAATACTCCCACCATATAGTTTAATGTAATGCCATAGGGATGTAAATTATGGTGATAATGTCACATGGTGAGGACGAGCTTCAAGAAGTTTAGAGTCTTGTAGAATATAATTTCACTGTATGGTTTAAAGTATTTACCACTTATAATTAATTAATTTAAATTAAATTAATAAAAATATTTCTTCAAAAATCTTTCATTAGTGGGGGGCGTGATGTGCTCCCCAAACATTTTGGCTAAGGAGTGAGCTTCATTGGAATAGACATTGCTTATGGAAGAAGGTCCCCACCATTATGATTCAATATTTAGAAGATATTTTTTCTAGTATCATTAGAGTTATGAGAACCAATACTAGATCTCCAATTAGGTATGAGTAGAGAATAAAATTCTTATTTAAGGATTATACAGCTCAAATATGATAGAATTTTAGGTTGTTCAGTGTACACAACCTTTTGTCAATAGCTTATCCAACTCATCTATCAACTTCAGAGATTGTTCATCTTCTGAAATTTTATTGGAAATATAAATACAATGCAAGGGAAACTAGAATTTGATATAAGATTCTACTTCTATTAGATAAAAAAGAAGATATGGGATACCTTACATAATAGTATGAGTTGTGGTGTGATAAGCCCACAAAGTATGCATAAGTTTTTCTGGACACAACTTATTATCCTATCCCACTATCTTCTAGAGTATATAAGACAAAGTACTATTAAAATCCTTTATCAATCCATTTTCCATTACATTATAGTGAAATTAATGATTGTAATAGCTATTTCACTATTGGTAAACCCTTTTTAACCTTTAATCAAAGAATTTGGTGCCATTTCCTGTCAATATTGCAAGACATACACCATATATGGCAATGAGGTTTGAATTCAAAAAGTTAATGATATCCTTTTTACCAGCTTCTTTGAGGGGTATAACCTCTTCCCAAATTAGGTTGGGGTAAGGATAAACTTATACTAATTACCTAAAGTTCGGAGATATAACCTTTTGACATCAATTCCCTATACAACAAATATATATGAGTATTTAGTGGTGCACATAAAATCTGAGGGATAATGGGTGAAGGTTTAATATAAATGGAAATCATGGAACCTTTTGTTAAATTACATATAGTATTAGGTCACTGATATAAATAAATAAATAATTATTCTTATCCAATTAGAGATATTGATCCTTAATTGGTGAGAACCATAAGATCCAAAATGGACTTCTTTAATTAAAATGAGGATATCCTTCCCCAAAATGTATATGAGGAGAATTATTTCAACAAAACATTTTTATAAGAACTTTTGGTAGTTGGGATCACCATATAGGGTGATGTTCACCACCTGATGATAGATATACTATTTCTTGGATTTCTCTAGTGGAAGGATATGGTCTCATAGGTAGTCTAAAATTGGAGACATCTATTTACTAGTGGAATTAGTTGATAAGGATATAGGATCTTCCTATACAGGTGTAGTTATGATTTCATTTATCTCCTCTAAACTATTACTGATGAACATAGAGACCATCCTATGATGCACAATACGAGTGAACTTCTCATCTTGGTCTGGGTCTTCTAGGGTTATTATTGTATTTGATAAAGAAACTTCATGGGAATTTTGAGAACATGGGACATGAGTCAAAGTCTTATTAAAAGGGAAATCTTCCACAATTTTTAAATATAATCATATATAGTTATTATTCATTCCTTATTTATGGAATATTCTCAATTGATTATTTAAATCACCATCTCTGAATCACCTTTGATGTTGAGGTGAGCCACTAGTATCTGTAGGGATAGCTCTAAACAAGGGATGGTAGCTTAATAATCTATCTCATATTTGCTTCATCCTTTCGAAAAAATTGAAGGAATATGGAAGGTATACCTTGTATGGTAAAAAATACCATCCATAAGTTAACTAGGTTGTATTTTGGGTTTTCCATTCACATGCTTGTTAGGATTTGAGAAGCATCATCGAAGTATATTTCCCATGATTGGGGAGTATATTGTATGAAGAATACATCCTCATAAGTGAGGCTTGAAATTAAAATATTCCTTTTAGGATTTTGGTGTGACATAAATAGGTATTAAAAAATTTTCCCAGTGACTACCTTATAGTTAATAAACCAGATGTCAAAAGAATTCATGATGAATACCATCATGCAAGATGTCATGTTAGTATTGGGTGGTTAAGAATATACAAGAGTGGGTCAAGATGAGATACAAAATGGATATCATGATTCTAGATGTATTTTTGTGGATTTACCCCATAAATATAAATTTTTAATAGTTATTATCGATATTAGAATAGCAATTATTGGTTTCCAATGTGGTTTGGTAGAGAAAATAAAAACTATTTTCTTTTCCCATATCATTATTCTTATCCAGGAGAGCACCAAGAGAATGCTCTAGATTCACCACATTCAAGAAAAGTAAATTTCCATCCAATAGTGGTATAAATTCTCAAAGTTTGAGGATTAATTTATTGAGATCACCAAATACTCTCTAGTTATCCTTTTCCAAATATTAAGAAACCCATTTCTTTATTAATTTGGTGAAGGGTAAGAATTTACTTGTGATGTTGGAAATGAAGCACCTGATATTGGTGAAATGTTCTTGGCGTCCTCTAAATTACATGAGGTTTTGGATTAGATAAATATTAATAATTTACTTTCTATTTTCGTGGTTGACTTCAATTTCATGATGGTGTACCATAGAGATGATAATTTACCTCAGTGTTACCCAGAAAGTGCACTTTAGGGGGTTTATTTTCATGTTGTGTTATCAGAGCTCGTCAAAAAAACCTCAAGGTTAGTAATATAGTAACAAAACTATCATGATTTGACTGTGATGTCATCTACATATCACTCAATGGTTTTCCCCAAGAATGATTTGATGATGTGATTTATAACATCATGATATGTCACAACAGTGTTCTTTAGGCTGAAGGGAATTACTTAATAATAATATTTTATTTGGGTTTCCCTAAAATCAATGGATTACTCATCATATAAGGCCATCTAAATATAATTTTAATCAGAGTATCCACCCATTAAATATAAGGATTCAAATCTAGCAGTCATATAGATTATTAATTTAAGGATCGAGACTAGGAATTCATCTTTCAAGAAGTGCCTTTTGTGGTCCCTAAAGTTGATCTAGAATTACCACTAATGATTATTCTTCTTGATAGGGATGATGTTATCCAACCACTTTGGGTAATGAAATTCTCATATGAATTTGGATTTAATGAGATTTTACACATCATATTATACTATAGTCAAAATATTTGGATATATTCTCCTCACTTTTACTCGAATTCATGTTGGTCATCTGGAAGGACAAGGTTATGGGTGGTCACCTCAAGATTCAATCCTGGAATTTCAATGCAGTTCCTGGAGAACACATCCAAAATCCATTTTAGAAAATAAATATAATATTAATACTCTTATAGGGCCATGTATTTACTATAGATTTTTTTCCATATATCCTATTCTATACCAAGATTTATCTACTTAAGTTTGTTAATTGTTGTTGAAATGCCTTCCTTAAATGTCAGTGGGGTATCTATATGTTAATATTCACCTTTTGTTCAACTAAAAAGTTGTCAGGTAAGAAATATTAAGGTGAATTTACATATCCATAAGATGATGTAGGGATATCTTCATCTCCAATCAATGGAGAGTAGACATCCTAGGGTTTTAAGGGTGCTGCTAAAATTGAATCACTATCAAGGGAACTATGTGAATATTTTCCTTCCTATATGCTATCATTGAGGTTAGTGGATGTGATAACATCGTGAAGTTGTATAGGTGATATGAGGTCATCTTTTTCTTCTTCCATAATGGGTAGGTATCCTTTTATCTGAATTATAATGCAAGGATATCATTGTGTCTCGAAGATTGAGAGGGAACATTTTTTATTAGTAAATCTTCACTTGTAGTGTTATTTTACATAAGTAAATATGATCATTATATAACATGATTGCATAATTGGGAATAGCTTTCATAGTATTGATAGGATAATGTGAGGTCCTTGTACCTTGGTAGCTCTTTGTAGTTGTTTTTGTTTCCATGATTAGTTTTATGGGAAATACATAATCTTCACTAATTCGGCTTTTGGGGTTTACTGGGGTAGTTACCAAACCATTAAGAATAGTGAACTGAATATTTCTCCCTTTAATAAATTGTTTTACTTTTATCTTATAGAATACTTCTTTATCATACATGGATTCACAAAATTCAAAAAGGGTACAGTTTTCACATTGAACTTCGACTTCTCTAGTAATAGTGTGTTTTAGGAATTGATAGTATAGTGATGGTACCTTTGCATGTTGGGAAGACATGACCTTCATAAAAGGAAACTAAAATTTTTTTCCTACTAAACTACCATGAACTCAGAGTTAGATATATGATATAGGGATTTGGATTTGTATCTAATCCTTTCAAGGGGATTTTTCTCTCTTTTATCATACCCCTGAATGGTCAATATTGAGGGAGACATATCATTCTCACCATATCCCAAGAATCAGTGAGTCCAAACATGGATGATATTAATCCCGAAGCCATTATTGATTATAGATCGAAGAATGTGAACATTATCAAGGTTCTCTGAGATATATAGGGGTATGATGTTCCCCAAGACAATGACCTACCCATCCTGATCTATGAATGTGATAAAAATGTGTCATTTTATTAGGTAAGTAACCACATAAAATACCTCAATCATAGTAACTTCAGCCTCAAACTCTAAGGGTGATTTGAAGTACTTCAACAGGCACTTCCCTTAGTTATTTTGAGTGGTGAAAACCATCCATAATTGAAATTTGTCTTAGAAAAAAACCAAATACTTAAAGATATCATATTATTACATAGGGTACTAGTTTTTCCCAAAATAGGGTTGCTCTTTGGCATGATGATTTGATATCAAGGAATTTGGCGATGATGGTCCTTGTTCCTAACCATATAGTCAAGTAATATTTATTAATGGTGAGTTAACTTGATATAACCTACCCACACACCTGGGTTGGTCAGAAATTTATTCACCTAATAACTGATCTTTGAAGAAAATTGGATTTAAACAACTCTTAAAGGATTCATGGGTGTATCCATGTTCATTTTGGGATTTCTGAAGTGATTTCCCATGATTTTAGACTATATAAATGGCTTAGTAAAATAAATTGATAGAATGTTAAGATCTTCCATAGCTATATCGCCTCCAATTATCCTTTCTATGCAGCCTCTTCCCCTGATTCCCTGATTATGTTCAAGGAACTCATGTTCATATGGATATTCTTATTTATAGAAGGGATGTTCTAGGTGAAATATATTGATTTAGATGAAAAGTTAATCTTAATATGATGAGATTTCCATTTTATGGTGTGGTTCTCATTCTATGAAGTATGGGGTAAAAAATCTATAAGAGACTATATTGGTTTTGGAGTTGGTTAAATCACTTCTTCTAGCACCCTGTTATAATTCTATTGGTTACACCTAACTCTATCGGATGGTTTTAAAGGAATTTATTAATAAGGTATAGTGGTAATTAGGGATATTACTAGTTGGTTTAGTTGTCCCCAAAGTATAATAAGATCCCAAAAAATTATCTTCCACTTCTTCCAATTATTGAACTTTTGTTATCACTTGGTTGTGACTTCTTACGAGTCACCTTCTCCATCTAGTTAAAAAATAGACAAATAATAAACTTTTATATATATTTTTACAATTTCAACTTTCTATAATCAACTATTTTTAAGGGGATTTCCTTAAATTATAACAATCCTTGAATATTGTGGCCCAATATCCATTAGATAGGGAAATATTCAGGATGAACAATAAGACAAAATTCCATAGGATTCATACATTCTGATAGCTTCTAGAGATTATTTTCCATTTTTATGATTAAGTAACCTGGATCATTATTTTTTAAAAGTATAAGGTTTTTTTCTTTGTTCCTCATATCATGAATGGATTTTCTCCCTCCTCACCTCCAGATGGGGTCAGTTCTATTGTCGTGTCACTTCACGAGACATGTCATGCGATATAAAGCCCTCCTGCGTAGTATGGAATTTTTTTGGTTCTTGTTTAATCCTGAATATAATATTTTTTATTTTACTAGACTATTTTCCTTGAGTTTTAGGAAGAGGTTATGATTTAGATTTGGTTCACAAAGTGTAGTCATCAGGAAATTATGCTATGTATTCAAACTCTAGGATTACATATGGGTACATTAATGGGATTAATGGTGTTTTCAAATCATCATGGAGATTATCTATATCAATATCAAGTAAATTTTATTTCTATAGTTTTATATTAAGTGAGTATTTTATAATTTTTGATCTAGAGATGAAGTCAGAGACCTGTTTATTTTCATGATGCTTTCAATTTTGGATTCCAATAACCATCGTATTACTTAGAATTGAGATGAATTAATATAGGAAATAACAATGAATCTCTTCATACCAATGATAAACCTGAATAGAACTGAATTACCAAAAAAATTGGCCCCTCCATGGTTTACAAAAATTATCCAAATTTTACCACCTCTTACAACTCAAGTGTGCTCATTATAGGACCACACTAAGACAAAAAAAATGTGTCAAGTGATGTTCTGAATATGCCATGAAATTGATGTTTAATAATGTAGGATTATATAATTTTGGGGGAGGATAAGTGGTGTCTACCTACTTATGGAATGGTTTTCCCTTAGGCTACACCAGGGTGCACCACACTTCTATGGAATCCATTCAATTGGTGAGAGAATCAATGGAGGTCAGAATATCTGAAGTAAATGTCGTTAGAGAAAATAATTGGACACAAATTAAAGGAAAATATTAATTTGATAGCCCAAAATATGTTGGATATTATCTCCCTATTTGAGCTAGACCCACCATAATTTCTTGAAATGAGAGAAGTTGTTATTCTAATGGAGGAAACTCCAGGTCTTCCTCAACCACTAGGTTAAAGTAAATTGATTTTTTGGATCTTTATCCACCATTCTTATTAAGCTCTAATATTATGTTATAAGTGGACCATTCCTTGTGATTTGGAGAAGAAAAAATCACTTATTACTAATAGTTCAGTTGGATTATTTACCCTGAGTAATTACAAATTGAGTCATTTTATATTTCATATCTTTTCCTTGTTCTACTCCAACTTATCTTCAATGGATAAAACCTCATCCTATTTAGGTGGTGAGTGGGATATATCCATTCATTTAAATTTAATGTAATCCAAATTTCATAAAGGTAGTATAAACTATACATTTAGATCTTCCATGTTTTGGGTATGCCACTAATGTTTTGTACTTACACCTTTCTCATGTATTTTAGTGTGAACCATGTATCACGTAACTATTTTTCCATTACATACCTCAAAATACATGTCTTTCCCCACATCCTATGCTGAATTAACAATAAATATATTCAATGATTCATAGAAAGTAGAAAGAATCACTTCATAATCATTTGATGAATAGGGTGAATCGTCATTCCCAATACCCTCTTCAAAGTGTATATATGGACCCCCCCTTTAAATCTCCTATCTTAGTCATCTATTTTGTATTGTGTCCTTTAAAAAGCTTAATATTCTTCATCATATACTTCCTTAGTATTGATATATGGATTTTTATCCTAAATAAATATATAATCAATCATATTTAGCATAACCTAAACTATGGGGGAATGTCATGTAATGACAAGAATTGTGGGGGTAATGGTTTCCAGTGGTCCACACCTATCCTTGAAATGATTTAATTTCTTAGAGGTGGTGGTAAAAATTCCCGTAGTAAAGTGGGATTGGTCCAACCTGATTTTACCACCAGTATACCCTAAACCTATTAAGATTTTTATGATCTCATTGGTGGTGGTGGTAGTTAAAATTCCCCCAAAACCAGAGGATAGGTTTTCTCCTAGATGGATCACAAGGTGGATGATAATAATATCTTCTTGATTTGGATCAATTTCAATCAAATGTGAGTTGGATGTAACTCATATTCAAAATATGAACTGCTCATCACTAGAGGTTTCCCCATAGTTGAAATTTTTTTTTTCTCAACTAGGATGTATGAGAAACCTTTTTTAGGGGAATATTGTATTATCCAATATATGACCCACTCCCTTATATAACACTGCCTTTTCAACTTAGAGTTGCTGGGATTTTATTAGACACACCTATTGACAAATGAAACATTTGGGCTTGATACATCTCCTCTGTCAACAAAATTGTATGATTCCATATTTGGGAGACTCTGATGACTAGGTAATGGGGTAAAGTGCAATGCTATGTATCCCACCATCTCTAAATATGCATGTCATATGGGGAATCAGTGATTATATAGTGAAATTCCCTTAGATTGTGGAGATAAGCATGCTAATTTTTTACAGTGATTCTACGATATCAAATTTTGAGCTACTGAGAAAGTGGAAAAGTCAATATGATAAAAAAATATTTCTTCAAAGATGAATATGGTTTCTATACTCCCAAAAAGTCAGACATATATCCTTCAGTTTATGAAGAGTCACCCATATGTTCTGGAATAATAAAGGAATTCACTCCTCCTTTAATACCTCCAAGATGTCATACAAAAATTCAATGGTTCAAAACATGATCAAGAGGTTATCCTCAACTAATTATTTCCACATGTCAATGTATTCCTCATAATCTATGGGGAAAACATTTTATCATTGAAGCAGATGAATTTGGTAGTCTTCTAATTGATTTATCTGAAATGGGTGGGTTTCTTGAGGTTCATGTGATTATCCCAGCTTTTTTATGAGGAAAGGGAGTTTCAAACCATAAATATTTCCCTAAACCATATATTATTGAAGATTAAATATTTTAGATATAAGTTTAGGCTTTGGTAATTACTATCCTCCATCCTTCAAGTTCCACTTGAGATGAGGGTTTTCTTATTGAATCATTGATAAGGAGAATACCTTCTTATAATGATGAAATGTCACCCTAGGGAGTAACTTCATAGTGACATACTTGGATTCCATAGGGCAGAACTTGATGTTTACCAATCAGTGAGTTGTAAAGGGGAGAAAATTTTTACCTATTTTTCTTCTCATTATAAGAAGGTATTTTATATCTGTCATCATGGGAAGAGTTCTCATGATCCATATTTGTGTTTATATAGGAATAATCTTCATGGAAGATGATTTAGGGAGGACATCCAAAACTACTAATTAGAATATATTGAAGATGACCTTTATGGATTAACCTACAATCACTCTTTAATTATGAGTCGATAGAATTTTAGGACACCATAGATAAGAGTTTCAGGGCCTCGAGCACATTAGTTATTATTAATGCAATAATATGGATATACTCTTGGGTTTCCATATACCTTTGATGTTATCTTATTTTAGATTCTATCCTTATAGTGGATTGGTGACCTTGTTGGATAAGATCTTCTTAGGTGACTCCTGTGTCATTGACATATTTGGATGAAAACCTCCTTGATATCAGATATGGATATGGTTATGTCCCTTTATTCTATTAAAATAGGTTGATTGATTCCTATATTTTGATACAAATGTTAGAACTACATGCTATATATAATTCCCAAATTGTAAAAGCAGAAATATTTCACCCAATAATGAATGCACCTAAATATTACTATTTCTTATTTTACATGGTGAAGTGCTTCATTAACATCCCTTCATGCAATATAAGAAACAGACAACATCATGCTTCCTTTATTACCCCTTCATCGTCATCTTATTGATTGGACATTGTATAGATTATTGAAACATTGGGTTAGTATCATATCTTCTGACTTTTCCCTTCATATTATTCTCTATAAAGTACATAAGTATTTTCATGCTACATGTCAGTATATACCTAGTGAAAAAGATTAAAGAGATATGGGAGAGACTTCTTAATTTTTCTCATGTTAAAATTAAAAAAAATAGAGAAGAGATGAGTGAGTGAAAAAAGTATAAGATCTGTGGGAAATTTAGCAAACAAGTTAAACACTAAGATGCATAGAAATTAAATGTATCCAAACATCTTAACATGTTAGGTCCAACTAGTTAACTCTCTCTATGACTGTATGTGAAACATTCCTTAGAGATCTCAAATCCCTCCTGTCTTTATCTCTCATGATAAAGATCATAGATATGTGAGAGAATCATATATGAATCCATGTTTTCATGTGACTTATAGAGTTAACATGATATAGAAGTTGACAAAAAAAATTATACATGTATTACACATCCAAATTTTTTAAGCTAGTTAGATATATCTTCCTCACTCTTCCCTTCAATTGGAAAATAATAAATCGGGGATGCTATCATGCAAATATTTTTTTTCTTAGAATAATATAATTTAGAAGGGTCAGTATCACTCCTAAAAGTTATTTCCAACTATTATATTATCCTTGTCAAGTATATATCACATGAAAATTTAGGTTAGTAAACATTTCATTTTCTCTTACAATATAAAATAATATTTTACATAATTTAAACTTGATTACCAAAATATGTGAGATGAAATAATCATAATTATCTTATTATCATCCCACTATTTTATCAATTTATAATAGATATCACAATTGAACTTCTAATTTTCTATAACATAGGAATTATTTTACAAAGGATCCATTTTTTTATTTTTCATAATCTATAATTTGGTTTGAGATATTATTCAAAGGTATTTAGGTTAGTAATCTTTCCAATTGCTAACTCAAATCTCATTGATCAAATAGGTGGACTCTCAAATCCTGAAATCCTTAATTGATTTTCTTCAACACTTGACTCAAATTTATAACATGTCCTACTTTGGAAGTGAACACTTGATTATAACTAAGTTAATTTAAACCAAAAATTGAGTTATAACTCTCTGAAAATTGAATGTACCCTAACATTATCAAGATAAGAACTTTGAACCATGGTTCCACTTATAACTTATGTAATAAATGTATTTTATAACATATTATATTATTGAGGTAGTTTTTTATTATGTTTGAATTTCCTTATTTTATCCTTTAACATGTTTGGTTAATATTATATATATTTTACAAAATTAATTATCCATGTTCTGATAACATAATTTACACATAATCCAATTTATTTTATTTCCAACTTACATTCATTTTGAAATATTTATTTATGTGATTATGATGAAGCATCTATAAAAATTTACCATGAACTCAGATAAAAATAATATAAATAAAGTGAATTTATCATGAGTTTTCTAATGGTTGATTTATCGAGAAGACGATAAATCAACCTATGAATCCATAGGGAAAAGGTCATTAAGCCCGCCCGAATGGCCCGAAGGCCTTCATTTTTATTGATTTTTGAAAACTCCCCCTTCAAGGGATTAGGGGGAACCCTTACAAGGCCCGTAGGCTCAAAGATTACATGGCCCATAGGCTTAGGAGATTACATGACCCGAATGTCTTAGGGAATTCAACCAGACTATCTATAAGGAACTGCCCCTCCCCAGCATCTGCATCATGATAGTAGCTCTCCACCTTGGCATGGTCATCTATATAGGCTTCCTATGTAAGCACAGGCTGGTCCTGATGGCATAGCCATACCCTCTCATTCTGAAAAATCCATTTGGCTCTGCTCTGGTGAGTGCACCTGCTCTGAATCCTCTTCTGGGGCTGCTCCTTTTTTTGTAGTGTGTCTGGGGAAACTGCATGTGGCTCGAAGGCCATGAGGTGGCCCGAAATCCCTACTGACCAGAAGGCTTGGGTGGCCAGAAATCCTTGAGGACTCTAATCCCAAACCGGTGTCCCAAGGTGAATATTTCCAGTTTCTATAGTACCAAATACTACCTGCTACAGTAACTGCTACAATTTCTGCTATAATAACTGCTACAGGTTCTACTATAGTACTCGCACAGTGTACAATACTGCTACAGTACTGCTACAGTACCAAAAAAGATATGCCTCTACCTAGTTTTGAACTTTGGTCTTGTGTATTCACTTAAGGATACCTCATCAACTGGGATGAGTCTCATGTGCAAGGTCCTTGAGCTAGACTTTGCACAAGTTGCAACATTCGACCATCAACCATTATGTCTTCTAGGTTGATTGCACCTTGAATATGGTTCTAAACCACCCCTCTCATTATAGATCCATAATTTACATATTTTTACTCACACAAAAGTTAGGGGAACCAATGGAATGGTTATAGGGTTTACTTTAATGAAACCATGGACACCCATGTCCTAAATAATAAAGGTTGGAGGGATGAACCACATGCCATAAATTTAATTTAATAATAATCATAACCATGGAATTAAATGAAAATAAATCCCCCACATACATAGGTCAATCAAACTCATGATCAATCACATACATGCAAAGAATATACATTAAAACAACTACCTAACATACATTTCAATTTTTCTTTATTAAGATAAATTTCTAAAATTAATAAATTAATCGTATAATTAATTATTTCATTATTTTATCTAAATATCAAACTAAATAGTTATAAATATTCCCATAATATTTAATTTTAATCAAATTAATCAAATCAAATTTATTTAAATTTAATTAACTACGTGACATGAACTTAGAGGCAAAATAGCTCATCGCATCGTGGAGACGGTAAGCAGTACGTATGCACGAGCGACGATATCGTTCCCATAATTGTTGAATGGTATTGAAGTGGATGGTTTATAATATCTCATAATTAGTATCATGTTATAATTATTATATATAGTTATTATTTCTACCATTATACCCATCCAAGTAAGGTGGTGGTAAAAAACAGATTACACCACAACATGGAGATAGTAAGCCGTACGTACGCACGTAGGGTGATTTCATTTTTCGTAGGATGGATAGAAGGTGAAATTGTGTTGTTTAATATTTATAATAACATATTATTATATGACTGATACTTATTTTATTACTTTATAATGAAACAAATAATGAATAGTAAGTATAAGAAGAAATAAATTTGAAAGAATCAGTAGAAAAGATTACCTCTTCCTCAATGTGCCTCCTTTAAATTTCTTCTTAGGGCACTAGAGTTGGTATTTTGAGAATAACAGTACCTATAGAATTTAACTAGTGAAGTTTATAAGATAAATGGGTAGGGTTTTCTGATATTAAAGTCTCAAAATAGATTGAACAGAAGAGGGAGGAGGTTCCCTTTTATAAGACAGGAGAGGGGCACTTTAGGAAACTCTCAAAATATTAATTTATTATAAATTAAATTTTGATTAAAAATGGTCCAAAACTCATATAATTAAAAAAAGTATTATTTTGGTTCTAATACCCATAATCCAATAATTTTTAGACAAGTTTTGAATATGTTTTTATCCTTATCTTTTTGGTTTAACCCTTATTTTACCCTTTTTAATCTTATCGTGATATCATGTTATTTACACATTGTGTGTTATTGTAATTATCATATCATGTAAAACGAACCAAAAAAAGTTATTTATAAAATATTTAGACTTATATTAACCATTTGGACGAATCTTATATTTTTAGGAATTTAATTTAATTTAATAAACTATTTTATGTTTTAAGTTCTGAATTCTGTCAATTTTGGACACTATTCAAACTTGACTTTTTTAAAAATTCATAACAAATTGACTACTTCGAAACTAAAGAATTAAACCAAATATAATATGTCAATATCATCCTTAAAATTCTTGGATGACATAAAAATAACTAAATTACATTTATTTTAACATTTATAATATCATTTATTTGAATCCTTTATTAATAAAACAATCATTGCATCATCATTATGTCATTATTAAATTTATTAATTTAATGTTTTAAAATTATAAATAAAATATCATGATGTAGGAAAGAATTTTAGATTTCTAATGAATATTTATAGTCTAAGATATCACTTATATAACCCCATATAAAAATTGTTTTATTAAAATATACATGTTTATGTTATATTTCTCTTTACTTTAAATTAATTCTTATAAAATGTCATTTTCACATCTAAGTGGATCCATGGGGTCCCAAAATCGACCCAAGTATTTCCATGATCAGAAATATCTCATAAAATAGGATTAGGACATGTCTTATGGTAGTTTAATATTATCATAATATTATTATGTTTACAGTTATTTACCAAATTTACCCTTTAACCAAGGTAAATAAAATAATTACTGAAGTTACTATTCATATTTTCAAAAAGTAAAAGGTACTTATTTAAAAAATTTGGAAATCCTAATTCCAAATATGGAATCCATTTTTCCAAAATTCATAACACAGAAGTTGTTGTAATTAATTTAAAATTAATTCATGTTGTCAAAAGCAAAATCGGGTTTTTAAGAAGTAATAACTATCAAAATATTGAGATGTGTTTATGTCCAATTTCAATGGTAAATTACTTCCAATGAACAAAATTGGATTAAATGATAAAAATTTAATCCAATTACACTTTAAAACAAATTAAAAATATAATCAAACTATATAAAAAATTATATGAAAAGGCAGTTTTGAATTAAAATGTAGTATTTTTCACTATTCATTAAAATATGAATTTTAGAAGAAAAATACCAAAAAATAAAAATAAATAAATATTTATGTCCTTATTCCAAATAATAAGTTTACTTTTTCAAATATAATATATAAAAATTTTAAAAACTAGATTTAAAATGGGTGTGCCATCAAAAGGCGGTAAAAATGCATTTTCTGAAAAATACTTCTTTTATCCAAAAAATTTATTTTTTTCTCATATCATGTTCTATAAAATGTGTAGGATTAATGATAATTTTATATAAAATTCAAAATTCCATTAATACTATTCATAAAGGCTAGTTTATATCCCATTAAATAATAATATTTTAATAATATATCATTGTTTAGGGAAACTCGGTATTGTGTACAACATAAGCTATTGAGGAAGGTCACTCATGCGTGTAATGAACACCATGTAAGTGTAGTGAAATATTCATTTGGTGTTGATTATAACATAATCCAAACTTAGTTCATTTATAAATTGAACAAAATATATACTCAGTTTTGTGTGAAATGAATTCTATTAAAAGAACTTAAAATTGTGTGTAACACAAACCAAGAATAGTGTTGTGTATACTGTAAACTAATACGGTGTTGCGTATAGCACAAGATAATCTTTGGTGTAGCACGCATCACAAGACATAAAATAAAATAAAAATAATATATCCCATAAAATCTTGTGGTGTTACACATAATCTATTATAGGAATTTTTCCACCATGTGATATTGTCTAGGAAGGTTTCCTTGACTCATGTTTATGTTTGCTTATATGTTTCCACCACATTTCCTGTTTTTTTATGATCTTATGATACCATGTTTTTTATGTTATTATTCCATGTTATTACTCATGAGCCTTCTCTTTTATGATATCATGTTATACCTTTGACTCACACGTTATGTTTCCTTATCATGTTTATTCCCTTATTAGGCTTTTATCTTGCCTCTTTTATTTTATGTATTCCCTAGGTCAACTTATATATTTTTAGGTTCTCAAAGAGATTTATGTGATCACTAAGGAGAATAAAAATAAAAATTCTAAATTTTAGTTTTTTTATGTTTTATGTACCTAGTCTTCTAAATACACTAGACCTCACAATCTTTGGGTTGTCATTAGTGGATGTTTATATTAACATAATGTAATAACATGTATAAAAGTATGGGGTCACTATAGTTGGTATTAGAGAAAGGTATAGTTATTTTTGGGGATTAGGATTAGATAACATTATTAAAACCCATGGGGGTAAATCTAAGTATAGGATATTGTTCTAAAGTTTTGATAAGGATGAGATTACATGGTTTTTCTAATAATAAATCCATGTTTGAATACTAAAAGTGGTCATGGTATTGGCATAGATTCATCTATGGTAATAACACCAAAAAGAGTTGGTTGATTATATATGTTTATGCTAGAAAAATGAGCATAAAAAAATCTATATGTGAAGAAATTCCCAAAGTATACATATTATTTTCTTCGAATATAAATGGAAGAGAAGGTGTCCAATATCACACAGATTGCATAAACCCTCAAAGGACATGTGATCACATGACCTACTTGAGTTCACAAAAATCCCCATTTTATAAATCTATTTGTACTTGCAATGGAATCCAAAACACTCACTGATCATGTAGTGGATACCAGATGATCTCCCCCAAGTCACATGACTTTTCAGTCAGTAGGAGCCTAACAGCAATCCAAAAATCCATGTAAAATAAAGGATGAAAATATGAAAAATAAGGATACATTATGCAGTCATTGATCTTCTTGAGACACACCCATATGGTTCAAAAGACATCATAGGTCCCTAGAGACATTCCCACTTTTCCATACAAGACCCCACTGATATGTCACCCTTATCATGTGAAGGGTTCTAGACATGTCCTGCAATCCCCCTTCAGAACCATAGAAAAATGGAGTGGTGTACATGATAATGCTCTTGTATCATAATAAGAACTATTATTGGTCACATAACACATCAAAAGCAGGGAGAGTCATTGTTTATTAAAACACTCTCACCACTTCACAAGATCCTCAACCCTTGAAAAACGAAGAAAGAAATAAAAATGTAAAAGGTGAAATATTCTTGTGGAGTGAAGATATGTTGGCTTTCACGCGAAAGGGTTCACATGCCCTAGGAGATCAAAATAAATCACATGATTTCCCCCTAAAAAAGATATAATGATACCATGAAACCCCTCATCACAAGCTATATTAGCCTCATGAATGACCCCAGATAGGTCGCCTTTATCTCACAGAGAACCCCAGATGAGTCATCTTCAATCATGAGAAATCCTTTACACAGGAATTGTACTGATCCAAACTTTCATTAATGAAAATTCCTATTTATATAATTAAATGTATTATTATAGTAACATAAAATGTGAAATTAATTAGTTTTATGTTTCTAGAATTTAAAATACTATTAATAATTGTGACCGTTGCTAATATAGTCGTTGAACAATGATCACATGATAAGTTCAACAAATTAAATTTACTCAGATAAAGGAAGTGATGGCCTCATCCAATAGACTTGACCCATACGAATCCCATTTGTCAGAGCTCAGAAAGGAGGTGGTGTCATTGGGCTTCTCTCTTGACCAAGCCCAATCCGAGCTTGAACACGATAAGCTTGAGTGGAACCGACTATGGCATAAGTGGAAGTTAATAGAGATTACCACCCGAGCAATGTTATCCAAGCCACCCCAAGAGTCTGTCACCATTGCACACCTTACCCTTCAGTCTTATGAGGGCGTTATAAGGGTTTATGTAATAAGACCCTAGAACTATGAAAATTTAAATTATTTTTGTATAAATAATGTTCATTAATTTTATTAGTGTTACTTTATAAATAGTTTTTAAAGCACAAATAGTATTTTTAGTTAATATTCAACTAAGAAATATATTCTGAAGAATTAATGGATTTTTGAATTAAATAATATTTTAATAAAATATTATTATTAAATTACATTTTATTAAATATAAATTATCATATAATTTTATGAATTCAATTGTAATTTTTATTAAGGTTTGAAAACTGTTTTTGTCAAAACCCATGAATTTTTGGCAAATGTCGGTTTTTATTTTAAAAGTAAAAATTCACATATTTATAAAATTATTTAGATAAAATGAATATTATTTTTGGAATCAAGACATTTAGATTATCCAATGGTGAATTATTCATAATTTTCTGAGATAGTCAAATTTTTTGGTAAAAATTAAATATCGTTTAAATATATAATCTATTTTATGACATCATAATGACCCAATAGTGAGGTAATAAAATACTATAAACATTATGTTCAGACAATATATGTTTTAGATTTAAAATAATGTGATATTAGATTTGTTTTATTTATTTTAAAAAGCTTTTGTGGACCCTCCAAGACTTATAAAACATTTTTTCTTTTTAAATTATTTTCCTTGAGAGTGTGACTCACCTCCACATAAGAAACCCTATTATTTTAATAAGTTCTTCCATTGGCCTTATAAAATATTTTTTTCCAGTCCCATTTGGCAAAAATCATGGCCAAAAAATAGGGTCTAGATTGTGGTATTGATTAGTTTAAGTTGAGGTGTCCCAAACCTAAATAATAAAGAATTCCCTCTCCTTTCCTATATAAACTCACCCAAGCTCCCACTTCCTCTCCACTAAAAGCCTTTGAAGTTAGACCAACCCCTAACCTATGCTCTCTAGAATCCTCCCAAGGTTCCCCAAGATCCCAAGAATCCTCTCTCAAGCCTCTACCAAGCCTTTGGGATCACACTTCCAAGTAAGGGATTTCTTCCTCTCTCATTTTTGTTTAATTTTCTTTAAGTTGTTATGCCCTTTTGTTTTCAATTACAAATGTTGGGTATGATTTCTCACCTCCCCCATGCTACCCTATTTATGTTTGAATGATGGGATACCCCTTTATCTCTCATTAAATTCCTCCCATGTACACCCGTTACTATGCTGAAATTCCGAAAGGAATTTCTCTCTCCTCATTTACATTCAAGCAATTATTTTGTATCATGAATATAAATTACATTACATTTTTTGGGACATGTATCTATATTACCCCTTACTGTACATGTCATGTAAATATGATGAGACACCCCTTTCTCTCTCATCAACCATTTTTATAAGTTCTTATGTCATGATTTTATGCTTGCACCGCGCTTTTCCAAGTCAAAGTCATTGTGTAGTGAATACCATGCCCATTTCTCTATCAAGGGTATTCACCTTTATGAATATTTACTTATTTTTTAAAGGGTTTCATGTATTTATTACACATTTTTTTATCATGGAATAAATTATTATGTTAAATGATTCAATATTTTATGATCCATGTGGCACACTTATGCATAAAATGAAATGTTTAAGAAGGGTGTGCCCTGATAGTGCTCCAATGCATTGGGTAAAGTATAGTATCATGATATGTCATGTGAAATGGGTGTTTACTCATGATAATTCAAGTGCAACAATGGTTTACTGGTGCTTCATCTGCAATGAGGGTTTACTCATGCTCCATGTGCAATGAGCTTTGGCTCATGATAATTCCATGTTAAGTGTTGTTGCCACATTTTCATGTTATGATTATCATACTTTATCATGCCTTTATGTTTATACTTCTCTTGTGATCTATTGATATTCCTATTGTATAACATGTATTGTATTCCTCATGTTATTCCATGATTAATCCCTTACTAGGATTTATAACTCACCTTTTTTTATGCATGTCCTCAGGTTATCCCATGCAATGCTAAGTTCGAGGGAATGTAGTGGTCATGTAAAGGAATTTTTCAATAAAGATGTTGTTTTTCATGTTTTAAGTTGTTATGTAATGATCCTAAGCCCCAAAGACACTATCCCTCTCAATATTCTATGTTTTATCAAATGAAGTTTATGTAATAAATTATGTTTAATGGTGTAATAAAAACAATCAGGGTTTTCATAGGAATCCTGATTTCACTAAGACCCATAGACATGTGGTATTAGCCCTTTTGAAGCTCCTTGAAATGCCCACAAGGTCAAAAAAAGTCCCTTTGATCGTCTTGGGTCCAATAAAAATGGATAAGGTGGAACATTCTCATGGTCGTTGGTCATTATGTGGCAATATGGATAACCCACGGTAGGATCATGTGAAGCGGGTGACACCAAATCCCTCCATTGACTCTATAACAAATCATTGAGATACACACCGAGAAAGGTGGAATATAAATGGGGTGGAGAGGCCTATAAAACCGTCCCCTTTAGCATAAAAAATTCATCCATCGATCAATCATACATGGGAGCGTAGGAGAGGACATCTCAGAGTGTACAATCATGCGATAGAAAAGGTTTTCCACTAGGTAAGAAACTGGGAAACAACCTATGGGATCACAAGGCATGCATATCCACTTTGCATGATCATTTGTGATAATTAAAAGGACTTCTTCCATATCAGTCAGATTATGTGAAGGAGATCCACATGTATATTGGGTCACATGAAACTTAAAAAATAAAATAACACTCAACAAAACCTGTGTCACATATGTAATAAAAGTGGGAATAAAGACTAAATGGATTGGAGATTTATGTGAATAACACATACACTAACCCTCATGCACTTTGAATGATTCACTATGATTGTGTGACAACATCATGACATGTCTCTTAAATCATGTTATTCTCACTCAACGTTCCATCTAGATCATGAAATGTACTTTTGACATGTTAAAGAAAGTTTCACAACTCCCTCTGAGCATACTACCCAAGCCTTGCGAAGACCCTTTGGATTTCCATCCAAATCCCTTGATGTCATCCAAAAATGTCATCCAAGTTATTGGGAAAAGTCATATAGGTCTTTCATTAACACCAAGACATGTTAGATTGGACCATGAAACTTCCTCTAGATAATTCATCCAGGTCATGTGGCACCCTCTGGTAATTTCATCCAGGATCATGTGACGTCCTCCGAACAAGTCAACCTAGATCATGTGATTTCCTTTGGACATGTCATCCTTGATCATATGATTCTCTCTAGACATATCATTTAGGTTATGCGATGTAGTCCAAAAAGGTTAACTGGATCATGCGATTGTATTTAGACATGTCCACTGGTCAATTAGGACATGTCTAGACATCCTTAAACATGACAAGCAGATGATCAGAACATGTCAGGAGGATAGTTAGGACATGTCAAGTCAGCCTCCCAGTACATGATAACCTTGTCCAATCGGTATATTAGGGAAGCTTCAACATGTGATCCTTGATCAAAATAAAATATGATAACTCCAATTCCTTCCATAACTAGGATACGTAAGACGCCTTCATAAGGCCCAAGCTCAAATGAGCATCCACCTTAGTGTAAGTCCCTACAGGTCTCTTCCATTCCAACCATCAAGGCCCAATCTTTCTCATGGGCTCATCTATCTTCCTCATCCATCAACATAATTATAAGGCAACTAAATTATAAGAAATATGATTCCTACTATAACCAAGATATGTAGGATTCCTTCCTAAGGCCCAAGACCCATATTAATCATCTAAAGGGTTATCCTAGCACATAAGTATTATATTCATATGTAGTGAGATGGATTAGTTATTATCCCTTGTTTCTCACACCAATAATAGATCATGTGGTATTATGGATTTGTGATAGTCATATAAATTTTATCATGAATCTCTATAAGCCAGTGAAATCTCAGTGTGTAAGCCTAGATCAATGTCATGTTATGATTTCCACCATATAAGGGCATCTACCTCGGGGAAAGTCCCAGAGGTGTAATTGAACTATAAGAACTTTTATTCCTATCATAACTAGGATATGTAGGATACCTTCCAAAAGTACTAGCTCAA
Source organism: Viscum album (assembly GCA_963277665.1). Taxonomy (NCBI): domain Eukaryota; kingdom Viridiplantae; phylum Streptophyta; class Magnoliopsida; order Santalales; family Viscaceae; genus Viscum; species Viscum album. The sequence continues at coordinate 41,408,389 of OY728163.1, forward strand.
ATAGGGATCCACCTCAGTGTAAGTCCCTCCATGTATCTAATATTCCAATCATCGTGACCTAATCACTCTCATGGGATGATCATTCTACCTCATCCATAAGGGGATTAAGAAGGAAACTAAACTATAAGAACTCTGATTCCTTCCATAACCTGTATATATAGGAAAAATTCCTAAGGTCATATATTGAATGGGTATCCACATCAGTGTAAGTCCCTCCATGTATCTGACATTCCAACCATCAGGGTATAATCACTCCAATGGGTTGATCATTCTACCTCATCCATCAGTGGATTGAGAAGGTAACTAAACTACAAGATATATTATTATTTCTATAACCAAGATATATATGATGCCTTCCTAAGTCTCAATATCAATTGGTCATCCACCTCAGTGTGAATCCCCTAGTGTCTCTAAAATTTCAACTATCGAGACCCAATATTTCAGAAGGATTATCTATCTTTCTCATCTATTAGTGGAATAAAAAGGAAAATGAACTATGTGAACTTTAATTCATACTATAAATAGGATATGTAGGATGACTTCCTAAGGCCTGAGATCCATATTAAACATCCATAAGGTTATCCCAACAAATAAGTCTTGAATTCATATGCAGTGAGACTAATAACTTGTTATCTTTTGTTTCTCTCACTAAGCATAGATCACATGGGATTATGGATTTTCAATAGTCAAATAATTCACATCATGAATCTCAACCATCTAAGGAAACCTTAGTGTGTAATCCCCAATCAGTGGCATGAATGACTTCCCCTATATAATGGAATCTACCTTAGTAAATGTCTTAAGGGCATGATCAAACTATGAGAACTCTGAATCATGCCATAACCAAGATATGTAGGATGTCTCCCGAAGGATCGAGCTCAATATCTAGTCCCTAAGTTCCCTTATATTTTTCCTTTCCATATGAACTTAAACTACACAATTTTAAAGAACTATGTGGGTTTTTATTCCTATTGTAAATATGATATGTAGGATGCCTCATGATGGATCAATACAATCCTCGAGATATTAATCACCTTCTAGGATAAAAAAACTATAGATCTCCCAATTATATGGATTCAACATATAAGTATCTACCCATTAAGTGGAAATGGAAGAAGAACCTAAGATACATACAAATGGACTTATTAATAGACCGCCCTTTTATATAAAAGGATTCAAAACCTTATCACTTTTTTAGGGTAACCAGTCTTGTATAAATATTAGTAATAGATTCTAGAACATGTCATAAATCTATAAGAGTTTCCATGGGTAGGAAAAAATTCCCCCCAAAAGGGTGTAATGTGCCCAACCACTCATCCTCTCAACCAATGTGAGTTCCTAAGTTTCATTGTGTCTGAAACCCCAATTGACCACCTACATTTGGAAAGTGGTTATGTGCCCAATTATGGATGTGGGAACCATTGGGGGTTTTTATGAAAGAAAAACATCAATTTTGAACCTGATGTAAAGAATTTTGAAGCACATTCAACCCCCCCCCCCCCCTCCCTCACAATCAATTGCCGAGAATCTACCAGCACAAACTTTCTGATGAAATAATATCACAACCATCATTCTAATGTGTGGTGAGTGTTCCCTTATTACACACCTAGTCTGACACTCCTAGGGGATATGGTTGGGTTAATTTACATTTTCTTTATGAACTATTATGATGAATGAGAAAATACAGCCTATGAAAACCTATGATATTATATTGTGATATGGGATAGACCTAGAGTATCTTGGGTTGATAAGTCTAAGGTTCATCGTAGGTTTAAAGGAATAAATACCCATTTTGAGGTTTTAAGTTATATAATCCTATAGCAACTTAGAGTATTTTGGGAGACATTTATGGTAATATAACCCTTGGGTTTAGTATGGATTTTATTAAAAAAATGTTATCTGAGGAAAAATTACTTCATAATTTTTGGAAATAAGTTTAAAGGTATCAGTAACCTTTAGGGTTTATATTATATTTGATGTTAAGGAAATAATTTCTAGTTAAAATTATTAGATTTTGTGGGAAAAAATAAATTATATAAAAAACCTTAGTGGTTAAAAATTTGATGAATCAATCTATTTTTTAGGGTATTCATAATATTTTTGGGAATAATATAAGAATTATATTAATATAGTTTTATAAAAAAGGAAAACCATATATTGGGTGACAACTCATCATATCCAACAAGGTAGTGAGGCTTAAACACACAACCAAAGGGATACAAGGGTGCATCTCCTACCACTGGCATGCGTGATGTCTTGGTTAGTATAAAAAATTTTTTTATAAAATTATTTTGTGGATAAATATTAAGTTGAATTTGGGAAACATATTACAAGATCAAAACTTTTGTAATTTTTAGTAATTTGAGGTGATTAATGATATGTTAGTAAATGATTCATTGGATTGGGGTATATGTAAACCTTGAGTATAACATGTGATTTAACATGAAAGATTAGTTGGGAAGAACACAATTAAATTTTTGTATGTTAAGGTTATTTGGGATATTTTTTTTTATTTTTGTAGTAATTTAAGATGAAACTTTGGTGTAAATTTTTAAGTAAAATGTATTATTTATTTGTATGAAGATTTATAAATTTTTGTTACATTGTGGTAACCATTTCAGTTTTGGTTAATATTTAAATATGGGAAGAATTTACTATTATTATTTTATGGATATTATGATCCATTAAATTTTAATTTTAGTACTTCATGCATAAAAAATCATATTGGATATTCATTCTGTGGAGTAATCGATGAAGTGGAAATTGATCGAAGCACAACCAAAGGATGAAATTGTACTTATGAAAAAGAAAGATCTCAGGTAAGTATATTTATTTATATTATTAGTCTATATGGTAAAGGAATTAATCAAATCTAGGAAATAGATTTTGAAATGAACATTTCATTCTATTACAATCATTTTTGATGAATTAATGGTATTTTCACCCATCACAATTAATGGTTTTGTGGTTGTTAACTTTCTCTTGATCATTCAATTTCATGTGATCAATGATCTATGTCACTTTCTGTCATTTTTTAAGTATTAATATTTAATTACATATCCATATTTTAAATTCCCACTAATTTTTTCCTACTTGGAAACCTAGTTATTTATTATTCTATATGACCATCATACTTCCCTTTCTCTCTTATCAATAGAGAGTTTTATTAACCCTTTGTAAGTTGTGGGATTTAAAAAAGGTATTTTCAGATGGAAAACATTTGATTGTCGAGATCAAGTTCAAATTTCAAGGGAACAATATATTGAATGTGGTTATGATGTAACACACTAATATTTTAAAATAATAACTCTATGTTCTATAGCGTATACGATACACAACACGAAGCCTAAATAAACTATAAAATATTATTATTTAATTATGATCATTATAAACTAGCTATTAAATTTTAAAGTATGAATAGTGTTAACTAATTTATAAAATATATATAAAGGTCATAAAAATATAAAATTATTTATAAATTATTTATAAATAATAAAGAAAATTTTTAGTAAAGTCATTTTATTCTTTAAAAATACATTTTCTTCAAAATAGTTTTCATTGCTTTCTATGAGAAAATATTATAAATAATTTTTGGAAATTTTAGAAATTTTATTTGATAAAATGGGTATAATTTTTTAAATCAACATATAAAAACTATCTTATGGTGAAATTTTGGTATTTTTCTAAAAAGTTTGATTTTTTAGTAAATAGTGAAAATTACTGATTTTTTCAAATACTATCATTTATTTTCATTAAATAAAATAATTTAAAAATTATAATTATATTTTTTGGATTTTTTTATAAAGAGAAATATAAAAAAACTTATTTATAATAATCTAATTAATTTCATTTGAATCATCAATTTTCATGATTTTGGTATATGTTTATTTTTAGGCTTTAAAAACATTTTTCTAAAAATTACTTTTAAGTATATAATGATTCTCCATTTTAGTTAATTAAAATAACCCATAATGAGGAATTATTTAAATTAAATTTACATATTATATATCTATATATATTAATTGAAATTCATATAATGATAATTACTAGTCATAGAATTAATGTGTGATCATCTTATGCTTGAAAACCCATTTTTAACATGTTTTGTGGGTTCTTTTTTAAATTAAATTTGGAAACTTGTGTGAATTTATTTGATAAAATGGATTATATTTTTTTAATAAAAAAATTAATATCAGGTAATAAGTTCAACTTAATTTTTGGGAATAATGAATAGTAAAAATAGTAAGAATTTATCACCATATTAAAATGGTAAATTTGGTTAACCTAGGTTAAAACTAAGTGATAAGGCCCCCATTTTTTCATATAAATCCTTATTGTATGAATTTATTTAAACCTTTATCACCTTATCCTTTATATTCAATTATTTATAGGACGCTTTTCTATGAAAGTGACCTATATAATAATTCAAGAAAAGAAAAAGAAAAATGTCACTCTCTTTCTTTTAAATATATCTTATATGTTCACATAGGGATAAAAAAAGTGTTGAATTAATATTAAAGGTTATTTTGAGTACAATAAAATTATTTTAATTATCTTAATATATTTTTCATTTTTAGTGATTATATGATTTCCTTAAATTCTTACACAACTCTTGTGAAAATAGTATAAAACTCAAGATAAATATTTTTAAAAACATTAACAGTAATGTATTTGGGATGATTTCTAGTCCCAAAAGAATTTTATAGTGAAAAATGATGTATTATTGATGGTGAAATAGATTATATTCTAAATTAATTATTATTTTCATTTCTTTAAAGTCAAATTAAATGAATAGTGTCAAAAATGAAATTAATTATATTTTATGTTAAAAAATATTTTATTAAATTATTTAAAAATCATAAAAATAATGAAAGATGAATAATAGGATGATAAATAATATAAAATTTTATAATTGTTTCGTTTATAATCTAGTTTTTATCTTATAAGTAAAATTATAACCCTACCGGTTTAAAAAATAATAATTATCATAGTTAAGGTTAAAATGGGTTTACCAGGGGTTAAGCTAAAATTTAAGGGTATGTTTTATAATTGAACTTGTATAAATACTTTTTTATAGATATATTTGAACTTTATCCTGTCCCAAATTATAACATATAGACATTTGGAATCTTTTTTCTTGATAATGAATTTATCATTTTTTATTCTTTTTTGAAATTTCCAAGTAGGTTCCCTCCCCCACCTATAATAGGATACCCCTCTAATATCCTCTACGCACTTCAAGAGACTTTTTTTCAACCAATAATTTCCAAAATACATTTATTAAATCCCTACCCATACCCTAGAGGCCTTTTTTTATTCATAATAACTTTCTATGGAGCTTTTGGTGTAAACCTTAATGGGTTATCCGAAGAAGAGGTGTGGTTCTTAATCAATAATTTTTGTTTTATTTCTTCTTTGACCTCCTTAAACTTTTATTAAAACATTATAATATAATATAATAAGTATCAAACACATACTAATATTTTTTTAACTTAATTTTCATGTCTTATATCCATCTCATCTTCCATCAAATGGGAAATCAAATCGTCGTTTGTGTGTACGATGGACTACCTCCTTGCGAACCTATGTATTTTTTTCATCACTTCCTATAATGACTATTTTTAATGATATATCTAATATATATATATATATATATGTGATATTCAGGACATATGTGACATCCTGGACCCATCTACCACTTAACCTGTGCCCTGAGTCCAGTTGGCCACATGACCCTCGGCGCGTCTCCCCATATGACAGGGGTTGTCGACTAGTAGTGGGGGTGTGAAGACAAATCAGTGGAGAGACTATACCCCCATGTCACAGTACACATCGGGTGATATAGTAACATATATTAGTGTAATCATAACCAAATAGAAAGATACAACAAATAGAAAAATCATAAATAGATGAATCGGAAGTCCAAATAACCAAATAATAGAGCAAATGCATCATAGGTAGTGTCTGATACGACTTGTATGCATGGAATGCTAGTGCAAAAGAAAAATAGAAAAATAGGAAACAATAATTCTAATAAAAAATTATAAAAGTGAACAAAATCCAAAAGTTATTCCATAGTATGTCGAGTCTATGCCCACTCCTCTACACCTAACCTCCATCTATGAAAATAGAATCAATATCATGAAGAGTGGTGTTTGCCTCTATAAATACCTATAGGAAAAAAGTCTTCTTAGGTCCCAAAGGTAGCCTGAGTAGGGTGTGATATAAACATATCAGTAGGCCACAACCAATGGTGTCTATGTCTAAACCGATTAGGCACTCATATGTAAACAGTATGCAATCAGAAAGATAAGTAAAGCATTCTAGAATAAATAAATAATCTCCTACTCAGGTTCATAAAGGACACCTGACGGTCTACCTGCTTCAGCTCATAGCTGGTATGTCTGATCATGTCACTAGGTGTGTGTATATATATTTTAATAATATATATATGTTTTTGTGTTGGTAAAGACAGGAATGTAACTCTCATACATCCTATTCTAGGGAAGCTCTCACGGTCTAACCCCTGGCCCAACCCCAAGAGCTCTCATAGTCTCTTGAAAATACACAAGGGAGCTCTCGGAGTCATCCCTACCCCAAGGATCCCACATTCCTTGGTTCATCAATATAATATCTCATAGTCTTACCATTAGGTATCCGATGTTCCCTTATCTCCACGACCATAAGGAATAACATTTATAATACACACGACATGAGTCATGCACCTCTCATTCCCTCTTCAATTCCAAAACCATGTAAGGGGAACATTCATTATCTCAATAAGAATACTTAAGGAATCGAATCTTAATCATTTACATTTAAATATTAAACAAGGCTTGGTTACATATTCATTCAATTAATTTCAAGATAAATCATTCATTACATGTAAACCAATCTAGACAAGGCATTGCATTCACATTACCTCTCATAGAAAATTCAATTATAAAGGCATGTCAAAATAGTCCCATACCCATTTTGGGAATTTTAAGCCTAATATTTCCAAACATGCATAGGTTTACATGGGTTCAACAAAATACACATGAGACAGGGGTAAATTCAATTTAAAATGAAGTCGAGATATATAAACAAGATTCAGCCTTATTGGGAAATTGGCCTAAATTGAAAATTTTGGTCGGCACACCCCTTGGGTGTCCATATAGTTCATGGGTGATATAGAAACCCCTAAAAATGATTCAATTAACCTATTTCATCACACAAGTGTCAATTATATAAGAATGAATCAACATAACAAGGGTGATCGGCAATGTTCGGCCTATGACAGGACGGAATAAATACGAAACAGCCAAAACTCAAATGGAAAAATATGTGACCACCTACCTTAGTGTTTTAGATGAATCCTCACTTGATATCAACCTTAGATTCAAAGAATGTTGGAAGAGATCTGATTTTTAGTCTAATTCCTTGAAAATAGGGCATATGACCCTAAAACTAAATAGCATAATAGATGGAAAGAATAATAATAATATGAGTATATAGACTAGGTAGCCTTACCGTAGGGGATCCAATTTCACCAAAAGACTAAATATTGGGCACCGGATAGAGGAGTTATAAAAAATAAAAGCTTGGAGGAGGGTTTTATCACAAAGATGAGGAAGGAAGAGGTTCTATCCATTGGAGGTGGGGAAAAGAGAAAAAGAACATAAGTTAAAGAGGTAGGGGAAAATGGTAATTTTTTTTCAAAACACATTGTGCATGGTTTATGTGAATGGTTTACAAATTGTGCGCAAACCATGAGTGAAAGATCTGTCCCTAAGTGTAGAAGTCCCACACGGTCGTGTGTCTGGTCTGCCCAATTGTAGACAAACTGTGAGGACTTTCAGGTGCCCCTATCTTCAAGTGCACTTTTTATTTAAATTATGTGGCCTGGGCCGCACAATTTACACTAACCATGCGGCCCAGCCTACAGCCCCCTTTTCTAGACCTCCGAACTCCAAAATGGCCCTAGAAACTCCTCGGGCCTTCCTTATTCCATAAAACACCTTTACTAAGTTTAATGGAAATATTCAAAATGAAAACCAATGATTCGTACCTTGGTCAAAATTTGGGTCGTTTTAACCTCCCATCATTATAGTAACTCCTCCCCGAGTTGGCCTTATATGGGTAAATAGTTACTTTCAGCAAAGAGTTTTGTCTACTAAGATTGTACATCATCTTCCCACTCCTAGTTCTCATCTTGTAATCAGTCGTGATACTATAGCACTTGTACAATAGGAACAAAACTACCTTGGAGTGTCTTCACACTCCGATCAACAATATGCATAGGATACTCCTCAAAAGAATCATCCATATCTAGATCAATCTCATCAGGCTGAAATACATGAGATGGTTCTAGATAATTTCAGTGAAGCTGAGATACATGAAAGACATCATGCATATACTAGTATCTATGATTAAGTTCCAAATGGTTGGCCACTGATCCGATCCATTTCACAGCCTGAAAGAGTCCAAAGAACCTTGGCGATAGCTTACCCTGCTTCTAAATACATTTATGTCCCAACCTGAGTGATACTTTCAAGAAAACCTGGTATCTGACTTGAAACTGAGGAGGTCTCCAGCATCTATTGGCATAACACTATTGTCTGTACTAAGCTTTCAACATGCACTTTCTGATTAGCTAGACCTATTTGAAGTCTCCTACATGATATGAATCCCAATCACAATTTCTTCCCCTACCTCTAACTAGAACATAGAAGAGCGACAAGATCTTCTATACAAGGCTTTGTAGGGAGCCATCTCAATGGGAGCCTAGAAGTTGTTATAAGAAAACTTAATAAGGATAATGTGTTTCTCCCAAGAACCCCTAAAGTCAATAAAGTACGCATAGAGAATATCCTCTATCACATGTATTGTACACTCCATCTATCCATCTGTATATGGGTGATAGTCCATGATCAAAATTACCTCTGTACCCAAGGCCTTCTATAAACCCTACCAGAACTGTGATGTGAAACGAGCATCTCAGTCAAAAATGATTTAACGAGATGATCTATGAATATGTACCACCTCCTTAACTTATAGTATTCCAATATCATCTACTAAGAAGGTATCTTTCATGGGTAAGAAGTGTGATACCATCATCAGATGATCAACGAAAACCCACACTACATCATTTCGCCAAGGTGATCTGGGTAAACCAGTCATGAAGTCCACCAAAACATCATCCCGTTTCCACTCAGGAATGGAAAACGGATAAAGAATCCATAATGGAAATTGATGTTCTACCTTCACTTAATGATATGTGGAACATCACATGATGAAACTAGTTATCTCACACTTGATTTTAGGCCACCAATATTGATGTTGTATATCTTGATACATTTTGGTGACACCGGGGTGAACTGGTCATGCTAAGGCATGTGAATCCCTCATCAAATCCTCTATGATGTATGTTGGGACCCATACACACCCAAAAAACAAAATTATATCATCCCCATAGACCACCCAACCATAAAAGGTATCGTCATCTAAACCACTTTACCGTAGGACATGGCCTTCAGGATCAGATAGTTGTCTTCACCTTACTTGTTCCAGAAGAGTAGATTCCACCGCTGTGGCAGAGAGAATAGTCTGACCACATTCCTTATAAACCTCAACATGCATATACGATAATAATTCCATAATATTCCATTCATCACTAGATTCATGAACCTCCTGAGTCTGAGTCTTCCAGTTCATAGCATCGGCTACTGAATTCCCATTCCCTAGAGTGTAGGTAAGATCGAAATCAAACGATTGTAGGTACTTGACTCACATATGCAGCCTAAGATTTAGATCCAACTGAGTGAAGATGTATATGAGGATATTTTTTTCTATGAACACCAAAAAATGATCTCCCAATAGATAGTGTATCCAACAGTGTAATGTATGAACACCAGCAGCGAGTTTGAGATCCTGTGTTGGGTAATTCCACTTATGAGGCCTCAAATGATTAGAACAATACGCAAAGACTCACTTGTCCTACATCATAACAGCTCTAATAACAACACCTAATGTTTTACAGTAGACTTTGTAAGCCCTAACTATCTCTAAAATCATCAGTATCGACGCTGGAGTAAGTTGGTCCTTCAACTCTTGAAAGTCTACCTCACAAGATTCTAACCATTCTAATTCCACACCCTTAATTGTTGTGCCCATAAGTGGAACTGCAATGAATGAGAAATCCTGAATTAAGTGTTTATAATATCTATCAAACCCTAAAAAACTCTGAATATCAAATATGTTTTTGTAATACTCCCAAGAAACTATAGTTCTCACTTTCTTTGGGTCAACAGAAACTCCTGACTTTAAGATGATATGACCCAGGAAGTGGACCTTGTCGATTAAGAAGTATAATTTATTGATCTTAGCATATAGATGATGCTCTCTCAACATATTCAACACAATATCAAGATATGTTGCATTATCATATCTAGAGTAAAAATACACTAATATATCTTCAACTAATACCACCAAAAATGAATCTAGATATGGGTGGAAACCATAATTCATAAGATCCATGAAGACAGTAAGTTAATTTTTTAGTCTGAACGGCATAACCGATCACTTGTAGAGAACATAACTGATCTTGAAATTTGTGTGACGTATGTTTGAAGTCCTGACATGCATCTGATGATATCCCAACCTCAAATCTATCTTTGAAAATACCTTCAATCCTCAAATATAAACAAAGAGGTCGTCAATTCTAGGCAAAGTATATCAATTTGTAATAGTCATCTGATTCAACCGAAGGTAATCCACACAAAGCCTAAGGGTACCATCTTCCTTCTTAGAAAAGAGCACAAGTGAAGCCCAAGGGGAAGTATTAGGGGGTATAAATCCTTTTGCCTCCAGATCCTCAAAATTATTCTTGAGTTCTATAAGTTCTTTAGGTTCCATCATATAAGGAGGAATGGTCATAGGTGATACTCCTGGCACAAGCTCAATAGTAAACTCTACCTTTCGCACATGAGGTGGACCCAAAAAATCACCATGGAAAACATCCCTGAAAAGCTCCACCACATGAGGAAATTCAATGGGTTGTAACCCTTGGTCATCAAGGTAAATATTGGAAACCTATGTTGTAACACTACTAAGCCTCTTCTACACGGGTCCTACTCATGTCGCACTGACATCCCATTCTCCCTTATACAACTTCATAACGCCCTCTAGTGATGTGGATTTCACCCTTAGATGATAGTAGTCAATACGAGATCTATATAGAACTAACCATTCCATACCAATAATTATTTTGAGACCTGTTATATTGAGAACGTATAGGTTCTATTCGAAAAGGTAACTACTAACCTCAAGAGGACAACTCTGACAGTAGAGAACTCCCTATGAATTGATACATAAGGGTGTATCCAGTATCAAGATACCATGATAAAAACTTGATGTAAAGACCCAAAATCTCAGTGATTTCCTTAGATATAAATGAGTGAGACTCTCTTATATCAAACAAAGGAGACACTAAAGTGGAGGCTAGTAGAATGGTACCTCGTATAGTAGATGGTATGTCATTATGCTCCTATGGCGTAGACTGAACTATGTGTAACTAGCCTATACCACATCCTTGAGTCACTACCCTACTGCCCTGAGAAGGCACGCTCTATTGGCATTGAGAATCATAATTTTGGTTTCCTCTTCCTCGAACGCCACACTGACCTAAACAACTAGCGGTATTCTAACTACCTGTCTGTCGTGATCCTTCTGACCCTGATCCTGATCAAGGAGTAGGTGCATATCCCTACTAGCTAGGTATTGGAGGGAAGGTCTTGCATAAACATTGTATGTGTCCCATCCTACCATAGCCTCTACATTCCAATGGATCCCATGGACACTACGTATTGAAGTGCCCTATTCTTATACACTTGTGACATACTAGAAAACTACCAGTAATAGGAGAATGATTGCTGCCTCCCTACGACTAAACTTAAAACATCTCTTTATCCCATAGGAATATCCATTGGAACCCTTTGATATCAAACCGACCTAGCTTGAACCATCCACCTCTCTTATATTTCTATCTTTAATTAGGTCCTAGTTGATGATTTCTAAATTAGTTATCAACCTGAACACATTGGCTTTAAATCAGATGGTGTAATACAACCCATACTCAAATCACCTAACATCCATTAGATCATAAAAAACTGGAGAAATAGAAAAATTATATAGCTAAGGGAAATAGGATGAGTAATCCATAACTGACACGGTTTCTTACTGTAGATTCATGAACTCTTTAGATCTTTCAGCACTCAGAGTCTGGGGAAAGAAATAGTCATAAAAGACAGTCTGGAAGTTGGCCCCAACTATATCCCTATGATGGCATGCCTAGGTGATGGCATCCCACCAACTCTTGGATGAGTCTCATAGCATATAATTAGCTAGATTAACCCTCTAATTTTAATGCATATCTAGGTGATCAAAGATAGATAGGATCACGTCGATCAAATGACTCTACAGCAAGTGGCCTGCCATCTTTGAGAAAGTAAGAGGATGTTGCTGTTGAAACTCACAAGTCAAATCTAGAATGCTTGGGGTAGTTCGCACTCCAACTTGCATATTTTACATCATAAGAAAAAATTCCCTCTTGAAACTAGGTGTTAAATCCCAAATCAGTTATGGGAGGAGGAACCATAGGTGGCTCGACTGGAAGAACCACTAGCAGCTCAAGGGCCGCCACCTCAGAAACATGATCGTCACTGCCTTCATGGTGTGTGGCTCGAGGAAGTCATGGCATCATAATTCTATAATTCAAAATGAACATCTCATAATAGAAAAATTAATTTAAACAATTTCATTCATAAAGTAAGTTTAGGTACTAAAGCCTTCCTATGAGAAAACTTATCTCTCTGCTTGTGTCAAAAGCCAGGAATGGATGTTGGAATAGACCATAAGAATGAATAAATACCTATTACCCACTACTAAGTCCAGGTTCAGGTTGAGTTTCTATGTTAGGCATTATCAATAGGGTTTTTCTCAAGTTATAATCCATTTCTCATTTGAAAATGCGCTCATTGGAACATTTAAGGAATTTAAATCATCATAACCCAATGATATGTCATTTTATGGCTCATAAGGGCCCATACACCTTATGAACCAAAATATGACACACACTTGGATGTCATTTTAATTTAAATTATGATTATCCATATTATTATACTATTTTTCAAATGTTTGAGGTAGCTGTAATTCCATATTCAGAACTATAAGGGCCCATACACCTTATGAGTCAGAGAGTGGAACCCACTAACTCACAAAATAGATCGATCCAAATATTCTAATAAATAGAAGCATAATTGTATATATGTAACAAGGAACAAAGAATATGAAATATGAAATGATTTCTAAAAACTAAACATGTCATGGAAGAATGCATGGCCTATTCATATTGTTCCTGTCATGATGCATATCCCAGTACATAACCCTCATTTCATTGGGATGAACAATGAAATAAAAATTCAAATATCATGAATATCAATAACATCACAAAACATGTGAAGCACCCAATTGTGAAATAGTATCAATGGTAATAGCATAATCAATAGTAATCATAAATAAGGAAAGTTGGTATTTACCCCGTACATGGATTCGCGATGCCCAATCATGGCTTATGACTAAGTCCTTATGCGTTCCCAATATCTAGTCTATTATCACCAAATTTTAAAGAAAGAAAGGAACCCCTCTGATACCACTTTGTGACATCCCGGACCCATCTTCCACTTAATGTGTTCCCCAAGCCTGGTTGGCCACATGACCCCTGGCATGTCTCCCCATATGTCAGGGGCTACCAACTAGCAGTAGGGTGTAAAAATAAATCAGCAGGGAGACTATACCCCCATGTCAGAGTACACAGTGGGTGAAACAGTAATATACAGTAGTGGAAGCATAACCAAACAGAATGATACAATAAATATAAAAGGAATGAATAGATATAGGGGAAGTCTAAAAAACTGAATAATAGAGCAAAGGCCTCATAGGTAGTGTTTGATACAACATGTATGCATGGCATTCTAGTACAAAAGTAAAACGGGAAAACAAGAAATAGGAATCCTAATAAAAAGGGTAAAAAAGTGAAAAAGAAATCCAAAAGATATTCCATATAATCTCAAGACTAAGCCTAATCCTCCTCACCTAAGCTCCATCTATGAAAATAGAATCAACAACCTTAAGAGTGGTGTTTGCCTCTATCTATACCTACAAGAAAACAGTCTTCTCAGGTGCCAACGGTGGCCCAAGTAGGGTGTGAGATAAACATCTCAATAGTCCACCATTAACGGTGTCTACATGTAAATAAAGTAGGTGCACATATTTAAATATTATACAATCAGATAGATAAGTAAAGCAATGTAGAATAAATAAACAATCTCTCACTTAGGTTCTTAAAGGGCACCTGACGGTCTACCAGCTTTAGCTCACAATAGGTATGTATAATCATGTCACTAGGTGTGTCTATGTATATATATATATTATAATCATATGTATATATATAGGTAAATATTGAGATGTAACTCTCAGAAATCCTATTCTAAAGAATCTCTCATATTCTAACCCTTGGCCCAACCCAAAGAGCTCTCACGGTCTCTTGACAATACACAAGGGAGCTCTCACAGTCATCCCTACTCTAAGGCTCACATAGTCCTTGGGTTCTCAATAAAATCTCTCACAGTCTTCCTATTAGGGCTCTCATGGTTCCTTAGCTCCATGTCCATAAGACGTAACATTTATAATATAAAGTTCATGAGGCATGCACCTCTTATACCCTCATTAAGTTGAAAACCATGTAAGGGGTACATTCATTATCACAAGTATAATACTTAAGGCGTATCATATTAAGCATGTATATTTAAATCTTAAATAAGGCTTGGTCACATATTCATTCAATACATTTCAAGAGAAATCATTCATTACATGTGAACCAATCAAGACAAGGCATTTCATTCACATTCCCCTCATGGAAAATTCAATTATAAAGGCATATCAAAATAGTCTCATAACCATTTTGGGAATTCCAAGACTAAGATGTCCAAACATCTATAGGGTGATTTCGGTTTAACAAAATACATGTGAGAAAAGGGTAAATTCAATTTAAACTCGACACGGGAGATATAAATAGGATTCAATCCTATTGGAAAATTTTCCTAAAATGGATAATTTGATCAGCATACCCCTTGGGTGTCCATATAGTGCATGGGTGATATCAAAACCACTAAAAAAGATTCAATTAACCTATTTCATCACACTATGGTCAATTATACATGAAGGAATCAACACAACAAGAAATCTCAACAAAGGTCGGCACACGACATGGTAGAATAAATATAAAATGGCCAAAAATCAAATAGAAAACTATGTGACCACCTGCCTTATGGTCGTAGACAAAGCCTCGCTTGATATAAACCTAAAATTTGAATCAGGTTGGAAGATATCTGATTCTTAGTCCAATTAATTGAAAATAAGATATATGATCCTGAAACCAAATAGCACAATATATGGCATGAAGAACTGGAACAGAAGTAGAGAGACTAGGGCGCCCTACCGCAGGGGATCCAATGAAACCGAAGGACTAAAGATTAGACACCGAATGGAGGATTTATCAAAAATCCAATCTTGGATGAGGGTTTGAGCTCAAAGAGAAGTAAGGAGGAGTTTTTTTCTTCCAGAGGTGGGGAAAAGAGAAAAAGAACTTAAGTTAAAGAGGGAGGAAGAAATAGTAATTTTTTTCCAAAACATAATGTGCATAGTTTATGCACAGGGCTTACAAACCATGTGAAAACCGTGCATGAAGGATCTACCCCTAACTACAGCAGTCCCACACAGTCCTGCGCCTAGTCCTCACTGTTGTAGAAAAACTGTGTGGACTTACAGGTGCCCTTGTCTGCAATTGCATGGTTTCTCTAAACCATGTGACTCGGGTCATACGGTTTACAATAACCATGCGGCCCATCCTATAGCCCCATTTTCTGGACCTTCGGGCTTCAAACCAGCCTCGGACGCTCCTTGGGCCTTCCTTAGGCTATAACACACCTTTACCAAGTATAAGGGAAATATTCAAAATTAAAACCAATGATCTGTACCTTGGTCAAAAGTCAGGTCGTTACATCATATTAATCATCCTGAAAAGATAATATATTATTTACATTCTTACCTTTCCATTCACTATATAATTATAACATTTTTCATTCGTACCTATGGACTACCATCTCTATGAAGTTATGTGATTCATTCTTCATCACCACATAACATGAATGATATATATATAAGTATAAAATAATAAATAATATGGTTTTATGATATAATTATCATTATGTAAAGGTAATATAATACTTACCTTCTTCTCATAATGATCATTGTAAAATGGAAATATCACTCATGACACTACTACAAAACAGGAATTCAATAGCGCTGGAATTTATCAGTGCTAGAAAAAATAACTAATAAATGGAATATTTATCATTACTAAAGAAAGCATTGATAAATTTAACCCTTTATCAGCACTTTTTTTAGCACTGGTAAAGGGTACTTTTATCATCAATTTATTTTTAGTGCTGATAAAGGATACCCTTTATCAATTCTTTATTTCTAACATTGATAAAGGGTACACTTTATCAAAGCTTTTTTTAGCGCTGATAAAGGGTGCTCTTTATCAGCGCTATATTTTTAGTGCTCATAAATGAATCCTTTATTAGTGGTTTTTTAGCACTGATAAATATCCAAATAAATAAAATGAAATAATTAAATAAAAAATAAAAAATGTGATTATTAAAAATAATATTAAAAATTTTATTAATTAAATAATTATTGATAAAAATGAATAAATTGATTATATTATATATAAATTATAAATAATAACAAATAGTATGTATTAAATATATAGATATATGTGAAATTAAATTTAAACAAATTAAAATTAAAAATAAGTAAATTGAGAAAAATATTAAACATTTTATTAATTATATGATTATTGATAATGTTAATAAATAGTATTTATTAAATATATTGATATATATATTAATGTATATAAATATGATTTATATAATACAAAATATTATTTATTCTTTACATTAAATAGTCATATATTTAGTGAATAATTGTTTATAATTAAAAATTAATATGAAATAAAAATACTTTCTAATTGCATCGAGTAATTGATATAATTGAATGTCACTTGATTTTTTAATTTATAACATATAGATCAAACATATTATATTGATTTTACATATACATAATTAATACATTTTTATATACATATGCATGTACACAAATATTTTTTTTAGAATTTAATAAATTTATATTATTTATTTTATATTTATTTATTTACTATGTTTTAATATTTTCAATATGTATTCACGTTTATTTCAATATATATCCATTTTCTAATGATTTACATTAATCAAACTTATCCAAATTTTCTACATACTATACTCATTTTTAATTAATCAATTTTACTCATTTTTAATATGCACGAACTTAAGATTAAATATTCATTAATAATGTTAAAAATACATTTGTAAAAATTTATTCATAAATAAAAATATTTATAATTTTCTATTTATTGTTTTTATACATTTATAATTATAAATAGTTAAATAATATTTGTTTTAAAAATTATTTATATAATTACAAATAAATAATTATAAATTTATAATAAATTTATTTAAATAATGAATATATTTACTATGTTTATATATATATAATTATATAAATATATATAATGATATAAATAATATTTTTTAAAAAATTGTATATATAATTATAAAAAAAATTATATTCAAAGAATTATAAAATTATTATTTATAAAAATTATTATTATAAGTATTATAATTATATATAATTATTATACTTTTTTAAAAAATAATTATTTTTTTAAAAAAAGTGTTATAATTATTTATCATTGCTAAAAAATGATGATAAATATTCATTTTATCAGTGCTTATTAACATAGCACTGAAAAAAGGTATCTTTATCACTGCTTTTTTTAAGCACTGATAAAAGTGTCAAGGTCTATTTTAAGAACCCTAACCATCATGAACCAGTTCGCGATATCCAAAGATCTCTATGTAAGAGACCTACTATTGGTGCTCCTTATTGTTGAATCTAAGATTGAATCTAGGACAGAATCAAGGCTCCAACTAT
Organism: Viscum album; assembly: GCA_963277665.1. Classification (NCBI taxonomy): domain Eukaryota; kingdom Viridiplantae; phylum Streptophyta; class Magnoliopsida; order Santalales; family Viscaceae; genus Viscum; species Viscum album. Next base: position 41,426,524 of record OY728163.1, read on the forward strand.
TCCAAGGCTCGAATTCAAGTCTCGAGCGAGGGTTGATTGCAACCACAGCTCGAATGAAATATAGGTTTTTCAATATATCTAATTTCCCTCGATAATCCACTGAACCTTCTCATCCCACATTCATGTATCCCAACAAGTATATTTGTGATATCCTATAATAAAATAGCCCAAAATTCATTGTTTTTAGATATATTGAAGTATCATCTTTCCCAATATCATGTGGGTCTCCTTAGGAAAACATTGGTATTGTGCGACTTGAAATATTTCAAACCCAATGTTGGGTCATGTTGTTGTGAGGTATAATAGGATCCCAATACCTATATTCCATGACATCTACCTCTTTTCAATCTTCAACTTTTGAAAAAATCATCCATATAGCAGTCAATGTTGTAATTAGTTTGGAATATTACATTGAAAATCACTTGGATGATGAAATATCTGACTTCATTGGGGTCTTATATTATGTTGTTCATCAATTATAAATGTGAGCATTGGGTGAGGAGGAAATTAAATATAGGTTTATCCCCTTCAATTTTAAAGGTAATAATATAAGTTGTTTTCAAAAAATGGATGATGAAATATCTAACATACGGGAACGACTATATAATTATTTTTTCATGGAATGTTTTCCTCATATAATGAGCACTAAAATATGGTGTGAAATTAATGGATTTATTTAGGATGGTTGTGGACTATTTCATGAGGGTTGAGATAGATCTAGGGGTCATTTATAAAATTTAACAATCAAATTATTCTAATGAATTTGTAAAATCATATGTGAAAAAACTTTATATATGTTTGATTTGTTGTCTTATTTATTTAACTACTTCTTGAAAAAATATGATGTTTTTAGTTTTTATTTTTGAAATATTTCAATTTTAATTTAAATAATATGACTTAAATTATATAAAAGGAAAAATCAAATAGGTTTAAGTTTCTATAATCCTTGGATTATATTATATAGGGAAAAATAATTTTGAGTTAAAATGTAATTCATATTTTGATTTTGGTTGTTGGAATATAGTCAGAAAATAAACAATTGGAATGAGTCAGTTTCTAGGAAAAACCTCATCATCATGGTGTTTTAAGAAACAAAATACTATTTCATTATGTGGTGTAGAAGAATAGTATATTATTGATAGAATTTATTATTCTCAATCCTTTGGGATTGATCGAATTTTTTTTTAAATTTGATATTTTCTTTGAAAAGTAACTTATTTAACAAGAAAAGTTTTCTATTATTTAAATTTTAAAGAATATTTTAAATCATTAAGGAATAAATCTTATAACACTATATTTAAATAATTTTTATAAAATAAAATATTAACATTGATTGATGTAGATTTAATAAATAAGTTTTAATTGAATCTATTTTCTTAAAATAAAAATAATTTTTCATGGATAAAATCATTACACCTTTATAATTACACTTCAAGTCAACTTTATTAGTTTGGATTTAAAAATTTAATGGCATGATATTTTTTCTATGTATTCTAAATTCTATTGAAATTTATAGTTTACTAACATAAACTTAAATCCATTATTTATGTCCTTCTAGTGGTAATATAATTCCCCATAGATGTGTTCATCTCCATTACATGACATAAAAAATGTTTCATTATAATATATTACCATGAACTTTTATGTTAAGAGATTTATATAATTAGGAAAAAAAATTACTAAAAAACTCAAGTATTTTTAAACTAATGGACATTTTTTGGAATAATATATACAAAAAGTGGATCTATAAGAAGCCTTCATTATTCTTATTTTGTTCAAGATCCTCTTGTCACATTTTTATTATTCATATGAATCTCCTCATGCTTAGATTTGATTCAATTATCATCCTTTTCAGCCTCTCCAAATGATTTAGGCTCTACTAGGGAAAAATGAGGTTTTTTGTAGAGACTTACCCCTTCGAGTTTTCACCAAAACTTTCTGATCACCAATGACATTTTATTCATTGATTTCATCTGTTCTTGTATTTCTTGTAGTTGATAAAAATATAGCCATATTTGAAATGATAACTCACTCATTAATACTACTTGAAAATCAATTAATTTCTTTCATCATGCATCTAATAAACACTATGTATGTTTTACTTTAATCCATATAAAAATGGATCATTATTTAAAAAAATTTGTTGGTTCCCCCCCCCCTTAGGAAACTATGATTACCATCCATGTAATTCTCACGAATGGGCGACATTCACCTTTGATAATGAATATCATATATGTATTTATGTATTTATGTATTTACTATACAAAATGAATATTTTATTAACCCAATAGGATATATTTACTTTCTCTCTGATGATTCAAAGCTTCAATCCAATGTATCTTATTTTCTCCTCATCCTCCTCACTCATTGATTGATTGTTTGGCGAGATCTATTTGCATTTTTTATCATCATTCATTCTTTACCATCAGTATATCACTATGGTCAACAATGTTTGCATAGAAAAATCATTATCCATATAATTAATGTATTGTTTCATATTTATTTTTAATTTATTTCTTTTCAGTATTAATCCTATAATAATTATTTTCTAGTACAGGTAGATTTTTTTGTTTGAGTAGGGGTGGTTTGTTTTAAGATGCTCATTCTCATGATGGATTGGACTTCGAGCCTATAACTGAGATAATGACAACAAGGAATTGTGTCAATAATGCATACAACCATCAAGAAAGGTTAAATTCATAATACTTATTTAATTAATTTTTCCATCATTTTATCTACTATTTGTAAGTTAATTTTCTTATCATTTTTATCGAATAATTATTTATCTTTTTCACAAATATTTTGGGAGGCCATATTTTACTTTTAACTATCTGCAAAAAGACACAAAATAGATAAAATGATTCTTTCTTCCAATGTTACCATATTTTCCATTTTCATTTTAATTCTCTATATAACTCCCAACACTGAATATTTATTCAATGTTATTTGTTGAAAACCTTTATCATTGTTGAAATCCTCTGCTCTTATTACTTTCAACAATGAGAAAGGTTTTTTAACTAAGAACATAAAGTCAATATGTATTATTGGAAGTTTGACATATAAATACAATGGGAATGTGGTAACATTTGTATTTTGGATTGTTTTTAGAATTTAGGATGTGTGGGAATCATACAAACCTCGATCTGACACACGGTGTGACCATTATGACTCCAAGTGCTTCTTTTTATTTAAAATTTACATTAATTTTAGTAAAAAAGAAAACTAACATACTCAAAATAGAGAAAAATTTTTTTATTATTTTGATACTTTAGGGAAATGATCCATAAGTCATTTGAGACATGTATGAATCATCTGCACCTCAATTCGACGCATGGTGTGACCACTGTGACTCAATGTATCTATTATCAGTTTAAAATCGACAGTTTAGTTTAAAAAATGTCACTCACTAAAAACAAAGAAAACACACTTGGATTTTCTTTATAATTTAGTACATTTATTCATAAGTTAGCTTTTATGTGTAGGAATTGGTATCACATCAAACCGATACATGATGTGATCAGTATAGGTCAAAGTGTGTGTTTCCAATTTAAAATAAAATTTTGGTAAAAAAACAAGTGACATACTCAAAACCAATAAACCACGTTCATATTGCTTTGATAACTTATAAAAACATTCCATAAGTCATTTTAGATATATAGAAATCATTTGTACCTCAATCCAATGCACGGTGTGACCAGTATGACTCCAAGTGTGTCTTTTTATTTAAAAATGACATCAGTTTTAATAAAAAGGACAATTGACCTACTCAAAACCAAGAAAAAACATTCATATGTTTTTTATACTTTATTAAAATGATCCATAAGTCATTTGAGATGTTAATTTTACCTCAATACAATGCATGGTATGACTCCAACTGAGTCTTTTTATTTAAAAATGACATCAATTTTAAAAAAAATGACAATTGACCTACTCAAAATTGAGAAAACACATTAATATTGTTTTTATACTTTAGGTAAATAATCCATAAGTTATTTTTGATATGTATGAATCATCTTCACCTCAATATGATACATGATGTGCTCGGTATGACTCAATGTGTCTGTTATTAGTTTAAAGTCGACAGTTTAGTTCAAAAAATGTTACTCACTGAAAATCAATAAAACACACTCATATTTTCTTTATAATTTAATAAAGTAATTCATAAATCATTTTTTATGTGTATAAATCAGTCTCACATCAAACTGATACATAATGTGATTGGTATGAGTTAAAGTGAATGTTTCTTGTTTAAAATGATATTTTAGTAGAAAAGACAAGTGACGTAATCAAAACTGAGTAAATGCATTCATATTGTTTTGATACTTTATAAAAACTATCCATAAGCCATTTGGAACATGTAGTAATTAGTTTTACCTCAATCTGATGCATGGTGTGACTAATATGACTCCAAGTGTGTCTTGTTATTTAAAATTGACATCAATTTTAGTAAAAATAACTACTCACCAACTCAAACCCAATAAAATTCATTAATATTGTTTTGATACATTAGGAAAATTATCCATAAGTCATTTTTGAAATGTAGGAATCAATCGCACCTCAATCTAATAAATGATGTGTTTGGTATGACTCAATGTGTCTGTTGTTAGTTTAAAATCAACATTTCAGTTCAAAAAGTGTCACTCACGGAAAACTAAGAAAACACACTTGGATTGTCTTTATAATTTAGGGATATTATTCATAAGTCAATTGTGATGTGTAGTAATTGGTATCAAATAAAACTACAACACGATGAGGCTGGTATGAGTCAAAGTGCGTGTTTTTGGTTTAAAATGATATTTTAGTAAAAAATACAAGCAACATACTCAAAACTGGGAAAACACATTCGAATTGTTTTCATACTTTACAAAAATAATCCATAAGTTATTTAAAATGTGTAAGAATAATATGCACCTCAATTCGATGCATGGTGTGACTAGTATGAATCCAAGTGCATTTTTTCAATATATAAGTATCATTTTAGTTTAAAATTTGCATCACATCACCAAAATTAAGAAAACATGCCTAGATTGTTTTCTCTTCATTTAAATTCTATATTTGTACTTGGTTTTACTGATTTTATGGTGTTTTTTGTGTTTCGGTGTGATGTTACATCACATTTTACTGGTGTTATAGAGTGGTCTAACAGCACATTGTAGTACACCCCATTATCAGTGATTTTTTAGTGCTGATAAAAACTCAGTCTTTTAATCTCCCTCTAGTTTTTAGTACTTTTATATCACTGATAAAGTCCATTTTTAGTGCTGTTAAAGGCCTATTTTGTAATAGTGTGCATACGTATGACTTACTATCTTCATTATTGTAACGTAGTTCATTTTTTATAACCATATTTCATGGTTGTTTTTCTAAAGTATAATTTGTGTATAAAAATGATAATTATTTCATTATTAATATTTTGGAGATGATTAAATAATGACCTCATTGAACATAGTCAACCTACCTAAGTCATTTTGGACATATGAACTGAATGTCAACAAAACACCCAACTTGAACTTAATTTATTATGTAAATAAATATAACATGGTAAAAAATAAAATAATAATAATAATAAACATGAAAAATGTTATTAATCAAGTAAAAAATTAACATAAGTTTATTATTCAGGAAGATAAATTATGTATGTGATGATTCAAACTCAGGTTAAGGGGTTTCTTAACTCAATTTCTATTCATTGGTTTATACTTATAATTCATTGACTATGCTATGATATGATTATGTGTTAAATGACCTATGATTCTATTATAATATTTATAAGGGATTTCATCTCAATTTCACATCATTGGGGTATATTATAATGTTATGTGCCTAATTTATTTTATATGGTTTATATTCTTCCCCTTTAGAATATTATATCATGAATCCATCATAATTCATGGTATTTTAAGTTGTAATTAATTTTTCATCATCCAAGGGGATTTGTTTCAAAAGTTGCCAAAGCAGTAAAGGCATTATGTTATAATCTTCTTTATTTTTGATATTTTTTATGTTCAAGGTTACTTTAAGGGAAATAATAAAAAAATATTTTATTAAACTACATCCCATTTATTCTCATCTAATCATTAATGTCGTTAAATTTTTTTTCACTTCCTCCCTTATTGAATAAAGAAACACTAAGAAATTTGTTTGTAAGTAATACTGGCCTTGTATCATCTTTTAGATCAAGAATCATTTTCTTTTACGTCTATATATTCCTTATAATATTTTAAATAATGTTTTTACTATTATCCAGTGATTTATTAAATACATTTTTACCCACATTTTACTTTTTAAAAAATGTCTTAGAAGTAATATTTCTGTCATTTTCCGAACAAGTTACTTTTTTACTTTTTTTATAAAAGTTTGAAAGGAATGGTTTTTTACCTTAAATGGAATTAATGAAATTTCCCACCATCATGACTGCTCAAGTATTTGAATATTACTTTACAATTTTCTATTATTATTTTAAAGTATAATGATTTCTATAATATTTTGAAAAATTTTAGCTTTTAAAGAGGTGATTTTATAGTGAAATGGATATTTTCCTCAAAAAATATTCCATGTTATATTTTAAAGACATTTTTATCATTGATGATAACCTTCTGAAGGTAACATGGTGTACAATAGAAGAATATGTTATAGGGAATTAAAATTTTCTCTAAATATTTATGTAACTACATCATCACCGGAAAAGTGTGTCCCCGGTAAAGGCTCTAGGATCCCACATTATGAATTTTAAGCACAAAAATTAAATAAAAAATTAATCTTTAGGTTTGAATCCAAGTTAAACATACACTCAAATTTAGACATTTTTTCTCAGAAGAAACGAATTTTATTCCCTCTATATCATTCACATGCACTTCACAAGTCTATAGAAGTGCCATTCATCAGAATATGGGTGTTAGTGCAGAAGTATGATGATGCCTTTGACATCTCAATGACCATCGCTAATACTCTCTGACAATACATTAATGATATCTTAAACAGATAGCATGGAACAATATTTTCTTGATCAAGGAATTAGGAAAGGAGATACAGGTTCTCATAAACTCACAATGAATAGTCATCACCATGAGATCCTCTTCCTCCATTTTATAATGAGTTTGCAAATTCCTAAAAATGGCTCCCTAGCCCATGGGGCATAGATTACCCCCTAAATAAAATATAAATGACTTATTTTAACTAAATTACTAATTCATAAATATCATTTATATTTTTATTACTTACTTATAATATAATAAATATATTACGTGATAAAAGTGATCCACTAACTCAAATCTTCATTTCCACAAATATTAAATGAACCTTGAATAATAAAATAATATTCGATCATACAATATTTTCCATGTATTTACTTTAATACTTATATATAAATTTAATAAATAAATTCATTACCAATTATTATAAACTCGAATAATGTGAATTAATTTATTTCATGGAAATTGTATAATTCTTGGACAACCTCATACCCTAGCGGTGAGGTCCACCATGTCCTATATTCCTATTCATAATAATATGATAGTCTTTTAAATATTCTTAGTGTGTGACCCTCTAGGACCTTATCTCGATAGTAGTTAACACCATTCATAGACCAGGAGTGGAGTCTAGTAACCTATAGAGGCCTCTAAATAGATAATGAGTTTTCATAACAATTACAACCTTCCTATGAACGCATGTCATGTAATATAATCTATTTATATCATGATACCTCATAGAGAAGGATGCACACTTGTGGAACCATACTTTATTGATTTATTATTCATTGAAATTACTATAAGGAATTACCTTATTCTACCATGGATATGGATTTAGTGAAGGTATTACCATCCAGATCAATTGGACCCAAAATATCTCTTCCTATCAGTAGAAAAAAATTCTTTCTTGATTATTCAATCAATGTTATACCACTAATGATGCACCCAAAACAAGATACCTCACTATGAAATCAATTCTATAGTTTTTTCCTTGCATAAAAGTATGCAATCAAATGGTACACATCGATAATAATCTCAATCCAGGAGACTATTACACTTGTTCACAGATAATAACTACTAATGACACTTGAAACATGTGGTGTTCTTATTGGCGGTTCAAACCTCATAATATCATCTACTTAAGATCACCAAGTGAAAACTTCATGATAATAATTCTCAATGCTTAAGATCCACCAACACCTAATGGTCAGACATCATCTGTGTGCAGTTAGGATGATGTATCTAGAACATAGGACATATGTTTAAGATTAATGTCATAGTATCTTGAGGTTCTCATTATAGCATGGAAGCTGATATAACCTTTTGATAAGATAATTAATCTTAGGATATTACTATAAAATAGGGGACATTGAAATATCAACACTATTTTAGTAAGTGTGCATCATTTATAACTGTAACACCTCAAGTTTTTATGATATTTTTTTTCAAATAAATTAACTTTTTTATGGTTTTTATTTCACACTACACCAATTTAAGCTTGAGTTATATTATGGACCAAGTTAATATTACGTTATAAGTTACACCAAGTTAATCTTTCATTGAACCCAACATTGGGTTTAACTTGTGTTACACGCAACACTGGTTTTCTAAAAAACAACATTTTATTATTATAATTATTTAGACAAGATAGTTATAACCTAGTCATTAAACTTAGTAAAATAAATATTAATAAATAATTTTTAAATATTATTTATAATGGTTTTATCTAAATAAAACATATTGATAATGTCACAAACCAACCTGGGTAACCTAGTAACCTGATAACTGAGTCGGACCTAACATATCCCTAAGGGCATTCCCGATCCCCACAGGTTGGTGACTAGCACCTGACCTCATAAAAACTGAAAGTGGGGATGATTTTTCCACTAAAAATTGTGGAAGTAAAAAAACAAGACAATATGAATATCAAAAGAAACTCCTCTGGGATTAATGTACTAGAAGTAAACAAGACAATAAATCCCAAAGTAATAAAACTAAATAACCAAAATAGGTAAAATAGACCCAATTTTATAAGGATGTAACTCACTAAGTCCAAGGTTCCAAAGCTATATCTACCTCAAAGAGATCTCTTTCCCTTACTCAAATATGGAAGGAGATAATGTACAAACACTTGAAGGCACAAGTAGTGTGTGAGACAAATCCTTTTATTATTTCACCAAATATTCCATAACAATATTCCAATATCAAATTAGACAAAAAAAAATGTGCTTTTAATTTTCAATTTAACAGATTTTCCATTCACAAATGCATATTTAAAAAATCATTCTTTACAATTTAAAATATGGAAATACATTATCAATTCAGACAACATATTTCAAATGATGGAAATACATTTCACATGATGGAATTTTCATTTAAAGAAAGTGTGCTTTATACAAATGGTACTTTTCAAAAAAATTCTTAAATAAACACCTTTATATAAAAAAGTTTATATAAATTTATAAGGCATGTAAAGCAGTTTATACCAATGGAATATACATTTGAAATACAAATAAGTGAGAAATATGGTCATGTTCCAAATAGGTATGATAGTTACAGAAAATATGTATCCAACACTATGAAATGAAAAAGATATACATATGACCCTTTGAGCCTAAGGAAAAGGGGACTCATCACCATCGCCTAAGGAATAATGATATGTTGATATGATGTTTTAGAACATTGTAAGCCATAAAGTGGCACTCAAAATAACTCACTAGCTACCTAAGTCTTACATGTGCCCAAGTATAGACAATGATGGTAAATTTATTTCAAGACTGCTTAAAATAAAATTAAGTCCCATCCCCCCCCCCATTTCAAATATGCTGATTTTCTCTTTATAAACCATAACGGGATTTTAATCAAAAACATGCCTTTTTACAATGAAACCATTAGGTTTCCATCAAAACCATTTTTTTACATTTCTATAAAAATAGTTATTTGAAACCAATTCATGAAATTTCATAATCCAATTAATAATTAATACAAAAATTTAATTTTCATACAGTTTCTATCCATTTTTCAAACACATCCCAATTCACTAGAATTTGGGGTTTTCCCAATTTTATGCCAAAGAGAACCAAAACCCCAATTCACTAGAATTGGAGTTTTAATAAATCAATTGAATGCAATTTATTTCATTTAAGAAATTTAATTTGAAATAAAAATAAATTTCTAATCAATAAATTAAATGTTAATTAAATTGGAAACCATTGATGGAACCACCTACCTTTCTCATAGAAACACAACACCCACAACGAAACCCGCCAACAAGAATAAAGGATCAGAAGATCTAGAAACACAACCTTGGAATTATATTCAACAAAATAGAGATTAGATACATAAAACTAAACATGATCCATCAAAATCCATGGAAGGAATAGAGAAATAGATGCAGAGGCATAAAGAACTCTTATTTGGAATGACACGTCATGATCGTCACAATGATCAGTTTCCAAAAAAAGGTACGGAGGGGTTAGAGGCTCCAAAAATCGCATGGGGAAGGATCTAGGTTGAGAGAAAGGAATTCTGGAGGAAGAAAAAAATAGAAATAAGTCATGATACTGATTTAAATATAATATTCAGGAATTTACATGATGTGTAACCCAATTACACGTTGTGTAATTGATAAGTCTCATAATCACCAAAAAAACCCATTGCCTTTTCATAAAAATAGACTTATTTTCATTTATGGTTTACAGATCATGTAACCATATTACATAGTGTGTAAATATACAATAGGCTGTATAACCAACAAATTTCATGCTAGAAATTCCATCAAATCTCTGACTTCACCATTATAGGTATCCTACCATTTCCTTCTCGACCCTACAGAGTCAACAAAAAGGAAAAATCGTGACAAGGATTAGAACATACCTGATATAAAGGAAATGATATGTTACAACCTCCCCACCATAAAAACTTTATATCCCCAGAAAGCCTATGAAGAAGCTTCCATGCCAAAAAGATGAGGCCACTACTCTCTCATCAATGCCTCCCTCTCCCATATCTCATTAGAATCAAAATTGTGCTACCATAGCACACGAACTAAAGGTATTTCCCCCCCCCCCATGAAGTACCTTAGTTTGAGAATCAACTATCCTGACTGGTAATTTAATTATGGATAAATCACATTTAACTTAAAGATCAATCCATCTCAGAACATGAATGGATCAGATAGATACTTTTGGAGTTGAGATACATTGAATATATTGTGTATTGAAGTTATCTGTGGTGGTAGTTCCAAATGATAATCAAATTTACCCACCTTCTCGATAACCTCAAAAGGTCCAACAAAATGATGAGCAAGCTTCACTTACATCCCAAGCCACCGATGACCCAATGGGGTGAAAGTTTTAAGAACATCTGTTCACCAACTGATAATTACAAAGGTCTATGGCAACGATCAGCATAAGATTTATATCATATCTATGTCGTCAACATATTATTATGAATCAAATAAATCTTTTTTGTCATCTCTTGGACCATGGTCAAACCAACCAAGGAACGTTTACCAATCTCCAACCAACACGATGGATATTTACAAGGATGGCCATACAAGGTCTAAAAAGGAGCCATTCTAATCATAGACTGGTAACTATTATAATAAGAAAACTCAACCAGACCCAAATGATCATCCAATGCTCCACCAAAGTCAAGAACACAAGCACAAATCATATATTCAAAAAAAATTATAGCTCTTTCTATCTGGCCATCAGCTTTTGGATGGTATGTCGTACTCAAAAGAACATGAGATCCTAGTTCCATCTGAAGGTATTTTAAAAAATGATAAGTGAATCTAGGATCTCTATCAGAGATTATATAAGATGGAACTACATGAAATCTAACAATCTCTTTCACATAGATATTTCTCAACTCCTCAACTTTGGTTGTATCATAAATGGGTAAGAAGTGAGCTACTTTCATCAGCATATTGATCACAACCCATATCACATTATTATTTCTCTAGGTATATGGAAACCCAACCAAAAAGTCCATAGAGATCTCATACCACTTTCAAGTAGGGACTGTAAGTGTCTGAAGCAAACCCAAAGGTTTCTCATGATCAAAAATAACCTACTAGCATGTATAAAAATGAGAAACAAAATTAGAAATTCCCCTCCTAATACCTAGCCACCAAAACTACCGTTTCATGTCATATAACATATTCATGGTTCTTGGTGCACTACCCATTGGGAACTATGGAAATCCCCCGTCATAGATTTACTTACTAAATATGGTACCCGAAAGTGATTATGATATCACAGAATACCCTCTTTGAAGAATGACCACTGGTAAACTATCTTCCCACCATAAAGAGAGTCTCTAATGTTATAGAACTCATCATCAAGCTCCTGATCATGAAGAATCATTTCAAGAAGAGTAGATGTCAACTGAACACATGAAAAGGAAAGCTCATCCCATAATTCCTTGACTCTAATATGTAATTGTGAAAATAGAGCCATAAATTTCCACTCTTCTGAAGATTCTTTCATGATCTGAGTTGAAATTTTCCTTCTTAAATCATCTATAATGATATTCCCTTTCCCTGGGGTATAGGTGATTTTTAAATCAAAGGACTGTAAGTATTCCACCCAACACCTCTGGTGGAGATTTAAATCTTTTTTATAGAATATGTAACTCAAGCTCTTGTAGTCTAAAATCATGATAAACCTTTCTCCGTAAAGGTAATGCTGCCAACTCTTATGTGCATGAATCACTACTACATGTTTAGGGTCATGGGTTAGATAGTTCTTCTCATGTGGACTAATCTGATGATATCCATAGGAAACAACATGATTACCTTGCATAAGAACCCAACCCAAGCCTAAACCTGATGCATCACAGAAGACCACATAGTTATGCTCAGCCTCAGGAAGATTCAACACCAGAGTAGTAGTCAAAATACAATTCAAATCAACAAAATAACTCTAACATTTTTTATCCCAATAAAACTTTACCCTCTTCTGAGTTATAGAATTCATCAGATAAGACACTTTTAGAATTCCTTCATAGACTGGTGACAATATCTGGATAAGACCAAGAATGTATAAATCTCAAAAACATTCCATGGTTGTACCCATGTCATTAAAGCCTTAAACTTATTAGGATCAACTGATATGCCATGTTCAGACACCATGTGTCCCAATAGCTTCACATCTCAAATCCAGAAATCACATTTTGAAATATTGTCTTAAAGTCGGTGATTCTACATCAAACTCAGAACTGTTCTTAGATGATGCGTATGATCCTCCTCGGACTTAGAGTAAACTAGTATTTCATACACAAAGACTACCATGAAGGTATAAAGATACTCATTGAAAATATTATTCATCAAATCAATAAAAACTTAAGGATCATTGGTTAGACCAAAGGGAATGACAAGGTACTCATAATGTTTGTACCTTCTCTGAAAGACAGTTTTTTGAATGTCAAACTCTTTTATCCTTAACTGATGGAAACAAGATCTAAGTTTGATCTTTGAGAATCACCTCTCCCCCTTAAAATGATCAAATAGATCATCAATCCATGGTGAGGAATATTTTTTCTTCATGGTCACTCAATTGAGATTTTGGAAATCAACACAAAGGAAGAGTGAACCATCATCTTTCTTAGTAAAGAGAATGGGTGATACCCAAGGTGACACACTTAGTTGTATAAATCCTTTCTCTAGAAGATCGTCTAACTGGGACTTTAGCTCTTTCATTTCATCTAATGCCATATGGTAAGAGGGGATAGAAACTTGTTTAGTACCAAGCATCAAGTAAGTGGAAAACTCAACCTCCCTTACTGGTGGAAAACTAGAGAATTCAAAAGGAAATAAGTCAGGAAACTTGAAAACAACTTGAGGGAGATCATTGGTCAAAGATTCCAGCTCCATATCAAAGAAAAACATTAATATCATTTTACCTAACTCCAGATAAGGTCTGAATTTTCTTGATCTTGGGTCCCATTCTCCTTGTAAGACATGATGCACACCACTGGGCATAGTAAAGGAGACCCATTGAAGATAACAATCAATCTTGGTTTTATTGGAAATTATCAAATCTTTCCTGAATATGACGTCAAGGGTTTTCATGTTGAGAACCAGAAAATTCCAAGAAATCTCAAAATCTAATAGAGATAAGACACAAGGGGGACTACGGATACCCTACTCTCTCTTCATACCAAGGGGTGTAGTAATATCCATTTCACAAGATAACATCTCCATAGGAATATTTATAAAATTGATAATATGGGTTTAAATAAATGAATGAGATACATCAGTATCAAATAGAGCAGTCACTAATGACGAAGCTATAATAATGGCACCTCTCACAATCACTGGACCCATAAAAACTTCCTATAGAGACTCATACACTGTTAAAAAGCTTCATTCTATATGTCTATGGATGAAACCCTTTTTTAAGTGAAGAATCTGATTTCCCCATTGTTTTAGGAGGAGCTGATTATCTCGTTCCACTACACAGAGTGGAATAAATATGGCAGAATCACTAAAAGTTCTTTGAACATCCATAGGAGCCACGGTTTTTGGTTGAATCAATGTAAACCTTCTTTTAATGACCCATTCATGAATCATTTTCGTGTGTTCTCTTAAATATATTTATAACTAAGTGCAGCACAGTGGCTAACCTAGGTCGATCTCTTGAGGGGATATTACGGTCAATCACGCACTACTTCTAATTCACTATTTTATATATTTTTTTATTGAAATAAATAAAATGAACAGAAATGAGATTTGAGAATTGAAAATGAAAAACTAAAATTAAACATGCAATGAAATGAAAACAAAATGAATGCAAAAAAGAATGATGTTAGGAAGAAAGGAGACATTCCTGAGAGAATCACCCCGAGTGAACCTTCATTATCTCTTAAATAGTTTTGAATTTAATTAATGAACACACTATGTTTTATGTGTGAATATCATCCTCTAAATATGTTTTTGAATATATGGTGCTCTCAATGATCACTGAGGGACTGCACATACACCTCCTCGAACAAGGGAAAATATTGTAGAACCAAAAGCTAAACCTCGGGTGGTAAGTGGAGACACAAAGTCGTCTTTTCCACTAAGATCCTACTTGGTCTAACTCTAAGAAAATAAGAAACATAAAACACGAATGTTAAAATATTTGGGTTTATCACTGGATCAATCCCCTGGTAACTTCCTTAGGTTAACTACTCATGATCATTAGTATAAGAGTTCACAATGAAGAAGAAAACGGGGGAAGAAAACAAAAGAGAGAAAGAAATGGAGAGAAAGAAGAACACTTAAATTAAAAAATGAAATGAAATTATAGAATGAAAAAGAAAATAAAATAAAATACAAAAATACATAAAATTTCCAACTAATTATATCCCTAAGATTCAAATCCTTTGGAATGAATATGAAGTACATTTTACAGGAAAAGGGAGTGAAAATTTGGCTCCAAAAATATTCTTCGAAAGATTCTGCATGGTAGGCCTCTTAAATGACCGAATTATGAAAAGTATTATTCTTGAAAGTTGTTCATTTATTTCTTCTATTTTGACAGAAAATGTATTAGCTTTATTGGAAACGCTTTCAAAGATATATGGCTGATTTACTCTAATAAATTTATTCTTTCTTGGTGACTCTTTGTATTCCACAACTCCTAATTCAAACGCATTTATAGACTATCAAAATAATGAATCATGCAAATTAACCTTAATAAAAGTTGAATCTCAGTTTAGAAAAATTTATGGCTGAGACATTAAAATAAATTAAAACTATTAAAATCCAAAATAAGTCATTTTTCCAATAAATATCAAAAATGCTTCAAAAACATAAAATGTGATAATTTCCCTTAAAATAACACATTTGGGGGATTAAAACAATGAAATTAAGAATAAAATAATTGAAAATATTTGTTCTATCACCCATACTTACACACTTGCAACAAACTAAAGGACCTCTTACAGGCACTACAGGAGGTCTAGAATGACCCTTCCATGGAGAGATACTACTAGTATCATCACACTTTCACTTCCCCTTGAAGGAAATCACACTACCATTGTCAAGAAAGAAACTCCTGACAACCCTGAATTTCCATCCAAGTCCATTTCAACCATAATTGATCTATCTAGTACATTAGTATAAGAAGTAAGTTTTAGAAAGAAAACCTAACAAGTAATATCCTGATAAAGTCCCAACTTGAACCTTAGAGCCTTCATCCTCTGATTCGATACTATCTTAGGTGTGAAATGAAAAATCTTAGAAAAATGGTCAGAATACTCTATAATGGTCTTGTCATCCTACTCAATTTTGAAAAAATCTTTAGACTTGGCCAACAATATTGAACCTAGATAGAACTGATTGGTGAAAAGAACTTTGAAGTGTTTCTATTCTAATCCCTCATGCTTCTTCATTGTTACCATAGTGTCCCACCATATCCTACTTGATCCTTCCATAATGAAGGTGGAACACTTCACTTTGATTTATTTAGGTGTGTCTAAGAACCCATACAAGAATTACATCATTCTCAAGCACTCCTCTACCTCTTGAGGGCCATTTGATCCTTCGGGTGTTGCATGTCCCAAAGCTTAGACAGTGCACAAAATCACCTTTAACAGGTTTATATATACAATAGGATTCATTCGCTGAGGTTTACTAGTAGATTCCTCCTAGATAAAATTTTCACATCTTCTCAGAGGAATTATGATATACAACATCATAAGACAACAAGGTAGACATCATATTTATGCTCAAACAGAGAAGTAAGGGAAATTAATCCCAACAGATAGAACAAAAAGGATTTGGATTTCACTCTATCCAAATCAGAATAGGGAAAATACTAAAACTAATTCACAATACACTATTCTCTAACCACCCCTAGTGTCTTAAGGTTTATTGTGGTGATATTTGGACATGCACTCAGTCACAACTACCACCCAAGTCCTGAAAAGATTTCAAGAATACATATTAACTTCAAGACAAAAGTTCAACTTGAAGCTCTGATACCAGTTTGTCATGAACCAACCTGGGTACCCTAGTAACCCAATAACCGATCTGGCCCTGACATAGCCCGAAGGGAATTACGGATCCCCTTGGGTCTAAAACTAGCACATGGAATAATAAAAACTGAAAGTGGGAACAATTTTCCACTAAAAATTGTGGAAGTAAAAGAAACAAGACAATATGAATATCATAAGAAACTACATTGAGATTAATGTACCAGAATTCAATATGGAAATAAATACCAAAGTACTATAATAAAATAACCAAAATATGGAAAATAACCCATGTCTCTAAGGACACAACTCACCAAGTCCAAGGTTCAATAGCCAAATCCACCTTCAAGATATCCCTTTCCCTTTCTCAAACCTAGAAGGATATAATCTAACAACACCTGATGGAACAAGTAGGGTGTGATCCAAATCCCAGTAGTATTTCTAAAAACATTCCATAAAAAGATTCCAATATCAAGTTAACGAAAAAATGTGCTTTCAATTTTCAAATAAAGAGGCTTGGAATTCACAAAAGCACATTTAAACAAATCATGATTTACAATTTAAAATATGGAAATACATTAGAAATTCATGATTCACATCTCAAATAATGGAAATATATTTCACATGATGGGATTTTCCTTTAATGAAATGGTGTTTTATAAAAATGGTAATTTTTACAAAATGGATTAAATAAACAGTTTTATATAATATAGTTTATATAAATTTACAAGGAATGTAAATTAGTTTATAAAAATGGAATATATATTTGAAATATAAACAAGTGAGAAAAATGGTAATGTGCCAAATAGGTATGATAGTTCCTGGATATAGGGATCCAACACTATGAAACAACAAATATGTACATACGCCCCTTTGGGCATAAGTCAAAGGGTACTCATCACCATCAGCTAAGTAATGATGATGTGTTGATATGATTTTTTAGAACTTTTTAAGTCATAAAGTGCCACCCAAAATAACTCACTAGATACCTAAGGCTTGTATGTGCTCAAGTAAAAACAATTATGGGCAATTTATTTCAAGACTACTTAAAATTAAATTAAATCTTGTTCCCTCCATTTCAAATATGCCAATTTTATCTTTAAAAATAATAACGGGTTTTTAATAAAAAAACATGCCTTTTTATAATGAAACCAATGGGTTTCTATAAAAACCATTTTTAATCTATTTTAAAAAAAATAGGGATTTGAAAAAATTTGATTAAATTTCACAATTAAATCCAATAATTTAATTTTCATACAGTTTCCATCCATTTCACAAATACACCCCAATTCACTGGAATTAGAGGTTTTCTCAATTTTATGAAAAATTGAACCAAAACCCCAATTCACTAGAATTAGGTTTTTAATAAAATGTTTGAAAGAATTTTATTTAATTTAATAAATTTCATTTTAAATCAAACTTAATTTAAATCAAGCAATTAAAGGTTAATTAAATTGGAAACCAATGACGGAACCACCTACCTTCCTCACAGAAACACAACACCCACAAAAAAACCCACTAACAAGAACGAAGGAATAGAAGATCTAGAAACTCCAACTAGAAACGAGATTCAACAACATAGTTCTTAGATCCATAAAACTTAAGATGATCCATCAAACATCAAGGAAGTAATGGAGAAAGATAAGGATAGGCATAAAGAATGATTACCCGGAAATACACACCGCAATTGCCACAATGATCAATCACTGAAAAAAAAGGTCTGGAGGGGTTGGAGGCTCCCAAAATTTCCTATGGAAGGATCTAGGATTATTTTAAGGAATTGTGGAGGAATAAAAATTGAGAAATCTGTCAGGATTCTTGTTTAAAAGCAATCATCAGGACTTTACACGATGTGTAACCCAATTACACATCATGTAATTGATAATTATCATAATCACTGAAAAACACATATCCTTTTGATAAAAAACATATTTATTTTCATTTATTCTTTACGGATTGTGTAAACATATTACACAGTGTGTAAATATCTAGCAGGCTTTAGAACCAGTAGATTTCATGCTTGAAATTCCCACAAATCTCTGACTTCACCATTACAGGTATCCTCCCATTTATTTCTCAACCCTACCTAGTCAACAAAAAGGGAAAACCATGAAAAAATTTATAACATAACTTATATAAAGGTAATGGTACGTTATAGATAGTGAAATATATAATTTTATGTAAAGTTTATATATTTTGAAAATATAATTTTCTCAGACGAACTGCTTTTTATGTCCTTCTATGAACAATAATAAAATTAATTTTTGACACTTTTAGAAATTTAATTTTATAAAATAAAATTCATTTTTTAATTCATAATTTCAAAATTATATAAGGGTAAATTTTTTGTATTTTTCTAAAATATTTCATTTTTGGATGAATACTGAAAAATAGTGGATTTTAATTGAAAACTGTTATTTTTTCTAATTTATTTATATAGTTAAATAATAATTTAAATAGATTTTAAGGTATTTTATTTCAATTATACATCAAAAAATTTTAATTTAGTTCATTTTAATCAATTTCACATTGATATTTGATATAAAAACATTTCAAACTTTTAAACTTTTTCACCTTAAAAAATCATTGTCTTGTCCCGTCTGTAGGATTAATTTTAAATTAATTTACTCCACTAATGTGAATTTAATTTGAAAAAATATTTTAAATATTTATAATTATAATAATTTTTAATTTATTATAAGTCTAAATTAATTTTTTACTAAAGTTATTAGTGAAAATAATTAAAATCAATCACGATGATTAAGAGAAAAACAATTTTACCAAGGGACTAAACTTTAAACTTAAGGGGAAAATGAAATATAAATTTTCCAATTACCCATTTTATAGACATATTTAGAACTTAACCCTTCATGTATATAATTTTTCTAATTATTTAATCCTTGTTTTAGTTAAAAACGTGGGTACACCTAACATTCTTTTCAAAAATGTCAAGTGTGTCCACTCCCCCACTTATAAAAGGACACCACCTCTTCCCCTATATTTACACCCTAAAAATCAATTGGTTTGGAAAATACCTGCCCAATTTACTTTTTAAATTCCCTAAATTTATCCTATAATCATTCCTTTTGTCATAAATCCAACCAAATAATTCCTTTGGTGCAAATCAAAAGGAGATACCCGAAGAAGAGGTAACATTCATCAGAGAAATTTTTTGTCTTATTTCTTCCTCAAACACTTTTAATTATTTTTATATCATGATTGTATAATAACCCTGATATATTAAATATATTGAGTTGTTTTTTAGTTAATTTTATGACTCACAACTACACACACTTCCATCAAATGGGTTACAAAATTAGTGTTCGTGTGTACGGAAGACTACCGCCTTGTGAACTGATGTCGTTTGTTTTTCCACTACCTCCTATCATGGTTAAGAATTATTATAGAAACACTATTTTTATATTATATTTATTATTTTTATGATTTTTATATTATTATTTAAT
The DNA here is from genome assembly GCA_963277665.1 of Viscum album. Classification (NCBI taxonomy): domain Eukaryota; kingdom Viridiplantae; phylum Streptophyta; class Magnoliopsida; order Santalales; family Viscaceae; genus Viscum; species Viscum album. The sequence continues at coordinate 41,446,925 of OY728163.1, forward strand.
TTTTATATCACACATACCTTCATGATTTCCATTTTTTTGGAATACGATAATGTTGTTTGTGTGTACAGTGGACTACCGCCTTGCAAAGCGATGTGATCTGTTAACTCTTTACATGGAATGTATTAAGGATGGGTTTAATAAACATATGTGATATATATAGCATGAAAAGTATTCTTTAATTATTATATCCCATGTACTTTTCTTTCTTTCAATCCAATAATAAAATGGATTCAACGTTCATGTGTATGTATAGCCTACCATCTCCATGAACGGTGTATATCATTTCCTATTTCTATCTTTTATAGACTATTTTAAATGCATATATACTGTATATATATGATATTTATACCATATTTATCATTATATATATAATTAAAACATTATTAAAGTAATAGAACAAAAAATATGACAAATCAAAACATATATAAAAAACCTAACATATAACTTTAACATGGAATTGTTAATAAATGGGTAATAAAAGGTCATAATAAAATAAAATATGATATTATATAAATGAATTTTTTTATATAATATATTTATAATAAACTTATATTTATTATATAAGAGTATTTAATGAGTAAAATGGAAGTCAATACTTAAGGAAATGGATTTTTATCTCACTTTTATTTTCGGTGACGCACAAGCCATGTTCACCACCTATTTCTTATATATGATGTTTATAATACCCATAGATTAATTTTATGATTATTATAATGAGAATTATTAGGATTTACATATCTATTTTAGTATCTCCCTTCCTTGGGGTTTATAGTTAAAAAGTTACCAACGCGGTAAGGGGATTTTTTTATCTCAATTTTTCTTATTTGAGTCATACGTTATGTTATGAACTAATATTATTTCAGAAGGTGTATATAGAATTCTTTTACATGTAATATCATGAATTTATTAATCCTTGTAATATTTTAAGTTTCATTTTATGTTAATCCTTCATTGGTTTTATGATTCAAAGTTACCAAACTGGTGAGAGTTTATTGCTACAATCTCATTGTTTATCAGGATTATTTATGATTATACTTCCATTGATGAAATATGATGATCCATATCTCAAGAATTATCATGAATTTTCTTATAATATGGTTATTAATAATATCTTCAAGTAATAGTGTCATTTTTACACTATTTGTTACTTAATATAATTAAAAAGAAAAATTAATAAAATCCGACTTTATATCTCTTCGGTTGGAAATATGTTTTCTTTCAAAACCATGTTTTCTAAAAATATTTTCAAAATTGTTTTTAAAATTTTCAAAATGATTTATTAAAAACATTTTCATTAAAATTTTCTTTTTAAATTTTCTTTTTGGAAAGTAATATTCTTATCCTTTTCTGATCAAGTCACTTTTATAAACTTTTTACATTTCAAAAGGAATGCTCATTTAACATGTACAACATGAAAGGGTTTACCCACCATCATGGTTGTAAATTACTTAAAGTTTCCTTTGAAAGTTTACCAGGTAATTTTAAAAGGAATTTTTTCATAATATTATAGAAATTCTTTGTTTTTGAATTGGTTTTCAAAAAAAAGGTTTTCAAAAAAATATTTTTTTTAAATCATTTTCAAATAGGAAAGGATATTTTCCTTCAGAAATGTTTTAAATGATACTTCAAAATTATTTTACATATAAGATGAAATCTATTGGTGTTATTCATTCCTTATTAGGGATATGATCCAAGGGTACCATTCATATTCTTTCTCTGAATGGTTTATTTTTTTATGGAATTATTTTTATGAAATTCATTTCTCTTCCACGAGTTATATTCTTATGAAACCCATTTCTATTCAATAAGTTATATTCTTATGAAACCTACTTATTTTCATGGTTTATTCTATGATTATGAAACCTATCACATTTACATAGGTTAAGATATTATTAAATTTTTATTATATATATTTCATTTCATGGTTTATGGTATGATGAATGTTTATTATCTTGTAGAACACATATGTGTCATTTCATTATATGATGAGTGGGACCTATATCTCCCACCAATGAATTGGTTAAATATTTATATCTCATGATTTGGATATGGATGGAATGGGGAGTGAACCTGATTCAGTAAAGTAATTTTTTTCTAAGATGGTATTGGGAGTGAATCTTGACTACTAATATGGTTTGGGGAGTGAACCCATTCCACTAAGATAACATTAGTGGTGATCCTTGACTACTATGGAAATAATTTTATATATTTATATTTTTTCCAAAATTCAATGTCTTATGCCTATGTTATTCTCACATAGATTATTCTCTTTTATTCCTTTATGATTTATATCTTATTACTGCCAATCTTTATGTCATGAATCAAAATTATGATCCTTGATATGCAGGGTAAGATCTTATAATGTTATGATCATGTTCTCATGCCCTTATGTTCATGATAATTCTTACATGTATCCCTTGTTTACCCTTACTAAGCATCGGATCTCACCCTTTTTATGTTTTATTTCCCCAGGTTATAAAGATATATATTATTTATGATGTGTATAAGAAGCATTCTAGTCATGGATAACCTTGTGGGAGATTATGGAGTTCACTTATGGACCAGGTTTTAAGTTTTCATGTTTTCAAAGGCACTAAACTAATATGGTATTTGGGCATGCGTTTTTGTAATGTAATGAATATTCTATAAAAATGATGTAATTTCTATGTATGTTAAGCCTGGGTTGCTATAGTTGGTATTAGAACAAATATTTAGTTAATATTTGGAAACTAGGATGAAAAAACATTAGTGATATCCTTAAGGACGTGTCTAAGAACAAGTATAAGGATGATTAAAAATATAGGAAAATATCCTAGAATTTTGGTAAAGGATAGAGCGTGTGGTTTCCTAGAAATACATCCATGTGTGGATACTACAAGTGGATGTAGCTTTGGCATAGATATACATGTGTTACAACCCCAAAAACACCATATTGAGCTAGACTTGATCAGAAACTAGTACATTATAGTGGACCTTGCTGAACACTTGATTTGACACTCATGGGGGATATACTTTGGGAATTCAAAAAATATTTATTAACTATCATGAAGGATTTAAATATATAATTACTATGAATGTCCTAGGATAAACCTAAGGTGTCATAGATTAAAAAAGAAAGTGTCATGATTTAGACATACAATAAGTGGTTTTTCATGATATGTGGTTCCCCACTATAATAATTGTTTCTTACTCTATGATTTTTGGTTTATTCATTGGCTATAACCCAAAGTAACTATGTTAATGCAGAATTTGATGGACAATTCAACGATTTTCCACCTGAGAAACTGAATTAAATGGAAGTTTTAAGGAAAAAACGTGTTGATATTCCCACACAACTTTCTCAAGATATGAATCATGCTAGATTCCCAAAGGATCAAAGAAGGGAAAAAACTATGTTCAGTACTTCATAACATAACATCCACCTCCTTTCAATGGGTCTTATAATTCACTAGTGGTTGAGCAATGGATCTGCACCACTAAAAATATATTTTCTATTCTCCAATTTTTGGAACATGAGAAATTCATTCTAGTTGTTTATTATTTAGAAGGTGAAGTGGACCAGTGGTAGACTCTAATCAAGAATATGAGGCATCATGATGAAATTTACTTCATGGATTGGGATGAGTTCAAGAACTTATTTTTTAATTTAATTTCATCATATTCTTCATACAAAAATGAAGAATGATTTTGTTGATTTAAAGTAAAGGTATGATGAATTTTTTGGTATCAATAAATCCAATTTTATAAGACTTGTGTGGTACGCTTCTAGAATTATCATCCAACCCAAAAGTAAGGTTGATATATTCTTTAGTGGCATAAATATAAGTCTTTAAAGGGTGTTATCCAAAATAGACATCAGTATCTATGAAGAAATTTTCTGATGTTACATTAAGGTGGAAATGGAGGTTGGAGTTATGCATCAATCTCATGGGTTTGATAAGAAGAGAAAGATGGAATTCAAAGGAAAATATAAGAACCATGGAGAAAAGAATATGGTCTTTACTTTATACTCAATGTGTGGAAAGAATCAAGGAGGAAATTGTCTTAAGGGATCTAGAAAATGTTTTAAGTGTGTGAAGGATGTTCATCGAGCATTTAAATGTCGAAGTGATGGGAAAAAGTTAACTAATGATGTGAATAGAGAGAAAGTTACACAAAATCCACCTCCCACACTTTAGTACTTCAAGTGTATAGAGAATGGGCATTATTCTAACTAGTACACAAATCAAAGGGTTAAATGTGATTTTGATCTCATAAATCTATCAAGATGAGTTATAAAGGGAAATCTCATGTGATCACTATTTCTAATGAGGGGTGCGATAATGAAGTGGTGAACGGTACACTAACCACCCACTCTAGAACCAATAATATCTTATTTAACTCTGGATCTACATATTATTTTATATCTAATGAATTTTCTAAGGGTATCAAGATGTCACCCAAATTATTAGATGAGGAATTAGTATTGAAACCCCATAATCGTATGATGATCGCATCACGGGTTTATGTTTTCTCTTTGGTTGAAGTTTGTGGGAATGTTCTTCCTGAAAATCTTGTTATTCTCCCTATGGTTGAATTTTATGTTATCTTTTACATGGTTTGGATTTCTCTACATAAGTCTCACATCAATTTATAAGGAATGAAATTCATTTTTGACATTCAAAATGAGCCTAGGATCATTTATGAGTCCGATGATAAATATGAACTTTTGGAAATCACATTCACTGTATGGGTCATGATTCCTTTTCAGAAGGTATGTTTATCCTAGATGTTTGGGGAGAAACACAATATCAATGATATGCCTATTGTTTGGGAGTTTTTTTATGTATTTCCAGAATAATTATCTAGTAATCCATTGAATCGCAAAGTTGAGTTTTCAATAGAAATCATACCTGGAGCCTCACCTATTTCTAAGAATCCTTATAGAATGGCCCTGATTAAGTTATAGTAATTGAAGAAGAAACTCCAAAAGAATATTTACAAGGGATTCATTCATCCAAGTGTGTCATCTTGGGGTACACCTATTCTATTTTTTAAGAATAAAGATGGATCAATGTGACTTTGTATTGATTTTCGAGAATTGAACAATATCGTGATCAAGAAAAAGTATCATATTCCATGTATTGATGATTTTTTGATAAACTAATCAAATATTAATACTTATCCATGATTGAAATTTGTTCGGGATATCATCAATTGGGGGTTAAGAAGGAGGATATACCCAAGATGGAATTTCATACAAGGTATGGACACTATGAATATATAGTGATGTCTTTGTGTCTTACTAATTCCCCTTTATATTCATGGATTTAATGAATATAGTTTTTAAATATTACCTTGATCAGTTTGTGGTAGTCTTTATAGATGATATTCTTATATATTCAAAGATAAAAGAAATCATAAATATCACTTGAGAAACGTATTAAATACCCTAAGGAAAGAAAAAATATATGAATAATTTACAATGTGTGGATTTTGGTAGAAAAAGGCTTCATTTTTGGGTCATATAATCTCAAGAGAGGGTGTATTAGTATATATATTAAAGATGGAGGCTATTTAATGTTGGATGATATGAACCACGGTGACTTAGATCCATATTTTTCTATGTTTCATTAGATATTATTGACATTTTTTGGGGAATTTCTCATGAATATCTAATCCTATGACCATGTTAACTCAGAAGGGAGAAAAGTTCCTCTCAATAGATGAATTTAGGGAAATTATAAAGAAACTAAAGAGAAGATTAGTCAACTCACTTGTGCTTAAATTACCCTATAGCAGAGAATGGTTTATAATCTATATCGATTCATCCAAAAAGTTATTGGGATGTGTTCTTATAAATAATGACATTGTTATAGATCATGTCTCGTAATTATTGAAGATTCATGAGTAAAATTTCTCAACTCATGATTTGAAGTTAGCTGGGTTAATTTTTTAATTAAATATATAGAGATATTATATTTATGGTAAAACAGTGATATATATATTGACCACAAAAGTTTGAAGTATATATTCATACAGAAGGATTTGAAAATGTTCCATAGAATATGGTTTGAGATGATAAAGGATTATGACTGCTCAATACATTACCATCCTGGGAAAGAAAACAAGGTGGTTGATGCTTTGATTTTAAAGGATCATTCTAGCTTATCCATGATGAGGATTATAAAAGATCATATTTTTTTGGATTGGAAAATGATGGATCGAGAAATCTTGAAGGAAGGGAAAAATATTATCTTACTCAGTTGAATGTTCAAACATCTATCCAAGTGAAGATTAAAGAGGCGCATAAGGAAGATATAGAGAAGAAAACTAATGTTAGAAATGTTCCTGAGTTTAATCTTGATCGTGATGGAATGATAAGGTTCAAGAACCATGTATGTATTCATCCATACCAAAATTGAAGAAGGAGTTGTTAAAGGAATCTCATAGTTATTCATTATCTATTCATCCTGTAATTACAAAGATGTATAGATATTTGAAAGAATGATTTTGGTGGGATGGAATGAATAGAGATATTGTGGAATTCGTATCTCGGTTCTTGGTATTCCAACAAGTTAAGGTTGAAAGACAAAAGTATAAGGGGAAATTGCATACACTACACATACCAAAATGAAATTGGGATAACATCACCATGGATTTTTTCACTGGACTCCCCAAAACATCTAAAGGGAATAATACTATATGGGTAGTAGTCGATTGACTTATGAAGTAAGCACACTTCATCATTATTAGATAATATAACTATCTTGGTCATATTTTTAGGATATACATTAAGAAAGTGCAAATATTTCATGAAGTACCACTCTCAATTGTATATGATCAAGATTTGAGGTTTACCACAAAATTTTGGAGAAGAATTACGTAGTCTCTAGATATATATAGTTAAAATATAGAACTTTGTATCATCCTTAGACATATGGTCAATCTAAGAGAAAAAATAAAACCCTATAGGATATTATGAGACATTTTTCTATGGGTTTAAAAGGTGGTTTGGATCAACACCTTCCTCTAGTTTAGTTTTAATACGATAATAGATTTTTCTTGGGCATTTAGATAGCTCTATATGAAGCCCAAAATGGAAATAAGTGTAGATATCCAACAATCTGGAATAAAGTTTGAGAAAGAAAGTTGTTGGGACCAAGGACAGATGAGGAAATGGAAGAAAAGTTTAGATTCATTCAGAAACACATCAAGGAGGATCAAAGTCAGCAGAAAAGATATGCTGATAATCTTCAACGTGATTTAGAATTTTAAGTTTGTGAGAAGGTGTTTCTACAAATCGATCCCTGGAATAAGGTTATGATATTTGGAAATAAAGGGATATTGATCCCTAGGTATATTGTCTTTTTTGAGACCCTTGATTGAGTAGGGGAGGTTGTTTATCACTTGGAAATTCCACCAAATTTATCTAAATTCCATGATTTGTTCCATGTATCTCTCCTGAGGAAGTACATACCTGGCCATTCACATGTACTGAACTCATAGGTCATACCACTAGAGAAGGATATTTCTTTTTAGGAACAACCAGCGGAGATTCTAGACCGTACATAGAAAGTTCTATGAAACAATACCACTCACCTAGTTAAAGTTTTATCTAGAAACCACTAGTTTGAAGAATATTCATGGGAACTTTAGGATATTATATCCTCTTTTCTGTATCATAGTAAGTAATTTTGAGGGTGAAACTCATTTTAAGGTGGTATAATTTAACACCCTAATTTTTATGAACTTTTTTTTCAAATAAATTAAATTTTTTTGATGGATTGTGTTAAAAAATACACCAAGTTAATCTTGAATTATATGATAAAACAATTCGATCTTTCATTATATGCTATAACAAGTTAATCTTGTGTTACATGCAACACCGGGTTTAACTTTCATTACACACGACACTGAGTTTCTATGAAACAAAATTTCATTATTATAATTATTTAAATAAGATATTTATAACCTAGACATTAAAATTAGTAATATGAATGGTAATAACTATTGTTTAAAATTTATTTATAATTTTTTTATATAAAAAAAATATTGTTAATGAAATATATAATTTTCGGTAAAGTCTATATGTTTTCAAATACTATCTTCTCAGAATTTATTTTTATGTCCTTTTATGAACAATAATAAAATTAATTTTTGGAAAATTTAGAAATTTAATTTGATAAAATAAACTTCATTTTTCAATTTATAATTTCAAAATTATATTAGGGTTAATTTTTGGGATTTTTCTGAAATATATCTTTTTTGGATGATTATTGAAGAATATTGAATTTTAATTGAAAACATTCTTTTTATCTAATTTATATATATAATTAAATTATATTTTAAATTGGTTTTAGATAATAATTTATTAAATTATAAATAAAAAATATAATTTATCTCATTTTAATCAATTTCATATTGATATTAAATATAAAAACATTTCAAACTTTTGAACTTTTGAACTTTAAAAACTCCTTGTCTTGTCACGTATACAAGATTAATTTTAAAATAATTTCTACCACTTATATGAAATTAATTTGGGAAAATAGATTTAATATTTATAATAATCATAATTTATAGTGTTTAATAAGTCCAAATTAATTTTTTACTAGAGTTATTAGTGAAAACAGATAAAATTAATCACAAATATGAAGAGAAGAATGAGTTTATCATGGGACTAAACATTAAACTTAAGGGGAAAAGGAACTATAAAATTATCCAATATCCATTGGATGGAAGTATTTTTACCTTAACCATTATTTTATCTAATATTTTTATTATTTAATAATTTTTTTAGGTAAAAAAGTGGTTGCACCTAACTTTATTTTCAAAAACTCCAAGTGTGTCCTCTCCCCCACTATAAAAGGCCACCACCTCTACCCCTATATTCACACCTTAAAAACCAATTGGTTCATCCAATACCTACCAAAATAAATTATAAACTTCTCTAAATTCATAATATAAGTATTAATTTTTTTATATATTCAACCAATTAATTCTTTTGGTGCAAACCAAAAGGAGATACCCGAAGAAGAGGTAATGTTCATCAACAAACATTTTTGTTTTATTTATCCCTCTAACCCATTTAATTATTTTTATATCATGATTATATAATAACATAAATATATTAAATATACTGATATGTTTTTATTTAAATGGAACAATCCACAACCACACACACTTCCATCAAATGGGTTACGGAATCATTGTTTGTGTATATGGAGGACTACCACCTCGCGAATTATTGTCATTCGTTTTTCCAGTACCACCTATAAAGGTTGAGAATAATTATGAAAATAATATTTTTATATGAAATTTATTATGTTTATGATTTTATTATGATTCTTTAATTGTTACATCACACATAAATTCATGCTTTCTATTTTTTGGGAATATGATAACGCCGTTCATGTGTACGGAGGACTACCACCTCACAAAGTGATCTGATTAATTCATGCTTTAAATGGAATGTATTAAAGATGGGTTTAATAAAAATATATAATATATATGAAATAAAAATTGTTCTATAATTATAATATCTCATATACTTTTCTTTATTTCAATCTAACAATAAAATGGAAACAGTGTTCATGCGTACGTACGACCTACCATCTCTATGAACGGTGTATTTCATTTCCTATTTCTATCATTTATAGATTATAATCAATACATATATACTAAATATATATTATATTTATATAATATTTATAATTATAGATATAATTAAATAATTATTAAATTAATAGGACCAAAAATATGACAAATCAAAACATATATGAAAAACAAAGCGGTTATTACCTGAAACATAACTTTATCATGGAATTGTTAATAAACGGGTAATAAAAGATCATAAGAAAATAAAATTTGTTATGATATAAATGAATATGGATCTATAATATATTTATAATAAACTTATATTTATTATAAAGGGGTATTGAAAAAGTAGAATGAAAGTCAAGACTTAGGGTAAGGTATTTCTATCTCACTTTTATTTTCCGTGATACACAAGCCATGTTCACCAACTATTTATTGTATGTATTGTTTATACTGACCATATATGTATTTTATAATTCTTATAATGAGAATTATTATTATTTACATATATATTTTAGGATATATATTTCATTGGGTTTATGGTTAAAATGTTACCAACGCGATAAGTGGATTTTTTTGTCTCAATTTCACTTCTTTGAGACATACATTATGTTATGCACCTATATTCTTTCAAGATGTGTATATACATACCTTTTACATGTAATATCATTAATTTTTCCATCCTTATGATATTCTAAGTTTCATTATATATTATTCCTTCATTTGGATTATGATTTAAAGTTAGAAAATTGGTAGGAGTTTATTGGTACAATCTCATCGTTGATTGGGATTATTTATGATTATGCTTCCATTAATGAAATATTATGATATATCTCTCAATAATTATCATTAATGTTATTCTCCTCTTGTTATTAATGATATATTCAATTAATGGTACCATTTTTCCTCTCTTTGTTACTTAATATAATTAGGAAAAAAATTAATAAAATTCGTCTTTATTTCTCTCTTCAATTGGAAATCTGTTTTCTTTCAAAACCATGTATTCTAAAAATATTTTAAAAAGTTTTTTTAACATTTTAAAAATTATTTATTAAACATATTTTTACCCACTTTTTCCTTTTTAATTTTTTTTTAAAATAAATCTTCTTATCATTTTCTAATCAAGGCACTTTTCTAAACTTTTTATAGTCCAAAATTAATGTTCATTTAATATGTATGGCATGCACAAATTTTCCTACCATCGTGGACATCATTTAATTAAAGCTTCCTTTAAAAGTTTACAAGGGTTTTTAAAGAAACTTTTATCCTAATATTCTATAAATTCATTGTTTTTAAATTGGTTTTCAAATAAAAAGTTTTTCAAAACATTTTTATGTTTTTAAAAAGTGTTTTCAAAGTAGAAATGATATTTTCATAAAGAAATGTTTTAAATGATCTTTCAAAATTATTTTCCATATAAGATGAAATATTTTGGTTTTTCTCATGCCATACTAGGGATATGATCCAAGGTTACCATTCATATTATTTCTCTAGATGTTTTATTTTTCGATGGTTATGAAATATATTTCTCTTCCATGGGTTATATGCTTATGAAACTTATTTCTCTTCCATGGGTTATATGCTTAAGAAACCCACTTATTTTAATGGGTTATGATATGCTTATGAAACCTGAATATTTTCCTTAGGTTAATATATGATGAAATTTTTATGATACCCATTTCATTTCAAGATTTATTATATGATTAATGTTTACAATCTTGTTTCACACATATTTATTATTTCATTATGTGGCGGGTGGAACTTATATCTCCCTACAATGCATTAGGTAAATATTTATATCTCATGAGATAGAAATGGCTAGAATGGAAAGTGAATCTAGTTCAGTAAAGTACTTCGTCTGATAATATGGTCTTGGGAGTGAACCTTGACTACTAATATAGTTTGGGGAGTGAACTAATTTCACTAATATAGCCTTGATAGTGAGCCTTGAATACTATGGAAATCATTTTATATGTTTATGTGTTTTCCATAATTTCATGTATTATGCTTATATTATGCTCACATGGATTATAATCTTTGATTCCTTTATGATTCGTATCTTATGACTTCCAATATTTATGCCATGACTCAAAATTATGATCTTTGATATGAAGTATATGATCTTATAATGTTATGAACATGTTCTTATACTCTTATGATCATGATTATGCTTGCATATCTCCCTTTTTTTACCCTTACTGGGGATCTGAGGTCACCCTTTCTATGATTCCTTTCCCAAGTTTATGAAGATATGTATTATGTATGATGTGTCTAATAAGTTTTCTATTCATGTAGAACCTAGTGGGATATAATATAGTTCACTTATGGATTAGGGTTTACTTTTTCATGTTTTTAAAGGAATTAAACTAATATGGTCTTTGGGCATGTGTTTGTGTAATGTAATTAATATTCCATAAAAATAATGTAATTTATATGTATGTTAACACTAGGTCACTACAATAACTCACTATATATATGATATGGTAATCAAAAAATATTTTTCAAGTTGGGTCTAGGGAACCAACTATTACAATACTCCCACTTTCACTAGAGCCAACCTTAAAACTAACCTTGTTAATACTCACATGATAATATCATGCTTCTATTGAGTTATGGATGTAGTCGTTGTTCCTTCCATGTATCTATTTCATGGCTACTCTTCTATCAACAACTTCACCTCCTTGATTAAGATTCCTCAAGATATGATATCCCTGAGTATATTCCTTTTTGTCCACTATAAATAATTTCTATTAGGGATATTATTAGTAATAGGGTTGTCATAATTTATATTATGATAAAACATTACTTACTAGGTGTGATTCCAAGAATTGGAACAAATTGTTGTATATTTTACACTGCTTATTTAACTACATCAGAATCCATAACAAACTCAGTATTTGTAGATATAACTACCATGGGATTGAATGAACTTCTCTTGATCATTACCTTAGTGTAACTGTCATATTATATCATATTTATCATTATGTATATATTTTTTCCCTTAAAACAGTTTCATTTCCTCTCCAAGTACTAGGTAAATATCCCTTGTACTCTCTCAAGTATAATTATATAGTTATGACTACTTCCCATGTAGTTCTCCTACATATAACTAAAATTTTTCTACCATATAATATATGTTTAAAATATTTTATTTAGTACATAACATGAAATATGTGATAGATCAATTTTTGGATCATATAGAATTTTAATCACCTATTTAATATCCTCATACGCCCCATGCATGTCTTCTTGGAGAGATTTATGCCATACGACATTGATAACAATTCTCTCTAGAATTATTTGTTACACCCCAAACATTTTATGGTATGTTTCTCTTAAATACATTTGAGTCATAGCCTATATTTCATAAAGCACTGATTTTATTTGAAACAACACTTGGTTATTTAAGAGATAGTCATATCCTAGCCATTGAACTTAAATTTTCTCCTTGTGTGTTTTGAATTTTGAAAATCTGACATACACGGTTGTGTTCAGGATGATATTTAGAGTCTGATAGAAGTAACTTAATTTTAGGTGAATAGTAACATATCCTTATGAATAGTAACGTACCATTATGAATATTAATTTACCCTTATGGATAGCAATATGACTCTTATGAATGGTATCCACACCCATGAATGTATAAATAAATTTAGTCACCTTAAAAATGAAGATGAATAATTTAAGTGTTTATATTTTTTTTATTAAATAATGATTTTAATTAAATATTTAATTAATAATATTTAGAAAATTATTTTTGAAAAATGGACTTTATTTTTGGATTCTAAACATCGAAAAATGGATAGGGTGAATTTTTGGGATTTTTCTGAAATACTTGAATTTTTTATGAATAGTAAAATACAATAAATTGCGATAAATGCAAAATACTTGATTTACTGCATCATAGGTGATGAAAGGATAATTTAAGCCCACTTGGTTAGAACTATCATTAAATTATTACAATTTATGATCCCCATGAATCAATACTATTCATAGTCTTGAGAAAAATATTCAAATAATGTAAAATCTCCTCCCCCCTCCACTATATAAACCACCCCTCACCCCCTCTTCATCCCACACCACTCAGGCTTCAATACTTGCCTAAATTCTGCCAAATACTCTTCCCAAAACCTCTATCCATGTCCAAGATCTAATTGTATCACCAAAAGTCCAAAAACAAAGGTCTTAAGGAGTTTCTCAAGGAGGAGTACTCAAGATGTGAACCTCTCTTCTCTTTTCTTTCAAATTCTTTTACAAGTTTTATTATTTTGTTGCTCTATTCTCACCTCACCTAATCCAAATTCCATGATAATTCCAGTACCTTAAATGTACTGGATTTTAATTATGTTAATGTAATATTTCTTCATAATCTCTCTTTCTTCCCCTCCTTTTATACAATAAATGAAAACACCGTCTGAGATGTGTTAATTTATCACACTTAAGGAAAACGGGTTTTAAATTTGCATTAATATCTTCAATAATGGTCATTAAACCTTCTAAATGGTTGAAATAGATCATAATATATGTATTTTATCTCGTTTAATTTTCTTAAATCCTTACACACTCATAATATGGAATAATAATACAAAATAAGTTTATTGTGCACAAAACCGCCAAGCCAAATCCAAGCGTTTATTATTAACTCATCGAATGAGTCATCCTCATGGTATATAACCAGAATAATTATAATATAATTTATATCTATTTAATTTTACTAATAATATATATTAACAATTCTTGATGTTTAACCAAATTTCAAACAAACTTCCATTCATGAATACAAGTAAACGGATCATGAAAACCAAAGAAGAAAATGCTACCAAAACAATAAAATTGAATCTCTTAAACCCATAAAAAAGGCCTTTAATGAACCTAATAAGGTTATAAAATATCAATTACATGTTTATTAGGTTATTTAATTATTAATAAATTAATCTAAATTTGATTATTCAGGTTTTTAAGAACAATCAAGAACACCTTCAAGCATAAGGTAAGGGATCCTCTCTCTCACTTTTGTTCAAGAATTTCCCCTATGTTGTGCCCTTTTATTTTTAATTCCTATTGATGGGTTATGTTTTCTCACCTCCAAAATACTTCCCTTATGATATATAAATAATGTGATACCCCTTTACCTCTCATTAATCCCTCACAAGAACACTTGTTACCATTCCAAAATGTTTATAAGGGGTTTTCTCATCCCACCTTCATTTTCACGAGATTTCTAATGTTCACCACATATTTTTTGAATGTGGTGTATGTGCACTACTATTTGTCATATAATATCATGGTTATATTAATATTCATGGTATTAAATGATTCATTTGATGTTTATTATGTTTTTTTCATATGATTCGACTGATTACATTGTGGTAAGGGACTTTGTCTCAATTTTCTATTTCATTGTGACTTATATTGTATGTGCACCTAATAATTCTTATGTGGTGTACCTACTTCCCATTTGAGATCACATTTAATTTGAAATTATAATTCTATTAAATTTCCATAGTCTCATATCATGGATATGATTATTTTCTAAGTGATATACCATTTTACATACGGTATTTATTTTGAATGTTCTTTTAACTGTGGAAGTCTTGATGAATCTGTATCCTAAATTCTATATGAATAATGTAAATACATATTGATCTTTTATTTAATATATGTATAAATAATTATTTGGAAATGCAGTGATGGGAGGGCCCGCTATATCCCCTTGATGCATCGACAGGTCTCATGAGATAATCAGTTTGGCGACAAACCCTTTGAGTTTGTTTCCAAAAATCAAACAGGTTTCTACCCACAGAACTAAACAATTTTAACAGTATTATGGTATAATGTTACAGATACATGACATACAATTAATAATAATTCTCTTTATTCATTATCATTTATTATTATCCATGAGGTTTTCACTATGAAAAAATCTATGGATGCAGTTTCATTCTCAGTTTAGTAATGGTGTGAGTTTTTCATTTATTCATCATGACATATTGATTATGCTATGTTTTTTATGATTCAGTTATTATAGATTAATGATTCCACTATTTATAACCCTTACTGATCATTTGACCTCACCCCTTTCATTTTTTTACCATCAACAGGTTATGAAGAGGAGACTATTTATTCAGTTATGTGGATGCAGTTTTTAGTTTTTTTTTATGTGTTGTATTTTGTAACCTTTTACAATGTAATTTGAGTTATATATATGTATCTAGTTTCTTCAAGACTAATAAACTTATCATTCCTTTGGGATTTATTTCAATCTAATCATGCCAATGTACTTAGTAATTCACTAGCTCCGGTCAAGAGGGGTTGGGGTGTTATAGTTGGTATCAGAGGAAGTTTAGTAGGAACCTTGGAAACTAGATTAGAAAATATAGATTAGGGAACAAAGACCTAAGGTAGTATTTGAGGAAAAACATACAATAATGTCTTGGAATTTTGTTAAGGAATAGATTATGTGGATCTTTCAATCAAATACATCCCTGTCGGGATATAAACAGGTAGAGGTGGCTCTGGCAGAGATGTACCTAGGAGTGAAAACTCTGACAAGGATTTTTGGGCTTGACCTAGGGTATCCTGGTACATGACAATGGGCCTTGATGAACTCTTGGCATTGAAACTTCCGAGGGATATGCTTAGGATAATTCACATTTTCTTTACAATCCATTATGAATGAGTTTAATGTAAATTTTTCCTCAGAGAAACCAGGTTTATGAGATTACCTATGCATAGAATTTCAATCTATGTTAAGTGATTTTCTATTTTAGATTCATAAACTAATCTAGTGTATGCCATTATTTAGAAATGTCACATAATGAAAGAAGGGGAATCAATACTCGTGGAAAATGTAGTGATTGACCCACTGAGAAAATCAATATAGTCAATGTCGGAGCAGATTAGATTAGGTCATGAATAATAACTGTGCTACACTTGTGTTGGATCGTTCCATGCGGTAGAAGCCCCCATCTTTCAGTGGGACTACTAATCATATGGTGGATGAGTAGTGGATCAAGTCCCTTGAAAATATATTCATGGTGTTAAGATGTAATGAAAATGAAAAGGTAGTGTTGGTAGTATATTGTCTCAAGGGTGACGATGATCAATGGTGGTCCTTGATTCAGAATACCACTGAGGAAGAAGAAATAGAAGATATGTAATGGAGGAATTTTAAGGAAATATTATTTGAAAAAAATTTCCCTCATGAGAAATGAAATTAAATGAAGAGGAAATTCCTTAGCTTAAAGAAAAGGGAAGAAGACAGTGTTGTAGAGTATGAAGCTACCTTAACAGGACTAGCCAGGTATGCTATAGATTATATTCGAGAATCAGAAGACAATATTGATCATTTATTTGAAGTTCTTAATCCAAGTCTTTTAAGGTCATTGGATTCTCAAACATTTTCATCATATGATGAAATTGTATCAAGTGTCATAAAAACAGAGAAGGAATTTTCTAGATCAAATTTGTTCAATAGAAACCAAGAAAATAAGTGGTACTCTGATAACCATGGAAAAGGTGAAGCACCAAAGAAGAACAACGTAACAAAGAAATACCCATTCTGAAAGAACTGTGGATATAATCATCTTGGTAAATGCTTGAAAGGCATGGGAGTCTGCTACAAGTGTGTAGAAAAGGGTCATAGATCTTATGAATGCAAGGGGAAGAAACAATTCAATAATGTTCAATGCTACAATTGTATAGATATGAGATGCTATTCAAATGAGTGTCCTAAGCGCCAAGGAAACTTGCCTCAGAAAAGACAAAGACAGAAAGGGATAGCTTATGCGATTACAACTGCAGAGGTTGAAGTTTCTAATGATGTGGTGGTAGGTACTTTAATTGTTTCCTCAAACTTATCCAACACTTTATTTGATTCTGGATCATCACATTCATTTATATGTTTCTAGTTTTCCAATAAAATTAGCCATTTCCAATTTGATTTAATAAAGGAGTTATCATTCAAAAATCCTAAGGGACGCATCATTGCAACAAAGGCATGTCAACTAGTCCCCCTCGTGACACATAAACTTGATTTAGTTACTAACCTTATCATCATACCAACGATTTACTATGATATAATTCTCGATATGAATTGGATATCAAATTATGATGCCAAGATTTATTATAAGAAGAAGGAAGTTATAATTTTTGAAAATGGTGTAGAATCCCTTATCTTTAGAGTAGAAACCTCACCACCTGATTCTTATCTAGATCCACCCCCAAAATCTCTACTGAATGCAATACTTGGAGAGGAATATAAACTAATATCTATGGGTGAGGAAAGAAATCTTCAAATTGAAGATGTGAATATAGTGCAAGAATACATTGATTTATTTCCAGAGGATTTACCTGAACATCCTTCAGAGCAAGAAGTTGAGTTCTCTATTGATTTAGTCCCTGGTGCAAGACCTATATCAAAGACTCCCTATAGAATGGCCAATTTGGAATTAGTGGAGCTAAAGAAACAACTAGAGGAATTGAGTGAAAAAATATTTATTTGACCTAGTGTTTTTCCATGGGGATACCATGTCCTCTTTGTCAAGAAGAAAGATGGATCCATGAGGCTATGAATTGACTATAGGGAAATCAATGTTATTTTAATAAAGAATAAGTATCCTCTGCCCCATATTGGTGATTTATATGATAAACTTCATGGAACTCAATACTTTTTGAAGATCAACATTCGATCTGGATATTATCAGCTGCGTGTGAGGAAGAAAGATATTTCTAAGACAGCATTTCGAACCAGGTATGGGCATTACGAGTTTATAGTGATGCCTTTTGGACTAACTAATGCACCCTCTATTTTCATTGATTTAATGAATATATTTTTCAAGGAATATTTTGATAAATTTGTTGTGGTATTCATCGATGATATCCTGTTATACTCAAAAATCTATGAAGACCATGAGAATCACGTGAGGATTATTCTGAAAACTCTTAGAAGAAATGAATTTTATGGGAAGTTTAGCAAGTGAAAATTCTGGATTCAATCCGTTTCTTTTATTATCCATATTGTCTCTAAGGATTTAATATTAGTTGATCCTGCAAAGACAAAGGAAATCCAAGAATAGCTCACACCAAAAAACATAACCAAGGTACACAGTTTTATTGGCTTAGCAGGTTACTATCGGTGTTTCGTTCAAAATTTCACCCGACTGGATAATCCACTAACCAAGCTCACACATAAAGGGGTTAAGTTTGTATGGACAAAATAATCTATAGAATTCTTTGAAGAATTGAAAATAAGACTGTTCAATGCTTCAATTTTAACTCTTACATCTGAAAATGAGGCATTTGTGATATACATTGATGCATCAAAGAATGGAATGGGTTGTGTCCTTATGCAAAACTATAAATTTATTACTTATGAATCAAGAAAATTGAAGACTCATGATCAAAATTATCCAACTCATGATCTTGAGTTAGCATCCGTAATCTTTTTTCTAAAAATATGGAGACATTATCTCTATGGATAATGATTTGAGATTTATATGGACCACAAGAGTTTGAAATACATTTTCACACAAAAAACTCAACATGAGGCAAAGGAGATGGCTTGAGTTACTCAAAGATTATGATTGTTTAATACACTACCACCCAGGAAAGGCAAACAAGGTGGCAGATGCATTAAGCAGGAAAGATCACAGACTCCTGACTCAAATAAGGATTGAAAGAGATCCTATTTTCATAGATCTAATAAAGATGGATATTGTAATTGTTAAGGAAGGGGAAACATCTTTCCTCTTTCAAATTTTTGTTAAACCATGTTTATTAGAGAAGATAAAAATCTCTCAATATGATGATGAGAATCTGTACAAGAAAATTAATGTTGTCAAGGATGGGAGATTGGCATTCTTCATGTATAAAGAAAGAGTTCTGAAATTTGGGAAGAGGTTATGTGTTCCATCAGTACCTGAGCTAAAAAGGGAACTATTAGATTATTCTCATAGCTCAAATTTCCCTATACACTCGACAATCAAAAATATGTATAGAGATCTGAAGGAATATTTTTGGTGGGATAATATGAAGCAGGAAATTGTTGACTACGTGTCAAGGTGTCTAGTTTGTCAACAATTAAAGGCAGAGAGACAACACCCCAAAGGAGTGATGCAACCTCTAACTATTACTATGTGTAAGTGGGATAACATTACAATGGATTTTGTCACTGGACTACTGAGGACACCTCGAAGAAATGATGCAATATGTATAATTGTTGATCGTCTCAAAAAATCAGCACATTTCCTTCTTATAAGAGAGGATTTACCACTTTAGCGCCTAGAAAGACTTTATATTAATGAAGTTTTAAGAATTAATGGTGCACCTCTATCGATTTTTTTTGATTAAGATCCCAGGTTTACATCAAAATTTTGGAAAAGTCTCCAAAAGGATTTGAATATTGAGCTTCATATGAGTACTTATTATCACCCCCAAACAGACGGACAGTCTAAAATTACTATTAAAACTCTAGAAGACATGTTGAGATCATTATATCTTGACTTTCAAGGTATGTGGGATCAATACTTGGCTTTGGTGTAATTTTCCTACAACAATAGTTTCCATTCTAGTATTCAAGTGGCTCCATATGAAGCATTATATGGAAAGAGATATAGAACTCCAACTTGTTGAGATGAAGTCGGTGAGAGGAAACTTATAAGATCAGAACTTATTGAAGAGACCATGGAAAAGGTAAATAAAATTCAAGCCCATATTAAAGTATATCAAAGTAGGTAGAAGAGTTATGCGGACAACCAGAGAAATAATTTGGAATTCTAAGTAGGAGATCATGTCTTTCTGAAGGTATCTTCATGGAAGGGTGTCTTAAGGTTTGGTAAGAAATGGAAACTGAGCCCCAGGTACATCGTACCATTTGAAATTATAGAAAGAATCATAGTTGTAGCTTACCATTTAGCAATGCCTCCAAGTCTCTCCAAAGATCATGATGTGTTCCATGTGACATTGTTGAAGAAATACATGCCAGACCCAATTCATGTATTCACTAATGAAGAAATAGAATTGGAACCTAATTATTCATATTGTGAAGAGCCTATCGGGATCCTTGACACAAGGGAGCAGGTATTGAGAAATCAGATGACTCGTCTAGTAAAGGTTCTTTGGAAAACCCAGAATCTAGAGGAAACAACATGGGAACCTAAGGATATTATGAATAAGAACCACCAATATCTTTTTGGTGGGCTTTATAAATGAAAAAATTCATGGATAAAATTTCCAAAGGAGGGAATAATGTATCACTCCAAACATTTTATGGTATGTTTCTCTTAAATACATTCGATTCATAGCCTATATTTCATAAAGAACTGAGTTTCTTTGAAATAGCACAAGGTTATTTAGGAGATAGTCATAGCCTAGCCATTGAACTTAAATTTTCTGCTTGTGTTTTTTGAATTTTTAAAATCTAACATACATGGTTGTCTTTAGGATGATATTTAGAGACTGATAAAATTAACTAAATTTTTGGTGAATAGTAACATACCCTTATGAATAGTAACATACCCTTATGAATAGTAACTTACCCTTATGAATAGTAATATGGCTCTTATGAATGGTATCCACACCCATGAATGCATAAATAAATTTAGGCACCTTAAAAATGAAGATGAATAATTTAAGTGTTTATATTTTTCAATTAAATAATGATTTTAATTAAATATTTAATTAATAATATTTAGAAAATTATTTTTGAAAAATGGACTTCAGTTTTGGATTCTACATATTTGAAAATGGTTTGGGTGAATTTTTGGTATTTTTCTGAAATACTTTATTTTCTATGAATAGTAAAATACAATAAATTATGATAAATGCTAAATACTTGATTTACTGCATCATAGGTGATTCAAGACTAATGTAAGCCCACTTGATTCGAACTCAAATGCCATTATTACTATTTAGGATCACATGAATCAATACTATTCATATTATTGAGTAAAATATTAAAATAATAATTAAAATAATGTAAAATCCCTTCCCCCCTCGACTATATAAACAACCCCTCACCCCCTATTCCTCCCACACCACTAAATATTCAATCCTTGCCTAAATTCATGCCAAATACTCTTCCCAAGACCTCTCCCCACGTCCAAGACCTTATGGTCTCACCAAAATTCCAAAAACAAAGGTCTTAAGGAGTTTCTCAAGGAGGAGTACTCAAGAGGTGAACCTCTCTTCTCTTTTCTTTCAAATTCTTTTACAAGTTTTATTATTTTTTTTCTCTCTTATCACCTCACCTCATCCAAATTCCATGATAATTACAGTACCTTACATGTACTAGATTTTTATTATGTTAATTTAATATTTCATCATAGTCTCTCTTTTTCCCATCATTCTATACAATAAATGCAAACACCGTCTAAGATGTGTTAATTTATCACACTCAAGGAAGATGAGTTTTCAATTTGTATTACTATATTCAATACTAGTCATGAAACCTTTTAAATGGTTTAACCAGATAATAATATATTTATTTTATCTTGTTTAATGTTCCTGAATCCTTAAAGACTCCTAATATGATATAATAATACAAAACAAGTTTATTATGCACAAAACCGCCAAGCCAAATCCAAGAGTTTATTATTAACTCATCGAATGAGTCAACCTCATGGTATTTAAATATAATCATTATAAGATAATTTATATAACTTTAATTTCACTAATAATATATATTAAAAATTGTGTATGTTTAACCACATTTCAAACAAACTTCCATTCATGAATACAAGTAAACGGATCAGAAAACCAAAGAATAAAATGCTACCAAAACAATAAAATTGAATCTCGTAAACACATAAAAAGGCCATTAATGAACCTAATAAGGTTATAACATATAAAATAAATGTTGATGAGTTTCTTTACTTATTAATTAATTATTCTAAATTTAATTATTCAGGTCGTTAAGAACAATCAAGAACACCTTCAAGCATAAGGTAAGGGATCCTCTCTCTCACTTTTGTTCAAGAATTTCTCCTATGTTGTGCCCTTTTATTTTTAATTCCTAATGTTGGGGTATGTTTTTTCACCTCCCCCATACTTCCATTATGATATATAAATAATGGGATACCCCTTTACATCTCATTAATCTCTTAAAAGAACACCTGTTACCATGCCAAAATGTTTGTAAGGGGTTTTCTCATCTCACCTTCATTTCCATGGGATTTCTAATGTTCGCCACTTATTTCTTGAATGTGGTGTATATGTACTGAAATTTTTCATATAATATCATGTTTATATTTATATTCATGGTATTCAATGATTCATTTTATGGTTATTATGTTTTGTTCATATGATTCAACTAATTACATTGTGGTAAGGGACTTTGTCTCAATTTTCTATTTCGTTGTGACTTATCTTGTATTGTGCACCTAAAAATTTTTATGTGGTGTATCTACTGCTGATTTTAGATCACATTTCATTTGAAATTATAATTCTATTAAATATACATATTCTCATATCATGGATATTATTGTTTTGTAATTCGTATACCATTTTACATACGGTATTTATTTTGAATGTTCTTTTAACTGTGGAAGTCTTGATGAATCTGTATCCTCTATTTTATATGGATAATGTAAATAAATAGTTTTATTTTATTGAATATATGTATAAAGAATTATTTTTACATGAAGTGACAGTTGGGGCCTGCTATAGCCCCTTGATGCATTGACAGGTCTCATAAGACAATCAATTTGGCGACAAACCCTTCGAGTTTGTTTCCAAAAATCAGATGAGTTTCTACCCACAGAACTAAACCATTTTAAAAGTATTATGGTATCATGTACCAGATACATTACGTCCAATTAATAATCATTCTCTTTATTCATTATCATTTATTACTATCCATCAGGTTTTCACTATAACAAAATCTATGGATGCAGTTTCATTCTCAGTTTATTAATGGTGTGAGTTTTTTATTTATTCACCATGCCATATTGACTATGCTAAGTTGTTTATGATTCAGTTTTTATTGATTAATGATTCCTCTAGTTGTTACCCTTAATGAGCATTTGAGCTCACCCCTTTCATTTGTTTACCTTTAACTGGTTATTAAGAGGAGACTATTTATTGAGTTCTGTGGATGCAGTTTTTAGTTTTTGTTATGTATTGTATTTTGTAACCTTTTCAAATTCAATTTGAGTTACATCTATGTATCTAGTTTCTTCAAGACTACTAAACTGGTCATTCCTTTAGGATTTCTTTCCTTCTAACCATTCCAATATACTTATTAATTCACTGGCTTCGGTCTAGAGGGGTTAGGGTGTTACATTATTCCAACTTGTATTTTAAATACCTTGTCAACATCTGCACTTTGACTTGGTCTAATTAACCCATTATATCTACCTCAATTTATCTCATTCCCTAGAACATTGGTTTCTACATTAATTATATCTCTATAGAGTTCATTTTATTCCTATAATAACTAATTGTATGACCAATAGTTTTTTTCATATGTTTCCAAATATATTTTACTTGGAAAATTATGGTGCTCTCGCTAACCACTTATAGACACATGGAAAAATTCATTCCAAATGAATATTATACGATATTGTTTTTTAATTAAATCCAAAACTAGATTTTAGTAACATTCACCCATATTGGCATTATATGGTGTCACCAAACCTTTCTGGTTGTGTTATATAGATGTATTCCAAGATTGGTGGTCTTGACATCCTATGCCCAATTTCATAATCATATAATATATATATTACAAGTGGAATTATAATGTATTTAGTAATAATTACTTCGTATTACCAATCAAGCCTTATTGGTACCAAGCTTATACCACCCATGTATAGTCTCACTTCAATACCCACCATAGTATTCGAAATAATAATCCCCTATACTTTGATACATGAAATCCATTATTGAATTTTCATTGATATTTTCAATATTAGCTTGTTTTTATTTACTTCTTATAGGATTTATTATTCTCAATGAATAATTTATAACTAAATATGGTGAATATAAAACCATCACTATGGTTTTATCCTTCAAGTACAGTATGTTCCTTCGGAACAATCCTTTTCTATAAGATCGTGTGGTACTTGTTCCTATGATAACTATTTATGTATCCATACCATTGAATAAACCCAAGTCAATCTTGCTCTCTCTATCTCAAATAGATATGTGTATCCTTTTATAGAAATATAATCAATCACTTGACTATGATTTTTCTATCTAATGGATTTGTGTAATATCTTAAGGAACCTTTAGGATAATTACAATAGATGCCCAATGTGTTTTTCTTGATGCAAGTTTGTTTTTATCCTTAATAAAAACTTTTCATCTAAAAACATGTTTTTATGACATAATGGATTTATATCATACTATAAATCATATTATATCCATATGTAATTATAGTTGGTATATATTTATAGGATAACACTTTTATTTTGTGAATCGTTTCTTAAAAAAATGGAAGTATTTTTAATGAATATGAATCTCAACAATGATATTCTTTTTACTTGAATCATGACTCTAATGTGTATAAGTAAATGTAAATTTAATAATTAATGAATGATACATTTTATTGGTCAATTTTATCATGTAAGACTCACCATATATCCTCCTTAGTAGCATCATAACTCCAATGTGCATAAGTAACTATGTGTTTAGAAATTACTCCATGCTACATTATAATTATCAATGAATGCTCGGTCAATATATTCTTTTTCACAAGATCCCAAAGTAACTCATATCTTCTAAACATGAAAATAACATATTTCAATTTTTTATTACTTAAAAATATTAAATGGATCTCATGAAGTATACCTACCACTAGATTAACCTTATAATAGTTCACACTCTCTAACTAAACAAATTTCAAAATATTTTTAACTAAACTTAATTTCTAAATGTTTCTTTGTCCAAAACTAAATGTTTTGATAATACCTAAGGTATTTATATCTAAAGATTCTAAATACCATACTGGGTATATCCTTGAAAACTACTCAGTTTATTTCTTGAAAAATAATCATCGTTCCACAGTTGGGTATAAAACACTTATATTTTATATTCATCATGTATTTCCTATAATTAGTGGATCATTAAAAAAATTGAGTATGAGAAACTACAAATAACATTCATTACAAAACTAAAGAAATGAATCCTTATTTCTAGAAGACACGTGAGATAAATTTGTTGGTGATACTTAACAAAATTTCAACTTGAATCATTAAACAGGGAAATTAGAATTTGTGTGTTTCTCACGGTCGACTTTGTAATCACCATTTCTCATCCTATTGGAGAATACAACTCACTTATTGTAACATGGATGTTCTTTTATGGTTAATGTATTTAAATACACATATTTTATGAGAATATTGTATTTAATACCCAAGAAGTATGAAAAAAACATTACATAGAATGATGAATCTATCATAAGTTGAAGCCATTGCTTTATTCTACTTCATTTCATTTTATCTTCCATATAATTATCTCATGACATGAAAACAAAATAACCCCATGCATAATGATCAACCACAATTATTTGAAGGAAGTTACAAAGGTTTATTTGGTGTTACACTTTCCATTGTCCTTTTCACCTTGTCTTTAAAAAATTTCACAATAATAACTAAAGATAAAACTTTCTTTAGATTCTTATTTTCTTATAAAACCATACCCAAAAGGTAATGAAGTGTTTTATTTATACTATTCATTTTGTGGTCTTAAAAAAATAGAGAAATTTAGTGATAAATATATAAGAATAGTGTGTATTGGAATAATGTGTCTCATCTTTCAATTTGCATGTATCTAGTGTAATTATCACCCTATTCATATCTTACTCCACTTTATCCTTGAAAGATTTTTGGAGATGAAACAGCATGTGAAATCATCCATCTACTAATATTGTATCCATAACTCACATAATACATTGATGATAGAATTATGATGTAAACATCAAATGCATTATACATGAGTCTCATGTAAGCATTTTTCTCACCCTCACTTCCTAAGGTAGCTCAACAGGTATTGGGGACTCTAGCACCTTGAATTTCCTATATCGTAGTACTTTGTGAAAGCACCTATACTACACTTTGGAAACTTGTTCTAGTTTGGACATGTTCCTTGTCCAATATTAATCGCAATGAACTTGTGGTATTACTTTCCATATTTCTACAAAATAAATTCTTGTAGATTGGTACTTTTATCTTGATTGCATATTATACTTTAATGATTAATTAAATATTTAAATGTATCATGAACTAGATAGAATACCATGGTAACATGGTAACCGAGTCGGTCCTGACATAGCCCAAATGGAATTCTCAATCCCCACAGGTTAACGACTAGAACTTGGAATCATACAACCTAAAAGTGGGAATAAATTTGACACAAACACAATAGAAGAAAGATAAAACAAGTCAGTATGCATACAAGAAAAACACTATAGAGATAACTATAACAGAATTCAAACAGGCATAAACATCCCAAAGTACAACCATAAGTATCAAAAAATAGGATAAAAATCCAACTCCCAGTGGACACAACTCTCCAATCTCAAGGATCGACAACAAAAATTATGTCCAAGTTGTGCTTTACCCTTTATCAAACCTATATGAAGATAATCTAAAAACACCCAAAGGAACATGTAGGGTGTGATATAAAAGCCTAGCAGGGTCTCACCAAGGATTCCATAATAAATTTCCAACATTTAGTTAACCAAATAAAGCTCTCAATTTTAAATAAACATGCATGGAAATTAAAAATCATATTTAAAAAATCATTATTTACATTTAAAATGATATAAATTATTTAAACAAATTTATTAATAAACACTTTATATAAAATATTTTATATAAATTCAAAGGGCATGTGTAAAATAGTTTTAAAAAAATGTCATATATTTAAAATATAAACAATGAGAAACATGGTAATCTTCCATGAGGTATGATAGTACCAAGTTATGGGATCCTAACACACTTATATAATGATAAATGAAATGAGTACACACATCCCTTTGGAATTAGTCAAAGATGACTCGTCAACATCCTACTAAGGAATAAAATGTGCCAAATAGTTTATGTTAGAGTTGTAAAGTGTCAATATATTTCTAGGTAATTTTCATCCTAGTGTCTTTGTCCCTGGAAATTCACTAACTACCTAGGATTTCATGTGATCTAATAAAAATTAATAATGGTAAATTTATTTAAAAAAAATTCAAAACACAATTAAACCCATTCACCGTTTAAATATTCCAATTTCCATATAAAAATGAAAGTAGGTTTTTAATCAAAACATGCCTTTTCCAGGATAAAACCAATGGGTTTCTATCAAAACAATTTAATCCATTTTTAACAAATAACAATTTGAAATCAATTTCATATATAAATTTCACAATTTCAATTCCAAAATTAAATTCCTTAATTTAATTTTCACAATTTTCCATCCAATTTTACAACAAACCTCGTTTCAATGGAATTGGGAGGTTTTTCTAATTTCATGCAAAATAAAACACAAATCCCCGATTAAGTGGAATTGGGTTTTTAATAGACCAATTAAAAGTAATTTATTTGAAATCAAGCAACTGAATTTAAATAAAACAATTTAATTTATATTATTAATTTTAGGGTTAATCAAAATTGGTCATCATAATAGAACCACATACCTTGGGATCATGGCATCTTGAAATACAAATCCCTAATTGGGAAACTCCAATTAAGAACTTCGGAAATGAGGATCCGAGAATCAAACCTATATTCAAGATTCAAAACATTAGTTATTAGATCCTCCAATAACATGGAGATCTACAAAACCCTAGGGAAAAAAGAGGAGATATCGAGAGAAAGAGAACGGTAAGAGGAAACTAATCAAGAAGAGAGAAAACGTCATTTTCCTAGATTTGATTCACTTCTGTAGGGGTTTATAGGGCTCAAAAACACCCCTTAAGAGCCTCTAAGGAATAAGGAAATGCAATGGGGTTCATACAGGACCATCAGGAACCTAAAAAAAGGTTTTGGGATTTTAGAAAATAATTCTCAAATTCAAAAATTGTGTATTCATGGTTAGCTGGGCAGGACCACACAGTTAGATAAATTGTGTACCCTGGTTGTACACCCATTTTAATGGGGTTTCATGGTTTCTCCTGGGTGGTCACATGGTTTGTAAATATATGTGCTAGCTGTGCAAACCCACACTATCTGGGTTTGCATAGTTTCCACTGATTGCGCGCACAGTTTGGGAAAACTGTGTGCCAACTGTGTACATCCTTGAAACTTTCAAAATTCCCAAATTTTTAACCTAAAACAACCCTAAATGAACCCAACCAAAGAATGATAAAAATAAGGGTTTAGTAATGCCTTAAAATAGTAACAGGATGTTACAACCTCTCCACCATAGAAACTTTCTTTCGTTATAAATCCTATAAAAAAGTTTTCATTCCAAAAATATGAGGCCACTGCTCACTCATCAGTGCCTCCATCTCAAACATCTCATAAGAATTGGAATAATTCTGGAATAGAGCTCAAACCAAAGGTATAATCCCCCCATGAAGTACCTTGGTTTTAGAATCAATTATCCTTACTAGATGCTCAGTCATGGAAAAATTAGGTTCAACCTTGATATCACACCAACTCATAACATGATATGGATAATATAGATACTTTTATAGCTGAGATACATGGAACATGTTATGTATCAACGTCATCTTTGGAGGAAGTGATAAATAGTAAGAAACTTTACCCACCTACTCAACAGCCTCAAAAGGTCCCACAAAACAAGGAGAAATTTTCCCTTTAATCCCAAGCCTTCGATGACCCAAATGGGGTGAAAATTTCAAGAACACCTAATCACTAACTAAAAATTAAAATGGTATGTGATGACGATCAACATAATATTTATACAGGATCTTTTTCATCAATATTCTCTGACTAATCAATTGGATCTCAGTTTTCAACTCATGAACCAAGCTTAGCCCAACCAAGGAACATTCACTGATCTCTGACCAACACAATAAAGACCTACAAGGCCGACTATACAAGGACTCAAAAGGATCCATTATGATCCTGGACTAGTAACTATTGTTATAAGAAAACCAAAATAGCTCTAAGTGATCATACCAAGCTCCCCCAAATTCAATAATTCAAGCTTGGAGCATATCCCCAAGAATATGTATATCTCTTTATATCTAGCCATATGACTACGGATGGTATGTCGAACTCAAATGGACATGATATCCCAATGACTCCTGAAGGCCTCTCCAAAAGAGATAAGTGAACTAAGGATACCTATCATAGACTATAATAGATAGAACCCCGTAAAAAACAATATCTTTCAAATAGATATTTCCCAACTCCTCAACTTTGGTTGTATCGTAAATGGGTATAAAGTGAGCCAATTTGGTCAGACTATCAATCACAAGCCATATTGAATTCTTCTTTCTCTAGGTATGCAGAAACCCAGCCACAAAGTTCATTGAGATCTCATCTCACTTTAATGTAGGGGATAAAAGTAGATGAAGCAAACCTAAAGGTTTTTGGTGCTCGACCATGACCTATTGGAATGTATAACAACAAGAGAAAAAGTCACCAATGCCTCATCTCATATTGTTGATGCTCCTTTTCGTCACATTGTCTAAAAGAATGGAAAGGGAAATGACTTAGCACAAATTGATTCATCCTTTGAAGAAAACATCAAAAATCGACAAAGGCATGAACAAGGGATTAAGAGCACATGTGACGCACAAGTTATATCACTGTCATGCAAGTCTACTTGCGCGACACATGATGGTCGTGTAAGTCACTTGCGTGACCTAAGTGATAACCGCCCGGGGTCTTCTCTTGGCTATAAATAGACCCTGTGGGCCCCCCATTCAGAGGAGGATTTTTTCCAGAAACTCAGATTTGAGCTCCCGGTGCCCTAGTCTCTTCTCAAAGCTTCTGAAGCACTTATAAGGTAATTTATTACCTAGAACGGAAGATCTAAATAGGGGGAGGAAGGACTAAGTGTTGAAACTCATCAAAACTTGCGTGCCTGAGTGGAAAATCCTTAAGGGAAAAGGCCACACTTGCACGCCGCCTTACTCCTTCAATAGAACTTGCGTGCCCCTCTTCTGGAAGAACCTCAAGAGGATTCTAAAGGCTTTAATCAAGAGTCGCTCAAGTATTACCCTACTGGTTAAACTTCGTGAAAGTACCCCACATGTCGCGCAGGCATACATGCGCGACCAGGACTTGCGCGCCCACGCAGTACCTGCATGCCTGCCAAGACTTGCGCGCCCCTACCTTTTTGGGTGCCCTTCTTTCCCATTTCACCCCTCTTAAGCCATTCCACCTTTCCTATTCAAGATTCAGTCTTCAAGACACTCTTCAAAGCCATTTATGGCATGATTTATTGATTTTACTTCCTTATCTAAAAGGAATTCTGTGGAAAATCTCTCAAAACCTAGTGATTTACACATCTTTATGTCACTAAAGATTGAGATTTCATTCATTCAACCTCATCCTTTAAGATGAGATAATCCTTAACCTTGGGAATCCTCTTTAAGAGTAATCCCCAATTCCTCTAATCTGGGCATCCTCTTTAGGAGTAATCCCCAGATCCCCTAACCTGGGCCTCCTTTTCAGGAATAAGCCCCAGTAATAATTCTCAAATCTGGGCATCCTCCTTAGGAGTAAGCCCCAACCATAATTCTCTTAACTTGGGCTTCCTTTTCAAAAGTAAGCCCCAGTCTCAAACATGGGAATCATCCTTAGGAGTAAGCCCCAAGTCCCTTAATTTTTCAAATCTCTTAACCTGGGCCTCCTTTTCAAGAGTAAGCCCCAGTCTTATTTTCTCTTAACCAGCCCTAATTTATCTTTGATCTGGGATTCCTTTTCAGGAGTAAAACCCAAATCATAAGTCCTCTCCTAATTTGGGCCTCCTTTTAAGGAGTAAGCCCCAAGTTAGAGTATTCAAAATCTTCATAAAGCACATACACCTTTATGGACCCTGCTCCTGGATTTCTTCCCTAGTGTAAATCCTAACCTTCATTTATCTGGGCAGTCATACATACATAAGCCCCACATTATTTATTATGATTGCATCTTCCATGGCACAATTGTCTAATTTTTACCAATACCTCTTGTTTATCACACCGAGCATGACTCACATGAGCTTAGAGTGTAAAAGTAATTATGACATCCTTCTTTGAGCCATAAATCATAAACATCATACTCCCTTACTCGAACTACGTGGGTTCTGATTCCTTTTCTAAAAAAAGGATACGTAGGTAGCTCGTATGCGGGTTTGATCCCAACTCTGAAATAATTCATGTCCTTCTGAATGACAATAAACTTCAAGTGCCCCACTGAGTGGCTTTAAAACCAGCATGGTCTTCATAATGACCAAGAGACTTCTATATAAATGTGTCGAAGGGTACCATTGACCAAGAATCTCTAATAAATACATATGATTCTCTATCGATGAAGAACCTCGAATACATATAAAAGATTCTTTAAATTTCCTACATATCGATCATTGATTGTCAGATCTAAATGAAAACTCATTTTATACTTGGTAATGTAATAAGGATTCACGAACATAACTTAAATCTATAAATAGAGCCCCGGAGTAGACAATAATTCCCCTCAAAAAGGTGTGATGAGTCCGACCTCCCATCCTCTCGACCAATGCAAAATCCTAAGCCTCATCAGTCCACAACTAATGAGCACCTACCTTTGGAAAGTAGGTCCGAATGGATGTGGAATCATTGGATGTTTCCGGTTTTATGAACAAACCCGTTAGAAACCGATCGGAACGTTTGAACCTCCCATCAAAGGAGTTCATCCCCAAAATCCGAGGGAAACACATACATTTCCATCAGAATCTATGTCACATTTCATAGAACATATTTTTGGTCCATGAGTGAATTTCCCACTAGGATTTATAGAAATCCCCCATGACAGCTTTCCTAACCAATAACGGAACAACAAGGCGATTCTAAAAACATATAATTCTATCTATAGAGAATGTTTAGTCAATGGCAGTCTCCCCATAATAAAGATAATATCTAATTACATGGAACCCATCATCAAGATAATACTCTTAAATAGTCATTTTGAGAAGAGCATATGTCAACTGAACACTTTCCAATGAGACCTCAACCCCTACTTACTGGACTCAAATGTGAAATTGTGAAAAAATGGCCATCAAGTTCCACTCTTCTGATGATACTTTCATGACTTGGGTCAGAATTTCCCTACTCAAAGAATATGCAACAACATTTCATTTCCTCAGGGTATAGGAGATATTAAAATCAAAATATTTTTGGTATTCTAACCAATGCCTCTAGTAAAGATCCAAATATTTTTTAGAGAAGATATAACTCAATATCTTGTGGTCGGAAAACATAGTGAACCTTTTTTTGTAAAGGTAATGACTCTAAATATTAAGTGCATGCATCACAGCTAAAATTTCAAGGTCATAGATCATATAAATATTCTCGTGTGGCCTAAGTTGAAGAGATCCATAAGCAACAACATCATTACCCTGCATGAGAAAACAGCCCAAACCTGAACCTGATGCATCACAGAAGACCACATAACCCTTATCGGCCCCTCGAAGTGTCAACATCGACACAGTAGTCAAAATAAATTTAATATCAACAAAATAACTCTAACATTTATTATCTATAGAAAACTTGTATCCCTTCCAAGTTAGATAATTTATCATAGAAGCCAACTTTGAGAATTCATTAACAAACTGGTGATAATACCCAGCTAAACCCAAGAGGCTTTGAATCTCGAAAACATTTCATGGTTTTCCCCATGTCATAATAGCTTTCACATTTCTAGAATCAAATAAAATACCATGTTCTGACACCATGCATCCCAATAACTTCACTTCCCAAATATATAAATCATAATTAGATAGCTTGGCATACATTTGGTGATTTCTCAACAATTTCTGAACTGCTCTCAGATGACGCACATGATCCTCCTCAGACTTAGAATAAACAAGGATGTATTAAATAAATACCACTAAAAAGGTATAAAGATTCTCATGGAATATATTGTTCATCAAATAAATAAATATTGTAGAAGCATTGGTTAGACCAAAAGACATGACAAGATACCCATAGTAGTCATACCTTCTCGGAAAGGAGGTTTCTAAATGTCAGATTATTTTATTCTCAATTGATGGTAACTAGATCTAAGATAAATCATCAAGAACCACTTCTACCCATTAAAATGGTAAAATAGATCATCAATATATGGAAATAGATATTTGTTTCTTTACCATGACTCAATTGAGTGTTCATTAATCAACACAAAGGCGAAGTGAACCATCATATTTCTTAACAAAGAGAATTGGCGCCGCACTAGGCGACACACTCGGGCGTATAAATCCTTTCTCTATAAGATCATCCAACTGAGCCTTAAACTCTTTAATTTTATCTAGATCCATGTGGTAATAAGGAATAGACATTTCTTGAGTACCAGGAACTAAATCGATATAAAACTTTACCTCCCTTACTAGTGGAAATCCAGAGAAGTCAGAAGGAAAAACTTTGGGAAAATCGATGAAAACTGGTGGAAGATCACCACTCAAAGATTTCTGCTCCAAATAAAAAGAAAACACGGATATTAATTTCCCTAAATATGGATAAGAAGGTCCAACACTACTCAACCTTGGTTCCCATTCTACTTGAAAGATATGACATACACCATCAGATGTAGTAAAGGAGACCCATTGAAGATAATAATCAATTCAGGCTTTATTAGCAATGAGACAATCCATCCTGAATATGATGTTAATAGGTTTCATGTTAAGAACCAAAAAACTCCATGAAAGCTTGATGTATGACAATGATAAAACATAAGAAAGACTATGGAGACCCTAATCTCTCTTTATTCTGAGGGGCATAGTAATATCCATCATATAAGATAAAATATTCATAATGAGATTAAGAATATTAAAAATATGGGTTGAAATAAATGAATGAGATGCACCAGTATCAAATAAATTAGACACTAATGATCAATTTATAGTGATGGTACCTCTAACGGTTTCTAGACTCGTATTTTTTTCCTCTAGAGACTCTTCCACTGCATAAAGAAGCATTGTTTTGGATGACTATGGATGGAAGCCCTTTATTAGTAAAGAATATGATTACACCATATTTTTAGTGGGTGATAATGATCTCATTCCACTATGTGGAGTCTAATAGATATGGTAGAACTTATTAAAGTAACTTGATCATCTGTAAGATCCATAGATTTTTGGTACCTCGATGAAAACCTGTTTAGAATGCCTAGGCTTTCCAAACTGGTAGAAAATCAAAGGTCCTCTTCCCAAAACTGTAAGAGGTCTAGAAAAAACCCTTCTGTTGAGAGCCACTATGAGAATCACCACACTTCCTCTTTCCCTTGTAATAATTAACACTTCCACTGGGAGAAAAAGAAACTCTTGACAACCTTGACTTTTCATCTAGGTCCATTTCTACCATCAGCGCTCTATCTAGTACATCAGCATAAGAAGTTATATTTAACAAAAAAACTAAGAAATAATATTTAATCGATTACCTTTATCCAACCATTGAGTCTTCATCTTCTCATTAAATACAATCTTATGTGTAAACTATACAAGCTCAATAAACTAGTTTGCATACCTCGTCATGGTCTTTTCAGCCTACTTGAGTTTGAAAATTCAACAGCCTTAGCCCTAGTTAGTGAAAAGAGCCTTGAAGTATTTACACTCTAATACCTCATGATTCTTTTCCATCACTATCAGGTCCCACTATCTCATTCTAGGTCCCTATAGAATAAATGTGGCATACTTTACCTTTATTTTATCAGGTGTATCCAAGAACTCAAACAAACATTCAATTCTGATCAACTATTCTTCAGCCTATTGAGGATCATTTGAGCCCTTGAATGCTGGAGGCTTCTGGAAAAGGAAATCATGAGCATGATTTTAGAAAACATCCCTCTGAGGTTCCATAGTTGGAGCATGAACATGAACTAGTGGTGGTGCTTGTTCTAGAGCTTGGACAGTGCACACAATCAACTCAACCAGACTCAGGTCTATGAGAGTATTTTATTTGCTGAGATTCATCCTCATCTTTCTCCTGGATCTAATTCTCACATATTCTAAGAGGCATGATACTACACAACATCAGCATACAACATTGAATACATCATATTAACACTCAAACAGAGAAACAAGGTAAACAAATCCCATCAGATAGACAATAAGATTTGGATTTCAATATATCCAAATCAAAAGTAAGTAAAAACTATAAATAATCCTCAATACTTGTTTCTTAAACAACCCTTGGTGACTTAAGGTTCATTGAAGTGAGAGTTATCCAGGTACTCAATCACAACTACCTCTTAAGTCCCAACAAGATCACTCAAACTGTATACTGACATCAAGGAAATATGCTTAACTTGAACCTTTGATACCACTTTGTCATGTACCATCCCAGATAACCTGGTAACCCAATAACCGAGCTGGTCCTAAAATAGCATGAAGGGATTTCTTGATCCCCACATATTTTTGACTAGCACATGGCATCATGCAACATGAAAGTGGGAAAAACTCGATAGACACAACAAAAGCAAGATAAATAAGTTAGTAAGAATACATGAAAAAATCTATAGGGATAACTATGCCAGAAGTCAAACATGCATAAACATCCCAAAGTAAAACAACAAGTACTGGAAAATAAGATAAAAACACAATTCCTAATGAAAAAAACTCTCCAATACCAAGGATCAACAACAAGAACCATCTCCAAGTGGTGCTTTACCCTTACTCGAACCTAGAAGAAGATAATCTACAAACACCTGAAGGCACAAGTAGGGTGTGAGATAAAATCCTAGTAGGGTCTCACCAAGGATTCCATAATAAGATTAAAATATTTAATTAACTAAATAAAATACTCAATTTTAAATAAATATACATGGAAGATCAAAATAATTTTTTTTAAATCATGATTTACATTTAAAATAATAAAAATTATTTAAATAAATGTCTTAAAAATACTTTATATAAAATAGTTTATATAAATTTAGAAGGAATTTTTAAAATATTTTTACAAACAATTGCATATATTTCAAATATAAATAACAAGAAACATGGTCATGTTCCAAGAGGTACAATATTTCTAGGTTATGGGATCCTCGCACACTTATATAATGATAATGTAAACGTGTATACCCATCCCTTTTCCATTGGTCAAAGAGAAATCATTGACATACTACTGAGGAATAAATTATTCTAGACAGTTTATGTTATAGTTGTAAAGCATCAATCCATTTCTAGGGAATTACCATCCTAGTGTGTTTGTCCCTAATAACTCACTAACTACCTAGGATTGCATGTGCTCTAATAGCAATTAATAATGATAAATTTATTTCAAAATTGTTCAAAATAAAATTTAACCCATTCAAAATTTTAATATTCCAATTTCCATTTAAAACCCAAAGTAGGATCTTAGTAAAAACATGCCTTTTCTAGGATAAAACCAATGGTTTTCTATCAAAAAAAATTAAGTTTTTTTTCTCAAATAACAATTTGAAATAAATTTCACATATAAATTTGACAATTTCAATTCTATAATTAAATTATGAGATTTAATTTTCACAATTTTCCATCCAATTTCACAACACACCCCATTTCAATGGAAATGGGGGGGTTTCCCAATTTCGTGCCAAATTAAACACAAGTCCCAAATTCAATGGAATTGGGTTTTTAATAGAATAATTGAAAGAAATTTATTTAAAATCAAGCAATTGAATTTAAATAAAACAATTGAATTTAAATCAAGCATTTTAGGGTTAATCAAAATTGTACATCATAATCGAACCACCTATCTCGGGAACACGGGATCTCGAAATGTAAAGTCCTAATTGGGAAACTCCAACAAATAATTTCCACAACAAAGATCCTAGAATCAAACTATATTCAATATCCAAAATAGTGGGGATTATATCCTCCAACAATATGGATATCTACAAAATCCTAGAGAGGAAAGAGGATAGAATGGGAGAAAGAGAATAGGAATAGGAAGCTAACAGGGAAGAGATCGAATGTTGTTCTTCTAGCTTCGATTCGATTTCTAAGGGGTGTCGAGGGTCCAAAAATGCCTCTTTGGAGCCTCTATGGAAGAATAAAACGCAATGGGGTCATACAGACCCACCGAGTACCTAAAAAGAGGGTTTTGAGATTTTAGAAAATAATTTTCAAATTAAAAAATCATGTATGCATGGTTGGATGGGTAGGTTCACATGGTGAGACAAACCATGCGCCCTATCCATGTTTCCATTTTAATGGGGTTCACAGTTTCTCCTAGGTGGGTGCATGGTCTTTTAAAACCATGCACTAGCTATGCAAACCCGCACTATCTGGGTTTTCTTGGTTTCTACTTAGAGGGTGCATGGTTTGGGAAAAATGTGCCCCAACCATGTATATCCCAGAAACTTTAAAAATTCCTAAAATTTTAACCTGAAAAAACTCTAAACAAAACCAACCAAATCATGATCAATAGAGGGGTTTAGGAATACCTAAAACAATAACAAGATGTTACAAAATGTCTCCCTCTATTTTATTGAACCATGTTATCTCTCACTACAAGATTAAGATTACTCAATTACAAGAGTATTCTAGTATCAATGATCATTAAAATAGCACTACTCATAGAATTTCAAGGTTGTAGTTTGACTGAACAACTACATTAACTTGTAGTTCCTTCAAATGTTGAGTGAAATCCCAGCTTCTAGAAATCATAAACTTGATTTACTCAATAATTAGACTCTAATGATGCAAAAATCTTTCTATAGCTACTTCTTTGATTCTATATTTAGTTAATTCAACCCGACGATCTCATAAAAACTCCCAAGTGGTATGAGGAACCCTCAACTAGGGATAACAAGAACCTCGTACACTCGTTTTTGTTCAAATTTAAACAACGGAAGGTGTTTATGACTTAATATTTCTTTGAGAATTTTTTTTTAATTCTTTTCGAATGAAATCATTTTCTATATATTATTCACATACTATGTGATCACACTCATAGTTTTCTATTCAATAAATAGAAAAACATTCATCGCGTATTTATTTGTTTTAATCAATCCATTATTTATTTTTTATTTTTGTGTTTCTTGCAAACATGAATATTCAAAAAAAAAATCATAAATTAAATAAACTACTCAAACAATCTAGATCATTTTCTATTGGTTGATACATTTATACTCAATGGATCAGTTGTTCCTCTAGGGGTATAATACCTTATTCGGTCATGACTCATATCACATCTCACACCCCAATCCAATGGGTCCATGTCTCATCTGGGGTATCATCTTTTCTCGGCATGGTCCGTGTCTTACAACTTCCTCAGTATAATACAAAATTACTCACTCGCAGGTGAGGGGGTATTGAGAATACATAATACACATGCATTACTGCTCTCATGGACACATAGGCCCGTATACATATCAAGCGAGAAACAATAATATGCTCATTCCATCTATTTAATTAATTAATTACATGCATCACACACAATTTAAATAATTAATTAAATAAATAAATTTCTAACATACATTGGCTGGTCAACACTCAAGATCAGTCGGTGTGTAAATAAATTGTGTAATAAAATTAAAATTTCAATAAATTTATATTGATGGATAATAAATGAATTAAAATAATTAATTACAAATTTTTAATTCAAATATCATATATCATATGGTCCCAGATTCTTTAAAACATATATATTCCAAAAATTTCACTTATTTTGAAATATATATATATTTAATATATTTTTTATCGAGCCCCATGAAAAATTTTAATTTACAAAATTATAACTTAATTTTGAAATATATATATATATATATATATATATATAATTTTATGTTACCGGGCCCCGCACAGTCTGGAAAATCCCTGATAGGGATATCAGGCCTCATCTGGATCCATAATGAGTTGGGTGGGTCCATTAAGGCTTGATCTACCATCCCTTAGTCCAAGTCATCCTAGTTCTGATTACAACTCATAGGTAGGATCACTAACGCTAGCTAAAGGCTAGTTAATGGAGGTGTGTGTGGAGGAAGGTCACTGATAGGAGAAGGGGGGATGGAAAAGGGAGTGTGAGAAATAGTGAGAGTTTTGGTCAAATATGGTTAGTGTTGTCGCAATTAGCTGAGAGGTTGTTTGTAAGGAATTTTGCTTATTAAAGGGCCAACAGCAGTAGGCCTGCTGGCGAGGGCATGGTGGGTGGTGACCGCAGACGGTAGTGTGATGGTGTTTGAGGCTCATCATGGTTGTGGTGGCACATGACCATGTGGAACAGGGCTAGATCTAGTTGGGGTAGTATGGTGCAAAGGGACGTACAAGTGGCGATCCAGCTGGCTATGTTACAGGAGGGGAGGTCGAACCGAAGTTGTCGAGCATGACGGTCACCAACGGTGGTGCATGGGGATTTGGTCGGTGTGAGTTGACAGCGGTGGTGATATAGTGTCTAGGAGCCAGCGGAGACATTGGGGTGATGGGGAGGGGGTTGACCCAGCTTACAAGGTAATCCTCCCACACAATTTTTTATTTTTAATACTATTAGAAAATAAAGCCTCCCATCTCACTTGGTGGTTTTTTATCTTTCACGTGACAAGAAGCAGCACCCCACCTGTTTGGAATTTTATAAAAACTTATCAAGACTATCAGTGAGTATTTTAACTAAAAACAAAAAAAAATTATTTATTTAAATCCATAATAGTTTGGAATATTCTGTCTAGCTAGAAAATACTATTATGTTCACTGGTATTCTGACCGGTATTTTGGGTTCACTAAAAAAATATTTTACAAACAGATTTAGGTAAAAACCAACATACATATATAAATATGTGTGTGTGTGTATTCTTCATAATTAGATCCATAAAATATAGATTTTTATTAGTATCAAAAACTTTTAATGGTCGTAACTTTGTCATCCGATGTCAGGTCAAAACACAGTCTATGACGTTGTGTCCATCACGACATCCTCTATATAGATTTAATAAAAAAAATTCTTAGATTAAAATCATTGCACAATCTCTCTGATACCAGTTAAAGGTACTAGGGCATGTAATAAAATAATATGGGTCAGATAATTAAAAAATTTTACTAACTATTGACATAACCACATCTTTTTTGGTGAAGCTCAGACCCGGTAAAGGCCTGAGGATCTCGTATGATGAATTTTAAGTAAAAAAATTAAATAAAAAATCACATGTTTTGATTTTAAGCCGAATTCAACATCCACTCATCTCCAGTGATCATTTCATAAGGGAACTGAATTTGATTACCTCTAAATCATCCACACACGCTTCATAAGTCTGTGGGAGAATCATTTTTTAGAATATGGATTCTAGCAAAGAAGTTTGGGGATGCCTTTGACTTCTTGATAACAACCGGTGCTCCATTCTGATTATCCGTCAAGGAGATATTTGATCATCAACTTGGAATGAGAGTTTCTCTCTCTAGTAATCAGTAGAGGGGAGAGAGGCTCTCATAAACTCTTAATGAATATTCATCACCATGAGAGCCTCCTCCCTTTTATAGTGAGTTTCCAAATTCCTAAAAATGGATTCCAAGACCTTGGGATATGGTTTACCCACTAAATAAATTATAAACGACTTTTTATGACCGAATTATTGAGTTATAAATATTATTTATATTTTTATCACTTTATTATGATTTAATAACTATATTACATGATAAAAGCAATTCATTAACTCAACTCATCATTCCAGTAAATATTAAATTAACCTTTAATGATAAAATAATATTTATTTGTATATTATTTTCCATATATTTATTTCATATTGATCATATAATTCTCATAAAACCATAGACCCCAGTGGTGGGGCACACCAAATCCAATGTTCCTATTCATCAGAATAGGCTAGCATTTTGAATACGCTTAATGTGTAACCCACTAAGACTTTATCTAGATAGCAATGAACACTACTCATGGGTAAGAAGCAGATTCTAGAAACCCATCAAGGCCCCTATAGAGATAAAGAGTAGTCATAACAACGTTAACCTTTCGATGAATACCCTCCACATAATATAATATATTTTTCTCATGATATATCATAAAGCAGAACACACACTTGTATCATCATACTTTCTTGATTTATTGTTCGCTATCCTTACTAGATGGACTTACCTTCTTCTACCATGGTCATGGATTTAGTGAATGTACTACCATCCTCATCAACTAGGGAGAAGATATATATTCCTATCAGAAGTGACAAATTATTTCTTGATTATTCAATCAACTTTATACCACCAATGAAACACCCAAAGTAAGCTACCTCTATATGAATTTAATTATATAGATTTTTCCTTTAATCGATGTATGTGGTCAAATGGTACACATTAATAATAATCTCATGTTAGTAGACTATTACATGTGTTTGCATATAGGAACTTCCAATGACACCTGAAACATTTTTTGTTCCTATCGGTGGTCCAGTCCTTATGATCTCATCTACCCAAGATCACCAAGTGAAAACTTCATGAGAATAAGTATTAATTCTTATGATCCCTCAAGACTTTATGGTCAGACATCATCTATGTCTAGTCTGGGTGATGTATCTAGACCATAGGACATATATTTAAGATTAATTTAATGTTATCTTTAGGTTCTAATTATAGTTGAAGAACTGATATAACCTTTTTATATGATAAGTAATCTAAGTAAATTACCATAAAATAGTGGACATATAAATATCAACACTGTTTTGGTAAGTATAAATCACGTATAACTCACTATATACATGATATAGTAATTGAAAAGTAATATTCAGGTTGGGTATATGGAACCCACAATTACAACACCTTTTATGTTATGGATTACTTCTAAATTCTATATATATGTCTATTATGTATATACCTAACTTGTTCTACTATATTTTAATGGGATAATACATTCCTTAAGTTCATTTATCAAATTCCTTCTTTATGAAATCTTTTTTGATTACAACAATAGTAAATATTATTCAACTCATTTCTTTCCATGGTTAATTCTTATGTTTATACCTTATGATTGACTTCATTTTTTGACATGCATAAGCATGCATATGTTATGATGGGTGCACCTAGATAGCACTCCAATGCATTGGGTAATGTTTTTATTCTCATGATATGTTATGTATGATATTAGGGAGTAATTATAATCCATTATGGGACTTGTTCCACTATGTGATATTGTCTAGGTAATTATCCCTGACTTATGTTTATGTCATGTTATATGTTGTCGACACATTTCCTATATTGTTATGATCTTATGATACCATGTTCTTTATATTATGATTCTATATGATTACTCATGAGCATTCTATTTTATGATATAATGTTATACCTTTGAATCACATGTTATGTTTCTATATCATGTTTATTCCATTACTAGACTTTTTAGCTCACTCATTGATTTTATTTATTCCTAGTGTTATCCTATGCAGTTTTAGGAGGTCAAAGATATTTAAGATCTCACTAAGGAGAATTAAAATAAATATGTTATGTTTTAGTTTCTTTTTATTTTTTATGTACCTGGTATTCCAAATACACTAGGCCTCATAATCTTTGGGTTTTAATTAGTGTATTTTTATGTTAAATCATGTAATAACATGTGTAAAAGGATGAAATAACTATAGGTTTAAAAAAGGTATAATAAATAATACATTCATGAATAACCTTTAGGGTTACCAAATTAATAATTGAAACATATTTTGTCATAA
The DNA here is from genome assembly GCA_963277665.1 of Viscum album. Lineage (NCBI taxonomy): Eukaryota > Viridiplantae > Streptophyta > Magnoliopsida > Santalales > Viscaceae > Viscum > Viscum album. The sequence goes on from OY728163.1 coordinate 41,490,214, forward strand.
AACATCATCATCATTATTGAGTGGAGAAGAAAAAACATAAGAGGAGTAAATGTGATGTTTTAGAAATTAAAGTCTTTTCAAAAAATCTTTGTAAATGGATTATAAAAATATTTTGAAATGGTAGATTCATTTATATCTTTAGAAAAATAATGGAAATTATATTTAAAGAACATTTTAAGGTTATTATATGAATTTCCCTACTAAAAATAATGTGATACGAGAAATAACTCAAAGGAAAGAGTTTGGTTAGAGAATCCCCTTACCTTAATTCTCACTTTATTTCATCACTTTTTTTACTCCTAAATAATAAACATAGGTTTATTAAAACATGGAACAAAAAATTGAATTATGTTAATTTATATATCTATTGATAAATTACAACCATTATATTCTATTCCTTAATTCCCTTTTTCAAGGGTGAAATGTTTTGATAACATATTTTTCTTAAAAATATCCCATTTTGTTTTGATTTCATTATTTTTGTTCAGGGTCATTTATACATATCATTCAAAAGGTTTGTAATAAGAAAATAATTGGAAATTTCCTCATTGGTGGTTAACCGACTGTTAACGGGACGTTGTCCAAAGGGAAGATGCGTGATATAAAATATGTGGTTATATTAAAAATATAATTTTTATAGTATATTAACTTTATCAATATAAATTAAATATATTATTTAATTGTTTTAATAATTATTATATTAAAAAATAAAATAATGAAATAAAATTAGAAAAGGAAAAATATAAAAGGACGAAATGACATTACATTCTTGAAGTCGTTCCTTTTCTACAAACCTTAAATTCTTTAAAGCATGGAGTTTGATTACTATGAAATGTCCCTAAATATTATAAGTGGATTAATAAGGGATATTTTGGTAGAGGTTTGGCTATATTATTTTTAAGTGAAGTGATTTTACAAGGGAGGGGTGATAGGTTATTTATACTTGGGGGAAATGGTATTTTAAGGATAAAATATGGAATAAATTATTATATCTAAGGTAAACATTTCAATAGTAATATTTTTGATATTGTGAAATATATTTGAATTAAATAAAATTAATTTAACACTTTAAAACACTTTATAATCATAATTTATTATTTTAAGTAAAGTAAAAGGTGGAAAATGATAAAATATTATTTTAATGGAATACTTTAGACTTTAGACTTGGGAAATACTTTTTAGGTTTGTAAAACATGTTTATTGAATTTAAATGACTTATTTATCAAATTAAATAGATTTTTGGTTGATCCAACATTTCTAAAATTGATTACGTCATTATTTAATCATGAATAATGTAACTTAAAGTACATCGGTGATGGAAAACTGTATTTTTACTATTCACTTAAAAATCGAAGTATTTCAAAAAATTACTAAAAAAATAACCCTTAGAAAATTTTGATTGTTGATTCTAAAAAATACATTCATTTTATCAAAATAATTTTCTAACATAGGTAATTTTAATTTTTAATATAAAAAATTATGATTTTTTTGAAATACATCAAAATGTGGTTTATCAAAAACATGCTTATATTTTCTTTGAATTTTTTATTTTAATATTAATTTTATAGTGGTATAATATTTATATTTTCTTAAATTACTCATGATAAATATTATTTTTATTACATTTTATTATTTTGAGGTCAAAATACTATTCCAACAACCATGTCACTATTCCTAACAGCTAGGTTACTATTTCAATGGTAACATTACTATTCCAACAGTCACATTACCTCCTATAAGTATTAACTCATTCCTTAATTAAATATTAACTAAAATTCCTCTCAATGTTCTACATTTTCATTTTCTAATATGTTGATTGGTTTAATAATATTCTCTTTTTTCTCTATAGTGTTGTTAATGGGGAAAATGATTCCAAAAAATTGGAAGGATCTGAATTTTCCCCTTCTACTTTTCTTATTTTATATTTTTTATCCCGTTATAATGTTTGGAATTTTCATGGGTTTAGTTGGTGGATAATGTAATGATCACTATTATTGAAATAAAATGTTATCGATTTCTCTATGTGTTTTATATATATAATAATATATATATATATATAACATATATTTATTCAGTAAACAAATATCACTTATAAACTATGGATCGTTACATGTACCTTATGAGATTCACTATAGGGTTCGTCAAAATTCATCTCAAATGTACCTTACGAAGTCTCTTCATAGGGTTCAATGTACCCTATGAAGTGCATTTTTCACTCAATGTAGTGTTCCTCATTATACCCTTTGAAGTTTACTATATACCCTGCATATTATATTGTAGGGTTCTTTACACCCCAAAAACTCTAGATGTACCCTATGAATATTCTTCTTCAGATCAACCCTACAAAGATACAGGAACTCTATGTGGTCTGGCTCAAATCTATGAAGTAAATAGAGTAAAATGATTGAAAAAAAAATCAAATTTCCAAATTCCATCAAACATGTAAATAAATTATTCACTTTATCTTAGGTTCCCTCAATTCTTTTCAAAAACAATCCAAACTAATTTAAACAAAACTCAAAAAACTTCAATGATTCTCAACCATGATTGAAAAAAATGAAAATCATCAATAATGTCAAGGGCACTTCAAAAGTGATAAAATGTTTTTTTAGTCATTCATTGAATGTTTTAATACTTTCCCAAATCTACCCATACCATTATTTAAAATGACTCTTACTATTTTTTTCAAGATGCTTTTGCACATCTAATACCTAATTAATTTTTCACTTGTGGATCCTTACACAAATATCCTTTGAGATATTTGTACCACAATATCCTTATTGTACTTCAATATTGGATCAAGTGTTCTTTGATAAAGTGGTCATCCATTCTTTATTTTTAGTAAATTTTTATTTTTTAGATTTTTTATTATTTAGGGTGGCATTTAATATCCTGATAATTGTTCAGTTTCTGTTAGGCATCTTGACTATTCAAAAAAAATAAGCATAAAATTGAAACACTAAGTCATTTTTTTAGCCTTTATTTGAACTTACGATAAAAATACAAAAACTTCACACCTAAATTCACCTCATTTAACCATCAATGTAATTATTGATAATAAATTCGATATAAATACAATTCTACACTCAACACATTAGTAAAAAAATTATAATCATGTGTGTACTAATTATTGGTGAAAAGTGTTTATACCACTAACACTAAAATATTTTATTTTTTGAAAAAAAATGTTTCTATAAATAACACACACACACATATACAAAAATATAACAAATTTTTTGGGGCACTTCCAATTATGGGAGTAAATTATGGAGTATGAGTTCAGCGGGAATACTCTTTGTCAACAACAACTATAGTGGAAAACTTGGTGTGGGTATCCTTTGTTGGGAAGCCAACACAGAACACAGCTAGTGGTGATGAGGTTTTTTCAAGGGTATATGATCTATCTAGACAACTATTTATGAAGAAATCTTCCTTCATCAATAAAATATGATTGAATCCCATGAAATTGTAACAAAAAACTGTTGTAACCGTGTGATCCTATAACTTTTCATCTAGAGAGAATAAATAATATAGATCTAGATCCCTTTATCCCATGGATGTAGTAAACCCTTGTAGAACCATGTTAAATCCTTTCTGTTCTTTCATTTCTTTCTCTGTTTTTTTGTATTTTTATCACTTGGATCTTCCGTTGCCCCAAAAAAGTGGTATCATAGGCATCGAGGTCAAAATTACGATGGTGTAGAAAGTTTTCCAGTGACTAGAAAATGGAAGGTGGTTAGAAAAAAATTGAATCCATATTCATGAAGAGGTCGTTGAGATGATTCCAACAGCACAAACAACATCAAAAATGGAGTTGAAACAAATTCAGTATAGGTGACCAAAGTTTTGGTCAAACCCCATGTGATACAGTAACCCCTTGCCAAATAATATGGTATTATTCATGTCGGTGGTGACATTCTAGAAGGTTTTTTGGTGACTGTTCCAGTGAGCCATGTCATCACCACATCATCGGTCGATCTAGACCATTGAAACTATTTTGGCTATATCTTGTCCAATCAAAGTTCATTTTCAACTATCTAGGAGTTGTTTACACCTATTTTTACCATTTTGAATGCATCCTTATATTTATAGTTTCGATATTATCATTGTATAAATAGAAGAAAATAATGGTAATATTATTAAACTCATCTCTTTTAATTATGTCATCTAGAAACCCAAAATGGGGGATCTTTTGTATATTAAAGATTTTTGGAAACCAATAGTGTATGAAACTAAGACCATTGTAGAGAAAGCGGAGAAATATTCAACAAGTGTTCAATCCAGTGAGAAGACGTCAACCAATACCCCTCCAGTTGATGTGGAGTGGATCATGCTCAACAGGAAGTGTACTTCCCAAATCAGATAGTGGATCGATAAGAGTATCTTCCATAATTTTTCCAAAAAACATCACAGTTAAATTTTATGGAGAAAATTGGAAAAGATGTATGAAAGTATAATCATGCAGAACAAAGAAAACCTGATACGCTGACTTATTAACTTGAAGTACAAAGACGAGACCAACACATCGGAGAACATGAGTGAGTTCTAAGGTATTTTTTATCATTTAAATTCCATGAAAATGATGGTTGATGATGAGTTTTGGGCATTATTGTTGTTAATTGTTTTACCAAAGACATGGGACACACTAGTTGTATCAGTCTGTAATTCAACTTCAAATGGAAATATCACCATAGAAATGTTGAAAGATAAGATGTTGAATGAAGAGTCTTGAAGGAAAGATGAGGTATGTACACCTGAATCATAAGATCTTATCATGAAAAGTAAAGGGATGAATAAATATAAGGGAAAAATTAGAGGAAAATAACTGAATGGCCAAATTATATAAAGAATGAAGCGATCAAAATCCTGATCGATATATGACATGAAGTGTGGCCACTGTGGGAATCCCGAACACTTCATCCAGGAGTGCATGAGGTTGAAGGAAGGGTAGAGGAATCATGAATTTAAGACCCAAAATAATGAAATTGTATTTTCCAATAAAGAGACCATTATTGTTTAGAAAGATGACTAGGTCAATATTGTAATATAGGACTCGACATGGGTTATTGATTTAGGAACCTCTTATCATGTCTCTAAAAAAATATATTTATCTTGACTTACATTTCAGGGAGTTTTAGGCATGTAAAGATAGGAAATTATAGTGTATCCAAAATCACTGGTATTGGTAATATTTTTATGGAGACTAATATTAGATGTTGGTTATTATTGGAGGATGTGAGGCATTTTCCTAATATTCGCCGGAATCTGATATCGACTATAATTCTTGACAATAATGGATATGTTTTCTCCTTCGGAGATGGGAAATGGAATCTTACCAAAGGTAACATATTAATTGATAAAGGAAAGAAATCTACTTCTATTTATCTCATAGATTTCAGATCATGTGTAGGAGAAGTCAATTTAGCTATAAAATATGTTTTTACATAACCTTAGCATAGGAGACTTGGTCACATGAGCAAGAGAGGAATCAAAATGCTCTTTAGAAATGATATCTTGTGAGGAATAAAAGGTGCACATTTAGACAACTGTGTTGATTTCATCATGGTAAAACAACACTTAGTATCATTTCATGGTTATATACCATTTGGAAAAGTGAACGTTTTAGATTTGATTCACACTAACGTCAGCATGATGATCACAAAGTCAATGTTATGTGTTATTTATTTTGTTATATTTATATATGATCATTCTAGAAAAGTCTACACATTTACTTTGAAAACTAAAGATAAAGTGTAGGGTGTTTTCAATCAATTTCATGTGAAAGTAGAAAGAGAAACAGAAAGACGATTAAAGTGTGTGTGAGCAGAAAATGGAGCAGACTATTATGGTCCATTTAAGGAGTATTGTAGGATTTTTAGCATCAAGCTGTAGAAATAAGTACTAAAGACTCCTCAGCATAACGGTGTTGCTGAGAAGATGAATATAACAATTTTTGAGAGATTAAAATGTATGATCTCAAATTAAAAGATACAAAAAAACTTTTTGGGGGAGGCAATGAGGGCCAAAATTAATCTTATAAACCTTTATCCACCAGTTCCACTAAACTACAATGTTCCAAAAAAGGTTTAGACAGGTAAAGATTTTTTATACAAACACTTGAGAGTATTTTTTTATAGGGAATTTATTTACATTCTGAAAGATGAGCGGGTGAAACTGTAACATACTGCTACCTTTATCAGGTAAGTTTTCCACCTTTTATAAGTTCCATTTTTATTGAAAATAATTTTTATGTGTTTTTTCTAGGTTTACTGCAAACTTCAGAACAGGTACACATTGTGTACCTGAAGTACATGTCATGTACTTAGTTCTATATGCATGTTGTGGATTGGGAGATGATGTCCGGAGCAAGGAGATCATCTTGTGAGCATGTACACATTGTGTACCTAAGGTACACGTCGTATAGAGGTTAAATGTCAGTTCTTAATCTGAGGCGATGGGTTTTTCGGTGTAACTTATCTAGTGTGGCCTGCACGTCGTGACCCTAGGGTACACATCATGACCCAGCCTACATTCAGTTTTAAAATGTTTAATCAGTAGTTCTTCTTGGTCTTTTTCATTATAGACCTCTTGGATATTGACCCTAGACCCTTCCTAAGTAATTTTCAGAGGCCCCCCTCCTTATGGTTTGATCGTAACAGCTTTGGATCATTGCTTCACTTGCGGTGTGATTCCTGGGTAATGGTTCTCTCTTGTTTTCTCTCATTCTTCAAGTTCCTCTCTTTCTCTCCTCTTGGGTTTTTAATGGATCGTCTAGGAATTGATTGATCTATTCCTAGTGGTGTTTAATCATACTTATACATTGTGTTTCAAGGTTTCCTTCACCTTCATTCTCATTGATGGGTGTTGTTGTGATTGTCGCTCTTTAGGAAATAGGTAGGTGGTTCCATCCCAATTTGCCAAATTGATTACCATCGTATTGCTTAACTTATTTAAATTATTTATTTAAATTATTTATTTAAATTAAAATTCTTAATATTTCTTTAAATTTATTGAATAAAACCCAATTACAATGAATTTGAGGATGTGAAATGGTTTTGACATTGAAATTTAGAAAACCCCCAATTCTATTGAATTCGGGTGGGTTTATGGAAATTTTCTGATTTAAATTGTTTAATTTAAATTGTGGATTTGATGGAAATATTTTTAATTAAATTATTGAATTTAATTGTAAAATGTAATTGTAAAAAGGATATAATTGGTTTTTAATGAATTTAAAACTTGCGAATGGATTAAAATGATTTGATAGAAACCCAGTGGTTTTATCTTGTGAAAATGCATGTTTTTGAATAAAACCTGTTTTGGTTTTAAATGGAAGGAAATTGGAATATATGAAATGGAATAATGGTATTGATCATATTTTAATAAGTTTTAAAATAGTCCACCAATCATATAAGAGTGCATGATATCCTTAAGTAGTTAGTGAGTTATTTGGATACACTCTACGCTACTATAAAATTTTAAAACATACATACAGCGGGTCATATCCCCGATGGGTTGGTGACGAGTCTCCTTTGTCCAGTGTCATAGGAATGTGTTTATACACATTTTTCCGAGTTCACTTAGATAGTGCAAAATTCTATAGCTGGTTAATACTATCATACCTTTTGTAAGATGGCCATGTTGCTCGCTTTTTTATTTATATTTGAGATATAAATGCATGCCAATGTTTGTTTGAACTAATTTACATTCTTAATGAATTTATATAAACTATTTTATAAAAATGTTTTAATTAAGACATTGTTTTAGAAATATTACATATCTTGTAAATTAAATCCCGTGATTTAAAGGAATTTCCATCATTTTGAAAATGTTTAGCATGTTTTGTTTAAATATGCTTTTGAATTTAAAAAACTGTTTATTTTAAAAACTGAAATATTTTCTTTGAATAATCTATATTTGGAATCTGTTGTGGAATCTTTTGGTGGTGTCCTACTGGGATTAGGCTCACACTCTACTTTTTCCTTCAGGTGTTTGTAGACTTTCTTCTTCCAGGCTCAAGAAAAGGGGAGGGATCTCTTGGAGGTGGATCAAACTATTGAGCTTCAGGCTTGGTGAGTTGTGTCCTTAGGGACCTTGGGGATATTTTACCAGTTTAGCACTTTGTTTTCTAGTACTTTGGATTTTATTCCTCGTTGAATCCTGGTACTTTTACTACCATTCAAGTTTTCCTATTGATATTCAAACTGTCTTTTATCTTTTTCTTCCACATTATTGTGGAAAAAAATCATTCCCACTTGTTTGTTTTATGATTCTAGGTGCTAGTTTCCAACCCATGGGGATTGGGAATGACCTTTGGGTCATGTTAGGGCCAGCTCAGTTATCGGGTTACCAGGGTACCCAGGTTGGTTCATGAAAAATTCGTATCAAAGGAAAGTTCACTACTACAGATAGTACTTTTATTAGCACTATAAATAGCTTTTAATGGTCCTAAAAAGAATTGTTAATCTCAGCGAAGTTAAAGGGGGGTCCCTTTTATCAGCACTCAGAAAAGCACTGATAAAGGCCCCTTTTATCAGTTCTCAAAAAAGTGATGATAAAAGGGGTCTTTTATCAGTGCTCAAAAAAATCACTGATAAAAGGGGCATTTATCATCGATTTTTTAAATGCTCTATTAAATTCAAAATTTTAAAAAAAATCAAAAAAAATCAAAAAATTGGAGACCCCTTTTAACATCACCTGACACCCCCTTTCAACAGTGCTCTCCACCCCCCATTTAAACGGTGCTCGAAAGCCCCCCACTCATGCCCACCCTAACCAGAAAGCCTTTAACATCACCCTCTAGCCCTTTAACAGTGTTATCCCCCCTGCACCTGCGTGTGAGCCCCTTCCTCTCCCTGGATTCAAACTCGAGACCTCTTCTCTACGCACTTAGACACTTTACCACTCCTCCATGTTTCTTTGTTCTCCATTTAATAATATCTCTATTTATTTATATATATATTTAGTTATATTTATTCATATATTAAAATATATTTATAATAATATGTATATATATATAGTTATATTAATATTTATTTATTTATTAGTATATTAATATCTATTTATACCTATATATATAGTTATATTTTTTATCCATATTTTTATTCATATATTAATATACATTTAGTCATATATTTATTCATATATTAATATGTATTTGTAAGATTAGTTTTACATACATTTATAAAATATTTTTTTTGTGTGTTTATAAATAAATAAATACATATATACAACATACATATACATGTATATATATTATATATGTGTGTATCTGTAAGTATAATTATACATATTTATATATATTTACATTATTATATATTAATATGTCTATTTATATGTTATAATATATAGATAATATATATTAGTTTGCTAAAACACACACACACACACACACTAATATATATATATATATAGACACACACACACACATTATATAGGTATATAAATATTCATATTTTTTATTTTAAATAAAATGGATATTAGTTTTTATTTAGATAAGGCTTATATATTAATAAAAATATTTTATATGTAAATATGTTTAATTAATTAGTTATAAAATTAAATTTTTAGGTGTGAATATATAGAAAATATGTATATATTGTTATATATTTGATTATAAATAACAGTAAATTATGAAAAATGATAAAATTTTAAAACCATTATATTAATATGAATGTAATACTTATGAATAAATTTATTCCTCACCAAAAAATGGCAAGAAGACCCCCCATAAATGCGCCTTAAAATCCATCAAATGGTAAAAAATCAGAGTACGCCAACTAAAAACTCAGTTTTAGAGGCCTTGTGGGCCTTTTTTGGCCTCCAAAAAAACCTTTACCGAGTCACCACTTAGTTATAAGGGTGTAGAGCTCATCTCAAACTTCAATTTGATATGCGGTAGAGCTCAAACGGACACCTGGATCAAAATTTATGGTTGTTTGAAGTTTGAGTTGTTTTTTCAACTTATTTTAGATCCTCTATTTATTTATTTATTTATTTTATATTCAAATTCAATAAAAATATCAAAAACTTTAATTAAAAATATTTTTTAAATTATTTCATAAGATTTTTTTTACTAAATATCTTATATATTAAGTTTAAATTTTTATTTATCTTTATCTAAAACACATTTAAAAAATATATATTATATTTATATCAATATAAATATATTTATATACTAATATATTAATATTTTAATATATTAATATATTAATTTTAATGATTTTTTTTGAAATTTACCCTTTATCATCGCTAGTAAAAAAATCACCCATAAAGGGGTACTTTTAACAGTGCTTTTTTTTAGCACTGTTAAAGGGGTGGCGCTTTGAAAACCTGTTTTTGTGGTAGTGGTTGTTGATATTTTCTTTAAAGTCAGTATTCATTTTTGAACTCTTGTTGAGACTTAGGAGGTAGTTGCGATTGACTACCTGGCCAGCTCTCACCGCAATGAACCTTAAGTCGTTAGGGGTGGTTAGGAAAATATGTCTTGTGGATTAGTTCTAGTATCTTACCTATAGATATTTGGATAGGTTGAAATAAAAAATTTGTTTGTCCCTTCTATTGAGAATGTTTTCTCTTTCTACTCAGTTTGAGTTTTAATCTAATGTTCACCTTTTATCTGCTAATGTTGTATCACATCATGCCTCTGAGAAGACGTATGAATCAGATTCAGAAAAGGGCTACTACTGAACCTCAGCAAGAAAATCCTTCTCTTGATCAGAATCTAGTTTAGGTGATTTTTTTCACTATCCAAGATTTGGGATAGGCACCATCTCCAATTCCCGCTCAGGATCCAGCTATGGATCCTCAGGGGGATGTTCTTCAGAATCATTCTCAAGAATTCCTTCACCAGAAGCCACTAGTCTTCAAAGGCTCTACTAATCCCCAACATGTTGAGGAATGGTTTGGAAAGATATAATGTCTATTTTAGTTCTTGGAGACACCAGAAGTGATCAGGGTGAAGTGTGCCACCTTTGTGCCGGAGGGACTAAGCAGAAGATGGTGGGACACGATAGTGACGGAAGGGAAACATGAGGGCTTACAGTGGAAATAATTCAAGATTATTTTCACAAATTACATCTATCCAGAGTCAATGGTGTTTTCTAAGGCTATGTAGTTTTTCAAGATTGAGCAGGCTTACAAAACCTTCACTGAGTATTCAAATCTATTTTCTGAGTTGGTGTATTTTTCTTTTGAGATTGTGTCTAATGAGAGGATGAAGGCTCGATGGTTTAAGTTGGGAATTCGATCAGATATTTGTTCTCATGTTTTCTTGATAAAGCTACCCATTTATGTTGATGTGATAGATAGGGCGATGATGGTTGAGATAGACTTGGCTAGAAATTTAGGGTTGATGGGAGTTCCTTTTTCTCTAAGTGGAAGCATTGGTTCCTTCGAATGAAAATGGATGTGTGATAATTCTCATGGTTATTCTTGATGGAAGAGTCATTCCAGACCTCTTATATCTCCAAGAGGAAGTTCTTTGACTTTCTGTCATTGTGGAAAACCAGTACATTCTAGGAGGGATTGCACTGAGGCACCCAATAACTATACCTCCTACAGACATTCAAGGAACTTCCAGATTTTCTTCCATCACTTCTCTACTCCTCATAATAGGATAGGATCTTTATCTCCTCCTAAAACTATGGGGAAATCAAATGGTTCAATGATAAAAGGGTTCCAACCATAGACATCTGGAATGAAGATTCTTCACACAGTGGAAGATTCTCCAGAGAAATCAGACATGGGTCCAGCGACTGTGAGAGGTACCATTACCATTGCTTCATCATTAGTGATTTCTCTTTTTAATACTGGTCCATCTCACTTTTTTATTTCAACCCGTATTGTCAACTTTCTTAATCTTCCTATGTAGAAACTATCTTGTGCAATTTATATTACTAAACCCCTTGGTATGAAGATAGATCAGGGTCTCCGTATTCATGCATGTGTATTCTCTTTATCAGATATCAATCTAGCTTGGAGTTTTCTGGTTCTTGATATGAAATATCATGACAACATATTCTGTATGGATTGGATCATTTCCAAAAAATCCTAAATTGATTATTATCTCTGATGGGACTACTTTACTACACATAGTGGTGTAAACTTGTCTTTCAAGGAGAATGGGACCCAAGTTTGAGTAGATCAAAACCTTCTTATCCAGAGTTGGGGAAAGTGATATCAGTGTTTTCTTTTGACCTAGAGTGAGATTCAAGGAGTGGTGATCTTCCTCCAGTCATCATCAAGTTTTCTGACGTGTTTCCTTCAAATTTATATGGTATGACACTGATGAGAGAGGTTGAGTTTTCTATTGACTTAATGTCTGGAACTCGACCAGTCTTTATCCCCTAATACCTAATGGCTTCAGCTAAACTGAAAGATCTAAAGTCTCAGTTGGAAGATCTTCTTGAGAAAGGATTTATTCATCCAAGTGTGTCACCTTGGGTAGCACCGGTCCTCTTTAACAAGAAGACTAATGGTTCTCTTCGCTTATGTGTTTATTATCAAAAGCTTAATCAAGTTACAATAAAGTACAAATATTTTTTTTCATAGATTGATGATCTATTTGATTATCTAAAAGGGGAGAAGTGGTTTTCAAAGATCAACCTTCAATATGGTTACCATTAATTGAGGATAAAAGAATCTGACATTCAGAAAACAACTTTTGGAGTAGGTATGGCCACTATGAGTACCTTGTTATGCCCTTTTGATTAATAAATGCTCTTGAATTTTTCATGGCCTTAATGAAAAATATTTTTCATGAGTATTTGGATACCTTTGTGGTAGTCTTTGTGGATGAAATTCTGGTCTACTCCAAGTCTGAGGAGGATCATGTGCAACATTTGAGAATAGTTATGAGTCTGTTGAGAAATTACCATCTTTATGCCAAACATTCAAAGTGTGATTTCTAGATTTAGGAAGTTAATTTATTGGGACATGTGGTGTTTGAACAGGGTGTATTAGTTGATCCTGAAAAGGTGAAGGCTTTTATGACTTGGGAGTAACCATGAAATGTCTTCGAGATCTAGATCTTCTTGGGCTTAGTCAGATATTACCACAGGTTTATGAAATAATTCTCAAAGTTGGCTTCTCTTATGACTGATATGACTCAAAAGGGGGTGAAGTTTTCATGGGATGATAAATGTAAGAGTTCTTTTGTCGAATTGAAATGTCTATTGACTACTATGCCGGTTTTAACTCTTCGAGAAGACAAACAAGGCTATGTGGCCTTTTGTGATGCATCAGGTTCTGGCTTGGGTGATAATGTAGTAGTATATGGATCTCATTAGATTAGGCCACATGAGAAGAATTATCCAACCCAAGATCTGGAACTTGCTTCTATGATGCATGTTCTTAAAAGTTGGCAGCAATACCTTTTTTGTGAAAGTTTTATGGTGTATTCAGACAACAAAATCCTGAGTTATATCTTCTCTCAAAAATATTCAAATCTTTGGAAGAGGAATTGGGTATAGTACCTATAGTATTTTGAATTTAACATCACATATACCCTGTGGAAAGGGAATGTTTTTGTTTACGCTTTTAGTAGGTAACTTCCGACTCAGGTAGTGAAAGAGTCTTTAGAAGAGTGGAATTTGATGGCTCTTTTTTCATAGTTTCATATTGGAGTTCAAGAGGAAAGGAAGAGATTTCTTTATCTAGTGTGATATTGATGTGTACTCTTCTTGAGATGATTATTCAAGATCAATATCTTGATGATGAGTTCTGTAGATCTAGATAATTCCTTTATGGTGGGGAGACATTTGCCTAGTGGTCGTTCTCCAAATAGGGTGTTCTATGCTATTGAAACCACTTAGTTGTGCTTTTAGAGGTAAGAAAGGAAGTGATGAGGTATTTCCATAATTTTCAGTGGGTTGTGCACCCAGGAACCAAAAAAATGTTCTCTGAAATGAGGCGACAGTTCTGGTGGACAAGTATGAGACAAGACATTACTGAGTTTTTCTATCATTGCTATACATGCCAACAGGTGAAAGATGAGCACCAAAAATCTTCAGGTTTGCTTCAACCACTTCTAGTCCATACTTAGAAGTGGGATGAGATCTCTATGGACTTTGTGGTTGGGTTTCCTCATACCTAGAGAAGAATAATGCAATATGGGTTGTGATCGACAGGCTGACCAAGTCGTCTCACTTTATACCCATTCATGATACGACCAAAGTTGAGGAGTTGGGGAATCTATATGTGAAAGATATTGTTTTCTTGTATAAAGTTACATCTGATATAGTCTCTGGTAGGGATCCTCGGTTCACTTCTCACTTTTGGGGAGGCCTTCAAGAGGTACTGGGATCTTAGGTTCGTTTGAGCACATCCTATCATCCGCAGTCGAATAGACAGAAATAATGAGCTATATAGATTCTTTAGGATATGATTTGTGCATGTGTTCTCAACATTAGTGGGGCTTGGGATGATCACTTAGGGATGGTTAAGTTTTATTACAACAATATTTACCAGTCTGCGATCATAATGGCAGCTTTTGAGGCCTTGTATGGTTGTCCTTATAAAACTCCATTGTGTTGGTCGGAGGTTGGTGAAAGTTCTTTGGTTGGACTAATATTTGTGTAGGAGATGATATCAAAGATTCAGTTAATACATAATAGGATGTTGATATCATAAATCTGATATAAGTCTTATGTTTATCGACATCATAGACCTTTGGAGTTTTTAGTTGGTGATCAGGTGTTCTTAAAGTTTTCACCCCGGTTGTGTCATCGATGGATTGGGAGGCAAGGGAAGCTTTCTCCTCATTTTGTTGGACCTTTTCAGGTTGTTGAGCAGGTGGGGAAGGTTTCGTACCATCTAGAACTTCCATCGTATCTGATTTCAATACAAAACATGTTCCATGTATCGAAGCTAAGAAAGTATATATCTGATCCATATCATGTTTTGAGCTGGAGTGACCTTGAGATCGAGCCTGATTTATTTTTGACTGAGAAAACAGTCAAGATAGTTGATTATGAGAACAAGGTGATTCATGAGAATCCAATACCTTTGGTTTGTGTACTATGGAAAAATGGCTCTAATAGTCATGATACGTGGGAACATGAGGCACTAATGAGAGAGTAGTGGCCTCATCTTTTTGGCAAGGAATCTTATTTATAGACTTTTTAGAGGCAGAAGGTTTTTATGGTGGGGAGGTTGTAACATCATGTTACCTTGATCTGGTAATTTTTTCACCTTTTCTAAGTTCCTTTTTTGTTGAAAAACCTTTTTATGTGCTTTTTTTTGGGTTTACCGCAGACTGCAGAACAGGTACATGTCGTGTACCTGAAGTATATGTCATGTACTTGGTGCTGGTTTCATGTCGTGGACTGAGAGATCATGTCGTGAATTGGAAGATCATGTCATGAGTAGGTACACATTTTGTACCTAAGATACATGTCATGTAATGGTTAAATGTCAGTTTTTAATCCAAGGTGATGGGTTTTTTGGCATAACTTATCCAGCATGGACTGCATGTCGTGACCTTGGGGTACATATCGTGACTCGACCCATGTCCAGTTTTAAAACACATGATTGGAAATTCTGCTCGGTCCTTTTCATTCCAGGCCTCTTGGATCCCAACCCTAGACCCTTCCTAGGTGTTTTTCAAAGGTCCCCCTCCTTATGATTTGATCGGAACAAATTTGGATTGTTGCTTCTCTTGCGGTTCGATTCCCAAGTAAGGGTTCTCTCTTGTTTTATCTCGTTCTTAAAGTTACTATCTTTCTCTCCTCTTGGGTTTTTAATGGATCATCTAGGAATTAATTTATCATTTCATGTTAGTTTTGGATCATGCTTCTAATTTTTGTTTCAAGGTTTACTTCACCTTTTTTCTCGTTGAGGGGTGCCTTTGTGAGTGTCGCTCTTCTGGAAATAGGTAGGTGGTTCCTTCCTGATTTTCCAAATTGATTACCATCATATTGCTTGACTTATTTCAATTGCTAATTTAAATTCAAATGCTCAATCTTGCTTTCAATTGCTTGAATAAAACCCAATTCCAATGAATTTGAGGTTTTGAAATGGTTTTGACACTAAAATTTGTAAACCTCCCCAATTTTATTGAATTGGGGTGGGTTTATGGAAATTTTTTTATTTAAATTTTTGAATTTAAATTGTGGATTTGATGGAAATGTTTCTAATTAAATTGTTGAATTTAATTGTGAAAAAGAATTGTGAAAATTATGGAATTGGTTTTGAATGAATTTTAAACTTGCGAATGGATTAAAATAATTTGATAGAAACCCAATGGTTTTACCTTGTGAAAAAGACATGTTTTTGAATAAAACCTATTTTGATTTTAAATGGAAGGAAATTAGAATATTTGAAATGGAAGAATGGGATTGATCATATTTTAACCAGTCTTAAAATAGGTCACCCATCATGTAAGAGTTCATGCAATCCTTAGGTAGTAAGTGAGTTATTTGGATACACTCTACACTACAACAACTTTTTAAAACATACATGCAATGGTTCATATCCCTGATGGGTTAGTGACAAGTCTACTTTGACCAGTTTCATAGGGACATGTGTATACACATTTTTTTGAGTTCACATAGAGGGTTTGAAATCCTATATCTGGTTAATACTATCATACCTTTTGGTAGATGACCATGTTGCTCGCTTGTTTATTTATATTTGATATATAAATGAATCCCAATGTTTGTTTGAACTGCTTTACATGCCTATTGAATTTATATAAACTATTTTATAAAAAAAATTACTTAATCCATTGTTTTAGAAATATTTAATCTCTTATAAAGTAAATTCTATCCTTTAAAGGAATTTATATCATTTTGAAATTGTTTATCATGTTTTTTTTAAATATGATTTTGAATTGCCAAACCTGTTTATTTTAAAAATCGAAATCCTTTATTTGGATAATAAATATTTGGAATATGTTATAGAATATTTTGGTGGTGTACTACTGGGATTAGTCTCACATCCTATTTTTTCATTTGGGTGTTTGTAGACTTTCTTCTTTGAGGCTCGAGCAAAAGTAAGGGATCTCTTGGAGGTGGATCCAGCTGTTGAGTTTTGGGCTTGGTGAGTTGTGTCCTTAGGAAACTTGGGGTTGTTTTTCCTATTTATTACTTTGGGTTGTAGTACTTTGGATTTTATTCCTCGTTTTATTATGGTACTTTTACTCCCAGTGGAGTTTTCCTATTGATATGCATAATATCTGTTATATTTTTCTTCCACATTCTTGTGGAAAAAATAATTCTCACTTGTATGTTTTATGATGTTAGGTGCTAGTCGCCAACCCATGGGGATTGGGAATACCCTTCGAGTCATGTCATGGATGGCTCAATTATCAGGTTACTAGGGTACCCGGGTTGGTCTATGACAAATTGGTATCAAAGTCAGGTTCACTACTACAGATGGAACTTTTATCACTGCTAGAAATATCTTTTAAGAGTGCTAAAAAATAATTGTTAATATCAGAGAAGATAAAAGGGGGTCCCTTTTATCAGTTCTCAAAAAAGCGCTGATAAATGCCCCTTTTATCATCACTCAAAAAAAGTGCTAATAAAAGGGTCCTTTTATCAACTCTTTTCTTAGCACTGATAAAATACCACTTTTATCAGCGCTTTTTTAAAAGCTCTGATAAAATTCAAAAAATGTAAAAAAAACAAAAAAAAAACAAAAAAAATGGAGGACCCTTTTAACAACACCCACCACCCCCTTTCAACAGCACTCGCCAGCCCTCATTTCAATAGTGCTAGAAATCCCCCCACTCATGCCCACCCCATCCAGTAAGCCATTAATAGCACCCTCCATCCTTTTAATAGTGTTATCCCCCCTACACATGTGCGCACACCATTGACTCTCCCTAGATTCAAACTCGAGACCTCTTCTCTATGCACTTGGACACTTTACCACTCCTCCATGATTATTTGTTCTCCATTTAATGATATATCTATTTATTTATATATATATTCAGTAATATTTATTCTCATATTAATATATATTTATATTTATTCTCATATTAATATATATTTATATTAATATATATTTATTTATTAGTATATTAATATCTATTTATACCTATTTATTTATATATATATATAGTTATATTTTATTATTAGTGTATTTATTCATATATTAATATATATTTAGTTATATATTTATTCATATATTAATATATATTTGTAAGATTAGTTTTAAATACATTTATAAAATATGTTTTTTGTGTGTGTTTATAAATAAATAAATTTATACATATATAAAACATACATACACATGTATATATATTATATATGTGTGTATCTGTAAGTATAATTATACATATATATATTTATTTATATATATTTACATTATTATATATTAATATGTCTATTTATATGCTATAATATATAGATAATATATATCAGTTTTCTAAAACGCAGGCACACTAATATATATATATAGACACACACACACACATTATATAGGTATATAAATATTTATATTTTTTATTTTAAATAAAATGGATATTAGTTTTTATTTAGATAAGGCTTATATATTAATAAATATATTTTATATTTAAATATTTTTAATTAATTATTTATAAAATTAAATTTTTAGGTGTGAATATATAAGAAATATGTATATATTGTTATATATTTGATTATAAATAACAGTATATTGTGAAAAATGATAAAATTTCAAAACAATTATATCAATATTAATGTAAGACCTTTGAATAAATTTAGTTTCCACCAAAAAAGGGCAAAAAGACCCCCATAAATGAGCCTGAAAATCCATCAAATTCTAAAAAAATCAGAGTATGCCGACTAAAAACTCAGTTTTGGAGACCTTATGAGCTTTTTTGGCCTTGAAAAAACCATTTCCATGGTGTCCCATTATAATAATGGTGTATAGATCATCTCAATATTTGATTTGATATGTGGTAGAGCTTAAACGGACTCCCGGATCAAAAGTTATGCCCGTTTGAAGTTCAAGTTGTTTTTTCAACTTATTTTAGATATTTTATTTATTTATTTATTTATTTATTTATTTTATATTCAAATTGTTATTAAATGACTATTATTCGATAAAAATAACAAAAATTATTAATTAAAAATATTTTTTAAATTTTTTCATAAGCTTTTTCTTTTACTAAATATCTTATATATTAAGTTTAAATTTCTATTTATCCTTAACTAAAACACATTTAAAAAATATATATTATATTTATATCAATATAAATATATTTATATATTTATATATTAATATATTAATATATTACATTTAATGAAATATTTTTTTTTGAAATATATCATTTATCAGTGCTAATAAAAAAACGCCCATAAAGAGGTACTTTTAACAACGCTTTTTTAGCACTGTTAAAAGTACCCTTTATCAGCACTGCAAAAAATCGTTTTTGTGGTAGTGGTTGTTGATATTTTCTTTGAAGTCAGTATGCATTTTTGAACTCTTTTTGGTACTTATGAGGTAGTTTCGATTGAGTGTTTGGTCAACTCTCACCACAATGAACCTTAAGTCGCCCGGGGTGGTTAGGGAAAGATGTCTTGTGGATTAGTTCTAGTCTTTTCCCTATAGAAATTTAGATAGGTTGAAATAAAAATCTTTTTCCCCTTATATTGAGAATTTTTTCTCTTTCTACTCAGTTTGAGTGTTAATCTAATGTTCTTCTTTTATCTGCTGATGTTGTGTAGCATCATGCCTCCGAGAAGACATGCGAATCAAATTCAAGAAAGGGCTGCTGCTGGACCTCAGCAAGAAAATATTGTTGTTGATCTGAATCTGGTTGAGGTGATTGTGCACACTATCCAAGATCTAGGACAGGCACCACCTTCAGCTCCCACTCAGACTCCAGATGTGGATCCTCAGGGGGATGTTCTTCAGAATCGTTCTCAAGATTTTATTTGCCAGAAGCCACTAGTCTTCAAAGGATTCGCTAATCCTCAATATACTAATGAATGGTTCGGAAAGATAAAAATGTTTGTTTGAGTTCTTAGAGACCTCAAAATTGATCAGGGTGAAGTGTTCCACCTTTGTGCTGGAGGGATCAAGCAAGAGATGGTGGGACACGATGGTGATGGCAGGGAAACATGAGGGATTACAGTGGAAAGACTTCAAGATTATTTTTACCAATCAGTTATATCTATATTAAATGGTGTTAGATAAGGTTGTGTAGTTTTTCAAGCTTGAGCAGGCCGAAAAAATCGTGACTGAGTATTCAAATCATTTTTCTGAGCTGGTGTATTTTCCTCCTAAGATTGTATCTAATGAGAGGATGAAGGCTCGATGGTTTGAGTTGGTACTTCGATCAGATATATGTTCTTGAGTTTTATTTTTGAAGTTTCCTACTTATGTTGATGTGTTGGATAGGGATATGATGGTTGAGATGGACTTGGGTGGAAATTCATGGTTGACTGGAGTTTCTTTTTCTCCTAGTGGAAGTATTGGTTCCTTTATAGGAAAATGGAAGTGTGATGATCCTCATGGTTGTTCTCGATGGAAGAGTCATTCTAGACCTCCTACAACTCCAGGATGAAGTTTGTTGACTTTCTATCAGTGTGGTAATCTAGGACATTCTAAGAGGGTTTGCACTGAGGCACCCAAGAACTATAGCTCATGCGGACATTCAGGGCACTTGTAGAGGTTCTTCCATCACTTCTCTACTCTGCGTACTAGGACAGAATCATTAGCTCCTAAAACTACAAGGAAATAAAATTATTCAATGATAAAAGGTTTCCAGCCACAGGTATATGAAACAAAGCTTCTTCATGCAGTGGAAGAGTCTCTAGAGGAAGCAGACATGGGTCCAGCGACTGTGATAGGTACCATTACTACTGCTTAATCATTAATAATTTCTCTTTTTTATACTGGTGCATCTTACTCTTTTATTTCAACCCTTATTGTTAACCTGTTTAATATTCCTATGGTGCAACTATCTTGTGCAATGGATATTACTACACCCCTTGGTACGAAGAGTGATCATGGTGTCTATAGTCCTTCATGTGTATTCTCTCTATCAGAGGTCATGCTAGCTTGGAGTTTTATGGTTCTTGATATGAAATATATTAACATCATATTTAGGATGGATTGGCTTGCTTCCAACAAATCCCAAATTGATTGTTATCTCTGACGGGTCTACTTTACTACACCTAGTGGTGTGTATCTTGTATTTTAAAAAGAATGGGACCCAAGGTTGAGAAGAGCCAAACCTTCTTATCCAGAGTTGGGGAAAGTGATATCAGTGTTTTCTTTTGACCTATAGTGAGATTCAATGGGATGTGATCTTCCTCCAATCATTGTTGAGTTTTCTGATGTGTTTCCTTAATATTTCTCTAGTCTGTCACTGGTGAGAGAGGTTGAGTTTTCTATTGACTTAATGTCTGGAAACAAACCAGTCTCTATCCCCTCTTAACAAATGGCTCTAGCTGAATTAAAATATCTGAAGTCTTGGTGGGATGATCTTCTTGAGAAAGGATTTATTCATCCAAGTGTGTCACCTTGGGAAGCACCGGTCCTCTTTACTAAGAAGGCTGATGGTTATCTTCTCTTATGTGTTGATTATCGAAAGATCAATAGAGTTGAGATAAAGAACAAATATTTGTTTCCATGGATTGATGATCTATTTGATCATCTGAAAGGGGAGAATTTGTTTTCAAAGATTGACCTTCAATATAGTTACCATCAGTTGAGGATAAAAGAATCTGATATTCATAAAACTGCCTTTCGGAGTAGGCATGGACACTGTGAGTACCTTGTTATTCCCTTTTGTTTAACAAATGATCCTACAGTTTTCATGGCCTTAATGAACAAGATTTTTCATGAGTATCTAGATACCTTTGTGGTAGTCTTTATGGAGGATATTCTGGTCTACTCCAAGTCTGAGGAGGATCATGTGCAACATTTGAGAATAGTTCTAAGTCTGATGGTAAATAACTGCCTTTATGCCATACTTTTAAAGTATGATTTCTGGATTCAGTAAGTAAAATTCTTGGGACAGGCAGTGTATGAACATGGTGTATCAGTTGATCCTGAGAATTTTAAGGCTATTATGACTTCGGATCAACCACAAAAATGTCTTCAAGATTCAGAGATTCTTGGTCTTAGCTAGATATTACCGCAGGTTCGTGAAAGACTTCCCAAAGATGTCTTCTCTGATGACTACTCTTACTCGAAAGGGGGTGAAGTTTTCATTGGATGATAAATGTTAGATTTCTTTTTTTGATTTGAAATTTCTGTTGACTACTACACTGGTGTTGAATCTTCTAGAATCCATACAAGGCTATGTGGTCTTTTTTGATGCATCAGGTTCTGGATTGGGTTGTGTTCTTATGCAGGGTGATCATGTAGTAGCATATGGATATTGTTAGCTTAGGACACATGAGAAAAATTATCCTACCCATGATCTGGAACTTGCATATATGATTAAAGTGCTTAAAATTTAGTGGTGCTACCTTTTTTGCAAAAGGTTTATGTTGTATTCAGACCACAAAAGCCTAAGTTATATACTCTCTCAAAAATATTTGAATCTTCAACAATGTCATTGGGTAGAGTACCTGTAGTCTTTCGAATTTAACATATCTTATACCCTAAGGAAAGGGAATTTTGTTGATGATTCTTTGAGTAGGAAACATCCAACCCAAACAGTGAAAGATTCTTCAGAAGAGTGAAATTTGATGGCTCTTTTTGTACAGTTGCATATTGGAGTTCAGGAGGAAGTGGTTGAGGTTTCTTTAGCTAGTGTGCTATTGATGTCTACTATTTTCAAGATGATTCTTCAATATAAATATATTGATGATGAGTTCCATAGAACTATATAATCCCTTTATGGTGGGGAGATAGTTGCCCAGTGGTCATTCTCTAAAGAGGGTGTTCTATTCTATCGTAACCACTTTGTTGTGTCGTTAGAGGTAAGAAAGGAATTGATGATGGATTTCTATAATTCTCAGTGGGTTGTGCACCCAAGAACCACAAAAATTTTCTATGACATGAGGAGACAATTCTTGTGGCTAGGTATGAGATAGGACATTACTGAGTTTGTCTCTCATTGATATACATGCCAACAGGTGAAATCTGAGCACCAGAAACCTCCGGGTTTGCTTCAACCAATTCTAGTCCCTACTTGAAAGTGGTATGAGATCTCTATGGAATTTTTGGTTGGGTTGCCTCCTAAATAGAGAAATAAGAATGAAATATAGGTTGTGATCGACAGTCTGACCAATTTGTCTCACTTTATACCCATTCATGATACGACCAAAGTTGAGGAGTTGGGAAATCTCTATGTGAAAGATAGTGTTTTCTTGCATGGAGTTCCATATAATATAGTATATTATAGGGATCCTCAGTTCAATTATCACTTTTGGAGAGGCCTTTAGGAGGTACTGGGATCTCAGTTTCATTTGAGCACAGCCTACCATCTGCAGTCGAATGGTTAGACAAAAAGAGCTATACTGATTCTTGAGGATATGATTTTTTCCTATGTTCTCAACTTCGGTGGGGCTTGGGGTGATCACTTAGGGATGGTGGAGTTTTGTTACAACAAAAGTTACCAGTACACGATCAGAATATCACCTTTCAAGACCTTGTATGGTCAGCCTTATAAGTCTCCATTGTGTTGGTCTGAGGTTGGTGAAAGTTCTTTGGTTGGACCAATCTTGGTGTAGGAGATGACAGTAAAGATTCAGCTGATACATCAGAGTATGTTGACAGCACAAAGCTGATATAAGTCTTATGTTGATCAACATCGTAGACCTTTGTACTGTTTAGTAGGTTGTGGTGTTAGATCATGCTTCTAGGTTGTGTTTCAAGGTTTCCTTCACCTTCGTTCTCATTGATGGGTGTCGTTGTGAGTTTCACTCTTCAGGAAAGAGGTAAGTGGTTCCTTCCCAATTTTCCAAATTGGTTACCATTGTATTACTTGAATTATTTCAATTGCTGATTTAAATTCAAATGCTTAATATTGATTTCAATTGATTAAATAAAACCCAATTCCAATTCATTGGATGATTTGAAATGGTTTTGACACTAAAATTTGGAAAACCCCCAATTCTATTGAATTGGGGTGGGTTTATAGAAGTTTTATAATTTAAATTGTTGAATTTAAATTGTGGATTTTATGGAAATGTTTTCAATTAAATTATTGGATTTAATTGTGAAAAAGGAATTTTGAAAAGTATGGAATTGGTTTTGAATTAATTTAAAACTTGTGGATGGATTAAAATGATTTGATAGAAACCTAGTGGTTTTATCTTATAAAAATGCATGTTTTTGAATAAAACCTATTTTGTTTTTAAATGGAAGGAAATTTAAATCTTTGAAATAGAATAATTGGATTGATCGTATTTTATCACCCATCATGTAAGAGTGCATGCAAGCCTTAGGCAGTTAGTGAGTTATTTGGATACACTCTACGCTATAAAAATGTTCTAAAACATACATGAAGTGGGTCATATCCATGATGGGTTTGTGAAGAGTCTCCTTTGGCCAATTTCATAGGGATATGTGTTTACACATTTTGCTGAGTTCACTTAGAGAGTGAGAAATCCTATAGCTATATAATAATATCATACCTTTTGGAAGATGTCCATGTTGCTCACTTGTTTATTTATATTTGATATATAAATACATGACAATGTTTGTTTGAACTTATTTACATGCCTACTAAATTTATATAAACTATTTTATAAAAATGTTTTACTTATGCAATTATTTTATAAATATTCCATCTCTTGTAAAGTAAAGCCTATGCTTTAAAGGAATTTCCACAATTTTGAAACTGTTTATCATGTTTTCTTCAAATATGATTTTGAATTTTCAAACCTATTTATTTTAAAAATTGAAAGATTTTCTTTAGATAATCTATATTTTTCATCTATTATGGAATCTTTTGGTGGTATCATACTGGGCTTAGGCTCACAACATACTTTTTACTTTGGATGTTTATATACTTTATTCCTCTAGGCTTGAGTAAAGGGAAGGTATAACTTAGAGGTGGATCTAGTTATTGAGCTTCAATATTGGTGAGTTGTGTCTTTAAGGACCTTGGGGTTGTTTTTCCTATTTAGTATCTTGGGTTGTAGTACTTTGGATTTTATGCCTCATTGTATTCTGGTACTTTTACTCCTAGTGGAGCTTCCCTATTGATATGCATACTATCTTTTATCATTTTCTTCCGCATTATTGTGGAAAAAAATTGTTCCCGCTTGTATTTTTTATGATGCCAAGTTCTAGTTTCCAACCCATGGGGATCAAGAACGCTCTTTGGGTTATGTTAGGGCTGGCTCGGTTATTGGGTTACCAGGGTGCCTAGGTTGTTTCGTGACTGAAACTTGATGGAAAAGGAAGGCAGTATATCTTTTTGGGATACACTCATGAGGAGTATAGATACCTACTCTAGGATCCTATCAGCAAGAGGATTTTCAAAAGCATAGATTTGGTGTTTTTTTAGGATTAGATGATAGAATATTTTGAGAGGTCATAAAATTTAGAGAAGCTACAGTATGAGGAACTTTCATTCAATATGGAAACAGTCACACCACCATCAATTCCAACTAGTGTGAGAGAGATATGTGACACTAATTATACATCACTACTGTGTAATATGTCTCCATATGATGATATGTATCCATCATATGATATTCCATAATAGATTCCCCCTAAAGCGTAGTTGAGAAGATCCACCAGAGAATGAAAGTCAATTCATAGATACTCACCAGATGAGTATATAATTATCACTGAAGTTGGATATCTATACATATATGATGATTCAATTAGGAGTTATCATAAGATTAAATTGAAGAAGACCATGTAAGAGGAGATGAGATCCTTGCTTAAGAACTACACATTTGATTTGGTGGAGTTAATACATGGAAAGAATGAACTCAAGAACAAGTGTGTGTATAGAATCAAAGGAGAAGATTGAATCTCATAGCCACAGTAATGATCCAAAATGTTTTTAAATGTATTCGATTATAATAAAGGTATTTAATTTGATGAAATTTTCTCTCATATAGTTAAAATTTATTCTATCAGATTTGTTCTTGGATTGAAGGCTAGTCTAAACCTAGAGGTTCAATAAATAAATGTAAAAACAATGTTCTTACATGGTGATATTGATGATGAGACTTACATGGAGTGTTCAAAAGGATTTTAGGTGAATGTTAAGGAAAATTTGGTATGTAAATTTAGGAAAAGTTTATATGGTTTGAAATAGGCACTGAGACAATGATACATGAAATTTGACTTATTCATAGAGAAAATGAATATAATCAAATGACTACTGGTCACTAAATTTTCATCAAATAGTTTTCTGATGTTTATTTCATTATCATGTTTCTTTATGTTGATTGTTGGAAAAGATATTAAAGGTTATGGGTGCAGCGAAAGCATGTGATGGGTCATGCCCAATTTTTCTTTTTTTCATGATTGGTAATTAATATGAGATTTACATGGAAATAAATGATATGATCAATAAAATTGAATCAAATAATATATTCAATGGATAAATGTTGTAACTGAAGTGCAAGACTGTCATATATTATTTATAATTAATTTAAGCAATTAAAGAATTACCTTGTGAGAAATTATTTCTTTATTGATGGATCTGACAATGGATCTACATAATACCATCATTGTGTTGTATGAATAAAGATTATATTCCCTCTAAAGGTGATCCATACGTATTCCAAAAATCTTCAAACCTGGACCTAGGAATCTTTGGGTACTAGCACGACAGATCCTATCGCTTGTGGCATTCACCTCTGATCGCCCTGATAATCACTTCCAAAGTATTATCTTTTATCTCTCTTGAATCGATAGTGGATAGTGGAGGAAGATCTCTCTATATTCTTGATAGAGTTCTTATATGAGGGATCTATATAAGGCTTTGAGAGGATTCTCTATATTTCATTATGTACAACAAAAATGAATTATCTCTCTTAAAAAATAATATAATTGGGTTTATATATCGCTAGGATTAGAAATAAATAATTTCATAAGTGCCCCTTAATATTTATTTAATCCCTACAGAACCTAGTGTTTATAATAATAATATTATTATTATTTCTCGACATTCACTTAACTTAAAAATTAAATTAAATATTATTTAATCAAATAATATTCAATATATATATTATTTCTCACTGGACCTATAAACTCAATCAGTCATTCCTCCGCATTATTTATTAGTCCTTGAATGATGACTATTTATTTAATAAATAATTGACACTTCATTATTTTATAATAAATAAATAAATAGTATATTCACTAAATAGTAAGTAAATAGTTATTAAATATTTCGCTCACATGATATTCTCTTGAATAACTGATGATGTAATATATGTGATCAAGCAAACATAATTAATTATTAAACCATGTGTAGGAATAATATTTATTCAATTTGTTAAATAATAAATAATAATATATTATTTAACTAAGATTATGGATACACTTAGTGTGTGACCCTTTAGGCCTCTTTCTCAGTGGCATTAGGTGAAGCAGCCTAAAGTCCAAGGTTAGCATCTAGAACATGCCAAGGCACCCATAGAGAAAGAAGTTTATGTCGTAATGATATAATACCTCATATGGATACCTATGTAATATAATCCCTTTATCATGATATCTCTAATCAAGTAGGATGCATATTGGTATCATCAACCTAAGTGATCGATGTCTCTTTCTTTGACTTTCAGGAAATCCAACTTGACTATAGAACATCATGGTCATGGATTTATTTAGGCTATATCATTTCCATCAAAGGTCTTGAGATATCAACTTCCATTAAATAACATAAGGATAAAATCCTTTCTCACATTGTTCATTAATGAAATATTACTCATAATACATCCAACGTATCCTACCATGTCATGAACATATGTCATCACGGTTTCCATCAATACATCAAAGTATGTGAATTATATCACTCATTAATAATAATATTACAGTTTAAGGACCAATAAACATGTCTAAATATAGGAACATCCAACGACACATATAAATGTGGATTTCCTGCTAGCATGACTTGTTTTAATAATATCCTACACTAGATATTACCAAGGGCGTATACAATGAGATGGTTCCTCAAAGTCCTACAAGTATCCACCCCTAATATCCTGTATAATTTGTGTCCCTAAAATGATTTCATCCATCTATAGAACATATATTTAAAAATATTCCCATGACACTTCTGGGTTCTCATCATAGCAGAGAACTTTTATGACCTTTTCGTGCGACAGACACTCTTAGGAAATTATCACATACTATGTTACGCATAATAACAATCATGATGTGATAATGAGTTTATTAATATTCAAAAAAATGAATAAAGGTTATCATAAAGTAAATGGAAGTTAGTTCTAGGGCACCAACTCCAATAGCCTCCACTTGCACTAGAGCCAACTACTGACAACCTTCAATTTGCTAGCTCTCACATGATACTCATTCTTCTACTGAGATAAGCCTTTATTCAAGGGTTTCTCCATGTTTTCTTATGCGGGAACTCTTTTTACTATAACATCAACAATCTGATAAAAATACCTCAAGAAGTGATACTTCATAATTATGTTCTTTGTTCATTGATGTGACCTTGGATATTTCACAAGAGTCACTGCTGTAGTATTATCACAAAATAATGTGATAGGGTCTTTACTTCTAGGTGACACATCAAGCTCCTAGTCAAAATTTCATATCAAAACTAATTCCTTGGATGCATCAGAAGTCACTATATGCTCGGACTCTACTGTAGAATAAGTTAAAATTGGCTGCTTTGAACTCTTCCAACTCACAACTCCTCTATTGATATAGAAAACATATACTTCCTATGAATTTATATCATTATGATCTATTTGAAAGTAGAATCAGTATAATCCATGATGATCAGCTCCTCGTATCCTCTATATACCATGAACATATCCTTATTTCTTCTCAAATACTTAAGGATAACCTTAACAGCATAATAATGTTGTTCTCTTGGATCATATTGATATATACCTACCATGCTCAATGCATAGGAAAGATCAATTATAGTACATAACATGTTATGCATGATTGATCCTATCACTAAATCGTATGGTATCTTACTCATTATCTCTTTCTCCTATTTTGTTTGAGGACACGTTTTCTTAAAAATATGTATACCATGTGATACTGGAAGCAATAACCTCTTGGATTATTTTATACTAAATCTATTTAGTATCTAGTCAATGTATGTACTTTGACTTATTTCAAGAAGCCTCTTAGATTCACCTAAGTCCTTCATGGAGAAACACTTCTTCAACCAGTCCTTAAATGATTTTAATACTGGAATATCATTTCCAATAAGTAATATGTCATCAATATAAACTACCAGGATAATGACTGCATTCCCACTAAACCTATTGTAAATAAATGGATCATATTAATTCTTAATAAAACCAAATTATTTTATAGATTCATCAAATTGAATGTTCCATGGTCTGGATTCTTAATTCAATCCATAAATGAATTTTAGTAACTTTTAAATATTTTTGGCATCATTTGAAGTCACAAACCCTTCTGGTTATGTCATATAGACATCTTCCTAAAGGTTCCCATTAAGGATAGCAGTTTTTATGTCCATCTAATAAATTTCATAGTCATGGTAAGATAATATAGAAAATATAATTCTGAAGGATTTAAACATTAGAATTTTTGAAAAGGTTTCATCGTAGTCAATTCCTTGATTTTTTTTAAACCCTTTAGTCTCTATACTTTATTTATAGGTATTTAACTTACCATCCATGTCTATTTTTCCATTGAATGTGCATTTTTACCCTATGGTATTTACATAAACCGACACATCAACAAGAACCCAAACTTGGTTTTAATACATGGAATCCATTTCAGAATTCATGGATTCTTTCCATCTTGAAGCTTATGATCTCTCTACTGCCTATTTATAGGAGAGAGTTTCATCACTATCAACCAATAATGAGTCACCATCTTCGATAACTAGAAAACCATATCTCTATAGTTCTCTTACCTCTCTAGTGATCCTATGTCATACTTGTGTTTTAGGAACTACTTATTCTATGGGGACCTATGGAATCCGCTCCTATACTAACTCTTATGTATCTTGAGAATCAAATTCATCAAGGACAAAAATGGTATCGCTCTCAAATGTGGTTTTCAAGGCTACTTCCTGGTTCCCCACCAAGGCCACTCAGGGGGACTGGGTCTTCTTTGGAAGGAAAATATTGACGTCAGAATCATCTCGTTCTTGTCACATCATGTGGCTTCATACATCCATGATGACCCCTCTCCACCTTGTACTTTTGTGTCTTTATATGGATGGCCATCACAAAATGATAAATGGAAATCCTGGGAACTTCTCTATTCATTACATCAAGGAATTAAGGGCCCTATACTCTTTAGCAATGACTTCAATGAGATTCTGTCCTAGAATGAAAAACATGGAGGAGCACTTCGGACCTTTTCCTCGATGTTAGGATTTAGGGATGTGATTTCTAGGGTGGACTTGGCTGATCTAGGTCATGCAGGAAGCCCCTTTACCTAGTTTTTGGGGAACATGTAAAGAACACGCATAGCTGAGTGTCTGGACAGATTTCTAGGATCGACGGAATGGACTGACATCTTCAAAATGTTTCATATCGCTCACTTGGCACCGAACTATTCGGATCATTGCCCTATCATTATTGACTTTTCTCATTGTGTTCATATCGCAATAGGTGGGAAACCTTTCCGGTTTGAAAGCTTCTAGGCCAAAGACCGAGAGTGTAAAGAAGTTATTCGATTGTGTTGGAAGGGTGGAAATGAAGGCATCAAGTTTAACCTCCAGCAGGTGGCCGCTACTCTGAGATCATGGGGCAAAAAAAAATTTCATCAGCCTAACAAGATTTGTAACTCCTTAGAGTGACAACTCGCCGCCCTTCTTGCCTGACCCCCAACGGATGACATTCTCTCCAAAATTGTTATTATTCAAAGTGATCTGGATGCGGCTCTCCACATTAAAGAAAGCTTCTGGGCTATGCATGCATAAGAAATCCACATCAAATAAGGGGATGCAAACACCCGATACTTTCACCAGAAGGATTTTTCTAGGCACCGCAAAAACAACATTTTGGTCCTCACCCACCCTAATGGTGGAATTGTGTCCAACATTGAAGGTATCCATGATATTATTAAATGTTATTTCCAAAAACTCTTCACTACAGAAGATTCCATCTTATTGTCTGAGGTTAAATCCTGCATCAAACATGTGATTACCGAAGAGATGATCTGTCAGCTCACAAAAGACTTCACGGACGATGAGATTCTTTAGGCTCTTAAAAAAATCCACTCCACAAAAGCCCTCGGTCCTGATGGCTTCCATGCTATTTTTTTAAGCAATACTGGCACATTCTCGGCCCTGACATATGCATGATAATGAAATACATTTGGGTTGGGGAAATTGACCTATTCTCTATTAATGAGACAAATCTCACCCTCATCCCAAAGATCAATAAACCCCTTGCGGCCTCGGACTTTAGGCCTATCAGTCTCTATAATGTTTCCTGCAATATTTTCTCAAAGGTCCTGGCTAATTGTCTAGGCATGTGGTTACCTGCTATTATCTCTGAAAATTAAAGTGCTTTCATAGCAAAGAGGCTTATTACGGATAATTCCATCATGGCCCATGAAGTGTTTCATTCTATGAAAACGCGATTTTTTTTAACAGAGGTATTATGGCATGTAAAATGGATATGACTAAGGCCTATGATCGAGTGGAATGGCACTTTCTCCTGGTCGTCATGAAAAAAATGGGTTTCTGCCCCAAATGGACAGATATGATCATGCAATATGTTTCGTCCGTCTCTTTTTGGATTAACATCAATGGTAGACTCACCCAAGTCTTCTCACCCACCCGTGGCCTCCGCTAGGGAGATCCCCTTTCCCCATTTCTCTTCATCTTGGTGGCTGATGTCTTCTCTAACCTCATTTCCTTGGCTTCTTCCAAAAAAGGGATACATGGGGCAAAGGTTTGTCAGGACAGCCCACCTGTCTCGCACTGCTTCTTTTCCGACTACTGCCTTCTATTCTCCAGAGCTACTCATAATGAATGCCTCACTATATGTCAGGTTATCTGCCTTTATGAGAGGGCATTTGGAAAAGCGATCAATCCAGCCAAGTCAGAAATCTCTTTCAGTTCTGTCGTCTCACCGACCAAGAGATCAGATCTTTGTCGTACTGCAGGCATTCAAATGGGTGACAAACACAACAAATACCTTGGGCTTTCCCACTATTTATGGTTGCTCAAAAAAAGAAATCTTCTCATCTACGGTGGATATAATCGAGAAAAAAATCCAAGGCTGGACTCTGAAAAGAGTCTCTAAAGCGAGTAAGGAAACAGTCATCAAAGACGCTCTTCAGTCCATCCCTAGCTATATTATGTCCCTGTTCAAGCTTCCTGACACACTTTTTGACCATATCCACTCCCGCATCACTAACTTCTAGTGGAGGTATAATAATGTCAGAAATAAAACTCACTGGATTTCTTGGAAGTCACTTTGCACACCCAAAACAGGTGGCGGAATGGGATTTCGGGACCTTTGACTCTTTAATGATTCTATCTTGGCTAAACAATGTTGGCGCCTCATGATTCATCCATATTCCCTTTGTGTGTGGATTCTTTGTAAAAAATACTTTCCCCACTCAGATTTCCAGAACTCCTCTCTTGGCCCCCACCCCAGATTTCTATGGAGAAGCCTCTGGGGATCACAAAATTTACTTAATAAAGGACTGGGATGGAGGGTCATAGATGGTACAAAAATTAATATTTGGACCGATACCTAGTTGATTGATAAAGATGGATTGCATGTTGCCTCCCCTATCATGCCTGGATATGAGAATGCCACTATTTGCTGGTTGTTCAACGATCATGGTTCTGGGTGGTGTATGGATAAAATCAACTCATGGTTCAATGAAAGGAACAGAAGGATAATACTTAGCATCCCCTGTGTGAGGGATACGGGGCTAGACTGTCCCTTTTGGAGCAATGATTTCTCTGGATCTTATACGGTGAATTCAAGGTACATACTTGCTCTCAATATCCAAATCGAGGAAAGGGGAGGGCTCTGGAAAACCCTTTGGCATCTTAAGGTCCCCCCAAAAATCCGTTTTTTTTTTGTGGCAGGTTTACACAGGTATTCTTTCCACTATGGACTTCCTCTCCTTCCAACATGCCACAAATGACAAGAAATGTCTCATATTCTCAGTTGTTCTCGAATCTCCTCTGCATGCGATCACCTAGTGCCCGGGGGTGGAAGAGATATGGACTTTTTGGGGTTTTTATTTGGAGCTTATAATGGATACGACGCCAGACCTTCCAACACTTCTGATGTTGTGGTCGTCTTCTTTCACTGCGGACAAAGTTGATTCATTATGAATCATGGCATGGATCATCTGGGCGTGACACAATGACTTCATATTTAATCGCACAGTAAAGCCCCCCAGGTTCTGGATTAAATGGGCTACATCCTGGATTGAGGGGTGGAATCAGGACTCTGACCTTCATGGGCTCTCTAGCACTCACACAGCTGCTTGAAGATGGTACCCTCTCCTAGAAGGGATCCTCAAGATTAATGTTGATGCATCTCTCTCCATTAATGGAATTTTCAGAATTGGACTTGTGGAACGGGATTTTCATGTTCAAATCATTGCCTCCAAACATGAATCATACCACACTCTCTGGGAGCCCGTTGTTGCTAAAGCCTTCGCTGTCCTTGTTGGGCCGATGTTTGCAAAAGATCGAGGATGGGAAGCTATTCACATCAAATCTGATTGCCTCACCATCATCAACACTATTGGGATTAATGATGGTGGCCTCCATTCTTTTGGCCCCATTGTTAGGAACATTCAGTCTCTCAGTAAAAGCTTAACAACCTGCTCTTTCTCCTTCATTGAAAGGGATGGAAATGAAGCAGCCCATCACCTAGATTCTTACAGCACGTCCGGCGTGAATCATCTCTGGCTTGATCACTTTCCTTCTTGGTTGCATGAATGTGTAACTGCTGACCTTCTTGATTAATATATCATCTTACTTTGTCAAAAAAAAAAGAAATACAGCTTTTCTGGTGACAGTATATTTCTTATCTAAGGTTTTTTATTGGTAGTATCAATTTCTTTCCTTAGGATACTCTATAAAGATACACAATGTTCTCCTAGGTGCAAGTTTTTTGCATAAGAAGGCCTTAAAAATTACTCACAACCTCATACACATGTATGCAACAAAATGGGTTTCTTTCTACTCTATAACTCAATGGATTTTTTTTGTCACTTTAGTTGGTACTCAGTTTAATGTATATGTCGAAATTTGTAATACATATCCCCAAAAGGATAATGGAATATCTGAATGACTCATCATTGACCATACCATGTCTAACAAGGTATGATTCCTCCTTTCACTAACACCATTCCATTTTTGTGTGTAAGGTGGAGTGAGTTGAGATAGAATCCCAAAATCCCATAAAAAAGTCAATAAAATCTTGGTTAAGATATTCACCACCTCTATCTGATCAAAGTTTATTTATCTTCTTTCCAAGTTGATTCTCTACTTCATTCTTGAATTCTTTGAATTTCTCAAAGGACTCGGTTTTTTACCTCATTAAGTAGACATATTCATATCTACTCAAGTCATCAGTAAAAGTTACGAAGTAAAAATACCCACCTTTAGCTTCTACTGGAAATGGTCCACACACATCAGTGTATACTAATCCTAGAAGCTCTATGGCCCTTTCACATTTTCCACTAAATGGCAGTTTGGTCATTTTTTCTTGTAAACAATCATGAAATATTTCAAGTGGTTTTATCTCACAAGAGTCTAAATTACCATATTTATAGATATTTTTCAAATTATTCTTGTTTACATGACCGAGAAAGTGATGCCATAGATGGGTGTTATATGATTCATG
The DNA here is from genome assembly GCA_963277665.1 of Viscum album. Lineage (NCBI taxonomy): Eukaryota > Viridiplantae > Streptophyta > Magnoliopsida > Santalales > Viscaceae > Viscum > Viscum album. The sequence goes on from OY728163.1 coordinate 41,525,094, forward strand.
TGAACATGATTTTTTTTCTATTGCCAATACTTAGTTTTTTTAATTTAATACATAAAGACAGTTATTTAAATGTTTCATATGATAACATATATTGTCTTTATAAAAGAGGAAACTCTTATTTCCAAACTTGAAAATAAAACCATCTGTATCTAGGCATGATATGGGAATTATGTTCTTGGTAATCATTGGTACATAATAACAATCTATTAAAACCAATATCATTCCTATTGGAAATGAAAAATGGAAGTCACCAATGGATAGAGAAGCCAACCTCACACCATTGGAAGCTCGTAAATCTACCTCTCCTCTAGAAATCCTTTAAAATATACTCGGTTCTTCCATTTGGATAAATATATGAGTACCACAATTTTTATTTAATACCCAATGTGTAGATATTGAAAGATTGCACACAATAATGAATGCACCTTTAGTTTCCCCTTTCTTCTAGGTGTATTTTCTCTTCTAGTAAACTTTCTTGCCACATGAAAAACATAATACTTCCTTTTCGTTACCTTGCCTCTAGATCTTCCTCTTCTTATAAGGATGGTGCAAGAGATCTTTAGACTTATTATGAGTCTTGGTCCCCTTCACCTTGTTCTTCATTTTCTTATTCACTATAAGTACTATGGGTTTTTCACACCCCATGTCTTTATCCACTTATTGAATCATAGTAATAAGTTTTTAAATACTCTTATCATTATTACTCATGTTATAATTAATAATAAAACTATATATGGTCTTGGGTAGTGAGGAAATTATAAGATATGTGAAAAGTCATCTAGGAATTTAATCCCTAAGATGTATAAGCATTCAATGTAGCCAATAATCTTGAATCCATGGGGCCCAGCTAGCACAGACTCTCTAATATTAGTTGTAATTATAGTATTTTAGATATCGTATCACTCTTGTATCACCTTATCTTTATAGATTCCCCGAAGGTGAGACATCATTCTATACAAATCCATGTCCTCATGTTGCTTCAAATGATCATTAATTGTGGATGATAGCATGAAACACTGAACATATGTAGCATCATTCAAATGTTTCTCATAAAGAGATAACTCTTCCTCACAAGCCTTATTACTAGGAGAATCAGTAATAGGTTCTTCCAACACATACAATTTCCTTTCACGATGTAGGATAACATGTAAGCGCCTTTTCCATTCGTAGAAATTTGTACTAGTGAGATGGTTTTCCTTATCAAGTATGGATCATAGTGATATGAATAAATTCATTTTATTTTTGTTTCTACAAATAACATGGTCATAGTTTTAGTACTTTACCTGATAAAATTTTAAAAAATAAATAAATATTATATTTATTAATCTCCCACTATTTTATTGAAACCCAATAGTACTATCCATTGGATTTGGAATATCTTATTTCTTGGATATTCTAGTGGAAATGATCCATATCCCCCTTATCATCACCTCAAATTTGGATGGTCATGTAATTTGGAGGGTTTTAGGTAGGCATTGCAAATTCCAACTTCATTAACTCGTAGTTCCTTGATTTGTTGACTGGAATCCCCAGTCATGAAATACTTAAATTGGATTTCCTCAATACTTTCCTCTCAGTTAAACCAAGACCAACTTTGGTAGTCAACCCTTGATGTGAACTAAGTTAAGTCAACCCAAAACTTCAAGTTATAATTCCCTAGTAATTTAAAGCACCCCAACTTTAGTTTGTCAAGCACTTTGAACTATGGTTTTATTTTATTTGAATTAGTGGAAGGCTATAGTAACTTAATATATATAATTTATGGATTTTATATTTTATGTGTAAATTTCTAATTATCATATTTATTACATGTTTTTTAATATTAAGTGTATTTACTTAAGTGCTTAACCATGTCTTAGATAATATTTACGATGCATAATCCAATTTATTTTGGTTTTATCTTGTATTATTGTTAATTAATTAATTTATGTGATTGAGACAAAACATCCATAATGAAATAACCATAAAACTTGATAGAAATAAAATAATAATTTTTTAGGATCGTGGTTTTTTATTAATGGTTAGTTTATCTAGAAAATGAAAAACTAAATGTCAAACCAAGAGAAAAAAACCTTGAACCAATTAAGGTTTGTGTTACAGCTTTCCAACTGTTCTCTAATGTAACACTCTTGGATTGGTTTCGCCTCAGATCCAAACTTGAAATGCATCCACTAGATTGGGAGCTCTATCCATTACATATGATTTTACTCACATATAGGTGAGGGGAACCAAAGTATTAGTTAAGAGGTTTACATAAAAGAAATCATAGGCATGAAGGCCCTTACATAATATGATGAGAGATGACACACAGGATAACAATTAAATTTAATAATAAATTAAATTAAACCAATCGCATACAAAGTTCTGGTCTAAGCTCATGATAATCCACATGCATGCAAAGAATTAGGCATTTAATAAAATTATCATTCAATTCTAATCATTCTTATTTAAGATAAATTGCACTCGAATCAATTAATTATCTTCTTCAATTAATCAATTATTTTATATTAATTCTCATATTAATTTCCTTGAAATTTTCATTCGTCGTAATTCTAAACAAATTAAATAAATATATTTAAAATAAACTATGTACAAAAAATGTATCTTGGAGGCAACATGGTGAGTACCCGTTCAAACTACCCAACGTGTATTATACTTTTATACTGTTTACTCTTGTGACATGTGGTATACATGACTTATCATGTAATATCATGATGTATACTATCAACTTAATGATAACATAGTTTACATGATTTATTTATGTAGAGTTTAATGCTTCAATGCATTAAGAGTAATAAATGTAATATGATTATACATTATATGTATATCTGAACATTATGTAGAAATTAATTAAAAATTTATATATATAAAAACCATCAAATGGCATGTCCTATCAACTTAATGTCCACAGAAAAGTACATGTTGATAAGGTTTGCACAGTATAATAAATTAATTTTAATTCTGCATAATTTGGTAAAAGTACATGATGTATACATTTAAGATATACAATTTTTATTGTTATCACTGTCTATCTGTGGCACACTCCTAGGGACCCGGAGTGTAATTGTGCCATGGAAAATTTGGAGTACATGACATGTAAATGGGTTACACAGCATATAGTCTCTGAATTACACAACCATCATCCATGTAAGTGGTGTAAGAGCATACATGGTCCATCTGTGACTAAAGGACTACACGCCATGTATGAATGTTACACAGCATGTACTCTGGGTGACCATGCACCAGGATGGCCTGGTAAATATTCAATGTATAATTAAATGCACCATGTGTAATAAATGCGCATGAATTGAATTAATTATGAATTAATTCTTAGTGCATTAAACACTGGGACATGAAATGTACCTCTGGGTTACACAGTGTGTACTCTTGTGCTATCTGACCAAATTTCTTGGAACCTTCATATGAGAACTTTGAATTTATTTCATTCATAAAATTAATCAATTTGATTATTTTTATGGGAAACAAAGAGGAATAAAACATATCTCACAATTCAAATTTAATAACAATTAAACTAGAATTTAAACCAAATAATAAATTCGTAAATCAATCATGATCTTTAAATTATTATAAATAATTATGTGACATGTTCTGCTACAACTTAAAGGTTCTGAACGCAATGGAAGTGTGTGATGGGTTATTCCTGACTTTGATTTTTTCCATGATCGATGACTAATTCAAGATTTATATGATGATAAATGTTGCGATCAATGAAATTGAATCAAAGAATATAGACTATGGATAAGCACTGGAACCAAAGAGCAATATTGTCACATATTATTTATAATTAATTTAAGTAATTAAAAATATTACCTTTAAATAAATTCTTTCTTTATCGATGGGTCTGTAAATGGATTTATGTAGTACCATTGTTTCATTGTAGGAATCGAGATTATATTCCCTATAGTAGTGATCCACTTGTGTTCCACAAATATCTAAACATCACTGTAGGAATCTTCGGTTGATAGCATGACAGATCCTATCGCTTGTGTTGTTCACCTATTATCACCTTGAGAATCATTTATAAAGGATTATCTTTGATCTCTCTTGAATCGAGAGTGGAAGGTGGAGGAAGATCGATATCTATTCTTAATATCATTCTTGGATAAGGGAGATCTCTAAGGCTTTGAGAGGATTCTCCAAATTTCATTGTGCACATTAAAAATGAATTGGCTCCCTTGAAAAATATATAATTGGGTTTATATACCACTAGGGTTAGAAATAAATAATTACACAAGTTCCCTTTAATATTTATTTTATCTCTATAAAACCTCATGTCTACAATAATAATATTATTATTATTATTCAACATGCACTTAACTTGTGAATTAAATTAAATATTACTTAATCAAATAATATTCAATATATATATTATTTCTTACTGAACCTATAAACTAGGTATGTAATTATTCCACAATATTTATTGGGTATTGAATAATTTCTATTTATTTCATAAATAAATATCACTTCATTATCCACCAATAAATAAATAAATATTATATTCACTAAATAAAAAGTAAGTATTTATTAAATATTCTGCTCACATAATATTATCTCGAATAACTGGTGATGAAATATATACGATCAAGAAAATATGAATAATTATTAAACCGTGTGCATAAATAATATTTATCCAATTTTTTAAATAATAAATAATAATATATTATTTAACTAAGATTCTGGATACCCTTAGTGTGTGACCCTCTAGGCCTCTTTCTCAGTGGCATTAGGCAAAGAAGCCTAAAATCTAAGGTTAGTGTCTAGAAACATGCCAAGGAACCCATAGAGAAATATTTTAATGTCATAATGTCATAATACCACATACAGATGCTTATTTTGCAATATAATATCTTTATCATGATATCTCTAATTAAGCTGGTTTCATGCTGGTGTCATCAACCTATGTGCTCGATGTCTCTTTCTTTGATTTTTTGGAAATTGGACTTACTTATAGAATACCATGGGCATGGATTTATTTAGGAAATATCATTTCCATCAAAGGTATTGAGATATCAACTTCTGTTAAATAATAGAAGGGACAAATCATTTTTCATGTTATTTATCAATGAAATATTACCCATGATGCACCCAACATATCCTACCTCACCATGAACATATGTCATCATGGTTTTCATCAATACATAAAAGTATGAAACTTATAACACTAATTATTAATAATCTTAAATTCTAAGGACCAGTACACATGTCAGCAGATAGGAATATCCAATGACACATATAAATGTGGATTTCCTACTAGCAGGTCTCATTCTCATAATATCCTACATTGGATATTACTAAGGGCGTATACTATGAGAAGGTTCTTCAAAGTCCTATGAGTCTCCACCCTTGATAGCCTATATAATTTTTTTCCCTCAAATGATTTCATCTAGCTATGGAACATATATTTAATAATATTTTCATGATAGTTTTGGGATCTCATCATAGCGGGGAACTACTATGACCTTTCAATGTAATAGCTACTCTTAATACATTATCACATATTATGTTACACATAAGAACAATCATGATTTGATAAAGAGTTTATTAATATTCAAAATAATGAATAAATATTATCATAAATTAAACATATTTTGGTTATAGGGAACCAACTCTAATAGATATCACCAATATTGATACGTTGAACAAGGAGTTGAATAAGTATTTTGAAATGAAGGACTTGGGAGAGGTTGTGGCAACCCTTATCTTTATTACACATTAATTCATGTTTTTTACATAATATTACACATAATACAACCCAGAATATCGATAATTATAGTGTATTTTGGAATTATGTATATTAAATAACAACTTAAAACATGGGATATGGAAACATTATTGAAAACTTCTTTAATATGCTCATATTATTCCTTTGTACTTAAAACTTCATGGGATAATCTTAGGGACATGCATAAGAAAGGGGTGAGATATAAAGACCGATAAGGGAATAAAAATGGAATAAAATGAAGAAGATAATACATTTTAGATAATAGGAATATCAATGGGGGCATAAAAGGAGTGAGAATCATAAACATAAACAATGAGGCATGATATTTCATGATAACATAAAGGTGACATGGGAAATGTGGAAACAACTTAAAACACTACATCATAAACATAGGTCAAGCATAAATGCTAAGAAATCATGATTTAAAAATTCCCATTATGGATTAGTTTTACTCCCTAATCCCTTTCATGACGTCTCATGAGACTAAAACATTACCAGTTTATTGGAGCACTATATAATTTTTGGCGCACCTGCCGCTTTCATTTCATTCTCATGCTTAAGTGTATCACATAGATCATACAACATGGATTAATTCATCATCATATTTTATTCCACAATAAAGGAGTGTGGAATAAATACATTTTAGTCCCAAATCAAGAAGTATAATTTCATAAAGGTGAAAATCCTTGATAGGAAATGGGTATGGGTATTCACTACACAATTGTTTGGCATAGAAAATCACGACGAAATTTTGGAAACATAATGGGGGAGTATAAATGTTCATGATGGGGATTAATGAGATAGAAATTGGTATATAGTTATTTATAAATCATAATGGAAGTAAGGGGGATATTTAAGAACATATCCCAACATTATAAAAAGGAGATATGAGGCATAAAATAATGAATATACTTGAATAAAGAGGACAAGAAAAAGAACCCTTACATTGAGAGTGTGAGTCCAAATGCTTGGGAGGGGCTTATTGAGAGATTGGGGGCACATTGGGATGACTCTGGAGTGGTGAGTGCAGATTAAGGATACTCTGCAAGGAATTTTAGGGAATATAAATGGAATCTTGGGTGGTTTTATATAGGAAATGTGTGGATAATTCTTTATCATTTCTCAAACATAGGTTTTATACTCTATATTATAAAATGTCAAAAACTACAAACCTTATTATGGTTTTTGCCCATGGTTTCTTCCAAATGGGAGTGGTTTTAATTATATTATAATTAAAAGGTATGAAATTAATAAAATAATACCCTTGGTGATATGGGAGTGATTCATACTCTTAAAGAAATGATTTTAAAATATTTAAATATATTAATGGTTTTGGAGGATTAATAAAGGCTTTATAAAATTAATAAAATAAACATAAAATCACATTATTTTAAAGGTAAAGAATATATTTGGTAATTTATACCCTTTATAGTATTTATTACATCACTTTTGGGTCATTATGATGTCATAATACACACCGTATATTTATACGGTATTTAATTAATACCCGAAAATTTGACAATCTCAAAAAATTATGAAAAATTCACTATTGGATAATTTTGATTTTTTATTCCAAAAATAATTTTCATTTTATCAAAATAATTTTATAAATATGTGCATTTTTACTTTTAAAATAATAATCGACATTTATTTAGATATGCTGGGTTTTTTGATAATAAGAGTTTTTGAACCCTTATAAAAATTCCATTTGACTTCATAAAAATTATATGATCATTTATATTTAATAAAAATTATTTAATAATAATATTTTATTAAAATATTATTTATTTCAAAAATCCTTTAATTCATCAAAATAAATTTCTTAATTGAAATTGGATACTAATTAAAAATACAATTTGTGTTTTATTGTATAAAAAACAAATTCATTTATAAAGTAACGATATGAAGAAAATGTGAAAAAAAATATTGAAAATAAAATATAAATATTCATATTATTATGGTATTGATACATATCCCTTTAATACATCATAGAACACCCTAAGGGTAAGATGCGCAACACTGAGATTTTCATAGGGTGGTTCGGCATATATGGTTTGGGTCATGATCTTGATGAGCTTGAAATTCTCCTATAAACGGTTTTTATTATTCTTAAATTATTGGATATCATCTTCAGCTTAGTCAAGGGAAAATCCTAGTGATTATATCTTCCTTATAAGCTCTAATAAATGGGATTTTTATGGTATGATCCTACTGGTTGAGGCCATCCCTTCATTTGTCTATGTCAATTGGATTTTTTAAAACCCTATATTTATATTAATCATGTGATTACTATTAAATGTCTATATTATCAATAATAATGATATTTAATGGTATTTTAAATATGATAAGATATAATAAAACCAATGAATTTATTATGTTTTTTATAACCATATTACGTGATAAGACATTTAATTCAACCACAAATGGAATTTTATTTATAATGATTCAGATCATTACAATATTCTCCCCTTCAGAAATTTCACCCATGAAATTTTCTTTTTCCACACTAAAAAAATATGATGGTAATTATATTTCATAACTTCCTATGGTTCCCAAATCTCTTATTCAAACTTGTGGTTTCTCCACAACACTTTGACCAGGTGCATTGTCTTATTTCATTGAACATTGTCTCTGTAATCTAAGATCTTCACCGGTTGCTCCTCGTATGAGAGGTCATTATCCAATGGTACCACCTTTGTATTGAGTACATGTGATGGTTTTGGTATGTACTTCCTCAAGAGGAATACATGGAATACATCATACACTTGGGATAGGTTATGTGGGAGTACCAGTCGATAGGACACTGCTCTGATGCGATAAAGGATCATAAAGGGACCGATGTATCTTGGACTAAGCTTTACCTTATTCCCAAATCTCATGAATTTATTCCATGGAGATATATATAAGAATACCATGTTTCCAACATCAAACTCTAGGTATTACTGACTATTGTTATCATATCTCTTTTTTCGACTCTGAGCAGCCTTGATGTGTTGTTTAATGGTCTTGACCTTTTCCACCATTTCTTTAACCATTTCAGGACCTAGCAGTTTTTTTTCCCTAACTTCATCCCAGTATGCAGGTGTTCTGCACCTCTTCCCATAAAGGGATTCATAGGGGGCATTTGGATGATTGAGTGGAAACTGTTATTGTATGAGAACTTTACTGGAGGAATATGTTGATCTCATCCTCCTTTAAAGTCAATTGAGAATTCTCTCAAAATGTCCTCAAGTGTCTGGATAGTCCAATCAGATTGGCCATCAGTTTGAGGGTGATAAGTCGTACTGAAGTTAAACTCATTATTTAGATCATATTGGATACTCTTCCAGAACTTAGAGGAAAATCTTGGGTCTCGATCATATACAATATATAGTGGTGTTTCATGTAGCCTCACCACTTCTCTAATGTATATCCCTGCAAGTTGATCAAGTGAGAATTCCTCTAGAATTTCAATGAAGTGAGTAGTCTTCATAAAATGATCCACCAAAACCCATATATCATTATTTCCTCTTAATGAATTTATAAGACCAGTGACAAAGTATATGGTTATTTTTTCCCATTTCCATGTAGTTATGGGTAATGGTTGCATCATCCCCTTGAATTTTTTCCTTTTCTCCTTCACTTGCTGACATACAAGACATCTTGATGTATATTTCATGATATCCTTCTTCATATTGTCACACCAATAGTTGTCTCAAAGATCTAGATACATCTTTGTGCTTCTTGGATGGATGGATAAAGTCGAACTATGTGAATCATTCAATAACACCTTCTTTAACTCAATATTTGATGGCACACATAGTCGTGAACCAAATATTAAAACTACTTCTTCATTAATATTAAACTATGAGGATTTCCCTTTTTTATAGCTTCAACTTTCTTTATAATTCTAGTATAATCTCTTTTAGTATCCTTTATCCTCTCCAGAAGGTATGGTTGAGTAATCATTTGTAAAAGGATTGATGATGTTCCTTTCTTTATGATTCCCATGTCCATCCTTTTTAAGTCTAATAAGATCGGATCCTTTTCGATTATCATCAATGATAAAATTGTTGGATCCTTTATACTTAGAGCATCTTTCAATTTATTCACTTTCCCAGGATGGTAGTGAATTGAGAAATTTTAGTCCTTGATCATCTCTAACCGTATTTGTTGGCACATATTTAGCTCTTTCTATGTGGATGTGTACTTGAGTTTTTTGTGATTTGTATATATTTCATATTTTTCCCTAAATAGATAATTTTGCCATATTTTTAAAGATAATATCACTAAATCCAACTCCAAATCATGTGTTAGGTAGTTTTGATCATGAAATTTCAACTTCCTTGAAAAATAGACTGTGAGTTTGTCATTTTTCATTAACACATAGGTCAATCCCTTATTCAAAGCATTGCTGAATACCATGAAAATTTCTCCACTTATGGGTAGTGTGAGAACAAGTACGGTGATAAGACTCCTTTTCAACTCCTTGAATCTCTCTTCATATTAATTATTCCAAGAAAACTTGACTCCCTTCATGAGTTATCTTGGTTAGAGGGTTTATAATCTTAATAAATTTCTCACAAATCAATGATAGTACCCAACTAATCTATGGAAACTATGGATATCTGTCACAAATGTTGGATTCATCCATCCTTAAATTTCTTTTTTTAAGGGTTTATAGATATCCCATTACTTATAATGATATTCACCAATAATGAGACTTCCTTCAACCATAACTCACATTTTTTTACTTTGCATAAAGATTATCCTATCATAAGGTCTTTAGCAAAGTGCTCATATACTCTTCACACTCCTCCTTTCTTTTGAATTATATTAGAATATCATCTATAAATACTACCAAAATTTGTTTGAGATATTCCCTAAATACTCTATTCATCAAATCCATGAAGATTTTTGGATCATTAGTGAGTCTGAATAACATTACTATGAACTCATAGTGCTCATACCTTATATAAAAAGTGGTCTTTGGGATATCCTTCTTCTTCACCCTTGCTTGGTAATATCCCAACTGAAGATCCACCTTGGAGAAGTATTTTACTCCAAATAGCTGATCAAACAATTTATAAATTTTTTTAGAGGATACTTTTGATTTATCATGATATTTTTGAGCTCATAATAATCAATGAAAAACTGCACTGACCCATCCTTCTTCTTAACAAAGAGGACCGGTGCAACCCATGGTAAAGCACTTGGGCATATGAACCCTTTATCCAGATTCTCTTGTGGTTGTTTATTTAGCTCCTCAAGTTCCACAATATCAATTCTATATAGAGTCTTGGATAATAGAAATTATCTAGGTATAATATTGATTGAAAATTCAACCTCTTTGGTAGTAGGAATACTAGAAAATTCCTCAGGAAACACATTAGCATATTCCCTCACAATGGGAATGTATTAAAGGATGATATTTTCCTTAGACTCAATCATTTTAGCTTGATATTATTTCTCATAGGGTGATAATATTCATTCTTGATATGTTGGTGATAAAGAACATCCATTCTCCTCCTTTAACTTGTATAGAATTGAAGGACAATTCGCAATATAAAGAGTTATTTCCTTCTCACAAAAATTTGTGTTGGATTTATATATGAAAAGACAATCCATACCAATAATTGCATAAAATTCCACCAAATTGAGTATAATAAATTTTTCTGGGAAGTTCATCCCATAAATTTTGACAGGGAAGGATTTATATACTTGGGATTCAATAATTTCCCCATTTTTTGTTTTCACCAACAACTCTACTTCCATGTTTTGTGGTGGTGTTTGAATAGTTCTAATAAACTTTCATGATATGAAGGAATGCGTAGAACTATAATCAAAAATTACATTCTCTATTCTTTTATTAATAACTGGTGTACCTGTCACCACTTCATTTTCAGGATCCACCTCATCAGTTGTGATGGAAAAAGATCTCCTTTTCTTATTTAGAGGTTGTTGGTTGTCTCTAAAAACTATTGGCTTAGTGCATTGGTTTTCAAAGTGCTCTAGTTCCTTGTAGTTGAAGCAATGAACATTGCGTTGAGGGTTGACCGGAGCATTACTTTCCACCATCACATTAGTGGGTTTCTCCCATAGATAATCACTATCTCGGTGTCCTTCATTATCACACCTAAAGCATTTCATTATTCCTCTTAGGCAATTTATAGGGTGCTTATTTCCACACTTTTGACAAGTGGGGTGTTAAAATTTCTTAGTACCATTAGATTTATCCATCGGACTGCCATAATTAAACTCAAATTTTTATTTATTATCCCCATGATACCCTTGATATTCACTTATCTCTATTTTGAATTTGAGGTAACATTGGAAAATTTCCTCATAGATATCAAAGTCTCATATCACAAGGGATTTTCATATACTAGGTTTTAACCCACCAAATAAGCATCCAACCTTGCATTTGGGGGTAATGACAAAGCCAGAGGCATATCATGCAACTCTTGTTAAGTTTTTATTATAATCCCCGATGGATTCATCATCTTTTTTCTTGAGGGAAAGAAAATACCTTTCCATTTTAAGATGGGGGGTGTGAGGAAAATATTTATTGAAAAACATTTTCCGAAATTCCTTCCACCTCATCACTTAAATCTCTTCCTCAATCTTCATATTATTGATCAATGTCCACCACTGATTAGTTTCTCCCTCAATATAATAAATAGTTAGTATAACCTTCTCTTGCTTTGAACATTGAAGGATGGATAATATCTTCTCAATAGATTTTATCCATTGTTCTGAAATTAAGGGATTAGGTGATCAATTGAAATTCAGAGGCGTTTGTTACATAAAGGTATCAATTGTAACTTGTTTGATATAAGGGGGATTTGGGCACTCTTTCTGATCCATGTTTCTATTAATAACATGAGTTGGATAAGATAGTATCATCACAAATTTTGTGATTCCTACACACATCAGGTTAGGCATCTCATTGGGGCGGTCATCACATTACCCGTCACATTGGTTGTTTACCTGATTCCTCATATTTTAGTCCATTTGCTAGAATAAATAGAAATTTATGGATGGTTATTTTTAAACTATTAAAAACATAAATGGTAATACAATGGAATTAAAGAGATAACTTATAAATTACATGTATTTCCTTAAATTGTGAATTTATAGGCTTCAATCTATGTTATCTATGATTTATTTCCTAATATATATTATTATGGGTATTTTTTTCCCTTAATAATGGTTCATAATGAGATTATAAATTTACTAAAGTATATCCCTTGGGAGTTTCAAACCAGGTGTGCAGTAAGACCCATTATCATGCACCAGTTCCCAGTTGATTCCAACTCAATGTGGTGTTTTCGGGTTTTACCTCTATGTACATTTGTGTTAGAGCCACATTCACTTATAGTATCCAGACAGGGATGTATTTATTTTCTAATCCAATTAATCTATACTTACCAAAATTTAGGGATGTTTTCTTATAATTAGTCTTATATTTAAGTATTTTTCTAGAGTTTTTTAATCCTAATCCAAAAAATAACTAAAATTTTCCTTTGATACCAACTATGGAAACTCTTCTCTTTATTACACATTAATTCATGATTTATTACATAATATTACACATAATACAACCTGGAAGATAAAGAAGTCTGGTGTCTTAGTGAATTAGGTTCATTACATAACAACTTAAAACATTGGATACAACAACACTATTCAAAACTTCCTTAGCATTCTCATATTATTCCTTCATACTTAAAATTTCTTGAGATAATCTTGGGGACATACATAAGAAAAGGGTGAGATATAAAACCCGGTAAGGGAATAAACATGAAATAACATGTAGAATATAATACATGTTAGACAATAGTTATATCAATGGGGTATACAAGGAGTTAAAATCATAACATTAACAATGAGTAATGATATAGCATGATAATATAAAGGTGACATGGGAAATGTGGAAACAACTTAAAACATTGCATCATAAACATAGGTTGAGGATAACTATTATCACATCATGATGGAAAAATTCCCATGATGGATTAAGTTCACTCTTTAATATCTTTAATCACATCTCATGAGACTAAAATATTACCCAATGCATTGGATTACTATATAATTTTTGGCACACCCATCACTTTTTATTCATTCTCATGCCTAAGTGTGCTATATAGATCATACAAGAAGGATTCATTCATAATTATATTTTATTCTAGGATCAAGGCATGTGGAATAAATACATTTAATTCCCCCATAAATAAGTATAAGTTTATAAATTTTAACACCTTTTATAGGAAATTGGTATGGTTATTCACTACACAATTGTTTGGTATGGAAAATCACGATGAAATTTCATCAGCATAATGTGGGAATATAAATGTTAATGAGAGGGATTAATGAGAGATAAAGGGGTTTATAATTATTTATACATAATAAGGTAACTAAGGGGAATATTTAATAACATATCCTAACATTAAAAAATGTATATATGAGTCATAAGATAACAAAGATACTTGAATAAAGAGGAGAAGAAAAATAACCCTTACCTTGAGAGTGCGACTCCAAATGCTTGGGAGGAGATTCTTGAGAGATTGAGGGAACTTTAGGAGGACTATAGAGAGGGTATTTTAGATTAAGGATTTTATCCAATGATTTTTAGTGAATATAAATGGGATATTGGGTGGTTTTATATAGTAAATGTGTGGGGAATTCTTTATCATTTCTCAAACATGGGTTTCAGACTCTATATAATAAAATATCCAAAACCACAAACCTTCCCATGGTTTTTGCCCTTGGTTTCCACCAAAGGGGAGTTATTTTAATTATTTTATAATTAAAAGGTCAAAAATTAATAAAATAATACCCTTGGTGATGTGGAAGTGATTCATACTCTTAAAGAAATTATTTTAAAACTTTAAAAAATATTAATGGTTTTGGAGGATTCATAAAGGATTTATAAAATTAATAAAATAAATATAAAATCAAATTATTTTTAAATTAATACATATATTTGTTCGTGTATACCATTTATGTTATTTATTACATCACTTTTGGGTTATTATGATGTCATAATACACACCATATATTTATACAGTATTTAATTTTTACCCAATAAATCGACTGTCTCGAAAAATTATGAAAAATTAACCATTGGATAATTTCGATGTTCTGATTCCAAAAAAAATATTTATTTTATAAAAATGATTTTATAAATATATTTATTTTCAATTTTAAAATAATAATTGAAATTTATTGAGAAATGTTGGGTTTTTTTAAAATAACAGTTTTCGAACCCTTATAAAAATTGCATTTGACTTCATAAAAATTACATTATCATTTATATGTAATAAAAATTATTCAATAATAAGATATTTTATTTAAATATTATTTATTTAAAAAACATTAATTCATCAAACTAAACGTCTTAATTTAATTTTATTGTTAATTAAAAATGCAATTTGTGTTTTATTGTATAAAAATCAAAATTATTTATAAAGTTAAGATAAGAAAAAAATGAAAATTATTATATTAAAAATAAAATATAAATATACATATTATTATTGTCTTGATACATATCCCTTTAATATACTAGAAAAATCCCTAAGGGTAAGGTGTGCGATGGTGAGACTTTCATGGGGTGGTTCAATGTACATGGTTTGGGTCGTGATCTCAATAAGTTTGAACTTCTCCCATAAATGGTTTCACTCGTGCTTAAATTGTTGGATATTAGCTTAGTATTGGTCAAGAGAAAATCTCGGTGATGCTATATCCTAGTAAATCTCTGATAAATGGGATTTGTATGGGTATGTTTATAAGGACTCAGCCTTAAAAATTACATAATTTAGTAAATTATTTTATAATTCACTTTCTTCCATTCCTAATGATCTTTTTAGTTTAGAGTTTTAGAGAATTGTTACATAATTAATACATATAAATCCACAATAATAAAAAGTGGGTACTACTAAAACATTATTCATTTCTTCCATAATAAAAAAGTTTTTAATAAAATATTAAATTTTTTCATGAAAAATATTCACAACATTCATCTTGACTTCTTCTTTTCTCTTACCCATCCTTAAACCCTGTGAAAAACATTTTAAAACTTGGGATGAGCACAAAAATATTAGTAAAATACATAAAAAGTAAATCATTATTCCATGAATACTTATAATAATATGAAATCATTTTCACAAAGACATACTTCTCACCTATAAAGTATCATATACTTAACTTGTGAAAACAAGAGATTTCCATAAAACATAGAAATCATAAATAAAACTATATAGGTAACATGGAGAATTACTTTCTTAAGATTTTAACCCTTGTGGATACCATATGATTTTTAAAACTTATGTATACCTTACAATGTAACCCTCACAGATACCTTATGATGTAACCCTCATGGCAACCTTATGGTGTAACCATCGCAGTTACACTTGGAATAACCATTATGATCAACTTCCAACGTAAAAATACCCAATGAATTGGAGGGAGATATAGGTCACACCATTCATCATAAATAATTAAAAATAATTAGAAAATAATCATAAAATAATAATACTTACATCATAGAAACATTTCTTTTTAATTTTGTAAAAATAAAATTTAAAAGAGGATTTGTTTAAATAAAAACCCCTTATCTCAGGTTCTTCTTACTTAAAATGTGTTCAAACCTCCTGTATAATGGTTTAAAGAGTGTTATTAACATATTAAAAATTTATATTCATATCTATAATACCTTATATGCTATTTTTATAACAACATTCCACCCATTTATTAATAATATTTTGTTATTTCTATTGTTTCATGTGCGTTCGTTTTATGGTTTCAATGGTCGGTTCATTGTGGATTTTATTTTTGAATGGAATAAAAACAAATTAAGTGGAAAGAAATGGTATTAATATTTTTACATAATTTTAAATGATACCATTAATCATTTTTTACATGAGGATGATTCATTAGATAAAACATTAATGAAAATGATTTAATTTATTTTGGCAGTTTTTAGGACCATCACAGACTTATATCATTTTATTTAATATCATGTTTATATATTGGTTACAAAACATTATATAAATTATAATATGTATAATAAGATATTATTTAACCGTAATAATGGTTTTATTACCAACCTTAAAGGCGTTAAAGTAAAATGAAAACACATCATCCACAATGATGGTAAATTGACACACCACAAAAAATGTTTTCATTTTAAAAAATAAAGATGGGAAGAGAAGAGGTTTGATGATGGATATTACATTAAAAAAATAAAATTATATTATATTTAAGATACTATAGTTATCATATCACTTGGATGAGGGTAGGTGAGAAGATAATAAGAAAATAATATAAAAGAAAATAAAATGATAGAGGATTTTACCTCTTGAAATATTCTCCTTTAGAACCTCCTTAAGGCACTTCGTTTTTGGAAATTTGGTGAGAAAAATAAATCTTGTAAATGGGGAAGAGTCTTGGAATGATAATTGGTCAGAAATTAAACAAGATACAAGGCTTTGAGGTGTGAGGAGAAGAGGTGGTGAGGGGTGGTGTTTATAGTGGATGAGAGGGGTGTTTTTTATTATTTTATTCATTAGTTTATTATTTAGGCTCAATACTATGAATGGTTTTGATTACATGACTAAATACAGAAAATATAGAATGATAGTTTGAGACTATGGGCTTACATCATCCATACATAATCCATGACTCAATAATTCATGTATTTTCTAAATTCCTTAAATTGTCATATTTCACTATTCACCAAAAAATCAAATATTTTAGAAAAATAAAAAAATTCCCCTAACCATTTTTTAACATTTATAATTAAAAAATGAAATCCATTTTATGAAAATAATTTTCTAAATATGATAAATTTAATTTTTAATTAAAATCATCATTTATTCTAAAAATACCGATTTTAAAATTATAACTGATTTTATGAAACTTTGAAAAATTAATTAAGATCTCATAAAATTATCTTATAATCATAAGACAACAAAATATTAATTTATGAATCTATTTTATGAAGATTAATTTTCATTTAAATCGTTATATTAATTATAAAATTGTAAATAAAAATTTATGTGTCGCAAAAATACTAACACTTAATTTATCATTTTCAAAACATTTATTTACTTATTTCGTGATATAAATATATCATATTTTCACTTATAAGATAAATAAATTTTATTTAAACTTTCATAGGTGATGTTACTATTCTATTTTTATAGATTATTTAATTTCTATAAAATCACTTATTTCATTATACATTGATGAAGAATTTAACTATTTAATTCCAAAATGAAAAAAGTATATTTTATAAGTACCTAGGTTGTTACATTCTCTACTCTTTCTAGAAATTATATCCTTAAAAATTTTATTCACTTATTAAACAAGTGAGGATACCTTTCCCTCATAGCATTTTCATATTTCCATGTTGTTTCTTCAACCATGTGGTTTCTCCAAAAAACTTTTCCCTTGTGAATTACCTTATTCTATAATACTTTATCTCTACGATCAAGAATCTGAATAGTTTTATCTTCATAAGAAAGGTTCTCTTATAGCTGAACTACTTCTAGGCTCAAAATATGAGATGAATCTGGCACATACTTTCTTAAAATTGAAACATGGAAAACATTGTGTATATGAGATAAACTCAGAGGAAAAGATACTCAGTAGGCAACTAGTATAACTTTATCTAGGATTTTATAAGGTCCAATGAACTGTAGTCTTAGATTCCATTTCTTACCAAAACACATAACACATTTTCATGGTGATATTCTAAGGAAAACATGATCACCTACCTTTAAAGAAAAGTATTTCATCCTATTATCTACATAACTTTTCTGCCTACTTTGAGCCATCCTCAAGTGTTGTTGGATCATCTTCACTTTATCATCCATCTCCTCTATTAATTCTGGTCCCATCAAATTTCTTTCCCCGACTTCATCCCAAAATTCTATATTTCAACACTGCTTCCCATATAATGACTCAAAAGGTGTCATCTGTATACTGGAATAAAAAAATGTTATTGTAATAAAACTCAACTAAAGAAAGATGATTATCTAAAACTCCTTGGTAATCCATTTAATAATCACCTAATATTTCTTCCAATATCTAAATTGTTCACTCAGTCTGTCCATTAGATTGAGGATGAAAGGTTCTAATGAAATTTAATTCAATTCCTAATGACTTCTAAAGGTCATTCCAAAAGTTATAAGTGAACTTGGGATCATGGTCAAATACAGTGGATAGAGGAAATCCATGTAACCTGACAATATCTTTGAGGTAAATTCAAAAAAAATGATCTAGATAAAGAGTGTCTCGAATAGGAAGGAAATGTGAAGAATTATTAATTTGATCAATAATAACCCAAATCACATTGTTACCTCGAGAATTATTTGTTAATCTCACCATGAAGTCCATGGATATATTTTACCATTTTGACTCTGGTGCTGGTAAAGGCTGAAGCATCCCCTTTGGTACTTATCACTCTACTTTAACCTATTGACAACTAAAACATTTCATGGTAAAATCGACAATCTCTCTTTTCATTACATGCCACCGGTAATACTCCTGAAGGTCTCTGTACATCTTAGTGCTTCCAAGATGAACTAAAAACATAGAACTATGAGCTTCACTTAACAATTATTTATTCAACTAGAAATCATAAGGAACACATAATCTCTTCCCAAATATCAAGATACAATCTTTATCAACATTAAATTCAGGCCAATTAACTTCCTTAACTAATTCTATCTTTTTCTATAACTTTCAGACTTCCTTCTTCACTTGCTTAATTTTGTCTGATTGAGATGACTACACTAACACCTGAAATAAAATAGAGTAATTTCTTACACCAACAACTTCCAAGACAAAATTTATCAAATAATTAATCAAGGGTTCATGTTCCAAACATAACATGGTTAATGTAGAATAATGTTTTTGACTCAAGGCATCTGACACTTTATTTTCTTTTCTGGGATGGTAATTAATCATGCAATCATAATACTTTATCAGTTCAAGCCATCTTATATGCCTCATGTTCAATTCCTTCTGAGTGAATATAAACTTTAAACTTTTATGGTTAGTATATATTTTATATTTGGATCCATATAAATTATTACTCTAGGTTTGTAAAGAAAAAACCACAGCTATTAATCCCAAATAATGTGTGGTATAATTTAAATCAGGAGGTTTCAATTGTCTTAAAGCTTAAGCAATTACCTGATTATTTTGCATCAGAAAGCAACCAATACCCTTCAATGAAGCATCACTATAGATGATAAACTCTTCATTTATGGAAGGTAGATCCAAAACTAGATCATTCACCAATATTTTTTTCAGCTTCTTAAATGAATCATCACATTCTTA
Source organism: Viscum album (assembly GCA_963277665.1). Classification (NCBI taxonomy): domain Eukaryota; kingdom Viridiplantae; phylum Streptophyta; class Magnoliopsida; order Santalales; family Viscaceae; genus Viscum; species Viscum album. The sequence continues at coordinate 41,545,162 of OY728163.1, forward strand.
TATCCAAATAAATTTAACCCCTTTTCATGTTAACTTAGTTAGCGAGCTAGATAATCATGCAAAGTTTTTAAATAACTGTCAGTAAAATATTACTAATCTAATAAAACTACGAATATTTGTAACATTTGAATATATTGTTCATTCATCAACAACTTTTGTTTTGGTGGGATCAATTTTTATGTCGTAGAAAATAAATTTATTACAACCAAAAATCACATTTTCTAAATTTTCTATATAACTTCTTTTCTTTAAGTGTATGCAAAACAATCCTTATATGTTTTTCATAATCCTCATAAGTTTTTTAATAAACCAAGATATCATTAATAAAAAAACAAAAAACTTATCTAAATATTCATGGAAGATTCTATTCATAAGATCCATAAATATAATAGGGGAGTTTTTCAAACCAAAGGGCATAACAAAAAACTCATAATGCTCATATCTAGTATGGAAAGATATTTTTGTAATGTCATCTTCCTTCACCTTCATCTGATGGTACCTGAATCTCAAGTCAATCTTGGAAAAATACCAAGCTCCCTAGAGCTGATCAAACAAGTCATTGATATGAGGAAGTGGAAAATTATTCTTAATAGTAATGTTATTCAAAGCTCTATAATCAATGAAAAGACTCATGGAACCATATTTCTTTTTAACAAACAAAATAGGATAACCCTATAATGAAGTGATAGAATGAATCAAACATTTATCAAGAAACTCCTACAATATAGCGACCCGACATTTTCTTACATTACTATTACATCATTTCAAAGATAGTATTACACATGGAGGATCCAGAGGTTTAGTGGCTTGGGCAAACTAGGACTACACATAACAATTACAACATCAAGCATAAAAATTCATTTAATCTCTTCTTCTATAGCTTCTTAGTAGCACTTGTCCTCTCCTTAGTACATGTAGCCACCTGAGGATATACATCAAAAGAGGTGAGATAAATTCCTAGTAAGAGGATAGATAAGAACAATATAGCATGGGGTGAGCATAATCATGAAGAAGATCTTGAACATGAGAGGAGCATAAACAATAAACTTGAAATGTGGCAAAGCATAAAAAAGAAACATCATGTCTTAGTGGTTAACTACCACACATAATTGTGAACAAAGCTAGCATCATGTTCACGCATCATTTCACATTTAATCATGAGATTCATCACTTTACCCAATGCATTGGAGCGCTATATAATTTCGGGCGCACCCGTCACATTTAAACATTCATATTGCGCTATATAATTCTGGGCGCACCCGTCACATCATAACATTATCATTATCATTCTTTCCACATAGAACACATATCAAACATGTACATAAATAACCCATGGAAAGGAATGGGTAAGCTTTGGGTTCCCAAAAGAAAGAGGGAACAACATACTTGATATAAAAACCATCAACCTTGAATGAGAGGTTAAAGGTGAGATCTTGAAAGAAGAGTTCTTTTGTAAAACATTTCTGATGGACATAAAAACCAGTGACAAACATGTATATCCCAGAAAAGTCAAGTAAATGATGAACAAATGTTCTTTGAAGAGTAACCACATCAAAAATGGAGTGAAAGAGGGAGAACCCGAAGGAAGAAAATTGGGTTCGAGATTTCCCCTTACCTTGTACTCGAATGCCTCCTTCTCTTTAATGTCCTATATAATGACATTATATTAATTAATTATAAATTATAGAACCTTTTATAAATTAATAGGGTTCATTCTGGTTTCATTATTTCATATTATGTTCCTTTGGATGACTTATAGAGTTTAAGAACATTGATCGGGGATGTTCGTTTTCATGGTTTTCTTGAGTGGTCCACTTGTATTCTTAAATTGATGTATGGGTAGATCATGGGTAAACATCCAGAAATGATATTACATGTTATTAATGATATTACAGAAGCTTTAATGATTTTAAAATGAGTTATATTTGATCCATGTGGACGAATCATTAGATAATAATTAAATGAAGATTATTTGGGCTAATTTGAGCGGTTTTTGGATCACAACCAACTCATTTTAACTTTTCACTTAGTAGTATGGCCATAGGTTATTTCCAGAACTTAAAATAGAACATAATACATATAAAACATTCTGGTTAAACCATAAAAATGGTTTTATGACCAGATTGAAGGTATAAATGGAAGAAGAGAGCATGTTGTTTTTGAAGGTGATAAATTATCACCACATGAACAACGTTCTCTTTAATAAAATAAAAGGAAGGGGGAAAGGGTGTGGGTGATATAATATAACATTAGAATAATAAGATTACATTATATGTATAATACTGGAGTTACAAAACAATTTGGATGAAGATAGGTAGGGAGAGATCAAGAAAGGAACTTGAACTTGAAAGGAAATTAAAGGAGAAGAGGGAGAGAAATTACCTTTAGAATCCTCCTCTTAAGAACCTCCTTAAAGGACTAAGCTTGGTATTTTGATGAGACCAGAAGCTCTTGGACGTGGGGGAGGGGCTAGGGAAGGTGTTTGGGCAGAGTTTAGAGAAGGCTTGGAGCTTGAGAGGTGTGAGGAAAAGAGGGAGTGAAGGGTGGCTTTTATAGTGGAGGGGAGAGGGGTTTCCTTAATATAAAATTGGTTAGTTTATTAATTTCACCTAAGACAAGGAATAGTGAGTCTTGGATGACTAAGAATAGTAAATTAGACTTGTGAATTCGGGATTTGGGTTCTTACATCACTTGTGATGTCAGGAATAGTGGGTTTTAATTAAAATGTATTTATATGATAAATTAATGTATTCTACTATTCATCAAAAATTCAAGTATCTCAGAAAAATCCCAAAATTTTACCCCAACCATTTTTCGACGTGTAGAATCCAAAAATGAAGTCCATTTTTCAAAAATAATTTTCTAAATATTATTAATTTAATATTTAATTAAAATCACAATTTACTTAAAAAACAGTTTTTAAAATTAAAACTGATTTTGCAGTTCTTTCAAAAATTACTTAGGGTCTTATAAAATTATCTAAAAACTATTAGAAACTGATTTAATACTTTATGAATACATTCCAGGGTAATAAATATTCTTTTAAATTAATTAATTAATTAAAATTAATTATTTATGACTTATAAAATACCAAAAACGTTTACTAAGGTCAAATTATCACTTTCTATGATGTCTAAATTTTATTTTATTATTCATAGGTAATGTTACTCTTATTTACTATTCATAAGGTTCATATTACTATTCATAAGGGTAGGTTACTATTCACCAAAAATTATTTTTGTTTCATTTGTCACAACCCGTCCTCGGGGCCCGTGCCGTGACTACCCCAAGCCCGCCTTCCATAGGCCAGGGGCTGGCGACTAGCACCAAGGCGTAAATCCCAACAAAAAGGGAAGGCATTTCCTTTGAAAAGTAAACAAGCACCACAGAGTAAGCAAGCGGAAAAGTAATCACTAAGTAAAAACGGTACAAGCTGTGCTGAAAGTAAAAGGGGCCGGAAATACAAGCTCAACTGTAAAGTACAATTGAAAGGAAAAACAGCAACTGAAAGGAAAAACTGCAGCGTCGAGCCGTCCTCTGGAAGTCCCACCTGAAGGGTGGGTATAGATAGCCTCCACTGCTCCTCGGGTCCACCTGACCGCTCCGAGTACGTCCCGCCCAGTGGTCCACCTCCAGGTATCGTCCTGTTCCGCACGCCTCCACCACGATCAGCGTTGTCTGTTGTCTGCAACCAACACAACGTAGTGCGGGCATAGCCCGTGCAGGGGTGAGTATAAGCTACTCAGTAGGGACCCCGAGACCCCTGAAGGTCTCCCGAAATCCACAAAGGATAATCCACGAAGGAAAGATACAATCATGAAGTAACATCTGACACGGCTTAGGTATATGCCCATACATATACCTAAGTCATCAATTCCCATTCTACTATAACGTCTGAGCCCAAGCACAACCCAGTCCACACAGGAAAGCAAAACGTATACCCACACAGGATAGCTCAACACAATCCACAAAGGAGAGTAAATAGTAAATCCACACAGGATAGCTTAACACAATCCACAAAGGAGAGCAAACAGTAAATCCACACGGGATATCTCAACACAATCCACAAAGGAGAGTAAACAGTAAATCCACACATGATAGCTCAATACAATCGACAAAGGAGAGTAACACAAGATTCAGCTCACACAGGTATACTTCTTCGGATGACGATAAAGATGATCACTGATCCATCTAAGTCATCGGACCCACGAAGGATCGATAGGTAACTAACCCCCGCAATGACCCACACAGGATCGGGCCCACACAGGACCTGTAGGCGCTGGTTCACACAGAACCGCTGAGCGCTGACCCACACAGGATCGGACCCACATAGGATCGGGCCCACACAAGACCTGTAGCACTGATCCACGTAGGATCACTGAGTGTTGTAGTCATCGCAGTCCACTGAGGATCTCTGCACAGTTGTCGTCGCAGTCCACTGAGGATCTCTGCACGGTCGTCGCCGTAGTCCACTGAGGATCTCTGCACGGTCGTCGCCGTCGAAGAAGCAGTCACAGCCAGCTCTAGGGTTCCCGCACATAGCAAGCTCGTTCGGGAGGGTCCGCTCCACGAGCCGAGAGGCCGATACATCAACTGTCACAAAGACCGAAGTTGATGTATCCAAAAGTTCCGTATCGTCAACAGGAACTCAACGTCGTAGACGGCGCGTCAATCGGACGCCCGGTCTGAAAGTTATTGGCTTTTTCGTCCCAGGGGCCCGGTTGGTTTTTAAGGCAAAACCAACCCGACCGTACTCCACCTGCGTCCAAACCTCGGGCGGAGTGTGCAAAAAGATCCGTCTCACTTAGAGGAATTCAACGAAGCTGACGGCACGTCAATCGGACATTCGTAGCTCAAGATATGAGTGTTTCCACTCCGAGGGCCCGATTGGTTTCGTGTACGAACCAACCCGGCCGAACCCAAAGTATTCCTAAACCTTGAGTGCGATATACCGAAACGACTGTCTCGATCCAAGGATCGCGTTACCGCTGACGGCGAGTCATTTGGAGGTTCGTACCTCAAGATACGGCCATTTGAAAGAAAACCGTCCGAAGACAGGGGGTCCGGGCCCGGGCCGACCCCCCCCCCCCCCCCCCGGGTCGGCCGAACCGGGTCAACCCGGTTCGGCCCGGCTCAGCTCGGCCGAGCGGTGCGGGGGGGAGCCGCCACCCCCGCGGGACACCCCCGCGGCACCCGCGGGGTGTCGGCCAGACAACCGGACGCGGCTAAAGCCGCGTCCCGAGTGACGCGGGGGGGAGCCGCCGCCCCCGCGTGACACCCGCGGGACACCCGCGGGGTGTCTCCCTGGCGCCGGACGCGGCTTCAGCCGCGTCCCGTGAGTGCCGCCGCCGCGGCCGGTGTCGCGGCGGTCTCGTCTGGCGGCGTGCCGGGCGCCGCCGCCGCCGGCTTCCGCGGGCCGCCAGAGTCGCTCCGGTGGCCCGATTTTCTTCTCATCTACGTCGTTGTTCCTCTCGGGTTCCGTTCTTCACTGCGGGATCGTCAAACATCCGTTGTGGCACGTTCCGTCGTCGCCCGTCAAATCCGCACAAAAATGAAGAACGGAGGAGGGTCGTCGGGCCGTGTTCGTTTGGCCTGCACCCTCCGCGTTAGAGATAAAAAACGGGAGGAATTAAAGTTCAACACATGAACGCGTATCCGAAACAATTTTTAATGAAATAAAATTTTTTCATAAAACGGGTTCCTCATTTGAACGGAAACAACAATTTTAATAAATTTAAAATTGTTCACAAAACCAGTTCTTTAACTTTTTAAAGAAACATTTACGGGAATATAAAAAAAGGGGTAATTCCAAAAATAATTCCCTACCTCGTAGTCGTCGCGCGTGAGCGTTCTTCACGGAATTGCTCATCGCGGAAGGGCATCGCGTCGTCGCGGAACACGGCGTTGAGTCGGAGAACTCAACGGACCATGAAACAGAAGATTTAATTTAATTAATTAAATCCGTGTTTTGGTAAAGAACCGCGAAGTAGATTAAAAAGAAAGTCCGAGACTCTTACCTCAAGAAGCCGATCGAAGATCCGTCGCGGAGGAAGAGTTGTCGCAGAAGAACGTTGCAGGAAGGGAACGTCGGCGTCGCGGATCACGGTGTCGCATCGTCGATTTCTGGGTTCGGTGTTCTTCACGTTCTTCGCGTTCTTCGCGTTCTTCGTGAAGGAGGATGAAGGTTCAAGGATCCTCTCTCAACGAGTAATCCTCCAAAAGATAGGTTGGTCTTATTTTATTGTTATGCCAACACACGAAAAGAGGTAAGTAACGACCCATCAATTCGTTGAATTAATTCAACGAAAGAAACAGCTCATTTAATTTACGAAATAAACCTCCCAATTAAATGGTCTGTTAAGAATTAAGAAAACGCGTCAGTTGACTTTCATAATGACGGGTTTTCGCGGGTGCGTTACTTAGCGGAAAGAAACGGCGGGGCTCGTGCGGGCCCCACCTCACAAATATCCTACCAAGGGGGTAGGATATTTCTGGATAGCATCCTATCCGGATCAACTCAGTTTAAGCCGTCTTTAAGTGGCTTCAAGTGGATTCCAAGTGGGTTAAGTGAAATAAAATAAAGTTGTCGCAAAATTATTTTATTTCTTAACTTTAAGCCCGAAAATTAAAAACCACACCCGAGAAAACGCAACTCCGGAAGAGGCGTTTCTAAGCGAATACCGGCGCTGCGATTTCATCGGTGCCCTCAAAATTTGATTCCGAGCACCGGTTCAAAAGTTAGAAAAACCCGCTCGTCCATTCACTTAACGTACCCGAGCCAAACTTCGTAAAATGATTCCGGGCACACCGGGCCTCGGAATCAGGTGCCGTCAGAAACTGCGCTCTTGTAAAATTCCAAAGAAAATTAAGAAGAAGAAAAAATTCCTTGAAATTTACGGGTCTTTACATCATTAGACTCCAAAAACTATCTTGAACACAACCGTGTATGTTGGATTTTTAAAATTCCAAACACAGGGGTGACAAAATTATGTTTAAAGGTCACTTATCACTTAGTAGTTCATTATTTTGTGTTTTTATGACATAGATATAAGAAGGGAATTTTTCATTGAAAAACTTTGGGTCGTTACATTCTTCCCCCCTTAAGAAATTTCGCCCCCGAAATTTCACTTTACACAAACAGGTTAGGGTACTTCTCCTTCATTGCCTCTTTCAGTTCCCATGTTGCTTCCTCAAACTTTTGGTTCCTCCACAACACTTTGACAAGGTGGGTTGTCTTGTTGCGTAGAACCTTATCACTTCGGTCCAGAATTTTTACCGGCTGCTCCTCATATGAGAGATCATCTTCCAACTGTACCACCTCTGAGTTTAGTACATGTGAGGGGTCTGGAATGTACTTCCTCAGTAGTGATATGTGAAACACATCATGAACTTGAGCCATATTCGGTGGAAGTTCCAGACGATAGGCCATGGCTCCTATACAATCAAGGATCTCAAAGGGGCCAATGTACCTTGGGCTTAGCTTCCCTTTATTCCCAAATCGCATGACTCTCTTCCATGGAGATATTCGAAGGAAGACTTTATCTCCAACGTCGAACTCCAAGTCCCTTTGACGATTGTCAGCATAGCTCTTTTGCCGACTTTGAGCAGCTTTGATATGTTTCTGGATGACTTGAACCTTCTCTGTCATCTCTTGAACAAGATCGGGACCAAGTATCTTTCGTTCTCCAACTTCATCCCAACAGGTTGGAGTTCTACATCGCTTCCCATAAAGAGCTCCATACGGAGCCATCTGAATACTCGAGTGGAAGCTATTGTTGTATGAGAACTCAACCAATGGAATGTGTTGATCCCATCCACCTTTTAATTCAAGAGAGTAGGATCTTAGCATATCTTCAAGTGTCTGAATAGTCCTTTCAGACTGGCTATTAGTTTGGGGGTGATAGGCCGTGCTGAAATTTAATTCAGTACTCAAAGCATGTTGAAGGCTCCTCCAGAATTTAGAAGTGAACCTTGGATCACGGTCAGAGACAATCGAGAGCGGAACACCGTGCAATCTCACTACTTCCTTCACATATATCCTTGCAAGTTTTTCAAGTGAGAGGTCTTACCGAATAGCGATAAAATGGGCAGTCTTGGTGAGTCGATCAACCACAACCCATATTGCATTATTTCCTCTTGATGTCTTCGGGAGACCCGTGACAAAGTCCATAGTAACATTTTCCCATTTCCACGTGGGTATAGGCAATGGCTGCATCATACCTTTGGACTTTTTCTGCTCAGCTTTAACTTGCTGACATACCAAGCACCTTGATATATATTCTGCAATCTCCTTCTTCATGTTATCCCACCAGAAGTGTTCTCGGAGATCACGATACATCTTGGTACTTCCAGGATGAATAGAGAAAGTTGAGCTATGTGCATTATCCAATAGCTCCTTCTTTATTCCGGGTGATGAAGGCACACAAAGCCGCGTTCCAAACCGAATCACACCATCATCATCGATATGAAACTCTTGCAGCTTCCCTTCCTTTACTGCATTCACCCTCTTTTGTATCTCCATATCATCCCTTTGTGCTTCCTTAATATTCTGTTGGATGGATGGTTGCGCAATCATTTGGGCAAGGTAGGATGTATCCCATGCCCTTACAATTCCCAAATCCATCCTTTGCATATCCAAGAAGATAGGGTCTTTCTCAATCCTCAACATGGATAGAGTAGCAGGTTCTTTCCTGCTTAGAGCATCAGCTACCTTGTTCGCCTTTCCAGGATGATAGTGAATAGAGAAATCGTAATCCTTGATTAGCTCTAACCATCTCCTTTGACGCATGTTGAGCTCCTTTTGTGTGAATATATACTTTAGGCTCTTGTGGTCGGTGTATATGTCACACTTCTCACCATAAAGGTAGTGCCGCCATATTTTCAAGGAAAAGATCACGGCTGCCAGCTCTAGATCATGCGTCGGGTAGTTATGCTCATGGATCTTCAACTATCGTGAGGCGTAGGCTATCACATTATCATTTTTCATGAGTACACAACCCAAGCCTTTCTTTGAAGCATCAATGTATATCAAAAACTTTCTCCACTTTTCGGTTGTGTGAGTACAGGTGCAGTGATTAGCCTTCTCTTTAGCTCCTTGAATCTTCCCTCACATTCATCCGTCCAGACATACTTTACCCCTTTCCTTGTTAACTTAGTTAGCAGGCTTGACAATCGTGAGAATTTTCTCACAAAACGTCGATAGTACCCAGCTAATCCAAGAAAACTACGGATTATTGTAACACTATAGGGCCTGGGCCATTCCTCAATCGCCTTTGTCTTTGAAGGGTCCACATAAATTCCCTCGCTTGTGATCACATGTCCCAAGAACGTGACTTGATTCATCCAAAAGTCACACTTGCTGAACTTGGCGTACAAATTCTCCTTTCTCAATGTCGCCAACACAAGTCTTAGATGTTCTTCATGTTCCTCCTTACTCTTGGATTAAATGAGAATATCATCAATAAACACTACCACAAATTTGTCGAGGTAATGTCTAAAGACTCTATTCATCAAATTCATGAAGATTGCAGGGGAATTAGTAAGTCCGAAGGGAATCACCAAAAACTCATAGTGCCCATACCTTGTACGGAAAGTAGTCTTCTGAATATCTTCCTTCTTCACCTTTACTTGATGATATCCAGAACGAAGATCCACCTTTGAGAAGTATTGAGCTCCTCTTAACTGATCGAACAATTCATCAATCCTTGGTAGCGGATACTTGTTCTTTATGGTGATCTTGTTGAGTTCCCGATAATCGATACACAGCCGCATGGTACCATCCTTCTTCTTCACAAAGAGCACTGGCGCACCCCAAGGTGATGCACTAGGGCGTATGAACCCTTTGTCCAGATGCTCTTGCAGCTGCTTCTTTAACTCCTCCAGTTCGAATGGAGCCATCCTATAGGGGCACTTTGAGATAGGAGTAGCTCCGGGTATGAGTTCAATTGATAACTCTACCTCACGATCCGGGGGAATTCTGGGTAACTCTTCGAGAAATATATCACCGTATTCCCTTACAATGGGAATTTCCTCAAGGTTGGAACTTTCCTTCAACTCAAACATTTGGGCGAGGTATGCTTATTCATAGGGAATCATTACCCACACCATTGAAGGATTTCTCAAAGGAGATTCATGATCTTCCTTGCATTTGTAGAGGAGCATGGGATGGTTCGGAATATGAAAATATATTTCCTTTTCCCGACAGTTGATATGTGCTCTATATAACGAGAGCCAATCCATTCCCATTATAGCGTCTAATTCCACCAAGGGAAGTATTACGAGATTTTCCGGAAAAATCTTCCCACATACGTCAATAGGAGAAGAATAAAACACTTGGGTAGAAATGATTGCACCACTTGGTGTTTTTACAGATATCTCTACTTCAAGGTTTCGGGGCTTCGATTCTATAGTTCTAGAAAACTTGCAAGATATAAAGGAATGCGTAGAACCAGAATCAAATAAGACTTTTGCCATTCTTGAGTGAATAGAAAGTGTACCTTGTATGACTTCATTATCATGTTCCACCTCCGCAATAGTGATGGCATAAGCCTTCCCTTGTTCCTTTGGCTTTGGTGGTTGTTGGCGCTGATTACCCTCAAGAGCTCGAGGTTTAGTGCACTGGTTTGAATAGTTCCCTAGCTCCTTACAGTTGTAGCATTGAACCACGAGTGGTTCTCTCCTTTCATCGACTACATTATCCTTCCTTTTCAAGTCTCTTCGACACTCGTGAGCTAGGTGTCCTTCTTTCCCACACTTGAAGCATTTCCCCGTCCCTTTGAGGCAGTTCCCATTGTGAAACTTCCCACATTTTTGGCAAGTGGGTCGTTGTGTTTTCTTCCCATCTTTATCACTAGATCCACCAGCTTGAAACTCCATCTTTCTTTTCTTATCACCATAGCCATGGGACCATTCTCCAAACTCCATCTCCACCTTGAGAGCACACCGAACAACTTCTTCATAACTCCCAAAGTCTCGAATTGCAAGAGCTTTTCGAAGATGTGGTTTTAATCCACTAAAGAATCTATCAATTTTGTTATCATTGTTGATAACAAAACCCGAAGCATACCTTGAGAGCCTTGTGAAATTTTCTTCATAGGTTGTGACAGATTCTCCTTCTTTTTGCTTGAGCTCTATGAATTCTCTCTCCATCTTCGTGCAAAGAGTTCGTGGGAATTACTTATTAAGAAACATTATCTTAAAGTCTTCACATTCCATCTCTTCAATTTCATCCCTTGCCTTGGTGTTCTTAATCAAAGCCCACCATTGATCAGCTTCTCTATCTAGATGATAAACGGCTAGAGTCACCTTCTCCATCTCGGAACAGTGAAGAACAGAAAAGATCTTCTCCATGGAGTTGACCCACTGTTCCGCTTCTAGTGGATCAGAAGATCCACAAAACATCGGTGGTCGTTGCCGCATAAAACATTCGATAGCTAGCTGCTCCCTCTTTGGTGAAGGAGGACGTTCCCCATTATTATGGTTATTATTTATAACCCGGGATAATTGGGTAAGAATCTCCATGAAGTTTTGAACTCCACCTCCAAAATCATTGGGGATGTCATTCGGGCAATCGTTGCATTGGCCTTCGCAAGAGTTGTTGGCCTGATTTCTCCTGGTTCCCACCATTTTCTAAAATAGAAAAGGTTAGAACAAAACATAAGTAAACAAGTCATGAATAACTTATCATTTTAAACAATTATACCAAAAACATAACATATGGGATCCCTAGGTAAATATCCTTGTGTGCATATTTGTACTTAGTCTCATGCTAGAGGTTTTGTTTAGGGTTCACTAATCCTAATTCCCAAATTAACTAAACCTTTCCTTTGATACCAACTATAGCAACCTGACCTTTTCTTACATTACTATTACATCATTTCAAAGATATTATTACACATGGAGGATCCAGAGGTTTAGTGTCTTGGGAAAACTAGGACTACACATAACAATTACAACACCAGGAATAAAAATTCATTTAATCTCTTCTTCTATAGCTTCTTAGTAGAACTTTTCCTCTCCTTAGTACATGTAGCCACCTGAGGATATACATCAAAAGGGGTGAGCTAAATGACCAGTAAGAGGATAGATAAGAACAATATAGCATGGGGTGAGCATAATCATGAAGAAGATATTGAACATGAGAGGAGCATAAACAACAAACTTGAAATGTGGAAAAGCATAAAAATGAAACATCATGTCTTAGTGGTTAACTACCACACATACTTGTGAACAAATCTAGCATCATGTTCACACATCATTTCACATTTACTCATGAGATTCATCACTTTACCCAATGCATTGGAGCGCTATATAATTTCGGGCGCACCCGTCACATCATAACATTATCATTATCATGCACGTAAATAACCCATGGAAAGGAATGGGTTTCATCTCATAATAACACATTCATAAGCTTTGGGTTCCCAAAATAAAGAGGGAACAACATACTTGATATAAAAACCATCAACCTTGAATGAGAGGTAAAAGGTGAGATCTTGAAAGAAGAGTTCTTTTGGAAAACATTTTTGATGGACATAAAAACTAGTGACAAACATGTATATCCCAGAAAAGTCAAGTAAATGATGAACAAATGTTCTTTGAAGAGTAACCACATCAAAAATGGAGTGAAAGAGGGAGAACCCGAAGGAAGAAAATTGGGTTCGAGATTTCCCCTTACCTTGTACTCGAATGCCTCCTTCTCTTTAATGTCCTATATAATGACATTATATTCATTAATTAGAAATTCTAGAACCTTTTATAAATTAATAGGGTTCATTCTGGTTTCATTATTTCATATTATGTTCCTTTGGATGACTTATAGAGTTTAAAAACATTGATCGGGGATGTTCGTTTTCATGGTATTCCTGTGCGGTCCACTTGTATTCTTAAATTGATGTATGGGTAGATCATGGGTAAACATCCAGAAATGATATTACATGTTATTAATGATATTACAGAATCTTTAATTATTTTAAAATAATTTATATTAGATCCATGTGGACGAATCATTGGATAAGAATTAAATGAAGATTATTTGGGCTAATTTGAGCGGTTTTTGGATCACAACCAACTCATTTTAACTTTTCACTTAGTAGTATGGCCATAGGTTATTTCCAGAACTTAAAATAGAACATAATACATATAAAACATTCTGTTTCAACCATAAAAATGGTTTCATGACCATATTGAAGGTATAAATGGAAGAAGAGAGCATGTTGTTTTTGAAGGTGATAAATTATCACCACATGAACAACGTTCTCTTTAATAAAATAAAAGGAAGGGGGAAAGGGTTTGGGTGATATAATATAACATTAGAATAATAATATTACATTATATGTATAATACTGGAGTTACAAAACAATTTGGATGAGGATAGGTTGGGAGAGATCAAGAAAGGAACTTGAACTTGAAAGGAAATTAAAGGAGAAGAGGGAGAGAAATTACCTTTAGAATCCTCCTCTTAAGAACCTCCTTAAAGGCCTAAGCTTGGTATTTTTATGAGACCAGAAGCTCTTGGAAATGGGGGAGGGGCTAGGGAAGGTGTTTGGGCAGAGTTTAGAGAAGGCTTGGAGCTTGAGAGGTGTGAGGAAAAGAGGGAGTGAATGGTGGCTTTTATAGTGGAGGGGAGAGGGGTTTCCTTAATATAAAATTGGTTAGTTTATTAATTTCACCTAAGACAAGGAATAGTGAGTCTTGGATGACTAAGAATAGTAAATTAGACTTGTGAATTCGGGATTTGGGTGCTTAAATCACTTGTGATGTCAGGAATAGTGGGTTTTAATTAAAATGTATTTATATGATAAATTAATATATTCTACTATTCATCAAAAAATTCAAGTATCTCAGAAAAATCCCAAAATTTTACCCCAACCATTTTTCGACGTGTAGAATCCAAAAATAAAGTCCATTTTTAAAAAATAATTTTCTAAATATTATTAATTTAATATTTAATTAAAATCATAATTTACTTAAAAAAACAGTTTTTAAAATTGAAAATGATTTTGCAGTTCTTTCAAAAATTAGTTAGGGTCTTATAAAATTATCTAAAAACTATTAGAAACTGATTTAATACTTTATGAATACATTCCGGGGGAATAAATATTCTTTTAAATTAATTAATTAATTAAAATTAATTATTTATGACTTATAAAATACCAAAAACATTTACTAAGGTCAAATTATCACTTTCTATGATGTCTAAATTTTATTTTATTATTCATAGGTAATGTTACTCTTATTTACTATTCATAAGGTTCATATTACTATTCATAAGGGTAGGTTACTATTCACCAAAAATTATTTTTGTTTCATTAGACTCCAAAATCTATCTTGAACACAACCGTGTATGTTGGATTTTTAAAATTCCAAACATAGGGGTGAAAAAATTATGTTTAAAGGTCACTTATCACTTAGTAGTTCATTATTTTGTGTTTTTATGACATAGATATAAGAAGGGAATTTTTCATTGAAAAACTTTGGGTCGTTACATGCAAGTGCTTTTTCAATTCAAGAAGTTCCACTTGAGTAATTTGATAACGGGGTTTTAAGATTTTCTTAACATCAAGAACTAATTCAATAGTAAATAAAACTTCCTAATCAGGTATAACACTAGAAAAATCATCAGGAAAAACATTCAGGTATTCATTTACCACTAGAATATCATTAATTTGAATAGTTCCCTTATTTTCATAAATATGTGAAATGTGATTTTTATTTCCATATTTTAATAGTTTATTAGCTTCCTAATATGTTATCAATGGTATGGGTTCATTCTTGTATAAAAACTAAAACTCTTTTTGAAAAACAACTTCTTTATCTATACAATCAGTCTAAGCATGATAAAAAATAAAGACATTCCATACCCAGAATAACATCAAACTCTAATAAGGGAAAAATAAGAAGGCTTGCAAGTAATCTCTTTACATATACAACAACTGGAAGATTCTTATAATGCCTTTTTACCTTAATATTTACCCTAGGTGTTTTTACCATAAGTTCTAATTTTATTTCTTGAGGTGAAATTTCCAATTTACCATAAAATTTATCAGAAATAAAGAAATGTGCAGACCTTATATCAAACAAAAAATTGGAAAATTATAAGTAAACAAACAAAGTACCTAATACCGCTTTATTGGATAGCCCAACATCTGTTGAAGTAGTTACAAAGGATTTCACTACACCTTTCTAATTATAATCTAGCTGCTTTCCATCATTCTGATCTTTCTTTGGGAAGGTATTTACATAATGCCCAATCACACCACATTTAAAACACTTTACATTTTTTTATCATAATTAAACTTATGATCATTTTCATTACAATTTCAGGTCATATGTAAACACTTACCACATTAGAAACACTTTCCAAATTTTTTAATTCATTCCCTAGTGTTTTTTTACCACACTTTCCATAAACTGGAAACTGAATTTTCTTACCTTCATATTTATTTGATTGATTCTTGCCCATTTTTTCCATCTGGACCATTTATTATTCTTGTTTTCAAAGTACATGTGATCATAATAAAACTCCATTTCAACCCTCTCAGCACATTTAACAAGTTTATCATAACTTTTTAATTCATAGGAGTCCAAATCCCTTTTAAATATTGTCTTCAATCCTAAGTAAAAAATGATTGATTTTACTATCAAGATCCTGAATAATATTTTGAGCATACCATATGAATCAAGTGAATTTTTCTTCATACACAACCACTGAATCTTTCTCCTTTTGTTTCAATTAAAGGAATTTATTTTCCATCCTAAGTTGAACTACCTTGGGAAAATATTTTTCAAGTAAAATATTCTTAAATTCATCCCATTCCAAGACATCTATTTCCTCACTATACCTGATATTCCTGACCATTAACCATGACTGGTCAGCTTCACCTTCAAAATGATAAATAGAAAGACTAAACTTTTAATTATTTTAACACCCCATGACATCAAATATCTTTTCAAGGGATTTAATCCACCCTTCAGCTACCACTGGGTTAGAAAATCCGTTGAAAGTAGGAGGGTGTTGCCTTATAAAATGTTCAACTATTATCATGTTCATTTATAGTAGTTTTTTTTATTCTCTTGAATGGATTCCACTTCCATTTATATCCTGCATAAACTGATCCATTACTATCACAAATTTTTTAGTTCCAATTCCCACCATTCTAAGTTGTGGATTCGGAAAGATATCATCCTCTCGAGGTCTTTCTACTTCAGCTTCCCTGTTTATTCTGTGGAAAACCATTCTGAACATACATATCTTAGATGAAGCAACACGGAACTCATTAAATGCTATATAATTTCAACTTAAACATAATGTAAAAATCATTTATTGTATTATATTAACATCATCATAACCCCTAAAGTTATATAAATTGTGCTTTGATACCAACTATAAGGACTCGGCCTTAAATGTTACATAATCTAATAAATTATTTTAGAACTCACTTTATTACATTCCCAAAGATCTTTTCAGTTTAGAGTTTTAGATAATTAGGACAAAATTAATACATATCAACCCATAATCATACAAATTGGGTACTACTAAAAGAATATCCATTTCTTTTATAATAAAAAATTTTTTTAATAAAACATGAAATATTTTCATGAAAAATCTTCACAACATTCAAATTAGATTCTTCTTTTCTTTTACCCATCATTAAAACCTCTAAAAAATTAAAAACTTTTGATGATAAAAAAAATCTCAGTAAGGTACATAAAATAAAGGAAATCATTAATCCATGAATACCTATAAACATATGAAATCATTTTCACAAAGATGTACTGCTCGCCCATAAAGTATCATATACTTAACTTATAAAAACAAGAGATTTCCACAAAACATAAAAAACATAAATAAAACCATATAGGTAACTTAAGGAATTAATTTCTTAAGATTGTAACTCTCACATATACCATATGATTTGTAACCCTCATAGATACCTTACAATGTAACGCTCATGACTACCTTATGATGTGGCCATCGCAGTTACACTTGGAATAACCATTATGGTCAACTTCCAACATAAACACACTCAATGAATTGGAAGGAGATATAGGTCACACCCATCATCATGAAAAATTCCCAAGAAGAAAACATAATCATAAAAAAATAATAATTACATCATAAAAATATTATTTTTAATTTTGTAAAAATCGAAATTTAAAAGAGGATTTTTTAAAATAAAAGTCCATAATCTTAGGTTCGTCTTACTTAAAACATGTTCAAACCTCATTTATAATGGTTTAAATTCTGTAATTAACAAATTATATAACTATATGAATATCTATAATACATTATATGATCTTTTTATAACAACTTTTCACCCATTTATTAATAATATTTTTTTATTTCCATTGTTTTAGGTGCGTTATTTTCATGGTTTACATGGTCGGTTCGTTATGGATTTTCTTATTGAATGGAAGAAAAACTCCAAAAGTGGAAAGAAATGGTATTAATATTTTTCCATAATTTTAAATGATACCATATATCATTTTATTTTTTCATATGAGGATGATTCATTAGATAAAATATTAATGAAAATGATTTAATTTATTTTGGCGGTTTTTACGACTATCGTAAACTTATATCATTTTATTTAATATCATTTTTATATATTACTTACAAAACATTATATAAATTATAATATGTATAATAAAATCTTATTTAACCATAATAATAGTTTTATGAACAGACTTAAATGCGATAAAGTAAAATGAAAACACATCATCCACGATGATGGTAAATCAACACACCACAGACAATGTTTTCATTTTTTAGAATAAGAGGAGAAGAGGAGAGGTTTAATGATAGATATTCCATTAACAAAAAAATTCCAGTATATGTAATATATTGTAGTTATAATTTCACTTGAATGAGGGGAGGTGAGGACATAATAATAAAAGAAAATAAAATAAAATAAAAATGAAAGAGGATATATTACCTCTTGAATTATTCTCCTTGAGAACCTCTTTAAGGCACTTGGTTTTTGCCTTTTGGTGATACCAGAAGGTCTTGGATGTAGGGACGATTATTGGGAAGGTAATTGGGTATAAATTAAACAAGATACAAGGCTTTTAGGTGTGAGGAAAAGAGATGGGGAGGGGTGGTATTTATAGTGAAGGAGAGGGGTGTTTTTTGGTTATTTTATTTATTAGTTTTTTATTTTGGATCAAGACAATGAATAGTTTTGATTCCATGACTAAATATAGTAAAGGCAGAAGGATAGTTTGATATTATGGGCTTACATCATCTTTATATCAGTCATGACTCAATAATTCTTGTATTTTATAAATATTGTAAATTTCTGTATTTCATTAATCATAAAAAATAAACTATTTTAGAAAAATCCAAAAAAATAACACTAACCATTTTTTGATGTATATAATTCAAAAATGAACTCCATTTTATGAAAATAATTTTCTAAATATGATAAATTTAATTTTTACTTAAAATCATAATTTATTCAAAAAATACTGATTTTAAAATTATAACAGATTTTATGACACATTGAAAAATTAATTAAGGTCTCATAAAGTTATCTTATAATCATAAGACAACAAAATATTAATTTATGAATATATTTTATGAATATAAATTTTCTTTTAAATAATTATATTAATTATAAAATTTTAAATAAAAATTTATGTGTCACAAAAATTCCAACACATAATTTATAATTTTCAAAACATTTATTTACTTATTCCATTATATAAATATATCATATTTTCACTTATAAGATATATAAATTTTATTAATACTTTTATTAGTGATATTACTATTCTATTTGTATAGATTCATTAATTTCTGTAAATACCACTTATTTCATGATACATTTATAAAGAATTTAACTATCTAATTCCAAAATGAAAACAAATTATTTTATAAGTACCTGGGTTGTTACAATGATCCTACTAGTTGGGGTTATCACTTCCTTTTTCTGTTTCAATTGGATTTGTTGAAACCCTATATTTATACTAATCATGTGATCACTGTTCAATGACTATATTATCAATGGTAATGATGATTAAAGGTCTTTTAAATCTGATAATATATAATAAAATCAATGAAGTGCATGTGTTTTGTATAACCATATTACGAAATAAGGCATTTAATTCAACCATAAAGGGAATTTTATTTATAACAATTCGGGTCATTATAGACGCTACTCGGATTCTTGGTATGATGATTAATCATGACAGAAGGCATCAAAATATTTGGTTATCTCAAGACTGATACATTGAGAAGGTTCTTGAAAGATTCAACAAGAGAAAGGTGAAGCCAGTTAGCACTCCACTTGTGGGTCATTTCAGGCTCGTGATAAGTATGAGTCCTTCAACTGAAGATGAGAGAATAGAAATTAAGAAAAATTTCTTATCAATCAGTAGTTGATAGTCTTATGTATGTCATGGTGTGCACCAGACCAGATATTTCTCACATTGTTGGCATTGTGAGCATATTTTTATCAAATCTAGGAAATGGGTATTGGACAGTGGTCAAATGGATATTGAGGTATCTTTGATGTACATTCAGTCATGCTTTATGTTTTGGAAGTGATAAACATGTTTTAGAAGGATACACAAATGTTGATATAGCTTGAGATCACTAACACATATCCAGACAAGGGATGCGTCGGGTTTTATCAGTACTAAGCAGAAAACGCTGATAAATTTCATTAAATAGAAAATATATTTATTATATTTATTATATTTATTATATTTATTATATTTATTATATTTATTATATTTATTATATTTATTGTATTTATTATATTTATTGTATTTATTGTATTTATTGTATTTATTGTATTTATTGTATTTATTGTATTTATTGTATTTATTGTATTTATTGTATTTATTGTATTTATTGTATTTATTGTATTTATTGTATTTATTGTATTTAATGTATTTATTGTATTTATTGTATTTATTGTATTTATTGTATTTATATATTTATATATTTATATCTTTATATCTTTATATCTTTATATCTTTATATCTTTATATCTTTATATCTTTATATCTTTATATCTTTATATCTTTATATCTTTATATCTTTATATCTTATATCTTTATATCTTTATATATTTATATATTTATATATTTATATATTTATATATTTATATATTTATATATTTATATACTTATATACTTATATACTTATATACTTATATACTTATATACTTATATATTTATATATTTATATATTTATATATTTATATATTTATATATTTATATATTTATATATTTATATATTTATATATTTATATATTTATATATTTATATATTTATATATTTATATATTTATATATTTATATATTTATATATTTATATACTTATATATTTATATACTTATATATTTATATACTTATATATTTATATACTTATATACTTATATATTTATGTATTTATATATTTATATATTTATATCTTTATATCTTTATATCTTTATATCTTTATATATTTATATATTTATATATTTATATATGTATATAAACAAATATATATTTCCAAAGAATTTGGTCAATTGATACGTGAATATAATCGACGTTCATATGTTATATATTCATCATGAATGTTTATTTATACATTACACCCTCATTACTATTCATGTTATCCATATATATGATGACTCGTTTATGATCTATACTTTACTCGGTGTATATGATTCATTCATGTTCTCATGA
Source organism: Viscum album (assembly GCA_963277665.1). Lineage (NCBI taxonomy): Eukaryota > Viridiplantae > Streptophyta > Magnoliopsida > Santalales > Viscaceae > Viscum > Viscum album. The sequence goes on from OY728163.1 coordinate 41,565,840, forward strand.
ATCTATTATGTTCACATAAATACTTAAAATCACAATATATATATATATATATAATAAATATATATTTATTGTATTTATAATTATAAATATTTAGTTATTTATAAATAATTTTTAAAATATATTTATATAATTATAATTATATATAACTATATATATATTTAAATAATTATAAAATTATAATATTATTTTTAAATGATAAATATATTTATTATATTCATAATTATATATAAATACCTTTTAAATATATTTATTTATAATTATAATTATAAATATATATATATATATATATATTGTAATTTTTTTAAATGATAAATATATTTATCATATTTATAAATATATATAAACAGTTTTTATAAAATTACAATGAATACATTTATTATAATTTTATAAATATATATATTTATATATTAATATACATATATATATATATACATATAAATATATTTATAATTATATAAAAATATTTATAAATATAGTTATTTATAATTATAATTATAATTATAATTATATATATATATATATATATTTTTTAAAAATAATTATAAAATTATAATAAATATATTTATAATAATTATAATTGTATAAATATATATAATTATTGAAATATATTTATAAATATATACAATTATTTATACATATATACAAATATTTATATTTATAATTATAAATAATTTATATATGTAAATAATTATAAAATTATAAAAAATATATTTATTATATTTATAATTATAAATAAATATATATATAATTATGGTCATAAATATATATATATATATATGACTATAATTAAAATATATATGTAATAAATATATATTTACAATTATAATTCTAAATAAATATAGATATATTTAAATATATATTTATTATAACTATAAATAAATATTGATAAATTTATATTTATTAAATAATTATAAAATTATAATAAATATATATAAATATTTAAAATTATAATTATATATAAATATAGATATATTTAAATAATTATAAATATATAATAAAGATATTAATTATGTATAATTATAAGTATAATAAATATATTTTTTATAAATTTATAATTATAAATAAATATTTATTTATTATATATATAAATATTTATTTATTTATTTATATTTATTATTATAAATATTTATTCATTTATTTATTATACATATAATTTTATAAATATATATAAATAATTTATTTATTTATTATCATTATATTTTTATCAGCGCTTTCTAATTTAGCGCTGATAAAACATTCTTTTATCCACGCTTTTTAGCTAATGCTGATAAATTCTTCCCCTGATTTTATAAATAAACCCTAACAGTCCCCTCCATCTCTCACATGCCTCAAGCTCTCACAGAAGCCTTACCCTGCCGACTCCTCCTCCTCCTCCTCCTCCTCTATTATCACCAACTCCTCCTCCTCCTCCATTGTCGTCGCAAATCCTCCTCCTCCTCCTCTACTTCCATCGACTACTCCTCCTACTCCACCGTCGTGAATCCATCCTCTGCCTCTACCGTGAATCCCTGCTCCACCGCCGTGCAAGCCCTCCTTTGCCCTACCGTCGTGAAGCTCTCCTCCACCATCATGCGAATCTTGGGTACTTTTAAAAATCTCCCTACGTTTTGAGTTCCCTTACGCATTTCCGTCTGATTACCCTTACACATTTCCTTCTGTGTTGCCTTATGTATTTACTTTAATGAATTGTGATGACCCTTATGTATCCAGCAACCAACTATTACATATCATAGTGGCACAAGTACTTTTTCAAATTTTTTCTATCCATATATTACCTTTATGAATCCCTTTGAAAACTAAGATACCATTTATGAATTGATCAATACATTGATTTATCACAATTCGACTTAGGACTTTGTCAATTTTTAGTCTTCAAGGTCTAAGATACCCTTGTGTATCTAGTGTAATTTTGTAACACCCTAGAATGATAAAGGTTTAAATGACTAAATGATATGACTCATGACAACAAGGTGCACCTTCCTTTTCAGTAGCCTGCCTGATTAGAACTTCACAGTTAAGTGTGCTTGTCCTGGAGTAGTGATCAGGATGGGTGACCTTCTGGAAAGTTTCTCAGGGTGTGTTTGAGTGAGGAAAAAGCACACTGGAAAGGACATGTGTTGTCCTGTGGGGATAGTCATTAGTCAAATGACTCATTCAAGCACGCAGGTGAGCCCTAGGGTGGAGACCACGTGCTTGCGGGGCAACTTGTGGTACCTGGTGGTCCAGGACCCAACGATCATGTTAAGGCAGGGTGTATGTGCTATGACTGGGGATCAGTTGTTACAAATTTCATAGGTACTCTTATGTATGCCTCAGACTCTTGAAGTGACTCTTATGTATCATCCTGAGTACCCTCACGCATCCCAATGAATTCTATCACTTTTACAATATTTTGTCATGAGGTATCTTCCATGTGAATTTTCCAAATTCTTACCTCCAACATAGAAGTCTGGAACTTCTTAAAACCAACCCATAATTTTTGGATTGGTAGAGATAGGTCTTGATGGATGAAGTTTGGTTGAATACTTGCAGCCCATACTACATACTGATCCACAACTCTCATGGTTCGACCTCCGTGGTGAGGTTGCACGGGATTATAGGGGGCAGCACACCCCTACTCAGGGGTCTGGGAGCTTAATACCCCCAACCCAAATTTTGGAGGTACTGTAGAAATGATAACCACTATAGAAAATCTAATTGATGACACTAATAGAGTTTTATAGTAGTGTAGACTTATTATAGAAACATGTGATAGGTGTGTTTTTGGAATAGTCATTTAGAATAAAAAACATCACACAAGAATATTTAGAAAATGAAATGGGAATTTTATTATGGTGGTTTTGTTAGGGGTTCACTTTTATTATGAGATAATCAACTTGGATTCTTCCTGATTGGAAGCACTAAGAAGGTCTTAACCAAGAATGTGGTGTGGTTCCTTTTCTTAAATTTTAATGGTATATCCTTATAATATCTTAACGGTAGATTGATAAAAACACCAATCTTAACCATAAATGAGCTGGGTAATGAGTATGGATTATATTGTGATGTATCAGAAGTCCGGATTTGAACAGTTCTGGTCCATGGTGGTCATGTGGTTTCTTATGGGTCCAAACAGTTAAGGAACATAAGAGAAAATTCCCAAATCCTTTCATAGATTTGGAAATAGTGGTTCTTTCCATGAGGTGTTATTGGTATTATCTTTAGGGTGGGATATTTTTTGTAATACACTAAAAAAAGTGTTTGAAATATATCTAATCACAAATTGAAATGAACCATTGATAGCAGAGAAGGTTAGAGTACCTACAGTCCTTTAACTTTGACCTAATGACCCTCAAGAAGGGGAACATTTTTCTTATGTACTGTATTGGAAGGATCAATCTTAGGTACTACATGATTCAAGCATCAAGTGGAATATGGTTTCCCACTTTAAAGATATGTGACTTTATGTTCAAAAGTATAATGGCCAAGTAAAATGATAAACCTTTTATAGGATTCGTACTATTTATTCATGAGATATGATAAAACTATTATATATTTATATTTTATAAAATTTTGGTTATTTTTTATTCAGATATCCTTTATAAAGTGTCTCTCTTGGGATTTATGTCTTTGTGAAAATACCTAAGTGGCTCTTTTAAAATGATTTTACTATTTTGAAATGTTTCTTAAAAAATTATATGTTTTCAACACACCCTTTTTTGGTTTTAAATAGCTTTAAAATGATTTAAACACTTTCCTTGCATGCTTTAAAAAAGGAATTGTGGGTTCGATAAAGAGTGTTTGGAAGTGATTGGTTTATTTTAAAAAGGGCAGTTAGTTTAAAGAGGAATTTGTGTAAATGGTTGATGTAACATCCCAGGTAAATAAAGAATATGATATTTTCGTATTTATTAATATTTGTGAATTGAATATTAATTTTACTTTAATGGGGATTCTATGTTTGATGGATTACCCGACATGAAACAATGGGTTTCTCTAAAATCTCATGTTGCACACAAGGCTGATTCATACTGAAAAATAATAATATAATATTATTTTAAATGGTAGTTAATGCCTAGCCATTTTATTGGTGGGAATGAACAGAACTAAGTACAATATGATTATAAATTTTTGTTAAATGTATTTACATTTATCCAATAAATTTTAGAGGCTTAAAATGATATTGAATCCAATTTTAAGCATAAATACTATAATATTTTTTTAAAGGTAGTTTTACCACCTTTTGATGGAAAACCTTTTTTAAGTATATTTTTTTCACTTTTATATATTTCATTTGACAAAATAAAATTTTTATTTAGAATCGGGACATCAAAATTTACATTGGGTAAATTTTTGGTATTTTTCTGATAAAGTTCATTTTTTAATGAATAGTGAAAAATACTGAATTTTAAGTCAAAACTGTCTTTTCATCTAATTTATTTATATGATTAGATTATCCTTTTAATTGGTTTTAAAGTTTAATTAGATTATATTTTAATAATTTAATTCAATTTTGGTCATTTTAATTAATTTCACTTTGAAATTTGACATAAACACATGTCAATCTTTTGGTAGTTTTTACTTCTTAAAAACACATTTTTTTGTTTTGACAACAAGAATTAATTTTAAATTAATTTAGGAAACTTATGTGTTTTGAATTTGGAAAAATGGATTATATATTTGTAATTATGATATCAAAATTTTGTAAATAGGTAACTTTTAATTTTAGACATTATGAATAATAACTTCAGTAAATATTTTATTCACCATGGTTAAAGGGTAAATCTGGTAAATAAGGGTAGAAAATAATATTATAATAATATTAAATTACCCTGACATATGTTCTAACCCTATTTGATGATATATTTCCGACCATGGTAATCCTTGGGTCGATTTTAGGACCCCATGGAGCCACTTGTGTGTGAAAATGACATTTAATTACTTTTAATTTAAAGTTAAGGAAAATATAACCCAAACATGTATCTTTTACTAAAAAAAATTTTCTATGGGGTTATATAAGTGATATATTTGAATATAAATATTAATTAGAAATATAAAAATATTTCCTACATCATGGTATTTTATTTATAATTTTTAGACATCAAATAAATTAATTTATTTATGAAACAATGGTGATGGAGTGATTACCTTATTAATGAAAGATTTAAATAAATGAGATTATAAATATTAAAATAAATTTATTTTGAAACTTTTTATGCCATACACGAATTTTATAGATGCGTATGACTTGTTATATTTTAATTAATGGAGTTTTTTTGAATTAATAAAGTTTTTATTGATTTTTAAAAAATTCATAATATGAATAGTATAAAAATTGACATAAATGATTTTTTAAATTAATTAATATTTTATTAAATTATATAATAGTCCTAAAAATCTAAGATTTATCCAAATAAATTAGATAATGTTGGAAATTTCATTAATGAACCACTTGAGGTTCTATTGTCATTTTATGGTAACTATATTAACCATATAGTATGAATATACAAGAATACATGGTAATAGTTAAATTAGTTAACTAAGGGTTAAAGCTAAATGATAAGGTTAAATTTGAAACCAAAACTTGTCTAAAACCTATTTTCTGAGATTATTTTGACCCATAATCATATGATATTCTAAATATATCACTTTTGTGTTATTATAATTCTAAAATCAATTAATAATAAAATAATATTTCAAAACATTCCTAAAGTGCCCTTCCTCCCTCTTGTAAAAGCACACCACCTATAACCCATTACTCACACCTCTCAAGCCCCTTGTCTCATCCAAACTCTAATAAAATAAGCTCCCAACATCCTTATATTCCTTCTATAATCCTTTCTCTATTAATAAGTCAATTCAATAAATCCCTTTGGCTCAAATCAAAAGAAGTTACCCGATTTGAGGTAATGTCTTCTCTCAAGTTCCTTTCAATTATTTTTCGTTATCCACTCCCTATTATATTCTTATTAATCTTTTACATAATAACACCATTATTCTAAATATAATAGGTTTTTTATGATAATTATTACAACTACACTTACACACACCTTTGTCTAATGGGTATATAACATACTGTTTCTGTGGACGGCGAACTACTGCCTCATGAAATGATGATTGTTCGATATTCTCCTACCACATCTCATGGTGTCCATTATGATGGAACTATAATTATATATGATATTTATGATATTTATTTTATCTCTATTCTTCTATAATTATCATTTATAACATACTTTTATGCTTTTCATGTTGTATAAATATGATAATTTTATTTCAGGAAATGCGGACTACTGCCCCCTCAAAGTGATATGACTCGTTCATGCTATACATGGAACGTATAAAGATTTAATTAATGAACTTATGTATCATATATAACATATATATTATACTTTATTTATAATATACATATGTATCATTTAGTTTTCATTCTATTAAATATGAAAAATAAATGAAAGTAGCGTTCATGTGTACGCACGGCTTACCGTCTCCATGAACAGTGCATTTAATTTATTATATACAAATGATATGGACTATTATAAATACATATATACTAGATATATATGATATATATGATATCTAAATCATGAATATCATTTTGTAGATAATGTACTTTTGACCACGTAGACAATTTTTAATTATTACAAGTTTATTTTTTACTCAACTTCTGAACATCGACAAAATGTCCGATATGAACTCAAATAATTAACTAATTGTTATATCAAGTTAATATGTGATATAAAAATAATAATAAACTTAAAAAAATTTCTTAATAAATTATAAATTAACTTAAGTTTATTATTCAAAAAGAACGAGGAACATATGAGACAAGTCGGACTCGAGGTAAGGGATTTCGTCTCAATCTCCTTTCATTGAGGCATATTTTGATTTATACACAGATTTATTTAATATGGTTTATAAACCCCTTTTACTTTTAATTTCATTAAAAGGGAATATTTTTCTACGTATCATTTTACTAAATGATAAAGGCAATGTTTCTTTTTAATGTACGCGGTAACAACGACCTTTCTGATGCCACGAGCATTATTTGATATTTGGATTCCTTAACAAGTCATGATGTTTTTAAATAGAAAACAAATACCATATTCCCTTTTTAAATATTTTATTATTGAAAATGGTTTTAAAAGTGGATTTAATATTTCAATATCTTGAAATTGTTTCTTGTGATTGCAAATGACATTTTATGATTGAAATGTTGATATTTTCAATCTTCTATGTGGGGTGATTATATAATGGTACTTGGAAATTTAACGGGTGGTTACATGATAAACTAAATGATGGGTGGTTTTGTGATAAACCGAGGATGGGTGGTTATTTTATAACCTCCAATTCATTGGGTATGTAAGTTGGACATATGGCTATTCCATTTAGTGATATGTGTGCAATTTGATCATATGGTTATTCAATTTAAGTATGTTTATGTACCAAGTTACCTTTATATGTTATAAGATGTTTTATATGGGATTTATGGTAATATTTTGGTTACAAAAAGGGTAAGAAATGATCTTATATTTAGTGAAGTGTTTTTGTTACTACTTTAAGATAAAAAGTATTACTTTATGATAAAGTATTCATGGTTTACATGTTGTTTTGAAAAACTAATAGTTTTACTTATTTATGTATCCCTTACTGAGATTTTTATGCTCATCCCAAGTTTTTGAAATATTTTTCATAGGACTTAAAGTGGAATAGTTTCAAGTATGGGATCAAGTAAAAGTCATGTTGTTTAAATCATGGAACTAGACATGTATTTTTTAAAAGATTTTTTTTATTATGAAAATAATGGATAGTGATTAGAAGTGTCTACTTGTAATATTAAATTTTTTATGTATAAGTTATGACCTAATTATCTAAATCTCTAAACCTGAAAATATCCTCAATGTGAATTATTAACTTAATTCAAAATTATGTAATGTTTAAGTTTGGGTCCTTATAGTTGGTATCAGAGGTTGGTTTAGATTACTTCAGGAGTTAGAATCTTGTTAATAGAATTTTCATAAATGATTTTTACATCATGGTTAAATTGAAATGATATATAATTTGAAGATTAATATGTTTCTTCATCTAAGATTTGTTTGTTCAGAATGGTTTTCCATAGAGGAAATAGGACAGTAGTGCTGGAAAGGCATACAAAGGAGAATAACCATCCAAATCATCATCTCAAGATGGTTGGAATCATAACTGAACAGTTTGTTGTAGTAATGGAACAGTTGACTCGGACTATAAATGGTGGGGGTATACATGCACGAGATCAACCAGATCAACCCCAGAGGAACATGTCTGTATTGGATCATTTCATGAGGCAACATCCCCCATCATTCAGAGGATCATATGATCCTGTTCAAGCTGAAGGGTGGATCAAAGCACTGGAAAAGATTTTCAATGTCATGGGTTTTATAAACAATCAAAAGGTTAGTCTTCCTATTTATCATTTTAAAGGAGATTCAGATCAGTGGTGGTTGATGGTTAAAAATATCAGGGACAGTGAGGAGATTGATGCTCTGGGTTGGGACGAATTCAAAGGTATGTTTCTTGAGAAATATTTTCCTAAGTCAGTTCGACTTAGGATGGAAAAAAATCTTATAATTGAGGTAACAAGATGAATCAATGGCTGCTTATGAAGAAAATCTCACTCTACCGGCAAGGTATTCTCCAAATTTCATTTGATATCTTGATTGTAAGATAAATTGGTTTTACTTAGGATTGAAGCTGCGATATCAAAGAGCATTACCCTCTCTTGAATTCAAAATCTATTAGAAACTTTTCAGATGTGCCGAGAATGTATAAATGGAGTTTTACGATGATCAGGTGTTCCATGAGAACAATAAAAAGAAGAGGTCCAGTTGGCAATCAAAGGTAAAATATTCATCAAAGAAGCCTAGAGGTAAGAAAATTAAATTTCCATCTTGTGAGAAGTGTGGTAAAAATCATCCTAGAGAATGTCTCTCAAAATCTATAAACTGATTCTGGTGTGGTAAGACTGGTCATATTTCTCATAACTTTAAAGAAGATGATCAATCAGGCAGTGAAAATCCAGCGGTAAGATGTTTTAGTTGCAATGAGTTTGGGAATTATGCTAATGTGTCTCCAAAGTTGATTACCTGGGGTGGAAACCAGACAGATCAAAAGTATAAGGGTGGGAAAAAATATTTTTCTAATACTATGGTTAATTTGGGACCATCAAATGAAGTGGTGTTAGGTAATTTGTTTGTTTTTTTATTTTATGCCAATGTGTTGTTTGACTCAGGGTCTACACATTCTTTCATTTCTGAGAAATTTTCAGGTAAATTTAGAATTCCACCTCAAGAAATGAATCCATAACTTATGGTAAAAATACTTAGGGGAAATGTTGAGGCAAAAAGAAATTATAAGAATCTTCCTATCCTTATTTTTGGAAAGAATTTACCTGCAAACCTTATTGTTTTTCCTCTAGCAGAGTTTGATGTTATTTTGGGAATGTATTGGATTTCTGTTTACCATGCTAAGATTAACTATAGAGATAAAGATGTTTCTTTTTAGAAAGACTTTAAATTTGTGTACAATAATGAACCCTTATCTCTGATAACATATCAGGAAGCTTAGAAACTGGTGAAAGATGGAAATAAATGTTAAACAAAGGAACTATACAGATTAATGATTTGTTGGTAGTAAATGGGTATCTTGATGTTTTTCTTGATGAGTTTCCTGGTATTATACCTGATCGAGAAGTTGAATTTACTATTGACTTAGTTTCCAATGCTAATACAATTTCAAAACCCCCTTATCAAATGCCTCAAACTAAACTTATATAGTTAAAGAAACAATTGTAGGAGTTATTAGATAAAGGTTTCATTCGACCTAGCACATCACTGTGGGGTGCTCCAGTCTTGTTTGTTAAAAATAAAGATGGTTCAATGATAATTTTCATTGATTATAGGTCCTTGAATAATATCACTATTAATAATAAGTATCATTTTCCTCATATCAATGATTTTTTTGATCATCTCTAGGGAGCTCAGTATTTTTCAAAGATTGACTTGAGATCCGGGTACCATCAGTTGAAAGTAAAGGAAAAAAGACATTCTAAAGACCGTGTTTCATACTAGATATGGGCATTACAAATTTGTAGTTATGCCTTTTGGGTTAACCAATGCACCTATTGTATTCATGGATATTATGAATAGAATTTTCCATGAGTTCTTGGATAAGTTTGTGGTTGTGTTTATTGATGAAATTTTAGTATATTCCAAAAGTAAAGAGAAACATGAAAGTAATTTAAGGTTTGTCTTAAAAACCTTAAAAGCAAAGAAATTGTATAAAAAATTCAGCAAGTGTGAGTTTTGGTTACAAAAAATTTCATTCCTTGGTCACATTGTTTCAAAAAATGGTATAACTATTGATCCTGCTAAAACAAAAGTTGTTGAAGAATGGCCAATACCCACAATATAATAGAGATTCGTAGTTTTCTTGGTTTGGCAGGCTATTACATAATGTTTGTTGAGAATTTTTCATGGTTATCTAGCCCACTGACTAAGTTAACTCAAAAAGGTGTTATATTCATCTAGAAAAAATAATATGATGATTGTTTTAAGTAATTGAAAAGAAGATTGGTGAATGCCCCAGTTTTGGAATTACCTTCCAGAGATGGTGAATTTTTTATCTACAGTGATGCTTCGTTGAAAGGACTTGGTTGTGTCCTAATGAAGAATGATCAAGTAATTTATTATGATTCATTTTAGTTGAAACCTCATGAGTTAAATTACCCTACACATGATTTGGAATTAGCTGTTATTTTTTTCTTTAAAAATTTGGATGCATCATCTATATGGAGTAAAATGTGAAATATATACTGACCACAAAAATTTGAAGTATATGTTCTCTCAGGAATAATTTAACATGATATAGAAGAGATATATGGAATTAATCAAGGATTGTGATTTAAAAATTCATTACCATCCAATAAAAGAAAATAAAGTGGTTGATGCTTTGAGTCGAAAAAGTAATGCTACATTAACCATGTTACATTTGGAACAAGATCCTTTGATTAATTATTTGATTAACTCTAGCATAGAAGTTGTTGGTGTAGGAAATTACTCTATTTTTTTTCAAGTGTCAGTAAAATCATCTCCATCAGACAGAATTAAGCAAGCGTAGAAGGGAGGCAGTGAGTTGCATAAAAAAGGTAGAGTTGGTTCAGAAGGGTAAGTTGCCTGAATTTAATATTGATGATGATTGTATTTTGATATTTGGGAAGAGATTATGTGTGCTTTGTGATTCATAGTTAAAGAAAGTTTTATTATGTGAAGATCATAGTTCTCTGTTTTCAGTTCATCCTGGTAGTACTTAGATGTACAGAGATATTAGGGAGTGTTACTGGTGGGATGGAATGAAAAGAGATATTGCTGACTTTACTGTTAAGTGTTTAACTTGTCAATAGGTTAAAGAGGAATTGTAGTTACCAAAAGGTATGCTTCATCCTTTTATAATTCTAGAGTGAAAATCGTAAAATGTGTCCATGGATTTCATAGTGGGATTACCAAATACTTCTCGAGGTAACAATGCAATCTGGGTTATTATTGATCGATTGACTAAATATTCTCATTTCCTTTCTATTCAAGATACTTTGTATCTAGATCAGATTTCTCAATTATATATTAAAGATATATTTAGGTTACATGGAGTTCCCATCTCCATTGTATTTGATCATGATCCTAGGTTTACTTATAACTTTTGTAAAGTCCTTTAGAATTCATTGGATACTGAATTAAATTTCAGTACATCTTTTCATCCTCAATCAAATGGGAAGTCAGAACAAACAATTAAAACATTGGAAGATATGTTACGTGATTGTTCAATAGATTACCAGGGAAGTTGAGACCAACATCTTTATTTGGTTATGTTTTTTTATAATAACATTTTTCATTATAGTATATATATGGAACCATTTGAGGTATTATATGGAAAGCAATGTTGAACTCCATATTTTTGGGATAAAGTATGTGAAAGGAAACTGATGGGACCAGAATTGGTAGAAGAGATGGCAGAGAAAGTTCAGTTGATATAGAAACACATGAGGATAGCTCAGAGCAGGTAGAAAAGTTATGCAGGTAACTGAAGGAAGTGTCTTTCTTTTGAGGTAGGTGATAAAGTCTTTCTAAAAGTTTCACTATAGAAAAGTGTGATGTGTTTTGGTAAGAAGGGGAATTTGAGTTCATGGTTTATTGGACCTTATGAAATTCTATATAAAGTTGGATCAGTTGCTTACCGAGTGGATTTACCTATGAATTTATCCTAGGTACACAATGTTTTTCATGTTTCAATGTTGAAAAAGTATATACCGGATCCATCTCATGTTTTGAGTCTAGAGGTAGTTCAGTTGGAAGAGAATCTTTCTTATGAGGAACAACCAGTCCAGATTCTTGACCGTAGAGAGAAAGTGTTACAGAATAAGGTAATCCATCAGGTAAAGGTTTTTTGGAAAACCCATATGATTTAAGAGGCAACATGGGAATCTAAAAATGTTATGAGGGATAAATACCCCCCACTTATTTGATAAGTAAATAGAATTGTGGGGATGCAATTCTCAAAAGGGGGGAAGGATGTAACATCCTAGGTAAATAAAGAATATGATATTTTCATATTTATTAATATTTGTGAATTAAATATTAATTTTACTTTAAATGGGATGTTATGTTCGATGGAGTACCTGACACACAACAATGGGTTTCTCTGAAATCTCATGTTGCACACAAGGCTGATTCATACTAAAAAATAATAATATAATATTATTTTAAATGGTAGTTAACATCTAGCTGTTGTATTGGAAATAATGAACAGAACTAACTACAATATGATTATAAATTTTTGTTAAATGTATTTACATTTATCCAATAAATTTTAGAGGCTTAAAATGATATTGAATCCAATTTTAAGCATAAATACTATAATATTTTTCTAAAGGTAGTTTTACCACCTTTTGATGGAAAACCTTTTTCAAATATAGTTTTTTTCACTTTTATATATTTCATTTGACAAAATAAAATTTTTGTTTAGAATCAGGACATCAAATTTTACATTGGGTAAATTTTTGGTATTTTTCTGATAAAGTTCATTTTTTAATGAATAGTGAAAAATACTGCATTTTAAGTCAAAACTGTCTTTCATCTAATTTATTTATATGATTATATTGCCATTTTAATTAGTTTTAAAGTGTAATTAGATTATATTTTTATCATTTAATCTAATTTTGTTCGTTGGAAGTAATTTCACTTTGAAATTAGACATAAACACATGTCAATATTTTGGTAGTTTTTACTTCTTAAAAACATGCTTTTTGGTTTTGACAACGGAAATTAATTTTAAATTAATTTCTAAAAATTATGTGTTTTAAATTTATAAAAATGGATTCCATATTTATAATCAAGAGGCCCAAATTTTTTAAATAGGTAACTTTTATTTTTAGACATTATGAATAATAACTTCAGTAAATATTTTATTTACCATGGTTAAAGGGTAAATCTGGTAAATAAGGGTAAAAAATAATATTATAATAATATTAAATTACCCTAACACATGTCCTAACCCTATTGGATGAGATATATCCGACCATGGTCATTCTTGGGTTGATTTTAGGACGTCATAGAGCCACTTGTGTGTGAAAATGACATTTAATTACTTTTAATTTAAAGTTAAGGAAAATATAACCTAAACAAGTGTCTTTTACTGAAACAATTTTTATATGGGGTTATATAAGTGATATATTCAACTATAAATAGTAATTAAAAAGATAAAAATATTTCCTACACCATGGTATTTTATTTATAATTTTTAGACATCAAATAAATAAATTTATTTATGACACAATGGTTAGGTAGTGATTACCTTATTAATGAAATATTTAAATAAATGAGATTATAAATATTAAAATAAATTTATTTTAAACCTTTTTATTCCATCCAAGAATTTTATGGATTATTATGACTTTTTATATTTGAATTAATGAAGTTTTTTTTTAATTAATCAAGTTGTTATGGATTTTTAAAAAATTCATGATATGAATAGTATAAAAATTGACATAAATGAGTTTTTAAATCAATTAATATTTTATTAAATGATATAATAGTCCTAAAAATATAATATTGACTTAGATAATATTTTAAATTTCATTAATGAACCACTTGAGGTTTTATTGGCATTTTATGGTAACTATATTAACCATATAGTATGAATATATAAGAAGACATGGTAATAGTTAAATTAGTTAACTAAGGGTTAAAGCTAAATGATAAGGTTAAATTTGAAAACAAAACTTTTCTAAAACCTATTGGTTGAGATAATTTCAACCCATACTCATCATATATTCTAAATATATCACTTTGGTGTTATTATAATTCTAAAATCAATTAATAATAAAATAATATTTCAAAACATTCCTAAAGTTCCCCTCCTCCCTCTTATAAAATGACACCACCTATAACCCATTACTCACACCTCTCAAGACCCTTTTATTGTCCAAAATCTAATCCAATAATCTCCTAATGTTCCTCTCTTACTTCTAGAATCCTTCCTCTTGAAAAAGGCAATTCAAGAAAGCCCTTTGGCTCAAATCAAAAGAAGTTACCTGATTTGACATAATGTCTTCTCTCAAGTTCCTTTCCATTATTTTTCCTTCTCCACTCCCTATGATCTTATTATTCTTTGTTTACATCAAAACAATAGTATCCTCAATATAATATATTGTTTTTATGAGAATTATTTTAACTACACTTACACACACCTCTGTCTAATGGGTATAGAACATACTGTTTCTATAGATGGCGAACTACTGCCTCACGAAATGATGATTGTTCAATATTCTCCTACCACCTCTCATGGTTTCCATTATGATGGAACTGTAATTATATATGATATTTATGATATTTATTTTATCTCTATTCTTTTTTAATTCTCATTTATAACATACCTTTATGCTTTTCATATTGTATAAATGCGATAATTCCATTTGAGGAAGTGCGGACTACCACCCCCTAAAAGTGATATGACTCATTCATGCTATAAATGAAATGTATAAATGATGGAATTAATGAACTTATTTAACATATATAACATATATATTATATTGGGGTTATAATATACCTATTTATAATTTATTTTTCATTCCTTTAAATATGAAAAAGAAATGAAAGTAGTGTTCATGCGTACGTATGGCTTATTGTCTCCATGAACGGTGGATTTCATTTATTATATCCAAATGATATGGACAATTATAAATACATATATACTGGATATATATGATATGTATGATATCTAAATCATTAATATCATTCTGGAGATAATGTAATTTTTACCACATGGACAATTTTTAATTATAACAGGTTCATTTTTTACTCAAGTTCCGAACATCGACAAAATGTCCGATATGAACTCAAGTAATTAACTAATTGTTGTGGCAAGGTAATATGTGATATAAAAGGAATAATAAAATTGAAAAAGGTTCTAAAGAAAGTAGAAATTAACTTGATTTTATTATTTAGGAAGAACAAGGAACATATGATACAAGTCAGACTCGAGGTAAGGGACTTCGTCTCAATCTCCTTTCATTGAGGCATATTTTGATTTATACACGGCTTTATTTTATACAGTGTATAAACCCCTTTTACTTTTAATTTCATTAAAAGGGAATATTTTTCTACGTAGAATTTTACTAAACAACAAAGGTGATGTTTCTTTTTAACATAAGTGGTGACAACAACATTTTCACCACCACAAGCATTATTTGATATTTGGCTTTCCTAACAAGTTGTTATGTTTTTAAATAGAAAATAAATACCATATACCCTTTTTACATATTTTGGTATTGAAATTTTTTTTGAAAGTGGATTTACTATTTCAATATCTTGAAATTATTTCTTGTGATTTCAAATGAAATTTTATGATTGAAATGTTGATATTTTAAATATTTTATGTTTGATGATTATATAATGGTACTTGGACATTTGATGGGTGGTTACATTATAAACCAAATGATGGGTGGTTCTGTAATAAACCAAGGATGGGTGGTTATTCTATAACCTTTAATGCATTGGCTATGGAATTTAGTCATATGGTTGTTCCATTTAGTGATATATGTTGAAGTCGACCGTATGGTAATTCCATTTAAGTATGTTTATGTCCCAAGTTGCCTTTATATGCTATATGATGTGTTTTATGGGATTTATGGTAATATTTTGGTTAAAAAATGGTAATCAATGAGCTTATATTTAGTGAAGTGTTTTTTCTACTTATTTAAGGTGAAAATTATTACTTTGAGATAAATTATTCATGGTTTACATGTTGTTTTGAAAAACTAAAAAATTTCTTTCTTTATGTATCCCTTACTAAGCTTTTTATGATCATCCTAAGTTTTTGAAATGTTTTTCACAGGAATTAAAGTGGAATAGGGTCAAGGATGGGATCAAGGAAACGTCGTGTTGTTTAAATCATGGAACTATACATGTCTTTTTTAAAGTGTTTTTGTATTATGAAAATAATGGATAGTGAGTAGAAGTGTCTGCTTGTAATATTCAAGTTGTTATGTATAATTTATGACCTAATTCTCTAAATCTATAAACCAGAAAATATTCTCAATTTAAATTATTAAGTTAATTCAATATTATGTAATGTTTAAGGTTGTGGCCTTATAATTGGTTTTTTTAATGGGATTTCAACTATGATTTTATAAATATTTTCGAAATGAGATTTAAAGTCTATAACTTTTTTTGGCCTTGGTTAATTTTTATATCAGAATTTTTTTTATTTATTTTGTTAAATATTAATATTTCTGAATAAAATAGGATGGATGTGAATAAATAATGGATGAATTTAAATTTTTTGACAAAATAGTATGAATATGGAGTGAAAGAGTTCATCAAGTTTGTAAAAGATCATGCATACGACCCTTCTCAAATCCTTTGTAAGTGTTTATATTTTTGTTATTCAAGAATAATTAGTCTCGAAGAGTTGGAAGAACACTTGATCTGTCATTGAATAGATCAAAGTTATAAATTTTGGAATAAACATGGGGGAAAAGAAAATGTAGTTAGTGGTTGGGATAACACTACGTTTTATAGATCATCTGATATGATTAAAAGTGTGGACAATAAAGAAGACTATATTGAGAATGTCATTACATATGTGAATGATGATGAAGATCCTATTGAGGAAATGATAAGGACAATTTAAGATGAACTTCATGATTTCCCAAAATTGTTTGATAAGTTAAATATTTGTGCAAAGACACTTTTGTATGGTGGTTGCACTAAATATACAACATTTTCAGTCATACTAAAGCTGTATAATCTAAATGTAGGAAATAGATGGAGTGATTCCAATTTTACAAAATTACTTTCTCTATTCAATGACATGCTCCCAGAAGATAATGAGCTCCCGATCCAAACATATGATGCCAAACGAATGCTATGCTTGATGGGTATGATCTCTGAAAGAATACATGTCAGCCTGAATGACTATTTACACTTTTGAAATGACCACAAATCACTTAGAGAATTACTAAAGTGTGGTTCTTCTTGATACAAGAAAGATGAATCCAATCTTATGAAAGTTGTGTGGTATTTTCCAATCATTATAGGGTTTAGGCACCTATATGTAAGTGAGAATACCACAGGTAAATTGACGTGTCATATAGATATAAGAAATAAAGATAGAAAAATACGTCACCCTAAAGACTCTCCTTAGTGGAAGAGAATTAATAACGAGTATCCTGAATTTGAAAATGACTTGAGAAACCTTCTTCTTGTGTTATCTACAGATGGATTGTATCCTTTTGGTTTTCAAAGAATCACTCATGGTACATGGTTAATTATGTTGGTAAATTATAACTTATCACCATGGTTATGCATGAAATGAAAATACATCATGTTATTTATGCTTATATTAGGACCAAAACAATCGAGTAATGATATTGATATTTATTGGGCTCCATTTATTGAGGATTCGAATTTTATTGTGGGATTAAAGTGTTACATTGTATGATGATTACAGAAATGAATATTTCATATTGAGAGACATGTTGTGTAGGATGATAAATGAGTTTCCTGATTCAGTAAATTTTTCAAGATATATCATTAAATGAACTCAAGGGTTTCTTATCTATTAATAAGGTACACAGTCAATTGGGTTGAAACATTCATCACAAATTGTGTTTCTAGGACATCGTAGATTTCTATCCTGATGGTATAAGTACTGATATTGGACGACATAATTCGATGGAAGTTCAGAAGAACATATAGTATCATCTCCACTAACAAGTTATTAACTGTTTTAGAAAGTAAAAGATGTGGACACTGCTTTTGGTAAACTATTTTTGAAAAACCTTACGAAAATTGGTTGGAAAAATATATCAATTTTTTATGAATTACCATACTGGAATTGACTGTACCTCATAAATTTTATTGATGTTATACATGTTGAAAAAAATGTATGTGATAGTTTAATCGGCACATTTCTAAATGCACTTGGAAAAATAAATGATGGGATTAAGGCTAGATTGCACATGGTTGACATGGGAATATGAGAAGAGTTGACGCCAGTGAAGGGTTAAAATAAACTTTTCTTCCTCCATTTATTTACACTCTTTCTAGGTATGAGAGATATAAATTTTTCAACTTATTGAATGACGTAAATTTTCCATAGGGGTATTCATCTAATATTAATAACATCGTGTCAATGACCGATTTAAATTTAAAGGTTCTGAAATCACATGACTGTCATGTTTTGATGCAAGATCTAATGCCTATAGCTTTACGTTGCATTTTTTCCAAGAATTTATGTCATACATTAACTAAGCTTTGTTTCTTCTTCAAAGATATATGTAGAAAATTTATAGACCCAACGAAATTTCCGACTATGGAAAGAGAAATTATCATCATATTATGTGAATTGGAAATGTTCTTCCTGCCAACATTCTTTGATATGATAGTCTATTTTATGGTTCACTTAGTGAGAGGGATTTAACTATGTAGTCCTGTACATTATAGATGGATGTACCACATTGAATAGTATATGAATATTTTGAAAGGGTATGTCAAAAATCAAAGTTGGATGGAGGGTTTTATTGTAGAGCAATATATTTTTGAGGAAGCCATTGAATTATATATCGAATACTTATCTGGTGTGGAAATAATTAGTCTATCGAAATATTGTCACACTAGGTGGCTTGCAGGTGAAGGAATTTCTGGAAGAGATGTTGTCACAATCAATATTACATATCAGGAGTAGGCCTACCTTTTCATTTTTCATAACATTTTGGAGGTTTCCCTATATGTTGAAATGCACAAAGAAATTATTAGTCATTTGAATCTATTAAGATATGAAAGATGGATATCAAATACGCATAATCAATAGTTTATAGGATAGTTTCAGAACCATATTTTAAAGGATTCAGATGAAAATATTGATTCAATTTCAGAACGACTTTGATGGCTAGCCAGAGGAGCTAGTGTGTATGTGTTATATTACATTGGTTATGTAATTAATGGTTATATGTTCTATATAAATGAGCAGATGAATACATTACCATGAAAAATATTGGAGTTACACTCATGGATGAAGTGATGCATGTTTTTGGTTCTAAGGATAGAAATTCAATTTACACGAATATGTCATACTTTGACATCATAAAACAAATATGGGAGTTGGATTATACAACATTCCAAGTGCTGATTTTTTAATGCAAGTGGGTTGATAACAGAAGTGTTGTTAAAATAGATGAATTTGGATTTTTGAAAGTTGATTTCAGTAAAAAAGGGTACAAAGATGACCCATTTATAATGGAATCATAGGCAGTACAAGTATTTTATGTTCTAAATCCCACAAATTGAAAGTGGTCAATTGTTTTTTATCAAAAAAAACCATTGAAGGGTCAGATGAAAATTCAAATGAGGGTGACCCTTTCATTGGGACGTTGCAATCATTTCACAATGATCCCAATGTAGACAGTGTTTTTATATCAGAGGATACCACAATGAAGGGATTTTTATCTTCAATAAAGGGGTCAAATCCCTTCATCTTTTAAATAAGAAAAAGAGAGTTCAGTAATCAGGTTACATTTTTTTTGTAATATACATAGTGTTAGCTCATGTTATTATCTGTTTACTGCTGCATTTATGTACTCCAAATTAAATGTTAAACCACTTATATAGATAATGACTTATGCACATGCTGGTGCTCCCAATCCTAAGGAACAATAAGTCTCTCAACCTATTTTTGCTTTCAGTGCAGAGGAACAACCTTCTGCATGAATTGGTGATCCCATTCCTATGAAATAACAGGTTTCTCAACCTGTCGCTGATCCCAGTGCAGAGGTACAAAGACTATATGCACATGCTGATGCTACCACTCTAGAGGAACATATTAATGATGTTGATTCTAGAGAAATGGTATTCTATGAAGGACCGACGTCACAGAAAAAATAGGAGTGTTGTAGTTTGATGGTGTTAGCAAAAAACATTATGGCTAAATTCAAAGGCATCAAATTTGAGGTGGGATGGAATGATCAGGGTCATCATTTAACCCCAACAAGGCCATGTTCAGTAGTTATATTGGAATATTCACTCAGAAATTCATACCAATTGATGTAGATTCATGGCACCATGTTGTGCCTGGGATGAAGACATTGATGTGGGAAGAGATTATGGTAGCATTATTATATCATTTATTTATTTTACTAAAAAGTAAAATAATGAAACATTGAATTACTCTTAATCATTCATTGAAGAGTGCATTTATAGTATATGAATCCCACAAGAATTATCTATTTAATGATTTCTAGAAGGATTCAGAGAGGATTTCGCACAATCCTAACAAGACATCATCTTAAAGATGCTGAATGGAAAATAAACCTACACTGATAAAACACTATTTTATTGAATATTTTATTGATAATAAATGATATAATTTCCTCACATTGTGTTAAATATGTTCAATTAGAAAGTATTTGGGATTAGATCATTCATTTGAATATTTGATGAAAATTCCAGTTTTACCCTTTCAAAATCACTGTAGTATTTCAATCATAAATATTTTTATTTGAATTATTTAAACTTAATATTTTTTCAATGTGTTCTTTACTTCATGGGATACAACTTTTATTCAGGACACTTGATAAAAAAATGCATTTGTATGGAGTAATTGGTCCATTAAGTCAAAGGTGGGCTCGACACGCCAGAATGGAAAAGCTTATGTATTTCAGACATAAATACTTCATATGTGATTTTATTGAGCCCGTATTTTGAGAGGAGATAGATTACCCATATCCTCACATATGATCCTTCTGGAAGATCATCCAATTCACGATTTTTGTGGTCAAATGGGCGGTTCAAGTTGGAATAAAATATTTGGCCGAGATTCCCCATTCACACTTGAAACCGCTTTGAACCTAACCTCCCCACCACTCTATAAATTGGTTTTTTTCTCATTTGGTGGGCTTGGGACGTGAATTAGGAGATTTTAGGTAGAGGAGAATTTGTTTCACCCAAATTCTCCAACCATTTTAAGAGGGGTAGCTCTTGAAGCAAGGATCCCCTCATCGAAGCCTCCTTCTCTTCTTCATTTTGTAATGTTTTCATTTGTGTAATAAACTTCTTTGATCTTCTTTTATTCCTCATATTTTCTTCTATTTTGTTTAAATTTATTATTCTCTTAATTTTCCTAATTGGTTTGGAATTCTTGAGTAGAAGCTTTATTGGGTTATACCCATTATAAACCATTGCACATGAAAAACGCTTCTACGATGATTACGCCACCCATGGAAGAGTAGTCCTTTAGTAATTGATCTATCTTATACCCTATTAATTTAATTATTTTGAATAATTGAGATACTTTAATTCACTTAATATGATCCATAAATTGTGTTTTTAAATTGTAATAAACTAAAAAAGCAATTAAACAATTAACACAAAAACACGCGAGGTCGGGATTTTGTGTAAATTGTGAGAGCCCGATCTTAATCAGTAATATAAGACCATACGGGATAAATTTGTAGAGTTAAAATATAATCCCTAAACACAATTCATCCTCATTTCCTGAATAGATATGTACCTTAATTTACCACTGACCATAAGCTATCCTTATAACATCAATCAAAGTAGGGTGCTACAATTACATGTTCTGAAGATAACCTAGGGTTTAATTAACTTCATCTTTGTGGTAAGGTTAATACTCGTAGGGTTCGGGGGTTAACAAGTTAAGGGGTCATAATTAAGTCGATGTTAATTTAAATGATAATGATAAATAATTTATTGAATAGGTATAGTTAGATCGATTGCGTTTTTAAAATATTTTCTAAAAAAACATCTTCTTGTTGTGTCTTTTTAATCAAAATTCATTTTAAAACTAAAAAAAATACAATCTTCTTCCAGAAAACTTATTCAAGATTTATAAATTATAAACAACCCTCATCCTTTAAACTAGTGTTTTAATTCTATTCTATTTTATTTTTATAATACCTTTAATAAGTTGTTAAATTCACTTCCTCCTTTGAGAAACGACCTTGGTCAGCCACTCCGTTGCACCTAAGTAACCTAAAACTGAATATCATTTGAGAGCACCCACGATAGTGGTCTTTCAAATTGGAGCCGTTTCTGGGGAGTCAAGTAATTATTTCAACCAATTAGAGGTATTTATTTTATTTTACATTTTATTCTCTTCCTCTCTTCTTTCTTCCTTCTTTATCCGATCTGATTTTTTTTCTTTTTCTTCTTTTATTTTCTTCTACTTCTTTTTGGACCATCAACTCAAACTTCTAATTTTTATTTTACTATGGTCCACTTTACTTATTTTCATCTTTCATTGATTTATGACACGAACTAATCCTAAAGATCTCTTAGATCTTGACCCTGAGATTGAACGTAGCCTTAGGGCACAAATCAGACATTCTTAGTCTACGGGAAGTTTCAACATTCAACCAGTTGGAGAATTATTCCAATATCAGAACATTGAAATTGGAAGCAATTCAAATTCAACCATAAAATAAGAACCAATGGCTGACAATAATGGAAATGAACTTAATAGAACCATTCGAGAATTGGATGCACCTGATATTAACTATCAACCAAATTGTATTGCATACCCAAATATCGAATTGGACTTTGAACTAAAATCTGGGTTAATTCACTTACTTCCAAAATTTCATGGCCTCTCTGGTGAGGATCCTAATAAAAATTTGAAATAATTTAATGTGGTTTTCTCAACCTTGAAACCAAACAATGTATCTGAAGACCAAATAAAATTAAGAGCATTCCCATTCTCACTTGATGGAGCTGTTAAAGATTGGATGTATTATTTACAACCCGAAGATGTAACTTGTTGGAACAATTTAAAACATCTCTTCTTGCAGAGATTTTTTCCAGCATCAAAGACCGCATCCATTCGTAAAGAGATATCTGGTATCAAGAAAGCACAAGGGGAGTCAATGTATGAGTACTGGGAGCGATTCAAGAAGTTGTGTGCAAGATTCCCACATCACCAAATCAATGAGAAACTACTCATCCAATACTTCTATGAAGGACTCACACCTATGGAGATAAGTATGGTGGATGTTGCGGCTAGAGGAGCATTGGTGGACAAGACACCAGTAGCTTCACGTGCATTGATCGACAAGATGGCCCAAAACTCCCAACAATTTGGCGATAGAGGTACACCACATGTCAGGGGAGTACATCAGGTAATTCCTTCTTCTCTTTAAAGTAATTTGATTGATACCAAGTTGGAAGAATTGAAAAATATGGTGAGACAGATTGCTTTGGCTCAAAAGACATCCCAACCCCCTCCTTCAAGGCCTTGTGGTATTTGCACTGAGACAAACCACCCAACTGACTGTTGCCCCCAACTACAAGAAACAGAAGATTGTGCAGCAGTATTCCCTGGGAGACCATATCAACAACAACAACCACATCCCCAAAAGAAGTATGACTCCTTTGCACCAACATTCAACCAAGGGTGGAAGGATCAATCAGACTTGAGGTATGGATCTGGGCAACAACAAAGGCCCCCTTATCAACCAAACTTACAGTAGCCTCCACCTTACCAACAGGGTTTCCAACAACCCCAAAGGAGATTCGAAGCTCAAACATCAACAAGTAAACAACAAGGGAATCTACAACACAAGTTATATTCTAACACTGATGACCTTTTGAAGCAAATTGTTCTTAATCAACAGAATGAGTTGAAAAGTCAAGGTTTGGAGTTGAGGGAGTTGAAGACTCAAATGATCCAGATTTCCACTGCCCTCTATGAACTGGTAAGTAAGAATTCTGGAAATCTTCCTTCCCAAACCACTCCAAATCCAAAGGGGGGTGTTAGTGCCATCACATTGAGAAGTGGGAATCAAATGAATGATACATCTGTACCTACCATTCCACCGGGATTCACCTCAACTCCAGAGAAGCCGCATTTCATACCAACTGATGAGAAATCCAAGGAGAAAGATCATGGTAATAAAAATATTGATGATGTTCCTCCTAAACCCCTTCCTTTTCCAAACAGGGTTGTTCAAACCAAGAAGATGGCTGAAGAGGCGATGCAAAAAGAGGTTTTGGACACATTCAAGCGTGTTGAGATCAACATCCCTCTACTTGAATCCATCAAACAAATCCCAAGGTATGCCAAATTCTTAAAATAACTCTACACCAATCGAAGAGGGCTCAAGGGAAATGAGAGGATCAATCTTGGAAGTAATGTGTCAGTACTCATTACACCAACTCTATAAATGCCGACAAAGTGCAAGGATCTAGGGACATTCACCATCCCATGCACCATAGGGGAGTTTCACTTTTCTGATGCACTTTGTGATTTGGAAGCTTCCATAAATATGATGCCTCACTCTGTATTCTCTTCTTTATAGGTTGGTGAGTTGAAGCCAACAAGATTAGTGGTGCAATTGGTGAATAGAGCTACGGAATATCCAGCGGGAGTTCTGGAGGATGTACTTGTCCGGGTAAGAGACGTGATATTTCCAGCAGATTTCTACATGCTTAACATGGAGGATGATCAGGTAAGTTCTCATTACCCCATTATCTTAGGTAGGCCCTTCCTCAAAACTGCAAAAACTATCATAAATGTCAATGAGGGTACACTTTCCATGGAATTTGGGGATGAAGTTGTGATATTTAATGTTATGGATTCCATGAAGTACCCCTTAGAGGATCATTCTGCATTTTTTATCTCCCATTTTGAACCACCAAGTAAAAACACCATGGAATTGGATTGTCCTATGCTTAGGGAGATTATGAATATTGGTTCTAGTTTGATGTCTAAGAGTACTTCCACACCCGTTTCTAAGGAACAATACTCTCTAAGATTTGATTTTGAAATGAATCCATATTCTAATTTTGATCATGTGAACTCTAATTATGACATGGCTGTTGAGTATGCTGATGGATTTGATGCATTATTTTCTAATTTTGATGATTTTTATTCTGATACTGATGTTCATTGTTGTTGGTGCCAAAATATGGAACGAAATGAAGGCACAAAAAAGGCTGGCGCGCTGCCTCGCGAAGCCCCGACGCGAATCACCGACGCGAATCCCCGACGCGGAGCGCCCCGATCATCACAGCCCCGCGAAGCTCCAGAGGCGGTAAGGCTCCGCGAACTCATTTGACGTTCGCGAGTCCGCCGTGAAGCTCTAAAGGCGGTAAGGATCTGTGAACGCATTCGACGTTCGCGAGCCCCCTGCGAAGTTCCAGAGGCGGTAACCCTCCGCGGATGCCGTTGACGTTCGCGAGCGCGCCGCGAAGCACCTGAGGTGGCGCGCGAGTTCTGCTTCGCGGCACCCCTTGCCTATAAATACTGGACTCCCCCTGAGTCCTAGAGGACATACAATCCGACCTTTCGGCTTCTCCTCTCCCGAATCGCGAAGCACGCTTTGCCCCGGGAATCATGAGCTCTGCGAGGTACTTCTACTTCGCGGGAGGCCTTTGCTTTGTCTCGTTTTGAGCCCCTCTTCCGAGAGGGATGCCCTTCGCGAAGCTCAAGGGCATTCGCGAAGGAAGGGGATTCCCAAGGGAACTCGGGCAGCCGTGGAGCACTTATGCTTCACGAAACACCAAGCTGCACTAGTGATTCCTATGCTAAGGCAGGATCGCTACACATCGCGAAGCACACTGCTTCGCAGGACCCTGCTTCGCGAGGCACCTCTTCTTCGCGAGGCAGTGCTCCGCGAACACTGTTCCACTTCACTAAGAACCCTCCACTCACACCTATTCCCCATGCTAAGGCCAACACACTCCACTTCGCGAAGCACACACCTTTGCTTAGCAATTCCTCTTCCCATGCGACCCTCCAGGTTTACACGATGTGATTTCAAAGTCCCATGGACAATACCACCCGTAGCGTTGCTTCGCCTAATGCTTCTTCGCATAGGCACGCTAACGGCTATTGCTTCTTCGCATAGCCACGCTAACATGGACCCCTCGATGGTTCGTTCCACAACCCCCCTAGACTATGGCCTTACTGGTACTTTCCCTTCCCTAAGGACCAGAGGGTACCGGTTATGTAAGTCCTAGGGGTGCGGAGTGAACCCACCTCGTCCGAGCTGCAGGACGTTAAACTGCCAGGCACCACGTCCTCAACACATGACGTTAAACTGTGACCCGACCTCATGCCTCTCACGAAGGGTCCCCCCAGCTCGAACATTCTTTACACCACTCGTCTCCACAGGAATGGAATCACTCATCCACAAGGGATGATATCCTCCTTATTGGAGTGGCGTATGTTCATAGGAGAAGGGAGACCCTAGTTCCCCAACGGATGGCTGCACCTCTGCATCTCCGTACTTCCCCACTACCAAGGTCGGTGGAGGGCGTGATAGGGAACGAGGCAACCCCCACCTGGGCCTCCATCCTGGAGTAAGTCCCAGCACCATGGGCCGCCTAATGCGTAAGCCCCTCTTCGCTTCTCACGGACGCATCCTTCGCGACGTGATCGTCAGGTCCTTGCAACCTCTTGTTTCTCACACCGAGCATGAATCACGTGGGCTTAGAGTGAGCACCGACCCTGAACCCCACCCATAGCGAACTACGAGGACTTTGATCCATGTCAAGGCATGGTACGTAGGAAGCCTCCATGAGGTTCAAGCCACATTGCTCGGTCGCTCATTCACGTCAAGTTTCGCCCTCGTCCAGCATGACGTTAAACTGTATGCCCCTCCCTTTGTCCTGCATGACATTAAACTGCACACCCATTCCAACCTGAACTACGAGGTCTTTGATCCATGTCAAGGCATGGTACGTAGGAAGCCTTCTAGAGGTTCAAGCCCACCACTCATTGGACCAAGGTCCACTTTCACGTCGGTTCGCCGACAAAGCCCCATTTGAACTACGAGGTCTTTGATCCATGTCAAGGTGTGGTACGTAGGAAGCCTCCATGAGGTTCAATCCCACCCATCATCCAATTCACGTCGGTTCACCCCCGTCCCGCATGACGTTAAATTGAATTCCCCAATCCAAACTATGAGGACTTTGATCCGTGTCAAGGCATGGTACGTAGGAAGTCTCCCTGAGGTTCAAGCCCAACAATCATTGGCCCAGACCGTCTCCTTATCGGTGTGCCAAGCCCATTTCCCATTGGACCAAGGTCCCTCATTTACGTCGGTTCACCGACACCCAATGCCCGTCGTTTATTCACGTCAGGGTTCACTATCGTCCCGCACGACGTTAAACTGTATTCCATAAACCCTTTGAACTATGAGGACTTCGATCCATGTCAAGGCATGGTACGTAGGAAACCTTCCCAAGGTTCAAGCCCACCACTAGTGGACCCACGGGTCTACTTTCACGTCGGTTCACCGATGAAACCCTTTGAACTACGAAGTCTTTGATCCATGTCAAGGCATGGTACGTAGGAAGCCTCCCCGAGGTTCAAGCCCATCACTCATCGGACCAAGGTCCACCTTCACATCGGTATGCTGACGATGTCCATCGGACCAAGGTCCACCTTCACGTCGGTACGCTGACGATGCCCATCAGACCAAGGTCCACCTTCACATCGGTTTACCGGCACCATCCTGATTCTCGCCCGGACCATCATATCTTGGTGAGACCATTTCGGTACGCTCCTCTTCACAGCCGCCCATGGGCTGGCCCCGGTATCGGCATCCCTTCAAGGGGAATCCCTCAATTCGATCTATCCTAACTAATGCTCTGGTTGGGTTGATCCATCTCCGCTAGACGTTAAACTCGCGGCATACCCTGTGTTAAACACGGGAAGCTGAGGAAAACCTCAGATATGTGTCTATGGAATATAATTCCCCGCATTCGATGTGGGATGCCTCGAGCTTCCACGCCCTCGAGAAGCCCTGTGACCAGGGATAACAGACAGACATGCCAGGTTCCCCAGCATCCAGACACACTACTAATGCCTCAACATGACTACTCCCCCGACTGAAGGTTGCTTCCCTGACTGGACCCTTTGGAATGTCCCGACAGAAGCAGTGTAATTAACCGGTGTCCATGGAAACATGGCACTGGGAAGAGTTTCACGAACTACGTATTAAATCTATGAGGGAGACCCGGACTAGGTGACGAGTTCTGAGGAGGAATCCACAGAAGGAGGAACCGACATCCCATCATCCCGTTTCGATAAAGGAGCAGACGTACCTGAACAAGGAGCGAATGCCGCCCGCCTTTGGAAAGCGGGAATGCGGGGCAACAAGCGTCGCGCGTCCTCCCCCACGAACGGATGCGCGTGCACCCCGGCGAAAGCGTCGGAAACAGAAATGGTGAACTCGACGTGAAATTCTTCTCCTCAATATGGATATTAGTAGCGTTCGAGACACCAGTAGATTGACGTGTCACCGGATCCAGATATTCGGCGCTTGGCCCCGCCAAGCAAATAGTGGGCCTGTCGTGAAACTCACCGGAAGTCGGGGCGGTAGAACGTGGGGCACTCCGTTCTGCAGCATGTTGGCGTGGATCCTTCTTACAGACGTGGAGAATGGAAGGACGCTGGGGCACTGGCCGTCAATCCTTTTCCTCTCAGTGCTGATGAGTTGATCCCTTCATTTCTCAGGAACCAGGTTGCTGTTACAGAGACGCGATCACCGCCCACTAGCCTACGTAGGGGCAGGGGCAACACCGCCACAGCCACCCCACATGGCACCGCTACCGCCACGACGGCTACCACATCACGGAATACGGGGCACCCACGTCCCCTTTCCCCATCAGAGGTCGTCCAACGAAGGGTGATCAACAACCTCGTGCGCAGGTACGAGGAGGAAGGGGTCATCCCAACTAGGGATATGGCCCGCTTGGACCTGGAGGCCTCCAGGCCCCGCCGTCAACGCCGCCCTAACAGGCCGCGCAGGGAGCCCCTGCTCCCCACCCCAACATTCAACCGTTTCGGGAGCTTGTCCCCGGAACGCCTTGACGACTCCTCGCCTTACACTGAAGAGGTGGGCGTCGTCCGGCTCAGCCCGCTCAGGGTCCTGACCCAAGGGCTCCAGGCAAGAGCTCCCGCTCAGCCGTGTCAGCGCCGTCGTCCGACTCTGCAGGAAGAGCAGGCAGGCCATGCCCCTGCACCACCTGCACCAGCTCTCCTGACCCGACGTCAGCGCCGGGCCCGGGATGAGGATGCTCACCCAGGCGCGTCGACATCGACAGCTACAGTGGCCCGAGCCACCGCCGACGTGCATCATGAAGCCCCTGCATACACTGAGCAGGGGCACTCCTTCACCCAACTAGGATCGAGACCCCAACCGCCCCACGGGCAGGCTGGGTTGACTCTCCAGGTGGCAGGCCTGAGTGGTGATCATCGTGAACTAACCCGTGGTGATGTCACCCCATACAGAGGCCCTCCTAGTGCCACTACTTCACAGAGCGTGGGCTTTCACCACTCCGAAGTTCTTCATGGAGGTATGCCTCGCGCTACCCCCATCCCGAAAGAAGACCTGCCCCGCGGCAGTGACAGTTGGCGCAGAAATCTTTCTCGCGCCCATTATACAGGGTATGGAGTCCATCCTCCTTCCCCTGACCGCCGATCTGAAGGCACTGCCCATCCAGTCCTTCTCCAACGTGGGGGTCCCCCCTACATCCTCTCTTCGACCGACGAAGGTCCTCCTCGCCCCAGCAACTCGAGGAGTGAAGGTCAGCCTCGCTCCGCCCGCATCGACCATGGAGGTCCTCCCCATGCTCTTGCCGATTCCAACAGAGGCTCCGCCCACATGGGTTCTGTTCATGGAGGTCCTCCCCATGTACCCTTCGACATTTGCCCTGGTGCCCCTCGCACCCCGGCTATATCAAGTGGGGGCCCTCTCCGCCACGGCGCCACCGCCGCCCCGAGACTCCATGATAGGGATCAACCCTGTCCCGAAGAGCCAACCCGGGGCAGGAGAGCGGGTCGTCACTGCCACAAGAAGAATCTTGGGAAGGCCCGGGTGGAGATCAAACCTGCCCGCTTCTCCGACTCTGAAGCGGAATGCGACTCGGCAATGGAACCTTCTCCCCACTCCTCCGTATCAAGGAATGGGGCAGGAACCAGACGCGTTAGCCTCATTCTCCTGGAATATGAGGTCCACCAGATTCCCATCTCTTTCCGCAGGTACATCCAGGAGGAAGAAATCTTGGGAATTCCGCAGGTCTCGACCGCGCAATCATCGCCATCGTCACCAGAAGCGCCCTCTACCTCTACTAGAGATCACGGAGAGTTATTTTCGGGGCCAATGGCGGTAGAGCGACGATACGACCTGTCGCCGGTAGCCACGACTCCTATTCTGAAAGTTGTGGCTATCAGCCTGTTGTATCGCGGCATCATGGCCAGGTCACCTTGTTCTTCGGAGGATGGCCCGGAATTCGGCGGCCAGTCAGCTCGCTCGCCGTACTCTCCGCCGCCGAGTTTACTATCCCAGAGGTCCGCCTCAGTACCGCTACCGGTCCCTCAGCCGCCCCCAGTTGACGAGTGGGGCAACACAGGGCCAGACCCTGAGTCTGAGCCTAGGAGCTTCTGGAGTATTCTTGCAGCGGATTACTTCCCGGAGAAGTTCTGGCCGACAGAAGTGCTGAATTTTCGCGTACCAGAGTCTCTTACCCCTGAAGAAGTGGGGTGCTTTTGTCGAACCCTATGGGAGACACACTTCCGCCTCCGTTACGAATGGGTGGTGTACCCCAGAAGTCGAGAGCACTTCGAAGAAATCGGCGAGCAGTGCCGCCTGATCGATTCGGCTTCACTCCTTGTGGCCCAGCACCCCGAGTCACCAGGCCGCCAGAGCGCCCTTCAACGGAAATGCGTTCAGAGTTTTAAATCACTCTGCAGAATCGTCAGGGAAGCCACCCCCCATGTGCAAGTCTATGGTTGGGGACACTATGCCGCTCTCCTCTTCGACCCTATCCGACGGCAGCCCGATTCATTATGTGACATCGAGGACATGCCCTCGAGAGGGGTCGCGGTCCACATGGCCGACGTTGTGGACAAGGAAGACGAGCTTGAATTCTTTGATGGAGACTTACCCCCCGAGGGCGTACCGCCACTGTTGGACCCATCAGGGAGGGTTACCCGTCAGCAGAGGAACCTGCTAGGCCTCCCCGTACCCACCAAGTCACTGGTACTCGGCCGAAACACCGGCAAGGGTAAGGAGCACGTCGGAACTGCCAAGCACTCCGACCTGTCCGCCTCTGTGCAGAAAACGGATGAAGATCCCGAGAAGGCCACGCTACGCTAACAGCTTGCTGAGTAGAAGAGGCTGGTTGAAGAACTTTTGGCTGAGCGCGCCGAAGAGCGGCGACCTGACTATGGTAATCCCAGGCCGGGGCAGCAGGGGCAGGAACAATTTCCCCCGGTGAGATGCCTCCGGGCAACCCTGATCATGCTACTGCCGCAGACAGGGCAGAAGCCGGAACGTACGACAAGAGGGTGTGATACGTCTCGCCAAACCCCCCCGAGCGACGGGGAAATCTGAAGAATCCAGTCCGGGTTCCCCCAGTCACCCCACAGGTCGCTCCGCCAGTTGATCCACGAGCTGCCGAAGACATCTACCGTGTTGAGGAACCTGGCAACGCACTTGTGGTTAGGGATCCCCGTCAAGACAGAGACCCCCACCCAGATGATCTTATTGCGGCGCTCACAGCCTGCCTCGAAGTGTTGGAAACGCGGCAGGTGGCGGTCCCACCGGATGGTAATCCTTATCCTGCGTGGGTGGATGATATGCCCGCACCTCCGGGTTCTGGGAACCCCACTTTCTCGCCTTTCAACGGGATAGGGGACCCGCCGCAGCACTTGGATCATTTTTCTTCCAGGTGTATCCCCATGTTGGGGACCCCGGCTCAGCAAGAAGCCGCCAAGCTGCGATGTTTCGTACAGACATTGGAAGGTCCGGCATTCGTCTGGTACAGCCAGCTCCCTATCAGATCGGTGACTGGTTGGGAGGATCTTCGCCGGAAGTTCTCGTACCAGTTCAGCTCCACCACGCAGAAGACCAACATTGCAGACCTCTTCAAGTGCAAGCAAAGTCCTGATGAGCGGGTTGCAGATTTCATCGCCTGGTGGAAGGGACTTACGTATTCCCTCGATATGCCACTGACTCAGGATCAATTATTGACGATGTGTGTGGGGAACGTAAAAACGGAGCTGGTACCCTCCCTGATTACTCAGAACTACCCTGGAGGGTTCAAAGATTTCTCAGATAAGGCTCAGCGCCTTGAGGAAGCCCTGCAACAGGCTAGTCAGGCACGTTTTTTGCCCCCTATGATCCCAACCAGGAGGACCGCCAGGGCTGAACCCGCCGCGGTGGCCCAAATAGAAGCCCCGAGGTAGCTGGAGTTACTGTCGGCGGCACCATCCCCGCAACCCTGCAGAGGTCCTCCACCTCAAGCACAAGTTCTTGCCCAGCAGCAACCGCCTCAGAACCGATAGGTTCCCCCGCGCAATGCGCCACCGCCACCTAGGCGAGACAATCAGGCGCCGCTTCCTCGGCAGGCCCCTCCGGTCCCTCATCAGGTCCAGGCCCCCAGGGCACCCTATCCGGAAAGAAGGTACCAGACTTATTCGTTCAATGAAAATCAGGTCCCTGGCTACTTCCGAAGTGCTCTAGAGCAAGGGATTGTGCGCCTGCCCGAGTGCAGAAGGCCGGCAGAGGAGAATCTCACCGATCACCCCAACTACTGCCCTTATCATCGGATTCTGGGGAACACCCTCAAGAAATGCTATGTGTTTAAAGACTGCCTTCAAGACTAGGTCAACAAAAACATAGTCAAGTTGGGCCCGGCACCAGCACAAGTGGCGGGTGTCTTTGCAGGATCAGAGATCGGCAGCGACAGCGAAGGCGAGTGGCAGCAGGTCCCCAGCCATGGATCCTAGAAATACGATGACTGGATGGCTCAAAAAACCGTCGTCTGTGCCCATGGTATCATCCGGGTGCGCCTGAAGCAGCCGGGACCTTCAGAAGAAGTAGCTGGTACCCCCACATCGTCTTCACAGTCGACCTCTTCCCAAAAGGGCAAGCAGCGACAACGTAAGAAGAAGCAACGCGCACCGCCGATGTCATCATCATCCTGTACTCTCGGTGACTTTATGCCCCCTGAAATGGGGATTCCTCCCAGAATCCGCCCAACGGTGGATGACTCCTCGAGCGACAGCCAGGGGTACGCCTCGGTTAACACCGTGGAGCTGGTAAAGCCCTATATGACCCCCGATGAGGAGTAACGCCAGGCGAACCTCCCCAACATTCCCAGCAGACGTCAACGTCAGCGAAATCGCAACTGTGCCGGTCATCGAGGTATGTCAGCGGGAACTTTCAGCCAAGTTGTGCACGCTACTAAGACTAGACAGTAGTCTCAGCACAAAGCTCAGCACGCGCAACCCCATCTAACGCTCTCGGCTCTACCTCCACCGTCGTTCGTACTATTAGATCGGGGAGAGTTGCCTCGTTCATGTCACAATCAGTCTTGCCCGGCTACAGGCCAGCCTCCGCTGTTCAGTCCTAGTCCGGCGACTACTCTCCAGGCTTCAACTAGAAGGCAGCAGGATGTACCCAGTACTAGCCGATCGCCGGTTCAGCCGGCAGGACCCGCTATGCCTCCAAATGCCGAACGACCTCCTGCAAGCAGAGGTTCGCGTTTGGCACGAAAGTATGATGTCCTGAAGCACCTGGTCGGCATTCCGGTGAGGATTTCTATCCTTGAGGCCCTTCTCCTATCATCCGAAATGCGCGAGGCACTTGCCGAGGCCCTAAGGAGCCCCCTCCAGTTTGAGACAGAGGTAGCAGCTGCAGAAGCCTTCCATACCGAGACGATTGAAAACGTCGAATGTCAAGTGGTCATCTCGTTCTCCGGTGAAGATGAGGACCCTACTATACAGGGGAACATTCGCCCGCTGTACATCACTGGCCACTTCAATGATGTGGAATTCCACCGCTGCCTCATTGACACGGGTTCCGGAATCAATCTAATTCTGACTCGGACGTTGCGGAAGTTGAGTCTATCTGAAGGTGATTTAACTCCCTCTGACCTCAGAATCCAGGGGTACGACAGGACCGAGCAAACCCCAGTTAGAAAGATCCGCCTGAAGACTCAGTTCAGTGGCTTAATTTCCAGCACCGAGTTCATGGTCGTCTCTCAGGACACCGCCTACAACGCATTGATGGGTAGGCCATGGCTCCATCTGCATGCAGCGGTCCCTTTGTCGTATCACCAGTGCCTCAAGTACTCGCTCAACGGTCGAGTAGGAGTGCTCCAAGGAGATGCGTCACCTTTCGCTTCTTGTGAGGCCCGATATCTGGATGCGGGTTATTACAAAAGTAAAGATAAGAAAATCCTAGTAAGTGAGGATGAACCCGCCCCGGTCACAAATGATCCCTGGGCAAGAATGGATGACGCCTACATCCTCCTGATCCACCGGTTGGAGGCCACGACCCCAGACATGGGGCAATGTTTTGTTGTTTCGGGTACGGAGGGAAGGCATGTTCCCGTGTCCAAGCGACGACGGAAAATCACCTCGTACTCCTACATCAACCAGGCTCAGGTTATCCCGAAACCCCCTACCCCTGTACGGTACCGGAATGTCAATCTTATGACAACGGCGGTACGCCATACGTGTCTCTTCCACCAGGCTGGAATCTACCGACTCAGGCCGACATGTCACCACTGCTTTGATATTATCAAACGTGGCCCCTTAGGCCGAAGGCTAGATGGGATAGGATCGACTGCCTTCATTGCTATGGTCTCAATGGCGAGTGAGTCTTACGATGTGATGACCGCTGCTGCCCAAGCCGGTACCAGCCGCCCCTCGGGTTTTGATAGCCTAGAAGCATCTCCCATCGTGGGAAGTCCCCCCACGGGTGGGGAGGAAGGCCTGGAGGATGATCCCCCCGCCTTTGAAGAAGGCGTCTCTACCACGGTTGATGAACTGGTACAGGTGAACCTTGGTAGCGAGGCAGATCCGAAACCCACATTGATCAGTGCAGCCATGTCCCCCAAAGAGCGGCAGCAGTACGTAGAATTCCTCAAAAAACACCGTGACGTGTTTGCCTGGAGTTACAACGAGATGCCAGGGCTAGATCCCCAAGTAGTCGTTCACCATCTGGGCCTCCCGGCAAAACACCGTGGGTTTAAGCAGCCCCCCAGGAAAATGCACCCTTCTCATGGTGCTATGGTTGAGGCTGAAGTTGAAAAGCTTATCAAAGCCAACTTCGTTAAATAAGTCCAGTACCCCAAGTGGCTTTCCAACATTGTGCCGGTCAGGAAGAAGAATGGGCATATCAGAGTTTGCATCGACTTTCGCGATCTTAATCGCCACTGCCCAAAGGATGACTTCCCACTCCCGGTGACGGAGTTATTGATTGACGCCACGGCCGGGTTCCAAGCCCTCTCTTTCATGGATGGGTATTCCAGGTACAAACAGATCCGAATGGCCCCCGAAGACAAGGAGTCCACTGCCTTCAGGGCTCCCCAAGGTACCTTTTGCTACCAGGTTATGCCGTTCGGTTTGAAAAATGCAGGTTCCACTTATCAGAGGGCCATGCATCGCATATTCAAACCGATTCTTGGGACATTGGTGGAATTATACGTGGATGACCTCGTAGTCAAATCATGTCAGCGCCAGTACCATCTCAAAGACCTTGAGAAAGTGTTTGGTTTCCTCCGTTCCCGTCACCTGAAGATGAACCCGTTGAAGTGTGCCTTCGGGGTCACCTCTGGGAAGTTTCTGGGCTTTGTTGTCAGATACCGAGGTATCGAGATCGACCCGGAGAAGATCAAGGCCATCAGCCAAATTCCTCCCTCGAGCAACATTCGGGAGCTTCGAGGCCTTCAAGGCCACTTAGCCTATATACGCCGATTCATCGCGAATCTGGTCGGCAAGTGTAAGCCCTTTTCCCAGCTCATGAAGAAGGGTGCCGCCTACGAATGGGATGAGGAGTGTCGGACCGCCTTCGAGGAAATCAACCAGTATCTGCTCCAACCTCCGATCTTAATTCCACCTGTCTCCGAAAAGCCGCTGGTCCTTTATGTGACCGCCCTGGAGAGATCCCTTGGTGCGCTGCTCGCCCAGAGGAATAACGAGGGTACTGAGAACAGTCTCTACTATCTCATCCGCATGCTTATCGATACGGATGTCAGATACTCCCCTATTGAAAAGAGCTGCCTTACGCTCGTATTCACCGTGCAGAAGTTTCGACATTACCTGCAGCACCATGAGGTGCAATTGGTCTCCCGGGTAGACCCGCTGAAGTACATCCTGAACCGCCCCATGCTGACTGGCCGACTAGCACGGTGGGCAGTGATTCTTCAGCAGTTTGATATCAGGTTCGTACCTCAGAAGGCCATTAAGGGACAGGCATTGGCAGACTTTTTAGCTGCCCATCCAACCTCCGTGGATCAATCCCTGGACCTGGATTTCCCTGATGAGACGATCCTATCAGTCGATCATGTTGTCCCGTGTTGGCAAATACATTTCGACGGCGCCTCCCGGAGCCCCACCGGTAGGAGGCTCAACGATCCCAAGCTCAACAGAGTGGGCCTGGGTATTGTCTTCATTACCCCGGTTCAAGTTGTCCTGCCATACTCATTCCTGTTGTCAAAAGGTTGTACGAACAACGAGGCAGAGTACCAGGCTCTCATCACCGGCCTCGAGTTGGCCCTTGAGATCCATGTGCCCCATCTACATGTGAAAGGAGATTCCAAGCTGGTAATCAAACAGGTTAATGGAAACTACGTTGTCAGGAAGCCGGAGCTTGCACCATTATTGGAGTACACCCTCTACCTAATGGCCCAGTTCTCTTCTCGACTAGAGGTTACCCATGTCCCACGGTCACAGAACGGTCAAGCAGACACCTTGGCTGGCTTGGCCGCATCGCTCGCAGAACCCGAGCAGGATGATTTGATCATACATGTGGCACACCAGAGAGTCATTGCCCCCGTCACCCAAGAGGACAATGATGGCCTGCGGGTAGGTCATCTCACCGCCAGACCCTCCACGTCAGGGGTCCCGGGTTCGTCAGACACAGTGGTTGAAGCCACTCCCGACTGGAGGGTGCCTTTTGTCGAGTACCTCCAAAATGGTTGCCTCCCGGACGACCGGGCCGAGCGCGAGCGAATCCGACGCTGTGCGCTGCAATTTACCCTCCAGAGCGGCCCCAGTATTGAACAGATCCTTTATAAGCGTAGTTTCGATGGTTTCCTCCTCCATTGCATCCAAGGAGTAGAGATACCTCAGGTTATGCAAGAGGTTCATGCCGGTTCTTGTGGCGCCCATCAAGCTGGCCCAAAGCTGTCCCATCAAATCTGGAGGTTGGGGTACTTTTGGCCCTCTATGATCCATGATTGTATTGGGTATTCCAAGAGATGCCACACGTGCCAAGTTCACGCCAACTTCTTGCATCGGCCGCCGGAGCCCCTCCACCCCACCAAGTACTCTTGGACATTTGCGGTATGGGGACTTGATGTAGTGGGACCATATCCACCGGAAACAGCCCGCCAGTGTAGGTTCATCCTGACTACTACAGATTTATTCTCCAAGTGGGCAGAGGTAGTTCCGCTCAAAGAGGTCAAGGCCCGTTCCATTTTTGACTTTGTGAGCTCCAACATTATCCACCGGTTTGGGGTCCCTCACGCCGTCCTCACCGATAACGGCACCAACTTCCGAGTGGCTGAACTGAAGAAATTGTACACCAAGTACGACATCTGGTCGAACCATACCTCCCGCTACCACGCACAGGCGAATGGACAGATCGAGGCATTCAACAAAACCCTCTCTAACATTCTGCAGAAGATGGTTGGTCAAAATAAGAAAAGTTGGCCGGACAAGCTCCCCAACGCCCTCTGGGCTTACCGGAAGACGACTTGCAACTCTACCCAGGTGACCCCATATTCCCTGGTGTATGGAGCTGAGGTCGTCCTACCCATTAATATCCAGTTGTCGTCGTTACGCACTGCAGTTTATGATCACCAGACATCAGATGAGGTAGCCGAGATCCATCTAGCTGAATTAGAAGCACTGGACGAGAACCATCTTCGTGCCCTACACAATCTGGAAAGGCATCAGGATAAGATAGCGAGGGCCTTCAACAAGAAGGTTCGTCTCCGCTCTTTTCTACAGGGCGACCTGGTACTGGCCCTTTGAGCGCCAATGATTCCCGGTAGGAAACTGCCCAAATTAGAACCCAAATGGGAAGGGCCTTATATCATCCATAAGGTTTACCCCAATGGAGCATACTCCTTGGTGACCACGGATGGAGAGCGTATAACCCCTCCCACCAATTCCAAATTCCTCAAGTGATACTTTGCCTAGGGCGAAAGGGTCCTGTACGACCCTAAACTGCAAGTTGGTCTCGCACGACCTTAAACTGCATCTTCGTCCTGCAAGACGATAAACTGTGAAACGGTCCCGCATGACCTTAAACTCCACATTATGGTCCAACACAACTCTAAACTGTAGGGTCCTGTACGACCCTAAACTATGAGATGGTCCCGCATGACCTTAAACCGCATCTTCGTCCTTACTGCAAGACGTTAAACTGCAAGCCAGTCAGGCCTTCCTGACCGAGGCTCAGCCTCAGGCCCCTTGGCCTCCTCGGGCCCCGGCCCCCCGTCCTCACTGCAAGACGTTAAACTCCAAGCCAGTCAGGCCTTCCTGACCGAGGCTCAGCCTCAGGCCCCTTGGCCTCCTCGGGCCCCGGCCCCCCGTCCTCACTGCAAGACGTTAAAATGCAAGCCAGTCAGGCCTTCCTGACTGAGGCTCAGCCTCAAGCCCCTTGGCCTCCTTAGTCCCCTGGCCCCCCGTCTTCACCGCGAGACGTTAAACCGCAAGTTGGTTTTCCCCAACTTACCCTCTTACGGGATTGTACGGTATGGTGTGGTACTACATCCTCATTCGCGTCGGATTGCCTGCCGTACCTTACATATCCCCAAATGAGATGCTCCTCGTCCCGCATGACGTTAAACTGCATTTCAAGAACTACGTGTGGCTTGATTCCCATCTTCATGGGATATGTAGGAACGCTCAGACGCCTCGTCCTAGGCCCAGCCCCAAGCTTTTCTCTTCCACTATCCCCCCTGGGAATAGTTTCCTTGGAGGATCTTTGTGTAGCAGGGAGTAGGCTTTCTTAGCCCCACTCATACAACCCCGCTAACACAAGGATTGTAAGGGTCGCACCATGTGCCCACTCCCGTTCTTTTATCCTCCCACGTCCTCACTGCACGACGCTAAACTGCATGGCCTTCAAGAACTACGTATGGCTTGATTCTCATCCTCATGAGATACGTAGGAACGCTCGGGCATTTCGTCCATTGGCCCAGCCCAAAAGCCAAAATCTTCCCCTCGGGTCAAGACATGGAGGGGTGCACACTTTTGCCCCAACTCACATCGAGCAAGCCTCAACCCGACTGCACATCCCCCCTGGAGATGTTTTCCTCTTTCGTGGATGGATACAGCTATGCTTCACCCACTCCTTGACTGGGATTCCATCATCTTTCACACCCGGAGGGACCCCCAAGAACAGACTGGATACAATGCCCAAGGGCTCTACTACCGTTACGGGCCAACGCACAAGCCGATACAAGTCCCGTGTTGCGAATTTGGTCAGTGGTCGACGCTTATTTTTTGCTCCCATATCAGGTTACCATAGGAACGTTGTGTTTCGAACATGGTAAACAGTGTCCTGGATCTTCGGGTCCACCCCGAGATGTCCCAGACATCGAGTGCAGTGATTCGTTCTGCCCCATCCCGAGGTGACAAACTTCCCCCCGGGTGGTGCTAGAGATCGGGCCCACGGCCCCGATTCCCCATAGGGGTGTACGGTGTGGTGTAGGACTATGTCCTCATTCACGTCGGGATCATGTACCATGTCGTACGCCTCCTCTTACGAGGCCCAGCCTCAGGCCCCTTGGCCTCCTCGGGTCCCCGACCCCCGTCCTCATGTAAGACGTTAAACTCCAGACCCGTCAGGCCTTCCTGACTGATGCTTGACCTTAGGCCCCTGGCCTTCTCGGTCCCCTCCGCCCAACCTCTTACCCAGGGTGTACGGTGTGGTGTAGAAATAAGTCCTCATTCACATCGGGATCGTGTACCATGCCGTATGCCTTCCCTTACGAGGCCCAGCCTCAGGCCCCTTGGCCTCCTCGGGTCCCCGACCCCCGTCCTCATGTAAGATGTTAAACTCCAGACCCGTCAGGCCTTCCTAATTGATGCTTGACCTTAGGCCCCTGGCCTTCTCGGGCCCCTCCGCCCAACCTCTTACCCGGGGTGTACGATGTGTTGTAGGACTAAGTCCTCATTCACGTCGGGATCGTGTACCATGTCGTACGCCTTCCCTTACGAGGCCCAGCCTCAGGCCCCTTGGCCTCCTCGGGTCCCCGACCCTCGTCCTCATTGCAAGACGTTAAACTACAAGCTAGTCAGGCCTTCCTGACCAATGCCTAATCATCAGGCCCCTTGGCCTTTTCGGGCCACATCCCAGGTCCTCTCTTATAGGAGTGTATGGTGTGGTGTGGGACTATGTCCTCATTCACGTCAGCTTTTTCGCCATACCGTACACCTCCCTTGTTTAGGGGTATATTACTCCCCTCCTCGTACCGTATGACGTTAAACTACATTTTTAGAACTATGTGTGGCTTGATTCCCATCCTCATGGGATACGTAGGACCACCTGAATGTCCAGGATTCGGGTCCAGCCCCATCTCTCGGGAATCTTCATCCCATCTTGGCCCCTTGGCCTATCCTTCCTCCATGAGGGGATTATATGGTGTGGTGTGGGACTATGTCCTCATTCACATCGGTCTCGTAATGACCACGCCATGTACCTCTCCCTACTAAGCTGTTTCGTCGATCCCTTTTCGGAGGTTCACCAATGTGCCTAAGAGTACTCTGGTTTATTACCTGGAATGCCAAGCTTTACTCGGAAACGTCCGAACCCACTTTCCAAGCTTTGTGTATCCCTGCATCAGGGATTTCATCATCTTTCACACCCAGAGGGACCCCCAAGAATGGCCTGGATACTACGCCCAAGGGCTCTCCTACCGTTACGGGCCAACGCCCCCGAGGGTTTCGGACAGCGAATCGATAAAATCCC
This sequence comes from Viscum album, assembly GCA_963277665.1. NCBI lineage: Eukaryota > Viridiplantae > Streptophyta > Magnoliopsida > Santalales > Viscaceae > Viscum > Viscum album. The sequence continues at coordinate 41,607,367 of OY728163.1, forward strand.
GCGTTGCGAATATGATCAGCGGTCGATGCTCATTTGTTGTTCCCACCTCAGGCTAACGCGATATGGACGCTGTGTTTCCACCATGGTTAACAGTTTTCCTCTATCGCCACGCCAACCCATTAAGCCCAAAATGTTGGGTACACGATTCACACCCTTCATCACTTCATCATGTCCAAGTAGAGTCTCGGAACTCTTGGTACTTTTCCTCCATGCACGTCCGCGCGTTGGGGGAACAAGCTGCGTCAAAGGTGTCCTTCGAAGCTCTCTACTGACTCCCCTTTGATGGACTCCCCAAGTATTGTGATGAGGATACCCCCCTTGTTTCCCACACCGAGTTTAACTCACGTGGGATTAGGGATCGGGTTGACATATGTGCTTACTCGGGGAGTTTTCACCATCCACGGTCCGAGCTCTTAGACCATAAACTAAGATTCTCATCTGGAACTACGTTCAGCTTGATTCCTATCTTGATAGGATACGTAGGAATGCCCAGACCCCTTGTCTTTAGGTCCAGCTTGATTTCAGCTAATTCGCCTCTCTGGTCCTGCCATCGGGACCCCGACTACGGGACCGTGCGGCGTAGTGCGTGATTATGTCCTCATTCACGTCGGGTTTGCAATAGCTTCACCAAGCATACGCCTGCTCTGAGAGTTATCCCTCCTATTCCTTGTCCAGCATGACATTAAAAGGCACCCTTAAGGACTACGTATGACTTGATTCCCATCTTCATGGGATACGTAGGACCTCCCGGACGCCCTGTCTTCGGGTACATCCCATTTAGGGAACCAGTCTCTCCCCCTGTTTCACCCCTTACGGCCCCTTGGCCTAAGGTCTCCCTCTCTGATTGGCGTACCATTTGATGTGGGATCATGTCTCCATCAATTGTGTTTTATAACACTACGCACGTTCCCCGCCTAGCATCGTCTCTGCTACGTCTGCGCTGCATGACGATAAAATGCATGCTTGGTCCTATCATACGACCCTAAACTGTGACATTATCGTCCTAGCCACACGACAAAAAACGGCACTGCATTGTGGTGACCTCATTGTAGAGGACATCACGTTGGGTATTGGTCACGTTCCATGCCATTTGTCAATGCCCATCACAGCTTGATCCTTGTGGCGACATCACGACCTACTATTCTAGGCCTGTAGCTTCACAAAAAAAAATCATTCACCTTAAAGAACAAACAAGATTCATCAAATTCCACTTCTTTTAGTGCAAGGGCCACGCCCGCACTCCCCTTTTCCCCGGCACTGGTATCTTACCATGTCACCTTTCAGAACTACGTATGGATTGATTCTCATCCTCATGAGATACGTAGGAGCGCCCGGGAACTTCCCCACAGGCCCAGCCTAACCTTTGTGTTCGGTCCCTCGACTCGAGCATTTCCCCAGAGAACGCATGGTAAGTAGGGCTTAGGTCCTCCTTCACATCGGGTTTTGTTGCCATGTGTCCCCTGCTCCCTTTACCCATTTATGGTCTAAGGACCATCAAGAACTATGTGAGGCTTGATTCTCATCCTTATGAGATACGTAGGAGCGCCCGGGAACTTCTCCCTGGGCCCAGCCTAACTTTCTCTTTCGGTCCTTTGACCAAAAACCTCTCCTAAGGAGGTCGTGCAGTGTGGTATGGGATTACGTCCTCATTCACGTCAGGTTGTTCATTGCACCGCACACACCTCCTATTCCCATTCACGCCAGGTGTTTGAGTTACTCCACCATGTGCCTCTCATGTCTCTTCCCATCCATGGTCCGAATTCTACGACCCTAAACTAAGATCTCCCTATGGGAAAGGACTCTGCTCCCTCTATCTAATACGTCTCGTTGTCGTATTCAGATGTGTTTTGACAAAGAGCCCGAAGTGTGGGATTTTCATGGGGACATCCCCCTCATCCCACGACCATGCTTCGTGAGCTCTCTATTTGGATCCTCATCCTCTTCCACATCCAAAAGGACCCTCGGACAACATGGATACTAGGATTAAGGGCTCTCCATGAATGCTGGACCTAAGGGCCCTCCAATAGTTTCGGGCCAACGTCCCTACGGATATTTGACAACATTTGTGACATGGTCCCGTGTTTCGAACATGGTCAACGGTCGACCCTCATTTGTCTGTCCCCATTCTAGGCTAACACGACAGGATGTTGTGTTGCGAACACGGTCAGCAGTTATCCTCCATCGTCACGCCACCATCATCATGATCCGAATCTCGAGCACCATGATTCACACATTTCCACTTCCTCATGTTCAAGTGGAGTTCCATCATACTTGGCTCTTTCTCTTCACACATTTAGGCGCGCTAAATGATCGTGTTAGTGTCACTGGGCCGGTATTCACCGAGCGTCCCTTTGACCTAACCTGCCACTTTTTGTGTCAGGAAATTCCCACCACTACTACTTGTTTTCCACACCGAGCACGACTCACGTGGGCTTAGTGGTTTTGGAAAGATATGTACCAACACAGTCGGGCTTCTCATCATCCCGCATGACGTTAAACTGCGCTTCTAGAACTACGTATGGCTTGATTCCCATCCTCATGGGGTACGTAGGAATGCCCGACCACTCTACTTCGGGCCCAGCCTAATCCTTACTCTTGGTCCCTCGACCCGAAGAGTTTCCCCTAGGGGTACGTGGTGTGATTTGGACTCCAAGTCCTCATTCACGTCGGTTTCATATCTACCGCGCCACACGCTCCATGGGATCTTCCCTTTTATTCTACGTCCTATCGTATGACGTTAAACTACAGGAGTCCATGTGTCCTCAACGCATGACACTAAACTGCGGTTCTACCCTGAACAAGTTCAGGGTGCCCCAAGATCCCATTGGGAAGTGACAGATCCCCTCGCCAGAGAGGCCCTGTCTGAAAGAAGGAATGATCCATGATCAAACCGATGCGCCCATATGGTGTACTCCCACCACGGTGGTGTAACTACCTGAGTGTTGGATTATGTTCGGAAAAACCATCACTCCATATTCCACACTTTGCATGCCCCTTATTCGGACCCTCGTCCCCTTTAATGTCTCACGGGACCCCCTAACGGCCTGGTCTCATGCCGCATCGGCTCACCTACCATCCTGGGCCAACATTCCGGAAGACGGGTCATGTCTGGAAGGATCCCCTAACAGTATGGATTTTTGACCTATGGTCCGCCAACTGTCCTTGGCCAATGTCCCAAAGGATTGATCAACAACATTTGTGACATGGTCCCGTGTTTCGAACATGGTCAACGGTCGACCCTCATTTTTTGTCCCCATTACAGGCTAACGCAGTAAGGATACCGCTTATCCTCTAAGGTTAACGGTTGTCCCTTATTGTCACGTCATCCCCACAGTGTTCCGGATTTTGGGTATCGTGATTCACACTTCCCATTTTCATCTGTTTGGACCGATTTCAGCGCCCCTGGCGTTGCCCCGTTCGTGCACAAGAGCACACTGAAGAAATGGTAATTCGGCTATCCTGAAAGTTCCTTCTCCGATCAGGCCTCTCCCGTCTCTCAGAAATCCGGACTGGTAATCCGAATCCCGGATGCCCGGAGCATGATCCTCACTCCTATGTTAGGTGGGATGAGAGGGTAACTATCTCATGTTTCCCACATCGGGCTCGACCCACGTGGTCTTGGGGAATTGTCGCCGAACGTCCCGCAAACATTGTAGGGATGTAACAAGGAAATTCAAACAGTGGAAATCGTGCGCGCTACAGCATTCAAAGAAAAGAAGAAAAAAATTGAAGCACAAAATTACCAATAAAAGGTTTTTGGGTTTGTTACAATACTCGGGGGGTAAACTCCCCCCATGGACGGGTTGACCCCGTCAAAAGAGCGTTGCAGCTCTGCCACCCGTTGGCTTGTGGCATCCAGGGTTTTCTGCCGCTGACTTAGCTCCTGCTCCTCCTCAGCAGCGGTGGGGCGCAGTTCGTCAGTCCTGGCTTTGGCCCTCTCTACGCCAGCTTGAATGGCAGCCATCTCTCCAGAGGTCTACCTCATATGCTCTTCTGCCTCTGCCAGCTGGGCCTTCAACCGTGAGACCAGCTCAGATTGTGCATCAAGAGAGGCTAAAAGCTCGTCTGCCCGGGTCTGCATCTGTTGGACCTCTCCTTCAGCCTCCTGGAGCTTCTTGATACTGGTCTCCTTCCTCCGCTGCCAGCCCACGCTAAGCCCACGATCATGCTCCCAGATCTTCTCAGCCATAAGATCTCGAATGAGTGCGTGAGGACGTTGGTCATCCACTCCCCCAGCACACAGTTCGCGCAACCGCGAGCGGAGTTTATCCATTTCGGCCAGCCATTGTGCTTGGGGGTTTCCTTGATAAAGCGCGTGATCAGCTTCCACGACCGGTGGTGGACTATGCTGCTGTCTTCCTCGTCGGAGGTTGTTTCATCCCAGTCTGCGCGATTGACAGGCTCGTACGCGGGGTACACCCGCAGGAAATCCTCGGCAGGATCAACATCTGGTGTTGAATCCAGTATGACACCTGGCACTGAATCAGGCGTGACAAGACTGGGACCGACCGGTTGATCCTCTTCCTTGGAGTCCACCTCAATGACTTCGGGTACGGACCTGCTGGTGGTTCCGCCAGTGATGATGTGTGTCGCAGCTTGAGGAGATGGGGGAACTATTGCCACCATCACCGGCATGCCCCTAGGAGGGACGCCACCAGACACCCCGACCAGTCTTGCCGCAGTAGCCCACGCTAGTCGGAGAACTGTACGACAAAGAGGGACATAAACGTTAGTTGGCGGGCATAGTCTACATATGACGACAAGGGAGACCGGTAGAGGAGACTTACAGAGATTGACCTCCTGGTGCTGCTCTTGAGCCGGTACTGACGGGACCCCGAGGCGAGGCCCTCCATATACTGTTGGAAGGTCTGGAGATTCCGGAGGAGCCACCTCGGGTGCTCTGGTCCCACCAGATGCGGAACTAGACGCAGCCATAGGCACGGGTTCTGAAGGTCCCGCATCATCACCCGCCAAGGGGCGAGAACGAGGCCTACGAACAAGTTCCTCCTGCATGGCTCAAACATCGGTGAGAAGTTCATAGTGACCCAAGGACGGATCGTAAGGAAAGAGGTTCAGAATGCTACCTCGAGAGCCTCTGCGAATTCGTCGGAATTTGAGCCTCGGTCTCCGACCTCACCCTCCTCCAACGGGCTCCCTCCTCCAGCCTCATCCTACTGAGAGGAGTCCTCTGATTCTCCCGGCAGGGGGAAGCACTCCCTCAGATCGGCAGCTGATAAATGTGGAGGGACCGTCTGATTCAACAGTACCCTCACCCGGTCTGTCATTGGACGAGGGACACCACTGGAGTGGACGTAATCCTCCAGATCATTCAGGTATTGTTCTGCCTCCGCCGGAGACACCATGAATCCAGCCCGAACTGGGCCTATGCCCAGTAATTCCATCCCGAGGCGATTCAGGTGGGCCCATAACTCAGGTGGGCTGAGGAACTGCCGATTGACATCCCAAATGTCCCAAGCTTCCGGGAAGACGGCATCCTCTACCATGTCGATATGACGCAGGCGCTTCCCCGGATCCTGAGTAGATATCCTATGAAATCCCCTCAGTGGATGCCCCTCCGGATGGCCCTGCTCTTCCGGAATCACTGGATCCACCGCTGCTGCCATACCCTCGGCCGGTGCGGGTCTCACCGCCATGGCAGCCCCGCTACCGCGAGCGGCCCTAGCTGCCTTCCGACCCCAACCTCGGGATAGAGGAGGCCCACCATCACCGACCCGGATAGTTGGTTGCTTCAGCATCTCCCCTGGGTAAGCAGCCTCCCAACTGATGGCATACTCCCTCACCAATCCGAAAGCGGCGGTGGATGGAGGCAAGGTAATCCGCATCTTCCCATCTTCCTGTGTGAACATGAGCCACAACTGCCTCATCACACACGGGTGCTCCTCGTGATGCACCTCCCAGTAGACCTGTGGGGTCAGCCGCTGGAGGCACCGAAACTGCCTCGCAAACCGATGCGGGGTGTACGATTCGCAGAGTGGCTCACGATCTATCTGTGCCACCAAAACTCCACCTCGAAAGGCCAGGAGGTAAGCCCGATGTTCTTCCGTTCCCCACCCTTCATCAGTAAGAATCCCTGTCGGCAATGGGAAGGGGTGGAAATTGAACTCATCTGCCCTCCACACCCGATTCAGCACCATCGGGACGGCCAGTTTGAACGGGAAGCTCCCAACCGCGTTCAGGACGGAGGGGCGGAAGTTCGATCCCGGCGGCGAAATGGGGTTTGGATACTCATAAATCCCCCTGATATGCGCTGCGATCCACCCATACAGGAGGTGGAAGGGCCTGCATATCCTTGGCGGCTTCTTGCCCTCGCTAATGTGCCGCAGCATTCTGTACAGTTTGGTGAGCATCGGAATCCCCAGATTGATCCGCTGCCCCATGGGCAACATCGACGCCATAATAAACTAGTTGGGCCACACCCCCATGCTTGTATCCCTCACCGGTAGGATCCAACCACAGATGAGAGCCGTGATGAACGCCGCCAGCCTGACTATCGGCTGTTGTTCAGTGCTGACACTGAAACCCCAAGTCTTCCATTGGCTGTCCTCCAAGACCCGCCAATACGAGTGCCCCTTGCCCCGTTGGGCCGCCCTTGGACAAGTTCGAGGCCTCGGAGGGAACTCTCGATTCTCTGGGAAATTCAGGAAGCATTTGAACCATCTCTTAAAGTGGACATCCCTCACTGCCTCCTTGTCCTCTCCAGGGACAAGTGCCATCAGCGTCGACGCCAGTCGCGGCATTTGCTCCGTATCCTCCCACGCGCTGATGACGGGGAGGAACTCGTCATACATGGCCCCCAAGATCGGGACCCCAGAAATATGGTGGACATCCCACAGGCTGATTCCCACCTCCCCGTGATGTAGGTGGAAGGTAGTGGTCCTAGATGACCATCTGCTCTGCAATTCCGGCATCAGTTGCTTGGGTTGGTAAATGTGGAATTGGGAGTCCCATGCCGCCTCATACAACCCCACTCTCCTCATATCGGCCCCAAACTCCTCGCATGAGGCGCCTACCCAGTAGGCCCAGACCCAGTCATCAGTAAAATTGCCGACCTGGAGCAGGTCCCACTCATCGGACCATCCCTTCTTCGAATCCTGCAAAGCCGCCTTCAGTATGGTATGGTAGAGAGGAGGGGATGTCTCCGGCTGCAGTGGCTTCCCGTAAATGTCGTTCAAATGGTTGTAGAGACAGTCAGCGGTGACGGGTGTGAAGTTCTCTTGTGCGTGACCATCGTCCGCTCTGAACCATTGGTGCTGGCATGGTATGCTCCTGAACCAACAAGCTAGTTCGTCCCTACTCGCCTCAGGGATGAAGACGTCATCCCTCAGCCCGAAGCCGTACAATGGCAGTTTCTTGCACTGCGGGTAATTCTTCTGACCCTCCAATAGAAGATCTGTCAAAGAAGTGTGGTACAAGTGGCTTCGGACCATCTCCCCCAGGCTTGGACGGTTGGCCATCTCATCCCGACGAGCAGCATCTGCAAGCACCCCCAATACAGGCTCTTGACGGGCCATTTCGATTCCGGCCCTCAGAAAATAATTTTTTCAGCTGGATCGCGAAGCTCGACCGTGAAGCTGAATCGCGAAGTCGGATCGTGAAGATCGGTCGCGAGACCAAGCCGCGAAGTCTAGCCAAGGCTGACAAGCAGAAGTTCTCTTGGCGCGGACGCGGAGTCGGAGACCCGCAGTTTGCCGCGAAGCTCGATTCGTGGAGGGCTGTCACGGAGGACGCGAAGCTTCGCAAAGTCGAGAGCACAAAAAGACAAGGAAGTCACGTGAAGACAAAAGAGGTCGACCCACCTATTTATAGGCGGCGACTCCGGAGCATCGCGGCATGCCTCACCCCGCGTGGAGCATCGCGGCGCGTCCGGATCCGAGGCCCCGGTCAGCATCGCGGGCCCCCTTCGCGTAGCTGCATCGCGAACCACCGACAATTTTGGAGATTTTCCCTCAGACTTCGACCCTTCACCCTTCGCGGCTCCAAGTCTAAGGGGGGGCATTTGTTGGCGCCAAAATATGGCATGAAAGGAAGGCACAAAAAAGGCTGGCGCGCTGCCTCGCGAAGCCCCGACGCGAAGCACCGACGCGAAGCCCCGACATGGAGCACCCCGATCATCACGGCCCCGCAAAGCTCTAGAGGCGGTAAGGCTCCGTGAATGCATTTGACGTTCGCGAGTCCGCTGCGAAGCTCCAGAGGTGGTAAGTCTCCACGAACGCATTTGACGTTCGCGAGCCCCCCGCGAAGTTCCAGAGGCGGTAACCCTCCACGGACGCCGTTGACGTTCGCGAGCGCGCCGCGAAGCACCTGAGGCGGCGCGCGAGTTATGCATCGCGGTGCCCCTTGCCTATAAATACTGGACTCCCCCTGAGTCCCAGAGGACGGACAATCCGAACTTTCGGCTTCTCCTCTCCGGAATCGTGAAGCACGCTTTGCCCCGGGAATCATGAGCTCCGCGAGGTACTTCTACTTCGCAAGAGGCCTTTGCTTTGTCTCGTTTTGAGCCCCTCTTCCGAGAGGGATGCCCTTCGCGAAGCTCAAGGGCATTCACGAAGGAAGGGGATTCCCAAGGGAACCCGGGCAGCCGTGGAGCACTTATGCTTCGCGAAACCCCAAGCTGCACTAGTGATCCCTATGCTAAGGCAGGATCGCTACACATCGCGAAGTACACTGCTTCGCAGGACCCTGCTTCGCGAGGCACCTCTTCTTCACGAGGCAGTGCTCCGCGAACACTGTTCCACTTCGCGAAGCACCTTCCACTCACACCTATGCCCCATGCTAAGTACAAGGCACTCCACTTCACGAAGCACACTCCTTTTCTTAGCAATTCCTCTTCTCGTGCGACCCTCCAGGTTTGCATGATGTGATTTCAAAGTCCCATGGACAATACCACCCGTAGCGTTGCTTCGCCTAATGCTTCTTCGCATAGGCACGCTAACGGCTATTGCTTCTTCGCATATACACGCTAACGTGGACCCCTCGATGGTTCATTCCACAACCCCCCTAGACTATGGCCTTACTGGTACCTTCCCTTCCCCAAGGACCAGAGGGTACCAGTTATGTAAGTCCTAGGGGTGCGGAGTGAACCCACCTCGTCCGAGCTGCAGGACGTTAAACTGCCAAGCACCACATCCTCAACACATGACGTTAAACTGTGACCCGACCTCATGCCTCTCACAAAGGGTCCCCCCAGCTCGAACATTATTTACACCACTTGTCTCCACAGGAATGGAATCACCCATCCACAAGGGATGATATCCTCCTTATTGGAGTGGCGTATGTTCATAGAATAAGGGAGACCCTAGTTCCCCAACGGATGGCTGCACCTCTGCATCTCCGTACTTCCCCACTACCAAGGTCGGTGGAGGGAGTGATAGGGAACGAGGCAACCCCCACCTGGGCCTCCATCCTGGAGTAAGTCCCAGCACCATGGGCCGCCTAACGCGTAAGCCCCTCTTCGCTTCTCATGGACGCATCCTTCGCGACGTGATCGTCAGGTCCTTGCAACCTCTTGTTTCTCACACCGAGCATGACTCACGTGGGCTTAGAGTGAGCACCGACCCTGACCCCCACCCATAGCGAACTACGAGGACTTTGATCCCTGTCAAGGCATGGTACGTAGGAAGCCTCCATGAGGTTCAAGCCACATTGCTCGGTCGCTCATTCACGTCGAGTTTCGCCCTCGTCCAGCATGACGTTAAACTGTATGCCCCTCCCTTTGTCCTGCATGACATTAAACTACACACTCATTCCAACCTAAACTACGAGGTCTTTGATCCATGTCAAGGCATGGTACGTAGGAAGCCTTCCAGAGGTTCAATCCCACCACTCATTGGACCAAGGTCCACTTTCACGTCGGTTCGCTGACAAAGCCCCATTTGAACTACGAGGTCTTTGATCCATGTCAAGGCATGGTACGTAGGAAGCCTCCACGAGGTTCAAGCCCACCTATCATCCAATTCACATCGGTTCACCCCCGTCCCGCATGACGTTAAACTGTATTCCCCAATCTGAACTACGAGGACTTTGATCCGTGTCAAGTCATGGTACGTAGGAAGCCTCCCTGAGGTTCAAGCCCAACAATCATTGGCCCAGACCGTCTCCTTATCGGTGTGCCAAGCCCATTTCTCATTGGACCATGGTCCCTCATTTACGTCAGTTCACCGACACCCAATGCCCGTCGTTTATTCACGTCGGGTTTCACTATCGTCCCTCACAATGTTAAACTGTATTCCATAAACCCTTTGAACTACGAGGACTTTGATCCATGTCAAGGCATGGTACGTAGGAAACCTTCCCAAGGTTCAAGCCCACCACTAGTGGACCCACGGGTCTACTTTCACATCAGTTCACCGATGAAACCCTTTGAACTACGAAGTCTTTGATCCATGTCAAGGCATGGTACGTAGGAAGCCTCCCTGAGGTTCAAGCCCATCACTCATCAGACCAAGGTCCACCTTCACATTTGTATGCTGACAATTTCCATCGGACCAAGGTCCACCTTCACGTCGGTACGCTGACGATGCCCATCGGACCAAGGTCCACCTTCACGTCGGTTTACCGGCACCATCCTGATTCTCGCCTGGACCGTCATATCTTGGTGAGACCATGTCGGTACGCTCCTCTTCACAGCCGCCCATGGGCTGGCCCCGGTATCGGCATCCCTTCAAGGGGAATCCCTCAATCCGATCTATCCTAGCTAATGCTCTGGTTGGGTTGATCCGTCTCCGCTAGATGTTAAACTCGCGGCATACCCTGTGTTAAACACGGGAAGCTGGGGAAAACCTCAGATATGTGTCTATGGCATATAATTCCCCGCGTTCGATGTGGGATGCCTCGGGCTTCCACGCCCTCGAGAAGCCCTGTGACCAGGGATAACAGACAGACATGCCAGGTTCCCCAGCATCCAGACACGCTAATGATGCCTCAACGTGACTACTCCCTCGACTGAAGGTTGCTGCCCTGACTGGACCCTTTGGAATGTCCCGACAGAAGCAGTGTAATTAACCGGCGTCCATGGAAACATGGCACTGGGAAGAGTTTCATGAACTACGTATTAAATCTATGAGGGAGACCCGGACTAGGTGACGAGTTCTGAGGAGGAATCCACAGAAGGAGGAACTGACATCCCATCATCCCGTTTCGATCAAGGAGCAGATGTACCTGAACAAGGAGTGAATGCCGCCCACCTTTGGAAAGCGGGAATGCGGGGCAACAAGCGCCACGCGTCCTCCCCCACGGACGGATGCGCGCGCGCCCCAGCGAAAGCATCGGAAACAATTGTGCAGATATGTTTGTTGCATCAATTTCTCCATCCATACATCACCCCCCTACATTAGAACTCAAGCCATTGCCCCCAAATCTTAAATATTCATACCTACTGAGTGGTGATAGATTACCTGTTATCATTTCTAACAATCTATCTTTTGAACATGAAGAAAAACTTTTGAATATTTTGAGAGATAACATTAGGGCAATTGGTTGGACATTGGAAGACATATCAAGTATTAGCCCATCCATTTTGCATGCATAGTATTCTCTTGAAGGATGGGGCTAAACCAATTAGGCAGCCACAAAGGAGACTTAATCCAACACTTTTGGAAGTTTTTAAGAAAGAAGTTGAAAAATTACTTGAGGCGGGTATCATTTACCCTATTTCTAAATCACAATGGGTTAGCCCTATCCAGGTTTTACCAAAGAAAACTGGTTTCACTGTTATAAAAAATGAAAATGATGAGTTAGTTCCTGTGAGAGTACAAAACAGTTGGAGAGTGTGTATTGATTATAGGAAACTAAATCAATCCACTTGTAAGGACCATTTCCCACTTCCATTCATTGACCAGATGCTTGAGAGACTTGCAGGTAGGACACATTATTGCTTCTTGGATGGTTTGTCTGGCTATTTTCAGGTTCCCATTATAGTAGAGGACTGGGAGAAGACGACGTTCACCTGCCCATTCGATACCATTGCTTACCGAAGGATTCCATTTAGACTTTGCAATGCCCCAGGTACCTTCCAGAGATGCATGGTGAGTATTTTCTTGGATTTCATTGAGACCTGTATGGAGGTATTTATGGATGATTTTACAGTTTATGGATCCTCATTTGATGAATGTATCTCTAGTTTGGGTGATGTGTTGCATCGTTGTATTGAGAAGAATCTGATCTTAAATTTTGAAAAATGTCATTTCATGGTCTAAAAGGTAATTGTCTTAGGTCATATAGTATCACAACATGGCATTGAAGTTGATAAATCTAAGGTAGACATTATTTCATCCCTGCCATATCCTACATGTGTGCGTGATGTTTGATCATTCCTTGGACATGCTGAATTTTATCGACGCTTCATCAGAGATTTTAGTAAGATCTATCTACCCTTATCTCAATTGATTCAAAAAGATATTGACTTCAAATTTGATGATTCATGCAGGGTATCATTTGATGAGATAAAGAAGTGTCTGACCACTCCACCGATTATACAGCCCCCACGGTGGTACCTTCCTTTTGAGCTTATGTGTGACGCCTCCAACTTCGCGATTAGAGCTGTCTTATCTCAGAGGGTGGAGGGACGTTCACATGTGATCTCCTATGCATCAAGGACACTGGATTCAGTCCAATCAAACTACACCACAACAGAAAAGGAGTTTCTTGTTGTTATATTTTCTTTAGATAAATTTCATTCATATTTACTGGGATCTAAAGTAGTTGTTTTTTCTGACCATGCAGCTTTGAGGTGCCTCCTAAAGAAGCCAGATGCAAAGCCACGACTTATCCATTGTATTCTCCTTCTTCAAGAGTTTTACATTGAGATAAAGGACAAGAAGGGGTTAGAGAATTTGGTGGCAGACCACATGAGTAGGCTTAGTCACACACCAAAGGGTGACACCTTGGACCAGGTACCACTTTGGGACACTTTCCCCTATGAGCATCTCTATACCATCTCAGGTATGCATCCTTGGTATGTTGATTTAGTTAATTACATTTTTTTCTCTGAAATCCCAACAAATTTGAAGAATCATCAAGTCCAAAAATTAAAAAGTGAGTCTAGGTTTTATGTGTGGGATGATCCTTACCTCTGGAACATGTGTAGTGACCAAGTCATTAGCAGGTGTGTTCCCGATCATGAATTTGAGTATGTTTTACATTTCTGTCATACACTTGCTTGTGGTGGACACTTTGGACCCCAACGGACAGCTAGTAAGGTTTTGGACTCTGGATTATATTGGCCTGTCTTATTCCATGATGCCCATGTGTTTTGTAAGTCATGCTCTCGTTGCCAACACACTGGGAACATTTCTAGGAGACATGAGATGCCCCAATAACCCATACTATTTTGTGAGATTTTTTATGTATGGGGTATTGATTTTATGGGTCCTTTTCCTAGTTCATTTGGATTTTTGTATAATTTGGTTGTTGTTGATTATGTGAGTAAATGGGTGGAGGCCAAGGCCACCAGGACTGATGATTCTCATGTTGTAGTGGATTTTGTCAAGGCTCAAATTTTATGCAGGTTTGGAGTACCAAAGGCCATCATCAGTGACCAAGGGACACACTTCTGCAATCGGAATTTTGCTTCCCTTATTAGGAAGTATGGGGTGACACACAAAACATAAACACCATACCACCCTCAAACAAATGTCCAGACTGAGGTTTCAAATACGGAATTGAAACAAATTTTGGAGAAAACTGTGCATCCAAATAGGAAAGATTGGAGCAGGCGCTTGGATGATGAATTATGGGCTTATAGGATAGCATACAAGAAACCCATTGGTATGTACCCATTTTGGATTGTTTTTGGGAAAGCATGTCATCTCCCTGTGGAAGTTGAGCATCAGGATTATTGGGCTATAAAGAAATGCAACATGGATTTGGCCCAAGCTGTAATCCAAAGGAAGCTGCAAATTCAAGATCTTGAGGAGATTCAATTGTCTTCATATGAGAACTCAAGGATCTATAAGGAAAAATAAAAAGCATCTCATGATAGAATGATCTAACAAAATGAGTTTTATTTTGGAGAGAAAGTCATTCTCTACAGTTCATGACTGAAGCTGATGACGGGTAAGTTGTATTCCAGATGGTTAGGTCCTTATGTTGTGACTAATTTTTTTCCTTATGGTGCAGTCGAGATCACATAAGAGAACACTGGAAGGAGCTTTACAGTCAATGGGAAACGTTTTAAGAGATTCATTGAGGGAATTCCTACTAATGTAGTGGATTTTATCACACTGCATGACCCCATCATCACTTGATCACATCAGGCTATTCCTAACCCTTTCACTTTTATATTATTTGTCCTATTTAAAAATTCTGTATTTCATTCACATATATCATCTCATGGGTTCACATTGAGGACAATGCAATATTTTAAGTTGGGGGAGGGAACCTTTTAGTTTAGTAATTTCAATTGTTTTTTCGATTTAAAAAAACAAACAAAAAAATTGTGTGTTTTTTAAATTTTATGGGTTTATTTTTCAATTTTTTTTGTGTGTTTTTGAAATTTTTGAGCTGAAATGATTCTCATAACTGATCTTAAATGAATTCTGAAAATGACTTTGTTTCAAGTTCAAATATTTAGTAATTTCATGAAAAGTACATTGAATTTTGAATCCCATGCCACATCTCACTATCTTTATATTTGAAACCAATTTCCTGTGAGGCTTCTAAACCATTATTTTCATATTCTTTACATTCACCTCACTTCTTGAGAGAAACAAACCATGCTTGATTTAACCAGAATTTGATCTATTCCTATCAAAACTTGAGGGTTTGAGGTACTTATGTTTAAATGATTGAGGAATTTTTTTGGTATTAAAGCCCCTATTTCAAAGAATCCTTTTTTATAATGGCCTACCTTGAACATTTAATCCTTGTATCCCTTAGAATCCATGAACAGCATGTTAGGTTAGCCACATTATAAGCCAATTTTCCTTATCCAACCAACTCTTGAAGTGAAATTTCATAATCTAGTTGAGATTAAGTGTGGGGTAATATATCTTGTGTTGTGCTACCACATTCTGTGATACTTTGGGTGGAAAATTAAATTCTGAAGAGATGTGTTTGCTGCTGAAGAAAGTCATTATATTGAAAGCTCTTCCTTTTCTGGAGCTTTCATGACAAGTGAAGTTGTGCCTTTTCTGGAGCTTCTAATTGAGGTGGAAAGTTGTGCCTATCTGGAGCTTTCAAGAAAATCATTTTTGAAAAGATTGACATTTGTTTATGCTGAAATGATGAATGGTGTAAACTTTCCATGACTTTTCATTATGATGGAGCTAAATTGATACTATGGATATTGAAAAGAATGCCATATTTAAGTGAAAATTAGATTAATGCAATTTTTCTTCAAAAAGAGTCAAGCCCTCCTCATTTAGCCTCAGAGTTTTTCACATCTAAATCCTACCAACCGAAAGCCACAGAACAACCCTAAAAAGTCCTCATGATAAACATATTTCCTTGACTCACATCAGGTGGTGATGTAGGAATTTATCAAGCCTATGGTGACCCTTGTATGAGTTTGGATGAGAAATACATTGCAAAAAAAATGATATTTGTGTGATAAGAGAAAATTCAAGTGAGGTAAGTGTTTTGTGCATGAGAGGATAAATAAAGTGGAAATATATTGAATTATATAAATTAAGAACTTGAAATAATGGTTTCTTATGAGGAATGATATATTTTGTTTCTTGGTGTGTAATTGTTTGATCTCAAGGATATGTGTTTTAAAATTGGTTTTGATTTGATATTGATGTTTACTTGATATGAGGTTTTTCTCAGGAGTGCAAAAGGGTAAGTGTTGGGGAGTTGATAAAACACTATTTTATTGAATATTTTATTGATAATAAATGATATAATTTCCTCACATTGTGTTAAATATGTTCAATTAGATAGTATTTGGGATTAGATCATTCATTTGAATATTTGATAAAAATTCAAGTTTTACCCTTTCAAAATCACTGTAGTATTTCAATCATAAATATTTTTATTTAAATTATTTGAACTTAATATTTTTTAACTGTGTTATATACTTCATGGGATACAACTTTTATTCAAGACACTTGATAAAAATAATGCATTTGGATGGAGTAATTGGGTCATTAAGTTAAAGGTGGGCTGGACACGCCAGAATGGAGAAGCTTCTGTATTTCGGCCATAACTCCTTAATCTGAGCTTGTATTGAGCCCAAATTTTGAGAGGAGATAGAGGAATAATATTCTCACATATGATCCTTCTGTAAGTCCGGACAATTCACGCGTTTGGGTGGTAAAATAGGCGGTTCAAGTTGGAATAAAATATTTGGCCGAGATTCCCCATTCACACTTGAAAACACTTTGAACCTAGCCTCCCCACCACTCTATAAATTGGTGTTTTTATCATTTGGTGAGGTTGGGATGTGAATTAGGAGATTTGAGACAGAGGAGAATTTGTTTTACCCAAATTATCCAACCATTGTAATAGGGGTATCTCTTGAAGTAAGGATCCCCTCATCGAAGCCTCCTTCTCTTCTTCATTTTGTAATGTTTTCATTTGTGTAATAAACTTCTTTGATATTCTTTTATTAATCATATTTTCTTCTGTTTTGTTTAAATTTATTCTTATATTAATTTTCCTAATTGGGTTGGAATTCTTGAGTAGAAGCTTTATTGGGTTATACCCATTATAAACCTTTTCACATGCAAAACGCTTCTACGATGACTACGCCACCCATGGAAGAGTAGTGCTTTAGTAATTGATCTATCTTCTACCCTCTTCATTTAATTATTTTGAATCATTGAGATACTGTAATTCACTTAATATGATACATGAATTTTGTTTTTAAATTGTAATAAACTAAGCAAGTAATTGAACAATTAACACAAAAACACGCGAGGTCGGGATTTTGTGTAAATTGTGAGAGCCCGATCTTAATCAGTAATACAAGACCATATGGGATAAATTTGTAGAGTTAAAATATAATACCTAAACAAAATTCATCCTCATTTCCATAATAGATATGTGCCTTAATTTACCACTAACCATAAGCTATCCTTATAACATCAATCAAAGTAGGGTGCTGCGATTACATGTTCTGAAGATAACCTAGGGTTTAATTAACTTCATCTTTGTGGTAAGGTTAATTCTCGTAGGTTTCGGGGGTTAAAAATTTAAGGGGTAATAATTAAGTGGATGTTAATTTAAATGATAATGATAAATAATTTATTTAAGGGGTAGAGTTAGATCGATTACGTCTTTTAAAATATTTTCTAAAAAAACATCTTCTTGTGTCTTTTTAATCAAACTTTATTTTAAAACTAAAAACAAAAAAAAATGCAATATTCTTCCAGCAAACTTCTTCTAGATTTATAAACTATAAAAAAACCCATCCTTTAAACTAGTGTTTTAATTATATTCTATTTTATTTTTATAATACCTTTAATAAGTTGTTAAATTCACTTCCTCCTTTGAGAAACGACCTTGGTCAGCCACTCTGCTGCACCTAAGTAACCTAAAACTGAATATCATTTGAGAACGCCCATGACAGTGTTCCTTCATACACCCATCGGTTATTTATACACACCTGATAACCCAAGAAGTGTGGTATGTGTTTACTGGCCGTCGTGGGGATGCATCTTTTTAGGTACATTGTGGCGAGTAATATTTTGTTTGAAGATACGTGTATTCATCAATTTTATTGATAATTTTTTATTTATAAAATAGTAACTAAGTGCTGGAAATAAGGAACAAGTAGTAAAACCAGCATAACCCTACCATAAATCAAGGATGGGGTACGCTCCACTTGTAAAAAAATCAATACATATTTTAAATCAACCGTAACACTTTTATGTGACATGAAACAACACTATAATTATGTTTCTCTATTTATATGAAGATTGGTGACTACAAATCCAAATCCACTTCCATCTAATGCCATGTACTATGGAAGGAGGTATGAGTAAATAAATATGGGATACTAATAGATGAAAACACATAAAAATTTTGGGAAACATGTGTAAGTATTACATAATAAAAAAATCTTTAAATCTCTATTACATAATAATGATAACTTATTTTCCTATATTTTTTATCCGACATAGTCATGGGAATTAGCAATACCAGTTCTGAATGAACACAAACTATTAGTGGATTTTAAGTGACCAGAACAGTATGGTTTCATCATAGGTGTGGGTTTTGGGGTGACACCCTGAACATATTTTGAGAAAAAAATAGAGGATAATCAAATTGAATTAATAAAACAGATGAGAGAAAGAATATATACCCTTGAAAGAAAATTCCAATGGCAGAGAGAGGTGATGGAAACTTTAATGAGGGAGAGGCAAAGAGAGGAAGAAACTCGAGAACATCCACTGTGTGGAGATCTTGCCCCACCCCACACCATCTATGAGGCTAGTCATTCCCCTTAAAGAGATGTATTAGTATAGGTGATCAATGTTCTAATAAATGTTCCTGTGAAATGTGAATTAGAAAAAATTTGATACCTTTCCTATATTGATATTCTATAGGGTGATAATGACTATGATTTATATTTAGAAACACCCACCCATCACCTTGTGTCTAGGGATATAGTGTTCAATATCCAAAAGGATGTGCTAAAAAATAGACCACTTCCAACAGGTTATGCACAAGTGTCAATCACCATAGCCCATGAGCTGAGCGCAAATCTACATATTCCAATTCAAGAAGATGATTTTAATATGGTCGAAAAATCTCTTGGAACATTCTTCGCACGGTCATCACATCTTGTAAAACAACATGCTGACAAGGAGGTATTCATTTATATTTTACTTTTCAATATAAACCTTTAACAATTAATGAAAAATGGTCTGAATCAGTGGATGTTATTATATATGTACAAAGAGAAGGGGATGAAATAAAAAACCACCTCAAAACCATGGAAAGGATTGAACAACCGATCAAAAAGATCTACCCAAAGAACCATTACCCCACTCGTTCTATATCCACATTTACTATCATTGAAGGATCATGTGGATACAAAGTTAAAATATTGTTGAAAACACATAGTTGAATTTTAAGAAAATATGTACAGAGAGAAAGATCAAGACTTCATTGGTGTTAAGAGTGCAATTGAAATCCTCTACTATGAATGGCTAGGTGGCTCAGTTGTAAATGTATACATGAGGTATGTTTTCATGATTTTATTTTCCAAAATCTGATATACTGTGTTAATTATGACTAAATACAGTTCATAATTTTGGCATTCTTATATATAAAAATTGAAGGGATTTTCTCATGAGAAAAAGTTTGGACTCATTAGTCCTCACATCACCTCTATAGAACAAGACAAAATAGAACCCACAAAAAAGGATGAAATGGTGTAAGGTCTGATCAAATCCTTTGAAAGAAAAATTTTGGATGACATACTATATTTAATACCAACAATGCAGGGGTAAGACTCTAAAATTTAATTATATTAAATTTATTTTCCTTTTTTCATTAATTATTCCTTTTTTCATTTTTAGACAGCATTTGATGCTAATTGCAGTAAATTTGGATACTCCAAATATTTATTTCTTGAATTAAATGAATGGATATCCAACAAATTGTCCACACATGATGGAATTTTTCTATCTGTAATACACTACATCAAACATTTTAGAACTAAACATAAAGTTATATAATTTATATTATATTTTAATGAGGATTTTGTTATGATAGGGCGGTGCATCACAGTCATCTGAAAAAAGGAATGAGGTCAGGGGCTAAGGACAAGGATGAAGACAAGTACTGCAACTGGATAAGTGTCAGGGTATGTATAATAAGATTTCACCATCCAAACACATATCAAAACAAATTACTTATTCTCCTCAATGTTTATGCAGTGTTTGAAACATACCAATGGAAAAGATTGTGGTTATTATGTTTGTTAATTTATGAGAGAGATCATATTCCATAAACAAACTCGCATCCCTGAAGAGATATTTTTTAAGATAATTACTATTTAATTTAAAATATTTTTTAATCCTTTGTGTATTTATATTTTTTCATTACTACTATGACTGTTGAAAATACTCATATTTACAAGATGATATAGATGTGCTCAGAAATGAATGGGCAGCATACCTTATGAAAGAATGTACACAAATAGCATGAAGATGCGACTTCCATATAAGTATTAGATTGTTTCATATTTATTTTTAATTTATTTATTTTTAGTATTAATCACATAAGAATTGTTTTCTTATACAGTTAGATTCCATTGTTATAGTCAGGGCGGTTTTTTCAAAGATGCTCATGCTCATGAGATATTAGAATTTGAGGCTACAAGTGAGATAATAACAACAAATAAATGGGTCAAGAATGTATATAGGTGAATTCATGCTAATTATTAAATTAATTAATTTTTTCATCATTAAATATAATATTTTTAAGTTAATTTCCTTATCATTTTTATCTAATACTTATTTTTTTACAGATCTTTTAGGAAGTCATATTTTCCTTTCAACTATCTACAACAAGCCAGAAAAGAGAGAACATGTTGAATGAAAATTATGAATTCTTGTTAGTTGAATGAAAATTATGACTTTCAAAAAGATCATTCATGAATATTTTCCTGACCAATGCACTAATCAGTCACATCTCAATCATTCACACCTCAATCTGATACATAGTGTGCTCGGTATGACTTGAAGTGTATGTTTTTAGTTTATAATATTCTTTGGTCCTTTAAGATTCATGTATTATGAACTACTATGCTTTGATTCATGACTCATGTTTATGATCTATGATATACAGGGTATGGATTTATAATGTTAATATCACCTTCTTACATATTTATGCTCATGTTATCCTTATATAATCATTGATAGCTCCCTTGTTTAAACTTATTGAGAATCTATGATCATCCTTTCTTATGTTTCATATCCTTAAGTTATTAAGAATGGTTTTAGAAATGATATGTCTAAGAAGGTTTCTAGTAAAGAATAACTTAATGAGATAATCTTATGAACTAGTTCTTTATGTTTTCATGTTTCCAAAATCACTAGACCTAAACTATTATCGCATGGATCATTATTTTTTGTAAGGAATATTAATATACTAAGATGTAATATGTCACGACCCCCTCCCCACAAGGTGTACCCCTCCTAGTCCAGCAATGTGAGAAGGGAGATGGTGACCCCCGAGTCCTACCTCCAGTAGGCCCCGAGTTGGCGACTAGCACCAAGAATATAGCAAACACACAAATGGGAGGCATTACCCTCTAAGAGAATACATTAAGAAGAGAGAGATAAGACAAACACCAACCAACTCCAACCCGAGATACAGTATAAAACAAATCCCAAGTACACATATGTAATGTCATGAAAAACTGATACAATTGGAAGGGAAAACTACAAGTACCAAAAGAAAGTAAAAAATGGTAGTGACCACGAAGTCCGAACAGCTCTTGCAACCCCAAGCTAGTAATAACCAGCCTGATCTCCAACCTGCTCTAAGTGACCTAAAAAATAGTTTATATATACGTAGGGTGATTATAACAGTATAATCAATAGGATCCTCCCCAAATCCTCTCATGAAAAAGTAAAGAAATCATGCTAAATAATAGTGAACAATAAGTAAAACTAACTCATCACTTAAATATGTATATTATATTCTCAGCCTCACCATGGATACTCTAACCACATATTTCATACAAGAGTATATGATGTAATAAATAATATCAAGGGTACCCCACTACCACTTCCCCACTGGTTTTCCACTTTTCCCTAACGTCGCACATCTTAAGCCATCTCTCTCCAAAAAGGATTACCCGCAAACACCTAGGTGTAACACCACAACATGCACCTCGTACAATAAAACCACCACGTCCATGTGACCAAAGTAACCAGGTAGTTTTTGGGATCTACCACATATTGCATAACGTGTATCATACGTCAAGTATTAAACCTCAATCCATTATAGCCCATACACTGAGTAAGTATCCTCAAGCCATCACAGCCTATACACGTTATACCTATAGTAGTCCATAAGAAACTATATCCAGAATATATGTCCATGAATAACCACATTCCATTACATCCCTCTACACGCATATATGGGGAAAATTAACTGTTGTGCCTACCATCACAATTAACTACCAAGAGAGGATAGCAGGGTCAAAGGGGGTAGTCATCCATCTATCCTCCCGCTAGAATGTTGGGGAAACACCCCCCCCCCCCCAGGGCTCATAATCCCTGAGGTTTCAGTCACCCTAACCGATAGGGTGGGTAGCGTATATAATCACAAAAAGTACATGATACACTATAGCTCACAACCACACTATGGGAATAACCTAGTCTTAGACTCAACTGCAGCTAACGTCTCTCGACTCCCGGTTGATACTGCTAAGACTAGGTATCCTATAAGCACACAACCATTTAAAGAGCTAAATTAGATTACTTTATCCCTTTTTATCAGTTTCACATTATGTTAATTAATTATTTAAACATTAATTAACTGTTATTAATTCCACATTACATTTCATTAGCATCCCACCAAAGTTTCATGCCCTCTAGGCATAACCAAACAAATTCCACATCTTATTAAAAATATTACCTCATCATTGCATCCCAACAAGCTCAAACCCCATGGGTTAACATCATTTATTAGTAGCATTATTACTTTCCCATATTCCCATAAATTATAGAAAAACATTCTAAGCTACTAAACACAAGGGGGCTCAACCCAGTGATTAGATGAACTACCCGTCAAGTCTTTTCCACCTATAGCATGAAAGTAGACCCATCCTCCATCGAGAAGATAAACACAGAAAGCACGTGGCATACCCCGAAAGTCTTCACCCCTTTTGGAAGGAGGGTAAGAAAGACTATATGCCTTGAGCAGTGGGGAAAGTAAAGTAGATAAACAACCAACAAGATTCATCCAACATACAATCATTCACATCCAACATGTTTCATCATCTCTGGTGTCCTCCCCAACACCCACATGCATAAATCGATGCATCTCCTCACCCTAGACATCAACTTCTACCACAACAAATGGGCCTCCCTACCCCCACATATCACAACATCCACCCAGGCTCACATCACAACACAAGAAGAAATAAACAAACATCATATCAATTGGGATCTTGGCCCTTAAACAAGGCATCCAGCCTTAAAACATAATGAGCAGTCATGGCTCCAAAGCACAAGGCACACAGCCTTACAAGAAAGAAGGTAACTCAGACCCATACTAGGGATTATCTTTTTATCAAACAGCCGGTTATTTAATCCATTTGGAATTAATCAATTTATTATTTGTAGGTTCTAACTACGGGCAACCTGAATAGTAAGTTATCACAAAAAATTAAATATGCTTACTACATTAATTTGATTAACATCAAATTACAACAACAACAACCAGATTCATTTACATGCCTTTTTATCTTTGAAAAATAATTAAAATTAATACCAATTTACATTATTTACCAATTTCTGTCAAGAATGACATGTTAAACAAGGAAAGGATAGATATCACACTATCTAGAAAAACAAGAGGAAATAACATATTATCGATACCAATTTATTTGTTTGGTTTAAATATTTATTACATCAATTCCATTATGATCCAGTGGACTAAAATATGCTAACTCTAAATTTTCACGTAAAAGAATAGAGAATCCACAAATCCCCTACCTCAAAAGGTTTTTGACATTCTTTATACGAGAATGATCTGCACAACAGATTACGATCGCCTCCCCCGCGACAACTGCATCCACCTGAGGATTCCACGACACGACCACACCAACCAACACCCAAGAAAACTCCATTAGAAGCATAGAGATCACATTCCATAACATAGCAAGGAGAAACAGGAGAATAAGGATCCAAGAAAACAAAAGAACAAAGGTATATCATGCCTTCTATTGATGATGGATTGACACTTGCTGCTTGCACCAAAAAAGGGGGTGTGCATGCGGCAGGAAGAAACTTCAAGGGGAAACGATCCAAGGATTAAGATTAAATCACACCACTCCTATGGGAAGAAGAAAAGGTTTGAGAATCTCGCACCAGTGAACAAGAAGGTATAACAATGGAAAAAAGATATCTTATCCCTTTATAAGATTTAACGGATTCGGTTTAAGATATGCTGGATTTTACATTAAAAGAATATTGCATTAAAGCATGCAGTTTGACCAAGTAAAAGCATCCCAAGCCTCAAGAAAAATTAATATAGGAGTTATGGGATTTGAATCGGCCTTAAATGCCTTAAAATAAGGGTTTGAATGAATTTTACATTAAAGAAAGCATCAAAGGGGAGAAACTATAGGAAGTTGGAAAAATTGTTCATAAATGTCTCACCGACAGATAACTCACCGATAGATGACTCGCCGATAGATGAGTCACCGACAGATGATTCGTTGAGATAGTACTCACCAAAAAATGACTCACTGATAGATGAATCACCGATAGATGACTCACCGACAGACGACTCACCAAAAAATGACTCACTGACAGACGACTCATTGATAGATCACTCACCGACAGATTACTCACTGATAGATGATTCACCGACAGATGACTCACCTATAGATGACTCCTTGACAGATGACTCACTGACAAATGAATCACTAAAAGATGACTCTCTGATAGATGGCTCACCGACATATGACTCACCCACATATGACTCACTGATAGATGACTCGCCAATAGATGACACACTGGAAGATGACTCACCGACAGATGACTCGCCGACAGATGAATCACCGACAATACTATTCACAAAACTGGAAACATTGTTAATAGAACTAGAAATTTGGAAAAGTGTTGGGGATAAGTCACCTTGACCTCCCAGAACACCTCATACACCATATTTCAGCAAAGGAATGGACTAGAGAGGTCTGAGACATTACATCAGATACCTCACAAACATTCTCATCCTCAAGAATTCAAAAACAACCTAAAAGGAAATATAAAAGGGGTCCGAACAACCACCCATCGAGATACCTCTCAAAAGAGATAAAGACACTAAAGGCAACAAAGAAATCTATCTCATAAACACGAAAGGTCTACAACCACAAAGTGAACATCATTACATGAAAAGAGTTAAACATCAAACAAATCGGGGTACTGAGCATGTATATGCGACTCACATTCCTATGTACTCTCCTCCATGCCACTATATCGCCACAAGACACAAACCATGGGGATAACATTCCCACGCAACACATTCTCCTTGTGGTCCTGGATATCTACAGGCTACTCCTCAAAGGTTGCATCATCATCAACATCAATCCCACCCCAATAGATGATGTGAGAGTCATCATAAAGATAAAAACTAAGTTATGACACATGAAAAACATCGTGTATCTGGCTCATCTGGGAGGGAAGTGCTACACAATATTCCATAGCTCCAACATAAGACAACACCTCGAAAGGCCCAACAAACCGTGGAGAAATCTTACTCTCATGACCAAACCTTCATTGTCCACGGTGGGGATTCACCTTCAAAAACACATGATCCCCTACATCAAACTTCAAAGGTCTTATCCTTTAATAGGTACATGATTTCTGATGATAATGTGCTGCCTTCATCCTCTCACGAATCATATGAACCATCTCTATCATATTATGCACTAGTTCTGATCTGAGAATTTCTAACTCTCCAACCCCAGTCTAGCACAGTAGAGAATGGAAAGGCCATCCATACAAGGCTTCAAACAGTTCCATACTGATGGTGGAGTGAAAACTATTGTTATAAGAGAACTAAAATAAGGGTAAGTTCCTCATCCAAGAACCTCCAAAATCCAGTACACAAGAGTGCAACATGTCTCCAAGAGTCTGGATGGTCTACTCTGTCTGACCGTCCGTTTGCAGATGAAAAGCAGTGCTAAGGCATAACTAAGAACCAAAATCATGTTGAATACCTCTCCACACCCTACAAGTAAAATGAGGATATCGATCGAAAATGATCATCCTCAAGACTTCATGGAGTCTCACCACCTCCTCTAGATACTGCCTCGACAAAACCTCCATTGAGCTCGACTCCTTGATCGCTATGAAGTGGGATGATTTTGTTTAACGATACACTACCACCCAAATAGCATCATGGCCTACCTGAGATCGAGTTAAACAAGTAAAAAATTCCATTGAGATGTCATCCCACTTCCACTAAGGAACATTTAATGGCTGGAGCAAACCGCTAGGGACACGTTACTCGGCATTCACCTTCTAGCAGACCAAACATTGAGACACAAACTCCACAACTACACTCTTCATCCCAAGCCGCCAAAACTGACTCCTCAAGGGTAGGTACATATTTTTCACACCAGGATGCACCACTAAAGGAGAACTATGTAACCCTCTGACAACTATATCATGAATCACCAAAGGAATGAAAATCCTTCCTTGATATAACACTAAGTGTTGTTCATCCTCATACCAACCATTAGGGGCCTCACCACAAACAACTCAGTCTCTCCAGACCTCTACCTCTAGATCTCCCAACTAGAACTCTTCCACCTATTGCACTAGAGATGACTACACCGTCATCTGAAAAAGAAAACCTCTGCCCCCGACTTCTCCCATATTGATATGTAATGCTGAAAGTTCTTACATCACTCTCCATGAATCACCAGATTCATGCACTGCATCACTACACGACTTCTTGTTCAGTACATTAGCTACAACATTACCCTTTCCAGGTGTATACAATATTTTGAATTAGTATTCTTGTAAGAACTTCATCCATTGACGCTGCCACAAGTTCAAGTCACACTGAGAGAAAACATACCTCGGGCTCTTATGATCAGTGAAAACCTCAAAGCACTCACCAATGAGGTAATGTCTCCATAACTTCAGATAAAATACCATAGCCGCCAACTCAAGATCATGGGTGGAATAGTTACATTCATGGGAATACAACTATCGAGATCCATAAGAAATGACTGATCTCTACTATATCAAAACACAGCCTAACCCCAGATGCGAAGCATTGCAGAAAACATCAAATTGAACTCCCTCTACTGGAAAATAAAGAATTAAAGCACTTACCAACTTCTCCTTCAGATACTCAAAAGTTTATTGACACTGATTATTCCACACAAATTCCTGATCCTTACTAGTTAATGTTTTTATAGGAGTCACAACCCAAGAGAAATTGGCTATGAACCTCCTGTAGTAGCCTACGAGACCAAGGAAACTTTACACCTATACCACTGTCTTAGGGGCTTCCCAAGACACAGCTGCTTCTATCTTTGACAGATCCACATATAATCCCTACTAGGATACAACATTCCCCAAAAATAGACTTCTCGATCCCAAAACTCTCACTTTCACAACTTTCTAAATAGCTATTGTTGATGAAGAACTCCCAAAATGGCATGAAGATGCTTTGCATGCTCCTCCTTAGACACGGAGTGCATAGGGATGTCATTGATGAAAACCACCATGAACTTATCTGGGAACTCACAGAACACATCATTCATTAACCCCATGAACACAGCTGGAGAATTCGTCACACCAAACAGCATTACAACAAACTTGTAATGCCCATGACGACAACAGAAAGCAGTCTTCGGGATATCCTCATCTTTCACATGCATCTGATGATATCCTGACCATAAATCAATCTTCAAGAACCAACTTTCACCCTTCAGTTGATCGAATAAATCATTAATCCATGGAATATGATAGTGATTCTTTATTGTCACTTTTTTAAGCGACCATAATCGTTACACAACTGTAAACTATTGTCAGCCTTCTTTACAAACAAAACTGGTGCACCCCACGGTGACACACTCGGTCGAACAAAACCACACTATAAAAGAATAACAATCTGTACATGAAGCTCTAGTAACTCATAAGGGTTCATCCTATACAGATACATAGATATAGGAGATGCTCTTGGTTGTAGCTCGATCCCAAACTCGATCTCTCGTTGAGGGGGTAATGATACAACCTCTTATAGAAAGACATCAGGGTACTCTTCTACGGCCCTGGGAAACGCCAACTGTTGAACCTCTAAAGAACTCAAAATTAGCTCAGCCATTAAGGATGAAAAGGATAGAACACGCCTCTGATCCATCTGAGGGTCCCACTTGCTAACAAACACTATTGGCTCTCCGTCAGCATCGAAGAACACCACCTGCCACCAAAAGTAATTCATGATAACATGCACCAAATACAACCAATCCATGTCGAGGATGACATCATATGGTTGTATTCATAAACATAGGAAATATCCCCAAGAGCAGTGCTTCCCCAGCACTAGCTCACAATCTCTACATACTTCAAACAAGTCATCTCGACCTCCAACTAGCGTAGTCAACGCCAAGGGCACTGGAAGCCTCTCTGCCTCAAGTCCCAAATCATGAACAAGGGAAGGTGGCATGAAGGATTTAATCACTCCTAAATAAAATAAGTCATACACCCAAGTAGAAAATAAGAAAATAGTGCCTCAAACGATGTCTAACTTGCATGGCACTAGCAACGCTAAAGCATAAAGCTGGCCATGACCTGCTCCACAACCTCTCTGACCCTGATGATGACCACCACCATGGTTGTGCTATACTCTCTGAGGATGGGGAGTGTCACGAGGTTATCCTCTTCCAACCCCATCTTCCCTCTTCTGATCCAAATCTGGTGCAACTTTCTGTTGTTACCTCGGCTATAACTGCCTCAACGGAGGAACTTGGAGAGGAACACATGTTGCATGATGACCACTCTGAAAGGTCGGGCACTCTCGCTGCTGATGGCCTCATCCTCTACAAAAAAACGTGTCAGATCCCTTAACATAGGCTTGAGATCCTCCTCCCTTAGGGAAATGAGATACTGAGGGTTGGGACCTACCCCAAAAAAACTCGTTTTCCCTAAAAACTGGGAACCTCGGACCACATCTTTGCTTCATGAGGAATCTTGATGACTCCCCTCTCATGAAGATATGGTTCTGGTTAATGTCCTATCGATGAGCTCTACCCTCTACAGCACCTCAAGATATGTCTTTAGTATAAATGGGGTGACATGACACTGGATCTCTAGATGCAAAGCCTCCTCGAAATGCCTCACCCTGTCCTCCTCGTCTGGAAACAGGTCTGAAGCATATCGTAAAAGGTTCTTGAAACATATTAAAAACTCTCTCATACTAGAGATCACCTGTCGAAGGGTAAGTAGCTCCTGATGACTAGACGCCTTCGTGGTCAAAGAAAGAACTCGACTCTAAACTTGTCTCGAAACTCCTCCCACGAGATCGTCGACTCCTCATGATCCCTGAGAAATAAGAACCACCACTACCTCACTACCTCACGCAGCATCATCACAAATAAAGACACTCAGTGATCCTTCCAAACATGGATCAAACTAAAGGACATCTCAAACTCCTCCAACTAGTCTTCTGTGACTGTATCTAAAACAGAGCCCTCGTACTTCTACAAAATCTGGTGCTAAAACTCTCAGAGTGTCCTCCTACAAGTGTCGTCATCTTCAACATCTACCCTGTGGCAATCTACTAGCACAGCCTACTGGTCATCTTTTGAATAAACTTGACGAGGTTGTCAACCTGGAGCTATACCTGCAAAATAAAAAATAGTTAGAGCTCCTAAACCTAGAATATGAAAGAATAGACATTAATTAATTAATTGTTTTATTTTATTCATTTTAGGTTAACCTATACCAAGGTCTACCCATTGAAACACAGGCACAAAGAATAATGATGCATGATCATTTCCTAGGTCTCTACCCTACAACCAGTATCACCTCTTTTAGTAGCCACTGTAAACTTAAAGGTTCGTGCATCAGATCATAGGGGGGGATAAATGATTATGTCTCAGTCGGTCTCTAGTTTTTACATCACTTGCTAAATTTGATTGACATCGTTTCCCTACCAACCCATGCAACCTCACCTGTGCCTAACACCAAAACTCCATCCTATCCCTCAACCAGACCTATGATACCACTCTATCACGACCCCATCCCCACAAGGTATACCCCTCCTGGGTCGAAAATGTGATAAGAGAGATAGTGACCCCCAAGTCCTGACTCCAGTAGGCCCCAGGTTGGCGACTAGCACCAAGGGTATAGAAAATGCACAAATGGGAGGCATTACCCTCTAAGAGAACACATGCGAAAGAGAGAGATAAAACAGACACCAACCAACTCCAACTCAGGATAAAATATAAAATAAATCTCAAGTACACATATGTAATGTCATGCAAAACTACTACAACTAGAAGGAAAAACTGTAAGTATCAAAATAAAGTAAAAACGATAGTGACCACGAAGCCCGAACAGCTCCTACAACCCCAAGTTAGTAATAACCAGCCTGATCTCCAACCTGCTCCAAGTGACCTTAAAAATAGTTTATATATACTTAGGGTGAGTATAATAGTATACTCCTCATAGCCTCTCATGAAAAATTAAAGAAATCATGCTAAAGCATAGTGAACAACAAGTAAAACTAACTCATTACTTAAACAAGTATACTATGTTCTCAGCCTCACCATGGATGCTCTCACCAAATATTGCATACAAGAGTATATAATGTAATAAATAATATCAAGGGTACCCCGCTACCACTTCCCCATTGGTTTGCCACTTTTCTCCAACGTCACACGTCTTAAGCCATCTCTCTTCAAAAGGCTTGCCCACAGACACCTCGGCGTAGAATCACAACATGAACCTTGTGCAATAAAACCACCACATATATGTGACCAAAGTAACCAGGTAGTTTTTGGGATCCACCACAGCTCGCATAACATGTATCATATGTCAGGTATTAAACCTCAAGCCATTATAGCCCATACACCGAGTAAGGATCCTCAAGCCATCACATCTTATACATGTTACACCTATAGTAGTCCATAGAAAACTATATCCAGAATATATATGTGTGAATAACCACAAGCCATTACAAACCTCTACACACATATATAGAGAAAACTAATTGTTGTGCCTACCAGCACAAGTAAATACCAAGAGAGTAGAGAGGGACAAAGGGGTAGTCAGTCATCCATCCTCCCACCAGAATGTTGGGGAAACCCCCCCCCCCCAAGGCTCAGAATCCCCGGGGTGTCAGTCGTCCTAACCGAAAGGGTGGGGTAGCATATAGAATCACAAAAAGTACATGATACACTATAGCTCACAACCACGCTATGGGAATAACCTAGTCTTAGAATCAAATGCAGCTAACGTCTCTTGACTCCCGTCTACCACTACTAAGACTAGGTATCCTATAAGCACACAACCATTTAAAGAGATAAATTAGATTAGTTCATCCATTTTTATAATTTTCACTTTACGTTAATTAATTATTTGAATATTAATTAACTGTTATTAATTCCACATTACATTTCATTAGAATCCCACCAAAGTATCATTCCCTCTGGGTATAACCAAACCAAGTCCACAGATTCTCAGAAATATTACCTCAGCATTGCATCCCAGTAAGCTCAAACCCCATGGGTTAACATCATTTATTCAATCATTTATTAATAGCATTATTACTTTCCCATATTCCTAGGCATTATAGAAAAACATTCTAAGCTATTAAACATAAGGGGGCTCAACCCAGTGAGTAGATGAACTACCCATTAAGTCTTTTCCACCTATAGCAGGAGCATAGACCCATCCTCCCTTGAGAAACTAAACACGGAAAGCACGTGGCATACCATGCACTTCTTCACCCCTTTTGGAAGGAGGGTAAGCAATACCATCTTCCTTGAGCAGTGGGGAAAGTAAAACAGATAAACAACCAATAAGATTTAGCAAACATCCAATCATTCACATCCAACCCATTTCATCATATCTGGTGTCCTCCCTGACACCCACATGCATAAACCGATGCATCTCGCCACCCTAGGCGTAAACTTATACCACAACCAATGGGCCTCTCTATACCCACATATCACAACATCCACCCAATCTCACATCACAACAAAAGTAGCAGGAAACAAACATCATATCAACTTAGCTCTTATCCCTTAAACAAGGCATTCATCCTTCAAACATAATAAGCACTCATGGCTCCAAAGAACAAGTCACTCGGCCTTACAAGTAGGAGGGTAACTCAGAGCCCTACCAGGAATTGTCTTTTTATCAAACAATCGGTTCTTTAATCCATCTGGAATTAATCAGTTTATTATTTGTAGGTTCCAACTACGGGAAACCTAAAAAGTAAGCTATCACAAATAATTAAACATGCTTACTACATCAGTTTGATTAACATAAAATTACAAAAACAACAAAAAGATTAATTTACATGCCTTTTTATCTTTCACAAATAATTAGAATTGATCCCAGTTTATGTTATTTACCAATTTTCATCAAAAATGACATGTTAAAAAAGGAAAGCATAGATATCACCCTATCTAGAAAAACAAGAGGCAATAACATATGATTGATACCAATTTACTTTTTCAGTTTAAATATTTATTATGTTAATTCCATTGTGATCCAGTGGGCTAAAACATGATAAATCTATAGTTTCATGTAAAAGAATAAAGAATCCATGAATCCCATATCTCAAAAGGTTCTTGACGTTCTTTATACCAGAATGATCCACACAACAGATTGTGATTGCCTCCCCTACGACAACTACATCCACCTGAGGACGCCGCGACGCGACCGCACCAACCGACACCCAAGAAAACTCCATTAGAAGCATGGAGATCACATTCCATGACATGGAAAGGAGAAAAGGAAGAATAAGTATTGAATAAAACACAAGAATGGAAGTAGATCATACCTTTTATTGATGACGGATCGACACTTACTGCTTGCACCAAAACAGGGGGTGCACATACAACAGGAAGAAGCTTCAAGGGGAAATGATCCAAGGATTAAGGTTTGATCACACCTCTCCTATGGAAATAAGTAAAGGTTCGAGCATCTCGCACCATGGAACAAGAAGGTAGAACAAGGGAGGAATATATCTCATCCCTTTAGAAGGTTTAATGGAGTTGGTTTTAAGATATGGTAGATTTTCCATTAAAAGAAGATAGCATTAAACCATGCAGTTTGACCAAGTAAAGGCATCCCGTGCCTCATGAAAAATTAATATAGGAGTTTTGGGCTTTAAATTGGCCTTAAATGCCTTAAAATAAGGCTTTGAATGCATTTTATGTCAAAAAAAGTGACAAAGGGACAAAACTGCAGGAAGCTGGAAACATTGTTCACAAATGTATCACTGAAAGATGAATCACTGACAGATGAGTCACTGACAGAGTACTCACCGATAGAGGACTCACCGACAGACGACTCACCAACAGACGACTCACTGACAGACGACTCACCGACAGACGACTCACCGACAGACGACTCACCGACAGACGACTCACCGACAGACGACTCACCGACAGAGGACTCACCGACATACAACTCACCGACAGAGGACTTATTGACAGACGACTCACCAATAGACAACTCACCGATAGATGTCTCACCTACAACATTGTTCACAAAACTGGAAACACTATCCACAGAACTAGAAATTTGGAAAAGTGTTGGGGATAAGTCACCTTGACCACCCAGAACACCTCATACACCAGATTTCAGAAAAGGAATGGACCAGAGAGGTCTGGGACATTATATAATATCTATGTATGAAATGTATGGGTCAATATATTTGGTATCATAGCAACTAACCTACTCAAAATTGAGAAAAAATAACAAGTAACCGATATCACCCAAAGTGTCTATTTATTTAAATTTGACATTACTTTTAGTAAAAAGAATATGTGACATACTAAAAATTGATCAAACACATTCAAATTATTTTGATATTTTAGGACAACGATCCATGATTCATTTTTGATGTGTACAAATCAACCACACCTCAATCTGATGTACGGTGTGGGTGGTATAACTTTAAGTGTGTATTTTTATATTAAATTGACATTAAACTGAGTAAAAAGAACAAGTGACATACTGAAAATATATCAAAATCATTCAGATTATTTTTATACTTTAGTACAATGATCCATGATCCATTTTTACATGTAGAAATCAACCACACCTCAATCTGATGTATGGTGTGACCGGTATGACTAAAAATCTCCGTTATCAATTTAAAATCGACATTTTAGTTCAAAATGCGTCACTCACTAAAAACCAAGAAGATACACTCTGATTGTCTTGATAATTGAGTATAGATATTCATAAGTCATTTTTTACATGTATGAAGTATTATCACATCAAACCGATTCACGATGCGATCGGTATGACTCATAATACATGTTTCTAGTTTGAAATGACATTTTAGTATAAAAAACACAACTGACATACTGAAACTGAGAAAACATATTCATATTGTTTTTATAATCTATAAAAATGATCTATAAGTCATTTTTGATATGTAGGAATCAGTCACACCTCAATACGATGCACGGTGTGACCGATATAACTCAAAGTGTCTCTTTTTATTTAAAATTTACATCAATTTAAGTAAAAACAACAACTGACATATTGAGAACTAAGAAAATGCATTTGTATTGTTTTGATATTTTTTAAAAATGATCCATGAGTCATTTTTGACTTGTAGGAGTCAACTACACCTCAATAATATGCACGGTGTGACCGGTATGACTCCAAGTGTATCTTTTTATTTAAAATTGACATTAATTTATGTACAAAGAACAAGTGATGTACTAAAACCCGAGAAAAAGCATTTGCATTGGTTTGATAATTTAGAAAAAATATCCCTAAGTCATTTTTGACGTATAGGACTTAGCCTCATCTCAATACGATGCACAATATGACTGGTATAACTCAAAGTGTCTCTTTTTATTTAAAATTGACATGAATTTAAGTAAAAACAACAAGTGACATACTGAAAACTGATAAAACATATTCATATTGTTTTGATACTTTATTTCAATGATACATGAGTCATTTTTGATGTGTAGGAGACAACTAAACATTAACTTGATGCACGGTGTGACCGGTATGACTAAAAGTATCTTTTTTTATTTAAATTTGACATTAATTTAAGTAAAAAATAACAAGTGGCGTGCTGAAAATTGAGTAAAAACTTTTAGATTGTTTTGATATTTTATGAAAACGATATATTAGTAATTTTTTATGTGTAGGGATTAGCTTCATATCAATACAATTCATGGTGTGGCTGGTATAACTCAAAGTGTCTCTTTTTATTTAAAATTTACATTAATTTAAGTGAAAACAAGTGACATACTGAAAACCAAGAAAATGTAGTTGGGTTGTTTTGATATTTTAGGACAACGATCTATGAGTAATTTTTGATGTGTAGGATTTAACCTCACCTCAATCCGATGCACGGTGTGACTGATATGACTAAAAGTGTCTCTTTTTATTTAAAATTGACATTAATTTAAGTAAAAACAACAAGTGACATACTGAAAACTGAGAAAATGCATTTAGATTGTTTTGATACTTTAATAAAATGATCCTAAGTCATTTTTGACATGTAGGAATTATCTTAATCTCAATACAATGCACGTTGTGACCGGTATAACTCAAAGTATCTCTTTTTATTTAAAATTGACATGAATTTAAGTAAAAACAACAAGTGACATACTGAAAACCAATCAAACACATTCGTATTGTTTTGATACTTTATGAAAACAATTCATGAGTCATTTTTGATGTGTATAAGTCAATCTTACCTCAATCTGACACACGGTGTGACCAGTATCACTAAAAGTGTCTCTTTTTATTTAAAATTGACATTAATTTAAGTAAAAACAACAAGTGGCATACTGAAAACCAAGAAAATGCATTCGGATTGTTTTGATATTTTATGGAAATGGTCTATTAGTGATTTGTGACATGTAAGGGTCAATTTTACCTTAATAAAATGCATGGTGTGTCCGGTATAACTCAAAACTTCTCTTTTTATTTAAAATTGACATTAATTTAAGTAAAAACAAGTGACATACTGAAAACCGAGCTAACACAGTCAGATTATTTTGATACTTTAGGAAAATGATCCATGAGTCATTTTTGACATGTAGGAGTCAATAAATCCTTAATCTGATGCACGGTGTGACCAGTACGACTAAAAATGTCACTTTTTATTTAAAATTGACATTAATTTAAGTAAAAACAACAAGTGACATACTGAAAACTGAGCAAACACGTTCGGATTATTTTGATACTTTAGGACAATGATACATGATTCATTTGTGACATGTAGGACTCATCCGCATATGAATACAATGTACGATGTCACACTCCGACCACAAACGCCCTTATTTTACTCCTTTCTTGGTCTTGGTTTGAAATTTTCAAAGTTTAATTGTGTTGGCGGGTTTCGCGCCGGTGCGCGGACACCGCAACATTAGCGGTGGCCATGTGTTTGGCCCGGTTTATCGTGTGTCTTCATGATGTTTTAAATAATAATAATATTTTAATTTATTTTGACAGTATTATAATTATAAATGTTAGGTTTGTTGTATCATTATTTCTATTATTAGGATTGTAAATTATTATTATTTCGATATTATTATTATTATCACAAAGTTTATTATTATTATTATTATAAGGTTTCTTAAAAAAAATTAATGTAAAGTTCATTATTATTATTAAGATTTGATTTTATTTATTTAATTATTTTGTCATATTATATTATTATTTTTATTATTATTATTATTATTATCATTATCATTATTATTATTATTATGATAATAGAATAAAAAAACGGGGAATCCTAACCTTAATCCCGCGGGCGAACCCCCCCTGCTCCTATCTTCTGCTTGCCCGAGGCCAGCTGCCCCCTTCCCTATTTCTCCCCCTCTCCGTGTCCCGCACCACCCCGCTCCGGCCACGGTCACGGCCTCGCCCTACCGCCTCGCTCCCTCCGCACTGCCCTTCCCCGACGCCCTCCTCTGACCTCGCCGGCCTCCCCCGTTCTCCCTTCCTCCCGCTCGGCTGCCCCCTTCACCGGCACGCCCCGCTCGCACCCCAGCCTCCCCCATTTTCCCTTCCTCCTACTCGGCCGCCTCCACTCCGGCCAGACCTCCTCTCCGATGTGGCCTCGTCCGGCAGTTCCCTTCCCTGCTGACACAGCCCCATCCGGCGACCCCCCCTTTCCCTCCGGCAGCGAATCCCCCCTTTTGGTAGTTTTTTTTATCTTACTCTATTTTTTTATGTTGTTATGCTACTGAGGATTCCTTGTTTAGGGAAGATCCCATTGTTTTGGGTTTAATCTTACTTATTAGTGTTGTTTTTAACAGTCTTTGGGGTGCGAACGATGTGCGCTTGATGTTCGCACCTGAATTTCGAAAGCTTATTTATTCATGAAGTTGGATTACATTTATTATGCCCCTTTAAATTATGTTTACCTTGTTTACCTGATGTTCACTTCTCTTAGGTTGTTGGTTATGTGTTTTTGTTGTTATATTAATTATAACATGTGGAAATTTTCGGTTCTTCTTTGTTTGGATAATTGTTTCACCAGTTTATTTGAGTTGATGTGTTTTGTGGCTGGTTAGCTTGGTGCGAATTTAGTTTCAAAAAAATAATTGAGGTTGTGTTTGATATTGTGTGTGTGTGTCAGGTATATGTGAAGTAGCGCGTGTTTTGTGGGAAAACCAGCTTTTGTGATGTTTAATATCTTTTCATGGGAATGTGTATTTAGTTTGTTTCGTCTAAGTGTGTCTTGCGTCTTCTATTTTAGTATGTTGGGGTTGTGCGTTGATCAAATATGTGTTCTTGAATGAGTTTTGGGTGTGTAAGGCTCTGGGTTTCTCTTTGGTTTTTTTTATAAATTTTAAAGTGGTGTAGTAAATAGTGTCGAACGTGCGAGTTGTGTTTTGAAAATGTTTCAAGGTGGTTCTTTCAAGTTGTTTTCTTGTTTGATTTGTTTTAAGTTTGAGTTTGTGTAATTTTAGTCATTGTGCGTTGTTGCAGCGTGTTTTCTAGGTAACCTCGCGATACTGTGGTCGTTGACTTGCACGCACTTGGGCACCGGTGCGAGGCGCGTCACGTGGTCATGTCTGAGCTGGATCTTGAGGTAGGTCATCCACTGCACTCACATTTAAGTTTAGAAAATTATTTATTCCTTGATATTTCATTGTTTTTCGGTAAATTTAAAGTATTACTAGATAGTTATGGATAGATTGGTGACTTGTTGAAATTGAAATCTGTTTATTTCTCGCATTGCACCAAAAGTATCTTTCCTGGTTTTAACGGTGCGTTTTCTTGGTGATGTTGCTAAATGGGTACCTTATAAAATGTGCAAATCTTGTTGTACTGTGTTTTGAAATGGTTTTGTTGTGCGTAAAATGGCGGGTGTATCGTTTATGGAAATGGTGATCTCTTGAAAATTTGGATAGAGGAAATGCCCGTTTGTCCTTTGAACTGGATTTTGGAATTTGTCTATGGTGGTTTGGTTTTCCTTAAATGGGTTTCTAAGTGAGTTTCTGGTTTTCAACGTGATGGTGTGTGTTATTTCTTTTGGAAACACTTTGGTATCTAATTGTTTAAATGTTGAATGATATGGCGGCCCAGTTGGCACTTTATGGAATGTGAAGTGATTATATATATATATATATATATATCTACTTATGGGGCATCTCTATAGGGGGACTTCCCTTTGAGGGTTGTCATGTAGCGGTGTCTGTGTAAGGGGTTGGCAAGTGCGGTGAGATGAGTCACGTGTGCGAGGGCCTCCCACTTACACAATATTATTAAAACCATCGTGGGTTCCTAGGTGTCTTTTAGAGAATCGTGTGGCGGTTGATGGATAACCCCGATCAGACGGGTTGTTCCCCCCTAGGTAGGTAAGGCCTTGTGGGGCGTGCCACTGGTTGGCTGTTAGGGCGGCCAGTTGGTTATTGACTATGGAGTACCATGCCAGCGGGTAGTTTGAACCCAAGTACATCTAGGGGTTTTCTAGGGATGTTTAGGATCACCCATGGTTACTTGTTTTTCCTTGCTTGTTTACTCTCAGTTTCCCTTTACAGCTTATACTATTCTACTTTGTGAAAATGGTTTTCAAATGAAAATAATTTATTCTCTTTGTGTAAAATTTGAAGATGTAACACTTCTTTCCCTTTTAGAATGATTTTGGCACTAATGAAAGGAATCAAAATTTTGAAAATGAATAAGGGTAATGTCTCGTGTTTTGGTTTTTCAAGTGAAATATTATGGGAGCTTACTTTTATACATTGTAGTTCAAACCTGGAATTTGTAAATTCTTTACTCACTGGTAGTGCTTTGGAATTTGTTGTTCGGCTTACCTACTGAGTACTTTTGTACTCACGCCTACCTTTTACCATTTCGGTTGCAGGTTCCCCTTGTTCAGGTTTTTCTGGTTTGAGTCGCTCGCTGTTGGAGCGAGGTTGGTCCTTGATTGGGTGGTGATCTGTGGGGTCACATGGAGGTATGTTTGGTCATGTGGATTTTATTTCTTTCCTACTATTAGCGTTTATTTGTTCTGTTTAGTTAGTTTCTTGCCTCGATCCTGTTTCGTTTGGGCTGAAATCGTTCCCAATGGTAAAATTTTGATGCCCGACACTAGTTTTCATCCTGGGGGGATTGGGAATGCCCCTCAGGACTTGCTGTGAGCCGGCTCGGGTGACCGGTTCAGGGTCGACCCAGGTTGGTTCGTGACAAAATGGTATCAGAGCAGACCCTTGTTATTTGGGGTGTCTGGTAGATGGAGATTAGGATTGTCGGGACTCGAGAGGTTGGTACGGGAAGGACGTCATGAACCCTCGCCCGTTCCGCACCTCGAGTCGCCAGGGATAGCCCGGGAATTGAGTCTTTGTTTCATTCTGGTTTGTTTTGGGTTGAGAGATGACAACGGAGGCAAGCCGATGTTACATCGTGATTTCACATGGAGTAGTGACCCATGTGGAGTTGGGGTACACAGTTTGAATTCCTCCTAGTGGTCGATGCTTAATTGGGACATGGCCCACTACCATGTCACTAGGTTAAGCGTGACTACTAGTCCCTCACCCCGGTGTTTGATGCAACTTGAATGTTTTTTTTCATTTGGGTTGGTGTAAGTGTGTTTTTGAAAATGGGGATGCTTTCTTTTAAATGATTTTAAATGTATGAAATGAGTTTTAAAACTGGAAGCTCTTGATTTGGAAATTAGTTGTTTTCCTGGAAATTGGTCGAGAATAGTTTGGGGTGAAACCCCAGGTCCTCTTTATGAACGTTTTCACATGTGTGAGAATGTATAGAAAGTGCCTGTTGGTGTGCGTATGAATGTAAAGTGGATGAAGACATGTGAATCAGTTCATGGGATTACTTGGGTGCATATTTGAAATAAGGGGTTTGACCTTGTTTTCTGAATTTGGTTTTTAAAGGGGAAATGGTTTTGGAAAATGATTTTGGTTTGAAAGTGGATTGGTTTTGGAAAGTGATTTTGGTTTGAAAGTGGACTGGTTTGTGGAAAGTGGTCTTGAAATAAGGTGGTTTTGAAATCTAAAATGAAAAAGGGGTTTCAAAAGGGGGAATTTTGGGTTGTGTTTGGTTTTCGAGCTAGTTGTTTTGGACAAGGATGCTTTATTGATGTTGCTTCAATTGATATCGATTTCGGCTTGGGGTTTTATATGTTGTTCAGAAATTCCGCCCAGAAAGGTCCAGAGTTTTGATGAGTCATGCCCAGTTTTTGGTCCTTCTCGGACGTTATCTACCCTTCTGGGTGATTTGAGTCTGTTAGAGACATTAAAGTGACTTTAAGAGGTCGAGCGCATATTCAGGGTATTGGGAACTCTCGACGTTGTTTGAGTGCGTGTTGTTTTAAGTTTGTTCGAGGGTTCAGCTTTGGACGAGTGAGAGTTGTTCGCCCTACCATCACTACAAGCTGGGATGACGTGGGTTTTCTTTAAAGTCTTCTTCATCCGAAGGTTTATATTTGAAGAGGGGAAGACAAAGAAAGTGGAGGAGCTTATGCGTAATCAACAGGGCCAACAAGCGTTGAAAGCGTATGTTGACCAATTCAAGGATCTTGTGTCTTTGTTTCCAGAGGTAGCATCGCAAGATTTGATGAAGACTCCTCCCTTCATCGGGGGTCTTCATCCAGAGATCAAGGAGCGAGTCCTCCCTTTTTGGGAGCATCACTTTTGAGAGGTGGGTGCATGAGGGGTTCTTAGCTGAGTTGGTCCTGGAATGCAAGCGGTTGGCAATCCACTGCATCTGGTTGCTCGTGAAGGTCCCCCATCTAACGAGCAGAGTGTGTCAGGTGAGTTTGTTTCTAAAGAGTTCCTTGCATTGGCTCTAACTTCCAGTTCGTCGGATCGTCTAACAGTGTACCATCAGTATGGATGTTTGGGGCATACGAGTCGTCATGTCACACCCCACCGAGGACGTGCCATCATTGCAGTTTTTTGGGTCATCTGGAGAAGTTTTGCAGGAAGCGTCGCATGAAGAGGACGTTGTGATCGGAGAATGACAGTGCCTGACTGTGAGGCAGGAGATGCTTCAGCCATCAGAGCCTCAGCCACAGGTCTCGGGGTGAAGCTCGCGCACAGGCAGGAGCTCATGGGGGTGTGAAGCCTCAGTTCGGGTTTTGGTGTTCCGTGTTGCCAACGAAACATTTAAATTCCTTTCGTTCTCGTTCGTCCACTGTTAAAGTTTTGGCGTTGTTGTAGGTTCATTTTTTTCCTCGTGAAGTTGGGATGGACGTGTTCGTTGTAATCCAAACAGTCTGGTTTGTCTGAATTATGATTCTCTAAATCGTACGTTTTTCTTAAAGGTATGTTTGGATCTTGCGTGAGTTGATATCAATTTGACCGTGTTCGTTTGGAGATATAAGTGCCTGCAGAGGAGTCCAGGTTTGCGGTTATGCTCGGGTTTACCGCATGGGTTAAGTTCTGCTCGGAGTTTTTCTCTAGTATTTGGGGTTTTTGGTCTATGTCGAGAGTTCCAAATTTTAGCGGTGGTGTTGTTTCGCTTGTGCTTTAAGGGTTAGTTTTGGTTAGTTGAGAGTTCCTGTGTCGACCTCCCCTTTCCGGGGTGGTATGTTTGAGTGTTAAAATTTCCACATTAGTTGAGCTCTTGTGGTGGGGAGAACCCTTTCGTGTTCTCCCGTTCTCTTGGATTGTGGTCTCTTTCATTTTTCAGTCGGGCATGGATTCATCCTTTGTCTATCGTTCGATTGAGTGACTTTCTGGGGGCATAAAGTGTTTGTGGTGGGGAGAATTGTCACACCCCGACCACAAACGCCCTTATTTTACTCCTTTCTTGGTCCCAGTTTGAAATTTTCAAAGTTTAATTATGTTAGCGGGTTTCGCGCCGGTGCACGGACACTGCAACGTTAGCGGTGGCCGTGTGTTTGGCCCGGTTTATCGTGTGTCTTCATGATGTTTTAAATAATAATAATATTTTAATTTATTTTGATAGTATTATAATTATAAACGTTAGGTTTGTTGTATCATTATTTCTATTATTAGGATTGTAAATTATTATTATTTTGATATTATTATTATTATCGCAAAGTTTATTATTATTATTATTATTATAAGGTTTCTTAAAAAATTTAATGTAAAGTTCATTATTATTATTAAGATTTGATTTTATTTATTTACTTATTCTTTCATATTATATTTTTATTATTTTTTTTATTATTATTATCATTATTATTATTATTATTATTATTATGATAATAGAGTGAAGAAAAAGGGGAAGCCTAACCCTAATCCCGCGGGCGAACCCCCCCACCCTGCTCCTCTCTACTGCCCACGCGAGGCCAGCCGCCCCATTCCCTGTTTCTCACCCTCGTCGCGTCCCACACCTCCCTGCTCCGGCCACGGTCACGGCCTCGCCCTGCCGCCTCACTCCCTCTGCACCGCCCTTCCCCGACGCCCTCCTCCGACCTCGCCGGCCTCCCCGGTTCTCCCTTCCTCCCGCTCGGCCGCCCCCTTCACCGGCACGCTCCGCTCGCGCCCTGGCCTCCCCCGTTTTCCCTTCTTTCTGCTCGGCCGCCTCCGCTCCGGCCAGAGCTCCTCTCCGGTGTGGCCTCGTCTGGCGGTTCCCTTCCCTGCCGACACAGCCCCATCTGGCTACCCCCCCTTTACCTCCGGCAGCGAATCCCCCCTTTCGGTAGTTTTTTTATCTCCCTCTATTTTTTTATGTTGTTATGCTACTGAGGATTCCTTGTTTAGGGGTGATCCCATTGTTTTGGGTTTAATCTTACTTATTAGTGTTGTTTTTAACAGTCTTTGGGGTGCGAACGATGTGCGCTTGATGTTCACACCTGAATTTCGAAAGCTTATTTATTCGTGAAGTTGGATTCCATTTCTTATGCCCCTTTAAATTATGTTTACCTTGTTTACCTGATGTTCACTTCTCTTAGGTTGCTGGTTATGTGTTTTTGTTGTTAAATTAATTATATCATGTGGAAATTGTTGGTTCTTCTTTGTTTGGATAATTGTTTCACCAGTTTATTTGAGTTAATGTGTTTTGTGGCTGGTTATCTTGGTGCGAATTTAGTTTCAAAAAAATAATTGAGGTTGTGTTTGATATTGTGTGTGTGTGTCAGGTATATGTGAAGTAGCACATGTTTTGTAGGAAAACCAGCTTTTGTGATGTTTAATATTTTTTCATGGGAATGTGTATTTAGTTTGTTTCGTTTATGTGTGTCTTGCATCTTCTATTCTAGTATGTTGGGGTTGTGCGTTGATCAAATATGTGTTCTTGAATGAGTTTTGGGTGTGTAAGGCTCTGGGTTTCTCTTTGGTTTTTTTTATAAATTTTAAAGTGGTGTAGTAAATAGTGTCGAAGCTGCGAGTTGTGTTTTGAAAATGTTTCAAGGTGGTTCTTTCACGTTGTTTTCTTGTTTGATTTGTTTTAAGTTTGTGTTTGTGTAATTTTAGTCGTTGTGCGTTGTTGCAGTGCGTTTTCTAGGTAACCTCGCGATACTGTGGTCGTTGACTTGCGCGCACTTGGGCGCTGGTGCGAGGCGCGTCGCGTGGTCATGTCCGAGCTGCATCTTGAGGTAGGTCATCCACTGCACTCACCTTTAAGTTTAGAAATTTATTTATTCCTTGATAGTTCATAGTTTTTCGGTAAATTTA
The DNA here is from genome assembly GCA_963277665.1 of Viscum album. NCBI lineage: Eukaryota > Viridiplantae > Streptophyta > Magnoliopsida > Santalales > Viscaceae > Viscum > Viscum album. The sequence goes on from OY728163.1 coordinate 41,651,312, forward strand.
AAGTATTACTAGATAGTTATGGATAGATTGGTGACTTGTTGAAATTGAAATCTGTTTATTTCTCGCATTGCACCAAAAGTATCTTTCCTGGTTTTAACGGTGTGTTTTCTTGGTGATGTTTCTAAATGGGTACCTTATAAAATGTTCAAATCTTGTTGTACTGTGTTTTGAAATGGTTTTGTTGTGCGTAAAATGGCGGGTGTATCATTTATGGAAATGGTGATCTCTTGAAAATTTGGATAGAGGAAATGCCCGTTTGGCCTTTGAACTGGATTTTGGAATTTGTCTGTGGTGGTTTGGTTTTCCTTAAATGGGTTTCTAAGTGAGTTTCTGGTTTTCAACGTGATGGTGTGTGTTATTTCTTTTGGAAACACTTTGGTATCTAATTGTTTGAATTTTGAATGATATGGCGGCCCAGTTGGCACTTTATGGAATGTGAAGTGATTATATATATATATATATATATATCTACTTATGGGGCATCTCTATAGGGGGACTTCCCTTTGAGGGTTGTCATGTAGCGGTGTCTGTGTAAGGGGTTGGCAAGTGCGTGAGATGAGTCACGTGTGCGAGGGCCTCCCACTTACACAATATTATTAAAACCATCGTGGGTTCCTAGGTGTCTTTTAGAGAATCGTGTGACGGTTGATGGCTAACCCCGATCAGACGGGTTGGTCCCCCCTTGGTAGGTAAGGCCTTGTGGGGTGTGCCACTGGTTGGCTGTTAGGGCGGCCAGTTGGTTATTGACTATGGAGTACCCTGCCAGTGGGTAGTCTGAACCCAAGTACGTCTAGGGGTTTTCTAGGGATGTTTAGGATCACCCATGGTTACTTGTTTTTCCTTGCTTGTTTACTCTCAGTTTCCCTTTATAGCTTATACTATTCTACTTTTTGAAAATGGTTTTCAAATGAAAATGATTTATTCTCTTTGTGTAAAATTTGAAGATGTAACACTTCTTTCCCTTTTAGAATGATTTTGGCACTAATGAAAGGAATCCAACTTTTGAAAATGAATAAGGGTAATGTCTCGTGTTTTGGTTTTTCAAGTTAAAAATTATGGGAGCTTACTTTTATACATTGTAGTTCAAACCTGTAATTTGTAAATTCTTTACTCACTGGTAGTGCTTTGGAATTTGTTGTTCGGCTTACCTACTGAGTACTTTTGTACTCACGCCTACCTTTTACCATTTCGGTTGCAGGTTCCCCTTGTTCAGGTTTTTCTGGTTTGAGTCGCTCGCTGTTGGAGCGAGGTTGGTCCTTGATTGGGTGGTGATCTTTGGGGTCACATGGAGGTATGTTTGGTCGTGTGGATTTTATTTCTTTCCTGCTGTTAGCGTTTATTTGTTCTGTTTAGTTAGTTTCTTGCCTCGATCCTGTTTCGTTTGGGCTGAAATCGTTCCCAATGGTAAAATTTTGATGCCCGACACTAGTTGTCATCCTGGGGGGATTAGGAATGCCCCTCAGGACTTGCCGTGAGCCGGCTCGGGTGACCGGTTCAGGGTCGACCCAGGTTGGTTCGTGACAAAATGGTATCAGAGCAGACCCTTGTTATTTGGGGTGTCTAGTAGATGGAGATTAGGATTGTCGGGACTCGAGAGGTTGGTACGGGAAGGACGTCATGAACCCTCACCCGTTCCGCACCTCGAGTCGCCAAGGATAGCCCGGGAATTGAGTCTTCATTTCGTTCTGGTTTGTTTTGGGTTGAGAGATGACAACGGAGGCAAGCCGATGTTACATCATGATTTCACATGGAGTAGTGACCCATGTGGAGTTGGGGTACACAGTTTGAATTCCTCTTAGTGTTCGATGCTTAATTGGGACATGGCCCACTACCATGTCGCTAGGTTAAGCGTGACTACTAGTCCCTCACCCCGGTGTTTGATGCAACTTGAATTTTTTTTTTCATTTGGGTTGGTGTAAGTGTGTTTTTGAAAATGGGGCTGCTTTCTTTTAAATGATTTTAAATTTATGAAATGAGTTTTAAAACTGGAAGCTCTTGATTTGGAAATTAGTTGTTTGCCTGGAAATTGGTCGAGAATAGTTTGGGGTGAAACCCCAGGTCCTCTTTATGAACGTTTTCACATGTGTGAGAATGTATAGAAAGTGCCTGTTGGTGTGCGTATGAATGTAAAGTGGATGAAGACATGTGCATCAGTTCATGGGATTACTTGGGTGCATATTTGAAATAAGGGGTTTGACCTTGTTTTCTGAATTTGGTTTTTAAAGGGGAAATGGTTTTGGAAAATGATTTTGGTTTGAAAGTGGATTGGTTTTGGAAAGTGATTTTGGTTTGAAAGTGGACTGGTTTGTGGAAAGTGGTCTTGAAAGAAGGTGGTTTTGAAATCTAAAATGAAAAAGGGGTTTCAAAAGGGGGAATTTTGGGTTGTGTCTGGTTTTCGAGCTAGTTTTTTTGGACAAGGATGCTTTATTGATGTTGCTTCAATTGATATCGATTTCGGCTTGGGGTTTTATATGTTGTTCAGAAATGCCGCCCAGAAAGGTCCAGAGTTTTGATGAGTCGTGCCCAATTTTTGGTCCTTCTCGGACGTTATCTACCCTTCTGGGTGATTTGAGTCTGTTAGAGATAGTAAAGTGACTTGAAGAGGTCGAGCACATATTCAGGGTATTGGGAACTCTCGACGTTGTTTGAGTGCGTGTTGTTTTAAGTTTGTTCGAGGGTTCAGCTTTGGACGAGTGAGAGTTGTTCGCCCTACCATAACTGCAAGCTGGGATGACGTGGGTTTTCTTTAAAGTCTTCTTCATCCGAAGGTTTATACTTGAAGAGGGGAAGACAAAGAAAGTGGAGGAGCTTATGCGTAATCAACAGGGCCAACAAGCGTTGAAAGCGTATGTTGACCAATTCAAGAATCTTGTGTCTCTGTTTCCAGAGGTAGCATCGCAAGATTTGATGAAGACTCCTCCCTTCATTGGGGATCTTCATTCAGAGATCAAGGAGCGAGTCCTCCCTTTTTGGGAGCATCACTTTTGAGAGGTGGGTGCATGAGGTGTTCTTAGCTGAGTTGGTCCTGGAATGCAAGCGGTTGGCAATCCACTGCATCTGGTTGCTCGTGAAGGTCCCCCATCTAACGAGCAGAGTGTGTCAGGTGAGTTTGTTTCTAAAGAGTTCCTTGCATTGGCTCTAACTTCCAGTTCGTCGGATCGTCTAACAGTTTACCATCAGTATGGATGTTTGGGGCATACGAGTCGTCATGTCACACCCCACCGAGGACGTGCCATCATTGCAGTTGTTGGGGTTATCTGAAGAAGTTTTGCAGGAAGCGTCGCATGAAGAGGACGTTGTGATCAGAGAATGACAGTGCCTGACTGTGAGGCAGGAGAGCCCCAGCCACAGGTCTCGGGGTGAAGCTCGCGCACAGGCAGGAGCTCATGGGGGTGTGAAGCCTCAGTTCGGGTTTTGGTGTTCCGTGTTTCCAACGAAACATTTAAAGTCCTTTCGTTCTCGTTCGTCCACTGTTAAAGTTTTGGCGTTGTTGTAGGTTCATTTTTTTCGTCGTGAAGTTGGGATGGACGTGTTCGTTGTAATCCAAACAGTCTGGTTTGTCTGAATTATGATTCTCTGAATCGTACGTTTTTCTTAAAGGTGTGTTTGGATCTTGCGTGAGTTGATCTCGATTTGACCGTGTTCGTTTGGAGATATAAGTGCCTGCAGAGGAGTCCAGGTTTGCGGTTATGCTCAGGTTTACCGCATGGGTTAAGTTCTGCTTGGAGTTTTTCTCTAGTGTTTGGGGTTTTTGGTCTATGTCGAGAGTTCCAAATTTTAGCGGTGGTGTTGTTTCGCTTGTGCTATAAGGGTTAGTTTCGGTTAGTTGAGAGTTACTATGTCGACCTCCCCTTTCCGGGGTGGTATGTTTGAGTGTTAAAATTTCCACATTAGTTGAGCTCTTGTGGTGGGTAGAACCCTTTCGTGTTCTCCTGTTCTCTTGGATTGTGGTCTCTTTCACTTTTCAGTCGGGCATGGATTCATCCTTTGTCTATCGTTCGATTGAGTGACTTTCTGGGGGCAGAAAGTGTTTGTGGTGGGGATAATTGTCACACCCCGACCAAAAACGCCCTTATTTTACTCCTTTCTTGGTCCCAGTTTGAAATTTTCAAAGTTTAATTGTGTTAGCGGGTTTCGAGCCGGTGCACGGACACTGCAACGTTAGCAGTGGCCGTGTGTTTGGCCCGGTTTATCTTGTGTCTTCATGATGTTTTAATTTATTTTGATAGTATTATAATTATAAACGTTAGTTTTGTTGTATCATTATTTCTATTATTAGGATTGTAAATTATTATTATTTCGATATTATTATTATTATCGCAAAGTTTATTATTATTATTATTATTATTATAAGGTTTCTTAAAAAAATTAATGTAAAGTTCATTATTATTATTAAGATTTGATTTTATTTATTTACTTATTCTGTCATATTATATTTTTATTATTTTTTTTATTATTATTATCATTATTATTATTATTATTATTATTATGATAATAGAGTGAAAAAAAAGGGGAAGCCTAACCCTAATCCCGCGGGCGAACCCCCCCCCCTGCTCCTCTCTACTGCCCACGCGAGGCCAGCCGCCCCCTTCCCTGTTTCTCACCCTCGTCGCGTCCCACACCTCCCCGCTCCGGCCACGGTCACGGCCTCGCCCTGCTGCCTCGCTCCCTCTGCACCGCCCTTCCCCGACGCCCTCCTCCGACCTCGCCGGCCTCCCCGGTTCTCCCTTCCTCCCGCTCGACCGCCCCCTTCACCGGCACGCTCCGCTCGCGCCCTGGCCTCCCCCGTTTTCCCTTCTTTCTGCTCGGCCGCCTCCGCTCCGGCCAGAGCTCCTCTCCAGTGTGGCCTCGTCCGGCGGTTCCCTTCCCTGCCGACACAGCCCCATCTGGCTACCCCCCCTTTACCTCCGGCAGCGAATCCCCCCTTTCGGTAGTTTTTTTTTATCTCCCTCTATTTTTTTATGTTGTTATGCTACTGAGGATTCCTTGTTTAGGGGTGATCCCATTGTTTTTGGTTTAATCTTAATTATTAGTGTTGTTTTTAATAGTCTTTGGGGTGCGAACGATGTGCGCTTGATGTTCACACCTGAATTTCGAAAGCTTATTTATTCGTGAAGTTGGATTCCATTTCTTATGCCCCTTTAAATTATGTTTACCTTGTTTACCTGATGTTCACTTCTCTTAGGTTGTTGGTTATGTGTTTTTGTTGTTAAATTAATTATATCATGTGGAAATCGTTGGTTCTTCTTTGTTTGGATAATTGTTTCACCAGTTTATTTGAGTTAATGTGTTTTGTGGCTGGTTATCTTGGTGCGAATTTAGTTTCAAAAAAATAATTGAGGTTGTGTTTGATATTGTGTGTGTGTGTCAGGTATATGTGAAGTAGCACGTGTTTTATAGGAAAACCAGCTTTTGTGATGTTTAATATTTTTTCATGGGAATGTGTATTTAGTTTGTTTCGTTTATGTGTGTCTTGCATCTTCTATTCTAGTATGTTGGGGTTGTGCGTTGATCAAATATGTGTTCTTGAATGAGTTTTGGGTGTGTAAGGATCTGGGTTTCTCTTTGGTTTTTTTTATAAATTTTAAAGTGGTGTAGTAAATAGTGTCGAAGGTGCGAGTTGTGTTTTGAAAACGTTTCAAGGTGGTTCTTTCACGTTGTTTGCTTGTTTGATTTGTTTTAAGTTTGTGTTTGTGTAATTTTAGTCGTTGTGCGTTGTTGCAGTGCGTTTGCTAGGTAACCTCGCGATACTGTGGTCGTTGACTTGCACACACTTGGGCGCTAGTGCGAGGCGCGTCGCGTGGTCATGTCCGAGCTGCATCTTGAGGTAGGTCATCCACTGCACTCACCTTTAAGTTTAGAAATTTATTTATTCCTTGATATTTCATAGTTTTTCGGTAAATTTAAAGTATTACTAGATAGTTATGGATAGATTGGTGACTTGTTGAAATTGAAATCTGTTTATTTCTCGCATTGCACCAAAAGTATCTTTCCTGGTTTTAACGGTGTGTTTTCTTGGTGATGTTGCTAAATGGGTACCTTATAAAATGTGCAAATCTTGTTGTACTGTGTTTTGAAATGGTTTTGTTGTGCGTAAAATGGTGGGTGTATCATTTATGGAAATGGTGATCTCTTGAAAATTTGGATAGAGGAAATGCCCGTTTGGCCTTTGAACTGGATTTTGGAATTTGTATGTGGTGGTTTGGTTTTCCTTAAATGGGTTTCTAAGTGAGTTTCTGGTTTTCAACGTGATGGTGTGTGTTATTTCTTTTGGAAACACTTTGGTATCTAATTGTTTGAATGTTGAATGATATGGCGGCCCAATTGGCACTTTATGGAATGTGAAGTGATTATATATATATATATATATATACATACATATATATATATATATATATATATCTACTTATGGGGAATCTCTATAGGGGGACTTCCCTTTGAGGGTTGTCATGTAGCGGTGTCTGTGTAAGGGGTTGGCAAGTGCGGTGAGATGAGTCATGTGTGCAAGGGCCTCCCACTTACACAATATTATTAAAACCACCGTGGGTTCCTGAGTGTCTTTTAGAGAGTCGTGTGACGGTTGATGGATAACCCCGATCAGCCGGGTTGATCCCCCCTTGGTAGGTAAGGCCTTGTGGGGCGTGCCACTAGTTGGTTGTTAGGGCAGCCAGTTGGTTATTGACTATGGAGTACCGTGCCAGCGGGTAGTCTGAACCCAAGTACGTCCAGGGGTTTTTTAGGGATGTTTAGGATCACCCATGGTTACTTGTTTTTCCTTGCTTGTTTACTCTCAGTTGCCCTTTACACCTTATACTATTCTACTTTGTGAAAATGGTTTTCAAATGAAAATGATTTATTCTCTTTGTGTAAAATTTGAAGATGTAACACTTCTTTCCCTTTTAGAATGAGTTTGGCACTAATGAAAGGAATCCAACTTTTGAAAAAGAATAAGGGTAATGTCTCGTGTTTTGGTTTTTCAAGTGAAATATTATGGGAGCTTACTTTTATACATTGTAGTTCAGACCTGGAATTCGTAAATTCTTTACTCACTGGTAGTGCTTTGGAATTTGTTGTTCGGCTTACCTACTGAGTACTTTTGTACCCACGCCTACCTTTTACCATTTCAGTTGCAGGTTCCCCTTGTTCAGGTTTTTCTGGTTTGAGTCGCTCGGTGTTGGAGTGAGGTTGGTCCTTGATTGGGTGGTGATCCGTCGGGTCACATGGAGGTATGTTTGGTTGTGTGAATTTTATTTCTTTTCTGTCGTTAGCGTTTATTTGTTCTGTTTAGTTAGTTTCTTGCCTCGATCCTGCTTTCGTTTGGGCTGAAATTGTTCCCAACGATAAAATTTTGATGCCCGACACTAGTTGTCATCCCGGGGGGATCGGGAACGCCCCTCGGGACTTGCCGCGAGCCGGCTCGGGTGACCGGTTCAGGGTCGACCCGGGCTAGTTCGTGACATACGATGTGACTGGTATAACTCAAAGTGTCTCTTTATTTAAAATTGACATGAATTTAAGTAAAAACAACAAATGACATACTAAAAACCGAGAAAACATATTCGGATTGTTTTTATACTTTATGAAAATGATACATTAGTCATTTTTGATATGTAGGAGTCAATCGCACCTCAATTTGATGTACGATGTGACCAGTATGACTAAAAGTGTCTCTTTTTATTTAAAATTAACATTAATTTAAGTAAAAACAACAAATGACATACTAAAAATTGAGAAAACGCATTCAGATTGTTTTAATATTTTAGGACAATGATTTGTTAGTGATTTTTTGAAGTATAAGGATCAGTCTCACCTCAATACGACACACAGTGTGGCCGGTATAACTCAGAGTGTTTCTTTTTATTTAAAATTGACATTAATTTAAGTAAAAACAATTGACATATTGAAAACTGAGTAAATGCATTCGGATTGTTTTGATACTTTAGAAAAATGATCCATGAGTCATTTGTGACGTGTAGGAGTCAACCGCATCTCAATCTGACCCCCGGTGTGACCGGTATGACTAAAAGTGTCTCTTTTTATTTAAAATTGATATTAATTTAAGTAAAAACAGCAAGTGACATGCTGAAAACCGAGAAAACACATTCGAATTGTTTTGATATTTTGGGACAACGATCTATTAGTGATTTGTGACATGTAGGGATTAATCTCACATCAATACGATGCACGGTGTGACCGATAAAACTCAAAGTGTCTTTTTTATTTAAAATTGACATTAATTTAAGTAAAAACAAGCGATGTAACGACCTGAAGCTTAACGTACATTGATATTACATTACATTTGTGGAATACTTAGTACATAACAAAAACACACACACAAGGATCGTAATAGTTTAGTGTCTTTGGAAACTCGGAACGTAATCTTCTAATCGTGGTGAAAGATCTTCAACATCTCCTATAAAGATCTTCCCTTTTTTTTTACCTAAAACCTTTCTTTATATCCTGGGGAAAAGAAAACATAAAAGGGTGAGATCAAATTCTCAGTAAGGGTAAACAAAAGAAATATCAATCACATCATATTCATGAGAACATAACATTTTGGAAATCTTAACCTGCAAAAGAGAGGATAATTTCATAACATGGGATAAATCATGGAAGTGAAATGTAATCACAATAATCATAACTTAAAACATGAAACTTTGTGGCATTCACACATAATCATAGAGAATCATTTCTTGTTAGTCAAGACTCATTGCCAAGACTATCTTAGTGGACAAAGTCCCTTTCTGAATCGAGTAACCCTCGTTTCAGTCCTGTTTCACTGAACCGGTATAACCTACCGTTCCAGCCCTGTCTGTCTCATGAGATATAAAATCTTTACCCAATGCATTGGAGGGAGATATAGGTCCCACCCATCTTATAATGAATCCTTTCTTATGTGTGCCACATAATCATAAACCATACATCATAGCGTAACCCATGTAATAAAAATGGGATTCTTGAAACATCATGACATCATAAAACAAATCATATAAGGTAAATGACTTCATAAAAATAATTTCCTCAAAACATAATCAAATCAATGTAATAATAGGGATAAAAACAGAACCCTATATTATCTTAGATGGAAAATAATTTTGATAAAACATTTGAACTCCATTCTTGAGGAAAATATCCTTTCTACTTCAAAAACACTTTTCCTTTCTTAACATGTCATAAAATTTTAAACTAAAAGAAGTTGATTAAAAATAAACTTGAATACTTGTAAAGGAAGCTTCTTGGAAATAATTTTTTATAAATCCATTCATGTCGTATAAGTTAAAAAAAACATTCTTCGTACTTTTGTCGGAAAAGTCAAAAAGTACCTCGTATGAAAAACGACAAAAGATTCATTTCATATCTTTTACTAAAAACTCACAGAAGGGTAAAATTGGATTTAAACAATTGTAGGTGGATGGAAATAATATTACATATTGAAGAAACATGGATGTGGATGATAAAATACACCCCAGTAAATACCAAAGTATAAACAATCTCGGATAAAAATGAGATTGTGATATTTCCCTTACCTTAGGTCAGATTTGCTTCGTATGCGTCCGAACCTCCTGTATAATGATTTAAATAATGTCATTGACTTATTACAGAATCATATTCATTGTTATGATATCATATTTGGTTCACTTATGACATTATATTACCCATTCTTTTGTAAATTCAATGTTAAAGAAGCGTTTTGGGTAAAATCGTTTCATTTATCGTAGGTGTTTTGACTTGTTGTTCTTGACATTATTATTACTTATATCATGATTTACTTACTTCCAGAATATAAAATATGATTTATATATCATATATATTCAGTATATATATATATATAATAGATAGATAAATGAAATGAAAAACACCGTTCATGGAGACGGTAGTCCGTACGTACGCATGAACGCTGTTTTCCTTTCCTTATTGTCTTGAATGGAAGTAGGTAGATGACATACACATATATATATACATAAATCCAGTAGCTTTATAATGTCATATATTTCATTATTATTTCTTATATATACTTTGTAATCATTCTTAAATGGTTAACATGGAGAATGAATCTCATCGCGTCGTGGAGACGGTAGTCCGTACGTACGCACGAGCGATGATATCGTTCCCATGGTCGTGGAATTGTGTTGAAGTGTATGTATACTATTTCAGTATCAATATAAATTTATAATAATAATATATAGTAACTCATTACACCATTATACCCATCCAATTAATGTGGTGGCGGAAAATAGATTACACCACGGCGTGGAGACGGTATTCCGTACGTACGCACGCGCGGTGATTTCTTTTTCCGTAGGATGGATAGATGGTGAAATAGGGTTGTTTCATACTTATAATAACATATCAGTATATGATTGATACTGATGTTATTACTTCATAATGAAACAACCTAAGAAGAAGAAGTGGAAGAAGAAATAAAGATGAAAGAATTGGTAACGGTAATTACCTCTTCTTTGAAGCGCCTCTTTGAGACCTCCTCTTAGGGCACTAAAATTGGTCTTTGAGGAAGACCAGAACCTCTAGGATGTTTCTAGGGAAGTGGAGAAGATATTTTGGCAGGGGTTGGCCGAGCTTGAGTGCTCAAATTGGTGTGAGGAGGAGGGGGAGGAGGTGTCCTTTTATAAGGGAGGAGAGGGGCATCTTAGGAATATCTCAAAATATTATTTTATATTAAAGTCAAAATCGGTTTATAATGGTTCCAAAGGGTCTTATTTCGCAGCTAAAGTGGGGATGGGTCGAAATCCTATCAACCAATAGGATTTAGACAAGTTTAGGGTATTATTTTAACCTTATCAATTAGATTTAACTCTAAGTTAAATAATTTAACTTTTACCGTGTCTTTTTGTTTTCTTCCACTATATGGTTAATACACTTACTATAACATGCCAAACGAACCCCAAATTGTTTATTATTAATATATATATCCTTATCTAAGTCATTTGAACGAACCTTATATTTTTATGAATAAAATAACAATTAATAATATAATATTTGATTTAAAAACTATTTTGTGTCAATTTTGACACTATTTGATATATGATTTTTGTGAAAGTCATAACAGAATTATATGTTCAAACCAAGTTGATTAAATAAACACTAATATATCATAGTAACCTAGAAAATTATTTTAATTCATAAAAAGTCTCAAATTACATTCATTTGAGCATTTATAACATCAATTATGTTAATATTTCCTTAAAAGGGTAATTATTGCATCATCGTTGTGTCATAAATAAATTAATTTATTTAAAGTCTAAAAATTATAAATAAAATATAATTATGTAGTAAATCTTTTTAGCTTTATAATTAATATTTATAGTCGAATTTATATTATGTATAACCCCATATTAAAAATTTTTTAGTTATTAAACTTTGATTTTAACTATTTTAACTATTCATTAAATAAAATAATATTAAATGTCATAATCCAATCCAAGTGGACCTAAATGGTCATTTTATATTATTAAGGTTGTTTTTGGTCGAATTACACTTATCCAATAGAATTAGGACATGTGTTAGGGTAATAGTAATATCATATTTACCCTTAGTTACCCTATTTACTATTAACCGTGGTTAAAAAAAGGTAAAAAGTTACTATTCACCAAAAATTATTTTCATCTCATTGAACCACATTTTACTTACTGACACCAATCGTGTCTCTTGGATTTTTGAGATTTCATTCACAGAAGCGGTAAAATTAAGTTTTATGAAAAATTCAGTTTTTTTAACTACCACTTAGTAGTTTCACTATTCATCAAAAATTGATGTTTTTCAGAATAATGCCAAAAATTCATCCTAAGATATATTTCATATTCTGAATTCAAAAATGAAGTTTATTTTACCAAATTCATAACATAGAAGTTTCATTAATTAATTTTATAATTAAATCCCGCTGTTAAAACAAATAGCGTGTTTTTAAGAAACAATATCTATCAAAAGATTGACACTTGTTTATGTCTGGTTTAAATGTGAAATTACATCCAATGACCAACATTGTATTAAATTGTAAAAATATATTCTAAATATACTTTAAAACCATTGAAATTAATAATTTATCACTATTAATTATTTTGATTAAAAAAGTTGTTTTTAATTATAATTTAGTAATTTTCACTATTCATCAGAATATGAAAGTTATCCGAAAAGTACCAAAATTTCACCTTAGGCTAAATTCGATACTCCGAATCCAATAATGAAGTCCATTTTGAGAGCTAAAAATTTTAAAAAGTGGTTATTACTATTCATAACGGCTAGTTTTAATAATATTTTAATAGCATATCGTTGTTTCGTGAAACTCAGTATTGCGTACTACACACGCTATCGAGGAAGGTTGCGATTGCGTGTAATGAAAGGCAAGTCAAAGATGCGTGTTGTGCAAGCTCCTTTTGGTGTAGCGTACAACACAAGACATTAGTGAAATAAAAAAAATATTTATCATAAAATCTCGGGCTGTTACATTCTACCCCCCTTAAAATGAATTTCGCCCTCAAAATTCGTCTGGGTTATAAATGGTTTACTATTCGAAAGTTCCTTTAATAGAAACCCACATCGTAAAAAGGAATATCAAAACCAATCTTTAAAAACAAAAGTATGAAACGTAACGTTTACCCAAATAAACTAATCACTAGGTTTCCACATAGGTGAAAATATGGATATGGAAGAGAAATCTAACCATCATGTTCTGATGGAGAGTGGTAGAGAACATGGCTATGGAAAAGCCAGCAATCACAAAGCCATAAATTTGTGATGATCTAGGGTTCCATCTGATTCATCGGATATAAGGGCACTAGGACAACATTTTTGGTTTTCAAGATCATTTCCCTAAAGTTGAAATTTTGAATTAGAATAAATACTTACTTTATTTTGGTACAATCTCACTGTTGTTCGTGCCTTGAACAATTTCCACTTCATCTCTAAAATAAATGAAGTTGAATTTGTTATTCGTGAAGTGTTAGCAGATCATATGATAGAATGACGGGTCATTCCATCTGTCTCAAACAAAAGGTTAGCAAAAATTATATACATAAGTCGATCTATAGTGAGATTAATCATATATTGTTCCTAAAATGGACTTATACTTCATATATCATACTGCTTAATATAATAAAACTAGTTTCTACTAAACAGGGACTTCCTGTAGGCCAGTGGTAGACGATGAAGGTCAGTCGCACTTTGGTTGTGGGTTCGATTCCCACAGCCTTGTCCGACGCGATGGGTTGTCGCCCGTCCTGCAGGTTGTCCTTTTTCTAAAGCTATATTACTATAACATCCCATTAATAATATCGAAAAACGTTTTATCCTAACTTATGTCCAACATAATCCATTCTAATCTTTAGGCTTATCTAAAATACTTCGGTCCAAGCTCATAGTATAAAGAAAATTATTACTTGAAATGTCACAGAACAATCTCGTGAATGCCATCATTTATCCCCCATATATCATAAGATATATCTTGTTGGTCAAATTACAAACATGTGAATACCTTAATCATGTATTCTCTTGAAGAATGAATACCCATTGAACCTTAGTGAAAACATGAATGCTGAAAAAAGTTAACTCTTTCCACATACCAAAATCCTCAAAATTCTATATACTCAAACCATGATATCACTTAGTCCTTATATCAATCATGAGCTCATGAATACTATTAAACATTTCATTTTCTCGTTTTCCCTTCATTATGCGCATATCATCTTATTTCCAAAAAATATCTCAATCACTTTGAATACCACATCAATAAATATTGCAATACTCAATGATACAACATTATTTTGGAATCCCATTACATAAACACTTAATCATTCCACCACATCGTTGTCATATTCAACATTGCCAATAGTGATCGCACATGACTTCCCTTTGTCCTTTGCCTTCAGTGGTTGCTCATGTTGATCATCACTAACCCTTGGATTAGGGCATTTATTAGCATAATGCCTCATTTCCTTGCACTTGAAACATTGAAGTGTTGGTGGTGCGTTCTCTGCAGTGTTTGCTTTATTCACATCATTAGAAACCCTTTTTCCATTACTTCGACACTCAGTTGCTCGATGACCTTCTTTTCCACACTTAATACATTTTCTAGTCCCTTTAAGACAATCTCCACCATGCTTCTTTCCACACTTTGTGCATAAGGAAACATTCATCTTCATTTCACCATTATTCTGAGATTTCTCCTTGAACTCCATCTTTCGTTTCTTGTCAAAACCATGAGATGGATATGTAACACCAACTTCCATTTCTACCTTGATAGCACAACGCACAATTTCTTCATAGCTACTGAAGTCTCTTATAGCTAATGCCCTTCGAAGACTTGGTTTTAAGCCACTGAAAAATCGATCAAATTTACTTTCAGGTTGGATGATAATGCCAGATGCATACCTTGCAAGTCTTGTAAAATTCGCTTCGTATATACCAACAGATTCATCATCCTTTTGCTTTAGTTCAAGAAACTCCTTCTCCATCTTTGTTCGAAGAATACGAGGGAAGTACTTATTGAAAAATAAGTTCTTGAACTCGTCCCATTCCATGGACTCAATTTCATCTCTTTGCCTTGTATTCTTGATAAGATTCCACCATTGATCAGCTTCACCTTCCAAACGATATACTGCTAAGATGACTTTATCATGTTCAGAACATTGAAGAACTGAAAATATCTTTTCAGTGGTACTGATCCATTGTTCAGCAACAAGTGGATCAGAAGACCCACTGAAAGAAGGTGGACGTTGCCTCATGAAGGACTCAATAGAATATTGTTCCCTTCTCTGCTCATTTGGAAGTCCAGAATGATTCATAGCTTGTGTAAGTATAGCAATAAGATTTTGCACTCCATCTCCCATAACATTTGTTTGTTCAGGAGGACAATCATTGCATTGTCCATTGCATTGATCAACACGGTTCCTTCGGGTTCCAGCCATCGTCTAAAACCCAAAAAGAATAGTGTGAGAGGAAAAAATAATGCTAGGGAAAACAACATAATAAAGGGGGAGCACCCTAAATATCTAACATCTTAGGTTAAATTCTAAGATCGTTACCGTAGTTCTAGGACTATATCCTATACGTATAATTATCCTTAGGGACATCCCTAGACATACCTTAGAAATATCTCTAGGGATCTCACTAACGTTTTCGCGTCTTAGTTTCCAAAGGTTGACTAAACCTTTCCTCTGATACCAACTGTAACGACCCGAAGCTTAACGTACATTGACATTACATTACATTTTTGGAATACTTAGTACATAACAAAAACACACACACAAGGATCGTAATAGTTTAGTGTCTTTGGAAACTCGGAACGTAATCTTCTAATCGTGGTGAAAGATCTTCAACATCTCCTATAAAGATCTTCCCTTTTTTTTACCTAAAACCTTTCTTTATATCCTGGGGAAAAGAAAACATAAAAGGGTGAGCTCAAATGCTCAGTAAGGGTAAACAAAAGAAATATCAATCACATCGTATTCATGAGAACATAACATTTTGGAAATCTTAACCTGCAAAAGAGAGGATAATTTCATAACATGGGATAAATCATGGCAGTGAAATGTAATCACAATAATCATAACTTAAAACATGAAACTTTGTGGCATTCACACATAATCATAGAGAATCATTTCTTGTTAGTCAAGACTCATTGCCAAGACTATCTTAGTGTACAAAGTCCCTTTCTGAATCGAGTAACCCTTGTTTCAGTCCTGTTTCACTGAACCGGTATAACCTACCATTCCAGCCCTGTCTATCTCATGAGATATAAAATCTTTACCCAATGCATTGGAGGGAGATATAGGTCCCACCCATCTTATAATGAATCCTTTCTTATGTGTGCCACATAATCATAAACCATACATCATAGCGTAACCCATGTAATAAAAATGGGATTCTTGAAACATCATGACATCATAAAACAAATCATATAAGGTAAATGACTTCATAAAAATAATTTCCTCAAAACATAATCAAATCAATGTAATAATAGGGATAAAAACAGAACCCTATATTATCTTAGATGGAAAATAATTTTGATAAAACATTTGAACTCCATTCTTAAGGAAAATATCCTTTCTACTTCAAAAACACTTTTCCTTTCTTAACATGTCATACAATTTTAAACTAAAAGAAGTTGATTAAAAATAAACTTGAATACTTGTAAAGGAAGCTTCTTGGAAATAATTTTTTAGAAATCCATTCATGCCGTATAAGTTAAAAAAAACATTCTTCGTACTTTTGTCGGAAAAGTCAAAAAGTACCTCGTATGAAAAACGACAAAAGATTCCTTTCATATCTTTTACTAAAAACTCACCGAAGGGTAAAATTGGATTTAAAAAATTGTAGGTGGATGGAAATAATATTACATATTGAAGAAACATGGATGTGGATGATAAAATACACCCCAGTAAATACCAAAGTATAAACAATCTCGGATAAAAATGAGATTGTGATATTTCCCTTACCTTAAGTAAGATTTGCTTCGTATGTGTCCGAACCTCCTGTATAATGATTTAAATAATGTCATTGACTTATTACAGAATCATATTCATTGTTATGATATCATATATGGTTCACTTATGACATTATATTACCCGTTCTTTTGTAAATTCAATGTTAAAGAAGCGTTTTGGGTAAAATCGTTTCATTTATCGTAGGTGTTTTGACTTGTTGTTCTTGACATTATTATTACTTATATCATGATTTAATTACTTCCAGAATATAAAATATGATTTATATATCATATATATTCAGTATATATATATATAATAGATAGATAAATGAAATGAAAAACACCGTTCATGGAGACGGTAGTTCGTACATACGCATGAACGATGTTTTCCTTTCCTTATTGTCTTGAATGGAAGTAGGTAGATGACATACACATATATATATACATAAATCCAGTAGCTTTATAATGTCATATATTTCATTATTATTTCTTATATATACTTTGTAATCATTCTTAAATGGTTAACATGGAGAATGAATCTCATCGCGTCGTGGAGACGGTAGTCCGTACGTACGCACGAGCGATGATATCGTTCTCATGGTCGTGGAATTGTGTTGAAGTGTATGTATACTATTTCAGTATCAATATAAATTTATAATAATCATATATAGTTACTCATTACACCATTATACCCATCCAATTAATGTGGTGGCGGAAAATAGATTACACCACGGCGTGGAGACGGTATTCCGTACGTACACACGCGCGGTGATTTCTTTTTCCGTAGGATGGATAGATGGTGAAATAGGGTTGTTTCATACTTATAATAACATATCAGTATATGAGTGATACTGATGTTATTACTTCATAATGAAACAACCTAATAAGAAGAAGTGGAAGAAGAAATAAAGATGAAAGAATTGGTAACGGTAATTACCTCTTCTTTGAAGCGCCTCTTTGAGACCTCCTCTTAGGGCACTAAAATTGATCTTTGAGGAAGACCAGAACCTCTAGGATGTTTCTAGGGAAGTGGAGAAGAGATTTTGGCAGGGGTTGGCCGATCTTGAGTGCTCAAATTGGTGTGAGGAGGAGGGGGAGGAGGTGTCCTTTTATAAGGGGGGAGAGGGGCATCTTAGGAATATCTCAAAATATTATTTTATATTAAAGTCAAAATCGGTTTATAATGGTTCCAAAGGGTCTTATTTTGAAGCTAAAGTGGGGATGGGTCGAAATCCTATCAACCAATAGGATTTAGACAAGTTTAGGGTATTATTTTAACCTTATCAATTAGATTTAACTCTAAGTTAAATAATTTAACTTTTACCGTGTCTTTTTGTTTTCTTTCACTATATGGTTAATACACTTACTATAACATGCCAAACGAACCCCAAATTGTTTATTATTAATATATATATCCTTATCTAAGTCATTTGGCCGAACCTTAGATTTTTAGGAATAAAATAACAATTAATAATATAATATTTGATTTAAAAACTATTTTGTGTCAATTTTGACACTATTTGATATATGATTTTTGTGAAAGTCATAACAGAATTATATGTTCGAACCAAGTTGATTAAATCAACACTAATATATCATAGTAACCTAGAAAATTAGTGTAATTCATAAAAAGTCTCAAATTACATTCATTTAAGCATTTATAACATCAATTATGTTAATATTTCCTTAAAAGGGTAATTACTGCATCATCGTTGTGTCATAAATAAATTAATTTATTTAAAGTCTAAAAATTATAAATAAAATATCATTATGTAATAAATCTTTTTAGCTTTCTAATGAATATTTATAGTCGAATTTATCTTATGTATAACCCCATATTAAAAATGTTTTAGTTATTAAACTTTGATTTTAACTATTTTAACTATTCATTAAATAAAATAATATTAAATGTCATAATCTAATCCAAGTGGACCTAAATGGTCATTTTATATTATTAAGGTTGTTTTTGGTCGAATTACACTTATCCAATAGAATTAGGATATGTGTTAGGGTAATAGTAATATCATATTTACCCTTAGTTACCCTATTTACTATTAACCGTGGTAAAAAAAAAGGTAAAAAGTTACTATTCACCAAAAATTATTTTCATCTCATTGAACCACATTTTACTTACTGACACCAATCGTGTCTCTCAGATTTTTGAGATTCCATTCACAGAAGCGGTAAAATTAAGTTTTATGAAAAATTCAGTTTTTTTAACTACCACTTAGTAGTTTCACTATTCATCAAAAATTGATGTTTTTCAGAATAATGCCAAAAATTCATCCTAAGATATATTTCATATTCTGAATTCAAAAATGAAGTCTATTTTACCAAATTCATAACATAGAAGTTGCATTAATTAATTTTATAATTAAATCCCGCTGTTAAAACAAATAGCGTGTTTTTAAGAAACAATATCTATCAAAAGATTGACACTTGTTTATGTCTGGTTTAAATGTGAAATTACATCCAATGACCAACATTGTATTAAATTGTAAAAATATATTCTAAATATACTTTAAAACCATTGAAATTAATAATTTATCACTATTAATTATTTTGATTAAAAAAGTTGTTTTTAATTATAATTTAGTAATTTTCACTATTCATCAGAATATGAAAGTTATCCGAAAAGTACCAAAATTTCACCTTAGCCTAAATTCGATACTCCGAATCCAATAATGAAGTCCATTTTGAGAGCTAAAAATTTTAAAAAGTGGTTATTACTATTCATAACGGCTAGTTTTAATAATATTTTAATAGCATATCGTTGTTTCGTGAAACTCAGTATTGCGTACTACACACGCTATCGAGAAAGGTTGCGATTGCGTGTAATGCAAGGCAAGTCAAAGATGCGTGTTGTGCAAGCTCCTTTTGGTGTAGCGTACAACACAAGACATTAGTGAAATAAAAAAAATATTTATCATAAAATCTCGGGCTGTTACAAGCGACATACTGAAAACCGAGCAAATACATTCAGATTGTTTTGATACTTTAGGAAAACGATCCATGAGTCATTTATGATGTGTAGGAGTCAACCGCATCTCAATCCGATACACGATGTGACCGATATGACTAAAAATGTCTCTTTTTATTTAAAATTGACATTAATTTAAGTAAAAACAACAAGTGGCATACTGAAAAAGTAAGAAAACGCATTCAGATTGTTTTGATATTTTAGAAAAACAATCTATTAGTGATTTGTGACGTGTAGGGATCAACCACACCTCAATGCGACGCATGGTGTAACCGGTATAGCTCAAAGTGTCTCTTTTTATTTAAAATTGGCATTAATTGAAGTAAAAACAAGTGACATATTGAAAACCGAGCAAATGCATTCAGATTGTTTTGATACTTTAGGACAACGATCCATGAGTCATTTGTAACGTGTATGAGTCATTTTGTGACGTGTATGGGTCAATCACATCCCAATTCGATGCACGGTGTGACCGATATGACTAAAAGTATCTGTTATCAGTTTAAAATTAACATTTTAGTTGAAAATGTGTCACTCACTGAAAACCAAGAAAACGCGCTCCGGTTGTCTTGATAATTTAGGACAGCGATTCATAAGTTATTTTGTGACGTGTATGAATCAGTCTCACGTCCAACTGACGCACGATGCAACCAGTATGACTCGTAATGCGTGTTTCCAGTTTGAAATGATATTTTAGTAAAAAAACACAATTGACCTACTGAAAACCGAGCAAACATATTTGGATTGTTTTGATACTCCAAGACAACGATTTATGAGTCATTTGTGAAGTGTAAGAATCAGCGACACCTCAATACGACGCACGGTGTGGTCGGTGTAACTCAAAATGTTTCTTTATTTAAAACTGACACCAATTTAAGTAAAACACAACAAGTGACAAACTGAGAACCGAGCAAACGCATTTGAATTGTTTTGATATTTTAGAACAATGATTCATGAGTCATTTGTGACGTCTAGGAGTCAATCGCACCTCAATAGGATGCATTGTGTGACCGGTATAACTCCAAATGTGTCTTTTTTATTAAATATTGACATTTTATTAATGTGTTCTTTCATATTAATGTTTAATTTATTTCTTTATAATATTACTAACATAATCTTTGTTTTATTGTATAGGTTGAATCTTTTTCTCGAGTTTAGATGATTTGTTCGGCAACTGATATCATGGGCATACATTTTTCAGAGGGGGTCATGGGCATCAAAAGATGAAAGATTAACGTTTTAGAATGTTTGTTGGACAATTGTAAATGTAATTATATAAAACATTTTGTTTGAAATATAAATAACAGTGTTTTTTTGTGGATTTTTTTTTTAAATACGTTTTTAAAAAAAAATATTTTTTAAAAAACGCTCAGGTTAAAAATATTTTTAAAACTGCCCCTCAAAGGCGGCAGGTGCGATGCCGCCTTTGCGTTTCGGGGCAAAGGCGGCATCGCGCCTGCCGCCTTTGGCCTTTACCCGAAAGGCGGCATCCGCGATGCCGCCTTTCCCCTAAAAAAAATTTTATTTTTGTTTTGTTTTGTTTTGTTTTGTTTATATATATATATATATATATAAATAAAACAAAAATTTTCAGCAGAATTTCTCTGCTACTAAATATCCAGCGGTACTGCCATTACAGCAGTCTGGATTCTGACAGAAACCCTCACCCAGACCTCCCTTTTATAAGATGTCTTGCCCTGGAAATCATTCTGCATTTTCGATGTGGGATTCAGGTTCTCCCTTTCCTGCGCAGTACATTCTGCATTTCCGATGTGGGATTCTGTTTCAAGTGCGTGACTTTGAAAGACAATAAAATATAAACTATAAGACCAATATAAATGAAATTTTAAATATTGATTAAACATATAATTAATAGTTGAAATCAAAAAGAATTTCCTTAAAAATGATGATGCAAAATAATTTATAAGGTTTCAAAACCGCTTACTTGAAATTTAAAAAAGTTTCAAGTACGTGAATTTGAAAGACTATAAAATATAAAATATAAAACGAATATAATTGAAACTTTAAAGATTGATTAAAGATATAAGAAATAGTTGAAAACAAAAGGATTTTCATAAAAAAGATTGATAGAAAATAATTTATAACCTCTCAAAACCGCTTACTTGAAATTTAAAAATGTTTCAAGCACGTGAAACTGAGTGACTATAAAATATAAACTATAGAACAAATATAATTGAAACTTTAAACATTGACTAAACATATAAGAAATAGTTGAAAACAAAAGGAATTTCATAAAAAATGTTAATGGAAAATAATTTATAAGCTCTCAAAACCGCCTACTTAAAACTTAAAAACGCTTCAAATACGTAAATTTGAACGAGTATAATTATATAAGTAATAATTAATAAGTAATAAGTAATAATTATAATGAATAATAATAATTAATATTTATATTACTTATTAATAATTAATAATTAATAATTACTAATTACTAATTAATTAGTAATAATTATTAATTATATTACCAATTAACTAAATAATTATTATATATATAATAATTAATAAGTAATAAGTAATAATTATTAATTATTAATTATAATAAATAATAATAATAATTAATATTTATATTACCAATTACTAATTAATAATTAATAATTAATAATTACTAATTACTAATTACTAATTAATTAGTTACAATTATTAATTATATTACTAATTAACTAAATGATTATTAATTATATTACTAATAATTATTAATTAATAATTAATTAATCATTATTAATTATTAATTAGTAATTATTAATTAATAATTAATTAATCATTATTAATTATATTACTAATAATTATTAATTACTTAATTAATAATTATTAATTAGTTAATTAATAATTATAAATTAGTTAATTAATCATTAATAATTATTAATTAATCATTAATTAATCATTATTAATTATATTACTAATAATTATTAATTAGTTAATTAATTATTAGTTAGTTAATTAATAATTAATTAATAATTATAATTAGTTAATTATTAATTAGTTAATTAATAATTATTAATTAATTATTAATTAGTTAATTAATATTTATATTACTAATTATTACTAATAATTATTAGTTAATTATTATTAGTTAATTATTAATTAGTTAATTAATAATAATTAACTAATAATTATTAGTAATTAATTAATCATTATTAGTAATTAATTAATAATTATTAGTAATTAATTAATAATTAACTAATTAATAATTAACTAATTAATAATTAATTAGTAATTAATAATAATTAACTAATTAATAATTATTAATAATTAACTAATTAATAATTAAGTAATCATTATTAGTAATTAATTAATAATTATTAGTAATTAATTAATAATTAACTAATTAATAATTAATTAATAATTAACTAATTAACAATTATTAATAATTAACTAATTAATAATTAATTAATAATTATTAATTAACTAATTAATAATTAACTAATAATAATTAACTAATAATTATTAGTAATTAATTAATCATTATTAGTAATTAATTAATAATTATTAGTAATTAATTAATAATTATTAATTAACTAATTAATAATTAACTAATTAATAATTATTTATTAATTATTACATATATAATGAATAATAATAATTAATATTTATATTACCAATTAACTAATTAATTACTAATAATTATAATAAATAATAATAATTAATATTTATATTACTAATTAACTAATTAATAATTAATATTTATATTACTAATTAACTAATTACAAATTAATTATTAATTAGTTCATTAGTAATATAAATATTAATTATTATTATTATTCATTATAATTATTAGTAATTAATTAATAATTAATTTGTAATTATTAGTAATTAATTATTATTATTATTCATTATAATTATTAGTAATTAATTAGTAATTATTAATTATTAATTATTAATTAGTAATTGGTAATATAAATATTAATTATTATTATTATTTATTATAATTAATAATTAATAATTATTACTTATTACTTATTAATTATTATATATATACTAATTATTTAGTTAATTGGTAATATAATTAATAATTATAATTAATTAGTTAGTAATTAGTAATTATTAATTATTAATTATTAATAAGTTATATAAATATTAATTATTATTATTCATTATAATTATTACTTATTACTTATTAATTATTACTTATATAATTATACTCGTTCAAATTTACGTATTTGAAGCGTTTTTAAGTTTCAAGTAGGTGGTTTTGAGAGCTTATAAATTATTTTCCATTAACATTTTTTATGAAATTCCTGTTGTTTTCAACTATTTATTATATGTTTAATCAATGTTTAAAGTTTCAATTATATTTGTTCTATAGTTTATATTTTATAGTCACTCAAATTCACGTGCTTAAAACATTTTTAAATTTCAAGTAAGCGGTTTTGAGAGGTTATAAATTATTTTCTATCAACCTTTTTTATGAAATTCCTTTTGTTTTAAACTATTTCTTATATCTTTAATCAATCTTTAAAGTTTCAATTATATTCGTTTTATATTTTATATTTTATAGTCTTTCAAATTTACGTACTTGAAACTTTTTTAAATTTCAGGTAAGCGGTTTTGAAACCTTATAAATTATTTTGCATCATCATTTTTAAAAAAATTCTTTTTGTTTTCAACTATTTCTTATATGTTTAATCAATATTTAAAATTTCATTTATATTGGTCTTATAGTTTATATTTTATTGTCTTTCAAAGTCACGCACTTGAAACAGAATCCCACATCGAAAATGCAGAATGTACTGCGCAGGAAAGAGAGAACCTGAATCCCACATCGAAAATGCAGAATGATTTCCAGGGCAAGGCATCTTATAAAAGGGAGGTCTGGGTGAGGGTTTCTGTCAGAATCCAGACTGCTGTAATGGCAGTACCGCTGGATATTTAGTAGCAGAGAAATTATGCTGAAAATTTTTGTTTTATTTATATTTATATATATATATATATATATATATATATATATAAACAAAACAAAACAAAACAAAATAAAAATAAATTTTTTTTTAGGGGAAAGGCGGCATCGCGGATGCCGCCTTTCGGGTAAAGGCCAAAGGCGGCAGGCGCGATGCCGCCTTTGCCCCGAAACACAAAGGCGGCATCGCACCTGCCGCCTTTGAGGGGCAGTTTTAAAAATATTTTTAACCTGGGCGTTTTTTAAAAAATATATTTTTTTTAAAACGTATTTAAAAAAAAAATCCGTTTTTTTGTATATACCATGGGTGGACATTTTTGTATTGATGATATCAGTTTAATGTATATAGCAGATTTGCTTCTACTGTGTGTTGTGTGATGTTTAAATGTATTGCAGGTGTGCTGTTTTAATTGCAGGTTTGGTTTTGGGTGCGATGTTATATAAACAACACATTGCAGACGGCTAGCTCTTTAGCGTTAAAAAAACGCTGATAAGGACCCCCTTTATCTTCGCTGTGAGTAACAACGCTTTTTAGCACTATTAAAGATTATTTTGCGCCCTGTGAAAGACCGTATGTGTAGAAGTGGATGTTGACACAATGAAATCCATATCCAGGTACCTAATATCATTTGTTGGGGGAACAGTCTCATGGAGATCATGACTTCAAAAGTGTGTTGTCTATTGTCTACTATAGAAACAGAGTATATTGCAGTCAATCAAGGTTGTAAGGAGATATTGTGGATGGAGAAGTTTCTATATGAGTTGGGATAAAATGTGGAGAATTACATTCTTTATTGTAATAGTCAGAACATTATAAATCTCAACAAGAATCCAACATTTCATTCTAGGTCTAAACACATCGATGTGCGATACCACTGAATCCAAAATGTGTTGAAAGAAAGATTGTGAAAACTTGAGAAATTCACACTAATGATAGCGGGATAGACATGACGGTGAAAGTTCTTCCAAAAGAGAAGCTGAAAGCTTGACTGCAGGTCAAGTTTCTACTCCAAATTGGTTGTGATGATGAGATCTGTGAGGGTCACTCCCAATTAGGAGAGTCAATTATGAAGGATGAGTTCAATGAGAATCCTCTTTGTTGTCAACAACTGCAGTGGATAACTTGACCTGAATCTCCTTTGTGGGCACCCAACATGGAACATAGTTGACGATGAGGAGGTTTTTTCAAGGATAGATGACCTATCGAGACAGCCGTTAAACAAAACAATCTTACTTCATCGATAAAACACGATCTAAAAAAAAACTCTGTTACAACTTTATGATCCAGAGAAGAAATAATGTAAATGTGCTTTTTTTTTTTACGTGGACATAGACGACTTTTGAGAAACCACGTTAAATATGTACGTTATTTCATCTCTTTTCCTTTTTTTTATGTGTTTTTATTGCTTCGATCTTCTGGTGCCCCAACACAAATTAATTATTGTTTTTTATATAAATGAATAAATTTATGATTTATTCACAGATATTTTAAAAGAATCCACTTTCCCCCACTTTTTTTTATTAATGAAATGAAACATATGCGCTCAGTCTCGATATTACCGCTGTTGAACGTTAACCCAGAATTTGTAGCGGAAACTCATATTATTCTGTCATTTTAATCTTCGAATAAAAAGTTAAAGGAATAAGCTCTGTTCGATAAAGCAGAGCTTGTATGCGGACCATGCGTTTGATTCAATGGTTAACACCTCAGCATGGGGGATGTGTCAGCGTAGCAGGAGGAGGCAGTGGGCAAAAAACAAAAACAACAAAGACTTCACCTTTACCGTGTGAAAAGGAGGCCCAAAGCGTGTGTGATCATTCGTCCAAAATCTCCAACGGCGATGAAAATCCCTCTTCCCGGTGACTTCTGTACTCTCTGAGATTTTCAGCTCCGATTCAGCTTCTCCCCAAGTTTAACGCTTCACAGATTTCGTTTCTCCCTCCCACAACTCCATACCTGCACTGCAATTTCTCCCAGGATACTTTCTTCCGAGAAGATGAAAGGATATAATCTGTATCTCGGTAGATTCTGTACCAGATCCACCTACCATTCTGCTTCATCCTCCCACGTCATCAGGCTCTGAAGTGAACTCCCAAAACATTCATCTCTGTCGTTGCCCACCTCCCAGAAAATCCCTGCACCCCTCTCCCGAGATAGTCTCCACTTTTGTTCCTTCTGTACAACCTAGCAAACCCTGGAAGACAGACGAAGCAACGGAGGGTGGAGTTCAGGTTTCGAGCTTTGCACTCGGTGCTATGATCAAAATGCGCACCGTCCCACTGCTCCCACTCCTCATATTCTGCACCCTCCACGATTCTTTCTCAGCTCGCATTTCTCACCCTCACTTCCGCAGGCGAGTCCTCCACAATCCCTTCCCCCCTTCGCCGGTGCCGTCGCTGGCGCCATCTTCATCGATCTCTGCTCCTCCCCCGCCCCAGCCCCAGCGGCAAAAACCAAAGCTTCCATCTTCTAATCTCCAACCCAATGGCAGCGATCTTCCCTTTTTCCCGTCTGGCTCATCTTCGCCGCCGCCGCCCTCCACCCCAACCGCCATCCCTTCCACATTCCCAGCTAACATCTCCTCCCTCGTTCTGCCTCAAGCCCCCTCTTCTCGAAAACCCAGTTCCACCAGACTCGTCGCCGTCGCGGCTGCTGTTTTCTCCGTCACCCTCGTCTTCGTCCTCGCCCCCATTTTCTACTGCCGACGGCGCTGTACGGCTGCTGCCGCCGACAAAACCCCCAGATCGGACAGTCTTCAGAGATACCGCGCGAACGCGGCCACGACCGACAGCCACGGCGGCGGGAGCAAACCGCCGCGACGGGGCCCGTCGGGCACGAGCTCGGACTTCTTATACCTGGGCACTCTCGTGAATTCACGAATCGGAGACGACTACAGAGAAAACACCCCCGATTCGGCCGCTGCTGTGTCGCCCATCTCGATGTGCCAGAAGTTGGGTTCGCCCGAGCTTCGTCCGCTTCCACAGCTGCCTCGCCAAAATTTTAAACGGGATGACCCCAAGGCCGAAGATGATAATTCATCCATCGAAGATGAAGACGAAGAGGAGTTCTATTCGCCGAGAGGATCTCGGAGCAGTAAGGAAAGAGCGTTTCAAGGCGTGGATGCAGAGAATGTCGGCAGCGGAAGAATCCTGAGTTCACAATCTACTTCCTGCACATCTTCAAAATCTCCCTCTCCGACTCACTCAACCTGCAACAACACTGCTTCCCCGACGTTGAATTCAAGTCCCAGAAGTTCAATCTCAAGATCTCCCAAGAGAAATTCAGATATTTCCGACCCCCAGAGCGCTAACCGGTCTGGGCAACGTTTCCCACGCAAAGTGTCACCCCCACCCCCACCCCCACCCCCACCGCCTCCGCCTCCCCCACCTCCACTGCCACGACCTTCCGGATATTGGGAAACGCACGTTGCTCCTGTTGCTACTCATCAGCCATCCATTATTATCACGCCTGATAGGCCTGTCGTGATCCAGAATGGGGCGCACCAGGTTTCCCCATCTGGGAAGCCTCTCAGTCCTTCCAGTCTGGAGAAAAGCGATGATACTCCAAAGCCAAAGCTCAAACCTTTACACTGGGATAAGGTCAGAGCGAGCTCTGATCGTGCAATGGTGTGGGACCAGTTAACATCAAGTTCTTTCAAGTAATGCATGATCCACCTCTTTAATGTTTCTTTCTTCAAGTGTCAGCTCATTCTCGTGGGATATGATTGTTGCTTAAGGTTTTTTGTCCCACTCTAATTTTGACCATTTAGATTGAATGAGGAAATGATCGAGACCTTGTTTATGGTGAGCGGTTCTGATCCGTCTCATAGAAAGAACCCCGGGCAAGCATTCCTGCGGATGCACCACCAAGAAAATCAAGTGCTTGATCCAAAGAAGTCTCAAAACATTGCTATATTGCTGAGAGCCCTCAACGTGACCATTGATGAGGTCTGTGAATCCCTTTTAGAAGGCAAGTACCCGACATCTTGAACTTTCATTGTTGGTTTCTGCCTTGGTTGAAAAGCCTCTTTGCGCGTGCCTTGTTTTATTGTCTTACAGGGGCTTGTATGAAATTCCATTATCCATATAATGCCATTTTCTGTCTTTGTTGCGTGTTATTGTTAATATTCATAACCCAACAAAAGCTTTCACCTGATCGCCTTAGATGTGTTGTTTCAATGCTTGTTCAGCATGGTCTATAACCCAATTTTGTTCCGAGGGCATTACCAGATGGCATGAGTCTGGCTGGAGCGGAGTGGATCTGTTTGCATATTGATTGAGTTGACATGGATGGTTGCTTACTTGAAACTGATGAGTGCACTTGACGCTTCTGTAGATTCAGTTCCACTCATGGACATCTTGAAATTTCCTGTTGAAATTGATGCTATGATGGCATCAATTTTGTTCCGAGGGCATTACCAGATGGCATGAGTCTGGCTGGAGAGGAGTGGATCTGTTTGCATATTGATTGAGTTGACATGGATGGTTGCTTACTTGAAACCGATGAGTGCACTCGACGCTTCTGTAGATTCAGTTCCACTCATGGACATCTTGAAATTTCCTGTTGAAATTGATGCTATGATGCTCACCTTTTATTAGGGAAAAGAAACATCTTTAATCTGATTGGAAAGGAGTGGATCTGTTTGCATATTGATTGAGTTGACGTGGATGGTTGCTTACTTGAAACTGATGAGTGCACTTGATGCTTCTGTAGATTCAGTTCCACTCATGGACATTTTGAAATTTCCTGTTGAAATTGATGCTATGATGCTCACCTTTTATTAGGGAAAAGAAACATCTTTAATCTGATCAAAGTTGTTACTTGATTCGTTAACTCTTTCTGTTCTGTAAATGTAAGCAGGTAATGCAGATGCTCTGGGACCAGAGCTTCTTGAAAGTATGCTGAAGATGGCTCCAACAAAAGAGGAAGAACGCGGGCTCAAGGACTTCAAAGACGAATCACCGAGCAAGCTTGGTCCCGCCGAGAGATTTCTCAAGGCTGTGATTGACATACCTTTTGCCTTTAAGAGGGTGCATGTGATGCTTTACATTGCCAATTTTGATTCAGAAGTTGGGTATCTGAAGAGATGCTTTGAAACCTTGGAGGTAAAATCCTGCAGCTCATTAAATTTGCACCTGGGAATATACATTCCAGCAGCTCTCTGAGAAGAATGCCAGTTCTTGATGGATTCCAACAGCTGCCCATTCTCTTGTGATTCCTATCTGACATATCTTCCTTGTTGCAGGCAGCCTGTGGGGAGCTGAGAAACAGCAGAATGTTCCTGAAGCTTCTTGAAGCTGTGCTGAAAACTGGGAATCGCATGAATGTGGGGACGAATCGTGGTGATGCCCGTGCCTTCAAGCTTGACACGCTCCTGAAGCTTGTCGATGTCAAGGGTGCGGATGGGAAGACCACTCTCTTGCATTTTGTGGTTCAGGAGATCATAAGGGTTGAAGGCTCTCGTCTCTCAGTGGCCAATCAAAACTGTGTGGGTCATACCGGGAATGAAGCAGAAATCAGGAAGCTTGGCCTGCAAGTTGTTTCTGGCTTGTGCAATGAGCTCACCAATGTCAAGAAAGCTGCTGCGATGGACGCAGATGTGCTGTGCAATGATGTTGGGAAACTTGCCCAGGGCATTGCTGAAGTGAGGAATGTCGTGAAGCTAATCGAACAACATGAATCGAAAGATGGGAGTGGGAAGTTCTGTGGGTCAATGAATGGTTTTTTGCAGGGGGCGGAGGAAGAAATAAACAGAATTCAAGCTCAACAAAGCGTTGCTCACTCTTCCACGAGGGAGCTGACCATGTATTTTCACGGAGATTCGGTAAAAGAGGAGGCTCACCCTTTCAGGATTTTCCTGGTGGTTGGGGATTTTCTTTCCTGTCTGGATCGTGTGTGCAAGGAAGTAGGGAAGATTAACGAACAACGAATGGCGGCGGTCGGTTTGGGTCGTGAATTCCCACAGCCAACGCATCAGTCCATTTTGCCAGCGTTCCCTGGATTCAATGGAAGTCATGAATTCCGTTCATCCGATGATGAAAGCTCGTCTTCTTCCGCATCTCTTTAGTCGCTTCACTGGGTGACAACCCGAGTGCTGTCATTCATGTGGCCTAAAAATGATTTATGGTTTTAGATTGTGAGAGGAGGCGCAACGCAGTGGAAGATTGCATGCGTTGATTTACAGTCTTGCAAACCCTCTCTGATCTTCCCTACCCTTCTGTTGATCTTCCATATTTCTGCTTTTATAAATCCGTGTAGAGGATTTTGGATTACTGCTTTGATAGAGCAGTATCGATGTAGGTAAATAATTTGTTTGGATTACTGAGAATGATTTGCAGGGATCTTGCCCGGGTTCAGAAACTAGGGTAAACTAGGGTTCAAACATTTTTTGTTTTGAACCCCAAACTACTATTTTTTTTTTCCAAAAAAAACTTATTTTTCTGTTGAAAGTTATTTATTTTTGACTTTTTTATTTTGGGACACTTCCGCATCAAATGTTACAACATTTGAAAGTGTAAATCATCTCATCACATTGAATCCTTTGAAAAAGGGATGATCAAAATATTTATAATGGTTCAGAAAGGGGGAATAAATATAAGAAAATCTTACACTAGCGAGACTTATCATCGAGATACATTCTTATGGGCTCTAATGAAGATATATGTAACAATTATATATTTATAATGGTTCAAAAATGGGGAATAGGTAAAAGAAAATCTTACACTACCAATAGAGAATATTGAGACTTATTGTCTAGCTGTATCCTGGGAGATATTTTACTAGTAACTCAATGTACAACCTAATTAGCGGGGACAAAATAAACCTTAAGGAGAATGATACTTGGAATGTGTTTAGACAAGTTCACTTTGCAAGATTTTAGTTTCTCACACCAGAAACAAGATCTTCCCGTCATATCAATAAGTGAATTTGTTATGTCTCGTCATGTTGGTAAGTGAACTCCACATACATGTGTTCAATAGGGTAGAGGCTAGCGACTAACGTTGATGTATCCACTCAAATATAATGGGGGGCATTTCCTTCAATCATAACCCGTCATAATAATGTTATATAACAACAATGTAACATAAATCATGTATAAACATCAACACGTCCTTAATACAATGTAATGTCATCAAATGATTCTCCACATACAACTAACACACCCTGAACAAATGTAATACAATGTAAGTCTAAATATGGATGAAACCAATGTGAACGTTCCAATGAAGTGTTGGGTGCAAACTCAAGTCCCACATCAAATTCTGAAAAGGATGTTAGTTAACATATAAGCTTGGATGGACATTTCCTCCCATCACCCATGAGTTTTAAAATGAAACCCTAGAAAGACTTATGTGTTGGGCCTGAAAGACTTAGGGCTAGAGGAATACGAATCCTTACAAGTGGTATTAGAGGCATGGTGCAGCCCAAGTGCGATGTAGGGTGGAGTATTCTTCAAACCAGTTTGAGAACGATAATGACTGCTCGGGTTAGAGCATGTAGATCCATGATGGTGCCTTGTATCAAAAGTTTGTCTGGTAACAGTGGGGAGACGACGTGTCCCGATAAAGAGAGAAACAACAACGCAAGTGCAAGTTGTTTGGATCAGATGGATTATCGTTGAAGGGGAGGCCCAATTATGTGATCTTTGGTTTGAGGGAAGGATTGTTGGGTGTAAACCCAAGTCCCGCACCGGATTCCGCAAAGGATAGTGGCTAACATATAAGCTTGGATGAGAAATTCCTCATATCACCCATGAGTTTTAGGATGGAACCCCAGAAGGGCTTATGTGTCGGGTCTGGAAGACCTAGGGCTAGAGGAACATGGATCCTAACAAGTGGTATCAGAGACATAATGCAACCCAGCTGCGATATAGGGGGAAGTATTCCTCAAACCAGATTGAGAATGATAATGACTGCTCAGCTTGAAGCATGTGGATCCATGGTGGTGCCTTGTATTGAAATTTTCTCTGATAACAATGGGAATGCGACATGTCCCAGTAGATAGAGAAACACGATGCAAGTGCAAGATGTTTGTATCATATGAATTATCATTGAAGGGGCGACCCAATTGTGTGGTCTTTGGTTTCAAGGGAAGATTGTTGGGTGCAAACCTAAGACCCACATCAGATTCCGCAAAGGATGGTGACTAACATATAAGTTTGGCTGAACAATTCCTCATATCACCCATGAGTTTTAGGATAGAACCCCAAAATGACTTATGTGTTGGGCTTGGAAGACCTAGGGTTAGAGGAACATGAATCCTGTCAATGCCTGTTCCAGCGGCCCCTTTCCTCCTGACCTCGATGGACTACTTCTTGAACACCTTTCCAAGAACCTCTCCACGAGTAGAAGTTAATCTCGTTATAATCCCAACATATGCTACCACATCCTCATATATAAACACTAGGACGCCTCAACCCAGGTGCCACACACTAGTGCCTCGAGTTGGACCTTCACGTGACCTCAGGCGCACCTCCCCGTATGCCAGAGGCTGCCGACTAGTAGCGAGAGTCTAATATAGATGCCATGGGGAGACTATATCCTCTCTATCAAAGTAGCACAACAACAAAATAAATAAACATAGCCAAATCGAGGTAAATCAATAACCAAAATAATACTATAACCAGAACCAACCAGTATCACATGATGAACCAAACATGAAACCATATCTAAAACTAAACAGTAGATATGTCATGCCAAAATAAGTATCAAGTGTCTAATGAAAAAAAGACACACTGGCACTCCTATGCGGGTCCCAACACCAAGTCCAATTCCCTCATCCATGCTCCATCCCAACTCATCCATCTAGCATAGGGATCTTGCCCTTATCATGTCCTGCAAACATGAAATCTATTCAGGTACCAACCAGACATCCCAAGTAGGGTGTGAGTATAACTTAGTAGGGCATCACCAACAACGTCAAAAACAATATTCAGTCAATAACAATGTATGAAGTTGTGTAAAGAATAAAGTACAATCAATAAAGTAAACAATTTATATATTTAATTATTCTTTATTTAGCCACATCCTTTTTCCTGGGTTCGCAATGGCACCCGAATCATCAATACCTACTTCGACCCATGTCGGAGTCTGAACCATTTCATATAGGGAAAATCACAATTCATAATAACATGGGATTTCATTATCCATTTAATTCCATTTCATATCACGACAATTTGGAACCATAGTCCAATGCCAATCTCATGGGTGTAGAACGTCGCGTCTTGCACCTCATGGGTATTTGGAGCATCAATCCCTATCCCACACCTCATGGGTATTTGGAGTATCAGTCCTTGTCCCATACAATAATATTCACATGCATGCAATTAGGCCTAGAATGTCATGGCTAGCACACTGTGGGTATTCAGAGCATCAATCCATATCCCACACCCCATTTCTCAATAAATCACATATATCAAACACATCACATTTAACATGGTTAATCATCATTAACCCTCGTATCAACACATTACATCATGATATACCATTTCAATTATCAAGAAAATCATGGTTCAACACTTTAATCACATGGAATAATATGAACAAATCACCATTTAACTATTTATCAACATTTAATCAAATAAAACATTAACCCTTCAAGGTTAATCCATCCATCACTTTATTCCCAATATCAATCAATTCCAAAACCCATCAATTAACCAATTACATAATCCACTTAATTGACCAATTTCATAATCCCAATATCCCATCAATTTCATAATCACATCATTCCATTAATTAATTAACCAATTAATCAATCCAATTCAAGATGCGATGCTAAACATGGAAATTTATATTTCAAAATTCCATACACACAATTTTAATCAAGACTATGTGATTTTCAATTTATACCACCTACCTCAAGATCGTTGATGAGCGTTTGCCAAACGAAAAATCTCCAAATTGAAGCGGAACGTTCAATTGAAAAATGAAGAATGAGGTCTAGAACCAAAACATAGATCCAATATCAAATAGAGTTAGATCTATCATAACCTAGATCTAAACCATCACCAATGGTTAATAAAAAAATCCTCTTAATCTTGAAAGAGAAATGAGAGAGAGAGAGAGGAAACCACATGAGAAGGAATCACATACCGGGAGAGGTGTAAATATTTCAATTGGATCTTCAAATCATCAAAAAACGTAGTTCGTAGGGCCTTGGAATCCTCTCTGGGACATCCAGAAATGAGAGAAAACTTCTTAGTTCGAGCAAGGGTTAATGAGGGTGAAAACCGCATGGGGGGGGGGGGGGTCAGGAATTTTAAAATAATTTTCAGAGGAATAATTTCCGTGTGTACTTTTTCCTAGGCTGGGGTACACTGTTTTCCAAACTGTGCGCCCTAACCATGTGCCTATCCCAGGGGTCACACAGTTATTACTAAGAGGGTGAACAGTTTGACAAACTGTTCACCAATTGTGCAATCCCCCCTTGTCTGGGGTTGCATGGTTTTTTGGGTAAGGATGCATGGTTTGAGAAAACTGTGTGCCAATCATGCACTGCCCAAAATCCCTCAAAAAATCTCTAATTTCACCCGAAATCTCACCAAAGTAAAACCTAAATAATGCATACTCAAAATAAGAAAAAAAAGTACCTAAAAAATGAGCATGATTTAGCTCCAGAAAAGGCTGGGATATTATAATCTCCCCACCTTATAACCGTCCATCCTTGAGCTGTACTCCCAAGTATCTCTAAGATTCCGAAGTAAAAATATTGGGCCACTGATCCCTCATATTTTCTTCTCTCTCCCATGTTTCCTCCTGAACATGCCCATGTTGTCACAATACTCGAACTATCGGCATGATATTTCCCTACAACACTTTCTCACTACGATCCAACACACGTATCAGATGCTCCTCGAAGGATGAATCCATCTCAAGTTCAATATCATCAACATCGATCACATGATAAGGATCAGGGTGATGCTGCTGAAGTTGTGACACATGAAAAATATCATGCATAACAATGTACCTTTGTGGAAGATCCAATCGGTATGCCACCGACCTGATTTTCTCATCCACAACCTCAAACGGTCCAACAAACCTAGATGCCAACTTGCCCTACCTTCGAATCCTACAGTGAAATAATCTAGGCGATACCTGAAGGAATACACAATCACCCTCTATAAACTCTAGGGGCTTTCGATGTCTATCCACATATGAATTTCGCCTACTCTAATCCATATCCATACATTTCCAAATTAGCTGAACCTGATCCAGTGTCTCCTTCACGAGACTCAGTCCCAACAACTCCAACTCACCAGCCTCCATCCAGTATAAAAGTGATATTCACGGCCTACCATAAAGCGCCTCATATGGTTCTATCTGAATAGTTTCCTAATAACTGTTATTATAAGTGAACTCGGTCAGAATGCCCCAAAGGCCTTCATTTTTATTATTATTTTGATAATCCACCTTTCAAGGGGTGAGGTGGAACCCTTACAAGGCCCGAAGGCTTAGAGAGAATTACATGAACTGTAGGTCTTAGAAGGATTCACCCAGACAAGACAATTTGAAACTGCTCCTCCCCAACATATGACATGAAATCAGCACTCCACCTTCACAGGGTTGGTCGGCTAGCTGTCCTATGAAAAAGCTGTACAGGCCTGGTACCGATGGAAAATCCATACCCTATCATTCTTCCAATTCCATTTAGCTCTGCTCCAGTGAATGCGCCTACCCTGAATCCTCATCTGAAGACTTATCCCTTGTAGTCTGACTGGTACTTCTTCATTCATGTGCCCCGAAGGCCTTGGGGTGGTCCTAAGGCCTTATGGTGGCCCGAAGGCCTTAAGAAACAACTGGCCCAAAGGCCTTGGGTGGCCCAAAAGCCTTCCAGGACTCGAGGACCAAACCGATGACCCAAATGCCTAGATGGATGAATAGTTCCGGCTGCTACAGTACCGAACACTGACTGTTACAGTGCCTGCTACAGTACTTCCACAGTACCTGAAAATTCTCCTCCACCCGAATTTGATCTCGGGTCTCTTAGATGCACATGCCGAGTCCTCACCAACCGGACTGAGGCTCATGTGCTTATAGGTGAACTCTATGAGTGCTAAGTGCTTCTCACAAGACCCACTAAATCCTTGGACACACACCCATAACATATCCTCCAAAAATTTTATAGTACATTCTGACTCCCCATATGTCTATGGGTGAAAATCCATACTTAGAAAAAACTATGTACTAAGAAACTTTTTCATGACCTACCAGAAGTTTAAAGTAAAATGAGAGTCACATTTTGAAACTATACTTCATAGTACCCTATGTAGATGGAATTCTCCCAAATGTATAAGTCTCCCAACTGATCCACTGAGAAAGTCTTCCGTATAGGTAAGAAATGTTCTACTTTCGTTAATCAGTCCACAACCACCCAAATAGCATCATTCTTCTAAGGCATCCTTGAGATACCCACCACAAAGTCTATAGTAATTTCATCCCACTTACATTCCAAAATAGGAAATGTCTGTAGTAATCCACGGGTCCATTGCTGCTCGGACTTCACCTATTGATAGGTGTAACATCATGTATCAAACCCAACAACTTCCTTTTTCATGCCCAACCACCAATACTGTCGGCCTAGGTCATGATACAGTTTGTTCAAACCTGGATGCACTACCCACTTAAAGGCATGAAATTCACACATTAGCTCCTATCACATACTCATAGGCCTAACTACACAGCCTCAGACATAAATGATTCCATTCTCATCTATGGTCTAATTGGAAGGTGACTCCCCACCTTCAAGGCTTTCCCTCAAGGCCAAACACTCTGAATCCTCATACTTTCACTCCCCGATATAGCTCAAAAAGAGTGGATTCCACTAATAATGATATGAGGGTCATCTGCTTTTGGCCCTCCTGAACCGCAACATACATCTTCACCAGCAAGGTCATCACCTTCCACTCAGAACTAGACTCTTAAACTGCCTGAGTCTGAGTTTTCCTACTCAAAGTGTTAGCAAAACTATTTCCCTTCCCAGGAATATATTATTTCTTGAAATCAAATGATTATATATACTCAACCCACCTCCACTATCAGATATTCAACTCTCATTATGAAAAGATATACTTTAAGTTATTATTATCATTATAAACAGTAAAATTTTCACCTAATAGACAATACCGCTAATACTTCAAAGCATAAACCACTACAGCTCACTCAAGGTCATGCATAGGGTAGTTTTGTTCATGTGGCCTCAATGATTGTGACCCATAATCCACAACTTGTTCTCCTTGCATAAACATTGCTCTAAGACTAATCACATATGTGTCACAAAACATTGTATACTCCTCACCTTGATCATGTAGGATTAATATTGATGCAGTAGTCAAACAATTCTTCAACTCCTAGAAAGAATTCTCACAAGCTCTAGACCATTCAAACTTTACTCCCTTATTGGTCAAGCCTGAAAGTGGTGCTTCCAAGCGATAAAATTCCTAGATGGACCTCTGGTGATAACTTTCCAATCCAAGAAAACTACAAACACCAAAAAAATTCTTGGGATACTCCTAAAAAACCATTTCTTTCACCTTCTTTAGGTCCACTAACACACCTTATTATGAGATTATATGACCCAGGAAATGTACCTTCATAGATTTTGTCAGTTTGAATGACATCACAAAGAACTCATAAAGGCTATACCTGCTTCTAAAAGTAGTCCATGGTATATTATAAGGTCAAACTATCAACTAATGATACCCTGATCTCAATTCAATATTGTAGAAAAACACAAGCTTCTCTCAACTGTTCAAAGATATTGTCAATACAAGGAAGTGGATATCGGTTTTTTCACCATCATCTAGTTCAACTTTCAATAATCTACACATAAGTGCAGAGTCTCGTTAGCCTTCTTTGTAAACAAAACTAGAGAACTCCAAGGCGATGTACTCGGATGGATAAATCCCTTATCCATCAACTCTTTTAGCTTAGTATTAATCTCTTGAAGCTCTTTTGGTTCCATTCTATATGGTGGAATAGAAACTAGATCATCCCCTGACATGATCTAAATTATAAATTCCAAATCTCTCTCAGGTGGAAGCCCTGAATAGTCCTCAGGAAACATATCCTAGAAACGGTCCACTATGGGTGGAAAGGCATCATGATTCACACCCCCATCAACTAGAAAAAGACTTTCAACCTGGGTAGTATGCTCCCTGAATTGATGATGAATTGGCCCTGTATGGCCCGCATGGATATCCTACTATCCGCGATAAACATAATTGTCACCATCAAGAGATTTAAAGTTCACTCTCTTATGATAACAATCAATGTGGGATCGGTATGCTACTAACTAGTCTATACCCAAAATCAAGTCCAATCCTAACATATCAAGGATGTAAGGACCCCATAGAAAATGATACTTCCCAACCTCAAGAGAACACCCCTAACATAAACAGACGTCTCTCAACTTTACTTCAAACGGTGTATCAATCGTCATAACCTCACTCACAAAATCCACTATTAGAATCAAACCATTCACATGTTGTGAAGATATAAAAGAATGAGATGCTCTAGTATCAAAAAAGGCACTAGAAAGTGTAGAAGCTATAAGAATATTACCTCTAACTGTTGATGGTCCAAACTCTCTATCCACCAGTATAGGCTGAAATTCATGCAACTGTCTTGTCCCTCTTCCCCGTGATGTATTCTGAGTCCCTTAAGCCACACCACTATGCTAATACTGGCACTCTTTCCTAGAAGCACCTAGTCCACTATCTTAATCTCCATGGACAGTAAAACTCTAAATTCCAGACTGATATGGGGTTGAAGACCCCCTATCACACTCTGATTCTACCTAAATTTTCCATAATTACCCATATATTGTGGGTTCTTGCAGAACCGTTATATATGTCCCATACCACCATAAGCTCAAAACTCTACCAGTGGTCAGGGAAAATTTCTACGAAAGTGACCCGACCTACCACACTGGTGGAAGAGAACTCATGTATGATCCTGAGTAACTGATCCTTCTCCTTAGCCACTCTTCTCTCCACTTTTTTAGTCAAAATTCTCATAATGAAGCTTTACACTCTCAGAAGTAGTACCTCCTAGTCAACCAACATAAATAACCTATCCTCCACTAGAATCCTCCTTTAGGTTCCCATCAGATATGAGAGCCTAATCCACTACCTCAAAAAACCTCTTTAACCAAAAGATGTTAACCTAGGACTTAATATCAGGTTTAATCACTTTCTAAAAATTTCTTTCCATAGCTGAATCATCCCTTGTCAGCATTGGATAAAAACACTACAAGTCGGTAAAGCGACTAATATAGTCCATCATGAACATACTTCTCTATGTCAGCCTCATAAACTCTGCTACCTTCTCAGATCTTAGTGTCTCTGGATAAAAGTTCCCTAATAAATTATCCTGAAAGTCCTTCCAATCCTTATTATCTAGCTATCCATCCCGAGACTGGATGTCCAACAAATTCCTTGCTTTACCATGTAGCATGTAAGCAGTCAGTTTGAATCTCTTCTCATCAGGAGTCTCTAAGTGGTCAAGTATCATCTGGATAGACTCAATCCAGAACTCAACAATCTTAGGTCCACCCTCTCTGGTAAAAGTTGAAAGATTCTATGACTGTAACTATCATTTAAAGGAAGACATACTCTTCACAATCCACCCTATGTTTATTTCCATAAACCGCATAAACCGAGTAAAGTTCTCACAAAACTGCTCCTTGAATTCCTCACCTATAACTATTGGAGCCTCTAGCCCCGGTACTGGAGGCACATTTCTATCTATGTTCTCATGTCATCCTCTCAATAAGAGTCACCATGGATAAAAAAATCTACAATTCCAAACACATTTCTTAGGACACATAACACATCATTTAAACAATTAAAAAGAGTCACATAAATCCATAACAAGCCACCCCCCATAACCTTCCACACAGTCAAAACAAAGGCACTGTCACTACCCTTAACGATTCTATATCTAGATCATGGTTTACAAAGGGTAAAAACATTCTCATATTCAAGTATCTCATTAGACACACATTTTCCACATTTTTCATCATTTTACAATTTTCAATTTCATATTAGAAACCATTTTCTCTTAAAATTACTCAAAAAATAAAATCATTTTAATTTCAACAACTCACCCAAAACTTTCTTTTTCGTGCATGCCTAAAATGATGCATGTCACAATAAATAATGAGTGACTAAAATGATGCATGTATACAAAACTCTCATACCACACTGACCCATGAGTCAAATATCATAAAAACTCAGAAAAAATAATCACATTACATAATAAGTGCATCACTCGAGGTGAAATAACACCCAACTATAACACCACATATCAATAGAAACAATACCTCCCTAGGTACTTGGATTTCCCCCCCACACATGGTTTAGCTACTCTCATGCTTAGGCTCTTAACCAAGACTTGACTCATCCTAATCTCTTGTCTACCATTACCAAATAGTAATATGAAATAAAATAAAATAAAATCCCTCTAATACCAATTTGTGATGTCCTGACCTAGGCGACACACTTTGGTGACTCAAGAAGGACCATCATATGACCTCAAGCGCACCTCTCCGTATGATAGAGGCCACCAACTAGTAGTGAGGGTCTAATATAGATTCCATGGGGAGAATATATCCTCTTTATCAAAGAAACACAATTGGTAAATAAATAAACAATATCCAAACCGAAGTAAATCAATAAATAGAATAATACTATAACTAGAACCAACCAGTTGCACAAACAGGAAACCATATCCAAAACTAAAAAGTAGATATGTCATTCTAAAATAAATGTCAAGTGTATAATGAAAAACCAAAATCAAGACACACTGGCACTCCCAAGCAGGTCCCAACACGAAGTTCGGTTTCCTCATCCATGATCCATCCCAAGTCATCCATCTAACATATGACTCTTTCCCTTATCCTGTCTTGCAAACATGAAGTCTATTCAGGTATCGATCAGGAAACCTGAGCAGGGTGTGAGTACAAATCAGTAGGCCACAACCAACAACGTCTAAAAAAACATCCAATCAATAAAAATTTATGAATTTGTGCAATTAATAAAGTACAACCAATAAAGTAAACATTTTACATATTCAATTATTCTTTATTTAGCCACATCCTTTTTCCCAGGTTTGCGATGACACCCAAACCATCAATACCTACTTCATCCCATGTCAGAGCATAAACTATTTCACAGGGAAAATTATAATTCATAATAACATGGTCTTTCATTATCCATTTAATTCTATTTTATATCATGAACATTTGGAACCATAGTTCAATGCCAATCTCGTGGGCATAGAATGTCATATCTACCACCTTGTGGGTATTTGGAGCATCAATCACTATCCCACACCTCATGGGTATTTGAAGCATTAGTCCCTATCCCATAAAATAATATTCACATGCATGTAATTAGACCTAGAACATCATGGATAGAACCATATGGGTATTTGGATCATCAATCCTTATCCCACACCCCATTTCTCAATAAATCACATATTTCACACACATCACATTTAACATGGATAATCATCATTAAACCTCATATCAACACATCACATCATGGTATAACATTTCAATTATCAACACAATCATGGTTCATCACTTTAATTACATGGAATAATATGAATAAATTACCATTAAACCATTTATAAACATTTAATCAAATAAAACATTAACCCTTCAAGGTTAAGAAAACCATACCTTTATTCTCATATCAATAAATTCCAAAAAAAATCAATTAACCAATTACACAATCTACTTAATTGACCAATTTCATAATCTCAATATCCCATCAATTTCATAATCACATCATTCCATTAATTAATCTAATTCAATATGTGATAGAAAAACATGGAAATTTCTATTTCACAAGTCCATACACACAATTTTGATCAAGAATATGGGATTTTCAATTTTTACCACCTACCTCAAGATCATTGATGAGCGTTCTCCAAACCAAAAGTACCCAAATTAAAGCAGAACATTCAATTTCACAATAAAGAACGAGATCTAGAACCAAAATCTAGATCCAAAATAAAAAAAAGTTAGATCTATCACAACCTAGATCTAAACCATCACCAACGGGTAATAAAACACTCATATTCATCCAAAAAGAGAGACAAGAGAGAGATTAAACCACACAGAAAGGAATCACATACCGGGAGAGGTGAAACTCCTTCAATCAAATCTTCAAATCATCAAGAATAGAGTTTTTAAGGACTTGTAATCCTCTTAAAGACCTAAAAAATGATAGAAAAATTCTTAGGTTGAGTGGGGGGGGGGGGGGGTGTATGAGGGTGAAAACTGGTGGGTTCAGGAATTTTAAAATAAATTTCTAGAGGAATAATTTCCATGCTCACGTTTTCTTGGGCTAGGGCGCATGATTTTCCAAACTGTGCACCCTAACCACACACCTCTCCTAGGAGTCAAAAAATTACTACTAAGAGGGCACACGGTTTAAAAAATAGTATGCCAACTATGCAATACCTCTCTGTTTGGGGTTGCACAACTTTCTAGGGCAGGGTGCATAGTTTGTGAAAACTGTGTGCCAACCATGCACTTGCCAAAACCCCATAAAAAATATCCAATTTCACTCAAAATCTCCCCAAAGAAAATCCCCAACAAGATATACTCAAAATAATGAAAAAGAGTACCTAAAAAAATATCATGATACAACTCTAGAAAAGGTAAGTATATTACAGACACCAAGTCCATATCTCCAATAAATGTGGTCAATATTCATTTTTTCCATCCATTAATATTGAGAATAACTCTGAATTTTGTTGAGAGAAACTCCTCTATTAATGATAACCAAAACCTATCCAATAATTAATTTCTCTCTCCTCAATAAATGTGTTGAATTATAACATGAATACTCTAAGAAATCAGTTACTGTATCTCCTTTCAATATCCAAACTCTATGCATTGGATTTATATACTCAAGCATAAAACCACAACATGGTGAGAGTCACTATGTCATGGATTGTGTCTTCTCAAGGTTCTTAATACTTCATCATGGTATATGTGATGAATGATATAATATATCATTTGATTATCTATCTTATGATTATTACACTCATTCATCATATTGAACCTATTGATTTTAACATGCTAATTGATTACCAAATGAAACTAATATCTTGTTTCTATTTATATTTAGCAGGTTTAGATCCTCATTGCAATTCTCTTCCCATATTCTACTCATGTTGTGTGACCCTTATGTAGTTCTGGTTTTACCCCTATATGAATCTATGTGTTGGTCGGAGTGGTTTACTCAAGAGGGGGGTGAATTGAGTACCAATTAAAATTTCTATATTTAAAAGCAGTGTCTTAAAGACCCCCAAATAAAATAATAAATTAAACTGTAGTGAATTTATATTAATGTAGAGATTCTGTTAGGTTCTCAAGGGATTGATTAATTCCCAGGTAATCAACACAGGAGTGTGTGATTATCTTTTGAAACTAACTTACTAATCTACACTTAACATAAACACTTGCTAATTTAATTATCAAAGTAACTTTAAAAACAGTATTGGTTTTAAAGTGATTAGCAGCGGAATAAAACTTTGAAATAGATGGCACAACAATGTAACCAAGAGGTTCAGTCTCAAGCCGAGACTTAGTCCTCTCAAAAGTTTATATAAAAATGATCCACACCCTGGATCGGGGTTCAACAGTTTACAACTGTCCAGGTCCAAGACCTCTACCACTGTTCTTCGTGGGAAACAGTACAACAGCAACCAGCTGTCCAGGTCACACACGACCTCTACCACAGTTCTTCGTGGGAAAGAAAGAATGAAAGAGTTTTGTAAGGATTTACAGATCCTTCAGTTTGAGTACAGGAGACAGTGTATGTGTTAGATATAGAAGATAACACACACTGCTCGAAATGAATGGTAATAAATCACAGAACAAGAGATGTAGAGTTTAGAGATGGTTCTGGTGATTTCAGTATAGCTCTGGACTCCTTTGGATTCGATTAGAAGTGAGTCTGAGTCCTCTTCTTGTTTCTGTTGAGAAACAGAGTGTCGTATGCTCCAGGTTCACAGGTGGTGAGAATGTAGTCGATGAAGTCTTCTTGTAAGCACAGAACACTCCTCGAGTATGCTTGATTTTCTGTGAGCTTCTCTGTGTTCCTCTTGTGCTTGTGTCGTTTTTGGTATAATGGATGCACCGCACTTTTCTGGTTCGCTTCTTGTTTTCTTCACACGTTCGCATCCATTTCTGGTATGTAGTCTTCTCGTATTTATCTCCCATCAGGGGACAGAAAAGATTTCTTTTCAGCAGGTACGAGGTACGGGTTCCTGACATCCGACAACCTTTATCAGGTATTTGACAAATCATTAAAATGTACATGATATGACCGTTAGATAGATTAAATATAGGAAATAAAGAAATTCAAACAGTGAGTTGAGTGATCGGTAGGAAATCAGCATCGGTAGCTTGAACATCGGTGGCTTGAACATCGGTAGCTTAATGTCATTAGTTGCTTTGACTCTATCGGTGGCTCTATGCGTCGGTTGGTACATGCATCGGTCGGTAGCTCCATGCGTCGGGAGGTACATGCATCGGTAGCTCCATGC
This sequence comes from Viscum album, assembly GCA_963277665.1. NCBI lineage: Eukaryota > Viridiplantae > Streptophyta > Magnoliopsida > Santalales > Viscaceae > Viscum > Viscum album. The sequence goes on from OY728163.1 coordinate 41,696,213, forward strand.
GTCGGTAGGTACATGCATCGGTAGCTCCATGCGTCGGTGGCTGCGAGTCTATCGGTAGCTTCGTCCATCGGTGACTTATTCCATCGGTAGCTATTTATACTTACACCGGTAGCTCTACGTTTGTATCGGTAGCTGTATTTATAAGTACATCGGTAACTCTGTGTTAAGTCTATCGGTAGCTGTCTGTCGGTAGACTAAGTCTATCGGTAGATTGGTTACCGGTAGCTCTTTATCAGTAGCTATAGACAGATTACTTATCTGTTTTATGCAGAACACATCTGATTGTGTTAGAATCAATTTATAACTTGTATGAACATGGATAAATGATGATTAACATATTCCAAAGACTTATTTTAAAAAGGTGTTATTGGTTTGATCATAGATTTAAAAGAATTAAAGTATAGATCAACAATACTTAACAATATCATAGAGAATGAAGACATAATTGGGATTTTCAACACAAATAAATACATGATTGAGATTATCAAAACAGGTGAGGTCAACAATCTCCCCCTTTTTGATAATCACAATTTATGATATTGGCATTTAACATAGTGAAAATATAACAGTAAAGAGTATAATATTGAATTAAATTTTCTCAGAGAAAACAGCATCATAGATAATAGAAATAGTATGATATAGACATAGTTCTCAGAGGTAAAAAATAATAAGGTACTATATAGACATAAGGTATCAGAGATAAAAATGGAAACAAAACAAAGGATAATGTGTTTCCCCTTATGCCTTATTTTTCTCCATTGAAAATATTTCTCATTTTGTTCTCCTCCTTATTCTCGCATAAAAAGTTTCTCCCCCTCTCTTATTGTTCTCCCCCTTTGTGATAATCAAAAAGTGGGAAAGCATATATATAGATATATATATAGGAGAGAAATAAAACAAAGAGAAGTAAAAAGTGGTCTGTATTATAGTTAGTCAAAAAGTACAACAAAAATAGATTACAAAGGAATTCCTATCAAAAAGCTTGGCCACTGGTTCACTCCGCATCTGCAATGTGAGATTTGCCTTTAGGATCAGAAGGATGCTCGGGTGGTGAGGATTCAGGTGAAGGTTTGGGAATGCCAGAAAAGATCAAAGGAGGCTGGGCCACTGACACAAAGTCAGGCTTGTAAGTTGAATATTTTTGGGTAAACATTGGTTTGAGGCTTTGAATGGCTTGAGCAGGAGTCAGCTGGACTGAGGGAGCAGCTGAGGCAGAAGCAGGCAAAGCAGGAGGGATGATGACTGGTCGAGCATCAACATGCAAGAAGGGCAGCAGCAGATTTCTAAAATCCATAATAATTCCTCCTCCTCTTTCCATAGCAGAGAGGAAATCATCTTTGATCTCCATGAATTTCTCTAAGGCAGGAGTCAGTTCTCTCAGCTTGCTCACTTGTTCTTTGAAAGCTTGGGTGACTGGAGGGAGCTTCATGTGCTCCAACATTAGCTTGAAGTGGTGTTCGAGTTGATGCTTGGTGAAAATCTTGGAGAAGTAGTAGTCCACTTTGCTTTTTATGGCTTCTTGAGAGGCAGAGGCTTCTCTCATAAAATCTTGAACTATCTTCATGATTTCTCTGGCAGAATCCCTTGTAGAAAGCACCACTCGGCTTAACTCTGATGAGTCCCCAGAGCCACTGGTAGGAATGGAGCCAATCTCCTCCTTCAATATTGCTCGAACTGAGTTCATATCAACTGATGGTTGGGATGTGAGAGGGCCAAGAGAGAAGGAAACAGTTTCTTTAAAACTCTTTGACAAACCACTGATTAGGCTTTGAACTTGAGAGTCTTGTAATTGAACATGATCCTTCACTGAGGTTTTGAAACTTTCAAACACTGAGACAAACTGGCTGACTACACTCTTCACATAGGCTAGATCCTTGTCAGCTTGAGACTTGGAGCTCATATAGGAATCCAAAGCAACCACTGATGTCTTGAGAGCTTCCAGATCAGCTTCGATTCTTGAAGACTGAGTCTGGCATTCTTTCACTTCTTCCATAAGCTCAGACATAAAGGAAGATAAATTACAAGCCAGAGATAGCTCGAAGGATCTCTCTAGCACTTTCATTTCTTCATAAAAGCTTTCCTTCATCTCAGCAACTGAAGCACTGAATGATTCTTTTATCTCATCCTTCATGGATTCAAGATCTGATTTGGAGACAAAATCACTTGAGACAACTGCAGCAGATTCCCTTGCTGAGGCCAAATTAACTACAGAAGTAGTCATTATTGAATTAATTGAGGATGCAAGAGAGGTTTCCATTAGCTTCACTTCTTCAACAAAACTGGATTTGAGGTCCTCTTTCAGCTTAGTCAAATCATGAAATCTGACCACATCGTCTGGCAACAACTCAGCAGCAAGATCATAATTGGTCTTTGGTCTATCCACAGACATCTCATTGTCAGAATCTGGATAATCTAATCCACAGACTATAAACCCTGGGTCTTCTACCCAGTCTCCAATCTCAACAGCTACTGTAACATTCCCAAGCACAGACCGATGCTCCCCCTCAATGGGTGCATTCTCATGTATCACAACAGCCTTTTCTGCTGGCCGTTCTTCATCAGAATCTTCTACCACAAGTTCTACAGGTGTAGCATTTAGAAGATCTTCTGATACAGGTACAGCTTCTTCTCTATCTCTTTCTTCTTCAGCAGCAGGTATAGCTGAGTTTCCAATTAAGGGACTCATACTTAACCTACCAGAAGCAGGCGATTCAACTGCATTCTCCTTTTCCTTTTCTTCTTGGTGAGGTACAGACTGGTCTTCCTCATAAGTAGGCAAAACTTCCTCTACTTTTCCTTTCCTAGAATAAACCAGTTCTGCAACAGGACTTGGGGGCAAGTCTGGATCTCCTCCAACATCCATAGGAGTTTCTTCTTCTTCTTCTTCTTCTGTCTCATCACTATAAGCAGGTTCCTCTTCATCAGGTCTTAGACTCGGATCTCTCATATCCTTTGGTCTTGAGGGATAATCCACAGGATTAAACCTATCATAGATTTTCTGATCATCACTGACCCATTCTCCCTTCCATGGGTTCCAGTTAATTTTCATATACTTGCAAACAGTCGAGGTGATGCAGAAATTGTTCTTGACTACAACTGTCTCATCCTGAGACTCAGCGATTTCTTTCACTTTTATCATCACTGAAATCAACTTGGCAAAGAACAAAGCATTGGTCTTTGACTTTGGTCTAATCATGTCTTCCATTTGAAGCATCAACAATCTGCACAGATTGACTTTTACACCATGTCTTAGCAAATGAAGAAGATAGATATCTTGATATCTCAGATTTGCAAAATCTCCTCTCCTCGGTATCAACACATGCTGAACAAATTTGAAAAGAAGTCGATTCTCTCCATCCATTTCAGCAGCTACCACTTGCCTTTGATTTCCATTCCCAGTCAGCTCTTGTAAGGCGGTCTCATAATCAAAAATGTCACTACTAGGTGGCATTGCTCTTGATACATACCCAGAGACACCTTCATGTGGTACTTTTAAACTCTCAGCCCACTCTACTGAAGAAAAAGACATCTCTTTTCCATTTACAAAAGAGCTTACCCGATTCTCATTCTCAGACTTCTCAAAGGTTACAAACTCATAGAACTGCTTTACCAATTTCGGGTAGTATGGGCCATTGTTATTCGAGAAACAATCCACCCATTTCTGGTCTTCCAGAATCTCGAGCACTAAGGATTTGCTAGGCAGTAGCCATTCCACGCACAGTTCCTTCTCGATTACTATATCTCTATTCTGCAAGTGAGGATTCACTGGTCGCCTTCCCGATCTAGTTTTGACTTCACTAACACTGGCTTTATGCTGTGTCTTCTGCTTCTTGGCATTTGGTTCTGCACTTTCATCTCTGACGATAGGAAGCTTGGTTTTTGCCATCGCGGGTTTAGGGTTCTTGGTCGATTTGGATGCTAAGGTTCGAAGGTGAGAGATTTTGAGCTCGGTGAGGTAAGAAGTGGCTTAGACTTAGTTTTATCATTTAGGAATTCCAAATAAACGATTAAAATAGAGTAATAAAATAAAACGATTCGTATTCTTGGCGGCAGACAGAAGTTTTAAAATTTGCATCGGTGTGAGTTAATCATCGGTGAGAAAAACAAATCGGTGAGCGTTGTACATCGGTGAGAATTTCTACGTCGGTGAGAAACTTACATCGGTGGGAATTTTCACATCAGTGAGAATTTTCACATCGGTGAGAATTTTCACATCGGTGAGAATTTTCACATCGGTGAGAATTTTCACATCGGTGAGAATTTTCACATCGGTGAGAATTTTCACATCGGTGAGAATGTTCACACCAGTGAGAATTTCACATCAGTGAGAATTTTCACATCGGTGAGAATGTTCACACCAGTGAGAATTTCACATCAGTGAGAATTTTCACACCGGTTGTGATTAAACATTCCCAGTTCATGTCTTATGAAACTTAGCCTATCCGAACTTAAAGGTTTAGTGAAAATATCAGCCAATTGATGTTCAGTGCCAATAAATTCAAGAGAAATATCACCTTTTTGATAGTGATCTCTTAGGAAATGGTGTCTTACATCTATGTGTTTGGTTCTAGAGTGAGATACAGGATTCTTAGAGATGTTTATTGCACTGGTGTTATCACAGTTGATTGAAACATGTTTAAAAACGTATCCATAGTCCAAAAGAGTGTGTTTCATCCACAAAATTTGTGCACAACAACTACCAGCAGCTATATATTCTGCTTCAGCAGTAGATAATGCAACCGAGTTCTGTTTCTTACTACACCAGGAAACTAAGGATTTTCCAAGCAAATGACATGTTCCTGATGTGCTTTTTCTATCTAGCTTACAACCAGCAAAGTCAGCATCTGAATAACTCATTAACTCAAAGGATTGTCCTTTTGGGTAAAACAAACCTAAGTTAACCGTGTGTTTGAGATATTTAAAAATTCTTTTAACAGCAAGCAAATGAGATTCTTTTGGGTTAGCTTGAAATCTAGCACACATACACACACTAAACATAATATCAGGTCGACTAGCAGTAAGATAAAGTAAACTACCAATCATACCTCTGTAATTTGTTTGATCAACTGGTTTCCCAGTTTCATCTGTGTCCAATTTACAGGTAGTACTCATAGGAGTTTCACTTTCCTTGATACTATCCAGACCAAAACGTTTTAAAAGATCCTTTGTATATTTACTTTGATTCAAAATAATACCATTTTCATTTTGAAATACTTGAAATCCAAGAAAGTACTTAAGCTCTCCCATTAAGCTCATTTCAAATTCATTTTGCATACTTTTTGAAAAATCAGTACATAAAGAGTGTTTAGAAGATCCAAAAATAATATCATCAACATATATTTGTACAACTAAAACATCTTTAGAAATTCTTTTAATGAAAAGAGTTGGATCAGCAATCCCTTTAGTAAAACCTTTTGAAATAAGAAAATTGCTAAGTCTATCATACCAAGCTCTTGGTGCTTGTTTTAAACCATACAAAGCTTTAGAAAGTTTAAAAACTTGATTTGGAAAATGGGGGTTAGCAAATCCAGGTGGTTGTTCTAAAAAAACATCTTCAATTATAAAACCATTTAGAAATGCACTTTTTACATCCATTTGATATAACTTGAAATCCAGATGTGCAGCATATGCAAGTAAGATCCTAATGGCTTCTAGTCTAGCTACAGGTGCAAAAGTTTCCTCATAGTCTATGCCTTCTTCTTGACTATATCCTTGTGCAACTAGTCTAGCTTTATTTCTAACTATATTTCCAGATTCATCTACTTTATTTCTAAAAACCCATTTTGTGCCTATTGTCAAAGTGTCCTTGGGTCTGTCAACTAATTCCCAGACTTTGTTTCTTTCAAACTGATTTAATTCTTCCTGCATAGCTATTACCCAGAATTCATCATTGATAGCATCATTGATATTTTTGGGTTCCAGCTGTGAAAGAAAGGCTTGATGTTCAACCTGATTTCTTAGAGAAGCTCTAGTTTGTGTTCCTCTATCCAGATTACCAACAACAGCTTCTAAAGGATGATTCTTTAGAATCCTCGTTGATCTAGTAAAGGTTGGACTAGAAATTTCAGGTTCATCTATAGGTTCGGTTTCAACAGAAGCAGATTCTGGAGAAAGTCCAGAACTGGATACTTTTATAACAGGTTCTTTAGATTTATCATTAAGGTCCAGAATAGATAAGTCTTCTTCAAGATTTTCAAGAGAGGTTTTAGGCTCATGTGGATCAGTTTCATCAAACTTGATGTGAACAGATTCTTCCACACATTTGGTTTTCTTATTGAATACTCTATAGGCTTTACTTGAAATAGAGTAACCCAGAAAAATTCCTTCATCACTTTTGGAAGCAAACTTATCCAGATTATCTTTAGTATTCAGAATAAATACTTTGCAACCAAAAACTTTAAAGAAATTAACCTTAGGCTTTCTATTGTTCCACAATTCATAAGGGGTTTTCTTAAGAACAGGTCTAATCAAGACTCTATTAATAACATAACAAGCTGTATTTACAGCTTCAGCCCAAAAATAAATAGGCAGGTCATATTCATTGAGCATGGTTCTAGCAATTTCTTGAAGAGTTCGGTTTCTTCTTTCTACTACACCATTCTGTTGGGGTGTTCTAGGGGCAGAGAAGTTATGAGTATAGCCATTGTGTGAGCAATAAGATTCAAAATCTTGATTTTCAAACTCACGACCATGATCACTTCTCAGGGTCTTAATCTTGAGTCCACTAAGATTTTCTACAGACTTGGAGTATTTAACAAAGTAAGAACAAGCTTCACTTTTGTGAGCTAGAAAATATACCCAAGTATATCTAGAAAAGTCATCTACAAGAACATAAACATAGTGCTTCCCATTTAAACTAGAAACTCTTGATGGTCCAAACAAATCCATGTGAACCAATTCAAGTGGTTGAGAAGTTGAAACTTCTTTCTTTGATTTAAAAGAAACTTTGTGTTGTTTTCCCTTTTGACAGGGGTTACACACTCTATCATTTGGGAATTCTAACTTAGGTAGGTCTCTAACTAGGTTTTTCCTAGAAAGTTTTCTAAGTGAGTGAATGTTGCAATGTCCTAATCTTCTGTGCCATAGCCAAGATTCTTTATGAAAAGCATTCAAACAATTAATATTCTGCTTAGCTAAAGAATTCAGATTAACAGCATAAACATTTTCATTTCTTAAGGCAGAAAATACCAAAACATTCTTAGAATCAAAAACTTTGCAAGAATCATTTTCAAATTTAACATGAAAACCATCATCACATAACTGAGAAATACTTAATAAATTGTATTTAAGGCCATCAACAAATAAAACTTTAGAAATCAAAATTGAATCAGTGTTACCAATCTGGCCTAGGCCGATGATTTTCCCTTTTGAGTTATCACCAAAGGTGACAAAGCCTCCATCAACTTTTATTAAACTCTTGAAACAAGAGAAGTCTCCTGACATATGTCTTGAACATCCACTGTCCAAATACCACGTCTCTTTACAGGAGCTCTTTAAGCAAGTTCCCTACAAAACAGATTTAGATGGGAGATGATTTTGGTACCCAGATCTTCTTGGGTCCAGACAGGTTAGCCAATAACACTTTAGGTACCCATATTTGTCTAATGGGTCTCATATAATTTGTAGAATTGACATGCTTTGAAAGATAAACTTTATTAGATCCATAGCTATGTATATAACTGGTTGAAGCATATGAAGTTCCAGAATTACCTTCATTCTGTCCAGATTTAGAAATGAATCTAGTTTTAGCAATTTTCCTTTGTCCAGGTTGGTATCCTATACCAGTAGTGTATTTAGGTGCTACTTGCTTTCCTAGCATCTGTGTTAGAGCATTCTTGCCATTGGTGAACTTCTCTAAGTCTTTTCTAAGTTGCTCATTTGACAGTTTCAGTTCTGTATTTTCTTTTAACAGTTGAGCATTTTTCTCTCTTTCAATAGTAAGTTCGGTTTTAACTGTAGTGGTGAGAGCATGCTGTTTCTTTAATGACTTGTATTTATCCTTAAGTTCATTACATGTCTCTTCCAGCATATCACAGTATTCAAACAGTTCTGATTTAGACATGTTATCACCTTCAGAATCATCTCCAGAATAATATGACTTTGAAGCAGGAGTTTCAGCAGTTACCTCAGAAGTGTTTGCCATAAAGCACATGTTGGCTCGATTCCTTTCAGAGTCTGAAGATTCAGCTTCACTTGTGCTGTCTTCTGAAGCACTCCAAGTAGCCTTCATAGCTTTCTTAAACTTATTGTCCTTATATTCATATTTCTTTTTATATTTCAGCTTTGGACAGTCGGCTTTAATGTGTCCTTTTCTCTTGCACTCATAGCAGACAACATCATCTGACTTGTCATTCTTCTTCCAGTCCTTTTTCCATTTGCCTTGGTGATCATACTTACCCTTATAATTTGTTTTTCTGAAGAACTTCTTTTTCCTATAAAATTTCTTAAATCTTCTAGCAATGTGAGCCATCTCAGCATCACTGTCAGAATCACTTCCACTGTCTTCACAACTTGAACTTTCAACTACAGCTTGAAGCTTTTCCTTGTCCTTATTCTTTGAGGTTGAGGATTTTAAAGCAACAGACTTTCTTGCAGGTTCATTGTCTTCCTCTTTGTTCACTTTAAGCTCTTCTTCATACATCATCAGCTTGCCAATTAGTTCCTTGACAGGTAGAGCAGCTATGTCACATGATTCTCTGATTGAGACAGACGTGCCTCTCCATCTATCAGGTAGACATCTCAAAATTCTCATAATTTGTTCCTTCGATGAGACATCCTTTCCCAGCGAGATCATTGTATTGACAATTTCGTTGAACCTGAGATACATGTCAGAAATGGGTTCGTCAGGCTTCATTTTAAAATTATCATACTTGATAGTATAAGTGTTCAATCTCATTTCTTTAACATTAGTTGTTCCTTCATGAGAAACAGCTAAGGTATCCCAAATTTCATATGCAGTTTTACATGCAGAAATTCTATTAAACTCTTCATCTCCTAGAGCACAGTACAAGGCATTCATAGCTTTACAGTTGTTATTGTAGGCAGTCTTTGTAGGTTCATCCCAAGTAGATCTAGCAGTAGTAGGAATTTTGTATTCTGATTCAATAGCAGTCCAAATATCAAAACCTATGCTTTCTATATGGATTTTCATTTTCAGCTTCCACTGAGCATAATTAGTTCCATTGAAGTAAGGTGGCCGGTTAGTAGCAGCACCCTCAAGTCTATTGTCCATGATGAGAAAATTTTAAAGAGATAAAAATTTAGAAATAACAGAAATTTTAAGAACTTTAAAATACAACTAAAATCACAGTTCAAAAGCAGAGTACTTTTAGAAAGTATTTTCAACCTCTGATACCAAGTGTTGGTCGGAGTGGTTTACTCAAGAGGGGGGTGAATTGAGTACCAATTAAAATTTCTATATTTAAAAGCAGTGTCTTAAAGACCCCCAAATAAAATAATAAATTAAACTGTAGTGAATTTATATTAATGTAGAGATTCTGTTAGGTTCTCAAGGGATTGATTAATTCCCAGGTAATCAACACAGGAGTGTGTGATTATCTTTTGAAACTAACTTACTAATCTACACTTAACATAAACACTTGCTAATTTAATTATCAAAGTAACTTTAAAAACAGTATTGGTTTTAAAGTGATTAGCAGCGGAATAAAACTTTGAAATAGATGACACAACAATGTAACCAAGAGGTTCAGTCTCAAGCCGAGACTTAGTCCTCTCAAAAGTTTATATAAAAATGATCCACACCCTGGATCGGGGTTCAACAGTTTACAACTGTCCAGGTCCAAGACCTCTACCACTGTTCTTCGTGGGAAACAGTACAACATCAACCAGCTGTCCAGGTCACACACGACCTCTACCACAGTTCTTCGTGGGAAAGAAAGAATGAAAGAGTTTTGTAAGGATTTACAGATCCTTCAGTTTGAGTACAGGAGACAGTGTATGTGTTAGATATAGCAGATAACACACACTGCTCGAAATGAATGGTAATAAATCACAGAACAAGAGATGTAGAGTTTAGAGATGGTTCTGGTGATTTCAGTATAGCTCTGGACTCCTTTGGATTCGATTAGAAGTGAGTCTGAGTCCTCTTCTTGTTTCTGTTGAGAAACAGAGTGTCGTATGCTCCAGGTTCACAGGTGGTGAGAATGTAGTCGATGAAGTCTTCTTGTAAGCACAGAACACTCCTCGAGTATGCTTGATTTTCTGTGAGCTTCTCTGTGTTCCTCTTGTGCTTGTGTCGTTTTTGGTATAATGGATGCACCGCACTTTTCTGGTTCGCTTCTTGTTTTCTTCACACGTTCGCATCCATTTCTGGTATGTAGTCTTCTCGTATTTATCTCCCATCAGGGGACAGAAAAGATTTCTTTTCAGCAGGTACGAGGTACGGGTTCCTGACATCCGACAACCTTTATCAGGTATTTGACAAATCATTAAAATGTACATGATATGACCGTTAGATAGATTAAATATAGGAAATAAAGAAATTCAAACAGTGAGTTGAGTGATCGGTAGGAAATCAGCATCGGTAGCTTGAACATCGGTGGCTTGAACATCGGTAGCTTAATGTCATTAGTTGCTTTGACTCTATCGGTGGCTCTATGCGTCGGTTGGTACATGCATCGGTCGGTAGCTCCATGCGTCGGTAGGTACATGCATCGGTAGCTCCATGCGTCGGTAGGTACATGCATCGGTAGCTCCATGCGTCGGTGGCTGCGAGTCTATCGGTAGCTTCGTCCATCGGTGACTTATTCCATCGGTAGCTATTTATACTTACACCGGTAGCTCTACGTTTGTATCGGTAGCTGTATTTATAAGTACATCGGTAACTCTGTGTTAAGTCTATCGGTAGCTGTCTGTCGGTAGACTAAGTCTATCGGTAGACTGGTTACCGGTAGCTCTTTATCAGTAGCTATAGACAGATTACTTATCTGTTTTATGCAGAACACATCTGATTGTGTTAGAATCAATTTATAACTTGTATGAACATGGATAAATGATGATTAACATATTCCAAAGACTTATTTTAAAAAGGTGTTATTGGTTTGATCATAGATTTAAAAGAATTAAAGTATAGATCAACAATACTTAACAATATCATAGAGAATGAAGACATAATTGGGATTTTCAACACAAATAAATACATGATTGAGATTATCAAAACAGGTGAGGTCAACACTATGGTTTTACCTTTACATAAGGTTCTTATTACCCTAACGTATTTCCAATTCACGCTTACACCACATGATCCATACATTGCAAGAATTTTACATAGTGGTCAATGACCCTCATGTAGAGGGTTCCTAAACTTTGCATAGGGGGTTTTTCCAGAAAGAATTTACAAGAATGCTTCAGTTGAACCATATTCATTGGTCAGATGACCACTACATAGTGGTTGAGTGACCATAGTGAAGGCATTTCTATGGTTTTACCTTGGCACAACGATTCCAATGTACCAATTTTTAGGGTTTTTCCTTTTATTTTCCACTGTTTTTTTTGGGTTGTTAGGGATCATTTATTTACATCCGTTCATTTCATATGTTCCATTGAGCCATTTTAATAGCTTCATCTCTCATGGTTATTTCTACCCTAGCCATCTTAATATTGTAAAGATGATTCACATGAAGGTTTTGAGTGAGGTGATCATTGCTATTCCATAAAGAGATAGATAAAGAGTGATATATATAGAGAGAGGGAGAGATTGTGTCAGAGGAGGTCGAATAGAGTTGAGGTGATGTCTACTTCTAGTATTTCCATTTTTCTTTCCATTTAAGATTGAATATTTCCCTGATGCAGTATTTTGGTGGAGATTTTAATCTGCTGATCGAGAGGTTCCCTTGATTATATGATGTCATAACTATCAGAGTTACCTAATAATTTTACTTATGAAAGTCAATTGGTAAACCTGGTTAAATGTAATATTTTATTCATATTATTCTTTTAGGATTTCCATTTTCATAACACTATCTTATTTATGGATCATTTACTCATTCTATCATGTTCTTGTATGTTTTTTAACATTAATAAGAGGTAGGAATAAAGTGGTGTGATTTCCATAGAGTAGGACCAAAGTGGTCCAAACCAAATTAAATATCTTCGTCCTTTGTTTCTTTCTTTCATAACTCATTCCTAGTTTCTTATTTCTCTTCATTTGTAAATCCTTCATCTCTCAAACTATATACTCAATGGAAACTTGTCATCATTTTTCAATCTTGGGATTAATAAGGGAATACTAGTATGGTCAACCATCAATAATTGGTATCAAAGCTTCATATATATGATAATGGAGTATAGTAAGTATGAGATTGATAAATTAAATGGTGAAAATGACTTTAATATATGGAGACACAAGATGAGAGTGATACTAGTATAGGAAGGGTTTTAAGATGCATTGCATGGACCTAATAAACCTCATGTAAGTCGATCCTCTAATGGAAAGACTATGACCACTTACTCTAATGTCAGTACTAACATTTCAATTAAATCCTATAGTTATTTGACATTATCCTTAGGTGAAAAGGTTATGTGAGATGTTTCATATGAAACCTCTGTAATTATCATTTGATCTAAGATAGAAAACTATACATGAAAATTTCACTCATAGGTCGTCTGTATAAAAAACGTAAACTATATACATTCAAGATGCGTCCTAGAATTTCAATTTTGGAACATCTTGATGAGTTTACTAAAATCATGTTAGACTTGAAAAATATCATTATTATTGTAGAAGATGAGGACCAATCCATCATGCTTTCAATACCCTTGGATAGTTCATATGAACATATTATAGGTGCTATGATGTATGATGGAGATTCCTTGCCTGTAGAGGAAGTCAAATATTCCTTGATTTATCATGAGTTGTGTGGAAAGAATAAGGTTAAGTTCAACGATCAGGGTATAAGTGTTAGAGACTATTTTGAGTTTTAGAGGAAGAAGATAAGTAAGAGTAATAAATGAGGCAAGAACTGTAGCCAATCAAAGGAGACTTAATCTAGAACAAAACCAAGAGAGGTTACCTATTATCATTGTATGAAACTTGGGAATATTAGGCCCAACACTACAAAAAAAGTGTGATTAGAAGGGATTATTTTTTCATTTAGAAGGGGTTTTACCCCCTCTAAATAATTTAGGGGCGGTTACCCATAACCGTCACTAAAGTGGCCGCTTACTCTGATTAGAGGCGGTTATTGGGAAGCAATGGTAAAATATACTTGTGTTTAGAAATAGTTAGATTAAAGGGGGGTTTTAACCCCATCTAATGTCACCCTAAATTCAACATAAATTGATAGATTAGAGGTAGTTTTAACCACCTCTAATTCCAAAATCAAATTAGGAGCGGTTAGAACCACCCCTGAACTACCAGTTTTTTTTTTAAATTTCACACCTCCCAATCCCATGCGACACACACCAAGACAACCTATGACAACACCCCCTGCACCCTTAGATACCCCAACAAACCCCCCAAAATACCCCACTGTACACACCCCGACACCCTCAGACAATCCCCTATACACACCCCGACACCCTTAGACACACCTAGACACACCTAGACACACCTAGACACACCCTGACACCCTTAGACAGCCCCCAAACATTGATTAAAGGTAGTTATTGGGGAAATATGCTTGTGTTTAGTGGTGGTTAGATTAGATGGGGTTTTAACCCCCTCTAATTTCACCATAAATTCACCATAAAATGATAGATTAGAGATAGTTTTAACTGCCTCTAATTCAAACATCAAATTAAGGGCGGTTGTAACCACACCTAAACTACCACTTTTTTTTTAAAATTTCACACCTCTCAGGCCCACAAGACACACCTCAGGACAACCTCTGACAACACCCCCTACACTCTTAGATACCCCTAACAAATCCCCCATAGACACCCCATTGTACACACCCTGACACCCTTAGATAACCCCCACTACACACCCCAACACCCTTAGAAACACCTAGACACACCTGGACACACCCCAACACCCTTAGAAAACCCCCCAGGCACCCTTAAACACACCCATACACCCTTAGACACACCCCGACACCCTTAGACAACCCCACAACCCATACACCACCCCAGGACAACCCCCAACACCCCCTGCACCCTACAAACACCCCCACAGACCCGGAAAAACACCCCACCCCTAAGGGCCTAATATCCACCCATGGGCCCAGAATCTCGCGCGACCCCTAACAAACAAGACGACAAACACACGAAGCCAGAGAAATGCCACTATAAAGTGTTGAACCCGGAACCTGCAGAAGAATCACCAAGCACCTTTACCACTACACTGAAGGATCTTTTGTATATTATATACAATGATTTATATTTATTTACATACCAACATATTAGATATTATATATATATATATATATTTGGGTATGGAAATATAAATAATATAATATTTTTTTTATATATGATATATTTGTGTATAATATTTATATATAATATATATTTGTGTATAATATATATAATGTATTTGTGTATAATATATGATATATATATTTGTCTATAATATATATATAATATACATGGTAGGTCTGGGGGAGGGGAACAAAGGAAAGAAAATCTGCAGACGCAGAGGCTCGAAACCAGGACCTCCTCAACTCGCCACCACAGGTAAAATAATATATATATAATATTATATACAGAAATATGAGATAATATATAATATATTTATGTATAATATATAAATATATATGTATGTATTATATCTTTGTATATATAATATATGTATAAATAAATACATTTACATATATAAAATATATTTATAAATACATTTATATTTGTGTGTGTGTGTATTTATGCATTTATGTTATATTTATAGATATAATATAATTATAATATATAAATTTACATAATCATTTTTATATATTTTTATATTTGTATGTGTGTGTGTAACAATAATATTATTAATTATTATCATTATTATTACACATATTTTTTAAAATATAAAAATTATATGTCGGTTTTATAAATATTATACATTTTATGATTTATATTATACATATATTATATGAAATACATTTATATTATATATTTATGTATGCAATTATATACATTTATATTATATCATACACACAAACACACACAAAACTAAATACATTCATATAATTGAAAATGTATAATATAATTAATTGATATATATATATATATATACTAAATTAATTTATAATTAACATGATATACTACAATATATATAAAATAATTATATAATATATATAAATTTATATATAATTAAATATTTATAATATAATATATATAATATAATAATATAAAATATATATGTATATTTATATTTAATTTTGAATATATTATATATATTTGTATACATAATATAATATAAATGTATTTATACAAAAATATACAATAAAAATTTATTTAATATAATATATGTATAATATAAATCATAATATAAATGTATAGTATTTATAAAACCATATATAAAATTTATAAAATTTAATAAATATATTTATAATTACATTTATATTATGTATACCGATATTTATATATGTATACATTTTTGTTTATATGTATAAGTATTTATTTAAAGTATTTATACAATGTCCTTATATATATGTGTGTGTTTATAATGTATTTAAATACATTTATATAATGTATAATGTGTTTATGTAATGTATATACACACACATGCGCACACACACATATATATTATAAAATTTAAATTTTTA
This sequence comes from Viscum album, assembly GCA_963277665.1. Classification (NCBI taxonomy): domain Eukaryota; kingdom Viridiplantae; phylum Streptophyta; class Magnoliopsida; order Santalales; family Viscaceae; genus Viscum; species Viscum album. The sequence continues at coordinate 41,711,917 of OY728163.1, forward strand.
TGAGATTTATTTTAAAAAATAAATAAAAATCTAGAGGGGGTTTAAAATCCCCTCTAATCAAAAGGATTAGTGGTGGTTCATGACCCCCATCAAATTTATTGAATTAGAGGGGGTTCAAAACCCCCTCTAATTTCTTAAATTAGAAGGGGTTCAAAACCCTCTCTAATTTCTTAAATTAGAAGTGGTTAAAACCCCCTCTAATCTAAGGGATTAGTGGCGGTTCATGAATCTCTATAATTTCTTAAATTAGAAGGTCTTCAAAACCACTCTCTAATTTCTTAAATTAGAAGAGGTTCAAAACCCCCTCTAATCTAATAGATTATCGACAGTTCATGAACCCCCATTATTTCCTTTTAAAAAAATAAGTTATGTATATATATATCAAACGAATGTTATATATATATATATAGATCTTATAAAATCTAACAGAATCTACAACCCCACTAATTATTAAATTATTAGTGGTTTTGACACAACCACATTTAAAATTAAACCAATTATTAAAAAAATATTGCTAAATAATTTATAAGGGGATGTGAACCCCCTTTAAATTTAATAATTAGTGGAGGTTGTGTATAACCCCATCTAAAATGAATTTAGAGGGGGTTGTGCATAACCCCCTATAAAAAACCACCGTTAATCTATAATTTTTTTTGTAGTACACGTGTTGTAAGATGAAGTCTAACGAGCCTTAAAAATAATCTAGTGATCATTATCTATGTTTTTATAAATGCTATGATAGTGTTGAAGTGTTTTCAGTGTCCCAACACACACTGTTAGCAAAGTGGGTCTAAAACTCAGGGGTTTCTTTCTACATGGGCCCAGATAAGGGTTATTTTTTGAATTTATTGAGGGATATGATGGAGAAGTTTTTTAGGAAATGATAATAGATTTCATGTAATGATTAGAGGTTAAATTATGTTATAAATCTTATAACATTCTCTTGTCACCTTATTGGATGTGATATGGGTTCTAGATTTGTATAAGAATCTTATTTCATTAGGTGTTTTGATGAAAGGTTATTTTCCATTAAATCTAAGTCTAGTTTCTTTAAAATATCAAAGGGAGATGGTATAATTCTTAAGGGACCCTTAGCTAATGGTTTGTACATTTTGAGTGGAAATACACATATGTAGAAGTTGGTAAATACTTATGTCACAAATAGTGACAACACCATTCTTCAACATCCAAATATGGGGCATGTTAAAGTTAAATTCTTAGAGGAGTTGAGAAATTAGGGATGATTACACAATGTACACAAAGTAACTTGCTATTTTTGTGAATAATGTGTTCTTGGTAAGTCTAAAAGAGTCAATTTTCACAAACCCATCTTTAAAGTGAGATACCCATTTGAATATGTTCACTCTGATTTGTTGGGACCACTAGGATTACCTCCCATGGTGGAGGAACTTATTTAGTGACTTTCATAGATTATTTCTCAAGGAAAGTATGGATTTATATATTGTGAAATAAATTTGACGTCTTTGTGGTGTTTAAAACTTGGGTATCCTATGTGGAAAATCAATTTGGGAGACAACTAAAATATTTAAGGACTGGTAATATCCTCAAATACCTATCTACCAAATTTATTAAATTTTGCGAGGGTGGGGGGTAATTATGAGGCACCGATCTGTGATTCATACTCCTCAAAAAATGGTTTATCTAAATTTATAAACCACACCATTCTTGAATAGTTTACTAACATTGTTGAATGATTGAGCTTACCTAACCCTTTTTGGACTAAGGATTCCACTACGACAATTTACTTGATCAGTTGGTGTCCCTCATATTCTAATGGATTAAAGACTCCAAAGGAACTTTGGGGAAGCCATACCCCATCATATATACATATTAATTTTTGTATGCACAACTTATGATCATTTCATGACTGATAAGCTTGAGCCTAGGATATTTGATGTTTTTTCATAGGTTATCCTTGTAGGTTCTGGGTGCAAGGGAAGCATGCGATGGGCGGTGACCAACTTTTCTTTTTTCCATGTTCAATGATCAATCTAAGATCTACACGATGATAAACACCATGTTTAGTGGAATTTAATCAAAGAATATAGAAAACATGAATCACACCATAACTAGAGAGAGAGGATCAAAAAATATTATTTATAATTAATTTAATTAAATAATAATTACCTTGATGGAGTTCTTTATTCATTGATGGATATAGAAACAGATATGCAATGCACTATCATTTCATTGTAGGAATCAAGTTCATATTCCATCTAGCGGTGATCCACACATATTCCATGAATTTCCAGAGGTCATTGAAGGAATCTACGGGTGCTATAACAACAGATCCTTGCACTTGCATTGTCTACCTTTGATCGCTATAAGAATTGATTCCAAAGAATTCTATTTGATCTGGTGGAGGAAGATAACTCCCCTTTCTTGGGAGCAATCTTGGAGAAGAGAGATCTCAAGGGATTGAGAGAATTATCCAATTTTGTTGTGCACAACCCAAAAAAATGAATCATTCTAATGAGAAAATAACACAATTGGGTTTATATATCGCTATGGTTAAAATAAAATAATTGCAAAAGTGCCCTTAATTATTTATTTAATCCTAGTTAAAACCCCATGTCAAATAAAAATAAAAATAATATTATTTATCGATATGTGCTTAACTTGTGAATTAAAATTAAATATTATTTAATCAAATACTATTCAATATTTATTATTTTCTTATCAGAGCATTTAATCTCAGTCTTCCATTCCTCCATAATATTTATCAGGCCTTGAAAAATGACTATTCATTTATTAAATAAATATCACCTCATTATTCTCCAATAAATAAATAAATATTATATTCACTAAATATAAAATAAATATTTTTTAAATATTCCGATCACATTATATTCTATCGAATAACTGGTGAAAAAATATATGAGATCAAGAAAACATGAATAATTATTAAACCATGTGTGGGAATAATATTTATTCAACTTATTAAATAATAAATAACAATATATTATTTAACTGAGATTCTGGATATACTTAGTGTGTGACCCTCTAGGCCTCTTTCTCAGTGGCATTAGGCGAAGCAGCCTAAAGTCCAAGGTTAGAGTATAACAATATACTAAGCCACCCATATAGAAATAAGTTAATTCTTTAATAAAATAATACCTCATATAGATACTTATTGTGTAATGTAACCCCTTTATCATAATATCTCAAATCAAGTAGGTTGCATGCCAGTGCCATCAACCTATGTGCTCGATGTCTCTTTCTTCAAATTTTTGGAAATAGAACTTGCCTATAGAACACCATGGATATGGATTTATTTAGGCTATATAATTTCCATAAAAGGGTCTAAGATATTAACTTACATTAAATAATAAAAGGGACAAATCCTTTCTCACATTATTCATTAAATAAATATTACTCATGACACACCCAATATATCCTACCTCACCGCGAACATCTGTCATCACAATTTTCATCGATATATGAAATTAAGCGAATCATAATACTCATTAATAATAATATTAATGTATAAGGACTAATACACACATCCACATATAGGAACAGCCAATCACACATATAAATGTGGATTTCCTACTGGCAGGTCCCATTCTCATAATATCCTACCGGATATTACCTAGGGCGTACACCATGAGAAGGTGCCTCAAAGTCCTATGAGTCTCCACCCATGATAGACTATATCATTTTGTACCACAAATGATATCATCTGGCTATATAACATATATTCAAGAATAGTGCCGTAGCACTTCTGAGTTCTCATAATAGCGGGAAACTGTAATGAACTTTTAGTGTAACAACTAATCTAAAGACATTATCACATACTATGTTCACAGAAGAATAATAATGATGTGTTAAGAAGTTTATTAATATTAAAAACTATGAATAGAAGTTATAATAAAGTACATATAAGTTTCTTCTAGGGAACCAACTCCAATATACTCCCACCTGCACTAGAGCCAACTGCTAACAACCTTCAGTCTGCTAGCTCTCACATGATACTCATGCTTCTACTGAGATAGGAATTTAGTCAATGGATCCACCACATTCTCTTTCATGTGTAATTTGGTCACTATGAATTCACCCCTTTGATAAAAATCCCTCAAGAGGTGATACTTATAAAGTATGTGCTTTGTCTATTGGTGTGGACTTGGATCTTTTGCAAGATCCACTGCTGCAATATTATCATAATATAACGTGATAGCTACTAGTAACACATCAAGCTCCTATATTTTTTTTTGAATCCAAACAGATTACTTGGCTACATCAGAAGCTGATATAAACTCAGACTCCACTATAGAATCAACAATAATTGGTTTCTTTGAACTCTTCCAGCTTACAAATCCTCTATTGAGACATAAAACATATCCTGACTGTAACTTTATACCATTCTAATAAATCTAAAAACTAGCATTAATATAACCCCTAATGACCAATTCATAGTCTCCTACATACACCAAGAACATATCTTTAGTTCTTCTTAGATACTTAAGGATATCCTTAACAATAGTCCAATGCTGTTCTCCTGGATTTTATTGATATCTGTCTACCATTCTCAATGCATAGGCAACATCAAGTCTAGTACATAGCATGACATACATGATTAATACTATCAATGAAGTGTATGGGATCTTACTCATTCTCTCTTTCTCAGTGTCCAAGGACACATTTTCTTAGAAAGATGTAAACCATGTGACACTAGAACCAATCCCCTTTTGGATTGTTCCAAACTAAATATATTTAGTATATAGTCAACATATGTACTTTTACTTAGTCCTAGAAACCTCTTGGATCTATCACAAATGATCTTTATCCCTAGAATATAGGATGTTTCACCTAAGTCCTTCATAGAGGAACACTTGTTTAACCAGTCCTTAATAGACTGTAAGACTGGTATGTCATTTCCAATAAGTAATATATCATCAACACATACTACTAAGATAATGACCACATTCTCACTAAACCTATTTTAAATACACAACTCACATTCATTATTAATGAAACTAAATTATTTTATGGATTCATAAAATCAAATGTTCCTTGACCTAAATGCTAGATTTAATCCATAAATGGATCTCTATAACTTTTGAATCCTTTTGACATCACCTGGAATCATAAACCCTTCTAGTTGTGTCATATAGAAATCTTTCTAAAGGTTCCAATTAAGGAATGAAGTTTTGGCATCCATCTTCCAAATCTCATAGTCATGGTAAGATGTTATGGAAATTATAATTATGATGGATTTAAAAATGAAAACTAGTGAAATTTTTTCATCGTATTCAATTACTTGACACTATTTAAACCCTTTAGCTACTATCCTTAATTTATAGGTATTTAATTTACCTTCCATGCCCAGTTTTCTCTTGAATACCCATTTGCATCCAATGAGATTTACATTAACTGGTGCATCGACTAGAACCTAAACTTGGTTTTGATACATGGAATTCATTTCAAAATTTATGGCTTCTTTCCATATTGCAGCTTTTGATCTCTTTACCACCTCATTGTAGAATATAGGTTCATCATTGTCGACTAATAATGAGTCACCATCTTAAGTGACTAGAAAACCATATCTCTTTGGTTATCTTACCTATTTTATGGTCCTACACAGTACTTGTATTTCAGGAACTACTTCTTCCATGGGCATATGTGGAACATGTTCCAGCTCCAACTCTTGTGTATCTTGAGCACCAACTTCATCGAAGTTAATCTTGCTCCCACTATCCTTTTTGAGGATGTTCTCCCTCTTAAGAAATATGTCTTGTCTGGAAACTTTCACTTTCTTGTTTGAGGGGTTGTATAGGTAATATACATTTTTTTTCCTTAGGATACCCTATAAAGAAACACTTTGTGCCCCGGGGTGATAGTTTGTTTCCTGAGAATGACTTAACAAACACCTCAAAACCTCATACACGTGTATGCGATAAAACAAGTTTCTTTCCACTCCATAACTCGAAGGGAATTCCATTTTCCTCTTTATTTGGAACTCAGTTTAATATGTATTCCATAGTTTGTAATGCATATCCCCAAAAAGATAATGGAAGATCTTTATGACTCATCATCGACCTTACCATGTCTAATAAGGTATGGTTCCTCCTTTAACTAACACCATTACATTATAGTGTATAAGGTAGAGTGATTTGAGATATAATCCCAAACTCCCGTAGAAAATTGATAAACTCTTGGTTAAGATATTCACCACCTTGATCTGATCAAATCTTCTTTATCTTCCTACCAAATTGATTCTCTGTTTCATTTTTGAATTCCTTGAATTTCTCGAAGGACTTAGACTTATAACTCATCAATTAAACATAGCCATATCCACTCAAGTCAATAGTAAAATTTATGAAGTAAGAATATCCACTTCTATATTCTACTAGAAATGGTCCACACACGTTAGTGTGTACCAATCCTAGAATCTCTGTGGTCCTTTCACCCTATCCACCAAATGGTGGTTTGGTCACTTTTTCCTTGTAAACAAGAATGAAATATTTCAAGTGGGTTCATCTTAGAAGAGTCTAGATAACCATCTTGATAGAGATTTGTCAAATGCTTCTCATTTATATGACCAAGATGGTGATGCCACAGCTGGGTGTTATATGAGTCATGTAAACATGATTTGTTATCAATTTCTGACACTTGATTTTCATAACTTAATACATAAATACCATTACTTAAATGTGACATACCATAATATATGTTATCCTTATAAAAAACAACTTTTATTTCCAAATTTGAAAATAAACCTATATGTATCTAGGAATGATATAAAAATTATGTTCTTGGTAACCATAGGTACATAATAAAAATATTTTAAAACTAAAATAATTACTATTGGAAATTAAAGGTGGTTTTCACCAATAATTAGGGTAGCCATCCTCTCTCCATTGGAAGCTTGCAGATCCACCCCTCCTTTGGAGATATTTTATAATCTACTTGGTTCTTATATTTGGATACATATGTGTGCACCACAAGATATATCTAATACCCAATGTATAGAAACAGAAATATTTCACTTGATAATGAATGCACATTTAGATTCCCCTTAGTTTTAGGTGAAATTCCTCTTCCAGTGGCCTGACTTACCACACACAAAACATACTTCCTCTTTTTCCTTGTCCTACCTATGTATATTCCTCTTATTATAAGGATGTTTCTTGGGATATTTATAATTTTTATAGGTCTTGGCACCATTTTACTTGTTCTTCTTTTTCTTATTCACTATAGGGACTACAAGTTTATTATTCCCCATGTCCTTATCTACTTAGAGAATTTAATTAAGAAGTTCCAAAAGGATATTCTCATTATTGATTATATTGTAATTGAAAATAAAACTAGAGAAGGTATTGGGAAGTGATGAAAGTATGAGATCTGTATGCAACTCATCTAAGAATTTAATCCCTAAGATGACTAAGCGTTCAATGTATCTAATGATCTTGACAACATGAGGAACAACTAACACATACTCTCCAAGATTAATTGTAAAAAAATAATTGGAGATTTCTTACCTCTCTTATCTCACCTTTTCTTAATAGAGATCCTGAAGGTGATACATCATGCTATATGCATCCATGTTCTCATGTTGCTTCAAAAGACCATTGGTTGTGGATAATAGCACAAAACATTGAACATCTGTAGATTCATTCAAATGTTTCTCATAGAGTGATAACTCTTAATAACTTGCCTCATTAACAGGTATATTGGTAATAGGTTCTTCCAACACCTAAAATTTCCTTTCATGGTGAAGGATAATGCGTAAGCACCTTTACCACTCTTGGAAATTTATGCCGATGATAAGGCTATCCTTCTCAATTATGGATCACAATGATATGTTTGATGTCATTTTAATTTTGTTTCTACAAAATAATATGAGAATAATTTTAGTACTTTATATAATAAAATTTTGACAAATAAATAAATATTATATTTATTAGTCTCCCACTATTTTATTGAAACCCAATAACCCTCACCATTGGTTTCAAAATATCATGTTAATGGGACATCCTAGTGGAAAGGATCTATATTCCCCTTTTCATTACCCCAACTTTGGTTCTCCAACCAACTTGAATGGTTTTAGGTAGACATTCCAAATTAAAACTACATTAACTCATAGTTCCTTGATCCACTGAGTGGACTCCCCAATCATGAAATCCTTAAATTGGATTTCCTTAACCTTTTCCTCTCAGTTACACTAAGTCCTTCTTTGTAAATCAACCCTTGATGTGAACTAAGTTAATTTAACCCAAAAATTCAAGCTAGAATTCCCTAATCATTGAAATCACCCAAACTTTGGATGGTCAATCACTTTGAACTATGGTTTTATTTTAATTGATGTAGTGGAAGGATATACTGACTTAATATATATAATTGAAGGATTTTACCCTTTATGCATATATTTACAATTATGATATTTTTCACACGATTCTTAATATTAAGTGTATTTACTTAAGTGATTAACCATTTCTTAGATAATATTTATGCATAAGTCAATTTATTTTAGTTCTATCTTGTATGCTTGTTAATTTCATTAATTTATGTGATCGTGAAAAAACATACATAATGAAATAACCATGAAACCGAGAGAAATAAAATAATAAAGTGTTATGATCACAAGATTTTAATAATGGTTATTTTATCTAGTGGTTGATAAAATAACCATTGACCTAGGGGAAAAACACATTGAACCAATTAAGGTCTGTGTTACAACTTTACACATATCCACCAAATTATCTCTCTTGGTTTGGTTTCAACTCATATCCAAAATTGAACCACCCCCACTATCTTGGGTGATTCATCCATTACTTATGCTTTTACTCACATGCATGTTAGGGGAAAAGGGTTTACATTAAAAAAACTATGAGAATGTAGGCCCTACATAATAAGAGGAGATAAGGAACACAAGCTAATAATTTAATTTAATAATAAATTAAAAGGAAACCAATCTCATACAAAGGTCTAGTATATGATCATGATTATTCACATGCATACAATGAATTGTGAATTTAATAAAACTAGCATTAAATTCTAAATAATTCTTATTTAAGATAAATTCTGCTAGAATAAATTAGTTATCATATTTAATTAATAAATAAGTTTATATTAATTCTTATATGAATTTCCTTGATATTCTCATCCATTATAATTTTAAACAAAATAAATTTATTTAAAATTAATTGTGTACGTAAATGTACCTTAGAGGCAATATAGTGAATAACTATACGAATCTACCCAACATGTATTATACTCGTATACTTGTTTGTTTATTATGGCATATAACATACACGACTTATCACATACTTTCATGATGTGTAACATCAACTTAATGATTACACAAATTACATGATTTTTCTGTAACGTGTCATGCTTTAATGCATGTAGAGTAACAATGGTAATACGAATCATACATGATATACAGATCTGAATATTATGTAGATATTAATTAAACATCTATATATATAAATATTAAAACCTATCACATGGTATGTACTATCAACTTAATGACCACATGCAAGAACATGTCTCAAGGTTTACATAATATAATAAATAAATTTTAAATCTGCATAATTTGGTATAAGTACATGGTGTGTACAAATGAGCTATATGGTGTGTAAATGTCCCACCACCTATTTGAGGTACATGCCTATGGACTCAGTGTGTAAATAATACCATTGAAAAATGGAGTACATGACATGTCTAATGGGAAACACACCTTGTGATCTCTAAATTACAAGGTCACCAGTAAGGTAGGCCATGTATGGTAATACACGAACCATCTGTGACTCAAAGGGACTACACGCCGTGTACGTGGGATACACTGTGTGTAATCTGGGTCAGCGTACACAAGGATAGCCTGATCAACATGTGGTGAAATAATTAAATACATAGTGTGTTATCAATGCACATGAATTGAGTAATTTTCAAATTAACTATTGGTATATTGAACACAAGTACATGGCACATAACTCTGGTTACACAATGTGTACTCTTGTATTGTCTAGACAGAATCCTTCACACCTCCTGATGAGTTCCTTGATTTTATTTTAATCATAAAATTAATCATTTAAATTATATATATGAGAAAAGAAGGAGGAAGAAGTAGATCTTGCGATTCGGATTAAAAAATGATTAAACTTCAATTAAAAAAAAATTAAAATGCGTAAATCACCAAAAATATTTAAATAATTATAAATAAATATGCGACTACTCTGATACCACTTGTAGGTTCCAGATGTAGTGAAAGAATGTGTTGGGCGATGCCTAACTTTGAATTTTTCTGTGTTTTATGATCAATGTGAGATCTACATGACCATAAAATCCATATTCAACAGAATTGAATCAAATAAGATAGACATCATGAATCATGCCAAAACTATAGATATATGATCATCACAAATTATTTATAGTTAATTTAATTAAATAAGAATTACCTTGATGGAATTATTTCTTCATTGATGGATCTAGAAATAGATCTGCGATGTAAATTCATTGTGTTATAAGAATCAAGTGAAGATTACCTCTAACAGTGATCCACACGTTTCCCTGAATCTCCAGACATCGTCAAAGGAATCTCTGGGTACTAGAAAGACAGATCCTTACACTCACGTCATCTGCCTTTGATCGTTATGATAATTTCTTCCAAAGCATTCTCCTTGATCTAGTGGAGTAATATTTATCTTTGTTCTTAGGAGAAATCTTAGAGAAGAGAGATATCAAGGGCTTGAGAGAATTCTCCAATTTTGTTATGTGCAACCCAAACAAATAAATTGTTCTAATGAGAAAATAACATAACTAGTTTTATATATATCCCTAGGGTTAAAATAACATAATTTCACAAGTGTCCTTAATCATTTATTTAATCCTAGAGAAAAACCCATGTCAAATAATAATAATAAAATTATTATTTCTCGACACGCGCTTAACCTGCGAATTAAAATTAAATATCATTTAATCAAGTAATACTCAATATTTATTATTTTCTCACTAGACCATTTAAACCCTGTTTTTCATTCCTCCAAAATATTTATTGGGCCTTGAATAATTACTATTTATTTATTAAATAAATATAATGACATTATTCACTAACAAATAAATAAATATTATATCCACTAAATAGAAAATAAATATTTATTAAATATTTCAATCACATTATATTCTCTCAAATAACTGGTGATAAAATACATGCAATCAAGAAAACATGAATAATTATTAAACCATGTGTGAGAATAATATTTATTCAACTTGTTAAATAATAAATAATAATATATTATTTAATTGAGATTATGGATACACTTAGTGTGTGACCCTCTAGGACTCTTACTTAGTGGCATTAGGCGAAGCAGCCTAAAGTCCAAGGTTAACATCTTGTAACATGCCAAGGAACCCATAGAGAAATAAGTCAATGCCGTGATGACATAATATCCCATACAGAGGTTTACTGTGTAATATAATACTTTTATCACAATATCTCAAATCAAGTAGGTTGCATGCCAGTTCCATCAATCTATATGATTGATGTCTCTTTCTTTGACTTTATGAAAATAGAACTTTCCTATAGAACACCATGGCCATGAATTTATTTAGGATATGTCATTTACATCAAAGGGCCTAAGATATTAACTTTTTTTAAAGAACAGAAGGGATAAATACTTTATCATATTATTCATTAATGCAATATTACTCATGACACACCCAATGTATCCTACCTCACTGCAAACATTTTTCATCACAGTTTTCATCAATACATCAAAGTACATGACTAATAATACTCATTAATAATAATATTAAAGTCTAAGAACAAATACACACATCCATAGATAGAAACATCCAATGACACATATAAATGTGGATTTCCTACTAGAGGACTCCATTCTCATAATATCCTACTAGATATTAGCATGGGTGTACACCATGAGAAGGTGACTCAATGTTGTATGAGTCTCCACCCCTGATATCCTGTATCATTTGTGTCCCTTAAATGATATCATCCAGTTATAGAACATATATTCAAGAATAGTGTTGTAACACTTCCTGGTTTTCATCATAGTGGGGAACTGCTATGACCTTTTAGTGGAATAGATACTCTAGAGAAATTATCACATACTATGTTACATAGAAGATAAATCATGATGTGACAAGAAGTTTATTAATATCCAAAACTATGAATACAAGTTATCATAAAGTACACAAAAGTTAGTTCTAGGGCACCAAATCCAACAATCCTGAGGTGGGGTGAAAGGGTATAGACTTTGGGTAGATAATACCGGTTTTCAGATGTGTATTTTTAGATGGGATATGGAGTTTCACGTGTCTTTTCTTCCTAGATACAAACCTACCAATGATTCTAGTGAGGATACTTCCTAAAAAAGGGATATTGAGATTGATCCTCTTATTAATAGCGAGTATTATGTGGAGAGTTATCTATTAGAGTTGGTTCCCTATAACTAATTTCTGTTTACTCTATGATTACCAATATTAATTATTTTGAATAATAATAAACTCCTTATAAAATCATGATTGTTCTTCTACGTAACATATCATGTGATAATTTCCTAAGAGTAGTTATCACACTGAAAGGTCATAATAGTGCCCCATTATGATGAGAACCTAGAAGTGCCATGATAATATTTTTAAATATATGTTTTACAGTTGGAATAAATCATTTGAGGGACACAAATGATACATTATATTAGGGGTTTAGACTCATAGAACTTTGAGGCACCTTTACATGGTGTACGTCCTTGGTAATTTCAAGTGTAGAAGATTATGACAACAAGACCCACCAATAGTAAATCCACATTTAGATGTGTCATTAGATGTTTCTATATAAAGACATGTGTATTAGTCCTTAAAATTTAAGATTAATATTAATAGATTTTATGAGTCATGTACTTTAATTTATTGAATAAAACCACAATGATATATTTTCACGATGAAGTAGGATATGTTGGGTGCCTCACGAGTATAATTTATTAATGAATAATGTAATAAAAGATTTTCCCCTTATATTCTTTAACATAATTTTATATATCAAGAACTTTTATGGAAATGATATAGCCTAAATAAATCCATGTATTTTATGTTCTGTAGGAAAGTCCAATTTCCAGAAATTCAAAGAATTAGACATCGACCAATAGGTTGATGGCACTCGCATGCAACATTCTTGATTATAGAAATTATGATAAAGGGATTATATTACACATTAAGAGTTTGTATGAGGTTTTATGTCATTGATATATTAAATCTTTTCTCTATGGCTACCTTGGCATGTTTCTAGATGCCAAACTTGTACTTTGAGATGCTCATCTAATTTCCACTGAGAAACAAGCCTAGAGGGTCACACAGTAAGTGCATCCAAAACCTCAGTTAAATAATGATATTATTCATTATTTAACAAGTTAAATAAATATTATTCTCTCATATGGTTTAATAATTATTCTTGTTTGTTTGATCAAATATATTACATCACTAGTTATTCAAGTGAATATTTTGTGAGAAGAATATTTAATAAATATTTATTTTCTATTTAGTGAATATAATATTTATTTATTGGTGAATAATGTGGTGATATTTATTTAATAAATAAATAGCCATTATTAAAGGCCCGATAAATATTGTGGAGGAATGATGAACCGAGAATAATGGTTTAGTAAGAAATAATATATATTAAATATTATTTAAATAAATAATATTTAATTTAATTATATAGCATTGCGCATGTTGAGAAATAATAATAATAATAATATTATTATTATAGACATGAGGTTTTGTAGAGATTAATGAAATAATAAAGGGGCACTTGTGCAATTATTATTTTCTAACCCTAGTAGTACATAAAACCAATTATATTGTTATTTTTAAGTGTTTCTATTTCATTTGTTGTGAACAAAGACATCTAAAGATAATTCTCTTGAATCCCTAGAGAGATTTCTCTCTAAGAAAACTCTCAAGAATGGAGAGGGATCCTCATCCTCCACCATTCTCAAGCCTAGAGGGATTAAAGAGAACCATTCCTTGAAAAGTCTCTCGATATGATCAAAGGAGAATGACACAAGCATCAAGATCTAATGTGATAACACCCATAGATTCCTACGGTGATGTTTGGAGGTTTTTAGAACACACATGGATCACCAATAGAGGGAATCTAATCTTGATTCCTACAATGAAATGACAGTACGATGTAGAGAAATTTTCAGATCCATAAATGAAGAAAGAATTCATCATAAGGTAATTAATTAATTGTTTAAATTAATTATAAATAATATGTGATGATCCTATGTCTTGGTTTCAACATTCAATCATCAATTAATATTTGATTCAATTCTATTGATCATGGAATTTATCATTGTGTAAATCTCATATTAATCATAAATTACGATAAGAAGTTGAGTTGGGCATGCCCCATCTGGTTCTTCCACTGTGCCTGAAACCTTGAAGTGGCATCAGAGTAGTCACATAATTATTTATAATTATTTAAAGATCATTGATTGATTTATGCATTTATCATTAGTTTTAAATTTTGGTTTAATTGTTATTTAATCTGAATCATGATATCTACTCTTTTCCATATTCATTCTAAAAAATATAATCAAATTGATTAATTTTATGAATAAAATATATTTAAATATCTCATTCGGAGGTTTGAGGATTCTAGACAATTAACACAAGAGTACATATTGTGTAGCCTATTGGTACACGTCGTATACTAGTGTTGAAGGAACTAATGATTATTTGATAATTAATTCAATACATGTAAATTTATTACACATGGTGTGTATTTAAACACACCACAAGTTGACCAAGCATGGATGATGCACAATCATCCGGACTACACGATGCGTAACATCTATACATAACGTGTAGTCAATTAGTCAAAGATGGTTCATGCATTCTCTTAGATGGATTAAATGGATGGTGACCATGTAACTTAGAGGAAACATGCTATGTATCCCATGTATATGACATGTACTCCATTATTTTCATGTCATAATTACACATTGAGTCCATAGGAATGTTCTGTAGATAGATAGTGAGAAATATACACATCATGTAGCTAGATTGTACACACTGTGTATATTACAAAACTACACAGAATTAAAAATTAATTTATTATACTTCTTAAACCTTATAAACACATGTTCTTTATGGTCATTAAGTTTATATTACATGCCATGTAATTGGTTTTATTTATATATTAAATTTTTAATTAATTTCTACATAAATTTTGAAACTGTATATCATGTATAATTTTTAATATAATCATCACTCGACACACATTGAAACATAGCATGCTATGTGTTCCATGTGGTCATTAAGTTGATATTATACACCATGAAATTATGTGTTAAGTTTTGTATTCCACATTAAGTTGATATTTTAACACCATGAAATCATGGTTCAAGGCATTTTACCCTAGGCTAATGGTTAGTCTATCAAGCACATGGTTAATTTCATTATGGATTTTTTTGTGATCACATGAATTAATTAATTAATGATAATTCAATATGGAACTAAAATAAATTGGGTTATGTGTAAAATTTATCTAAGACATGGTTAACACTTAACTAAATCCACATAATATCAAAAATTATGTAATAAAAATATAATGGGAAACTTACATATAATGATAAAATACCTAAATTATATATATATATATATATAAAGTTAGTATAACCTTCCACTAATTAAGTTAAAATCAAACCATAGTTCAAAGTGATTGACTAGCCAAAGTCAGGATGATTTCAATTATCAGGGAATTACAACATGAAGTTTTGGGTTGAATTAAGTTAGTTCAAATGAAGGGTTGACTACCAAAGAAGGACTTGGTATAAATAAGAGGAAAAGGTTGAGGGAATCCAATTTAAAGATTACAGGATTGGGTATTCCACTCAATAGATCAAGGAATTGTGATTTAATGTAGTTAAAATTTAGAATTCCTACCTAAAACCCTTCAAATTGTTTGACTGGTTAAAATCAGGGTGATGAGAAGGGGAATATGGATTCTTTTCATTAGAATGTATAAGCAACATGATATTTTGAAGCCAATGGTGAGGGATATTGGGTTTTGATAAAATAGAAGGAGATAAATAAATAAATATAATATTTATCTATCTACCTTTTATATGATAAAGTACTAAAATTATGCTCCTCTTATTTATAGAAAATGAAAATATACATGAATTTAAATATATCACTACGGTCTATAATTGATAAGGATAACCTTCTCATTGGTATAAATTTCCAAGAGTAAAAAAGGCACTTACACATTATCCTATGCCATGAAAGGAAATTGTATGTGCTAGAAGAACCTATTACTAAATCGCATGGTAAAGAGGCTAGTGAGGAAGAGTTTTCTCTCTATGAGAAACATTTGAATGATACCACATATGTTAATTTTTTCATGCTATCATATATGAAAAATGAGCTTCTAAAGTAGTATGAGGACATTGATGCATATAGAATTATGTATCTAATTCAGGATATCTATCAAGATAAGACGATACAAGAGAGATATGAGATCTCTAATGCTCTATTTACAACTAATGTTAGAGATCCAGCACCATCTAGGCCTCATGTAGTAAATATTTTTGGCTACATTAAATTCTTAGACATCTTAAGGATTAAATTACTAGATTAATTTCACATAGATCTCATACTTCCAACAATACCTAAGTCATTCTCAAGTTTTATTATTAATTATAACATGATACATAATGAGAAGAGTCATTCATAACTTCTTACTCTGATTATTATAGTACACAAGGACATGAGGTATGAAAAACCCACAGTCCTTATGGTGAATAAGAAAAGGAAGAATAAGGAAAAGGGGATCAAGACTCATAATAAGTATAAATCTCCCGAGCACCATCCTTATAAGAAGAGGAATATATAGAGGTAGGTAAAGGAAAAGGAATTAGTATGTTTTTTATGGGGTAAAAAAGTCCACTGGAAGAGGAACTGCACACAGAAGAAAGGGGAAGCTAAAGGTGTGTTCATTATCAAGTGTAATTTTTCAATATCTACACATTGGGCATTAGATATAACTTTTTGTTCTCATATATATATATATATATATATATATATATGAACCAAATAGATTCTGAAATATTTCTAGATGAGTGTTAGATTTGTGGGCTACCAATGGTGAGAGGTTGACTACTATAGGTATTGGAGACTAACACCTTTCATTGAAAACATGAATGATATTGGTTTTAAGAGTTTGTTATTATGTACCAACTATTACCAAAAACAAAATTTCTACATCATTCCTAGATATAGATTATTTTATTTTAAAATTTGGAAATAATTTTTTTTTATTTTATAGATAAAATATTTTTTATGGTATGATGCATTTAAATAATAGTCTTTATGAATTAAATTATGATAACCAAGTATTTTAAATTGATTACGTATCATGTTTTCATGACTCATATAACACCCACTTGTGGCATAAATTTCTTGGTCATGTAAATGAGAATCATTTTATAAATATATATCAAGATGGTTATTTATAATCTTTTGATCTAAAACTACATGAAATATGGTATACTTATTTACAAGGAAAAATGACCAAACCACCATTCAGTGGACATGGTGAAAGGGCCAAAGAACTTCTAGGATTGGTACACACTGATGTGTGTGGACCATTTTTAGTAAAAGACCGAGGTGGGTATTATTAATTTATAACTTTTATTGATTACTTGTGTATATATGGATATCTATACTTGATTAGGTATAATTTTGAGTAATTTTATAAATTCAAATAATTAAAGAATGAAGTAGGAGATCAACTTATAAAAAAAGATAAAGAAGCTTTGATCTGATCGAGGTGGTGAATATCTTAACCAAGAATTTATTGACTTTCTATAAGAGTTTTTAATTCTATATCAATTAACTCTATCTAACACAACAAAATAGAATGGTGTTAGTAAAAGGAGGAACTTTACCTTGCTAAACATTTTAAGGTTAATGACGAGTCATTTAGATCTTTAATTATCCTTTTGGGGATATGTATTACAAACTATTGCATACACACTAAACCGAGTAACAACTAAATTGTAAAATGGGATTACCCTCGAGCTATGGAGTAGAATTAAACTCCTTTTATCACATACACATGTATTATTTTGTGAGTCATTTGTTACAACCTTCTCAGATAATAAACTAGAACCCTGAGGAACGGACTATATCTTTATAGGGTATCCTAAATAAAAAAGAAATAATACCTATAAAACCCCTCAGACAAGAAAGTTAATGCCACTATAAAAACCATATTTATTGAGAGGGATCAAATTTTAAAAAAGGATAGTGGGATAAAGATTCACTTTGATGAAGTTGATGCTCAAGATACACAAGAGTTGGTATAGGAACATATTCCACAGGACCTCATGGAAGAAGTTATTCTTGAAGAAAAAGTACTACATAGGAGCACCAGATAGGTAATAGAACCAAATAGATATGGGTTTATAGTAAGAAAATATGGAGAATCATTATTGGTTGATAATAATGAACCTATATTCTAAAAATATGGAGGAGAGAGCTCAAAATCTGTGAGATGATATAATGCCATGAATTATGAAATGAATTCCATGTATCAAAACCATGTTTGGGTTCTGGTTGATCTGACATTTTATGTAAAGGTTATTGGGTGGAAATGAGTATTCTAGAAAAAAATGGACATGGAAGGTAAAGTAAATACCTATAAAGTAAGGCTGGTTTCTAAAGGTTTTAAACAGTTTCAAGGAATTGAATATGAAAAAACTTTTCTCTAGTTTCCATGTTTAAATCCATCAGAATTATACTTTTTATAGTAGTATACTATGACTATGAAATTTAGAATATGGATGTCAAAATATCTTTCCATAATAGGAAAATTTATTAAGATGTATACATTACACAACCAAAAGGGTTTGTGACTCCATGTGATTCCAAAAAGATATGCTAGTTTTATAGATACATTTATGGATTAAAGAAAGCATCTTGGCCATGGAGCATTCAAATCGATAAAGCTATAATTTTTTTGGTTTCATTAATAATGAATGTGATCCATGTATTTACAAGTATTTTAGTGGGAATGTGTTCATTATATTAGTAGTATATTTTGATGACATATTACTTATTGGAAATAACATACTATTCTTACAATCTATTAAGGGCTGGTTAAAAAATTGTTTCTCCATGAAGGATATAGGTGAAGAAACCTATATTATAGGGATTAATATAATTTTTCATATATCCAAGAGGCTATTTAGACTAAGTCAAAGTATATACATTGAACAAATTCTAAATAGATTTAGTATAGAACAATCCAAGAAGGTATTATTTCTAGTGTCACACGGTACACATTTTTTGTGTCCTTAGATATAGTAGGGGAAAGAGAGAATGAGTAAGACCACATATTCTTTGGTGATAGGATCAATCATGTATTCTATTTTATGAACTATATTTGATGTTTCCTATGCATTGATCATGGTAGGCAGATATTAAACTGATCCAGGTGAACAAAATTGGATTTATGTTAAGTTTATCATTAAGTATCTAAGAAGAACTAAGAATTTTATCCTAGTGTATGGAGGAGATGAGGATATAGTCATCATGGTATATAATAATTATAGTTTTAAAATACATCATAATGATTTGAATTCACAGTTAGGATATGTTTTTACTCTCAATGAAGGATTTGTGAGTAGGAAAAGTTTAAAGTAGCCAGTTGTCCCTAATTCTATAGTTGATTCCAAGTATATAGTTGCTTTTGATGTAGAAAAGAAGTCATTTGGATATGAATCTTTATGAATGATCTTGATTTGGTTCCTAATAATAAATAACCTATCATATTGAATTGTGATAATAATACAATGGTGGTTCTTGAAAAATATATAAGGTAACACCCTCGGATAAAACACATACTCCAAAATTATCATTTATTGAGGAAATTTTCTCAGAGGGGTGATATTGTTGTAAGAAGAGTTCCCATGTAATAAAACAAGTTGGACCCTTTGAAAAGGAATTATCTTAGTATAATCATGAGTATCACATGATAGATAGTGGAATGAAGTTTTTTAACAGTCGGATATAGTGAAAGTGGGGGTCTTTTGGATTTAGTTCCATAGAACCACATTTTTGCGTACTTTATGATTACATGTATTCATAATTTTGAATATTAATAAAATACTTATCACATCACGATTGTTATTTTTCATAATATAACATGTGAAAATATCCTAAGAATAGTCTTCACACTAAAAGTTTATCGTAGTTCCCTGCTATGATGAGAACCTAGAAGTGCCACGATGGTATTCTTAAATATATATTATATAGCTGGAAGAAATAATTTGAGAGAAAAAATGATACAAGCTATCAGGGGTTGAGACTCATAGGACTTTGAGGCACATTCTCATGGTGTACACCCTTGGAAATTTTTAGTATAGGAGATTATGATAATAAGACCCATCAGTAGAAAATCCACATTTATATATGTCATTGGATGTTACTATCAGTGGATGTGTGTATTGGTCTTTATAATTTAATATTATTATTAATATATATTATGAGTCACATACTTTGATGTATTTATGAAAACCATTATGACAAATGTTCATGATGAAGTAGGATATGTTAGGTGTGCCAGGATTAATACTTAATTAATGAATAATGTGGGAAATGATTTGTTCCTTACGTTATTTAACAAAATTTTATATCTAAGGTCCTTTGATGGAAATGATATAGCCTAAATAAATCCATGACCATTGTGTTCTATAGGTAATTTCAATTTTCTAAAAGTCAAAGAAAGAGACATCAAACACATAGGTTGATGACACCAACATTCAACCTGCTTGATTAGAGACATCATAATAAAGGAATTATATTACATGGTAGTTTTTCATATGAGGTTTTATGTCATTGAAACATTTAACTATTTATTTTTGGGTTTCTTGGCATATTTCTAGATGTCAACCTTGGACTTTGAGATGATTCAACTAATGCCACTGAGAAAAAGGCCTAGAGTGTCACACACTAAGTGTATTCAAAACCACAATTAAATAATAATATTATTTATTATTTAAAAATTTGAATAAATATTATTCCCATACATGGTTTAATAATTATTCATGCTTGCTTGATTACATATATTTCTTCACCAGTTATTTGATAGAATATTTTGTTATCAGAATATTTAATAAATATTTATATCTATTTAGTGAATATATTATGTATTTATTTAATGGAGAATAATGTAGTGATATTTATTTAACAAATAAATAGTCATTATTCAAATCCAGATAAATATTATGGAGGAATGGAAGACCAAGAATAATGGTGTGATGAGAAATAATATATATGAAATATTATTTAAATAAATAATATTTAATTTAATTTTTTATCTCTGCACATGTTAAGAAATAATAGTAATAATAATAATATTATTATAGACATGGAATTATGCAGGGATTAAATAAATAATATAGGGGTACTTGTGCAATTATTATTTTCTAACCCTAGTAATATATAAACCCAATTATATTATTTTCTTAAGTGTTTCCATTTCATTTTTTATGCACAACGACATCCAAATAGAATTATCTTAAAGCCTGAGAGAGATCCCTCTTCAAGAACGATCTCAAGAATAGAGATCGATCCTCATCCACCACCACTTTCAAGTCTAGATAGATCGAAGAGAACCATGCCTTAAATATATTCTCAGAGCGACCAAAGGTGAAATATGAAAGTATCCAGATCTACCACACCAGCACCCAAAGATTCCTATGACTACATTCAGAGGTTCTCTGAACATGTGTAGGTCACCACTGGAGGGAATATACTCCTTATTCCTATGAAATAATGATAGTATGACATATAGACGCTGTCAGATCCATGAATGAATAAATAATTCATCACAATTTAATTCTAAATTTTTTTAAATTAATTATAATAATATGATATGATCATATGTCTTGGTTCTGATATTCAATGGTCAATTAATCACTGATTAAATTCCGTTGATCACGATGTCTATAATCATGTAAATATTGGATTAATAATTAATTACAATAAAAATATGAGTTGGGTATGCCTTATATGATGCTCCAACTGTTCCCAAAACCTTTATTATCATCCTAACTCTCATCCAGAATCAGATTCTAGATCCGAATCTAATTTTGTTTT
This sequence comes from Viscum album, assembly GCA_963277665.1. Taxonomy (NCBI): domain Eukaryota; kingdom Viridiplantae; phylum Streptophyta; class Magnoliopsida; order Santalales; family Viscaceae; genus Viscum; species Viscum album. The sequence continues at coordinate 41,734,069 of OY728163.1, forward strand.
AGATGATGGAGATCTAAGCGATCTTAGAGATTATTAGCTCACCAAGTATAGAGAAAGTAGGTATTATGATATGATTGTTTTTTCTCTACATGTTGACTAGGATCTTGATGGTGAGGATACTCAAAGATAAAATAAGTCTATTAATGATAATGAATCTAAGAAATGGATTGATTCCATGGAAGATGAGATATAACCCCTTAGAAAGAACCATACTTGGTCCATAGTCAACAAACCACCTACCACCATGGTGATCAGATATAAATGGATATATAAAAGGAAAGAAGACAATACTGCATGGAATAATATTAAATTTAAGTCCAGATTAGTGTCCAATGGTTTACTTCAAAGAGAGGGAGTGGATTATTATGAAATATTTTCTCATATAGTTAAGCATTCTTCCATAATTATTTTTCTTTATTTTGTTTCTTATCTTGATCAACATATTGAATAGATTAATGTCAAAATTTTCTTCTTGCATGGAGATTTGGATGAAACATTATACATGAATCCTCATACTTTTTTGACCATGAATTTAAATATAACTAAGTCCATTTAATGAATAAATATATTTATGGATTAAAACAAGTTTCTAGATAGTGGTATAGAAAATTTTATTCATTCATGTCATAAAATGGTTTTTAAAAGAGTAATTTTAATGCATGTTTCAATTATAAATCCATTAAAAACTACAAGATTTATCTGATTTTGTATGTTTATGATACTCTTATTATATGTGGTAATATGAAATTGATCACCAATTTTAAAATTAAATTAAATAAATCTTTTTAAATAACATATTTGGTTTTTGCTATGCATATTTTGGATATAGAAATAATTAGGTACAAAAAGCATAGGCTAATTTACTTGTACCAGTATGACTATTTTCTTAATGTTATGAAGATGTACCTTTTTGATGCACTAAAACCTTTTAGTGTTACTTTTTCACAAAATTTTAAAATATCATTGTCTCAGTCACCAACCATTATCACTGATATTGATTATATTATTATAATTTCATATGCTAATGTTACGGGTAACATTATGTATGCTATTATTTTGTACTAGGACAAATATAAATTTATATATGTGTACTTTGAGTAGGTTCACAGGAAACCTAGGTAAGACACATTGGAATTATCTTAAGTGTCCATTTAGATACATTTATTCTACTTCATTTATTTAAATATGTGTCAACGAGCCTGTACCCGAGTGGTAAGGGCTCATGATTGGCATCCAAGAGACCCGGGTTCAAAACCGGGTGGAGGCGAATTTCCGAGTTACTGTAGTAGTAATGTAGCAGTCACTGTAGTAGTACTTGTTCAGTACTGTAGCAGTTGGAACTATTCACCCGATTTGGGCCTTCAGGCCACCGGTTTGGGCCTATGGGTCTCTAGGGAGTTCGGGTCATCAAAGGCCTTCGGGACACAGGGCCTTCGGGTCACATAGACCATGGAGTAGTCTAGTTCACACAGAACAGGCCCCAGAAGAGGATCAGAGCAATAGGAGTAGCAGCCACCAGATGCAGAGCTAACCGGATTGGAAGAATGAGAGGGTATGACAGCCGCCATCGGGACCAGGCACCGTATAGCTTTGTACGGGGCAATGCTAGCCGATTAGCAATGCAAGGTGGGGAGCTAAGACGATCAATGATGCAAGACACTGGGGAGGGGAATTTCTAGTGGGCTGGGCCTACGGGTCATGTAATGGGCATGGTATGCCTCTAGGCCTTCGGGTCATGTATTGCGGGTCATGTCGGGCCTTGTGCCTTGGGCCTACGGGTCATATATGGGTTCCCATTCAACCCTTAAAAGGGGGATTATCTATAATAAAATAAAAAATAAGGCCTTCAGTCCATTCAGAGTTATTTCAATATGTTATGGTAGAAATTTAAGTTCTCAAGACACTATGACTAGTTATGTTGATTCTGATTATACTAGAAATATCGATAGAATGAAATCACCAACTGAGTTTGTTGTCACTACATGTGGGGAAATTATATCATGGAAATGTAATATGAAATTAGTGGTAGAACTCTAAAATATTAAGGTTGAGTAAATTTCATTGACACAGTCTATCAAAGAATCCATTTAGATTAAGAGTTTTATTTCTAAACTGATTTTATATAATTATGTTATTATAGTTTATTGTGATTCAAAATGTGCCTTAAATCTATATAAAAACCTAGTATTTCCTGGTAGGTCTAAGCATATATATATTAGGTTTCATTTTAATATATAGGTTATTGAAATTAGAATAGTGTGTATTAACAAGATACACACTGATGAAAACCTAACAGATAGTTTAACTAAGGTCATAATTTTTTCTAAGTTCAAGCACTATTTAGATATTCTAAACATGGTTCCATTTAAATAACACCAGTTTTGAGGACATCACCCTTATTTTGTTTAATCTTATTTTATAAATGGTGTATATTTATAGATTTTGGAATTCTAATTGATTTCTAAATAAAACTAATATCTTGTTAATTTTCTATTTGAAATTAACATGTATATATCTTCATTGAAATTATTTACCTGTGTTTTCCTACCATTTGTTTATATTCTGATCATGTTCTTTTACCCTTAAATAGTGATGGTTTTAACCCTATCAGAGTCTATGTTTTTACCTTTATGTGAGGTTCATGTTACCCTAACATATCTTTGGTTCACCCTTACGCCACATGAACCTTACATTGCAGGACCCTTACATTGTGGTAAATGATCCCCATATAGGGGTGTTTGAACTTTACACAAGGGGTTCATATGGATGAAATTTATACAAACACTTTAGTTGAATCTGATTTAGTGGTTGAATGACTTTTAAATATAGGTCAAATGACATTGACACATGTGCTTATGTGGTTTTACCTTGATGAAATGATTATAGTGCACCTATTTGAAGGTTTTTCCTTTTTTATTCCTATGGTATTTTTAGGATATTAAAGATCATTTATTTTTTGATTTCAATTTTATATGTTCCATTTATCCATTAAAACAATTTTTTCTCTCATGAGTATTTCCACCCTACCTATCTCCAAATTAAAATATGATTCACATAATGGTTTTGATAGAGATGATCCCTACTATTCCAAAGAGATAGATTATTCTAGTGGAGGTCGACTATATTTGAGGTGTTTTCCACTTCCAAAATTTCCAATATACTTGATATCAAATATTATAGATTTCCCCAATGTTTTGTGTCTATGGATATTTGAAGTTGGTGATCGTAAGGTTCCCTTGTTCTCTTGGTGTCACCATTTCTGAAGATACCTAAAGATTCCTCTTCTAATAGTTGGTTGGTAATTCCTAATTATTCTATCATGTTCTTGTATGTTTGTTTTAATCATTAGTAAAAGGTACGAATAGTGTGATGTGATTTCCATGGAGTAGTAGAAAAGAAGTTTAATGTTAAATCTTTGTGTACTTTGTTTCTTTATTTCATCACTCATTCATGGTTTCTCATTTCTCATTATTTGTTTGATTATCCTTCATCAATCAAACTCTATAATCACTATTTTTTTATCATTTAATTATATTGGGATTAATAATGGTGTATTAGTGTGGTTTTAACTTAAAATACACTTCATATGATGATGTGTATATATATTATTGATTGTTAAAGGAGTTTAAGAATCACACAATAATGAGGTAGTAGTTATAAATAGCCACAAATATGAAAATCCAAAGGTTTTAACCATTTAATAATGTTTTAAACATTATAAATCCAATTTTTTTATTTGATTATGGATCTATATTCAAGGGATTTCATGGACCTCATTCGATGGAATTCAGGATTATCCATGAATCCTAAGTACTCCCAATTACATTCTCTTTATTTTACTTAGAAGGGGAGGTTATAGAATTAATTTGAAGAAGAAAGGGTCCTACAAAAGAATTTAGTGATTATAGTGGTCATTTGATACCTTTTTAGGTAGGAACCCATTGGTTTATATCTATGTAACTTGGTAAAATTAACTACTAGAAATGGATCAACATAGACGATAAGGTACACTCATTTTATGTTTTTCATTTTATTGATTCCTCTTATAGTATATCATGTTCATTAGATTTATGTTTTTATTATGATGCTTATGGGCATAAGGATGTCTCATAAAATCTTTTAATGGTATTAGATACATTTTTTATGATTAATCAATAAGATGAATATAAAATTTAAAAACCAGTATTGACTTTTTTTTCAGAACCACAATCGCAGTCATAAAACCACTTCATGGTTTATAATATTTTTCAAAAAAAAAATGATGTGGTTTATAAAATATTTTTTTGGTTTTTATAAACTTATAATAAAAATAGCGTGTTTTTAAAAAACATCACGGTTTTCTTACTATGAAACATAATAACAGTTTTTAATGTCACCATAAAGTGATTTGTTGACTAAAATGTAGTAATTTATAAAAATAGGATTTACACCAAAAGTATAAACCAAATCACGGTAGATGTTAACTAATAATGGTTTATGGTGCAACCATATATAAAAAAAGTACTTGATATAATATACTATGTCATGGTTTAAGGAGGGTACTTTTATCAATTCATTATCTAAAATGGTTTGGGTAGTGAAACCATGTCAACGTGTTTGGTCATGGTTTTCAAAAAAAGTAATAAAAATTATTTTTCTAAAAAAAATGGCATGGGCCTAAGCACACACTAAATCCACACAACTTTAGAACATATCAAAATAGGTTTTCATTATTATAATTGTCCAATGTTTCAATATATCATGTAATATTATTTAATTATTGATCTATTTATGAAATACTTATTTAAATATTCATTTATATGAATTTTTTATATTATGAATATTGTATAATATTGTTTAAATTGTTTAACATGCTTCTTATAAATTTAAATTTCATGAATATGATAATTACATGATAGGTATGTCATAAATGATATAGTTTTTATTAAATTAATACAATTTTAATTCCATAGATTGGTTCACTAGGACTGATCCGGTGTGTCACGTGACCTCATGCATGACTCCCTAAACACAAGAGGTTTCTGACCAGGGACAGGGACCTAAGTCATACAATGGCGACACTCTTACCTCAATATCAAATAAACTTCAATAATAAACACAAAATAAGTAATAATAAACAATTATATGACAAAAATAAACATAGTGGAGGCCAATAGATAACATCACATGTAATATCAAAAATAGATACAATCAATACTATTACCAAGTCAAAAAGGGTCCCTAGAAGAAGAAAATAAACACATACAATAAAAAAAGGAAAAAAGGAAAAAATAATAAAATAATGTATGAGGCACAATAATAAAGGATCCTAGTGTATGTCCTAGAATCACCTCAGGTCCCCATCCAACTCTGCATGCTCAATAGCTTGTCATAGGGCCCTTTCCCTTTGTTGGATCCATGACAACAAAGTTAGCATGCTCATATGATTTCTCATGAAAGGTGTGTGTAATAAGCCTAGTAGGAAACCACCAATACATATTTATAATAAGTTTAGTATATATATATATAGGTTTATGAATTTAAATAATTATAAACATAATAATAATAAAACTATTCTTGGTCATAGTGCACTTTCTAGGTAGCTACGAACCTCGACCACACTTACTTTGGATCTATGCTGTAAGGAAGTGTCACCCCTATTATGAACCTTCATAAGAAACTAAAAAAGTGATATGAGTAGGAAATAAAACTATTCAACCACTCATGTGATCTGAACCACTCCCTCAAGGAAATATCCCATGGCTAATTCCCATACCCACTAATCATCATTGGAGTAGTTTGAGGAGGGAATATAAATATTCAACTCTCTATATAACCTAAACCACCCCCTCAAGGAAAGGTCCCATAGTTAAACCTCACATATCAAATTATAAGGAAGAATTCTGATGAGGGAATCATAATAACCAACCTACCTTATAAGATGAACCATCCCCTCAAGGCAAGATCCCATGACCATATATCACATACAATCAAATCACAAACAAATATCTTCTCACTGAATATAGGGTCACAACCTTTAGTCTAAACAAGTCACAAGGCATGAAACATAATCATAAATGAAGCTGAATAAACCTCCATCCACTTAGATTCTCCCTTACCAACTAGTAAAGGTTTTCTATATATATTCATTCATGTATCTTCCACTATTACAAGTGATAAGACTCATCTCCCATTCCCAAATACCACTCTTCAAGGTCACCCTAGCCTTAACCAAGCCCAAAAAACTCACCATAGGCCTAATTTATCCTAGTGTATAACCCTATATCTAACCATGAAATGAGATATGATTCTACCCTCTCTAATCTATTAACCCATAACTACCCTTATAAGGTTTCAACTATATCAATAATAATATACTTGGTCACTTTGAAACCAAAATAAGAACTCTATAGGACTAACCCATGAACCTGTATGTAAGTCAATATGTACAACTACATATAAATTATCTAACATGGAAATGAAATCTTACCCCAATCTTGATGAATTGAACTTTCCAAGAAACTATTTCTGATGCACCCCTAGTATCCATGACATTTTTAATTGATATAGACCTAATTTTCAAAGGAAAACTGTTTCTAGGACTTTTCCAACAACACCTTAGGATATGCATTGGCTGATAGGATGGTAGATCAGGATCACCTAACCCTTGGGGTGTTTGGGGGGGATATTACTACCTAATTTATGAATCACTTAAATATTTAATAAATTTTCATGAATAATTCACAAATCCTAGTGTAGGACTAGTTACCTCCATGTAAGTTATCAATCAAAACCATGCATCAATTTGAACTTTTATATGAATTATAGTTTTTACATATTTCTATTATTATTTAGTGATGCTATGTTTTAAATACACAAACCTAGGAACTCTATAATTTATCACCATACAGGGAAGAAATAAGTTTTTTGGATTTGGTATTATCCCTGTGAGAGGGGATTCCTTCATATCCCTATGAAGGAAATAAAAACCCACGTATTTTGATGAAACTTAATAAGATACATATTGGGTCATGTTACAAGGACCAATTTATATCCTTTTAAAGTCATACAATCATGAAGTTAAGTTTTTCTAAGGTCATGCATATATGATCAAGTGAAGTTCCTTTTCAAGTTATGCATCAAGTACCTATTCCAAGTAGTTTAACATCATTCAGAATGGATATGCACTATGTAGTTTAATGTCATGTAGCTATAAATATTTGGTTAAAGGCTCTTAGAAATGTATTTTTTGGGAATTATAAATTAGTGGACCTTTTTTACCCTTCATGTTAGTAAATGGGAAAGAGAAGGTGTGATTGGGGATATACTTTGTAGGAGGCCCTTTTTTCCTTCCACATATCAGTCCATGAGGTAATATTATGATAATCACATAAATAATAATGAGTTATCTTATACTCATCACATAGGTAATATTATACTTATCACATAAGGAATTCCTTTAATGTCATCAATGACATCCCTAAATTTCTACTAGAGGCATCCTTAGTTTCTCACCACATAGGGGGATCTCATGCTCATCACATGAGGAATAGTGGTCCACTTATATGATTCACATAGGTTCCATCATATTTTTACATTCAATGGAGATGTTTTATAAAGTTTGGGTCTATACAAGAAGATAACTAATATTGGGGTATTACATCCCAAGGGGGATGCCAAACGATGATGATGTTGGATGTTAGGATTGGACCTTAGGGAGGAATCCTACATATACCACTAAAACAGGTATCAAAACCAATGAAGTTAAATTTTAATAGTTTAACATCATATGTTGGGAGTAGTTTATGTAGTTTAATGTCACTTGTTAAAGACTCGGGTATCATGGAAGAGGTTAAAAAAGAGATTGAGTAGGGATTACGCATGAAAAAACCTACATAATTCAACCTACTTATTTGTAACTATATAGGAGAGGATATGGTTGGGGCTGACACCTAGTAAGAGGTCCATGAGAAGTGGGCTCCCAGGTAGGGGGATTGGGTAAAGTGAAACCCAGGTAAGAGACCTCGGAGAATTGGTTCCCTTATTTGGGACTAGGGAGAATGTTTGACCTAGTATAGGACTAAGGAATGTTGGTTCCCAAGAAGGGGCCTTGGGAAAATTGGTGCCCTGGTATGAGACCTAGGTGAATTGGAACCCTTATATGGGATTAGAGAGAATGGGTTACCCAATATGGGACTAGGGTGATTTGGAACCTAGGTATGGGGACCTAGGTGAAGTGTCACCCTAGTTGGTGGGAACGAGTGAAGTGGTTCCCAATTATTAAGGCTTGAGCTAAATGTGTTCCTAGTATGGGGGCATAGGTGAAGTCATGCTTGGGTAATAGACCTGGGATAATTCACACTAAAGTAGGATTCTTTGAGGATAAATAGGGTATGAACTTTGTAATTTTGTATCCTAAGACCACTCATGCAGTGTCTAGACCAGATTTTCACATGACCTCAGGTGTGCCTCCCCATATTCCAAAGGATTCCAACTAGTATAAAGGTTCTAGGGTGTTACCATAATAAGATAATAACACCATAATAGAGTCATAAACAATAGAAAAAATAACCAAGAAACATCCAAAATAAGAATCAGAGTATGTGAAAAAAATAAAACAAAAGCATGAATTAACAAATGGAATTAAACAAATAGACACACATTCATACATCTTGACTGATCACCCATTAGTATGATTATATATACAATAAAAAATATAAAAATATGAAAATGGATATAATTCCATCCTTGATTCATACCTCAATCTGGGTCTCCAAATCCTTATTGAGCTACTCCAGCCCGATCATGAAACATTAGGCCTCTTCCTGACCCACTGCATGCCTTGTGATTATCCTAAAATAAGAAATCTAGTTTGAAAATGCACCAGAGTTCCTATATTGGGGGTGATAAATAAATTCTTATTAGACCACCCCCATCAGTGTCCCTAACATATACTATCATATAAAATTTCATGAAAATGTGATATACCCATTCTAGTTGAATAATACATAGAATAACATAAAAAAATAAATCACTCTAAATCCTTGGGTTTTAGGGTTCCACTCAGGATCATCCATACCTAATTTGAAAAGTGTCGAATGTATCTAATCATGGAACATAACATTGAGGGGATACATGTACTACACTATAATATCATGAGTATGAATAGACAAGTGTATAAAATCAATCAAGGGAGAAAATGGCCTGCTTGGATCATCTTATATATATAACTCTTGTGGGGAAAATCTCCCCACCTAAAAATGTCAAGAATACACTTGGGGGATATTTTAAACCTAATAACATCTCATATAAAATTTGGGGGCTAGATTCCACTAGATAATATCTCATACAAAAATCAAGGGCCAACGTCCACTCATAATATTTCATATAAACATCAGGGGGCAATGTCCACTTGGTAATATCTCATATAAACATCATGGGCTATTTTCCACCTAGTAATATCTCATATAAAAATTGGAGTCAATCATCCACTCGTAATATTTCATATAAACATTAGGGGAAATAATCCACCTAGTAATATCTCATGTGGAAGTGAAGGGATAGCGCCACCCATAACATTTCATATAAAAATTGGGGGAAAGTTTCCACCTGGTGATATCACCTACCATCAAATACACTCAAGGAATATCCATATCCCCGAACCACTACATAGAATATACAAAAAGGGCATCTTAAACTTCACACAAGTTCCATAGATCATCTCAAGGGTTTTAATATCTTATAGCTAGCTATACATCCCAAAGACACCTCAATGTCCATTTAGAAACTTAGGATTATCCCCTCTATATAATCATGTTCATGTAAGAACATCCTATCAAACCCATAAACACTCTCATCCTGCCAGCATGGGAATCCAATAAGGTCTTTCAAACCCACATTAATCTCTTCTCATTGGCTCCATGCCATAATTATCACCCATGATGTTCCCTAAACTCTTAGGCTCTATCCAACTCAATCCCCTAAAGATCAGTTCAAGATATTATCCCATATCTCAAATAATTACTCAGTTTTTATACCTAAAAACCATTATGAACTATCTCATCTCAAATACCATGGTAGTCTCATGCCAATTCATCAAATTCTCACGACCCTCACAAAGGTCTCATTCCACATATTCCCTTAAGAAAAATCTCACTAAATCATCCAGAGGATGATCCCATCCATTATATCTCATCATCCTTGAATCATATATCCAATGAAATTTAATAACCATGAGTTCCTCACCATTTCATACTATATAGAAAAATAATCAAAATGGACTCCTCATACATCCAATTCTGGCCCCAAGGCATGAAAACATGAAAACCCCACTAGGGGAACAATACATGGTGTGTATCTCAGTGTACATGACATGTAATCCCAAAGTCCTACTCTGGGAATGTACCTCATCCAATCCTATCATGTATTTCCTAAATACACAGTGTGTACCAATTATAAATGGTGTGTAAAACACATGGGGTATCTGTTCATGTGTACCCATTATACATCTGGTCATGTACTGCACATGGGGTCTGGTCATGTATCCCACATGACATGTACCCCCAAACAAGGTGTCTAGTAGAATACTAAACCACAACTGGGGTCATGTACCAAACTTAGTACATGGCATGTCCATATGGACTACACACCATATAGTAATCATCTTCCACATTTATTTGTATCGTAGAATACATGATGTGTGTTTTTGAACTACACACAATGTGATTAGGTTTTTGAAATGGAAAACCACTATGAATCACTTTAAACCCCAATTTTACCCCAAATCAAGCTTCTAGGAGCCTTAAAACATACTCAACAGTCTAAATAACATTATAAAATTAAAAAATATTAATAAAACAAGAAAATGGATAAAATTAAAAATATGACATACCACCTAATGAAGTCCTTGAATCTTTAAGCTCGACTGCACACTCTAAGTCTGTTGCATCCCGATCTGGTCTTGATCGATCTTACTGGAGAAGCTTTGGTCCCCTCTCTCTCCTTCCCTTTCTCAGTCTGGCATTGAGCGATAAGGGATATCCTCCTCCCTATTGGTGTTCATGGAAAGTAATAGTGGAAGGGGGAGAGAAAAAAAATAAAAAAAATAAAAAAATAAAAAAAATAAAAAATAAAAAAATAAAAAAAATAAAATAAAAAAATAAAAATAAAAATAAAAAAATAAAAAAATAAATTAAATACCCATTTAAAGGCTCATCCCAGGGCATGAAACTAGAAAAAATATTATACCCACATGGGTAAAACCACCCATTATGGGCTCAAATGTGAAGTCAAAATTTTAATTTGAGACCTTGTTAAGAATATATTAATGTTTTCATACATGGGATAATTGATATTTATTTAATAAATATTCAAATATTACAAGAAAATTCCCTGATCTAAATTTCAACCAATCTCAGCCCAAGGGTAAACAACCCATCTTGTGATTAATATAATCTTCTAAAAATTATTACAAGGTTCAATGCTATGGAAAATTTCTATTTTTCCCCTCATAAAAACCCGAGACTAAATTCACATTTTCCCTAATTTTCAAAACCTAAAAAAATGTGGGTCTTTACAACCTCCCCGCTATAACACTTCTCATCTCCAAGAAGTCTTGGTGCTCCTCAAATCATCAATATTGAATTAACTTAGTCATTAATTCGCAATAAAATGACAACATTCCATCCTCAAAATGTCGATCAATCCCCCTTTGTAAAACTCCAATTTGATGCACACTATTCATAAAAAATAGAGCTACCCACTTGTCATCATTACCAAATACCAAGATGATTCCAAAATACACCCATATATCTTGAGGCTCCAAGGTGTCATCCATTGATCCATCCTCAGGCTTATAGTGATACCCACCATATAAATCAACTCATAAGGGTTGATTCCAAGCCATGATGATCCTCACCATAAGACACTTTTCATGCAATGGTTCTCCCCGCCATCAAAACCACTTAACGAAATTAATTTCCAATGATCTATCAACATTATTAGTTAAATTTCCACATCACCACATAAAATTTCATATAAAAACACTAGTTAGTCCTCCTCAGGATGAATTCTCCAAAAAACTCTTGGCTGCACCCACCGACGTGCTATCAAAACATCCGATCTTGACGTGTCAACTTCAAGAGGCATCAAGAGATCATTTAAACACCCTCACTGAAGTCCAAACATGAATCTTAGTGTCATTACATGATTGGATCACTAACCATTCACATCAGCTATCATGTTCTCACCTCAATAACCAATGAATATCTGATCCGAATCACGCTCATATCATATCAAATCTATTCCAAATCCAACACCAATGATCAGATTCCATCCAACATCACATTTGAATCTCAAATATGGTATTACACAAGGAACCAAATATTAACAGATCTTACTACACACTGGAATCCTAGTGCTATATCGACCACTGAATAGTCTCAACATATCCATGACCCTTCTAACCTAAGGGTTTTTCATTCAGGATTTATGTAACACTCCCCACCACATGGATTCCCTGATATTGATTCTTGATCAAAAACTCAATAGGTTCCATCATGACACGTTTTTTAATACTCTAGAGCCATACTCACCCATAATATCAATCTATACCAAGGTATAACTTTGGTCAACCATTACATGGTCCCCAATCTATCCATGATATCCCCATATTATCATAAAGGTACATCTACCATACTCATCAAAAATATTGTCCATAATGCACACAATAATCTCATTGAATATATTATTACTTAGACCACACATGGATACCCCTAATATATATACCAATAGGAACCATGCATACCTAGACTACATTACTTTGGTATCATCCAAATGTAATCGGTGAATGCACCTATACTACTTGATCACACAACTCAACTCATGATCCCATGAGTCACATGTCATCAAACATAGGCTCACATTCCTAAATGACTTCTCATGCTCCTATAATTTTTCAATCTCATCAATCAAGATAGAGGAATACCTAATTATTACTTATAATAATAGAAGGAATCTCACTCATTCCATAGCTAATCACATGATCAACCACCACAAAACTTCATTTCATAAATCACAAGTGTTTACCTATGCTTTCCCCACACCACAAAAATCACATCCAGAATACAAATGGAGGGTATCCCATCAATCCTTCCCTAATATCCAGCCTTAATACCATAAGCAACTCAAGTTATTTACATAATAAAATCTTATGTAATCTCCATGCTTGTATCATATTTCCAACAGAATCTAACGTACCTCAATATGAATGTCAAGCATCAACCCATTATTCTTGTTTCTAAGGGAACTCTCTAGTATAGAATAAATTCACTCTTGAATTACCCTCACATATCAAAACTCATCCCTATAGAAGCAGTAATATATCCTACTAATCAATCATGAAAATCATCTTGTTGATCTTCTGGGTTGTATCTTAAAGCACTAGGATCTTCAACCTAGCCCATAACTATGTCGTACATAGGTCACAAATTATAAGGAAACATCCCTAATACAATCTCAAATATCCCAAGTTAACTCATGTCATAACACACTCATTCAGGTTCTCATATATATATATATATATGTGTGTGTGTGTATGTATTAGACATCACATGAAATATCATCAGCCCATTACCAAACATCAATCCTCACCGGGCATCCACATATGAGACTACCCATTTAGGATAACAATATCATCCACCATCATATATATAAATAAATCACCCTATAATGATTCATGTCAAGTAACCATAATAATATGGTTCTAGTTAAGTATAATGAAACCAAGAAGATATATGAAAAAACACCATATAAGTTGTTGTCAAAATTTTAAATAACTGAACCAGTATAAAAATAATCCAAAATTGGTTCTTCATAAAGGCATAAAATGCCTATATCTCACCACTAGTGACCACTATACATAATTTACATAGAGGTAATAAAAATACATATTCAAAGGATATCTCTCTATAAGATCACATGAACTGTCATCAAATAAAATACTATAATTTAACTGAGTATAATTCCATAAAAAAATTATATGAAAAAACATTGTATAAGTTGATATTGAAATTTTAAATAGATAAAACACATTTCATTAGTTATATCAAGAAAACACAAGAACATGAATTCCATTAGAATTCTATGTGATGAATATGTTTAATGAAGATTTCTATTTACATTATGGTCCAAGATCCAAAAACCAAAATAACATCAAATACACATATTATATTAAATATATACCACAACCATAACATCTAAAACCAAGAACAGAAATCCCAAATCCCTTGTAACCTAGAATTACCATTGAAAAAGGTTTTCATGAAACACAAATTTTAGGCCCATCACAAGATTTGACACATTCATAGTACCTATCTACCACATCCCAAATAGTAAGATAAATAAAAGAATTATCTTATACCACTTTATAGCATCCTGAACCAAGATCACTCACCCAATATCTAGACCATAGTTTCATGTGACCTCGGGCATGTATCCCTATATGCCAGAGGATTTTGACTAGTAGTGAGTGTCCAAGGTGTTACTATAGGGAGACTATACACTCATATCAGAGTGAGAAATAATAGAGAAAAATAACCAAAAAACACTCACAATAATAATAAAAGAATACATAACAAATAAAACCGAAGAAATATATAGAAAATGGAATACCTCATATACACATAAATTCATATATCATGACTGATTTCCCACTGGTATGACCACATATGGAATAAAAAGGAATAAAATACAAAAGGATATTCTTCCATCCAAAATACATACCTTATTAAAAGTATCTATATCTATGTTAAGCTTCTCTAACCCCATCATGAAACACTAGGCCTCTTCCTGATCCACTACATGTCCTGTGATCATCCTAAAAGTAGACACAAGGTTTGCACGTGCACTGAGATGATTGATGTGGCCTTTTATGGATACATTTCACCACATCATAACTATGTAATAATTGATATTTTAATGAAAAATTGTGATTTTATTGAGAAATTATTAGATTCTAGTTTTTTTGAGTGTAAATTTTTATCAATTGAGTATTTTAATAGAAATTAGAGTCTTTGGGATTTTAACTTATTAAAGGTTCTTTGTATAAATTTCTATATAGTCTAAGAATGAATTATTTTATGAATGGAAGTGATTTTTATTGAAATTATAATTTTAAATGATATTTGAACTTGAATTTGATTCCTTTGAAATTCCATATTATTTTATTTTAAATAAAACATGAAGGAATATCTTTTAATTGTAGAATTTTTTGATTTAGGGAAATTACTCATGGAGCCTTAATTTTATAAATTGGAAATTTAAATTCTAAGGGGATCTAAGATAAATGTTGAAGAACTTAATAAAGGTTATGGGGAATCTCAAAGGGGTATGGAGGATGAATCGAGCATGGTAATGTGTCCAAGTACATAAAAAAAAGGATATATCCAGTACACATGGGGGTTGCAACTTCTGTAGGGAATTTTTGATCGAGCCACCCGAGGGAGTTAATAAACATTGATAGGTGTCCCATGTGGAAACTAAAGGGACAAGTCTGAGGCAGTTCACTATGATATTGTACTGAGGAGCTGGCATGTGATGCAATATTAAGGGGGAGGGGGATATGATCATTTTATAAGGAGGATGAATTTTCTAGAGAGAATCATCAAAGCACAATCAGGACACTAGATCTAGAATTCTTGGAACTAGAGGGAAAGTTCTAGGCTACATGAGTTAGATCTGGTAGTGGATCTACCAGATATAGAATATTCCTCCTACTTTTATTCATACTTTATATTCTTTCTTGTAATGAGTTACTTTAACATTGCTGTTTCAAACATGACAATTGACTAAAATGTTTGAGGAATCTATTTATTATTTTTTTACTCTATTCATTCTCTTCCCTTTTTAATGTTACTCTTAACTTCATGTCTTAAGAAGTTCAATTTTCTAAAAAACTAAGAATGAATGATAAATAATCTTAGTTGATTTTAATTCAAACCAATTAATAATATGATAATCAATCTAACAAGTGATCTACTCATTGATATTAACACACTAAGTTCAAATAAAAATTTAGTTGTAGTGAAAAATGATTTCAACATTTCTTTTGAATGGGTGAGTGATGTGGTTGAAAAATTATAGGATTCATTCAATCACAGGTTGAACATTAATTAAAATTGAAAAAACTATTTCGTTTTTAGTTCTAGAGTTCTTCTCAGTGCATGATTGAAGGAAAATATACTCAAACCATCCCATTAATTACCCTAATCTCATTAATTACTAATCCTTTATTTCTATATGATTTATTGTTCTCTCAATCTTTCTACCTATTTTTAATATTTATTCATAAAATACACCTGTTTTTTGCTTTAAAATTACTTCAATAAATATTGATAACTAATTTTTTCATAATATATTATTGTTTTTCCCCTTGAGGTATTTTTCTTATTTTTTCAGTCACTCGCACACTTTTTAGTCTTTCCCTATGGATCGAACCCTATTCACTACTTACAAAGTTCACAATAGGGAAAATAAATAAATAATTTTTTAATATTAGCTAAAAGTTATTTAAATTTTGGTTCAATTTCTAGGGAATATTCATGTGACCAAGAAATATATAAATCATCGGTATTTTTTAAATAAAACCTTCTATAAAAAATGAATAAAATAAAAAACTACCTAGAAAACCCAAAAGAATGTCTAGTATATACTACCTTATTTTTAATGAGTTTCTTAAGCTATTTTTGTATGAAAACTCATTCAACTAGTGATAATTTATATCCCTTCATACCTAAGATTGATAAACATTTAGGTTCTCTTAAATAGATAAAGAAAATTAAAATGGAAGAAAATAAAGAGAATATAAATAATAATCAAAATAAAATATTAATGAACCTACACCTAGGAATGAATTGATTAAGTGAGTTAGTTTTAGGGAGTTCTAAGTACCTATAGTTTCTAATAATCCACAATGCATTAGAAAAACCCATAGGTCTCAAAATTATTAGGTTAAATGGTTTCATTTTCAATACTGCCATCATATAATGGGTTAACTGATGAAGAATATCTTGACTTCATTAGGGACTTCTATAATTTGGTTCAATATATACCACTTAGAGGGATGAGTGAGGAGGAACTAAAATTGAGAGTCTTACCCTTTTTTACTTGAAGTGGAATGCTAGAATTTGTTTATAATAGTTATATAAGGAGATATTTTATACTTAGGATTTGGGTTTTAAATATTTTGTAATGAAATTATATCAAAGAAGAATTAAAACTGAAATAAGACCTAAAATAACTCGATTTATTCAAGGCAAGGGTAAGATATTATAAGAAAAATGGGATAGATTAAAAGGATTAATCAGGTATTACTTAAACCATCACTGTACTCTATAATTATTTATGGAAAATTTTTGCAATAAGCTTGTTCCATATCAACAAACACCTATAGACCAGTCTTTCGAAGGTGACTTTTTTGATAATATTTACGAGCAACTTAAGAAAATTTTCAACATTATAGAAAAAAAATCACAACATAAATTCTTTTGAAGAAGAACTATATTTAGAAAAGAAACCAATTATAATCAAGAATCATAAGTCTAAGATGATGGCTATTATAATGAAGATCATCAAAACTCACTTAGGGAGTAATACCACTACTATGGTGTGTTTGGGAATTCACAATGTTGCTATCCCAATGTAGATATTTCTACCCAGACCCATAAGAATGTAAAATATGCTGGGTATGGAACTAGTACACATCCTAGAGATGAACCATTATTTAATAACTACAATTAGGGATATAAAAACCATCCTAATATCTCATGTAAAGAACAAGGGGTGTTTAGACCTACTTCTCCCCTTGTATTCCCATAATAACCTAAGACATAATTTACAAACCAATATAAGACTAAAATTTCTAGTTCATAAGTGGTATTCAAACTCATTAGAAAGTTAATAAAGACCCTAAACCTAATCATAAAGAAAATCTTGATGAACCTAAAAATAAAAATCTGGAAACTTGTAAAACTAGAAATTTATACCAAAACACCGAATTTACCTTAAAACCTATTGTTTGAGATGAGAACTATAAAGTAAAATACTTTATAAATAAAGATAATAAGGATAGAATAATAAATTAAGTTAATTATAAACATTTTGAATAATTTAACTCCAACCTTTACCTTCCTATAAAGAATAAATAAGAAAAACTAGGAATTAGAAATTCTAAAATTCCTTGAGCTATTTAAGAAACATCAAATAAACATACCCTTTCTAGATTCCATAGTTAAAATTATATCTTATTATAAATCATTGAATAAAATTACATATAATAATAAATATTTTTAGTAATTTTCTATATACAATTTAATTGAGGATCACAGTGCTATCCTTCAGAATATGATACCTCCTAAACTTCATGATCTAGGAATCTTTGTCATCCCTTTCACTCTAGGTGATAATGGTCTATTTAAATGATTGCGTGACCTTAGTGTGTGTATAAATTTTATTCATTTATAATTGTTTAAATGATTATGTCTAGGAGTTTCATAACCAACCATTATTATATTATAGTTAGTATATTGATCAATTAATCACATAATTGGGAGGGTTGATGACATGCTAGTTAGAGTAAGAAAGATTTACCTCCTTACTAATTTTATTAATTTGTATATGGAGTGAAACAAGGAAGTTCCTATTATCCTTGGTACGAACTTCCTAGCCATAGGAATATAATTCATAGATGTGTCCAAGGGTAAAATAACTTTTAACCTAAGAGAAAAAAAAGGAATGAAATATTTTTAAAATAACTAAAGAACCCACACAAAGTCAAATATGTTCAAGAGATGAGATTATAAAAATTGAATAACCTATTGATTAGGAATATGAATATTATTTAATAATCATTGGTGAAATTATTAATAAACCATACATTAATAAAACTTTCATAGGAATCGACTCTAGTCACGGAGAAGAACCTTTAGATGATCACGAGGGAGGATAAATCCCCACTTTTGGGTCTCCCAAATTCTCCTCACGCTAGGGTTCCTTCCCAGCGCTGATGATTCCTCCCTCTCGTTGTTTCCCTCGTGGTGAGTAGTTTCTCTCTGGAGTTCTCTTCTTTTTCTCACACTCATCTCCTTATTTTATTTTTTTCATTATTTATCTCCTTCTATGGATTCTTCGTTCTCTTGTTTGGTGATGCTAATTACCGATTTGAGGGACTCAACCGCTTTAAATTTTTCTATTTTTTCTAGATCCATAATGAATAAACCTTATATTGGTTTAACTTGATGAGACTCCAGTGATTTGGGAGTTTTTGTGGTAGCTAGAGAGGTTCCTTTATTTCAAATATTGAATCTCGCAACCTGGTCTTGCTCATCAGCACTCCTCCTCTGCCCTTATTTCCCTTACCCTCCATGGAGGAAACTATTTTTGGTCGAATATGATAAATTTTAGGGGTTTTTTTGGGATGGTGATGGTGGTTGGGTTGAATGTTTTTACTCTCTAGTTTTATCTACCATATTCTTTTCCCATTGTTTCGCCTTCCCCCTTTCATGGTTTCGGTCTTTTGTGGTTCGTTTTAGTTCTGTAGTTATTGATTTCTACTCATCACGGTTTTGGGTTTCTAGTTGGGTGGCCAACATTATGTGGTTTCAGATTTGGTGGTTGATTTTTGTTTTTTGTTCAATTTAGAATTATCTTGTTGCTGGATTTTCTCGTTGATTCTTCATGACGATGGTGATGATTTCCTATGGTAATTCAGTGGCTGTTCTCTTGGTGGTGGTTCTAAAATGGTGGAAAAAATGGTGTATCAATGATGATGATGAAGAATTATGGAGGATTGTTCTCACTGGTGATCTAAATATATTAATAGTGGAATTATGGTGTTTTTAAATTTCCATGATATTTTTCTGTTTGGCGATTGATTCTCACTCAAATTTACCCAAGAAAAGAAGGTAAGACGGTCCTTGTAGTTTAGCTTGGGTTGTCGAATCCTCAGAGACCTAAGAAGTAACCTATAGACACGTAAATTCCATGGACTGATTTTTTCTATGAAGTAGTCAACTTGGGTTGATTTTATATGGGTTTAAAGGAACTCTAAGAGATTTAAGTGAATTCAATTTAAAATAATGAGTTGATCCTAGGTTATCGCTCAGGGTGGATTGAACGTATTTCCTTTTTAATGATTTCAATTTCTTATATTTGAGATGGGTTCATTTAAGGAGATAAAACAATATCATCACTTACTGGTTTAATACCTACACCTTTTAATACTAATCACCTATACACTTGAAGGATCAAAGTTTTGAGCACTTCAAGGTAAAAGTTCGTATTATCACTTGAAGTGTGTGGCCTTAAATTCAACAAGGACGACGGAGTTTAAAAATCATCAAATAAAAATCTAAATTAAAGAAGTGATTATACATTAATGAGGTGATAAATAAAATCCAATACAGACCCTTGATACTCCCTTGGATTAACCCATAAGTGGGTTATCCCTCCATTGATCTCATTGTTTCAATGGAAGCAGAAAGTAGACTCATGAGGGAGGAAATGGAGAAGTAAAGAAAACAACAAAAATAAAATGATCACTCCACCGTTGTGTGAATAATTTCAAAAGATTTGGTGTGAATAAATTCACACCTTGAGGCAACGGTATAAAATTGAGGTGTAGAACAACATAATAATAGGATAATAATAACTTTTATTAAGAAACTAAAGTGAATTGAACAACTTACAAGTGAAAGACAAATTTGAGACAACAAAATCGCAGTATAACATTACAATTGAACCAAGAACCAAATATTCTCAACTTATCCACCACCACTGCCTTAAATAGGAATTTTGTAAGCCTTGGGTATATCCTCCAACAGTACAAAGCATCCCACTTTATTATGGTAGGCATAGGGTGGTGGAAATCTTGTGGAACTTAGACTTTTCCACATTTGACCCGAGGTGGCATCCAGCTTTCATCCACCGAACATACGCGCTTTGATGACCTTCTATATGGTCGAATCAGAGTGGTCCATAGAAAAATAAAATGGTTCCCCAGATGTATCCTAACCTCCTGTAAAGGTTGGTCCCATTTGGAGTTTTATATTCGGATATATGATCAGATTAGTGGGATGTTTTTCTGGGCCGCAGAATCTGGCCCAGAATTTTATTTCTAACTTGTGACGTTTAAATGAACACCATGGAGGCCGAATTAGAATTGTATCATGAAGAGTTATTTGTTCCTATATATGTATTCTAGAATCCCACAAAAGTTGGGATTCATTGGTCCTGTATGTTGATCCACACAGTCTCATCAGTGGGCTGGTGTCCAATCTGAATTCTCCAGAATTGCTTCCTTTCATCACAAAATATCCCCATCTTCTTCCATGAATTATCCATTGATCCCTAAATGAAACATGTTAATATTTAAGTTTAGATAAATTTCCCAAAATATAAAATTAAAATATGGATAATTATATTCCTTAAAATCAGATGAATCATTGGGTACTTTAAATGATGTTCAAAAATGTACTACATAATAGTGCATTTTAAGAAGTAATTACAATCATAATGTGAAATGATGTTAAAAGTGTAAAATGAACTAAAATGGTTTTTATGAATAAAAAATAATATGAATATTATGTATATTAACAATGAATATTAGCCTCATTTAGTGACTAATCACACCCCCCAACTTGAGTTTTTCTAGTCCCGAGCAAAATATATCTCAACAATATGAAATTCGAATTCCCTTTTCCAAAAACATTTTAATAAAAAATGATCAACAAAAACCCATATACCAAAAAATCATGAAACCAATCAAAATATTTTAATACAAGATAGTTTCATAAGAAGATCCTAATCCCAATCCCATTCCTTTGTTCAAATTCATTGCCATATTTCATCCAATATCAATTAAGTATGAGGATGTGTTGTGCATCACGATAGACATGGGGGTTAATTTTTATTCAAGGGGGGAATGATGGAAGTGCTAGGTGGAATAACATTTCAGTATTAAGATGAGTATTCATTTTTTTATTTTTTTATTTTTTTTTGTTTTTTTTTGTTTTTTGTTTTTGTTTTTGTTTGCAATTTTTCCATGGTAATTGAAGTTGCACTCAAAAGAGTCAACCCCTGTAGCGAGACTTTGACGATGACTCCCAGGCTCAAAGAACTTAGGGCACCAAGTGAAGCCCACATAATCAGGAATCATCTCGAGTTAACTCAGTCAAAAAACAATTCAAATTACCAAAAATAGAGATAAAATTACTAACTTTGGGTCAGACAACTATGGAGTCACGATCCCCAAGTGCCCAAAGCCACGTATTAGGTCATTTCATTGTTCTATGCGCAATTTTTTTTAATTTTTTTTGAATACTCATATTAAACTAAAATGATCACCAAACCTATTCTATTTATTTAGGGGACCCCATGAACTCAAACTAATACCCCACTATCCAAAGGACATGCATTGTGATCTTTTTTTATTTGGATGAAAATATAAACAATGAAATATCACATTGGACAACCACACTTTCCAAAATCTATGCTCATGAAATTATAAAAGGATTAAAATCAGAATCAGGGCATGCTAAATTATTTGATATTCAGTTTCAAAGTGTTCAATGTGTATTACCATGTTCAAAGTTAAAAGAATTTTTCCTTCCATTTACACAATTTTTTTTTTCAAATCATTCATTTTTTTAACACGAAATCATTTTTTATTTTATCTCCCCCCAACTTAAAATAACACTGTCCCCAGTATTTTAAGAAAAGAAAATTTATAATGGGGTAGAGGTAGAGAATGAAAGTTCAAAAAGGAAATTGAAAATGAGGATCATGGAATGAAGTCACCTGGTGGTTGAAGTTTGAAGTTCTTGCTGCTTCCTTTAAATCCTTTGATATCCATGTCACTTGTAGAGTTCCCTAGTAGAAAAAGGAAAAACAAAACAAAAAAAACAAAAAAAAAACAATATATATATATATATTTATATAATAAAGGAAGTAAAATATAAGTATATATATAAAAATTATAGAACAAGGAAGCACAAGAAGCCATAGGTCAGTGGTAAGTGCGCGCCCCTGTCTCCCTTCGGTCCCGGGTTCGAATCCCCATGGCTTTGCCGGTTGTGATGGGGTTTTCCCCATGACCTATGATGTGGACTTTTTTTATTATTATATTTTTTTTTATTTTTTTGTATTTTTATTTTTTAACCTACAAACACATAAAAAAAAGTAAATTAAACTGATGATACATTGTCTTCTTTTTAAATTTATGGGTAAGGTATTACTCAAGGATCACACCACATGAAACATATGAATATGACGCTCCACTTTCGTACCCATCCATACTCATTGTAGAAGAATAGGTCAACAGTTTATTTTTTTTATTTCTAAACATAAAAATGTCTCATTAATCCTATTTAAAATATAAAGTTGATTAAAACAACGAAATTATTGGAAACTTGAAAACCATGGGTTGCCTCCCATGCAGCGCTTTGTTTAACGTCGTTAGCCCGAAATGGACCCTAAATCTATCAATTTTTTCCTGTTTCATAGGTTGGATCAGTTAAATCAACCTCTATTTCCTATTTATTGAATGATTCAATGAATGGTTTTAACCTTTGACCATTGACCTTGAAGATGTAACCACTTGTGGGATCTTGAATCTCTAATGCCCCATGGGGGTATACATGATGCACTATGAAAGGTCCTGACCATATAGACCTTAACTTTACCAGGTGTAAATGAAGTTTTGAACTATACAAGAGAACAAGTTTTCCCAGTTCAAAATGTTTGACCTTGATATTACTAGATTGGTAGGCTTGAACTCTAGCTTTATTGATCCTTGAATTTTCATAATCCTCTATCCTTAATTCCTCCAGTTCATTGAGATGTAATTTCCTTTTTGTTCCGGCCAATGAGAGGTCATAATCCATTTTCTTAATTTCCCAAAAGGCCTTATGCTCAATTTCAATAGGTAAATGAAATGATTTTCCATAAACCAACCTATATGGTGACATTCCTAAGATGGTTTTGAATGCTGTATGATATACCCAAAGAGCATCCAAGAGTTTCTCGGACCAATATTTCCTAGAAGGATTGATAGTTTTCTCAAGAATTTGTTTGATTTCACGATTGGCTAACTCAGCTTGACCATTGGTCTGTAGGTGGTAAGCAGTGGACACTTTGTGAGAAATTCTATATTTTTCCATGAGTGATGAGAATGGATGATTGAAAAAATGAGTTCCACGATCACTTATGATAGCCCTAGGAATTCCAAATCTAGAGAAGATGTTTTCTTTTAGGAATATAATCATAGTTTGATGATCATTGGATTTTGTGGGAATGGACTCAACCCATTTTGAGACATAATCAACAGCTAAGAGAATGTAGAGGTATCCCCTAGAGTTTGGGAAAGGACCCATGAAATCAATTCCCCAACAGTTAAATATTTAAACCACTAAGATGGGAGTGATTGGTATTTGATTCCTTTTTGTGATGGACCCTACTTTTTGACACCTAGGACAACTTTGACAAAATGTGTAGGATTCCCTTGAAAGGGTGGGCCAGAAGAGACCATATTGAAGAATCTTAGCAGATGTTTTCTTAGAGGAAAAGTGACCTCCACATGCCTCACTATGACAAAATTTAAGGATGGACTCTTGTTCAGATTCTGGAATACACCTCCCAATGACTTGGTCAGGGAATAACTTATAGAGGTATGGATCATCAAACATATAGTGTCTAACATCACAAAGAAATTTCCTTCGAGCTTGAGTCCCTGAGAATTTTGGAATGACTCCTGTATCTAAGAAATTGTCTATGTCGACATACCAAGGGCAGTCACTCACAGAGTATAAGTGTTCATCAGGAAATGAATCAGAAACAGAAAGGTGATTTGAGTTGTCTTTGAATTCCATCCTAGAGAGGTGATCAGCTACAACATTTTCAACTCCTTTTTTATCCTTGATTGTGAGGTTAAATTCTTGTAAGAGAAGGACCCACCTAATCAGTCTAGCCTTATCATCTTATTTTTGGAAGAGGTATTTTAGTCCAGAATGGTCAGTGAACACAGTGATGGGGGATCCTAAGAGGTAGAACCTAAAATTCATTAAGGAAAACACAATAACAAGTAACTCCTTTTCAGTGGTGGTGTAGTTGATTTGGGCATCATTTAAGGATTTGCAAGCAATGACATAAGGATTTGTATCACAACGTTGTCCTAACACAACTCCTACAGTAAAGTCACTGGCATCACACATAAGTTCAAAAGGAAGGTTCCAATTTTGAGATTTCATAATGGGAGGAGAGGTGAGAAAGGATTTTAGGGTTGAGAATGAACCCTCACATCTTTCTGTCCAAACAAATGGAGAATCCTTTACTAGGAGAGCACAAAGGGGACGGGATATTGAACTAAAGTCCTTGATGAATCTTCTATAGAAACCAGCATGTCCTAAGAAAGACCTCACTTCCTTGATAGTTTTGGGTGATGGAAGGTGACGAATGATGTCAACCTTGGCTTTATCAACTTCAATCCCCCTACCTGAGACCAGATGGCCTAAAACTAGTCCCTCTTTAACCATGAAATGGCATTTTTCCCAGTTTAGGACTAGATTCTTTTCTTCACATCTTTACAAGACTCTCTCTAAATTCCTCAGACATCCCTCAAATGTATCCCCAAACACAGAGAAGTCATCCATGAAGACCTCTAGAAAATCCCCTACCATGTATGAGAAGATTCCCATCATGCACCGTTGGAAGGTTCTAGGGGCATTGCATAACCCGAAGGGCATGAGTTTGAAGGAAAAGGTTCTGAATGGACATGTGAATGTAGTCTTCCATTGATCCTCTAGGTAGACCTCAATTTTATTGTACCCCGAGTACCCATCTAAGAAATAGTAGAAGGCATGACCTGCCACTCTCTCAAGGACTTGGTCAATGAATGGTAAGGGGAAATAGTCCTTCTTGGTGAATGAGTTTAGCTTCCTATAGTCAATGCAGACCCTCCATCCACTACTCACCCTTTTTGGAAGAATCTCTCCATCCTCATTGGTTATCACTATGATTCCAGCCTTTTTTGGAACCACTTGGATTGGGCTCACCCATTCACTCTCATCTATGGGATATATTATACGATCTTTTAACAATTTTAGAAGTTCTTTCCTTAATAACTCCATGAGATTAGGATTGAGTCGCCGTTGAGGTTGATGACATGGCTTTGAATCAGATTCCAGAACAATCCTATGAGTCCTGATAAGTGGGATAATCCCAGGAATATCAGAAAGGGTCCAACCAATGGCTTTCTTATGCTTCCTAAGGACATCTAGAAGCATCCTCTCATGATTGGATTCAAGAGAAGAAGAAATGACAATAAGATGTGTTTTATTGTCCCCTAGGAAAGCATACTTGAGTGTAGAGGGAAGTTCCTTCAATTCAAGATTAGGTTGGTTCGGAATTTCAAAAGAATATTGGGACATTGGATCAAGTTCAATTTCTTTTTTTAGAGTTTCAGATAGGATTGATTCCCCACATGTAGAAGTTTCAGCTACTAGATTGGCTTGATCAGATTTAGGGAAGGAATTTAGAGTGGTCTCCATGAAAGTGGTTTCTTGAAAGGTTTCACTGATTGTTGGACCTAAGACTTCATCATAAGAGAAATTTGAAAATGATTCAAGCCAAGGAGATAAACTTCCTTCATATGAAAAAAGGAAATCAATCTCATCCTGACTTAAACATTCATCAAATATTCCTTGATGTTCCATGGATTCATTATTAATGATTCCTATCATGTTTACTTCATGAATGTCCTCGTCATCCTCTATTTGTGAGCTTGCATTATAGATGTTCAAGTCTAGACTCATGTTCCCAAATGTGATGGTCATGTTCCCATTTCGAACTCAGATAACAGAGTTGATTGTTGCAAGGAAAGGACGACCAAGGATGATTGGGGTTTGTTCCTTATTTCCTAAGTTTGTATGGTTGTCAAGGACAATGAAATCAGTAGGGTAGATGAAGTTTTCAACCTTTACCATAACTTCCTTCAAAATCCCCTTTAGAACCCTAATGCTACGATCAACAAGCTAAAGTGTGACAGATGTGAGTTGGAGTTCTTCTAGGCGTAACTAGCAGTACACAGCATATCAGATGAGATTGACACTAGCACCTAGGTCACACAAGGCCATGACAACTTTGCTCTCTCCTAATTCAACATTGATGTAAGGTAAACCCGAGTCTTTCAACTTAGGAGGAATGGTCCCTTGAATGGTGGTACTCACATTATCAGCCAAAAGGACTTGGTTTTTATGTGAAAATTTTCTTTTAAAAGTGCACAAGTCCTTAAGGTACTTTGAGTAGGAAGGTATGGTTTGGATTACATAGAGAAGGGGTATGTTCAACTTGACTTGTGAAAAGATTTCCCTCAATGTTTCACTCAGTTTAGGCTTGGGTTTGGAACTGGTTATGGGATTGGTAGTTCTGATGGGGGTAAGGATTTTGTCCCTGTGGTTGGCTAGGTTGTTGGTTATCTTTCCAGCAGAAGCCTGGGTGGTCGTTATACCTTGGGTTTAAGGTGTTTTGGTATTGAGGCTTTTGAAAGTTCAAAGAATTTACTTCTGCTGGGGGTCCTCCTAAGAGAACATCCTTGATAGATGGAATGGTTGGGCAGTTGTCTGTCTTATGGTCATGTTTGTCACTAATTGTGCAAACAGGGTCAACAGTTTGGATTTCATGGACTTTCCTAAGGTCTATATCTTCAACCTTCCTAGAGAGTGCTATGAGTTTAGACCTAAGGATTTACTCTTCTCTAAGTGTATGAATTACAATAGTTCTTTGTGGCTTTTCAGAATAAGGTGAAGTTCCCCATGTTTGGTTTTGTTCAGAAAGGCTTTCTAGATACTCGTAAGCATCATTTGGGGCTTTGTTTTTAAATGTTCCATTACACATCATGTCAATGAACTGTTTGTTCCCCGGACCCAACCCTTCATAGAAAATTATCACATGTTCTGGAATAGAAAAACCATGGTGTGGAACCATGTTTAGAGTGTCTTTGAACCTTTCCCATGTTTCATAGAATGACTCTCCATCTTTTTCAAAAAAGTTTTGGATACTCTTTTTAAGTGCAATTGTTTTGTGGCGGGGAAAGTATTTTTTGTAGAATTATCTTTGTAGTTGGTCCCAAGAGTTGATGGATGATGGTCTCAAATTGTTTAGCCAATTTTTAGCTTGATCCTTTAAAGAAAATGTAAATAGACTCATATTAGCTGATTCTAGTTGATGTGGGGGACACATGGTTTCTACAATGTCATTGAACTCCTTAATGTGCAAGTATGGCATCTCGGACTCCATTCCATGGAATGCGAGAATGTGGTTTAGGACATGGGGTTTAAAGATGTAGTTGGCATCTCCTAGGGAATTGTGTCTAATTCATGAGGGGGATTGGTCCAGGAAGGTGTGAGGTAGTCATTCATGGTTTGATCCATCGCATTCCCCAAGTTTGGGGCTGCCTCATTTGGGTTTCCATTTTGGTTCCCACCAGGGTTTATGAGTTGGTTTCTTTGAAGACCTTCCATTTAAATTGGATAAATTTTTGAATCTAGAGTATTAGGAAGATTAGGATCTAATGTAATGAGTTCCCTTGGTGTACTTGACTCCCCAACCCCAGGACTATCCACCCTAACTAGATGGTTTGAGTGATCGCGGGTGTAGGCGGACATGCGCCAAAAGAAAAAAAAACGAGAAAGGGACAAGATAAGAGAATTTGGATGAGAAAAGAAGAAATGGGGGAGAATAGAATGGGTGTTTAGATGACTTACTTGGGTCCCTAGAAACGATGCCAAAATTTTATTCTCGCTCAAATTTACCCAAGAAAAGAAGGTAAGACGGTCCTTGTAGTTTAGCTTGGGTTGTCGAATCCTCAGAGACCTAAGAAGTAACCTATAGACACGTACATTCTATGGACTGATTTTGGATATGAAGTGGAAAAATTGGGTTAATTTTAGATGGGTTTAAAGGAAATCTAAGAGACTTAAGTGAATTCAATTTAAAAGAATGAGTTGATCCTAGGTTATCGCTCAGGGTGGATTGGACGTATTTCCTTTTTAATGATTTCAATTTCTTATATTTGAGATGAGTTCATTTAAGGAGATAAAACAAAATCATCACTTACTGGTTTAATTCCTACACCTTTTAATACTAATAACCTATACACTTGAAGGATCAAAGTTTTTATCACTTCAAGGTAAAGGTTCTTATTAGCACTTGAAGTGTGTGGCCTTAAATTCAACAAGGACGATGGAGTTTAAAAATCATCAAATAAAAATCTCAATTAAAGAAGTGATTATACATTAATGAGGTGATAAATAACATCCAATACAGACCCTTTATAATCCCTTGGATCAACCCATAAGTGGGTTATCCCTCCATTGATCTCATGGTTTCAATGGAAGCGGAAAGTAGACTCACGAGGGAGGAAATGGAGAAGTAAAGAAAACAACAAAAATAAAATGATCACTCCACCGTTGTGTGAATAATTTCACAAGATTTGGTGTGAATAAATTCACAACTTGAGGAAACGGTATCAAATTGAGATGTAGAACAACATAATAAGAGTAGAAGAAGAACTTTTATTAAGAAACTAAAGTGAATTGAACAACTTACAAGTGAAAGAAAAATTTGAGACAACAAAATCGCAGCATAACATTACAATTGAACCAAGCACCAAAGATTCTCAACTTCTCCACCAACACTGCCTTAAATAGGAATTTTGGAAGCCTTGGGTCGATCCTAAAATAGTAAAAAGCATCCCACTTGATTATGGTAGGCCTAGGGTGGTGGAAAGCTTGTGGAACTTAGACTTTTCCACATTTGACCCGAGGTGGCATCCAGCTTTTATCCACCGAACAGACGCGCTTTGATGAACTTCTAGATTGTAGAATAAGAGTGGTCCATAGAATAATAAAATGTATCCCCAGATGTCTCCTAACCTCCTGTAAAGTTTGGGCCCATTTGTAGTTGTATATTCGGAGATATGATTAGATTAGTGGTCTGTTTTTCTGGGCCGCAGAATTTGGCCCAGAATTTTATTTGTAACTTGGACCACTTAAATGAACACCATTGAGTCCGAATTAGAATTGGATCATGAAGAGTTATTTGTTCCTATAAATGTATTATAGAATACCAAAAAATTTGGGATTCATTGGGACTGTATGTTTAGCCCCAAAGTCTCATCAGTGGGCTGGTGTCCAATCTGACTTCTCCAGAATTGCTTCCTTTCATCACAAAATATCCCCATCTTCTTCCATGAATTCTCCATTGATCCCTAAATGAAACATGTTCATATTTAAGTGTAGATAAATTTACCAAAATATAAAATTAAAATATTGATAATTATATTCCTTAAAATAATATGAATCATTGGGTACTTTAAATGATGTTAAAAAATGTACCACATAATAGTGCATTTTAAGAAGTAATTACAATCATAATGTGAAATGATGTTCAAAGTATAAAATGCACTAAAATGGTGTTTATGAATAAAAAATAACATGAATATTATGTATATTAACAATGAATATTAGCATCATTTAGTGACTAATCAACGATGGTGGTTTCTGAATAGTGATCAATGGATCCTTGTTGATGGTTGTTTGTTTCCAACAGGTTCGGTTTTGGTTCTGTGATGGATGTTCGACAACGATGATGCAGTGAGGCAGCCTCGGGATGGTGTTATTTCATGTCATGGTTCGTGGGTCTAGGCAGTTAGCAGCCCGAGGCATTAACGTCTACCTTACTTGAAATTTGAATTGATTAGTTTTGAAATTTGAACTATTGGTGTTGCTTGAAAGTCATTGGAAAACGATTTTGTTTGAATTTTGAACTGGGTGTTTTGATATTTGTGAGGTTTTCACTCATCCATAAAAGTGAATCTTTGAAAATATAAAAATATGGAATTGGAGGTGGATCATGAAGAAGAGTTATTATGGAATCTTGATGATTTTGCCTTAGAAAAAATTATAACACCAGTCTAAGAACATGAATATGAGGAATAGTTTTTTGGGGATAATAGTTATGAGGATGGGGATTTATATAGTGCCTTTTTTAAGATGTAGTTTAAGGGATATGGTCTTCTAAAACCCAAGTGTCTTCCCTAGAGTAAAAAATCTCCCAATCTAGAGCTGAAAACCCTTCTAGGTCATCTAAAATACTCTTTTTTAAGTGAGTGAACTTCATTACCCATCATCATATCATCAAATAAAGAAAGAAATCATGAAGATAGTTTATTGAATGTTTTAATGAAGTTTAAATCTATCATTTTTTAAATCATAGTTTATATAAAGGGAAAAATTCCTTCTTTCTATATGCATAAAATACCCATGGATCCTGATCATAAACCTATAGTTGAGGGGTAGAGAAGATTAAATCCTAACATAAAGGATGCAGTTAGGGAGTAAGTGATAAGATTATTAAATGATGAAATTATATTTCTTATTTAAAAAAGTGCTTGGTCTAGTTATTTTCAAGTGGTCCCTAAGAAGAGTGGTGTGACCATTGTTAAAAATGATAAAAATAATCAAATACTAATGAGAGCAATAATCAAGTGTAAAATCTTCATAGATTATAGAAAACATAACTCAGACACTAGGAAAGACCATCTTCCAATGCCATTTTTGGACCAAATTATTGATAGGTTGGTTGGATTTTTTTTGTTTTATTAATGTATATTCTAGTTACAAATATATTCATATATCCCCTCAAGATCAATAAAATACCACCTTTATATACCCATTTGGTACATTTTCCTATCGACGAATTCCCTCTGGCTTTTTTGCTGCTCTAACCACCTTTTAGAGGAGTATGATGGAAATTTTATCAGATAGTAATAAAAGGATAATTAAAGTTTTCATGTATGATTTCTATATAATTTGTAACATATTCGAGAATTGTCCTCAGAATTTGGAAAATATTTTGGAATGATGCCAAGAGACAAACCTTGTTTTAAACTAGGAATAATGTCAGTTTATAGTTTCTATGAATATTGTGTTATGTCATAATGTCTCTAATATGGGGATAAAAGTAGATAATTCTAATATTGAAGTGATACAAAATCTACAACCCACAAAAAATGTAAAATGAATTAGAAGTTTTTTAGGAGATACCATTTTTTACAAGAGATTCATCAAATAATTTTCTAAAATAACTAGCCTCCTTATCTCTATACTAGTCAAGAACACACTCTTTGGATTTTATGAGAAGTTATTAGAGTAATATAACCTTATTAAATAGAAACTTACATATTTAACAGTAATTAGTACCTTATATAGAGAACTTCCATTTGAAGTGATGTGTGATGCTAGTTATGTGGTTGTGGGGGAAGTTTTAGTGAAAAAAGGAATGAATAAGTTGCATGTGATTTATTATGCTAGTAATATTTTATATGAATCCCAAAATAATTACACTACTACATACAAGAAACTATAATATTTTATGTTTTCATTTGATAAGTTTAAGCAATATTTGATAGGGTCTAAGAATATAATTTTCACTAATCATTCAACCCTCAAGTATATTTTGGCTAAGAAATAATCTAATACATGGATTATGAGATAGAATCTCCAGTTTCAAGAATTTTATTTAGAAATTAATGATAATAATGGATATGAAAATGTGGGTTTTAAACACTTTTCTAGGTTACCCATCACCCAAGCTGATGAATCGAGAGAGGTAAACACTTCATTCATAGTTGAAAAAATATTTACTACCTCAGTGAATTAGTATACTTAGTGTATAATTTTTCTAAATTCCTAGATATATGTGTCATTATCAAGGAAATTTCATGAAACCAAATAAATAAATTCATTTCAAAATTTAATTTTTTTACTTTTGGGATGAAACCTTAATTTTTTGACGGTGAGTTGATGAGATCCTTAGGATATTTGTTCACGGAGACAAAATTTCTCCCATCCTTGAGATCTATCACTCTTCACCTTAGTTTGGATACCATATGGGTGAGAGGACAACCTATAATTTCTTATAGGATAGTTTCTACTAAAAATATTTATTTAAGAATGCTCTAAGTTCAATAGTTGGGTGTGATAGATATCAGAGGTTAGGAAATGTTGGTAGGAAGCAAGAGTTACCACAAAAATTGATTCTAGAGGTAGATATTTTTGATGTTTAGGGATTGGATTTTATGGTACAATTTCCATAATCATATGGGAATGAGTATATCTTTATGGATTTATACTATGTGTTTAAGTAGGAAGAGCTAGTCGAAATTAAAAACAACCTTAATATCGGTGTTTTCAAGTTCATAAAAAAGAATATCTTCTCCAGGTTTGGAGTTAATAAATCATTTATCACTAAAAATGGAATGGATTTTAATAATTCCAAGTTTAAATATTTAATGGAGATGTATGGTTTTGCCTATATAACTAGATGTAGGATCCCATGTATTTATATAATAATACTTTCTCTTTTCTATTAATATTTATAAATAAGATATTAATTTTACGTTAAAGGTATTATTTTTCTGATAGTGTACTTGAAACGAAAAAATGGGTTTCTCTGAAATCTTACGTTGCACACAATGTTGAGTTATACTGAAAAATAATATAATAATATTATTATTTTAAATGTAGTTAACGCATAGCCATTGTATTAGAAACAATGAACAGAACAAACTAAAATATTATTACACATGTTTGTTAAATGTCTTTACATTTATTCAATAAATTTTAGAGGCTTAAAATAAGAATCAATCTGATTTTAAGCATGAAATACTCTAATATTTTTAAAAGGTCGTTTTACTGCCTTTTGAAAGAGAACCCTTTTTAAATCTAGTTTTTTCACTTTTATATGTTCTATTTGACAAAATAAACTTCTTATATAGAAGCGAGACATCAAAATTTACATTGGATAAAATTTTGGTAATTTTCTGTTAAAGTTCATTTTTTAATGAATAGTGAAAAATATCGCATTTTAAGTCAAAACTGCCTTTTCATCTAATTAATTTATATAGTTAGATCATCCATTTAATTGGTTTTAAAGAGTAATTGGATTATATTTGTATCATTAAATCCAATTATGTTCATTAGAAGTAATTTCACATTTAATTGGACATAAACACATGCCAATCTTTTGGTAGTTTTTATTTCTTAAAAACATGCTTTTGAGTTTTGACAACGGGATTTAATTTTAAAATAATTTCTACAAATTCTGTGTTTTGAATTTGGAAAAAGGGATTCCATATTTGGAATCATAAGTTTCAAATTGTGTAAATAAGTACCTTTTATTTTTGGCCATTATGAATAGTAACATCAGTAATTATTTTTATTTACCATGGTTAAAGGGTAAATTAGGTAAATAAGGGTAAAAATAATATTATAATAATATAAATTCACCTTAACACATGTAATAACCTCATTTTATGAGTCATGGTCTAACAAAGAAACCCTTAGGCCTAACTTTTTTCATTTGGGAGCCACTTGTGTGTGAAAATGACATTTAATTACTTTTAATTTAAAGTTAAGGGAAATATTACATAAACTTGTATGTTCTTAATAAAACAATTTTAATATGGGGTTATATATAAGATAAAATAGAATATAAATAGTAATTTTAAATATAAAATTATTTCCTAAATATTTTTATTTATTTATAATTTTTAGACATCAAATAAATAAATTTATTTAGGACATAATGATGATGTAGTGATTACCTTATTAATGAATGAATTAAATAAATAAGATTATAAATATTAAAATAAATTTATTTTGAAACTTTTTATTCCATACAAGAATTTTTTGGATGATTATTACTTGTTATATTTTAATTAATTAAGTTGTTTTGAAAGAAACAAGTTGTTATGGATTTTTAAAAAGTCATGATATGAATAGTATAAAAATTGACATAAATGAGTTTTTAAAACAAATACTATTTTATTAAATGATATAATTGTCCTAAAAATATAATATTCGGAAAAGTTACTTATATAATGTTTAAAATTTCATTAAATAACCAATTTAGGTTCTATTTATATTTTATAGTAACTATATTAACCATATAGTATGAATATACAAGAAGACATGGTAAGAGTTAAATTAGTTAACTAAGGATTAAAGCTAAAAGATAAGGTTAATTTTATGACCTAAACTTATCTAAAACCTATTGGTTGAGAGGTTTTAGACCCAAAAAAATCTTATCTTTGAAATAAATGGGTTTGGGACTATTTTAAACTGAATATAATTTTATAATAAAATAATATTTCAATACCTTCCTAAAGTGACCCTCCTCCATCTTATAAAAGGGAATCACCTCTACCCACTTACTCACACATCTCAAGACCCTTGGATCGTCAAAATTATTCCCAAATAATCTCCCAACATACCTAATTTCCTCATATAAGCCTTACCTTGGGAATAAGGAAATTCAAGAAAGCCTTTAAGCTCAAATCAAAAGGAGTTACCCGATTTAGAGGTAACATCTTCTCTCAAGTTATTTTATTTTATTTTCCTTCTCCAATACATATGCTCTTATTATTATTTGATTACATAAAAAAACCAGTATCCTAAATATACTATTATTTTTTTTTGAGAATTATTCTAATTACACTTACACACATCTCCATCTAATGGATACAAACATACTGTTTCTGTGTACGGAGAACTACTGTCTCACGAAACAATGATTGTTCGATTTTTCCATACCACCTCTCATGGTGTCCATAATTATGGAAATATATTTATATATGATATATATTATATTTATACTATCTCTATTCTTATATATTATTTATTTACATCATAACTTTATGCTTTCCATAATGTGTAAGTATGGTAATTTCATTTGAGGAAGTGCGGACTACCGCCCCCTCAAAATGATATGACTCGTTCACACCAAACATAGAACGTATAAAGGATGGAATTAGTGAAATTATGTAACATATATAAAATATTATATTATAATGTAATTATTATATACCTATGTATCATTTAGCTTTCATTCCTTTAGATATGAAAAAGAAATGAAAGTAGCGGTCATGCGTACATACGACTTACCATCTCCATGAACGGTGCATTTAATTTATTATCTCCAAATGTTATGTAATATTATAGATGCATATATATACTGGATATATATGATATTTAAATCATGAATATTATTTTGGAGATGAATTACTTTTGACTACGTGGACAATTTACCTCAAAATATGTTCATTTTTGACTCAAGTACCGAATATCGAAAAAACAACTGATATTAACTTAAAATAATTATATAGTGTTTATAACATGGTAATAAGTAATATAAAAGGAATAATAAACTTGAAAAAAGTTCTGAATCAATTAGAAATTAACTTAAGTTTATTATTCAGGAAGAATAAGGAACATACATGATGATTCAGACTCAAGGTAAGGGACTTCGTCTCAATCTCCTTTCATTGAGGCATATTTTAATTTATACATTAATTTCTTTTAAATTGTGTATAAAAACCTTTTTGAATATTAATTTATTTCAAAGGTAATCTTTTTTATACGAATCATTTTACTAAACAAAAAAAAAGAATGTTTATTTTTAACGTACGCAACGACAACGACCTTTCCACCACTGCGAGCATTATTTAATATTTGGCTTCCTTAACAAGATGTAATGTTTTTAAAAGGAAAATAAATAATATATACCATTTTAATGTATTTTATTATTTAAAATTGTTTTGAGAAATCATTTATTATGTCAATATATTGAAATTTTATATTGTGATTAGAATGTGGAAATGTTATATTTTCTTTATGCGTGTTTTATGTGTTATGATTATGTTATGTTTCTTGGGAATTGTTTACGTATACAGGTGGTTTTGTGATAAAATGAGGGTGGGTGATTCTGAGATAGCTCTCCAATGCATTGGGTAACATGATGGAGTTAAATGTTAATGTTTCTCTTAAGAGATTTTGGGAATATACTGTGATGGGTATTCCACAAATAACTCCCTATGTAGCCGTGAAAGCTACAATGTATGTATGTTATGGATGCCACAAGTTACCTTTATGATTTATGATTTCTATGTGTTATTCATAAATCTTATGATTTCATGCGGTATATTAAAGAGCTTATGATTTATGAGTGAAAAGTTTGATTTCATTGATTTGTATGTATTGATGGACTAATGTTTTCCTTCCTGATTTTATAACCCTTACTGAGCTTTTTATACTTATCCCAGGTTTTTGAAATGTTTTTCATAGGGTATAAGGAAGGGTAATAGAAATGAAGAATTAAAGAAGATTTATATCAAGAAAATAATTCTTGTTTTATTTAAGGATTTTTATTATTGTGAAAAAAATTGGATAGAGTAGAAGTGTTTACTTTGTAATTTTTGAGATGTAATGTAATATTTATGACCTAATTCTCTAAAACTCTATACTTGAAAAGATCCTCAATGTTAATTCCTGACTTAACTCAAGATTAAGTAATGTTTTAAGGCTGGGGCCTTACACTAGAACAACCCATCCTCCACATTTTAGTGGCCAAGATGAAATTTCTAACTGATATCTTAAGAAAATTTAGAAGAAAATAGTGAATGGATCTAGGAAATATTATTTAATTAAGATGGATTATGCTTTGTAGGATTATAAGACCACTTAAAATACCTCTATAGGGATGTATCATTATAGAAATATCTTTGTAAATACATTTAATTTTTTTATAGGGTTAAAAAAATCATTTTGTGTTGTGAAAGCCCTTAACTTTGATTTTAAGTCTACTAGTGAAATATGTCCATTGGATTTGAGTAAACTATAAGAAATTAGTAGGTAGTCTTATAAGAATGATTAGATTTATACCTAAATAATAAAATCCTTTCATGAATCTATTACCCAGAACATGAACTTTAAGGCTAGATAAAGGGTCTTAATTTTCAACTATAGACTTAATATTATTCTGTTTAAACTCAAGACTAAGTGGTTTGTACTATTCAATAATTTTGAGAGTGATAGTTAATGGGGTAGTAGAATTAGTTATAGAGGAAAACTTCCCATATCCAGTTAATAGTCAAAGGATAAGGCACTATTATGAGGGGTAACTAAAGGAATTAGATGTTATCTAATTTCTTGAGAGCTGAGCCACCACTGAGTTGTCCTTGTGTAAAAATAAACTCATCTATCTCTTGTTATGGTTGATCAACCACTCTTATGGTTGATCTTGTACTTGGAGTATTTTTTAGTGTATTGTCAACTATGCCTCTTCTTGTAGTTAGTTTAATTTATACACTGTAGATTGAGTCTTCTTATGGTTATTTTGACACTTAGTCATATTTATCTAATTTCGGTCACTTGGTTCTATGGTGCGGTCAGTCCCATACATTGTCGAGTTTTCACTTTTCATATGCGGTCAATGTAGAGTTAGTGTGGGAAGCCTAGAAATTTATCAGTTTAATTGTGGTCAGTGTGTTTAGTGTTTGTAATATTGAATTTTTCTCTTATGTTTAGTGGCTTTTTTGGTGTTAGGTCTAACCCCTTGTAGAATTTTCATCCCACAGTTATTCAATCTATTGTAATATCTTCATGAATAGTTAGTTTCTCTTTTTTGCGGTCACTTAGCTTATCATCGTCACTTAGATTTTTAACATTCAGTTGATCATTTCTTATTAAAGTCAATAAAATACTTTTTTTTATTCAATGTGCGGTTGATTTTTACCTATGGTCAATCCTATTTTCTTATTATAGTCACTTGATCATGCATATTTGGTTGGCATACTACAACTCCCACGGTAGCTTGGAATGTTCAGTTAAGGACATGTGTAACTAAGAGATTCATGGTGTATATATGACCTTTTGGAGTATAATTACACATGTTTTTCAAGGTATAATAGGTGGTTTATAATGGATACATCTGAATAATACTCCCCTAAACTCAAACTTCTAGATTAATTTTGTTTTAATATTTAACTACTAAAATATCATGTTTATATGTGTGATTTATTATGACTTGATACTGATCAACCATGGGAATTCACTCTAGAAAAATATAGTAGAATTAATTTATTAATTAACTTTATTGATTAATCTTCTACTATAATGGGATTATTACATTAAATTATGGTCATTAAATTCTTTTTATTCCATATAGATGATAAATAAATATGGGGGGGGGTATGCTCTTACTATTTTTTTAAATTATGGTTGAATATGCGTCTCTTTGTTGAGTGTTTATATTACTAATAGAAAGGTTGTTTCATATAAAATTGAAAAAAATTTAAAACCCTTATATCACCCTTAAAATTCCTTTAGATTAAATATTATTATTGTGAAATTTCTTGCAACCCATTAAGAATTCTATAAACAACTTAATCGCATATCTATTTTGAACTTCACTTTTTTAAATGTTTCTCCCACCTTAGGATTCAAAATTAGGGATAATGTTGAGTTTTTAGTGCGGGGGTAGGTTCATAAATGTGATTAAATTTATTTAATTGTTTTAAACTTCAAAAAACCTTGAAATTTTTGGGAATTGATTGTTCTTGAGATTCAATTCTATTACTTTATAGTTTATTTTTTTTGAAGTGTGGAATCTGTTTTACCTCCTTTTGGAGGTTATTATATTTTTATTCCCCATGGATTTTATTAGGTGAATCATTTTCTTTTATCTATTGATTTTTTTCTTTTTGGTTAATATTTGGGGGTAATATTTACAAAATTTATTGATTTTAAACTTTTTTCCTAGGTTTTAATATTTAAAGTCTTGCATTAAAATAGGAAATGAAACAAAAATCATAATCCAAGTATAAATTATTATTATTTATTATTTTAATACTATATGGGTTATTTATTCCAATAATTATTCCTCCATGCCCATCAAATTGTGTGTCTAAATTATTTTTAGCTCTTAAATTATGTGAGAATTTTTACTTGATGGTAAAGAGAAGTTTGGAAGTTTCAGTTAAATGAAAAGTGACACTTGTTTAAATCCTTTCAAAATTTCCAATATCAATCATTTTTAAAAAAAAAAATCATTTTTTGGCCAGACTAACTTTTTTGAGGGGATAAATAATTTTTTCAACTAAAAGAGTCCATGGGGGAAAATCCTTTTGAAAACCAATATTTTGCGACACTTCACTTTTTCACCCTTGAGGTTTTTTTCTTCCACATAGTTTTTTAATTGGTAACTCTATGATAAGAAATATCCTAAGTGAGGGAGAATATGATTAGGCCTTTTATGGAAACATTTTTTCAAATATTAACTAAGTAATAATTTTTATTTTAATGGGAAATTGTTCTTTTATTGGAAAATTATTTAATTCTGGTTAATTTGAGTGGAAATCATTCTTTATTGAATATATTAATAGAAATTAAAATCTTTGGGATTTTAATTGATTATAGGTTATTTTTATTAATTTATATATACTTTAAGAAAAACTATTGTTTTGTGAATAGTGGTTCTTTTATTGAAATGATAGTTTTAACTAGTTTTTGAACTTGAAGTTTGTTCCGTTGAAATTACATATTATTTTATTTAAATATTACTTGATGAAATATATTTGAATAGTGGAAATTTGTGATATATGGAAATTACATGTGAGACTTAATTTTCTAAATTAGAAATTGAAATTATAGGGGGAGTTGAGATTGATGATGAATAATTAAAGGAAGATAATAGAGAATCTAAAAGGGTGTTGAATGATTAATCAGGACTGATAATTTATCCAAGTCTATCATAACAGTTTATAAAAATGAATGTGGGGGTTGTGACTTTTGCAGGAGAGATTTTCTCAAGTCATGGGAGGGGGTTAATTAATTAAGATATATGCATATTGTGGTAAATGGAGGGGTGAGTCTGAGGTAGTTGACTATGATATTGAGTTGAGGAGTTGGGGTGTGATGTGATTTTAAGGGTGTAACCTAGTCATTTGCTGAGGATGATGAATTTTCTAGAGATAATCATCAGAGAAAAATTGGGAAATTGGACATAGAATCCTTTGAAAAAGAGGAAAAGAGCTATGTGATAGGAATTGTAGCTAGAATTGGATCTCCCTAATAAAAATATTCATATTCATTTTCTTCATACTTTTCATTATTGGTTATAATGAATTACTTTAATATTGATATTTCTAAAATGGTCATTGAATAAACTTTTTGGGGGAATAATATTGATCTTGTTATTATTTTGACTTCATTTGTGTTTTCTTTGTTGGAAGTTACTTAATTTCATGCCTTAGGTAGTTTAATTTTCGAAAACACTGAGAACCATTGATAACCAATCTCAGCTAATTTCAATTCAATCTACTTAATCATTTGAGAATCAATATAACACATGATCTACTCATTGAGAGTAAAAACTATGTTCAAATGATAATTTAGACTTATTGAAAACTTATTTATACATTTCTTGTGAATGAGTGAGTGCCACAGTTTAAAAACTGTTGGTTTTATTCACTCATAGGTTGACCATTCAAAAAAATTGGTCAACCTATTTCTTCTTCATTTTTAGAGTTATTATCAGTTCATGAATGATGTAAAATCTATACAAACCATCCAATAAAGTTTCATTATATCATTAATTAAATTTAATTTATTTCTATACTAGTACTTGTTCTCTAAATCCATACACCAGTTTTTAATATTGATTCATACAATACACCTACTATTTTATTTAAAATTTCTTTAATAACTATAACTTGTTACTATTGTCACAAGCTACTGTTGTTTTGTTTCCTTTAGATTTTTTCTTTTTTTATTGGTCACTCACAACATTTTTAATCCTTACCCATGGATCGAACCCTATTCAATACTTACTATATTTAAAATAGGGAAAATATAAATAAATAATTTATTAATCACAATAATAATTTTCTCAGTACCCATGCAGAGAGTGAGAAATAAATTCTTAATAGGCCACCCTTAATAGTAT
Source organism: Viscum album (assembly GCA_963277665.1). Lineage (NCBI taxonomy): Eukaryota > Viridiplantae > Streptophyta > Magnoliopsida > Santalales > Viscaceae > Viscum > Viscum album. The sequence continues at coordinate 41,775,940 of OY728163.1, forward strand.
CCCTAATATCGGTTTTCATATACAAGTTCATGCACATGTGATATGCTCTGACTAGTAAAATAATTACTAAAATAATATAAATATGTAAATAAATCATTGTAAATCCTTGAGTTCTAAGGTTCCATCTAGGATTGACCATACCTACTTTAGTTAGTTCTTGATGTCTATGATCATGGAATATAACATAATGGGGATACGTATTCTTCCTCATAATTTAATGAGTATGAATATATTAGTTTATAAAATAATTTTTGGTGGGGGAGTGTCTCACCAAGATCTTATCATATATAAAACTCTCAGGGGGAAATTAGCGCACCCCAAAATCTCAAGAATACATTAGAGGGATAGTTTCCACCTGGTAATATCTCATATAAACATCAAGGGAAATAATAAACCTATAATATTTCATATAAATGTTAGGGGACATCATCAAACTTGTAATATCTCATATAAAAATCACAGGTTAGGGAATTACAATGTGAATCCCTATTATATGATCCTCAGGATATTTATCGTGCATGATTCCCTATTCATTATTTCCCTTAGGTTCATTAGAGTCACTTGATGAATAATCAGAGGGGATAGTCATAGTTATCTAGTGCTCATGTGTTATTAGGCTTCCGCCACACACTCATTTCTCACTTACATAGGGATTATGTCACTATATTCTTAAAATAAGGGGTATAGGGATCATATTTATAGGAAACCAAAGACTAGGGTGTATATCTAGTGGGTAACGACCTCCCATTAGCTAGTAGATGAGAGCCTCGAACAAGTGAACTTGAGAGGCACATAAGGAGATACAAATATAGAAGGATAAAAATAAAATGAAACCTAAGTATAGAAGAGGATAGGGTAAATAAAACTAGTAACACATAGAGATAGACACACATATAATTTATTTATGGTGTGAAATTTAAGAAAACTCCATAAATTTCCAACTTTAAATGACCACAATTTTTGTTCTGGGTGTCTGTTTTAGCTCCACGAACAGTAAAATCGAATATCAAAAAATGGAATACACCCTTGGATATAGGTTTCCTAAAATAAAGTTTTTTAAAAGGTCAAAAAGTACTATTAATACCATAAATAATGGGTTATATGGTTTTGATAACCCCTTTTTTCAACAATATATGAAATACATAGCCTATTTTCAATGAGTGGTTCTGACCACTACACCAACAGACTAGAAAATATTTATAAAGAGTCCATAATCCTAAATTTGTGAGTAGTCATGTGGAATATGGAGATCCTATTTGGATATTATTAGTGAACATATATACTTTTCCACCCATAATTTATTTGTGCCATTTGAGTGAGGACCATATAATGGATTTCATGGAATAGTGCATGACACACATTTTTTAGTGGCAACAAAATTACCACCCTTATAATTTGACTTGTTCAAAATAAAAATAATTTTATTTTAAGGTAACATAAAAAACTTTCCTACATTACTTGAATTAACTCACTAATGAGAGGATGTTAACTAAGAGTAGGGCCTCAACTTGAGGCTTTTTGAAATCAATAGGAGAAAATTCATTCAAGGTGTTTGGGTTTCTAATAGTATTAATATAATCAAGTAATTTATCATCCTAACATAAGTTTAATGGAGTAAAACCCAACATGAATTGGTAGTCCCAAAAACTAGATTGTAGGGGGAATAGAATGAAAGTTTGTAATTTTTAGCTAAATCTGAGATAATAGATTTAGATGTCACTAAATATTCCATGAGAACATGAATCAATCCATGCATAGTTCTTATCCAGGTAATTTTCATTTTGGTATGGGTCTAGAATGAGAATAAGTTCCATAGATAGACCTAGGATAGGAGAACTGGGTTTTTTACATAGTGTTCAAGTGAATGGATGTTGTAGAAAACCTGATGTAAAGGAGGAAACCATAAACTAATAGACTTTGGGAAATATTTAAATTCATAGTTGGGTTCGGGATAAGTAATCTATACATCACTATGTTTCCTAAAGGAATTGGAATCAAGAAACACATATTTTTTAGAAAAAGGATTCTCTGTAGATCATTCTATTGCACAAGAGAAAATAAAATAGATTTTTTATAATGTAGGGCTAGTGGAGATGACCTACCATGTACTAGTAAAATCATACACTAGGAGATCTTACATAGATTTGGATCATATGTATGGGAATTACATCACATAGAATAGAACACTATAAGTAACTTAAAGTCTTGAATAATTGAACATTGATTTGTGAAGTTTAAGTTTATTAGAGAAGGCTCATATATCCTTATAAGGATCATTCAAACCATTATACATGAGGAGAATAAGGGTTTTCTAACTTTTCCTATGTTTATAGACCTAGATAGAATGACTTGATTTTTCTAGGGTTGAATGATGGTATCTATGATCTTATATCTTTTATTTTTTTCCTTAATGTTTTACTAATCCGTTAATGGATAGGATTATAATACATAAAATCAACTTATTCTTAGGACCCCCTTTGTGGATTTTCAACTTTATTATATTTGTGCCTCTTTATTTTTTTTCAAACACTAAAATTTTTCTTATGCTATGTGAGGTGAATACCTAGTGAGAAAAGACTCAATTTTTCTTTTCAGGATGTCCTTTGTGGGTTTTTAACCCATAGAGTTTTTTTCTCTATTCCAGAGTAGTTTTATGGTATCAAAAGTTAGACCAATAAAGATGATTCTTAAGGTTGGAAAAATTTTACCAAAAGATGAGGTATCCTACCTAGAAGCAAGGGAAAGGTTGACTTGATATAAATAAAATCCTAATAAAACTAGTTTAGAAACCCTCATAAATAGTATGGGTGTATATAGTTTAAGATCATAGTGCTCAGAATAAAAATTTAAAAGGTATAAAAGTTCCATAACTTAGACTGAGAAGTGGTTGAAACTTAAGGTCACAAATTACTAACCAAGGGTTGAGACTGTCTATATAACAAGGGGAGACAAACCAAATGTGAATGAAATTCACAATGCTAGTATAGATGATCCCATAGAGAGGTTCATATATTTTAAGTTCATATTTCTTAGAACATTGTTTCATATGGTTCAAGTTCATTCACTAAGGACCATATACCCAAAATAAATTTTCCAAAAGGAGGGACTCAACTCAGGTATTTGGGATGTTGAGAGGAGTATCTTGACTTAAAGTATTTTATTATTCATAGAAAATTCATACAAAAACATGAAATTTTACAATAATTGGATGTTATAATATTTCTTTAAAAGTTGGTATGTTTCATGATTGTATAAAATCAAGGGTATGTAAAACCACTTGAATAATTTTGTTATGGAAAGGGAAAATCATAACATAAAAATTTCCAAGTTAATGGGAAAGGGACATTGGTGATAATTAGTTTACCATTATTAATTGTGGAACTACCATAACATAGTCCATAATTAACGCATGGGGTTAAGGGAGACCTTTCCTCCAGGACTAAAAATACCCCTAGGGGTTACCTAGTGGCTTAAAGGAAACCATGCTATTCACCATTCAAAGAGTGGTTTGTTTGGAGTAGTTAAGAAACATGTTATAAATTACTATGAAATAGGGAACCAAGAGTATTCACTCAAGTTTCTTAATTTCTAATTAGAGTATCTCAACTCAAGGAATTTGTTTGATAGTGATTCATATATTAAGGTATGAAGTAGGTTCATGGAGAAAAGGTTATTTAAGGAGGGTTCTACCACTCTAAAGGTTATGAAATAGTGTATTGAACACATTCTTGGGGTTAAGGGATACAACATGAAATTTATTGAGTATACAATAAATTTAAAGTGAGGGAATTCTCAATGTAAATAAGTTTCATTTTCATAAAGGACAATGTTCCCATGGTACAATTCAAGCTTATGTGTAGGTGTAAAAGAAGACTGGATCTAAATTTTACCCAAAATTTTGTGTCCAATGAGCATAACTTTACTTTTTTATGGCCAAGTGTTTCTCTCTAAAATATTTTAGCCTTTTTAATTTTCTTATCTATGATTTTTAAAAAAACATGAAATCAAGAGGATTAGAGAGTAGATATTTGAGTTTTTTCAAGGATAACCTTTGTGGGATTCAATCTTGGTGAGTATTAGGTCTATTTAATTTGTAGTTTAAAGTCTTTAAATTTTGACCAACACGGGATAAAGTTTAAGGTCATAAAGATTTGAGAAAAGGTTGAGGTAGTTTATATGGTGGAAAGGGAAAGAAACACCCATTATTAGTGAGATATTGATGCCAATATAGACATCCTCAAGAGAATATTCACATAGTTTTAAGGCCATGATTCTTATACCATGAATGAGATTTATGTTTGAGGATAGGATTAGTATAGGATATCCATGCATTAATATATATACTGTTATAAAAAGAATCAATAAATATGTATTTCTTGAAGAAAATATGTCATCCCAATACAGTGTTTAATATAAAAAGATTCGATGTGAATGAGGATACAATACTCTAGGAGGGGTTTCAATAAAATTAATTTTTTTATCTAGGTGTAGGATAAGTAATACAAATTTTACTGCATATACTATGAGAATAGGAATCAATAAACATGTAGTTATGGTACAACCTCTCTCTCTATATTAATCATGTACAAGGATAAATGGTGATGAAATGGATGGCTATCCTAGTTTGAGAAGGGAGGATAAATAATTTTAATGGAGTCTCAACACCATAAATACCTAAAATGATCACATAATAATGTATGACCATGGAAGGACCTGATGTGATATAGAAAAATTCTCACTCCTAGGTGAGGTCTGACATGATAATGAAATCTGTGACTATCCCTAAGATAGGAGATCTAGATATCACTACATACCATGTAGTAACATAAATCAAGACTTATATATTTCTGGTAAGGGGAAATATTTTTCATAGTTTAGGTGAAAAATTAAATTAGGTTTGGATAGTGTATCCATAACCATAAGATCCATGAGGAAAGAAAACCCTCATGTAGATCAATCTCTTATATGGGAAGGAATTTTATGATTTGAGGTCATATGGAATAGACCACTTTAAGAAGTTTAAGGTCATACATGATGGAACAATTCAAATATTTTAAGGTCATATAGGATGGAATATGCACTATATAGTTTATGGTCATGTTTAAAGACTTAGTTTTATGTAGTATAAGGTGTTTTTATAAGGACCTTATGGTTTGAAACAAATATGACTCACATACAAAATAAAATCAAATTTTTATCTTAGTTCATAGTCAGTGGAAAAATAGAAATAAACTAATGAATTCTCATACACTAATAAAAAATTATGGCTAGAATGAAACTTGTAGATTAGTCTAAGATGGGAAACCTAGACATCACTATATCTCCCATGATATTATGAATCAATCCACACACAGTTCTTAAGATTTCCCCACATAGATCTATATCGTAAGTAGGAAAAAATGGTTTCATCCTAATGTAAGGATATAAAGAAAACCTAATATAAATGAGAAAGACCAAAAATTAAGATGAAAAGAGAATTTTGATTAGTAGGATTTGTGGTTGGTCCTGAGTTGAGAACTCAAGGTGTATCTATATATTCTTTAAGAACAGAAATCAATCCACACATAGTTATTATATGTGGGGGAATTTTATTTCAGGGTAGGTTGATGAATTAGGAAAATCATAAACTGAATATTATTTCACTAATATAACTATAATGTAAGGATTGTAGGTATTATAAATATAAAAATTCAAACATTTTAAAGGTTCATGTGGGGTGGACCACCTTTCATGTAGTTTAACATCACGTGACAAGGACTCAAATGATGTGAAGTGTAAGTTCATATGACAAGTACCTTTGTGTATTTCATTTTATGATAAAATTATTAGGACCAATTCTAAGAATTATAATGTCATGTAGTCTTGAATTTGTTCTATATAGTTTATCTCCATACAACTAAGACTTTACATCATGTAGTTTAATATCATGTGAAAAAGAAGTTTACATAGAGGGATTTTTCATAGACCTGGATCATGTGAAAAATGAAGTATCTTCATCTTATCATAGAGTTTATGGAGGAAACCCAACATGAATTGGATAATAGTTATACACCAAGATTAAGTAAAGTATAATAGAACAAGAATTATAAATAGGTTTGAGATAGGAAACCTAGATGTCACCATGTATCTTAAAATTACTGTAATCAAGCCACATGTAGTTTTAATAAAGGCTAATTTTAACTCATTGTATATTGATGAATGGAGTAAACCATACACTAATAATTATTATATGAATATGGACCTCATGTAATGGTAGGACATCCTAAACATCTTAAATGGTCATGTGTAGTGGACCCCATGTTGTATAGTTTAACATCATGTGAAAAGGATTATTATGAATTATAGTTTAAGGACATATGATAAGGAATGATTTAAAAAAAATTAGAGTCATGAAAAATGGACCTTATCCATATAGTTTAGCATCGTGATGATAAGATGAAAGTCTTATGTAGTTTAAGGACATATGTCAAAGGCCTCAATGTGATAAAATTTATATTTAAACAATAACAAATTCATTCATACGATGTGGAAGTTTAGGAATGATTATTCTCTATTAGAGAGAAAATGGGTTTTGTGCACATTATATGCATATTGGGATTATATAACTCAATCTAGACTTCATATATTTTATTCTAGAGATAATATTAAAACAAAAAACATTATTTTATTTCATATCCCAAAATTCTATAGTAAGAAAAATAAATGGGATATTATTTCATAACTACCTCCTTGGGTGTCTTGATATTTTGAATCTCAAGAAGGTTATGATTTAATTAAAATATAAAGTATGTAGTCACATGATCAAGCCTAAAGGAATAGATCTTATTTCATCTATCATTGAGAGATGGGAGACCCTGATTGTTTTTCAAAGTTTATGTGTTCTACTCAATATGTTTTCACAGATGAAGTGGAGACTTGAGTGATGTAGAATCCATTATAACCTCGTCTATCTACTTATGAATCCAATCCTTAATGAAACAATAACCTATTGATCGTATATCCCATGAGAATGCGCTGCATGCGCTACCCTCTTTTCAAAATTTTCCACCCGTTACAGCTTCTTCTGCCTAGCCTCCGCTGCTCCCTTAGGCTTCAGTGGTGTTCGACCCCAGCTCTTATCTTGCTCCCTCCTCGTCGGATGTTCCCTGGCCGCCGCTGGGTCTGGGACCCTCAGTCTGCACCACCTCTGGTCCGACCCCTTCCCCCCTCTCCCCTCTGTTCTCAGGCTCAGGCGTTAGCATCTCCTTTTGAGATACTCTCTATGGTCCGTCCAAATATCCCTATTTCCCAATGGTTCCCGTTCCAGTGTCACAATCATCGTGGGAGGGTAGTTACGTTCACCTGGATGTCCCGGTGACTACCTTAGAGGATGTGAAGGCCTGTTTGAAATAGACTCTGGTTGTTTGGTTCGGGGTGGCTAGGCCGCCACTTGGAATCTTCCAATGCTGTGTTAGCTCCTGGGGCCTTCATCAATCGGCGCAAATCTCAGTGATTCATAGAAACTCCTTCTTCCTTGTCTTGACCTCAGAGGTTGACTTCATTCATGCATGGTGTAAAGTTCCTCATTCTTTGGGGTGATGGAGATTCAGCCTCTCTAGATGGTATATGGATGTTCATAACGGTAAGGAGAGTCTGAAGGCTACAATGCGGCTTAATCTTCCTAGTCTTTCATTACCCTTCCAGAATGAAGGCTTCCTCAAAGCAATCTAGGAAACCCTTGGGTAATTTCTAGGTTCAGACGAGGGTACTAGATGTGGCTCTTCTACCTTGGTGACTCATATCTACATGGAATTGGACCTCTCTTAGCCCTTACAGGATCATATTGAGCTTCAGATCGAGGGTTTTCTAAGCTGGTTGCAAGAGATATCCTACCCTATTTATCCCAGATTCTCCTCCCAATGCCTTCTACAAGGTCATTATTTACAATTTTTCTAGTGAAGGAGGTATAATGATCATTGTATTCTTCTCGCAGAGGATGTGGGTAGGGTGGGTCCTCCCATGCCTACTCTGATGGAACAAATCTTGGTGGTGGTTTAGACCCCCAGTGCCGACCCTCCTCCTCCTCCTATACAAGATTCTATGTTTCTGCCTAGGAATAATTCAAATATACTTCTTGTATATCATGAGGATGTTCTTTCTCCCTATCGAGCCCTGGTTCCCTTTGTTCCAAGAAGGCTCCTTCCCCTACAGTTGATCCCTCCTCTTTCTTCATTCCTCCATTTCTTGCAACCTTTTTTAGTGGGTAAGCAGGTGATGAGTCATGGACTCACCTCCTCGTGACCTAACACCTTGAAACCACCTATCCTAGTCCATTATTGTATCTACGAGGATGTTAAGGATTGTACTATAGTGGAGGTTCCCTAGCCTTCTACTTTTTCATCAGGTGATATCTACCTACCTTCTACCTCGGCTCACTTATTTTCAACAATAGGATCTCCCTCCCGGAAGGCAGTAGGTCCTTCTATCTCACCTCGTGCCCAAGGAAAGCAGAGATTTTGATCCCAGATCAGCACCTCTACCCCAGTATTGCTACACTCTAAGGAAACTGGGATGTGCACAAGATCTAGATCCAGGTCCCAGGAGGCGAAGTTGTCCTCCCACTACGATAAGTCTATGAGTGCTGGGGCCAATCCTAGGACACTCTTCCATCAATGATTCCTTTTCTCATTTGGAATTCTCGGGGCATTGATGCCTGGTTCAAGTCATACTTTCTCAATTTGTAAATCTCCAAGCACAAGGTTATAGTGCTGGAAATTCTTGAACACAAACAACACACCGACATGATTGGGGATTTCTCTAGAAATCTCAAAATTCAAGGATACATTCACCACGACCCTTGTAACCATCATATTTGGATTTTTTGGAACAAGAATAGCAATGTGTTTATGGTGCAAGCAGGTGATCAATTCATTACTGTTAAGGTGAATCAATTCCATCATTCCTTCTTTATGTCCTTTTTCTATGGGATCTATGACACACACCAAAGAGAGACTCTATGGAAGGAACTCATTGCGTTTGATCCTAGACTGATTCAGTGGATTTTTGGGGGAAATATTAATGTGGTTGTAGATCCGGCAGAGAGGAAGGGAATAGGCCCTTTCCCCAGGAAATCTAGCCTCTATATTAATCATTTTGTGGTGGCCAATGGGTTATTGGAACTTGGTTTTTTGGGTGATTGTTTTACTTGGTGTAACAATCAATGGGGGAATCATCGCTCATGGGGTCACTTGGATCATTGTCTTGCCAACATTAAATCCTTATCCTCCTATTCCAAATCAATAGTTAACCATCTAGTTTGCGGGATCTCCGACCACTCCCCCCTCTTGATCTATCTCTCTTCAGCAAAAGAGAGACATGATCGGTTTAGATATAGTCAGATTTGGGCTAGTTTTCCAGGTTACCAAGACCTAATCAGAACCTCTTGGGGCGAGCCCTCTCAGGGCACTAAGTGGTCTACTCCTCATAATAAGCTACATCAGCTAAATATAAAGCTCCAATCATGGTCTAGAGATATGCCTCCAGTTTATGGGGACTTGCAATCCACCATGAAGGATGTTGAACATCTTCTGGAGGATGGATGGGAGGACTGGGTTTTTGAGGAGCACTCTGAGAAAAAGGATTTTCTATAAGATTTTCTCCTAAAGCAGGAGTGCCTAGCTAGGGAGGGAGAGAGGATAAAATGGATCAAAGAGGGTGATAATAACACTGCATTCTTTCATGCTTGCACAAAGGAGAATAAGCAGCTGGTTAAACCGAATATTAAACTGGATGATGGATATTTCATGGAGGATAGGAATGTGGTGGGAGGTATGGCCAAATCTAACTTCACTAAGTTTCTCATTGGTCCCAATTCTATCTTTTTCAATGGGTAACCCTAAAAGAACACATAGATATTTGATGTGATTACCACCCTCACCTCTTACCAGGATAATGAACTCATGGGGTTTGTATTGATGAGAAGGAGATCCAGGCCGCTATGTTGCACCTAAACCTCGATAGTATGGCTGGTCCTAATGAATTCCTAGGTTCATTTTATAGGACTTCATGGGACATAGTTAAGGAAGAGATGATTTCTTCCATCCAAGACTTCTTTCGGGGAAGCATATTACCCCAAGTTGCATTGCCACTATGTTAGTGATTCTCCCTAAAATCAAGAACCCCACTTCTATTCTGTATTACCATCCAGTGAGTATGTGAAATGTACCATATAAAATTCTGGCATGCATCATCAATTCAAGGCTAACTACTTTTCTCTCACAGTTGATCTCATTGAAAAAACATGGATTTGTTAAGGGACAATCTATTCAAGAGGAAATTGATTTGGCCCAAGAAATGTCCAGGGACATTAATTTTAAAACCCACAGTTCTAATGTGGCCATCAATCTTGATATGAACAAGGATTTTTATTGGTTTGAATAGAGATTCATCAACCAAGTAATTTCAGGTATGAGTCTTAACTCCCAAAATGTTGATCTTATTTTTAGGTGTTTTAACTCTACATGGATCTCAGTGAATTTCATGGGGAAAGCCTAAAGATTCTTTAAATCCACCCATGGCCTAAGGTAGGGGGAACCAATTTATTTGAGTCTCTTTATCATTGTCTAGGAGTTTCTGAGCCTTCTCATCTAGTAAAGCATTAACAACAGTGATATCCTATATTTTAGAAGGAGGAGGAAATCTCCAGGTGTGTCCCACCTCATGTTTGCGGATGATACCATATTGTTCTTTAATGCCTCCGTCCATTCCTTACGTGTCTTGAATAAAGTGTTGGAGGAGTATGGTCACTGGATCGGGTAGGTTATTAACTACAACAAGAGTACCTTCTATCTCTCTAGAGGGTGTATCTCCTTGCGAGTCTCGGCTGTGAGCACTATTTTGGGTATGTAGATTGGATTCTTTCCTATGGATTACTTGGGTTCACCCATCTTTTCTGGAAGGCTGCGTATTAGTGACTTTGACTCCCTAATCAGTAGGATTAATGACCAGGTGCTGAACTAGAAGAATAAATATCTATCTTTTGGTGGTCGAATCATGATGGTAAACAACGTCCTTTTAGCTACTCCAGTGCACACCCTCTCAACAATTAATGTCCTGAAAGTAGTCATCAAAAACATCAACCGGATCCTGGCCATATTCATCTAGACCCGAATTCTGATGGAAAAAAAACACTAGGTATCTTGGAACAATATGGCGCGGTCGGTTAGTGAAGGAGGTGTTATTGTCTGTAATATTGAGGATACCCTTTCCCGTATGCATGATCACCTCATGTGGAGTATTTTAGAGTGCCGTACCCTTTAAAATATTTATATGTACAATTATTTGGGGCACCAAGATTCAGCGATGAGGTATACTTCCCTTTATGGTCGATCATCAGTCCCCTGGTCACCCTTTTCTACCCGCACTTCCGCTGGATAGTTGGAATTGGAGAGTTCTCCTTCTGGCATCAAAATTGGTGTGGTGATGTTCTTGGTTTTCCTGGGTGCCCAGAAACCCATATCACCTTCAGGTTTCCTTCCTCCTTTCATCAATTCAGTTCTAAACAAGGATCATTTGGACCTATTCAACCTCATTGAGATGAACTCAGCCCCCGATAAATGCATTTTTACCCCTTATCTCTCAAGATACTTATACTCAAAGGATTTTAAACACATCAATAACATTAATATCAATAACGATATTTGATATGAGGTGCTATGGGTTAAGAGTATTCCAAGAAAATTTAATTTTTTTACCTGGAGAATCAGGAAAGGGGATATTCCAACGGAGGAAAACATCAAACGCCGCGAGATCAATATGGTCTCTAGGTGTGTGTGTTTTAAGGTCCATAGCGAGGAAATAATGAGTCACTTGTTCTTTGAAAGTGAATGGGAGCATGAGGTGTGTAAATTTTTCAGGGAATTTACTATTGTGTCTACTCCTACCATGGTGAACCTCTCCGTCTTGGACAGGTGGTACCATGGATCGGGCGAAGGTGGTTTGGAAAAATTGGCTCGCACTATGATATTTCATGCAAGTTATTGGTTTATCTGGAAGGCGATGAAAAAATTTCTTCATGAAGGGGGATCCATGTCGATTCGTGTTATTATTTTTAGAACAAGAAATATTATTATAAACTTAACAAGGACTGTACACAACTGGGGGGAAGCTCCTTCTCTGGTCCGACTTCAAGTTGGTGCCTGGTCTTATCATATAGCCAATAATAGCATTAGGGGTAACTGGGTCCATTGAATCCCTAATTAGAAGGGTTTGAAACTCAATACAGACGGCTCGTGTGACCTGGGAGTCATGAGTAGAGGGGGAGTGGTGCAGGATGCCAATGGGTCGATCTACTTGGCTTTCTCTGTCAGACTGGGTTAGGGGACGTCTCTCCAAGCATAGTCCATGGTGTTTCTCACAGGGCTCACCTTATATAGTCAAAGGAGTTTGGAAATATTTGAAGCTGAAACCAATATGTGTTTAGTGCACAACTCACCACATAGCTCTAACATCTCCCCTTGGTCGATCAACTACATCATTAGAAAGTGTTAGAGAATTCTCAATAGCACCACTCAAGTGGTTCACACATGGGGGAGGGGAACAAAGTAGCTGATCACTTGGCCTCATTGGATGTCCATGGTTCTGAGAATATTTTCTTGCATATTATGGTCATCTTGAAGCCCGAGGGGGTCAATCTGATTAGATGGGATGCCCTTAGGCTTCATCATTTTAGGCCTCCTTAGTTCAGTCTCTTGGCACCAAGGGCACCGAGGGATGAATCCTCTTGATCTATTGTATTTTTCTTCAAATAAAAAATTTACATATGATGATGTCCTTGATTCATCTATCACTTCAATACATATAAAAACATTGTTTTCCCCATGCACTGCATATTCCTTTATTAACATGGGCACATGGTTGAATTTGAGATCTGTATAGTGGTTCCTTAATCCTAATCATTTTGGCAATATATTTTGAAGTTATTGATGATTGGTACATTGATAGTTACACTATTATACTAGAGAAAACTGGCTATCTAGGGGATTTTATGGTGAATACCAATTTTGAATGATGTCCAAAATACACCTAATAAATGGGATAATAATATGAAAATTACCTAGCCTTGTGGGATAGGGTACTTCACTATAAGGAGGAATAATGTAATAAGAGTCTATAATTTCACCATGGGGACAACATCCATGAATATCCACCAGGGTGGTTTTTAGTCAAATTGAATGATCTTGTATGGGTACAACCTATTAATGAAGGGATTTAAATAAAAAATCATTATGAAGGGGAGTTACTTCCTAGAGTAACTTTCATTTTATTACTGAAACCAAGTGATATTTTATTCAGTAGAGATAACCTTGATGGATTCATGGGGTTGACAGGAACATGAAATGAATACACCCTTACCTTTCCTCATGAAAGGATTAGTGGATGTCACGAACCAACCCGGGTCGACCCCGAACCGGTCACCCAAGTCGGTCCACGACATGGCCCGAGAGGCGTTCCCGATCCTCCCGGGCTGGCGACAAGCGCCAGGGCATCACAGAGTACACGTGGGAACGATTTCGCCCAATAAAAATTTACTAAGAAGTAGAAATAAACAAACGACAATAAAATAAAACAGCCAAAAACATAACTAACCTGACCACGAACCCAACTCCTCGCGACCCCGAGAGTCGATCGTCAAACTACCACCAACTCTCGTCCACGACGAGCAAGCTCGAGTCAAACCTGCGACAGAAACTAAAAACAAGAAAACACTATAGGCGTGAGTATTAAAACTCAGTAGGCTAGCCCGATAAATCTATTCCCAAAGCACTACCATTAAAAGAAGAATTTACCAACTTCTAGTTTGAACTACATTATAGAAAATATAGGTTTTCATACACACACACTTTCCATTTTGAAAACAAGTAACAGTCCATTGCCCTTTTTAATTTAGAAGAAGTTTAATGTTGAAAGGAACAGGTGAATTGCATTTTAAAACATTTTGCAAACAATTAGAAAACCAAACTTTAGTTGTTAGTCAAAAATAAAATCACACACAACACACACTAAGGGCAACGAGAAAAAGTGGCACACAAGGGTCGGCATCCAAACTCGACCTCTCAATCGTCTTCCATATACAAATAAACACTAAAAGAGACATGGGTCGAACCTAGGAGATCGTGAACAAACCAGAACGTACTATACATGTGACTCATCCTGGAGGCATGCCCTAACTCGATGACGTCATAACACCCTAACGCCCAGCATAGCCCTGTATGGCCTAACCGAGGGGCCCAATCCCCATAGCAGCAATAACTCATTATTCCTCTGCTATGGGGCCACTAGCCAGTGCATGATCTAAACTAGTGCAACAATCGTTCTCAGAAAATTCACTCAATATGCCAGGTTCCCATGTCAACACATATAATAAAAGAGGAGTGCATCCATAATGTAAAACTAGTCAAGATGCACAAGCATCACATACTCAGCTCACCAAATCAACAAACACAAAAGATCACTCCAAAGAGACTTTTCAAAACATTAATTTCATTTAAAGTACCAAACGGGCCTCATGTACTTATTCAATACCAAATCAATTCCAAAAGAAGGATCAGACGTCGTCACGTTTAAAACCAGAAAACACATTTAAAATCTCATTTTGGTAGACCAAATCACCATTTTAATTCTGAAGCGCAAACATAAGGGCCAAAGGGGCATTTTCACTATTGCGCAACAACTAATCATGAAAAAGCTTTCGGTACGATGCAGAGAAAGAAGCAGTTCCGATTCTAGCAATATAACTACTCTAAAAATAATAATATTTTAATACTACTTCCAATTTGATGAAAATTAAATAAATGACAAGAAATAAGTAAATTCTAAATTCAAAGGCATGTGCAGTGGGGACCTACCTCAACTCGCAGCTCGAACACGGCGACGCGACACGCCTCGCACAGACGTACAAGTACGAGCAAGTCGATGACTGTGGTGTCGCGGAGTCACCTAGCCAACACGCTGCAATAAACGCACCGCAACTAAAAACACAAAACCATTTGACTTAAACAATACAAGCAGACAACCCACGCAAAAGAACCACCTGGACAAAAAAAAAACAAAACCTTCTTCGCATCATCCACACTATTACTAAACCACTCTAAAAATTATGAAATAAAATTCAAAAAGTAACTTGAAACCATACACAAACTAACTCACTCAAAAACACGCTTTTGATCAAACACGCACCTTAAGTCCCACTGAAACAAAAATGCACCACTTGCACGGTTAGATAAACCAATTGCACAATTTATATAATAAAAAAAAAAATAAACAACTCATGACCAGTTTCCATAAAAATGCGTCTTAATTCACATGAATGTGTTATAAGGTATAAAACCAAAACTAAGTACACTAAAAAAAAATTTAAACTTCACATCAAACACATTAATCACAATTATTCCAAATTAACTATCCAAATGAAGAAAAATCACTAACCTCACCAATCACGCTGCAACAAATGCAAAACAACTAAAACACAAAAACGCTGACTTAAAATAATTTATACGAATCAGGAACGCAAAAATAACTAATAAATATATAAACATTGACATAAAATAATCCATGTAAAATCAAAGAAAACCACACCTCGACGCCAGAGAAGGTGAAACGGGTGATCCCAAAACACATGCCTTTGGCGGAAAGCGTTCGGTGCACACCTAGAAGGAACGAGGCGTGCGGCTAGTCACATGAACAGGAACAGTGGTGCCAGACAGTGTAGCGGCGCTACGAGTGGCTAGCCGGGCAGCACATGGACGCTGCGGGAGGCCTACGGGTCAAAGCGAAAGTGACGGGTGCGGCGAGGAGGGCAGGGCGAGTGCGGCGCGGCCGGAGGTGGCTGGCCGGAGGCGGCGCGACCGGGACGAGCTGGCCGGAGGCTGCGCGACCGCAGCGGGCAGGAGTCAGGAGGTGCTACCGGAGATGGTCGGGTGCCGGAGGTTGGCCAGGGGGCAGTTTGTAGGGAAAAGCTGGCAGGGGTTTTCGGCCGGAGGAGGGAGCGGTCCGGCAAGGGAGACAGGGGCGGGGGAGGTTGTTGCACTGCTAGATGGCTGACCGGGGCGCGCGGTGCGGGGAGACGCAGGAGGGCACGTGGGCAGGGAGGTGGAGGTCGGCTGGCGGTCGATGGGTGGAGGTCGGGACACCAGAGGAGGCCGGAGGAGGGAGGCTGGATGGGAGGCGGGGACGCCGACTGGGCCAGGGAGGCAGCCGCGTGGGGGAGGCCGGGGGGAACACCGTCGGAGGAGGGAGGAGGTGCGGCGGCCGGCGGCTGGGAAAGGAGGGGGCCGGGTCACGCACAGCGAGGGAAGGAGGAGGCGCGGCCGGAGGGAACGCCGCCGGAGGAGGGAAGCCGGACGGGAGGCAGAGGGAGGAGGCACGGCCGGAAAGTGCAGGAGGGCCGAGAGGGAGCGGTTCACGCGGAGGGAGAAGAAAGAAAGAGGGAAGAGAGAAAGAGAGAGGAGGGGGAGAGAATAAGAAAAAAAAATAAAAAAAAGAAGGAAAACAAAAAGAGTGGCGGCGCCTAGGGTTACGGGGAAAAGAGGGAGAAAAAAAAGAAGAATAAAAGGGATAAGAAAAATGAAGTAAAAAAAAAGAAATAAAATAAAGTAAAATAAAATAAATAAATCAAATAAAATAAAGTATAATAAGATATTAAATAAAAGGAGTTTAATAATAATAATAATAATAGTAATATTAATAATAATAATTGTTATTATAATTACAAACATATATGCATATATATATATATATATATAAACATATATATAGACAAACCTACATTAAAAAAAAAAATTACAAACATACATATATGAACATACATAACATATTATAAATGTATAGACATATATAATCATATGTATAAACACATTTACGCATAAACATATAATGTTAAGAAAATATATATTTATCCGCATATGTGTATATATACACATATAAACATACATATATGCACACTACGTTAATAATAATAATAATAATAATAATAATAATAATATTATTATTATTAATAGTAATAATAATAATAATGATAATAATGTATAAACATATATACTCATATACATATTTATACACCTATATAATCATATATATATATATATATATTAATCCGCTCAATGAACGAATTTAATAACGTTAAAACTGAATGACCGCAGGGTACGCGCGCACCGTACGGTACCCAAGTGGACTGCAAACGGGCTGCGCAACACAACCGTATGGTGTTCGCACATTATCCCAAACCATAAACTCATCCAAACATTAAAATTTCCAACTGGGACTCACCCGCACACATGCAAAAACACCCGACTCCATGACAAATAAAATAAATAAAGTAAAATAAAAACAGGTGTGACAGTGGATAATGATGGGAGTCCTAGTGTGAACCCTAGTGAATGAATATTCCTTTAGCATCAGGCATATGATCTATCAATATTTCATTCAAAGGAATAAATAGGGTTAAAGACATATTATTTAGAGGTAAATGGGATATCTCCAGGATATCCTTTACCAATTATTGAAGTAGAGGACAAGAAACCCTATTGAGTCTCAAATGATTTTATAATTGTGCGATCATCTCTGTCAAGAGTGTACACATCAGTACTAAGTGAAATTTCTTTAGGCTCAGATGATACTGTATTGAAATAAATAGAGGATTCCATTTCAAAAAACTTTTCTTTTTTAGAAATATTTTTAATCACTCAAATAACATAAAATGAAGAAAAATGATGCCCTTATTTATAAGAGTATCTCATTGGGTGGGATTATTCCCATCCTCTCAGTATTGGGTGCATAAAGTTTACAAGATTCGGGAATGATTTTAGAATCATTAGGGATCCTCCTTCCTTTTTCCTCAGCTATGTTGATTTCTTCAGATCATAAAAGGTGGTGTAGTAGTAAGTTCTAGAGTTGGATATATAGAGGGAATTGGGGTCATGATTTTTTCAACAATGCTCTGATGATAGCATGCACATGATCTAATAATTTCTATACCATCCATTAATTAAACTATTTTGTATCCCCATATGAGGCATTTTCTCATTCTTATCCTTCTTATTTAGGGAGAATGTTTTACACATAATTCATAAGAACCATGTGATTTTCCAATGGAATATGATCATCATAGACCATCATTTTCCATAGATCCTTAAAGACAAAACATTCCTGGATAGTGTGATCCAACATACAATGGTAAGGGTATTAGTTTGGGTGATCATTCTACCCTGATTCATCTAAATTCTTGATTTATGTCAACATGATTGGGTAGTTCTCTAAGGAAGAGATCAATTACCATGGAACATGATCATCATGGGAGGAATACATTTTATTCTTCTTACTTTCATGGTCATGTCACCTCAATTTTTTTTGGATTAAGGGTGACAACAATTGTTTTTTTATTTCTCTAAGTTCTATATTTGTGGTGGTGGTTCTTGATCATACCTTTCCTTATTTTACCAAATAGCATCCTACAGATTTTGTTATATAGTTGTAAACTATTGGAACCCTCCATGATACTTTAGGAGGATGAGCATTTTAATAACTCAAACTTTTATTAATGAAAATTCCTCTTAATATGATTAAATGTATTATAATGTAAAATGGTTATATAAAACATATATACTTCCTTGGTTTTATGTTTTTGGATTTTGAAATACCGTTAATAATTTTTACCATTTCTAATATAGCCATTGAATAGTGATCACATGATTAATATAAATATAGGGATTTAATAAATCCAATTTACTCAGAAAAAGGAAGCGATGGCCTCATCTAGTAGAATTGCTCTATACGAAGCCCATTTTTCAGAGATCATAAAGGAGGTGGAGTCAGTGGTCTTCTCTCTTGACTAAGACCAATCCTAGCTTCAACACGTTAATCTTGAATGAAACCACCTATGAGAGAAGTGGAATTTGATATAGATTACCACCTGAGCGATGTTATCCGAGCCACACAAGAGTCTGTCACCATTGAACACCTTACCTTTAGGTCATATGTGGGTGTTATAAGGGGTTATGTAACAAGACCCTAGAACTATAATTATGTGTATAATTTTTTTATTGAATAAAGAATATACATTCATTTTATTACTATTACTTTGTAAATTGTTTTTAAAGCACAAATAGTATTTTTAGTTAATATTCAATTAAGAGATCTATATTGACGAGTTAATGATTTTTTAAATTAAATAATATTTTAATAAAATATTATTACTAAATTAATTTTTATTAAATATAAATGATCGTATAATTTTTATGAATATAATTGTAATTTTTATCAAGGTTTGAAAGCTCTTTTTGTCAAAACCCATGAATTTTTGATAAATGTCGGTTTTTGTTTTAAAAGTAAAAATTCACATATTTTAAAAATTATTTAGATAAATTAAATATCATTTTTGGATTCAGTACATCAAAATTATCTAACGGTGAATTTTTCATAATTTTCTGAGACAGTATAATTTTTAGGTAAAAATTAAATACCGTTTAAATATATAATATGTTTTATGACATCATAATGACCCAATAGTGATTTAATAAAATAATATAAATAGTAATTTCGGCCAATATATGTTTTACCTTTAAAATAATGTGATTTTAGGTTTGTTTTATTTATTTTACAAAGCCTTAGTGGACCCTCCAAGACTTATAAAACATTTTAACATTTTAAAATGATTTCTTTGAGAGTGTGACTCACCTCTACATAAGCAAGCCTAATATTTTAATAAGTTCAGAAATATGACTTATAAAATAATTTTTTCTACTATAATTTTTCAAAAACAATGGGCAAAAACCATGGTATGGTTTTTCGTTTTGATTTGTTTAATGTGCGGTGTCCAAAACCAAAATAATAAAGAATTCCTATCCTTTCCCATATAAACCCACTCAATATCCCATTTATCCTCACTAAAAACCTTTTGAGATCGACCAAACTATGCCCTAATATCTCTATAATCCTCCCAAGGTGCCCCAATATCCTAATAATCCATTCTCAAGCCTCTCCCAAGCCTTTGGGATCACACTTTCAAGTAAGGGATTTCTTCCTTTCTCATTTTTGTCCAAATTTATTTATGTTGTTATGCCCTTTTATTTTCAATTAAAAATGTTGGGGTATGATTTCAAACCTCCCCTATACTTCCCTCCTCATGTTTGAATGTTGAGATACCTCTTTCTATCTCATTAATTCCTCCCATGTACACTCGTTACCATACTGAAATTCTATAAGGGATTTCTCTCTCCTCATTTACATTCAAGAAATTATTTTATATTATGCATATAAATTTAATTAAATATGTTGGGACATGTATATATATGACACCCTTACTATAAATTTTATGTAAATATTATGATATACCCCTTTCTCTCTCATCAACCATTTTTATGAATTCTTATGTCACGCCATTGTGCTGCCGAGTTTGTACTGCGATTTTCTAAGCCAAAGTCATTGTGTAGTGAATACCATACCCATTTCTCTATAAAGGGTATTCACCTTTATGCACATTTACTTATTGATTATATAGTTTCATGTATTATTCCACATTCTTTTATCATGGAATAAATTATTATGTTTAATGATTCCATGTTGTATGATCCATGTGGCACACTTATGCATGAAATGAAATGATTAAGAAGGGTGTGCCCTGATAGCGCTTCAATGAGTAAAGATTAGTATCATGATATGTCAAGTTAAATGAGGGTTTACTAATTCTCCATGTGCAATGAGCTTTGGATCATGCTAATATCATGTTAAATGTTGTTTCCACATTTCCATGTCATGATAATCATGCTATATCATGCCTTTATGTTTATGTTTCTCTTGTGCTCCATTGATATGACTATTTCCTAACATGTACTATATTCTTCATGTTATGACTTTTTAACTCCCTTACTGGGATTTATAGCTCACCCTTTTCTTATACATTTCCTCAGGTTATCCCATGCAATGCTAAGTACAAAGGAATGTTGTGGTCATGTAAAAGAAATTTTCAATAAAGATGTTGGGTTTTATGTTCTAAGTTGTTATGTAATGTTCATAATTTCCCAAGAAACTAGACCTATCGATCCTCAGAGTTTTTTTAAGTCCAAGTTTATGTAATAAATCATGTTTAAGTGTGTAATAAAGAGCAGAGTTATTATAGTTGGTACCGGAGGACAAGTTTAGATATTTTTGGGATTAGAATTAGAAAACCCTAGTGAAAGACTTAGGGATAAGACTAACTATAATAAAAATATCCTTATTTTTTTGTGAGTATTGAGTAATTGGTTTATCAAGAAAGTAAATCCCTGTGTAGATACGAGCAGGTAGAGGCATCTCTGGAACAAATGTTTCTTGGGGTAAAACCCGAAAACACCACTTTGAGCTAGACTTGAATGAGAACTGGTGCACGACAAAAGGAATTGTTTCACTATTGGTTAAAAAACTCCTAGGGGATATGATTTCGTAGATTTATAAGCTTGGTATGAACCATTATTAAAGGAATTAAATAAATTCCCCTAATAATATATGTTAGGAAGTGGATCATGGATAACATATATAAGTTAAGTAAATAAATTTAATTTATAAGTTTTCCCTTTTTGTCATTGGATTCTCCTTTATGTGTTATCCCTAACTTTCCTTTTATTCCAGACAATGGCTGATAATAGGAGGACTCAGGTTAGAAACCGATGTGAAGATCAATGTGACGATTGTTCTAATGAGATGCCCAATCCAATGGGGCTTTTTCAATATCTAAAAAGAGATGTTGAATTCTAAATTGATATTATACATGGGGATTTTTCAATATCCAAGTCTCCATATAGAATGGATGTTTTGGAGCTTGAGGATCTAAAAAAACAACTACTAGAGAATCTGGATAAAGGGTTTATACATTCAATTGCTTCACCATGGGGTGCACCAGTCCTCTTTGTAAAGAGTAAGGATGGGTCAATGCACCTTTGTATTGATTACCGTGAGCTCAATAAAATCACGATAAAGAACAAGTATCCTCTACCCTGAATTTATGAATTGTTTGATCAGCTACGTGGAGAAAAATAATTCTCCAAGATGGATTTTCAGTCAGGATATTACCAAGTAAGTGTAAAGGAGGATACCCCCAAGATTGTTTTTAATACAAGGTACAGGCACTATGAATTCATATTAATGACTTTCAGACTCACTAATTCTCCAAAAATCTTCATGGACTTAATGAATAGAGTCTTTAGATATTACCTTGAAAAATTTGTGGTAGTATTTATAAATGATATTCTAATATACTAAAAAACAAAGAAGGAGCATGAGGAGAATCTAAGCACTGTACTAGAGACCTTGTGAAAGGAGAAGCTCTGTGAAAAGTAAAAAAAGTGTGAGTTATGGTTGAAGGAAGTATAATTTTTGGGTCATATCATCAAAAGAAATGGGATATCTTTGGATCCCTCCAAGACAGATACAATTTTGGGATGACCAAGTCCAACATCAGTGACAGATATCTGTAGCTTCCTGGGTTTAGCTGGATATTATCGCTAATTTGTGATAAATTTATCATGATTTTCCAACCCTCTTACGAAGCTAAACCATAAGAAAGTCAAGTTTTCTTGGAGTGATGAATGCGAAGATAGCTACAAGGAGTTGAAAAAGAGGCTTATCACTATGCCTGTGCTCACAATACCTACAAGTGGAGAACTTTTTGTGGTATTTAGTGTTGCTTCAAAGAAGGGCCTGGGCGGTGTGTTAATGAAAAATGAAAAATTCATTGCTTATGCTTCATGAAAATTGAAAGTTTAGGAGAAAAAATATCCAACACATGATATGGATTTGGCTGTAGTAATCTTCTCTTTGAAAATTTGGTGACATTACCTCTTTGGGGAGAAGTGTGAAATATACACAGATCACAAAATCCTAAAGTATATATTCACACAGAAAGAGTTGAACATACACCAATGAATATGGATAGAGCTGATCAAAGACTATGAATACTCAATCCATTACCACCCTGGGAAAGAGAACAAGGTGGAAAATTCTCTAAGTAGAAAAGAACCAACGATTATATCATTGATGAGAATTTAAAAGGATCCAATCTTCTTAGATTTGATGAAGATGGATATGGGAATCATCAAGAAGGGAACATCATCAATACTTTCAAAAATTATTGCTCAACCATCTATTTTGTAAAGGTTAAAGGATGCTCAAAAGGATGATGTGGGAATTTAGAAAAAAGTGGAAACTATCAAAAAATGGAAATCCTCAGAGTTCAATGTTAATAAAGAAGGAATTGTGAGATTTGGGTAAAGACTATGTGTTCCATATAATCCAAAGTTAAAGAATTAACTTTTGGATGATTCACATAGTTCATATTTCTCCATTCACCCTGGAAACACAAATATGTATCGAGATATCCAAGAGAATTATTGGTGGGATAACATGAAGAATGAGATCGCTGAGTATACATCAATGTGCCTGGTGTGTTAGTAAGTGAAGGCTGAGAGGAATAAGTCTAAGGGGATGATGTAACCATTACCCATAACAATATGGAAATGGGAAAACATCACCATGGACTTGTCACCAGACTTCTAAAGAAATCCAAAGAAAACAATGCTATATGGGTTGTTGTGGATCGTCTTACAAATACTGAACACTTCATTGAAATTCAGGAGGATTTCTCATTGGATCAATTAGAATGAATATAAATCAGAGAAGTGTTAATGCTGTATAGAGTTCCACTATCGATTGTATCCGATTGAGATCCAAGATTCACCTCTAAGTTCTGGAAGAGTCTCCAATAGACTCTGAATACTGAGCTGAACTTCATTACAACTTATCACCCTCAAACCGATGCCCAATCTGAGTGAATTATCCAAACACTTGAGGACATGTTGAGATAATGATCAATGGACTTCAAAGGAGGATGATGTTAACATATTTCTCTGGTTGAGTTCTCTTACAATAACAGTTTCCACTCAAGCATCCAAATGGATCCTTATGAAGTCCTTTGTGAGAAGAGGTGTATAACACCTACATGTTGGGATGAAGTTGGGGAGAAAAAAATCCTAGTTCCGGAAATGGTCTACCAGATGGTGGAGAAGGTTAATACCATCCAACAACACATTAAAGCTGCTTAGAGTCGACAAAATAGCTATGCTGATAATCATCGAAGAGGCCTAGAGTGTGATGTTGGAGACATGGTATTCCTCCACATATCATCATGGAATATAGTTATGGGATTTTGTAAGAAGGGAAATCTTAGTCCAAGGTACATCGACCCTTTTGAGATCCTTGATTACATTGGAGCAGTGGCCTATAGACTAAAACTCCCACCAAACCTATCTAAAGTACATGATGTATTTCATGTATCACTCTTGAGAAAGTACATACCTGACCCATCATATGTACTCAATCCAGAGGTGGTACCATTGGATAATGACCTCTTTTATGAAGAGAATTCAGTGAAGATCTTAGATCGTAGAGAAAAAGTTCCACAAAATAAGACAATGCCCCTCGAAATGGTGTTGTGGTGAAACCGAAAGTTTGAAGAAGCAATGTGGGAATCAGAATAAGCGATGAAGCAGAGTTACCCTCATCTGTTTTAGTGTGGGAAAATGAAATTTTGATGTTGAAATTACTTAAGGGGGAAATATTACAACGATCCAAACTTTTATTAATGAAAATTCCTCTTGATCTGATTAAATTTATTATTATGTAAAATGGTTATAAAAAACATATGCACTTCCTTGGTTTTATGTTTTTGGATTTTAAAATTTCATTAATAATTATTACCATTTCTAATATATCCATTGAATAGTGATCACATGATTAGTATAAATATATGGCTTTTAAAAATCCAATTTACTCAGAGAAAGGAAGGGATGGCCTCATCCAGTAGAATTGATCCATATGAAGCCCATTTTTCAGAGCTCAGAAAGGAGGTGGTGTCAATGGGCTTCACTCTTGACCAAGACCAATCCGAGCTTCAACACTTTAATCTTGAACGGAACCGCCTATGGGAGAAGTGGAAGTTGATAGAGATTACCACTCGAGCGATGTTATCCGAGCCAACCGAAGAGTCTTTCACCATCGCACACCTTACCCTTAGGTCATATGTAGGTGTTATAAGGGGTTATGTAAAAATACCCTAACATAATGATTATGTGCATTATTTTTGTATAGAATAAATAATATACATTCATTTTATTATCGTTATTTTTAAATAGTTTTTAATGAAAAAATAGTATTTTTAGTTCATATTCAATTAAGAGATCTATTTTGACGAATTAATCAATTTTTAAATTAAATAATATTTTAATAAAATATTATTACAAAATTAGTTTTTATTAAATATAAATGATCGTATAATTTTTATGAATACAATTGTAATTTTTATTAAAGTTTGAAAGCTATTTTTGTCAAAACCCATGATTTTTTTATAAATGTCGGTTTTTATTTTAAAAGTAAAAACTCACATATTTAGAAAATTATTTAGATAAAATTAATATCATTTTTGGATTCATGATTTTTAAATTATCTAACGGTGATTTTTTCATAATTTTATAAGACTGTCAAATTTTTGGGTAAAAATTAAATACCGTTTAAATATATAATATGATTTATGACATAATAATGACCCAATAGAGATGTAATAAAATAATAAAAATAGGAATTTCTGCCAATATATTTTTTACCTTTAAAATAATGTTATTTTAGGTTTGTTTTATCTATTTTACAAACCCTTAGTGGACCCTCCAAGACTTATAAAACATTTTAACATTTTAAATTGAATTCCTTGAGAGTGTGACTCACCACCACATAATCAAGCCTAATATTTTAATAAGTTCGGAAATTGGACTTATAAAATAATTTTTTACACTCCACTTTTTCAAAATCCATGGGAAAAAACCATGGGATGATTTGTGGTTTTGATTAGTTTAATGTGTGGTGTCCAAAACCTAAATAATAAAGAATTCCCTCTCCATTCTTATATAAACCCATTCAATCTCACATTACTCTTCACTAAAAAAATTTGGAGCCCAAAAAACCTCTACCCTAATCTCTCTATAATCCCCCCAAGGTTCCCCATGCTCTTAAGAATCCCCTCTCAAGCATCTCCCAAGCCTTTGGGATCACAATTTCATGTAAGGGATTTCTTCTTTTCTCATTTTTGTCCAAATTTATTTATATTGTTATGACCTTTTATTTTCAATTAAAAATATAGGGGTATGATTTAGAAACTCCCCTATACTTCCATCCTTATGTTTTAATTATTATATAACCCTTTCTCTCTCATTAATTCCTCCCATGTACACTCGTTACCATACCAAAATTCTGTAAGGGATTTCTCTCTCCTCATTTACATTAAAGCAATTATTTTATATTATGCATCTCAATTCCATTACATATGTTGGTACATATATCTATATGACCCCATTAATTTCCATTTCATGTAAATATTATGATATACCCTTTTACCTCTCATTAACCATTTTTATGAATTCTTATGTCACTTCGTTATGATGCCGAGTTTGCACTGCGATTTTGCAAGCCAAGGTCATTGTGTAGTGAATACCATGCCCATTTCTCTATCACGGGTATTCAACTTTATGCACATTTACTTATCTATTATATAGTTTTATGTATTTATTACACATTCCTTTATCATGGAATAAATGATTATGTTTAATGATTTCATGTTGTATGATCCATGTGGCACACTTATGCATGAAATGAAATGATTAAGAAGGGTGCGCCCTGATAGCGCTCCAATGCATTGGGTAAAGATTAGTATCATGATACATAAAGTGTAATGAGGGTTTAATCATTATAATTCAAGTGTAATGATGGTTTAATCATGCTCCATGTGCAATGAGCCTTGTCTCATGCTAATATCATGTTAAATTTTGTTGCCATATTTCCATGTTATGATAATCATGATATATCTTTACTTTATGTTCATGTTTATCTTGTGCTCCATTGATATTACTATTTACTAACATGTACTATATTCTTCATGTTATGCCTTGTTTAATCCCTTATTTGGATTTATATCTCACCCTTTTCTTATGCATTTTCTCAGGTTATCCCATGCAATGCTAAGTACGAAGAAATGTTGTGGTCATGTAAAAGAAGTTTTCAATAAAGATGTTGGGTTTTATGTTCTAAGTTGTTATGTAATTTTCGTAATTTCCCAAGACACTAGATCTCTTGATCCTCATAGTTTTATTAAGTTCAATTTTATATAATAAATCATTTTTAAGTATGTAATAAAGAGCAGGGTTGTTATAATCATAGTTGAAAAATCATTATATAGGTTCTATATAGAGATCTATAACAATTTTTCTCAGGGAATCCATGTTTAAAAGGAATATACCGTACCATTATATCTTGAAATGAAATACATTAATGTATTATTCTATTATTACTTGAAACTATATAGGTGAAATATAGTCATTTTCCTTTATGTAGAGTTAAATTGGAAAATATTTCTGACATATATCTTCTCAAATTTCTATAGACCCACATGTAAGGTTATTTTTTCAAGAAAATAAGGTACCTTATAAGATCTAGATAATGATTTTGAGTTTTCAGGCCTCCTGATATTCTAGGGTTCCTATTAGTAAGTTTCTTTGGGAAAAAATTGTGAGTTACTTCTATGGATCTTACATTCCATTAAATGTAAAGAAGTTTGGGATTTTTTAATTTGGGAAAAGAAGGAGTCAAATCCAACCAATCAGGAAACAACTTCCTCTTTGGATGTAATAGTGAACACTATCCATTTAGATCATCCATTAGGGAAATAATAGCATATAATAATTCATGGGATACCACCAACCGATTCATCCTTATGTGAATTTCATGAATTAGAAGTTGATGTCACCCTAGTGGTGGGAACTCTTGATAATAATTTAGTGCTACAGTAAAATAAGCTAGTTGATAGGATCTCAAGTTTATGGGGTGACTCAATTCTACCTATGTGGGTCAAGAAACTTCCCCATATTTGAGAAGTTTAGCTGAAGGATTCATGATAGCTCCAGCCTGAAAAGAATAACTAGTAGGTATGATTACAGTAATAAATTTAATATTGATCCACTAAATATTCTTTATTCTAGCATCGAGATGATAAATATTCTATTCTACTGAGATGGATTCACCATTTCTAGGTGGTCGGTGATATGTGGATATATTCACTCCTATTGAATTTTCTTTTTTACTATCCTGTTAAGTGTTTGATAGTGAAATATTGGGATGGAATTCCAAATCATGGAATTCACTTTGATACTAGGTAGGCATTCATTCCTTACATACCACCATGTGAGTGGAAATATCTACATTTTCCTTCTCTCTATCATGTTCTTTGATAGTATTATGTTCCACAAGATCAGTTATGTCACAATTGATGACATTTACTAATGGGAGATCAGTGTTAGGAAACACAGATTTCTTTGGTGAAGGAATTTTCATAATATGGGAACATTCCTTTATACTAGATGAAACTGAAGATGGATGTGGGGGTAAAAATTCCCCCAACCCTATGGCTCAGAGTGCTAATTTAAATGTTTCATATATATCTAAAAACACCCTTTCTTTATAGTTATATGTTTTTCTAAGTGTTAAATGTGATGTGATACTACTGTGATGATATCCTTGTTGTTTAATGCCCTTCCGCATTGGTGAGGTGTCTGTTAAAGCCTTTACGAAGGATTTATTCAAAGAAGTATGATGATTTTAGTGAATTGTGGTATGTTTATTAACTTAGTAAACCATCAATGACACTATTAGGATATGATAATAGGACCTAGTTTTATAAAAAATAGCTGGGGTATGAACCTAATTTTGAGTTGCAATGGTCATCTTCCACCAATGAGATCTCTTTATGGGTTGTTTTGTCTAGATGACTGGGGAAGAAAAAAATTATATGTAAATTCTAGTATAATTGGGGTTACACATCAATAATTATCAATATATTTAATAGTATCTCCCTTAGGTATCTCTTTAGTGGTTTTTTGGATGTGGTGGATGCCCCCTCCACCTTCTTAAGATATTGAAGGTAAGTATTATTGTACTCTAGAAACGAGCCTTAGAAATAGTTGAGTGTGGCCATAGGGGTTACTTTCTTCTACATGGATCATAATTTGCAGGAATACTCTTTGGAATTTATCTCTTGTAGGATTCCCTAGTTCACCTGCATATTTGGGATAGAACCATTAAGATAGTTCTCCCAGACCAGAGAATTCACCAACTATCACTAGAGGCACTGGGTTGGTGATATCATACATTAGGGATCTAGGTCTATAATCTTAATGAAATCTAATTCACAAGTATATCATGTCATATAGTTGTGTTTAGTGACTTTAGGGTCCCTATAGCTGATTCTAGGTTTTCTAGAGAGCCTATAATTCAATGTTTGATTTAGAAATTCCATTTGGATTAATGGGAGATCTTAATGATCTATAAGTACTAAAGGAGATCAACAAAAACAAAAAACCTATCAATGTAATATAATAATTAAGATCACACTTGATTTATTTCTTTCACGAGTAAGGTATTCACATCAGTCTTACCATTTTGCTTCTAATGTGTCCCCCACCCATTGAATTTTGAGTGAGTGAAAACTTTCTTTCAAAAGGCAGGCAGCCACAAGGAATTTTACAGAGACACCTTACATAGTTCAGGGATAGTTACTTCCATGAAAGTTATCGATCAAAACCATGCATCAATGTTAATCCTTGTATACATTAGAGTTTCTCTATCCTTTTCATATTAATTAGAGATTCTATGGTTTAAATCCACATAGTCAGGTGTTATGGAATTTATTTCCATCTAGGGTGGAAGCAAGTGTTATGGGGTTGGGATCAAGCCCATAAGAGGGGATTAATACATATCCCTATAAAGGAAATTATAACCTATATAGTTTATTTCTACTTAATATGATACATTTTACTTTTTAAGGAAATGCGACAAGGAAAATGTAGAGTCTTGAAAGGACATGCAACCATAACCAAGTGAAGTGGATTTTAAGGCCACACATATTGAACTGAGTGATGTGAATTTTAAATTCATTCACCCAGAAATTATTCTGATTAATTTAACACCATGATAAATAGATGTTCATTATGTAGTTTAAAATCATATAGCTGAGACTACTAGGTGAAAAGTGGATAGAGATGGATTTTATAGGACTTATGCATGAGTGTCCATTTCTAGTTTATGTTTTCTACTAGTAAATAGATATTATAAGGTATGGTTAGATCCAAACATGATAAAATATCTATTTTCATTCCTAATATCAGGTTATGAGGGAATTTTATTCTTATCACATATGAATGAATGGGTAATTCTATGCTCATTACATAGAGTATCTTATGATCATCACAAAAGGAATCTATGGATCATCATTAGAAGAAACCCTAGATCATCATCAAAGGAATACATGGATCATAAATTGATATGGTGATCTCATGATCATTACATGAATAATAGTTTTCCACTTATTGTTGTCACATAAGGGTGACCACGGTTTAACGTCAAACAGAGACGTTTTGGAAATTTTAGGTCTTATCTAGGAATTTAAACTAGCCTGAAGGATTGCCTCTATAGGGGAGGTTGAACAATGTTGATGTTGGGACTAGACCTTAGGGATGTTTCCTATCTATCTTCTTAGAACAAGAATCCAAATCTATGTAGTTTGAGTTGCACAATTTAAGATCAGGTGTTAGGGATATTAGAGTTTGTTCCCAATAACCAACTAATTTTTACTTTAGATTACCATTATTTATTAAAAAATGTGAATATTAAAAAATTTATTATCACATATTGATTTTTTTACATAACATTAATGTGATAATGTTCTAGAGTATTTGTTGCATTAAAAATGTCAAAATAGTTACCCGCTATAATGAGAACCTTGAAGTGTTATGATGATATTATTAAATTTATTCTCTATAGTCAGGATACAATTATATGATGAGAAACATAGTATTTCCACTATCAAGTGTTCATACTCATAAGAGGATGAGACTTGATCTCATAAAGTTTACACTTAGTAATCTCTAAGATGAGAGATTATGTGGACAAACCTGCTTGTAGGAATTCTACATGTTTGAGTGTCATTGAATATTCCTATATGAAAATGTGTGTAATGATCCTCAAACTTGATATTATTATTAATAGGAATCAAAAGTCACATACTTTGATGTATTTACCAAAATAATGACTCCATATGTGCACGGTGAAGTAGGATATATTGGGTGAATCGTGAGTAATACTGAATTAATGAATTAGTCAATAAAGGATTTGTCCCTTCCATGATCAGAAGATGATATCTTAGTCTCTTTAATTGAAATGAAACCTTTAAACTATAATCCATGGACATTGTGTATTGATGAGTTCATTTTAGATAGTCAAAGAAATTTAAGTCAAGAACAAAGGTTGGGGACATGATAATGAAACCTTATTGATTAGAGATATTAAGAAAAATGTATTATGTTACACAGTGATCATTATTATGTGGTTATCTTCATCGTGAAATTAACTTCTTCCTTTATGGTTTCCTTGATGTATTTCTAGATTCTGATTTTATGATTTATGAAAACCTTCCAAATTACATTTAGGAAGAGGCCTAGAGGATCACACACATAGTATGTCCACTGATCTTAGTTAAATTATATTTTAATTAAACAATTGGAATAAATATTATTATCAAGACCAAGTAATAATTTTTATTCATGATATTTTATTTGATCACAAATATTCAGTCACTAGTTATATTTGAAATATAATATATATGTGAGTTGAATATTAAATAAATATCTATTTTCAAGACCATTAAATATAATATTTATTTATCTCTTTCATTATTCCTAGGGTATTAAACAATATTTATTATTAAATAAATATTTATTTATGTGAATGTTAAAATAAATATTTATTCTCAAGACTGTGACTACAATTTTTATTATTCAAGGTGTAGTAAATTCCAAGGAGGAAAGATGGATCTAGTTAGTGGTTCAGTGAAATGATATATTAAATTTCATTTAAATAAATATTAATTAATTTATTTAAGAAGTGATATTTATTTATTCATAGGTGTTTCACAAGTCAATTAAATAATAATAATAATAATAATAATAATAATATTATTATTATTAAACATGAGGTTCACTAAGGATTCAGTAATTGGTTAAGGGCCTGTTTTCAATGACCAATTATTAACCAAGATCTATAAATACCTAGTTATATAATTTTATAGGGTGTGGTGAAATCATTTTTGTTGTGCATAATTATTTCCTCTCTTAAGAATTCTCTCCATAAAGAAAATATCTAGGGTTTTTCTCAATATTGAGAGAATTACTTCTCTTCCTTCCATCCTATCAATAATGATAGAGCATGAGAGAGAATCCTTCAAGCTCAAATGATAATGTTTTAAACAATTAAAACAATACAAGAAAATTAGATCATCCATGTTGGAATCTAAAGTTCCATTTACATCATTTTAATATTGATGAGCATGTGTGGATCACTACTATTGGGATTCTATTTTGGATCCTCTTGAATCAATGATGGTATAATCGAATAAGGTTCAATCAATCAACATCTA
This sequence comes from Viscum album, assembly GCA_963277665.1. Taxonomy (NCBI): domain Eukaryota; kingdom Viridiplantae; phylum Streptophyta; class Magnoliopsida; order Santalales; family Viscaceae; genus Viscum; species Viscum album. The sequence continues at coordinate 41,808,512 of OY728163.1, forward strand.
TATCAAAGAAATATCTCATGACCAAGGTATCTTCTCATTATTAAATTAATTATAAATTTAACATGAAATGTATTATTTTTGGATCTAATATTATTTTTCATTTTTTATTCATTTACATTTGTTAGACATGATAATTCTTCTTTGTGTTCATGTATATTATTCATTAAATTTGACCAAAAAAAAGTTGGGAATAACACCCACCACCACTTCTACCATGCCAAAAACCTTTAAGTAGTATTAGAGAGGTCACATTAAAATTTATAATTATTTATTAAATATTTATTAGTTTAATAAATTTTTGTTAGTTTTTTTACTTCTAGCTTCTTTATTATTTAATCTTAAAGTAGAGATATATTTTTTGTTCAACTTCATAGAACCAAGAACAAGTTAAAAACACATGAAAAACATTTGAAGATTCTATCTGAAGGTGATAAGGATTCTAGATAGATAACATAGAATGAAACAACATGTAACTTAATATACAAACAATGTACCAATATTGTAAACATTAGTACACAATCTTGAAATAAATTTCTAGTAGTGTGTAGGAATACATGACATCATTATATGGTTCATGTTGACCAATAATATCTGGAACATAGTTTTAATAATTAAACATCATGTATCTAGCATAAATTCCATGTATTTATACATGGTTTAGAAACCATGTGGTTAAATATGAATCATGCATTCATTACATGCAGTGTAAGGACTTAAAGTCAAGAAACACAGGCCAAAATGAATTAGATAGTTAGTAGCTAGCATACAAGTCATATAACCCCTAAATGTTTATACAGATTACACTCTAAATCCCTAGGCATGTGTCATATATGGCTAAAAAAAGTGATACATGACATGTATCTAGAAATATATGACACATAATGTGTACCCATTTATTTGAAGTACACACCAAGAAAGGCTGTATATTGTGTAGTTAATTTATACAGAAATAAAATAAATTTCTATAATAAAACCAAATTAACATGTATTAATGTGTTAATTTTTTTTAGTAAATTCCACATTACTTGGTTTAAATAATATTAAACAGTCAATTAATTTCCATTTTAAATTTAGAACTACACACTGTGTATGATCGTTACACACCATATACTCTGTGTGTATTAAAATCTATACATGCAGTGTAAATTAACATGTGTTTGTGTGTCATAAATTGATAGTAAACATCATGTAATTATGTGAAACATCATGTATATTATATTCTATGTGAATGCATAGTATACAACAAGGACCATACCAGACACTGGGTATTTGGGATGGGTATACACTGCGTTGCCTCCAAGTTCATACTATGCACTTAATTAATTTTAAATAAAATAAATTTATTTAATTTGGTAACATTTACAGTGGATGGGAATCTATAGGAATATTTGGATATACATTAAGATAAATTAGTTCATTGATTAATAAGATAATTAATTATATTGATTCAAGTATTTTATCTTAATAAATAATAAATTAAAATGTATCCTAGATAGTTTATTAAATGCATATTTATTTCATGCATGGATGATCTTGAGATTGGATGAACAATTTATGTGTTGTATTTCTTTTATTTTAATTATTATATAATGATTTTTTGTAATAATTATTAATAAATCATAATGATGGTCTTATATTCAACCCCTCCTCCATATTATACATGTTCATAGTTTCTTTTATGCAACCCCATAACCATTTCTATTGTTACCCTCACCTATGTGTGAGTAAATAATATATAAAGGAAAGTGATACCAGGTGAGTGGAGGTAATTCAAGATAGAGAAAAGGTGAAACTAACCTTAGTGATACATATGATTACAAGTGGAATTATGCAACTCAATCCAAGCAATGGTTCCAGGATTTATTCCCCTAGGTTCAAAGGTTAGATTTGTAATTTTCTAAATAAATCAAACATTAAAAAAATGATAATAATTCCACATTATTTATTTTAATTATTTCCAAATCATTTTTAATTTTTATGGATGTTTTATCATGATCACATAAATAAATGAATTAGCAAGCATGCAATATGGAACTAAAATAAATTTATGCATAAAATTTTTAAAGAGTACATAGTTAATTAATTATGTAAAATTCATATAATATTAAGAAGGCATGTGAAAGGATTGTTTTTTATGGAAAAATTTGTGCCGAATGATTGATTTAAAGGGGTTGAATTGTCTAAAATCACTGAAATCGGGTACAACATCTTCACATGGTCTCCAACAATTTTTTTTCATGGATTGAGAAATGGCCAATGACTCTCATATCAATGAATACTCATGGAACTACTTTGAAAAGGTAGGCCTTCATTGGAGAACTTAGACAATGATACTTAAGAACACACATTGTTCGAGAGGATGAGAAGTCAGGCTAAAAAAACCTTTTTTGGGGGAACTATTGCTTATTTATGGACTCTCTTATAGATTTAAGATATGTTCATGAATCCTTTATTCATTACCAAAATATGTTTACATAGGTCACCCTAAGATAATGATAAATTACGAACACACATGGTTTCATAATCATCTTTATGTATCTAAGGTTCTCTTTTGATAGGGATATTTTCATGTATCTGAGGGTTTCCATCAATGATACCCTTTTATGGATAGATCGTAGATTCTCTGGTCATTCATTAAGACGATGCTAGTTTTAAGAAACATGGCGAGGTGCTCTAGAGTTTGCTGTCATATGAGGAGATATAAGTTTTTTTGATATCAGGATCAAACCCATATAATAAGATTCATATGTATCATTATAAAAGGAATCATAACCCATGTAGTTTAGCACCACTTAACATGGAACATCACATTTTTAAGGTTTTGTGACAAGTACCTAACCATACAATTCAACGTCATGTGATAAGGATATCCAGGAGAAAGGTTCCTGGTCAAGGATGGTATGGGATTTATACCAAGGTAGCCCGTGGGACTCAGAAGAGATGTGGTATCCCAGGTGGATATAAACCTACTAGGAATGTGACCCAAAGAACATTAGGGTGAATTTGTGTTTTGAGTTTGAACCTTAGGGAGGATTCCTACATATCCCAGTTAGTTGGGAATTAAATCCCACATAGTTCAGTAGGTTGGGGATTATACTTGGAAGGATTCCTATCTAGATGGAGGTTGGGGATTACATCTATGAATAAGGCCTTGGGAGAATGTGGTTATGTATTATGCATGGAAGCATACTATTTGAATAGAGGTTGGGTCTTACATCCATGAAGAAGGCCCATGGGGTTTGGATATGATTGAGGGTTATACCGGATGTGAGTATCATTTGAATCGGGACCTTGTGGATGTTACGATATCTACTAACCTCTAAGCCCACATGATTCATGCTAGATGTTATAAATATGAGGAATCAGTAGATATGATGATTGCATGATCCACTCTGTCTGATGGTGGATGAGATGATGAAGCCCAAAGGGAGAGGGAGAGATCATTGAATGTGCCCTACTCCTCTTTTATTTTGGTAACTGGGATAGTCACATTTGGTGATCTATCTAACAATGACCCAGGCTGGAGAAGAGGAGAAAAAGTTCCACCTCTCACATGAAAGACTAGGGGTTTACTCAAGGAGGGATTCACTTATTGGTCCCTAGGGAAGAGAAGAGGATAATACACTATGCATAGACATGCATGATCCCCTCTATAACTACCCAAAATGGGGAGGTTAACATGAGAACCCCAAGGTTGGAACCTTCATTACCACAAGAATGTAGACTTGAATAAATTTTGAGGGTCCACCTTATTGCTGAGGTTGCACATGAGAATTTACTTACCATGGGTATCTAGACTCAAGAGGGAATGTTGATGTGCTTGATGATATGACCACACATGTCAGCCAACTTTGGAAGAGGCCTTGGATTGATGTCATTGGACTGGTTCATGAAGGGTCCAATATGGGGCCTAATGAGATGAAAGAAGGAAGTAATGGGAGGTGGAGAGTTGAACACCCCAGGATGCCCCATTCTGTATAACATGTTATTATGTAGGATGAGGATCCCTCTGCATAGCATGTTATCACATGAGTGAGGGTACCATACACTTAGCACTGTGCTACGCAGAACCAAGTTATTCTTAGGTAACATTTTTTTATGTGGGGTCATGTTCTAACCATGCAGCATTTTTCTACATGGGTCCGGGTTCCTCCCACATAGTATTTTTATATGTGGGGTAGGGTTCTGCTCGCATAGCATTTTTCTATGTGTGGTGTTGGGACAAAAAGTGTTCATCCATTTATGCCTTGAATAATGGTATCTACAAAGGGAGTTTTATATTTGTGGTTGGTTGGATGATTTATTATTTCCTCCTTAACGCTATGCAGCAGAATTTTACCTACTGGGAATAAAAATATTCATGTTTCATCTCACATCTAGGATCTCCTACTGTGATCTTTTTTTCCCTATCCTCACCTCTTGGTTCCCCTCAGGGTTCTTTTATAGAGGAATAGAGGGATCAAATATCAGCATGGACAGTCATCCATAATGGGATGTAGGGAATATTTATAGAAGCCCAAAGAGGATTCCTCGGACTATAAATGACTTCATATGTGGGCTACGGTCATTGACCATGACAAAAATCATCACCCGACCTCAAAAATGTTTTAGTTTCATTTTTGGGGGCTAGTGGTACTGCTACATCCCTTGAACTATTTTTTTCATGAGGATGGTGTTGTTTTTAGGGGTGAAAATCATAGTCCGTCCCCAAAAAACAATTTTGTTTCCTTTGTGGGGGTTGACAGTACCGCCTCATCCCATAAACTATTTCATTATTGGGGTGCTTCAAGAAGCAGTTAAACACCATTTAGAGGAACGTTCCATGAAGTGATCTGTGCTTCATGAGATCAATCCATCCTTCGCGACCTCACCCCTTTGAACATTTTTCTTCAAATTATTCTTCATGGTTTATTTCTACCATTTTCTAAATTAATGGAATTATCTGCTTCTTGTATGAGGAATTTTCATGACCTAAGAAATGCTCCCCATCAGAATGGGTTTTGATCAGGACAAAAAGAATGTTGCTCCAATTTAGAAAGTGGTCATGTTTTGAACGGTTTTGTGATACACAAGTTGATCTAAAAGAGGGGACCACACCTATAAATAGGGACTCAACTCATTGGTCTTTTACCAGATTTCTTGATGAACCAAGCACTATGAAAATTCTCGAATCACCACTACTTGCGTATATAATTTCCTCTACAGACACCCTTTCTATGAACTGAACTTCAACATCCGAGAATGGTAATTTTGATCATCCAAATAGTAGCCATATGCTTCATGAATAGATTTTCCCATGGATTAAACACCTAATTGTCGAACACTTTGTGGGTCAGTTCTTTTCAAATTTTTGGTTCACAAGCCAGTTCCTTCTTAGACTAATGGATTTGTGAGATAGTTCTTTAACGAACTAATGGTTCACGAGCCGTTGCTTTCACAGGCTGATGGTTTATAAACTAATAGTTTTAAAGTATTCATAACTTGACACTTTTATAAAAAATAATTCCATTACTTTCAGATTTTGATGCAAAAAATAGGATGTACCCTTCATAGGTTGCTTCCACTGCTGCTGCTGCTACTCTCTCAGTTGTTGATGAAGGGAGGAATTCTATGATCGATTCTATTGACAATAATGTGAAAATAATCATCAAACCACTTCATCAAATCCTTTTGGGACTTATTATTTCTAATAAAAGGGGGTATCTTGTCTTGGACATGCTTTCCCTTTATGGATTTGGGCTACTGTCCAATGTTGTGATTTTAGAATAGTGCATAAAAAATCAATATATGACATGGATAATTGAAAATAGAAATATTCCTTGAGACAACATCTTAGTGAGGGGGGAATTTATCTGGGTAACCCACAATGACAAGTATCTTTTAAACTATGCTCCTCGATTTCTAGAGGAAACCGTGTGAGCACCATATGAGAAAATATATTGCTACCACAACATCGCATGGAAGGCCTTGATAAACAAGCAACTGGGGTTGTCATTGAAATGAGACCTTTTCACTGGGGTATCATTCAGTTTGGACCGAGGGTGAAATTTTTGGGTCCACTAGAATTGTGAGGAATTTAAGACTGAGATGAAAGATGTGGGTATATATGAGGTGGTCTGGGTATCATAGACCTAGTCTCAAAGAAACCAAAAATTATCACACAACCACTTAGTAGGTAGAGCTCATACACCAATACCTTCCACTTAGTATATAGAGAGGTCGACATTAGTCTATGGGATGTTTAGTTGATTTTGGGGGTGCCCATAATGGGAAATATGTATGAAAAGTTTTTTCCACACCCTTTGGTCTGGGATGATGTGAAGAGGAACCCCACTCTTCCTAAGAAACCTATCAACAAGGCTAAGGACCTATTAAAGGGTGATTGTAACGACCCAAACTATTATAAATAAAATTACCTTATAATTTAATGTTTTATTAAGTAATAAGGTTATAGAAAACACATGAACCTATTTTTTTATATAAAAATGGGTTCAAAAGACTATTAAGAATCTTTACCATTGATAATATAGATATTAAATAGTGATCACATGATTAATATAAATATAGGTATTTAAAAAATCCAATTGACTCAGACAAAGGAAGTGATGAACTCATCTAGTAGGATTGTACCCTATGAAGCCCATTTATTAGATCTTCCAAGGGAGATAGTATCTCTGGGATTTTCCCCTAACCAATACCAAGCTAAGATCCAACAACTTAAGCATGAGAAAAACCGTTTATAGGAGAAGTCCAAGCTCATTGAGATCATGACCCAAAACATGTTTTCCAAATGACCCCATGAAAGTCTCACCATCGCGCACCTTACTCTTAGGGAATATGGCGGTGTATTAAATTAATATGTATCAAGACCCTAACAAATTTATCATGTACATTATTTTTTAAATAATAACGAATATACTTTTATTTTGATACTATAAAACACGAATATTATTTTTGGGTAATATTCAATTCAATTAAAGAATTTATTTTGATGGATTAATGTATTTTTGAAATAAATAATATTTTAATTAAATAATATTATTAAATTATGTTTACTAAATATAAATGATCATATACTTTTTATGAAGTCAAATGTAATGTTTTATTAGGATAAAAAATTGTTATTGCCCAAAACCCGTCATTTTCAATAAATATCGATTATTATTTTTTAAAAAAGTGAAAATTCACATATTTAGAATTTTTTTAGATAAAATTAATATTTTTTTTGGAATAATAATTTCAAAACTTTCCAATGTTGATATTTTCATAATTTTCTGAGGCAATCAAATTTTCAGGTAAAAATTAAATACCGTATAAATATACAGTGTGTTTTATGACATCATAATGACCAAAAAATGATGTAACAAATATATAATGAGTATCCTCAGCCAAATATATGTTTTCCACTTAAAAAAATAAAATTTTAATATTAATTAATTAATTTTATAGTCTTTATGAATCCTTCAAAACATATAATATATTTTATGATTTTAAATTAATTTATTTAAAAGTGTGACTCACCTCCACATACAAAAGGGTAATATTTTAATAATTTCATCAATTTTTCTAATAAAATATTTAAAAATACTCCCATTTGATAGAAACAATGGGAAAAAACCATGGGAAGGTTTATGGTTTTGAATATTTTATTATACAGGGTCCAAAACCTATGTTTGTGAAATATTAAAGAATTCCCCTCTCATTTTCTATATAAACACACCCAATATCCCATTTATATTCACTAAAAATACTTTGATAGTGTTATTGATCTCCCCTAATATCTATATTGTCCTCACAAGGTTCCTTTAATCTCTCAATAATCCTCTTTCAATCTTTTCGTGTCATACTCTTAAGGTAAGGGATCCTCTCTTTCTCACTTTTATTAAAGAATCTCCTCTATTTTATGCCCTTTTATTTACAATTAATAATTATGGATAATGTTTTAAAACCTCCCAAATAATTCCATTAGGTTTTATAAATGATTATATACCAATTTATCTATTGTTAATCCCTCCCAAGTACACCCATTACCATGCCGGAATTTCATAAGAGTTCTTCCTTCCTCTTCTTTAATCAAGTTTCTTTATTATCATATGCCCTATATTTCCAGATCCTAATGATGGGATAGGTATTTAAATGTCCTTATTACTTTATATTTTATGTCTAAATTATGAGACACCCTTTTCATTCTCATCAACCCATTTTATGAATTTTTAAGGGACGTTATTAGGCTGCCGAAATTTCACCTCAATTTTCCATTCCAAATAAATTGTGTATTGAATACCATACCCATTTTTTATCAAGGTTATTCACATTTATACACTTATAAATATTTTATTTTGGACTTACATGTGTCTATTACACACCCCGTGATCATGGAATAAAATATGATGATGAATGAATCCATGTTGCATGACCTATGCGGCACACTGAATGAGATTAATGGGTGCACCCATAATTATATAGCGCTACAATGAATTGGGTAATGTTTAATATCATGATACATAATTTTTTGTATGGAAGTGAACATTATTCATTTATGTTAATTTTTCTATTATGATGTCTTGGAAATTATCCTTGACCTATGATGTAGTGTTTTAAGCTGTTATCCCATTTCCCATGTTGTATTTATGTTATCATGGTATATCATGTATTATCATCCAGGTTTATGATTATTACTCTTTTATGACCCTTGATATGCCTATTTTATAACATGTTTTACCTTATTCCATGTTTATTCCCATACTGGTTTTTATATCTCACCCCTTTCTTATGTATTTTTTAGGTTATCCCATGAAGTTTTAAGTATGAGCATGTTAAAGAAGTTTTCAATAAAGATGTTTTATTCCATGTTTTAAGTTGTAATATAATGTACATAATTCCCAAAGACACAATAATTCTCGATATTTCAGGTTAGATTAAGTGTAATTTTATGTAATAAATCATGTTTTAATGTGTAATAAAGGGAATAGTTTTTATAGTGATTCTTTACTGAAGCAAGTTGTCCTGTTTTTTGATTGGATTAATGACTTTACTATGCTAAGTGGCTAGGAGCCATGCACATAGAGGCTGAGGACTTGATTGACTATTGAGACCTTGAAGGTGTATTGGTGCTTATTGGACTATTCTTGAGGAGGGTTGGTTAAACGATTGGGGATAGAAGATCATTCCTAATGACGACCAACTGTTCCGATTGGAAGCCTTTATTTCTATGTTCCTGAGTGGTTGTATATTGCCGATACCTGATGCCAATACCAGGTTCAGAGTCATGAATTTCATAATGGAGGCTCAATTGGCCACTGATATTTCATTTAACCTTTTTCTCCCAGTTATGGTGAAGATTTAATTTTTTTTTGGGACATATCAGTGAGGGGAGGCCACCATATCAGCTGGTGGGTCCCTTCTAGGTCATCTAGGGCTAAGTACCATCCCATATGGGAGGCTATAGATATATCAATACTCAATAGATCCTGGAATCTAACATCTAATCATACCTCCAAATCTTAAGTGGGGTCATTCCATCAAACTAGAGTGAGTGGGAAATGATGGATTGACTCAACTACCATGAGCATTTTACCTATGATCCTTACGTTCCCCCTTTCGGTACTTTGTGAAATGATAGATCTAAGAACCTTTCTAAGAGAGGATATCTTATCTCTTTGATATAAGGTATCTTGGTTTCTAGGATTGATAGGGATATTATACACAAGGGTTATTCACCCTATAGATTCACATGTTAATTCAACTGTGATCAAATAAGGTGTCCTCTGACCCTCAACAGTGCATTCTAGGAGAAACACTTAATGATATCTTGAAAAATATGGATGATGTTTACTCAGGAGTAAACATGATGCCGTATTAGGATTCCTCCTTCCACAAGTTTCCGAATTTTACTTACTAGATCCCATTCTGAATTATTGAACTGATCATACCCTAAAGATAAAATGGAAAATCCAGTTTCTGTTGTTGAATCCCAAAAAGTGCATGAGGCTGGAGGGAAATAAAGAAAAACAGTCAGGAATTCTAGATATATGAAGCATCCAAGAAAGTACCTGATTTATAATCCTCTAAATAATATGTTGAATTCCTAGGGTTCGACCTCACATGCTATTAGTTCTACCTCTCAAGGTCAAGTATCAATCCCCCCTGATGCCACTTTCCTGACATCCTGGAGACAATGGGATTCTTTGAGGAGTGCCAATTCAACCCGCATTTTGTGGCACTTTCTATAGGAGAAGGAAGTTTCATTGACCGGGCATGGATATGTGTCAGTACCCACCAATATATCTTATGAAGATGTCCTAGAGAGGGTGGATGCTTATCTTTGAGAGCTTGATGACTCAATCCATTCCTGGTAGAACCGATATAGATATTCTTGGAGACTGATTTCCACGGTGAGTTATGAGGTTAATGAGGATGATGAGGATGATATTTATGCCTCCAGGGGTGATGATGAAGTTAACCCATAACCACAAATAGATTTTGGTAAATTCCTCATTCCCATCCTGGGTCTTGCAAGAGCCCATCCTCAAAGGGTTCCAGGAAAGATGAGGTGGCCAAAAATCAATTACAGCTATTGGAACCCACCTCACTTCCTAGGGTGGATCATCCATCATTAACCATTCCCATCACTGTAGCCTTAACATAGGCTTGTAAAGCATGGGATACTCTAAGAGTAAGCACATCTATTGAAGAAATTTTGGAAACACTCTAGGAATATCCCCTCAAGCTTGCGAGTTTTGGACTGATCACTTATCTCACGTGGATCTCCGCTCGTGAAGATCCTCATGAGGTGGCTATATATCTAGATGAAATGGATACCTATATCAACTATTATAAGGGAAGAAATTACTGGTCTGACTGAGTAGATAATATGAAGGTGATCATGATATGGAAATATGACACTGACAATAAGGTAATACATCCATTTGTACCAACTCTCCTTCTTCTTGCTATATTGACCTTGAACCCCTACTCCTGGTAATTGTAGGAGCCTGGGGAAATTCGGGAGCTAATTGCTTCCCATGAATACACCCCAAGGGGCACCGTTATCAGGGAGAATAACATTTTAAATTTGTGAGTTTATGGAGAGGGATACCCTGAGATAGTGGAGCATATGGAGGCAGTCCTTGAAAATCCAGCTAGAGAACTTCCACCTCCGACCCTACTCGCTATTCCTTCCAAAGGGTCATCTCCATGGCATACCAAAAAGCGTCGGTAGGAAAAAAACTATCGATACACATGAAGTATGGGATAATATGTGACTATAATATTTACTTATTTAGTGTTCATGTTATGTGTGTTCATTCACTAACTAATCATGTTCCACATAAACTAGTACAAGTCCAGTGAGTAATCATGTAGCCATCACCCAGGGGCCTATAGACCTTTCTACTTTAGAGATAAATGTGATAACTCCAATGGTAGTAGCTAGATAGGATAAGAAAACCAGACCAATTGAGGACATTAGGTGGATTCCAAGCCCCAAAGGGGTGTCTATTCATGATCAAATGACTTATTTCCTAATAGAGGGGGAGTCTCCAGAGGTTGACGCTTCAATTGAGTGTACTGAACCCATTTCTACAGAGATCACCATCATGGAAGAGGTGATTACTCAACTTCAAGGGTAGTCCAACCTGACTATTTCTCCTTAATATATGATCATTATTCCTACCATCACAATATCAGTGAGTGAAATTCTTTATATCACTGACTTGAATGAGCATAATACTACACCATAGATGTATTTGGAAGAACCCTAAGTCAACCTACAGATGGAGGATGTAACATACATTTTTCCAGGTGATGGTGAGATAATGGTGGTCAGGAATATTGATGTTCTTGAAAGTGAATTTAGTTCTTAATTATTCCACACATTCCCATTCTTTTTTCAAAACTCAGGAATTTAATTCTTTAGTTTTCTAATTTCATAATTATGACCACAAGTTTCTGTGGATGCAACTGATGGTCCAATCTTTCAACTTTATGATACTACAAGGGAAGTGAATGTTGTGGGATCAAGCCGTGCCAGGGTTACTGAATCAAGACCCACTCTAGTGGAACTTATTCCAGAATATATTCTTCCATATGGGAGTAATTCTATGTCAGACCAGGAGGATCTATATAACCTTCATGTTGCCCATCAGAAAATTTGGAGAGATATCTGGAAGCTGATTTATTAGACCCCCTTAGAAACATGATGATAAAATTTCCCAAATTGCATCACCTATTTTCATTTCTTGGGTATGGGGGGTTTTATTATCACACCATCCATAAAATAGTGAAACTTGTGATTGCTGCTTAGGAGAGAACTAGAATGCTACACTCTCACCTTTCAAACATAGAGTCCATGGCCCACTTTTCCAAAACCATTCATACTCTTACTAATTAAGCTGATGATCATGATGGGATGGCCGTGAGATGATAAAAAAAATTTACAGATCAGAGAACCTTAGTAGAGAAACCTTTTCAATATGTACAGTGGCTTAGTAAAAAAATGGAGTGGATTAATCAAGAATTGGCTCACACCAAGGTAGCATATGAGGAAGGGAAACAATTAGTAGAGGAGTAAGAAAAGGTAGGATTGGATGCAACTAATAGGGTAGAAGCATTGTGGTCCAGTGATAATGCTAAGACTATAACCTTATATAAGATCCTCCAAGCCATAGAGGATTTGGACAAGATGCTAATTTAACTTTTTAAATCTACTAAGAGTACTCTGTAATCATAATATTCTATTCATAAGGATAGAATCCAGGCTATGGATTCTCCTCCGTTCTTATTTAATAAAATGAAACTTGTTTTTCCTCCAATGAATAAATTTTATCTTTTCCTACAATGTAAATCAATCACAATTTTAAATGTGTTTTGAAATATAATCTATCAGATGAATTGAATAGGTTCATCACTAGATATCAATTTCAATCACAATCTAGGACAAATAAATTTACATGATCATGTAATGATCTAATTTTTCCCGAGCCAAGGGACTTAAAAGGCGTAGTTTTGAAAGTTTCTAGGGTTTCATGGAAAACCCTATGAACTTTGTGTATTTTATATTACCACCCTAATTTTTTCTTAATCCCAATGTGGTGCAAGATTAGATAGCACAACTTGAATTTTACTTAGGCCTCACTTTGTGGGTTTTTGACCTAAAAAGTTATGTTCTTTTTTTGATTGCTCGATTGCTTCCTAAACCATACAAAGCATAGGTTTAGCGAGTTAGAACTCTATTTTTTCTCAGGTTACCTTTTTGGGTTTTTAATCTGAAAAATTTTGTATCTCATTTTATGGGTTGTTTAGATTCATGAAAATGAGATGAATATGACTAGTATTTTAGGTCGAATAACTTTGACCACGAATTATGGGGTGAGAACCCCAATAGGGATTACAAGCTAATAATGTCTTAATATTATTTAGACATGAATGAGGGATTTTTGGACCATCGTTTTGTGATTTATAAATATAATACACAATATGGGAAATTACTCGATGGGTAATCATAAGAATGGTTTCCAACATGAAATTGCTGGGGTGTACAGAGGTAGAATAAGCCTCTCCTGGGGATGAATTTTCCTTTAGTTGATAGGCCTTTTTTGTGGGTGACTTATGCATAGCCAATAAGGGAAAATTGTGAATAGTCAAACAAAGGTGTCCCCATGACACTAACTATCCATCTCTGATAGCTAGGAAATTTTATGAAAATTTAGATTTCTCAATACTATGAAGGGTGTCTTGTTAAGAGAATGGTGTCTGAAAATGATAAGGGAAACTGTACCAGCACTGACCATGAATGATAATCCACTCCCAAACTAATTTAGCTTGTGTAAATAAGGGATGAAGCATGGTGAAGTTTACTGTTTTGAAACTAAAACATGTACTGTGTAGTTTAATGTCTTATGATAAGGAATTTTGAGGTATAATATTTAAGGTCACTTAGCCTTGACCGAGGGATAAAAGATTTTACCTTTTCACTATAATCAGTTAAAGAATGATCCATCATCCTTAGGTATGAAGGGAAAAGGTTGTAATCTATGACCTATGGGTTTTTGAATTCAAGGAGTGATATGGGATGAAAAACCTCATTGGGGAATATATAAATAGGAAAATCCTCTCCTAGGGATGACTTTTCCTTTGGTTGAAAGGCCTTCTTTGGGGGAAACTTATGCAGATCAAATAGGGTAATATTGTGCAAAGTCAAATAATAGTGTCCCTAAGAAATTGGCCCTCCATTTCTGATATCCAAGGAGGTTTGTGGGGATTTAGACTTCCCCAGACACAAAGTTTGGTTTGCAAAAGGAAATTTCCTGAATATGAAAGGATTATTTTATGTCAAAATTTCAAGGTAATGGGTAGAAACGTTTCCTTTACGTTGGTTTGAACCATATGTTAGAATGATTTATTTTATCCATTATAGTTGTTCTTGAGATATAAGGTCTAATTTTCACTATTTATATCATATAAATGAGAATCAATCCATACGTAGTTCTAGGAAGGTTTTCCATGTAGGTATGATTTGTGTAGAGGGAGGGGACATTTTTAACTTTTACTATAGATAGACCTACAATTGGAGATTCTGGTATCACTATGTATCTTGAAATGGAAGGAATCAAAAAAAATATTGTTCTAGGAAGGTTTCCTCACACATTAATCAAATCCTTATGTAGGGAAGGGGAATTTTCTTTTGAATATGAGCCCAAAAGTGGGTTGATACACGTATCAGGCCCTCCTATGAAAATATACCTCACATATAGGAATGTAGGGGATTTGTTTTATGTTTGGAAACTTCTTATGCAAGTCTAACTTATACATAGGAAAAGGGGAAGATTTTTTATCTCATGTATGGACCCGACATGGAGGATTCGGGTGTCACTACATATCCTACAATGCTAGGAATCAAGCCAGACACAGTTCTTAGAAATCATGCAATTTAGTGTCATGATACTAGGACATCATCCATGAAGTTTAACATAATGTAGTGAGAACGTCATGTGGTCTTCTGTTTTAGGTCATATGGATAGGAATATTTGTTATAGAAATTATGATCTGTAGGAGGATCATCGGGATGAGATGTTCTATCATACCTCAAATGTGAGGGACAATAAAGTGTAAAAAATGATTTTGGGGATTTTTGGATCAGGAGAAATGATATGGGTTAGAAATTACATTAGGGACTACAGATATAGAAGAATCCTCTACTAAATATTAATTTTCCATTGGTTGATAGACATTTTTTGTGGACAACTTATATAGATCCAACTGCGGAATATTATGTATAGTAAAACAAAGATGTCCTTAGAAAAATGACCATCCATTTCTGATGGCTAGAGAACGATTGTGAAGATCCAAAATTACCTGGGTCATAGAGTATGATTAATGGAAGGAATGTGTCCAGGTATGTAATAAACATTCAGACCATAATTATACGTGGAGTGTGATATTCCCTACATATATCTAAATCATTTTCAGGGGGATTCATTTCTATTTCCTTGATAAATCCTTGAATGAGGAACCTAAACTTGAGGTCTCCTACATAGATCTTTGTTTGTATATAGGATATGGGGACATTTTTCTTTTTTCTTTACTCAATGGTTGGGACTAGGAAATATGGCCTAGGTGTCACTACGTATCTCTTCGAAATGAGAATCAATACACACATAGTTCTTGAGGTACCATGTAGTTTAATGTCTTTTATTAAAGAAATTCCCCATGAATTTTAACATCATGCGATAAGGAAATAGGTTCCCGATGTGAAGAGGAAATATTATGGCTAAACCCACGATTAAATATCTGGGTTTTACTACGTATCTCATAAAAACGAGAATCAAGCCACATGTAGTTCTAGAAAACCTATATATTTTAACATCACATGGTAAGGACATTATCCATGCAGTTTAACAACTTTTGGTAAGAATTTTAGGTCAACCGATGTGAATAAAGATGGATTCCATGGATTCGTGCAGTTTTACACCATACGATAAGAAAAATTGGTTTTCCTTTTAAGGTCATGTTACCTGGACCATGGAAAACCTGATGTGAATTGATATGCCTTAACCATGCAGGTAATCCCATTATGAAACTTCTATTCCCATGTGAGATATGCTTGGTGTGAGAAACAAGGGGTGGAAAAGGATTATTTCACCATGTAGAGATGATACAATAAAGGATATGGGCATTTCAATTTAAGGTGACTGGACTAGGATGTAAAATCTAGGTGTCACTACATATCTCATTATGGTGAAAATCAAGCTATACATAGTTCTCAAACTGGCTCCCTATGCAGGTCTGACCTGTGCACTGGGAGGGAGGCATTTTTCCATTTGATTGTTTTGATTGTTGTGGATGGACCTAGGATTGGAGACCTGAGCATCACTACATATCATGTGTGAATAGGAATCAAGCCACACATAGTTCTAGGACCCTATACAGTTTACCATTATATAGTGAGTATGATGGTGAACCATTGTGAAATAGGGGGAATTCTATTGTTGGACCCATAATCATAGGTCCAAGCATCACTACATATCATGTGTAAACAGGAATCAAGCCACACATCATTCTTGAGAAATATAATCCCTATATTTATTTGAATTTCACATGGGTATAGGGCCATTTCATCTTTCTCCTGCACATATTTAACTCATGTTTGGTTAATCATCAATTGAAACGATGATTCCCATTCATTTTAATGTCATGTGATGATGAATTTTGTGTTTGGTAGTCATGGGAAATAGGGCCCACTTTGGAGTCACATGCATTGATCTAATTTGTATGAAAGGGAGAGGAAATTTTCTATATTTTGCAGTTGGGCCCAGTACATGAGGTCTGGGCATCACTACATATTCCATACAATGAGAATCATGACATACATAGTTCTTGATGAACCATACTGTTTAACATCTTACGGTAAGGATGGGGGTCACTTGACATGAAATAAGTATCATTGTGGCTAGGCCCATGAATAGGGATATGAGAATAACTACATGTACTACGTGAAAAAGAATCAAGACCCACGTATTTATTTAATAAAATATCCATGCTTAGGTCTATACCACATGCAAGGAGGGGCATTTATTTTTTGGGGTGGTTGGGCTAGGATTTAAAACCCAGGCGTCGTTACATATCCCATCATGATGGGAATCAAGCCATACATAGTTCTAGAACATAGCATGGTGAAAGACCAACACTGGTGGGGGAAATATTCTTTGGTCAGGGAACTAGGGAATCCCATAATCAGGCATCCCATGTTCATATAATGAGGTATGAATAATCTCTTATATGTTTAAAAGACACCCTGAACTTGTTTAGGATAATATTACAGTTTAACATCACACGTTGAGGACTTTAACTCCTAGTTTAAGTTCGTAGAGTTCGGACTGAGGGGTGACCACTCTAAAAAGGGTTGTGTGTAATGAGGGGGCATAAAAAACCTGATGTGAATGAGGAACCAAGAGGCCCACACACCATATACATATTCCCGAGGAGGATTTCATACAATTTTAAGTTATGATTCTTGGACTTGGGTTTGTAGTTTAAGGTCATTTAGTTTGAACCGAGTATATAGTTTAACATCGTATTCTTGGGATATTGACATGCAGTTTAACATCATGAAACTAGGATGTTGGTTCCATATATTTTATCATTGTGCAACTAGGATTTTGTATGTTATGTAGTTTAACATCATGAAACTAGGACGATGTACTATACATTTTTACATCATGCGATTAGGATGATCTACCATGTGATTACATAAAATAATACTTTAGGAACATTGAAATGGAGGGAGTTGTGGTAATATTTATATCCATAAAAATCATATAATAAACTCCATTAGAGTACACCTTATTTATAGCTTAAGGTCTTTCCCATTTTGGTTCCAACTTCAGAGGTTTCCTTCCGTGTATCATCAGAGTCCTGATGACCAACACCATCTCTCCTTCGAGGAAAGATCAGAGGAGAACCTTTTTTTTAAATGATCATACGATCTAGTTTTGGCGGACTTTCAGATGATGCAATGTATATAATCTCTTCTCATCCAATCACTCTAATTCATCTAGTCGTTTATGGGATTTCTCATCTATGGATAATTGATCACATATGGAAATAAGGAGAGAGAGAAATTGAACCTTGAAGGGAAGGACAACCTCTGTCATATATACTGATGAGTATGGGATCTCTTGTGTGGTAGTACAATTCATGGTTCAGTAATCCCCCAAGGCTTTTAAGATCTTGTATGACCAATACTTTTTATCCTTATCTACCATCTTCTGGAGTATATTTTATAGGGTCTTGTTCAAGGCCTCTATCTACCCGTTAGTTGCAATGTGGTAGTGGGATAAATGGTTAGATATTATATCATACTCTATATATAGCTTCTATAATTCATAAGAATAGAAATTGGTGATTTTTTTCATCATTATTGTATAAGGGATACAAAATATGGTGATGATGTTGTCTTTCATAAAGATTAAAATGTTCCTTTCCCTGAATTTTTCAAGGGGTATAACTTTAGCTCACTTGGAGAAGAATTTGGTTGTAGTAAGAATGTACTTAGGATACTTGGCCATAGTGGGAGGATATGGTCCCATGATGTCCATTACACATATGGAAAATTTCTAGAAGTATTTGGTTGTGTAAAGAAACTCTGGGGTTTGGTGAATGAAGTTAGCATGAATCTAGTAAGAATGAAACTTTTTGGTGAATTTAGTGTAGTTCTACATTAAAGTGGGCTAGTAATACCCCATCATTTGGATTTGGTGGGAAATATGGATTCTAAACTAGTGAGTGACATAAGATTCAATGTTAAATTCCTTCATGGAAGTGATGGTCTCTTCTCTATCAATTCACCTGAGAAGGACCCCATTAAGGCTTTTCTTAGAGGACCTTTTGGTAATTTTTTCCATCATATAGAACAATGTTAATTGATTGTCTTTGGATTTTCTCATTCTTGGATCTGTCTGGTGGGAGTTCTCAATTTTGAAGGTAGTCCAAAATGGGTATCATCCAGTCGGTGGTAAGACTATATGATTTAGGTATGAGACTAATTTCATCAATCTCTTACCCTTTTGATTGAGTGAAAGGTGAGATCATCCAATGATGTGCAATACAGATGACTATTTCATCCTAATATGGATCAACTAGATCTGGGGGCATGTTTTCTAGCATGTCTTCCTAGGCATTTTGTTACCATGGGACATTATTCAATGTTGTCTCCAAAGGTAATTCTTCTATTAATCGCTAAAAATGGTTTATAAGGGTGGTTAGATCTTCCTTTTTTGATTGTATAATTTCCATTAAACTTCTTAATGACCAATTCAAAATCCCCTTTTATCTTCTAGTGATTGACTTGTACTAGAGGTTCCAACTTTATCCATGAAATGAGAGCTTGATATTGTACTTCATTTTTTGTGAACCCCTTCGATAGAAGGAAGAAGAAATGACTACCTTTGTTGGAGATATGAGCATGAATCCCAGCCCCACTCTATTGAGTTTAGGGTATTACATCCTCTTACTCATCAGACTTATAGATGCACCATCAAAATGAATCTCCCAATTCTAGGGGTTGTCTTGAATAGAGAAGACTTATTCATTGGGTAATTCAGTATCCAATGAATTAATTTTTCCTAAGGGGTGTTCTGATAGAAAATCTACAAACACTTATCCTTTGACTACTTTTTGAGGCACAAGGTGAATGTAAAACTAATATAGAATGACTTACCATCATGACCGATGTTCGATCAATATCATATGGATGATGATCTATTTTAGTTGGTTTCTATGAGAGACCAAATGGAACTCATGATGCTTCTGGTAGTTCCTGAACATATGGACTACAAATATTAGCGCTAGAAATATCTTCTCGATATCTAAATAATGAGTCTAAACATAGATCATGGTTTGAATGAGATAATAAAGACTGTTTTCATTCACTAAACTATTATTTTGTGTGAGGAAGGAACCTAGTAATTGTTCTAAGGATATCACATACAAAATAAGTAACCTTCCTTCAACAGGAATCATCAGGACTGGCAGGATGAAGAGATATTTCTTGATACTATTGAATTCTTACTAACAATCTTTAGTTCACTAATATGTAACCCCATTTTTCATTAACCTGGTGAAGGGAAAACATTTTCCTACATGGTTGTCTATAAAGTGCCTAATATAAGACAAGTTTCCTTGAAGTCCTCTCAACTCTATGAGGTTATGAGGAGGTTTCATGCCAAGGATGTCCTTTATCTTCTCAGGTTTGAATTTTATTCCATGATGGCGTATGAATAAGCAGAGAAATTTCCATGAGGTAACATCGAAATAACATTTAAATGGGTTTTTTTTTCAGGTTTTGTTGTCACATTTTGTTGAAGATGGTTTCAAGGTCCACCAAGTGGTCCGAGTGTTATCGATATTTAACCACCAAGTCATCAGCATAGCATTAGAAAAACTTTCCCAGGAAGTGTTTGAAGATACGATGCATGACACTTTGGTATGTAGAACCATAATTCATAAATCCAAAGGGAATTACCTAATAGTAAAATACTCCCTGGGGCCCCCTAAAAATGGTGGATTCTTCATGTTCTTGGGCCATTCAGATTTTACTGTATCCTAAATATCCATCCATGAAGGAGAGAGCCTAATATCTGGCTATTACATCGATCAATAGTTTTGTTATCAAGAATGGGAAATCATCCTTTAGTTAGTGTCATTTGGGATCCCTAAAATTGATGTAAACTATGATTTTACCATTATTCTTCTTGAAGGGGATGATATTGTTCAACCATTTAGGATATTAGACCTAAAGAATGAAGTTGTCTCTTATGATCTTGATAAATTCATCCTTTATTTTGGAAACATGTGTAAGGTGCATCCTTCTGTCTTCTTGTTTATAGCCATGATGGTCCTTTGGTAGGCCCAGGTTATGAGTGGACACCTTGGGATTGAGGCTTGACATTTCTATGTAGTTCTAAGTGAACACATCTCGATGCTACTTCAGGAAGGAGTTATATACCACTTTATCTTTGGAAGACATGTATGCAATGATTAAGGTGGCCCAAATGTATTCTTATATACCAATATTTATTTCCATGAGTTTATAAATGGTGGTAGAGATTCCCTCCTTAAATGATGGAGGGGGATCCCTAAGGCCCTCCTTTTCCTCCTCCTCCTCCTACTCCTCCTCCTCATCCTCATCTTGTTCTTGTTCCATAGAGGAAGAAATTAGTGGGATGATATCTCTAGATTTAGGAGAAGAGTCAATATATTGACATTCTAAAGTTGAAGTGAATTCATCTGAATCAACTGATAACATGAGATTCTATTGAAACTCTGGAGAGGATGGAGTAAGAGATGGAGGAGTATAATCTTTGTACACTTTGAGTGATGAGGAAAACTCTTCCACCTCAAATAATGAGGCAGGAATTTGCTAGAGCTCAGGTGATGGAATGAAGGCATTTTCATTCAAGTTTTCACCATTTTATAGGGATTCAGTAAACTTTTCAACACTGCTGGACTTGGTGGTCACGAATGAAACCATTAGGATTGCTGAATATGAGTATGAATTTGAGCTCATATACTTGATATAATTAATGGGTAACATATATTCTTCGCTGATCTATTTTAAGGGACTGTTTGGGATCATTTTTAGACTATTTGGGGTGGTGAATCAAGTAACACCATCAACTAGGGGTTGTTTCCCTTTCCCCCAATAGAATCTTTCATCAATATAACGTGACTCGTAGGATTTTAATGGGGACTTATTGGCATGTAATGTCCTGATTTTTCCATTAATTTAGTATTTGAGGCATTGATGGTATGATGAGGGGATTGTCACATGGTTATGAAATTAGGGAATTCTTAGCAAGGTGTTGAAGGCCATTTTTGAGAATGACCAGAAATTCTGAGTCGGCTATGAGGTCTCCAAACTGATCCTTGAAATTTATTTAGACCAATGGATTTTTCTCACTTTTATCATAGCCCTGCAGTGTTATGGAGGAAGGTTATAGGTTATCCTACGCACAACCTAGTCGGTGAAGTGTTCATAATAGAATGAGGTTAACTCCTTATCCATTTTTAATGAGTACTTTTCAGAAATTGACACCATTTATCCTGAAGGACACATACAAGGGTATGATGTGTCCCTATATAATGGCATATTCATCTTGATCTGTGAAGAATATGACCAAATGTAATTCCATAGGATTAGTCTCTACCTGATAGACCTCAAAAACTTCCACTTAAAATTCAAACTCCCATGGGATAAGAAAATCCTATATGAGTGCTTCCTTGAGGTATTTTGATAGGCTAATGGCATCCAGAATCAAAAACTTGGTTGGTACCAAGGCTAACTGCTTCAGGATGTCATATTTATAGTCTAAAGACCCTCACTTCCTTGGGTGGGGATTCTATTTCACAGTAACTTTATAGTATTGAGTATTTTATATAGATGAATTGTCCCTCGATATAGTAGATAGAGGTGATCCTGTCCTAGGTAGGTTGGGACGAGAAGGTCTGCCTGCACGATGAGGGTGATTGGACACTTGTTCCTCTTATGATTAATATTATTGAGTGATTGGGTCAAAGTTTATTATGGTAGGTTCAAGGGGATTTTCCTATTCCTATTTTACCCAATAAAGGTCTATTTCATGAGTTTCTCCAACATTAACCACCTGAGTAGGTATGTGGCTAGAATTATAGTTCCTTCTATAACTACGTCTTCCCTGATATCCTTAGATTTTGTGGCCTCTTCCTCTGATTCCCCAATCAGGTGTGGGGAACTCAGGTTCATAGTCATACTCATCATTATAGAAGGTATCCACTAAGTAAATTACATTAATGTAACCTAATATCAACTCCTCTTCTAATGAGGAATTTTCCCAGCTAACTATTTTTAGTGGTGCCGTTCGGTGGGGCAGTGCCCATTATTTCAGATCTGAGGGCATAAAATCTGAGAGGGTCAAATCCAACCTTAGACTTGATTCTAGTTCATCATCTTTCACTTAATTCTTGTCTCTTAGGCTAGGATGATTTTTGAAAGGTTGGACTTTGGTGGTTTGCAGGTCCGATGACGTCGACTGTGTTTCAGCAGAAGTGACTGGGGGAAAAGTTGGTTATTTCAACTATGATTGGATAACAACATGATCCTAGTTGATTGTTTTTTAAGTAATCCAACCATAAAATTTATACTAAATTTTCTAAAAACTTATTTCCACTCACCTCCTTCCTATGGGGTAGTGGAAGAAACATATGCCACTTGTGTCGGTGGCCTTCCTAACTTTACTTGTCTGGAATCTACCATTTTCTACAAGAGGCCTTTAAAGAAGAAGAATTCAAGAATGGTGTGTCCTAGTATCTAGTTAAAGGGGAAATAATACATCCAATTATTGAGACCTACCTAGAAGGTCCTTTTACGTTATGGAAGAACAAGTAAATAATTGTCCATAGAAGCTATAAAATAGCTATAGATTTGATCATTTTGGAATGATTAAACTTTGTTCCTTCATTCCTAAAATTGATTTTTCCTGGGTCCCCTTCACTTATCTTAGATATTATGGGGTTTCTATTGATGCTCAGAGGTTTTTTCATGATAAAATGTAGGTTTTTGAGCTAGAGCAGGCCCAAAGACTGGTTTAAGTGTGATGGATGCTGCCTCCACCTTTCCTACTCTTTTCCCAGGACCGGTGGAGGTATCAGGGGATTGAGCTTAGTCCTCTGTATGAAGTATTCCATTCTTTGAGAAATAAAAAATAAATCCTGAAACCCATTTGTATATTTCATTAAGATGAGTGGTGTTTGAATCTCTTCATGAAGGTTATCAATGTATAGAGAGAGAATATCCTCCTGAGGAAGAAGTTGGTTTTGGGAGTAGGTCATCCCTTTCCATCTGGAAATGAAATATGAGACTCTCTCATTTTCAAACTGCTTTAAATTCAAGAGGTCACTAATTATTGTATTTTGAAGCATTTAAATGAACTAAAATATTAATTAATGATGGAGATCCTCCCATCCAGTTATCGACCAAGTTGGCAAACTGTTGTACCATACAAAGGATGACCCTTGAAGGGTTCTCATGAAGCAACTGAGTTTAATTTCTTCTTATTTCTCAAGAGTTCCCATCATAGGATCACAATTGGATATATAGTGTGTCATATGTTGTTCTGGGTCACTTGATCCATTGAATACTTGAAACTAGGACTCTTGAAATTTGGGGGTGGCAGGGTGCCGCTCACCTAGTCAAGGTAAGGTTTTTTTTCCAGCTACACTAGTGCCCATCACTCCTCCATGGATTCCAGTTGATCTACGAATGAATCGATAGAGTTTATGATCCCTTGATGAGTTTTAGGTTGATCTTTATATTGGATAGGTGGAGAAATCAATAGAATTTGGTGTGTTAGTTTTTCAATTATTTGAGGATGATATCTGGTCGGGGATATCTTTTGAGGATTTTCCTATACCCATTTTGGTTTTCTCCTTAATGGAGTGAAATCTTGATATTCATTAGTGAGTAGGTCTAGGTGAACCGATGGTCCAATAATCGAGTTAGGTAGGTGTCCCAACCTTACTTCAATTGTTAGGATGAATCCTTGTGGCTGAGGTACACCTCAAAGAAACTCATTATTTATTCACCTCAAATATTTTATCTCTTCCTCCTATTGACCAAATCTTTCTTCAAACATAGGGAGATCTTCCTCATTGATAGGAAGAGGTGTTTTTTATATGACTTTGCATTTATTATTGTAAGATATTTTATGAGGAGTTAGTATGATATTTATTGAGTGATCACCCAAATTTAGGGTGATTCTATGGTTCCAGGTGCGCACCTTCATTCTCGGTGTGGACCACATCCCGAATGGAACCATCCTCTCCTTGATCTTCTGAATTCACATTATTTTTTATTTATTCTATAATATTTACTTAAATGATGTTCACTGATGTGTAATTCATTATAGGAATTGTGCTGACTCCTGAATGATAACAGGGTTTCTTGCGTCCTTTGAAAGACCTATCCCTTCCGTTCTAGAATCCTCTTCAAGATTCTTAGAGAAGGGAGGCTAAGAGGGAAAATCTATTCAACATAGTCATGTGCCTCCCTTAAAGGGGAAATGGGTCATGAGAAAGGGAGAAATGGGATACCTTACTATTTTTCATCCTCCCCAAATGGAAAATGACTGATTTGTGTTAAGGGGGTGGTTGAGGTAAGAATTATCCTATCCCTACAAGCTGGGGTTGCTCTCATTCTCTTATTCTTGTGCCTAAATCCTATTTGTTCAGTCTTACGAGGGAATTTTGTGATAAAAATGGCCCTAGACCTATGGGATGGGGCTGGTACCATGCTGTTGTGGCTTCTACTATTGACACTACTCTCTTGACCTCATGTATCCCTATTCGAGCGGGAGTCAGACATGATGTTAAGTCTGCATGCAAAATTCTTTCTTCCTAGGACATTAGGAGTTCTTAATGATTGTTTTACCTTAAGCGATAATCCTACTGAATGTTATCATTTTCCTAGTTTAGGAGTTTTTTGATGGCTTTCTCCCATTGGGCCTAACTCTTTTGAGACTTATTCAATACTTATTGTTGTTGAGTGTTCCATCTTTCCTAGACATGGGTTTTTCTTTATAACTTCCTTAGAATAATGACATTACATGATTTCATTTATAGTGGGTTCTACCGAATGATACAAGACATGAAATGTAAAGATCCATGTTCCTCCACCCTCGAATATGAACACCAAGCAAAGTGTCAACAATTAGATGATGGAAATTTTTAAATGTAATGAGGCATGCATATTAAAGATCATTTTGTTGCTTCTATGATCATGGTTTCCACACATATAGAAGGGATAACAAGTCAATTTGATGATGAAGCTCTCCCAATATTTTAACATGGTCTGCATACCCATCAAAAATAAAGAATTTTGATTTCAGGTGGTGGATATTTTTCCTGAGAATCAGATGAATATTATGTATGCATTCTTATGAGAATGCCTTTGGAATGTTTAATTGAGAAGTGGTTGAGGGCCAAAACATAATGGGTATATCATCCATGGCCAATTTTATCCTCATTATAAAAATATCCTTATGTTATTCTGTGATTTAATTATCAATTTTATCATCCAAACATGGATGATTATTGATGGTTTTATTGTAAGTAGTGAGGTTGTTGGAGGTCTCATTGGTATAGGAATGGTCTGGGGGTGGTTCAGAGGATGAGAGCTGTCATGGGCCATCTCCTGGTTGAGAAAGGATTCTTCTTGTTATTGATAGGGTCTATAACATTTCTAGACCCATCTTTCCAAGCACCTTAGAATATAAGGGCTTTCTCATATTTGAATCATCAGGGGGAGGACATTCTTGCTGAAATGAAATATCACTATAGGTATGACCTTCACAGCGAATTCCATCTTGGTGAGGACTACCATCATAGCTCTATGTCCAACTTCAAAGAGAATTTATAAAATGTATACCTTGTGGAGGACCTTTAGGGAAGATGAAAGAAAGGGGAGGACCTTCTTCCTGAAATAAGGTGTCACTATAGGGAGGACCTTCATAGTGAATTCCATCATGGTGGGGACTACCATTACAACTCAATATATGATTTAAGGGAGAATTTTTATAGATTATATGTTAGGGAGGACCTTCAGGGTAGACGATAATAAGGGGAGGACATTATTGTTGTTTGATTGTTTGGACATGAGGAGGGCCACCATGATGCTCATTAAGAGATAATATCTCAACATTTATTAGTTTGTGTCCATGAAGGAAGCTTTCATAGTAGATGCTTTGGGGAGGACCTTCAGAGATGTTAGTAATAATGTTTCGGGGAGGACCATCACAACTTCTACTACCAACCCTATAATTTGGTAACATATTGGAAAGATCATAGGCCACAAGGGATAGGTTCCTGATGGCCTCTTGAACTCTAACTTCTAGTAGAGAAGTGTTATGGATCTTCTCTTTATTTTACAATTTTATTTTGTGTGATTTATTTTTAGGAACTCTCTTGTGGGTGATCGGGTCCACTTGCTACAAGTTAAAACCTTTATATATGAGTGCCTATTCAAGTGGCTTCTACAGTGCTGTTAGGATATGTCGGTAAGCTTTTGGTATTTTGGAAGGGATATATGCCTGCCCTCGAGTGGCCACCGAAGTGAATTGGTGTCCCCCAATTGGAATGGGTATTTTTCCTGATCCTATTGTCCATTTATCATGAAATATTGTTGAAGATTATCATTTATGTGAGAAGGGATGCATGTATTCTCCAGAGTGACCACCCCATTGTGTGGATAAGTGACCCCACTCGAGGAGGTGGGGTTTTGGGACCAAATCCTTGCTATTTCTGTAGATGTGATTACATCTTGGAAATATTGTAGGGTATGGTCAATAATTGATGTATAATCCTCCATAATTTCTAATATGTGTTGACAGATGTCATTGGATGGAATGGGAATATATTCCCATTCTAGTATTAGAGCAAGAATATGTGTCTGCTCTGTTCCTCTATTTCCTGCCAATAAGTATTGAAAGTCCTCTTATATAGGGGAAGATATAAGAGTGTACCCCTAATTTATAAACAAGATATTCCAGATGCTTTCTCCAATTTACACTGTATTTTTATGGCCATATTTATATGAATGTGTAAGAATTTGCATATTCACTTTGATTACTTACGTATTTTATTGACAGGCTTGAAATGCATCCGTAATAATTTTCATATTACTATAATTTTCTATAGTATTTTCATAGTGAGTTTGATATGGACAAGTATGAATTTTATTATGTTCTTATTTTTCCACTATATTTGACTAGTAGACTTCATATTTGTGACCAGGGATTTACATCTTCTCATTTTCCATCATATTTGGATGAAGGGATTGATGTGTATTAGCATGGATATGAATCCACCTATAATTTTCCATCATATTTTACTGGAGGTATTTATATTTGTGAGTAGGAATTTTCATTTTCTCATGGTTTTCCATCATATTTGACCGACAAGCTTCATGTTCAATAACATGAATATGTGTCTTTCTGTAATTTTCTATCCTATTTTCATGGTGGGATTGATGAGAAGTAGTAGGAATATGCATCTACCTATGGTTTTCCATTATAGTTGAATGAAAATATTGATATGAATCTACATGAATTTTAATTTTCTCATATTTTTTGCTGCTGTATTTGACTGATGAGCTTCATATCGGAGAGAATAGGTTTTCATCTGCTCGTTTTCCACCATATTTGACTAACAAGATGGATGTGAGTTGGCAGGTATATGTGTTTTCCTATAATTTTCTACCCTATTTTCATGGAGAGATTGATATGAACAAGAAGTAATTTTCATCTTCTCATAATTTACCATTATATTTGACTAATGAGCTTCATAAGAGGGAACATGAATATATTTATACCCGTAGTGTGATTCCATATTTTCATGACAAGCCTCTTCAGTAGGAATGATAACGATGGAATGTTACTGATTATCTTATCTTCAACCTCTATGGGCCACCTTGGGGACCTAAGCTAGCTTGACTTCAGCTAGGGACCATGTGGTGGTATCCTCTTCATGGTGAATATGTTGGGCTACACGATGTTGACAATGATTATTTCTAGCTGGGGGCCTTTGGATGAGTCCCCTCTACTTCTAGGATGATGTTTTTGGTAATTACTTCATCAACCTCCGTAAGGTAAGGGATTGATTCGTTGTCTCATTCTAGGGAAAGATCTCAAAAAGGTTTGAGATGTCTATTAGGGTCGTTTGGTTCTGGAACTCTAACCGTCGCTGGGTGGATGGATGGTGGGGCTTTATAGATTGGAGGGCCTGTCTAGCTACCTTCAGAGTGGGTAGAGCAATATTCTAGTGGTACTCCCTAACTAGTGAATTTGAAACCCAACATTGAAGACATTAGGTGGGAGATGGAATCTTTTATTTAGTTGAGGTCCCGTATGTGCAATGTATGATGCACTTTTCCGTGAAAACTGGTGGGACATCATTGGATTGAATAGAGTTCTAAATAGTTCCTACAATATACATGATAGATGCAAACAAAAAAACTCATCAAAGTAGAATCTCATGACCATGTGTGTAACTGATGGTATCATTTATCCTTCTTCTATTTTGGATGAAAAAGGGGCCTAATGTAGGGTAACACTGCCACCTTGGTTAAGGATTCACATCAGGTTCACTATTTTGTTTTTGATGAAGAACATTTATACCAGATGATTGATTGTAAGGGGTTGAATTATGTGAAATCACTAAAGCTGGGTAAAACATCTTCAAACAGTCTCCATGGGTTTTATTTCATGGATACATACATTCCCAATAGATCTCATATCCATGACTACTCATGGACCTTCTTTGCAAAGGAAGGAATTAATTCTGGAACTTGGAAAATGATACTTAAGAACTCAAATTGGTCAAGAGGATAGGAAGTTGGGATCATCACACCCTTTTGGGGGAACTAATGCCTATTCTAGGACTCTCTTGTAGATTTAAGATATGTTTATTAATCCTTTGTTCATTCCCAAGTATGTATACATGGGTCACCCTAAGATAACAATCAATTTCGAACACGTATGGTTTAAAAATAATTCATATGTATCTGAGGTTATTCATTGATAGGGATATTTGTATGTATATAAGGTTTTACATCAATGATACCCATTTATGGACAGATCATAGATTCATTGGTTTTTTATTAGGATGATGATGGTTTTAAGCCACTTAGTGAGGTGCTCTGGAGTTTTCTTCCACCCAGGGAGATGAAAGTTGTTTTGATGTCTAGATTGAACCCATACAATGGACTTCCTATGTATCCCTATAAAAGGAATAAAAAACCCATGTATTTTGGTGCCACTTAATGGGTCACATCACCTTTTAGGGTTGCATGACAAAGAACCAACCATACAGTTTAACGTTATGAAACAAGGACATCTAGGAGAAAGGTTCCTGGTCAAGGTTGGTGTGGGACTTATGTTGAGGTAGCCAATGGGACCCGAAAGAGATGTCGTCTCCCAAGTAGATATTAACCTACCAGAAATGTGGCCTAGATAACATTTGGTTGAAGTTCAATGTTGGGTTTGGACCTTTAGAAGGATTCCTATATATCCCAGTTAATTGGGAATCAAGGCCCACATAGTTTGGTTACCTTGGGATTATACTCGTAAGGATTCCCATGTGTATGGAGGTTGGGAATTACATCTATAAAGAAGGCCCAGGGATCATGTGGTTGGGGATTATGCATGGAAGTGGCCCATTTGAATAGAGGCCGGGGATTACATATATGAAGAAGACCCATGTGTTTTGGATATGATTGGGGCTTATACCGAATGGGAGTCCCATTTGGATTGGGAACATGTAGATTTCATGATCTCCACTAACCTATAAGACCACATGGGTCATTCTTGGTGTGAGAAACAAGATGAATCAATGGATATGAATATCACCTAATCCACTATATCCACTCATAGACAAGATGATGAAGACCAAAGGGAGAGGGAGAGAGCTTTGAATGTGTCTATCTCCTCTATTATTTTGGTAACCGGGATAGTCACATATGGTGATATATTTGGCTATGACCTAGGTTGGTGAAGATGATAAAAAGTTCCACCTCTCATACAAAATACTAGGGGCTCACTCCAAGATGGATTTCCTTACTGGTCCCTGGGGAAGAGTGGAGGATAAGGAACTATGCATCAAAATGAAATGAAAGCATGATACCCTTTCTAGTCTCCCAGAACAGGGAGATTCACATGATCACCCCAAGG
This sequence comes from Viscum album, assembly GCA_963277665.1. NCBI lineage: Eukaryota > Viridiplantae > Streptophyta > Magnoliopsida > Santalales > Viscaceae > Viscum > Viscum album. The sequence goes on from OY728163.1 coordinate 41,839,267, forward strand.
TTAGAACACTCACTAGTATGGGAATGTAGTCCCAAATACATTTTGAGGGTCTACCTTTTTATAGAGTTTATACATGTGACTCTTCTTACCATGGGTATGTATACTCGATAGGACATGACAATGTGCCTAATGATCTGATCATACATGTCAAGCAGCTTTGGAAGAGGCCTTGTCCTGATTCCATTAGACTGGTTCATAGAGGGGCCTAGATGGGCCCTAATGAGATGAGGAAAGGGAGTGATGTGAGATAGAGAGCAGAAAACCCCAGGATACCGCATTCAGCATAGCAGGTTCTTATGCAGGGTGTGGTTCCATTAGTTTATCATGTTACTTTGAGGGTGAGGGTATATTCCACACAGCGTTGTGCTATGAAAAGTAGATTCTAACTGCATAACATTTTTCTATGTGGGGCCATGTTCCACCAACATCACATTTTTATATATGGGGCCAGGTTCCTCCCGTATAGTATTTTTCTACACAGGGAAGGGTTTTTTCTACGTAGTGTTTTTCTATGGGGGGTGATGGGCTACAAAAGGACCATCCATTTACACCTAATATAATGGTATCCACAAAGGGAGTTTTATGTTCATGGATGGGTGGATGATTTATTATTTCCTCCTTAATGCAATCCGGTGTATTTTTACTTGTTGGGAATAAAAAGCTATGGGTTTTGGATATCATTCGAGATCTCCTCCTGCGATCTCAATTTTTCCATCATCTTCTCTTGATCCCCCTAGGGATTCTTTTATAGAGTAATGGAGGGATTGGATACTGGAATGGATGTTCATCCATGGTGGGAAGTGGGGATTCTTTTGCGGAAGCCCACTGAGGATTCCCCAGCCCGTGAACGACTTTGTCTATGAGGAGTGGTCATTTGTGGGGATGGAAATCATTGTATGACCTCACAAACTATTTGGTTTCATTTTTGGGGGCCAGTGGTACCAAATCATTCCATGAACTATTTTTTATGGGGATGGTGAAATTTTCAGGGGTAGAAATCACCATGTTCCCCCACAAATGATTTTGTTTCATTTGTGGGGGCCGACAGTACTATCTCTTCCCATGAACTATTTCGTTCGCGGGGTGCTTCATGAAACGATGGAATGACATGCAATGTGGGGATCCATGAATAAATTTTCACTTTGTGGGATTAATCCATTCTTCATGGTCTTTCCCCTTTGAACATATTTCTTCACATTATTATTTGGGGTTTATTTCAACCCTTTTCCAAATTAATGTAATTATCCTCTTCTTGTATGCATAATTTTTCAAACCCAACAAGGATAAAATAAATAAATTCATACATAATAAAAAAATACCTCAATACAAATATTAAGTTAAAAAATCCTTCCACTATATTAGTTATGAATGGAATTATACTTAAAAGTACTTGTCTGGCTAAAATTAGGGTGCTTTCAATTATTGAGGAATTCTAACTAAAGTTTTGGGTTAACTTAATTGTGGTATCATCAAGGGTAGACTGATAAAGTAAGACTAGGTATAACTTAGAGGTAAGTTTTGAGAAAATTTGAGTTAGGATTTTTGGATTCTAGATTCCAATCAATATATTAAAGAATTTCAAGTTGGTATTTGGCAAGGCTGCCTACCTAAATACCTTCAAATATTTTTTCAGGTCAAATTATAGGTTATGATAAGTGAAATATGGCCTTTTCCACTATAATTTTCATTCAATAGGACGTTCTAATCCCAATGGAAAGGGATCTTGAGACTTGATAAAATATCATGACAATAATATAATAAATAAAGTTATTTAATATTATATATTTTGGTAATCATGTTTATAGAACTTAAAATATACTTTTACATTATTATAAAAAATGAAAAGTTTTTTGACTTTTATTTCCTTGTGATTTTTACTAGATAAGGAAAAAATCCACACTAAAGGTAATTTTCAAGAGTGATGCAGGTTCTTTCACATTGTACTATACTAAGAACATAATCTTTATGCACTAGAGTCCCTTGTTTTTATTCCACATAATGAGGATGAAAGTGAGGAAGAGATCTCCATCTACCTCAAATATTTGTATGATTATCTAGATATATTTTTCTTGATTTTATCATATATTTATAGTTAAATACATAATTTACATGAAAACATGGATGCATAAACTATGTTGGCACATATCCATGATCTTTATTAGAAGATATCTAGAAATGAGGGGTTTGAAATCTCTAAGGCACTCTTCATATGTAATCTTGGAGAGGGTACACCGGATAGACCTCATGTATTCAATATGAATGGCTATATTGATCATTTAGACATTCTAGGGTTTAATATACTTCACGAATTATTCATATATCTCATAATTTCTTCACTCTATTAGATATTCTCCATATTTTTTTGTGAATTTTATCAAGAAAAACATTATAAAGTATATCCCTAATCACCTCACTCCACATAACTAGGTATATAATGACATGAAGAATGACAATACTTCTATACTTATGGTGAAAAAGAGGAAGGGAAAAGTGAAAGGCCCCAAGATTGATTCTAAGTCTAAGGAATCTATGTAATTCTCGACTAATAGGAGGTGAATTAAGGGGAAAGCAAGGGAGTAGGATGTTTTTTTGTTTTTCATTTGGTATGAATTTCCATTGGATGAAGAGATGAACCATGGTAAAGAATAAAGGGTAATATTTAGATGAATTCATTTCTATTTCTATAAATTGGGTATTAGGCATAACATGTGGAGCTCAAATCTTTATTCAAATATAGAAACCAAGTAGATTTTGAAGAGTTTCCTGAGGTGAGGTGGATCTACGATCCACCAAAAGATATAAACATGATGAAATGACTATTGAAGACTACTACCTCACATTTTTAACAAGATTTATGATGGTTTTAAAGAACCTTTTTCATGCACCAAGCACTACAAAAAAAATTTATTATTGTATCCAGTCTTGATATGGATTGTTTTATTTTAAAATTTGGAAATAAAAGTTGATAATTTTACAAATATGGTATATTTTATGGTACAAAACACTTAAATAATTGTCTATGTGTGATGGATTATGAAAACCAAGTGTTTTAAATCGATAAAAATATGGTTTTTATGAATCATATCACACACAACTATGAAATCATTGTATTAGTCATGTAAATGAAAATCACTTAATAAAACTATATCACAATGGATATTTAGATTCATTTGAGATAAAACCACTTGGTATATGTGACACTTGTTTATATGGTAAAATTATTAATTTAAAATTTAGTAGAAAAGGTGAAGGTTCCAATTATATTAATAAATTAGTTCATATAGATGTGTGTGGACCTTTTCCAATTAAATAAATGGGTGAATACTAATACTTCATTTCATTTAATGATGACTTTAGTAGATATGGATATGTATACTTAATGAGGTATAAATCATATTACTTTTGATAAATTCAAATAATTCATGAATGAAGTTGAGAAATGACTTGTTAATAAGATAAAGAAATTCCGTTTAAACCATGATAGATAATATCTTAACTAAAAGTTCATTGATTCCCTATGAGAGTGTGGGATTCTATCCCAAATCACTCCTCCTTATACACCACAGTGGAATAGTATAATTGAAAGGAGTAACCCAACCTTTTTTTTATATGTTGAGACCAATAGTGAGTCATAAAATTATTCTATTATCCTTTTAGGGATACTCTGTTGTTCTCAAATGGATATAGTGGAATTTGTTGTCAGTATTTTAATATGTGTTTGGTGATGTGATGATACTTGGATGATTATTGTGGATTAAATATTATATGATTTATATGTTATTATTATTATGATTATATTCAAATAAATACATGAAAATTATTTATGGATGAAGGGAACTTGTCTACTTCATGTGATATAAGTTTTGATAAGGCCCTGGATGATTTTGAGCTAGATTGGTTACCTATGAAAAGGTAAGATAAAAATTCCAATACCTATGTAAAGGTAAAGAGAGAAATAAATTACCTATATAAAGGTAATATAGGATAGAGAAAATATACATAAGTTTTAATACCTCAGTAATTGTATTCCAGTGTAGTTATGTAAAGGTCATTCTTGAATAACAATGAATATAGAAATCTAAATTGGGAATTGTATTTCCTAAATAAAGGTCATCGGTGACCTGCATAAAGGTAAATTGATATTTTTATAGGCTATTTAAAGATATACTAGGTTCTAATGAGAGTAATTGAGAAGTTTCGTAAAGGTTTTGAGTTAAGGAGTCACTATGGTAAGGTAAGGCCAAACTTGGATTGGATTTTTAAAGGTTAATAGTTACTTCATGTGGTCGATACACTGAGCATAATAGTTTGATCTTAGTGTTTATCCCAACATGAGGTTGAACCATATTACTTAAAGTGATCTATTGAGAATGGTATATTGTGTATGATCAATCCATACTTACACATGCAGTCGATCTAGACTAAGACTCATGATTGATCTAGATGTGCGATCAATCTAAACACATGGTTGATCATTATGGACAATGAGAAACGAAATTATATGATGTTAATAGTTTTATTCATGGATTAAGAATCATAATAAATTAATATTATTATGATACAAGCTTCTAATAATCAAAGAATCAAATTGGAGGTGAGGATTTGATATTGGAGAATTTTTGTTAAAGAAAAATGATACGCACACATGGATCTAGAGATTTATGTTTTGAAAATGAATTTATCTTAAGAACATAATATTTTTATGGGAAAAAAGATAATTGAGGAATAAAAAGATATTTTATGAACCATAATATAATTGAGTAAATTTAATAAGAATTTATCCTATGCACATGAGAATTATCCTAGAGATATGAAGGAATCATATATGAGAACCACACCACAAGTAGGAGGTACTTGTAGTAGTAAATCATAATGAAAAACACATAGATATTTCTAATGAGTTTAAATAAGTGGTTTTATTGGAAATTAAAATGAATTAAAATGATTTATTATTCAGTATATTTAAATGAGTATGTGAATGGGAATATAAATGAGAAATATATTGGAAATCTGTTTGACTGGTTTAAAAGAGAATATCACTTCTACATCTGAAGATCATAGAGTTTCTATATTTTTAATATGGAATAAAATATTATTCATGTGATATTTTTTTGTGAATATAAATATATTAAGGAAGGAGAAGAAGAAATGCGGTGATAATAATTGATAAGTTTTATATACTGTGAGAGTACAATATGAGAGGTCAATACTTTCCAGTATTGAAGATAGAGAAAGAACATGATGCTAGAATCCATTCAAGAAGAAGAAGCCTATTATGACCAAGTATTCAAGGTTTCAAGGAAGATATAGACCAAATAATATTTTTAGTAAGTCTCAATATGAACTCTATATATAAATTTCATGATGGAGTACATGTGTATACCTGCTGATCCATCTTCTAATGTAGGAGGACTAATATCTAGTGGTGTAGATATCACTAGGATATGAAGGTATTTATTTGTTAGATCTTTTTTTTGATGTTTTGTATGTTCTAGTGGACTCCAAAAGCCTTTAGATAGTATATTTTATTTCATTTTATAATGTGATTGGATATATTTTATAATCCATGTTGGGGATAATAACCAACATGACAAGGAGTAGACATTTCAACCAAACCTTGTAAATATCATGTGCTAATATTGGTTTCATTACTTTATTAAACATGGTGAGGCTATGATATTATATTTACTGGATTGAAAACTTTAACACATTTAATAGGTTGGATTAAAAAGGTTATAACTCATAAGAATAAAAGATATCACCAATTATCTCCTCCCCCTCTCGGTGATCCAATCAGATTTAGGTATAATGAGTTGTATTTGAGTGAAGGTTCCCTCTGAATATCCGATGTATAATTCTGAGAGAGGGATAATATTATGTATTTCAATAGCCTAGGTATTTCCAAATTCTATGGGAAGAATTATCATAACTATAGGAATATGATGATAACCTACCTTCTATCATTTATCTTATAAGTGAGAGATATATAAATAATCGAGTTTGAACACATTGTTGAAGGTTCTTCTTTCACTCAGGAAGATAAGAGGTATATTTAGCTAGATGGAAAGGCTCAAAATTATATGATTATGTCTTTATAATATAATTTCTACACAAATTTCATGGGTCTACAAACTATTAGGGATATTCGAGAAAAATTAAGGACAATATATGAAGCTAAACTACAAGTATGGAGGAGAAAATTTGAAGACATAAAAATTTCTCATGAAGAAGATATTGATGGATATTTCACCCAGTTAAATGAGATAGTCTACAACATTCAAGGGTTTTATTATAATCTATAAGACTCCAATATTTTCAATAAGATCTTGAGAAATTTTCTAGATCAATTTTAATAAAAAATATCAACCTTGGAAGAAATACATGACTTTAAAAATAATGATATATACAACATACTCATAGATTATGAGATGAAGAAATATCTATATTTCTAGAACAAATCCAATTAATAAATGGGTTTTGAGTATATGAGAAAAGGAAAACTAAAAGAAGATGAATTTATATAAGAAAACGAATTATATGATTCTAAGGATGATGAATTCTTCAACCAAATAATTCCTATTTTATAAAAAAGAGTCAAGAAGTAAAATTGAAAACAAAAAATTAAAAAATATCTTAGATTTTATAATTATGATGGTAATTTTCATATTAAAAAATAATTCCCAAAGAAACATATTGAATAATTTAATTCATATGAGGAGGATGTGAAAATAATAAGTAATAAAGGGATAAGATGAAGAAGAATCATTTTAGTATAAAAATAAGAAGCTTTATGAGAAATAAATAGAAAGAAAACTCATCTTGAAACAAATATAATGAATTAAATTTCTTTTCTCACATTGATAAAGTATTTGAATCATCAAGAAGTGATTAATAAGAATAAATAACTTCTATGGAGGGTAAATTGAAGGAAAAACTAGACTATTTCATGGAGTAGATAAAATAAATCAAGAAATATAATAGGAATATTGAGAAATAAAATAAGAAGGTTGATGTTGAGAAGGAATATTATATTAAGAAACAAGTGACATACATTGATGATATCAATACAAATAAACTGAATGTGGAAGAACAAGATAAAATGATAAGATATCTTAATAAGTAGTTGGATAGAAAAGAGTATAAACTTAATGTGACATAGTTTATATGTATCATAATTTATCATGAGTTGAAAAAGATCATAGATGAATTCACCAAGTATGATAAAGTTAGAAGCTAATCTTATTAAGTCAATGATAATATGGGTTTCAATAAGAAAGTGAAATATGTACCTAATTTTCTCATGGTAAATGTATTATCTTGAATAGTTCTAGTTAAAAACACAAGATATAACCTATTTTGACTTAGAAGATTCATAATGGAAAATCTTCCCCATTAAAGGATAAAATGAGTCCAAGAAGTTAAATCCCCCCTAATAAAAGTAAGGATCAAAATTAAGGAATAACACACCAAACAAATTCTAGATAGATTCAATATCAAATTTTAAGATCCAATTTCATAGGTTATTATTGGTGTTGTGTTAGATATGGACACAAATCCTTTATTGGCATAATATGTCTTTCCCAGGTAAGCGGAAATAACCAAGGGGGAGTTATGATGAGAAAATGATAAAAAACTCAAATAATGAAAACTATGACTAAATTCCCCCCAAAATTTTCCAATCAAAATAGATTAGGTTTCTTAAAATATGTATGTGGAAGATGTGGACTGGAAGGTCATATATCTTAGTTTTTCATAACTAAAATATCTAGAGAAGTTTTCTATAATGTGACAAAAGAATTCATGCACTACTAAGAAGTCAAATGAGAAGTATAAAGATACTACATATCTAAATAAGTAGTTCTTGGTTATTTGGACAAAAAATTTGACCAAGGATAAAAAAATAAATCACAAGTGAATGATAAGACTAAAGGAAAGAAGGTGGTGAAAAATGTATAATATAAATTTCTTGAGGAATATTCAATAAGTAGTGACATGAAGATTCAAAAGAATCTATGTGAATGGTGTGAGAAGTCTGTTCATATTTAAAAAGGTTTTATGAAAATATTCTCAACTTAAGAATAGTTTTTGAAGAAGTATATACAATCTTTTGGAAAGGAAGTTACCTTAAAATCTGATATGGAAAACCCCACTTTAAATAAGAAAACATCTCAAAATAAATAGGAAAGAACAAAATATATTGAGGCTACTAAAAAGAAGGGTAGTGAAAAGTGTGAAAGAAAATAATGGATTAATGTGAGAGGAAAATCCTAGACCAAGTGTTTACCTTGAGTAATAAAGAAGGCCACTCCTAATTCCCCATTAGTTTTGTTTATCTATTCTAACTTGAAGGTAATTGAATGAGAGGTGTAGCGATGTCACTAAGAGATAAAATAAAATATTTGAGTCATGGTTTTACAACTAATAAGAATAATAATAATAGTAGATACATCCATTAGTAACAATTTTATTAAATTAACTTATTAATGGGAAGTTTTGGTTGAAAAGATGAGATAAATGGGGAGTTATTTAACTTGAAAATGAACTATTTGGATGGTTTGTTGAGCTGGATGTGGGTTAATCTTTGTGATTTTATAAATCTATATGAGCAGTCCCAAAAATTATATTCTGGGTATGATATCACAAGGTTGGTAATTTATGTACAACATTAAAAATCTTGGTTATATCCATCTTATTTTTACACTAGTTTATCCCAAGTAGAATTAGAGTGGACTAAATAAAGAATCTTTTCTAAGGAAAAGAATTCAGTGTCATCCTACCCTCATAAGTGGCTTAATATGTTATTTAAATGAGGTAAATAGGTTTTCCTAATGAGGTGAGTAGGATCCCATTGAAACTTTGGATTTTATTTTCAATAAATTGGATAAATAAATTAGCACGAATATTTAATTTCGAAATATGTGGTATATTAACAACAATTAAAAAGGGGTAGATTCTTATTCCCAAATGGATATGGTTTCAGTTTCTCTCAATATGTCAATATATGTTTGGTGAGGTTATTATTCTTGGAGTATTTTAATATATTACATATCCTAATATTTAAATGTAATTATTGTTTTTATGGTATTCAATGAAATACATGACAAGTGTTGATAGATGAAGGAACCTTGTCTACTTTATGTGATGATTTTTTTAAGAATTCCTTGAATGATTTAGATCTGGACTTGTTACCTATGTAAAGGTAATACAAACATTCAAAAACCTATAGAAAGGTAAAGTGATAAATACACTACCTATGTAAAGGTAAGATGGGTTAGAGAAAATCTGTGTAAATATAAGTTTGTAAGTTTTATTACCTATGTAAAGGTAGTCCATTATAACTATGTAAAGGCCATTTTGGAATAAAACCGAATACATAAAGGTAAACTAAGAATTATATTTACTATGTAAAGTTCATCAGTGATCTATATAAAGGTCAAGAGATATTTTCAAATTCTATATAAAGATAAACATGGATCTATGTAATGGTATTGATATGCTTTGTAAAGGTACTTAGTTAAGGATGTGTTGTGATAAGATAGAGTGTGACCTGGACGCGCTATGTGAAGGTCAGTAGTTACTTCATGTAGTCGATACACTAACCATAATAGTTTGATCTTTTAGTTTATCCCAACATGTGGTCAAACCATATTAATTCATGTGGTCTATTGAGCATGATTTATTGAGTATGACTGGTCTAGACTTACACATGCAGTTGATCCAAACTATACTACATGGTCGATCCAGGCATGCGGTCAATCCAAAAACACAGTCAATCCTCCCGATCGATGTGAAATGAAATCATATGATGATTATAGTCTTCATAATTGATTAAGAATCATGATCAATTGAGATGATTATTATCCTATCTATTGAGAATCAAATCCTAAAATTTTATGTGATGCTTTGAGATTAGATAAGTTCCATTAAAGAAGAATTATAGACCCACCTATACCTAGAGTTTGATATTTATAAAAGGAATTTATCTTATAGATGTAATATATATGAGGGGAATAATATCATTGAGGGTTCATAATATATTTTAGATCTTATGTCTGTAAGATAAATTTCCCTTATGAACATGATAATTATCCTATGGAGATGAAGGAAGTTGAGATGAGAACCATGACACAAGCAGGATGTCCACATAGAAGAAAAGTATGAATCCATCCATATGGAAATTTTGAATGAATTTAAAGAAGTATATTTCATATAGAATAAAAATAAAGAAATTTTCTAAGCCTTAATAAGATTTAAGTGAAGATGTGAATGTGAATTTAAATAAGGAATAAATCAGGAATCCATTTAATCGATTTAAAAGAGAAGACCACTTCTCCTTCTAAAGATCATGAAGTTTCCATATTTCAAATATGGATGATATTATTGACATGATATTTTTTTGTAAATACAAATATATAAATGAAGTTGAAGAAGAAATATGGTGAGAATAATTGAGTACTTGCATACTCTATTTGAGAAAATTATGATAGCGTGATACTTTCTAGTATCAAATAGAGAGAAAGAAATTTAATCTGAGAGATATTCAATATGGATAATCCTACTATGCCTAAGTATTAAAAGTGTTTAGGAAGATCTATATCTCTCAAGATATATAGTAACTATTGATACTAGTAATAATTCTGAAGTTCTTGAGGGATTACATGTGTAGACCTACTGATCTTTTTTCTCTCAGAGGAGGACCAATATCTAGTGGTGGAGAGATCACCAGGAGCCAAAGGTATTTCTTTTTTTGGATATTTTTATTTAATTATTATATATTATAGTGTAATACTGAATCCATTATATATAACAATGGAATATTTGTTGTAAGATGATTAGAGATAGTGGAAAATCCATTTTGTGGGGAATAACCAACATGGAAAGGAGTTGGTATTTCAGCCAAAATTTGTAAATAAACTATGATGATATTGGTTTCATTACTTATTAAAATATGGTGAGGCTTTGATATTATATTTAGTGGATCAAGAAATTTAATAGTTTCAATAGGTTAGGTTAAAAATGGGATAACTCATAAAAAGGAAATAGATCACCAATTTAACCCCTCCCCCTCTCACTGATCCAATCAGATCTAAGTATAAAATATAAATTTAAAAAAAGAATCATATACTCTAAACTGAGTACTAAATAATATAGAAAATATATCTCCATTTGAGTTATAGAGTGGAAAGAAATGTGTTTTGTCTCATATGTGTTCTTGGGAATGTGAAGCATTTTTTAAGGCTAACTTTAGCAAAAATATTACACCCCGAGACACTAAGTGTACCTTTATAGGATAACCTAAATAAATTAAAGGGTATTAACTAGATGAACCCTCATAAATAAGGTAATAGGGGCATGAAAAATCCATATTCCTTGATAGGTATCACATCTCTAAAGAAGATAGTCATAGAAATATTGAATTTGATGAAGTTGAGGATTAAGATACACATGAGTGGTAACATGAAATGATTCTAAAAATCTCCATAAAAGAGGATGTTTTAGAGGAAAAATTATTTTATAGGAGAACTAGAGAGGTTAGAGAACTATAAAGATATGGTTTTATAGTTACTCAAGATGGTGACTCATTATTTTTTAATAATAATTTACCCATGTCATAAAAATAAGTAGTAAGATCCAAAAATTATTCTAAATGGAAATAAATAATGAATTTTAAAATGGATTCCTTATATTAAAACCAAGTATGGATTGGTAGATCTTATAATTTATAAAAATCATGTTGGTTTCAAATGGAAATTCAATAAAAATCTAGAAATGGATGAGAAATTCAGTACCTATAAGTTATGACTGGTTGCAAACGAGTTTAAATAGAGTAATGATATTTATTACAATGAAACCTTTTCAATAGTTTCTATACTAAAATCCATTAGAATTATATTTTATATAATAGCGTACCATGCTTATTAGATTTGTAAAATCGATGTCAAAATAACATTATTTAATGGAAACCTTTTGTAAAATGTCTATATGATATAACCAGAAGAGTTTATGACTCAAAATGATTCAAATATGGTATGAAAGTTATAAACATCAATTTATGGGTTAAATAAAGAATCTGAATCCTGAAACATTCACTTTTATGATTCCATAAGTGAATTTAGTTTCATAAATAATGAACTTGGTCCCTACATCTACAAATGGTTTAATGGGAGTGTAATTATTTTTCTAATAGTATATGTTTATGAAATATTACTAATTAGAAATCAAATACTAGTCTTATCATATATTAAGACATGGTTGAACACATGCTTCTCCCTGAAGGATTTAAGTGAAGCATCATATATTATTGGGATCCTGATCCATAATGATATAAATAAGAGGCGGCTTATACTAAGTCAAGGAACATACATTGACAAGGTAATGAAGATATTTAGTATATAAAAATATAAAAGGTGATTATTTTCAATGTCACATGGCATACATATCTTTAAGAAAATGCGTCCTTATATACAAGAGGAGAGATATAGGATGATCAGGATTCTATATTTATCAGTAATTGGATTAGTCATGTATATCATGATATGTACCACATGATGTTTCCATGCCTTGAGAATTGTAAGAAAATATCAAACAAACCCAAGATATCACTATTATATAGAAATCAAGACTATACTAAATTATTTGAGGTGTACTAATAATACCCTATGATTTTAATATATAATTTTATTTAATATAGCATTTAATATATTGTATCACACACATCACTAAACTAAAATGATCTGTGAAATATTATATGAATATTATTATGAAAATTTTAAGCGAAATAAAACCTCCAGTAAATAAAAAGATAGTAATCAGTTAAAAATTCATATATTTAAATGATAAATAATCAATATTAAAAAAGATTATTTTTCAAATATTTTTTAATATAGTATTATGTATTTTATTAAATTAATCAATTTTAAAAGTTTATTGTGATGATATGTAAAGTTTCAATGTATGGAATAATATATTAAATTTCATTTAATTGGTAATTTATATGAAATAATAACAAGAACACTTAAAATCTAAAATGTTCACTTTTATATAAAAGGAGTTTTTATTTATATTTTATATTTTCATTTAAAAGATAAATTGATAAATTTTAAAATTTTAATTTTATTAAATGAGTTTTATTTTTGGTGTCATCTTTTTAAAATAATCTTAGGGTGATTTTTATTTTTTATTTTTATAAAGTAGTTTATTTTTAGGTGAATAGTAAAAACATTATTTTTACAAATACAGTAACTTTTATGACATCATCATGAGGTAATCTTGTAGAGACCCACACTTGAAGTACATGGAAATTACATTACTTTTGAGGAATACTTAATAGATAACAAAAGCAAACACACAAGGACCATAATAGTTTAGTGTCTTTGGAAACTCGAAAAAATAATCTTCTAATCATGGTGAAAGATCTTCAACATCTCCCATAAAGATATTCCCCTTTTTTTCATACCTAAAACCATTCTTTATATCCTGGGGAAAAGAAAACATAAAAAGGGTGATCTCAAATGCTTAGTAAGGGTAAAAATAGAGAACATAAAACAATTCATAAACATTATACTGCAAAAACTTGAACATAAAATCTAAACATCAAAATCTTGAGCAAAGACATAAATCTTGGAAGTACGTAAGGCATATATCATAAAGGAACATGAATCATGATAAAATAGCATAGGAATAAAACATGTATTTGTGTCAAACCATTAATTACATGATATTATTTCCATAGTAGCCAAGGCATTACTGCCAAGGCTATCTTAGTGGACAAAGTCCCTTTCTGAATCGAGTTCACTCCTCATTCCAGTCCTGTATCACTGAACCAGATTAACTTACCATTCCAGCAATGTCTATATCATGAGATATAAATCTTTACCCAATGCATTGGAGGGAGATATATGTCCCACCCATCTCATAATTAAACCATCCTTACGTGTGCCACAACATAAACATAAATCATTCATCACAACCCAAAGAATAAAATGGGTTTCATAAACATCATCCCATAATAACATAATACATATAAAACAAATGGATATTATTTCATCATAAGAAAAGTGAAACCATTTAAATCATAGGGACATTATACATGAAACATACACATATAAAATAATGTTATCTTTGATGGAAAATGGTTTTGATAAAACACTTGAAATGAATTCTTGAAGAAAATATCATTTCTTCTTCAAAATCATTTTCTTTTCACAAAATGCCATGAAATTTTAAAAGAAAAGTATTTTGTTGAAAATAGTCATGAAATATTGTAGAGTAAGCTTCATGAAAATAAGGCATTATAAAACCTTAAAAATCCCTTCATGCCGTATAAGTTAAAAAAAACATTTTCCTCGTACTTTTGTCGGAAAAGTCAAAAAGTACCACATATGGTAAACAAAAGAAAGATTCCTTCCATAACACAAAGTAAAAGTAAAAGAGGGGTAAACATGACTTTAAAAATACATAGAATAATATTAAACACTTTATGAAAAGCGTTTTTATGGACATGGATGAAAAATATAACCCTAGTAAATACTTACGAGTAAACAATCTCGGATAAAAACGAGATTGGAAAAGTTATCCCTCACCTTATGTCCGATATGCTTCGTATGTATCAGAAACTCCTGTATAATGATTTAAATAATGTCACTGAATTATTATAGAATAATATTAATTGTTATGATATCATATATGGTTCACTTATGACTTTATATTACCCGTTCTTTTGTAAATTCCATGTTAAAGCAGCGTTTTGGGTAAAATCGTTTCATTTATCGTACGTGTTTTGATTTGTTGTTCTTGATATTATTACTCATATACTGATTTAATTAATTCCAGAATTTAAAAAAGGATTTATATATAATATATAATCATTATATAAATATATATGATAGATTTATAAATGGAATGAAATACACCGTTCATGGAGACGGTAGGCCGTACGTACGCATGAACGCTGTTTTCGTTTCCTTATTGAATTGAATGGAATTAAGTAAATGAAACATATATTTACATAAATCTAGTATTATTATTATGTAATATCTTTCATAATTATTTATAACATATATACTTTATAATCATAATTGAATGGTTAATCAT
The DNA here is from genome assembly GCA_963277665.1 of Viscum album. Lineage (NCBI taxonomy): Eukaryota > Viridiplantae > Streptophyta > Magnoliopsida > Santalales > Viscaceae > Viscum > Viscum album. The sequence goes on from OY728163.1 coordinate 41,854,360, forward strand.
GGAAAATTAATCTCATCACGTTCGTGGAGACGGTAGTCCGTACGTACACACGAGCAGTGATATCGTTCCCATAATTATTGAATAGAATTGGAGTGAATGATATAATATCTCAAAATCAGTATGATGTTATAATAACCATATATAGTTATTCTTTACACCATTATACCCATCCAAGTAAGGTGGTGGTGGAAAAACAGATTACACCACAGCGTGGAGATGGTATTCCGTACGTACGCACGCGCGGTGATTTCGTTTTCCGTAGGATGGATAGAAGGTGAAATGAGGTTGTTTCATATTTATAATAAAATATCAGTATATTAGTGATACTGATGTTATTAATTTATAATGAAACAACTAAATAAGAATAAGTTGAAGAAGAAAGAAACTTGAAAGAATCGGTAGAAGAGATTACCTCTTCTTCGACACACCTCTTTTAAGCTTCCTCTTAACGGAATAGAGTTGGTCTTTTGAGAAGACCAAAACCTCCTGAATTTTTCTAGGGAAGTGGAGAAGAGAAATTTTCATGGTTCGGCCAATATTGAAGGCTCAAAGTGTTTTGAAGAGGAGAGGGAGGAGGTGCCCTTATATAGGAGAGGATAGGGGCACTTTTGGAAACCTTAAAAATATTAATTAATAATAAAATGAAACCCCACTTAAAAACGTCCAAAAATGACTCAATTAGAATATTATATGAGATAGTATTGTAATATCATAAAAAAATAAAATTTATACATGTTTTATGTTTATTTTAAACCTTATCAACTTGATTTATCATTATTTAATCTATTTAATTTTATTTATGGTAATAAACTTCTAAATTTTAAATTGTTATAAATACATACTTAAATGTTGTCAGTTTAAAATAATTGGATACTTTATAACTAGTTAGACCATATAATTTTCAATTTGTTTTTTTTAATTTTTTTTTGATTTTCAAATAATTTAATAATATGTTATTTTTATAAAATATCAATAGTGTCAATTTTTACACTATTCATTATTTGAATTTAAATAAAAACCAAACAGAAGATATGTTCAAACCAAAATATATAATATATTCCTAACATGTCATATTAATCAAAAAAATTCATGGGGCACATTAATGTTTTCATATATTATTTATTTTAGTATTTTTAAAACCATTTATTTTGTATATCTCTTAATAAAATAATTACTACAACATTTTTGTATAATTATTTAATATACTTATTTGTTGCATAAAAATTAAAAATAAAATCCAATGATGAAGATAAATATAATACATTTCATAATAATATTTTTACTTTAATTTATCATCTTAAATAACAACATATAAATTGTTATATTTATTAAATTATGAAGGTGACATCTTTGACATTATTTAAAATAAAATAATATAAATGTCCTAATAGGTTTTATAAGGCTCAAAATGGTCCAAAAATAGACCCTTGGATGATTAGGATATATATATACTCGACCAATAATGTTCGGTCATGTTTCTGGTCCTTTTGATAGGTATTGTTATTTTAATAAAAACTATATTATTGATTTGTCACTAAATAAACAATTTCTGCATCACTATTGTGTCACCATCAATGAAAATTATTTAATCCCTAAAAATTATAAATAAATTCTCATGATGTATATAATTTTGTTATATTTTTGGAGACTATTTATATTCTAGTTTTTATGAAGTTTATCTCTAAATTAAAATTATTACACTTATAAGATATAAGAGAGTGACATGTTGTCATTTTCTTTGGTTTTAATAATAATTACATCATTTTCATGGTTAAAAGTCCATGAAATGAATCTATTTATACCCTTAGGTGATATGGGTCGACTTATATTCATCCAATAGAATTTTGGCAGGTGTTAGGGTAATTTTATAATATTATATTTACCCTTAATTAACCGATTTACCTTTTACTATGGTAAATAAAATTTACCGTAGTTACTATTCATAATGCCTAAAAATAAAAATTAGATTATTAACATAATTTGGACCTACTGATTCCAAATATGGAATCCATTTTTCTTAATTCAAAACAAAAAAGTTGCAGTATTTAATTTAAAATTAATCCCGCTGTTGAGAAAACGGGTTTTAAAAGTTAAAACGTTGCAAAAGATTGAAATGTTTTTACTTATGAATTCAGTGTAAAATTAATGATAATTACTTACATTAAATTAAATGGTAAAAATATATTCTATTTATACTTTAAAACCATTCAATATTATAATTTAACCATATAAATTATCTCAATGAAAAAAGATGTTTTTAATTAAAATTTAGGGTATTTTTACTATTCATCAAAATAAGAAACTTATCAAAAAAATATAAAAAATTTATCCAAAGTAAATTTTTATATCCTGATTCAAAATAAGAATTTTATTTTGTCAAATTGAACTTATAAACATGTCAAAAACTAAATTTAATGTGGGTGCACCATCAAAAGGCGACAAAATTGCATTTTTTGAAAAATACTTATTTTACCCGAAAAATTTATTTTGTTCTCATACCATGTTATATAAAATGTGTAATATGAATTATAATGTCATAAAATTAAAAATGTAGTTACTACTATTCATAACGGCTAGTTCATAATAATATTATAATGATATATCGCTGTTTAGTGAAACTCAGTATTGCGTACAACACACGCTATTGAGGAAGGTTGCTCTTGCATGAAACACAATCCAAGAATAGTGTTTGCATATAATATAAGATAATACGATGTTTCTTATAGCACAATATAATTTTGGTGTAGTGTATAACACAAGACATCAATGAAATTAAAAATAATCTTTCTCATAAAATTTCGGGGTGTTACATTCTACCCCCCTTAAAATGAATTTCGCCCTCGAAATTCGTCAGGGTTATAAATGGTTTACTACTTGAAAGTTTCTTTTATTGAAACCCACATCGTAAAAAGGAATACTAAAACTTAATTTTAGAAACTAAAGTATGAAACGTAATAGTTACCCAAATTAAATCATCACTGGGTTTCCATATAGTTGAACATAGGATAAAATATGGATATGGAAGAGAAATATAACCATAAAGTTGTAATAGAGAGTGGTAGAGAACATGGCTATGAAAAATCCAACAATCATAAAGCCATAAATTTGTGATGATCTAAGGTACCATCTGATTCATCAGATATGAGAGCACTATGACAACATTTTTTGTTTTCAAGATCATTTTCCTAATATTGAAGAATTTTTGAATTAAAAGAAATACTTTCTTGATTTTGGTACAATCTAACCATTGTTCTTGCCTTGAACAATTTACACTTCATCTCTTAAAGAAATGAATCTGAATTTGTCATTCATGAAGTGTTAGCAGATCATGCAATAGAATGATAGGTCATTCCATTTGTCTCAAACAAAAGGTTTGAAAAAGTTATTAAATATACATAAGTGCATATATAGTGAGATTAATCATATATGGTTACTATATATTATGCCACTTAATAAATTATAACTAATTTCTACTAACCAGGGACTTCCTGTAGGCCAGTGGTAGGCGATAAAGGCCTGTCGCACTTCGGTTGTGGGTTCGATTCCCGCATCCTTGTCCGACACGACGGGTTGTCGCCCGTCCTATGGGTTGTACTTTTTATAAAACTATACTATTATAACATTCCAAAAATAATATAAAAATTTTCTAGCCTTAAAAAATACTATCTGATGTCCAACCTAATGCATTCCAACCTTTAGGCTTATTGGAAATACCTCTGTCCAATCTCATTGTATAAGAAAAATGAATACTAGAAAGGTCATCTACCAAGCATGTGAATACCATCATTTATCCCCCATAAGATATATCTTGTTGTTGGTCAAATTCCAAACATGTGAATACCTTAATCATGTATTCTCTTAAAAAATGAATCCCCATTGAACTTTAGTGAAAACATAAATGCTGTCAAAAGTTAACTCTTTCCATATACCAAAATTCCAAAAATTCTATATACTCAAACCATGATATCACTTTGTCCTTATCTCAATCATGATCTCATGAATACTATTAAACATATTATTTTCTTCTTATCCATTAATTATGCACATATCATCTACTTTACAAAAAATATCTGAATAACCTTTCATGGTTACTAGTACCATTCAACATATACTTTCAAATACTTTAGGGAAAACAATAGTGTAACAATCCTTAGATGTGTCTTTATTCCATAGTACCATTACCTATACAACATAACTCTTGATAAACATAAATCATTCCACTAACTTCTTAAACCATTGACCGAGCATGAACCATACTTTCATCTCACATATCATTTGTAGTCTCTTCATCATCATCAATATAAATACTACCCATATGACCATGATGATTCTCTTCATGAGACTTTCCCTTAGGGAATTGGTTTGCATAATGCCTGTACATTCCAAATTTAAAACATTTAACCATTGTTGATGTCTTAGAAATACCATTATCCTTGTCCATGAGGTCAACTGAACCTTTTACTTTGCAATTACTGGCTTTGTTTCCTTCTTTTCCACACCCAAAGCATCTTCCATTTCCTTTGAAACATTCTTCTGGATGCCTCTTCCCACATGATTTACATGAGAAAAATTGAACTTTCTTTCCTCTATGATCATCATGAAACTCAATCTTTCTCTTATTAGCTGAGTTAGGAAACTTACCAAAGTTGAGATTATTGATCATATTATGAGATCGCTGATTAGGTATAATAATGGTGTTTGGAATTCAAAATCCCATTTCATTTGGTTGCTCATGAATAATATCATTCCATTGTCCATCATATCCTCTATTATCATGAATCTTCCTGTTTCTAGAAATTTCTAAAACCCAAAAAGAATAGCGTGAGAGGAAAAAATCATGCTAGGAAAACAACATAATAAAGGGGGAGTACCTTCAATATCTAAAATCTTAGGTTTAATTCTAATATAGTTACCATAATTCTAGGACTATAATCTATACTTATACTTAACCTTAGAGACATTCCTAGACATACCTTTGAAATATCTATAGGGATCTCAATAAATTTTTCACATCCTAGTTTCCAAAGGTTAACTAAACCTCCCTCTAATACCAACTGTAGAGACCCACAATTGACAGACATGGACATTACATTACTTTTGTGGAATACTTAATAAATAACAAAAACAAACACACAAGGACCGTAATAGTTTAGTGTCTTTGGAAACTCGTAAAAATAATTTTCTAATCATGGTGAAAGATCTTCAACATCTCCCATAAAGATCTTCCCCTTTTGTTTTCTTACCTAAAACCTTTCTTTATATCCTGGGGAAAAGAATACATAAAAAGGGTGATCTTAAATTCCCAGTAAGGGTAAACATAGAGAACATAAAACAATCCATAAACATTTGAATGCAAAAACTTGAACATAAAATATAAACATCAAAATCTTGAGCAAAGACATAAATCTTGGAAGTACGTAAGGCATATATCATAAAGGAACATCAATCATGATAGAATAGCATGGTAATAAAACATGTATTTATGGAAAACCATTAAGCACATGATATGATTTCCATAGTAGCCAAGGCATTGCTTCCAAGGCCATCTTAGTGGACAAAGTCCCTTTCTGAATCGAGTTCACTCCTCATTCCAGTCCTGTATCACTGAATCAGATTAACTTACCATTCCAACCATGACTATCTCATGAGATATAAATCTTTAACCAATGAATTTGAGGGAGATATAGGTCCCACCCATCTCATAATTAAATCATCCTTACGTGTGCCACAACATAAACATAAATCATTTATCATAACCCAAAGAATAAAATGGGTTTCATAAACATCATCCCATAATAACATAATCCATATAAAAAAATGGATATTATTTCATCATAAGAAAAGTGAAACCATGTAAATCATAGGTATATTATACATGAAACATACACATATGAAATAATGTCATCTTGGATGGAAAATGGTTTTGATAAAACACTTGAAATGAATTTTTGAGGAAAATATCCTTTCTTCTTAAAAATAATTTTCTTTTCACAAAATCCCATGCAATTTTAAAAGAAAAGTATTTTTTTGAAAATATTCATGAAATATTGTAGAGTAAGATTCATTAAAATTAGGATTTATAAAACTGTAAAAATCCGTTCATGCCATATAAGTTAAAAAAACATTCTCCTCGTACTTTTGTCGGAAAAGTCAAAAAGTACCACATATGGTAAACAAAAGAAATATTCCTTCCATAACACAAAGTAAAAGTCAAAGAGGGGTAAACATGACTTTAAACATACATGTAAGAATATTAAACACTTTATGAAAAACATTTTTATGGACATGGATGAAAAATATAACCCCAGTAAGTACTTAAGAGTAAACAATCTCGGATAAAAACGAGATTGGAAAAGTTATCCCTTACCTTATGTCCGATATGCTTCATATGTATACAAACCTACTATATAATGATTTAAATAATGTCATTGAATTATTAAAGAATCATATTCATTGTTATGATATCATATATGGTTCAATTATGACTTTATATTACCCGTTCTTTTGTAAATTCCATGTTAAAACAACGTTTTGGGTAAAATCGTTTCATTTATCGTACGTTTTTCGGTTTGTTGTTCTTAATATTATTACTCATATCCTGATTTACTTAATTCCAGATTGTAAAACATGATTTATATATAATATATACTCAGTATATAAATATATATGATAGATCTATAAATGGAATGAAATACACCATTCATGGAGACGGTAGGCCGTACGTATGCATCAACGCTGTTTTCGTTTTCTTATTGAATTGAATGGAATTAAGTAAATGAAACATATATGTACATAAATATAGTATCATTATTATGTAATATATTTCATGATTATTTATTACATATATACTTTATAATCATACTTTAATGGTTAATCATGGAAAATTAATCGCATCGCATTCGTGGAGACGGTAGTCCGTACGTACGCACGAGCGGTGATATCATTCCCATAATTATTGAATAGAATTAGAGTGAATGATATAATATATCATAATAAGTATGATGTTATAATAACCATATATAGTTATTATTTACACCATTATACCCATCCAAGTAAGGTGGTGGTGGAAAAATATATTACACCACGGCGTGGAGACGGTATTCCGTACGTACGCACGCGTAGTGATCTCATTTTCTGTAAGATGGAAAAAAGGTGAAATGAGGTTGTTTCATATTTATAATATCATATCAGTATATTAGTGATACTGATGTTATTAATTTATAATGAAAAAACTAAATAAGAAGAAGTTGAAGAAGAAAGAAACTTGAAAGAATCGGTAGAAGAGATTACCTCTTCTTCAACGCACATCTTTTAAGCTTCGTCTTAAGGGAATAGAGTTGGTATTTTGGGAAGAACAGAACCTCCAATATGTTTCTAGGGAATTGTAGAAGATAAATTGTCAGGGTTTGGACGATATTGAAGGCTAAAAGTGTTGTGAAGAGGAGAGGGAGGATGTTCCCTTGTATAGGAGAGGAGAGGGGCACTTTTGGAAACCTTAAAAATATTAATTAATAATAAAATGAAACCCCACTTAAAAACCTCAAAAAATGACTCAATTTGAAGATGAGATGATATAGGATTATAATCTCATCAACCAATAAAATTTAGACATGTTTTATGTTTATTTTAAACCTTATCAACTTGATTTATCATTATTTAATATATTTAATTTTATTTGTGGTAATAAACTTGTAAATTTTAAATTGTTATAAATACATACTTAAATGTTGTAAATTTTAAATAATTTGATAATTTATAACCATTTAGACCATATAATTTTCAATTTGTAGTTTTTAAATATTTTTGTGATTTTTAAATAATTTAATAATATGTTATTTTTATAAAATATCAATAGTGTCAATTTTGACACTATTCATTATTTGAATTTAAATAAAAACCACACAGAAGATATGTTAAAAACAAAATATATAATAGATTCATAAAATGTAATATTAATTAAAAAAAATCACAGAGAACATTAATTTGTTCATATATTATTTATTTTAATATTTTTAAAACCATTTATTTGGTATATCTCTTAATAAAATAATTACTACAACATTTTTGTATAATTATTTAATATACTTATTTTTTGCATAAAAATTAGAAATAAAATCCTATGAAGAATATAAATATAATACCTTTCATAATAATATTTTCACATGAATTTATCATCTTAAAATCACAAAATTTAAATTGTTATATTTATTAAATTTTGAAGGTGACATCTTTGACATCATTTAAAATAAAATAATATAAATGTCCTAATCGGTTTTATAAGGCTTAAAATGGTTCAGAAATCAACCCTTGGATGATTAGGGTATATATATACTCGACCAATATTGTTTGGTCAAGTTTCTGGTCCTTTTTATAGGTATTGTTATTTTAATAAAAACTATATTATTGATTTTTCACTAAATAAACAATTTCTGCATTACTATTGTGTCACCCTTAATGACAATTATTTAATCCCTAAAAATTATAAATAAATTCTCATTATGTAGATAATTTTTTTATCTTTCTGTAGATTATTTATATTCTAGGTTTTATGAAGTTTATCACTAAAATAAAATTATTACACTTATAAGATCTAAGAGAGTGACATGTTGTCACTTTCTTTGGTTTTAATAATAATTACATCATTTTCATGGTTAAAATTACATCAAATGAATAAATTTTGACCCTTAGGTTATATGGGTAGACTTTTATTCATCCAATAGAATTTTTTCAGGTGTTAGGGTAACTTTATAATATTATATTTACCCTTAATTACCCGATTTACCTTTAACTATGGTAAATAAAATTTACCGTAGTTACTATTCATAATGCCTAAAAATAAAAAGCAGCTTATTAACATAATTTGGACCAACTAATTCCAAATATGGAATCCATTTTTCGAAATTCAAAACACAAAAGTTGCAGTATTTAATTTAATATTAATCCCACTGTTGAGAAAACAGGTTTTAAAAGTTAAAACGTTGGAAAAGATTGAAATGTTTTTACTTATGAATTCAGTGTAAAATTAATGATAATGACTTAAATTATATTAAATGGTAAAAATATATTCTATTTATACTTTAAAACCATTCATTATTATAATTTAACCATATAAATCATCTCGATGAAAAAAGTTGTTTTTAATTAAAATTTAGCGTATTTTTACTATTCATCAAAATAAGAAACTTATCAAAAAAATATCAAAAATTTATCCAAAGTAAATTTTTTATATCCTAATTCAAAATAAGAATTTTATTTTGTCAAATTTAACTTATAAACTTGTCAAAAACTAAATTTAATGTGGGTGCACCATCAAAAGGTGGCAAAACTGCATTTTTTTAAAAATACTTATTTTACCCAAAAAATTTATTTTTTTCTCATAACATGTTCTATAAAATGTGTAAGAAGAATTATAATGTCATAAAATTCAAAATGTAGTTACTACTATTCATAAAGGATAGTTCATAATAATATTATAACAATATATCGTTGTTTAGTGAAACTCAGTATTGCGTACAACACATGCTATTGAGGATGGTTGCTCTTGCATGAAACACAAGCCAAGAATAGTTTTTGTGTATAATATAAGCTAATACGGTGGTGCGTATAGCACAAGCTAATTTTGGTGTAACGTACAACAAAATACATCAATGAAATTAAAAAGAATCTTTCTCATAAAATTTCGGGGTGTTACAAATCTTGACTTAAAAAGTTCATAAAAAACATTGTCTCAAAAAAATATGTGTTTAAGGATTAAAATAAATCATCTAAAAACATAATTTTGAAATTGAAATAGTTTCTTGACTTTTTTGAACATAAGTTGTATTTTTCTCTATTTAAAAAACTATTTTTAGATCTTTTCATTTAATACTATGGTTGGAAGATTCCATTATTTTTTTCATGATAAAAATGTCATATGAAATTACTTTGTTTAATTATAATCCAATTAAATTCATTATAATGAATAATATAAATAATTTGAGTGCAAAATCTTTTTATACTTAAAACGAGTATTTTTCTAAAAACAGGTTTTCATTGAATTTTTTGAACTTATATAAAAAGTAATTTTTAACAATTTCAGAAATTGAATAATAGAAAATGGTTTCCATATTTGGAATTATAATATTAATATTATGTGATAAGGTAAATTTTATTTTTAGTCATAATGAACATTAACCGTGGTAAATGTTTATCACTGTGGTAAAACGTAAATTGGGTTAAACGGGGTAAAAACTATGGTACAAGGTCTCCAAATATAAAAATAAACTTGAATTTATTTTTTTTGGATGAGTATATTTCAACCATAATAATAATACATTCAAATATAAGTCAATTTGGTGCCACATTAATTTTATTACAACCTTTAATTTGTTTAAAGTTAAAAATATTTCCAAAATGTCACTCTCTCTCACTTATTATATTTTCACAATAAGGATATAAATATAAATACCATATAAATTAATCTAGTTGATAAAATTTATAAATAATAAATTATATTTATGATATTAATTTATTTTTAATTTTTTTAAATTGTATAATTACCTTGAACGCTTATGCAACACTAACGCAACATTTTGAAAGCAGGTGAAAAATCAAAGTAAATAGGTTTAAGAATATTAAAATTGATATTTTTTGAATAATTTATATTATTTAAGGATTTTTATGTTTCGAAAATAAAGGCAAGTAATGTTTTGAATATTCAAATTCAAACATCATTTTCATCTAGATTTTTTTAAGGTCAAATTTTGTGTATAGTCTTGAAAGCGACTTTAAGGATGTTTAATATTAAATAATATTAAATAAGTTGATCAAAAAATAATAAAAATATTATAATTGAAAAAAATTGATATAAATTGGTAAAAAAATGCATACATGGTCTATTTTTTAGACACTTGGTAATTTTAAAATTACTTTTAAGACCCTAAAATACTTAATATTTGCGAAAGCACCGTTGATTTTTATCTATAAAATAGAATTAATCAAAAATTTAAAAAGTGAACTAAGAGTTTAGTTTTCTCTATAAAATATTAAAAAAATACCTTTTTAAACATCCATTACCATGTTCCCAATCCACTATTGTGATCATAAACTTCTCCTCCAAAGTCCTTAAGTTCAACTGAAAATGGGATACTTGAAGAAGAGGTAATTGACTTTACCGATCTATTTCAAGTTTCATTATTAATAAAAATTATCAAAATATTATATAATAATTTTAATATAATGAAATAAATATCTATACCATAACTAAATATTGTTATGTTAATGGTATAACTATTTTTATCTCCTTTTCATCTAATGAAAAATGAAAACATTACCCATTCGTACGTACAAACTACCTTCTCCATGAAACGATGTATTTTATTTTTCATTACTACCTCTCATGGGTTTTTTTGTCAATGGATATATTGGATATGTAATATTTTTATGAAATATTTATGATTATTTAAATATATTATATCATATACCTTATTTCCCTCCCACCTTTTGGAGAATGATAAAGTTGCTTGTGCGTATATATGGACTACTACCTCCATGAAGCAATGTGATTTGTTTTTCATTTTCAATTTTACATGGATGGTAGAAAGGAAATATTTAATGAATATAAATTATATTTAAGATGTAATTATTATTATATAAAGTTAAATTATCATTTACTTATATTTATTTCTATTCATTGAAAAATAAAGGCATCATTCATGTGTACGTATTGACTACCATCTCCACAAAGTAATGTAATTCATTTTTCATCATCTCCATATATGGATGGTAATAAAAGTGTATATAATGAATATATATGATATATATTTCCTGATTTAGATTCTATATATTATTAAACCATGACCAAGGTTAAAGTATTATAATTATTGAAGCGAAACATACGTGAAAAATAGAATGGTTCACACATGTATGATGATTTTAAGGAAGAATTGATAGTAAAAAGGTAATTAATTTTTTTAATGGAATGATATATAGTAATATGAGTATTAATATGGGTTTATTTTATATATAATAAATCTAAATTTATTATACATGAGTTTTAAACACATACAAAGAAATTCAGGACTTGAGGTAAGGTTTTCTCATCCCACATTTTTTTGAGACTTATTCCATATACACCACTTATTTTATATTTTGTGGTGTAAATAATTACACAGATTGTATTTTATGATGATTTTAATGAAAATCATGGTGATTTAAAAATCCATATAATCTTCCCCCTTTCACAAGGCTTTAATTAAAGTCACCAAAGTTGTAAGGGTTTATGTTATAATATCATGATTTATCGGGATTATTTATGTATAAATTTATATTCTGAGAAATTATATGTTATTTATCCAATAAAAACCATTTATTTTCTTATATATTTCATGTATAAGTACCATTTTACCTATATTTATCACTCAAAATATTGAAAGGGTTTTTTTTAATAAAAACTGACGTTATTTTTTCTTTTAGGTCAAGAATATTTTTCCTCAATATCCATGCTATTAAAAATTGTTTTATTGAAGTTTTTATATTGATTGAAATTTTTAATAAAAATATTTTATACTAAATTTGAATTTATTTTCAAATTATTAAAATTAATCTTTTCAAATGTTTCCATATGACTCATTTTTTATTTTTTACAAAAGGTATGAAAAGAATGTTTTTTTAATGTATACAACATGAACAGATTTTCCTACCATCATGTACTTTATTCATCATGAAGATTACTTTAAAAGTTTAAAGTGTTTTAAAAATAAAATACTATTACCATATTTCTAGGAATTTTTATTTTTTTTAATTTACCAAAATAAAGGGGATGCTTTCTCTTGATTTTCAAAGAATATTTTAAATGATTTTATAAAAGTGATTTTTATCTATTTCAAATTTTTTAAGGATTGTTATGATTAACTAGAGACATTATCTTATTATACCATAAAATTTATTTATTCAGATGTATTATAATAATGATGTTTTAAGGATGGTTTTAAGAAACCTTTTTCTTTCCAAAAGTTAATTAAATAATGATGAAATGATGAATGTTTTTATGATATTGGGGAACAATTATTTATGGTTTTCATTTTGTGATGAGTGGGAAAAAAAATTATATAACCCTATAATTAATTTGTTAAAGATTTATGTCTCACGAGATAATATGAGCTGGAATGAGGAGTTAACCTAGTCTAGTAAGAGACTTCTTCCACTATGATAGTCTTGATAGCAAGCCTTGACTAATTAAATGATAGTAATAGAGAGTGAACCCAATCCACTATGGGACCATCCCCACTATGATAGTCTTAATAGTAATATTTAACTAAAGAAATGATTTTATATGCTTATATGTATTCCAAAAATTTATATCTTGTGTGTATGATAGGATTTCATGGCTCATTATTAATTATTTATGATTTAGCACTCTTATGACTCATTTATTTTATTATGAAAAAATATTTATTCCATGACTCATGATTTATGGTTTATAATTTGTTGGGTATGTTTTCATAAGTTATAAAAATTTTATTACACCCTTATGCTTATCTTATACTCACTTATGTTCATCAATTGATATCTCCACTAAGCATCTGAGTTCACTCTTTCTTAATTTTCCATTTCCCTTGGATATAATGAATGATATTATATAAGATATGTCTAGAATGGTATCATGTGTGGAGAACTTTGTGGGTGATTTTGAAGTATTATTATGGAATTATAAAATCTTGGAATAATTAGTGAAATTACTATTTTATGATAAAGACATGAGTTTTATTATGTAAAAGGGTTTTCCTAATTATCTAAAACTTTAAACCAAAAAGATCCTAGGTATATAAATGAATTAATATTTTCTATTGATATTATAATTATGGATGGTTAAAATTAGGTCTCTTTAGTTAGTATCAAATCCAGTATGTAACAAATATGTTTTGGCATTATATATGAGTGTATTGGTGTTGGGTTGTCTCAGTTGGTATCAAAGAAAGGGTTTAGATAACATTATAGTTTAGGATGTTATCAGATGATAATAATTTAAGAGTAATGGATATAATCATGGGTTAAATATTATAGGGTCAACAATAAAATTAAAGATATAAATACCATTTTTAGGATTTAAGTTAAATGATATTAAGGTGATAAATGATATTTTGGGAGGTGTTTTATTAGGTTTTAATAGATGATTGAGGTATTTTTAACCCTTAGGTTTAAAATAAATGTTATATGGGAATAATGATATTACTTTTTTGGGGATTCAATATGAAAGGTATAAGATAAACTTTTATGTAAATATGCATTTTAATGTTAAGTCAAGTATGGTTAATTGAGATATATGGTTAGTTATTTTTGTAATGATTTAAGTTTAACTTTGGGTATTATTGTCAAAACTTTGGAGATAAATGTATTATTTTTTCATATGAAGTTTTATTATTTTTGGGTATTTTCATACCTTGTGATATTTTTTTTGGTTTTAGTAAATATAGTAGGAATATATTTTTATCTTTTTATGGATCTCATTATCTATTAGAATTTTATTTTCATGCTTAAGGCATAAGAAATATTCATCTTAGATATTCATCATTTGTAATATAGGATGAAATAGAGGTGGAAACTAATTGAAACTTACAACCAAAGGATGACATTGTGTTTATGGATTTGAAAAAAATAATACAAGTATATTTTCTCATGTTATTTTTATTGATGGTAAATGTAACTACCCGACCCTATATTTCTAGAGTTGGTGCATTATTAAATAAAATTGGCATGATCACAAAAGACCAAGTATTGAAAGACTGATTAGTTTAGTAGCCTTTGAAGTACTAGATACATTCATAAGGTTTACATTACATCATAAAATGGAAAACTAAAACAACATTTTTTCCATAGACAACACTAAGATCCCATAGACTATCCTTACAGGTCAGTCATAATATACTTCTTCGCATCCTGGGAAAAATAAAACATAAAAAGGGGTGAGCTCATATGCTCAGTAAGGATAACAATATAGAAGAAACTTTCATAAATAATCATAAACATTTAAGGCAATGTATAGAACTAAAACAAAAGCCTTTTAAACATAAACTTAATCATAATATAGAAAATATAAATCAAAATAATTTAATTTACTTACTCATATGGATATTCTACTAGTCTAATAATCACATTTAATATCAATAGCCACATTCATAATGATGAAATGCATAATGCTAGACTTTCATAACCACATAATTAAGGCCTTGTGCCAAGAATACAAATATAATTTTTTCAAGGACTTGTGCCAAGACACTACTTTGTCTCATGAGACCTACCAATGCATTGAGGAGCTATAGAGGGCTCCACTTGTCACTTACTAAGTCCAATGCATTCCCCATATGAAAAGGTTTAAGCATAACATAAACATTCATATTAAAACTGGCATATGAAATGTCAATACTTTATCTATAAACCATGAATAGTATGAAATAACACATCTACAATCAAACATATCACAAAAATTTCAATACAATATGGAAGTTTTGTATCATAATAAATTAACTTCAAACAAACTTAAAATCCATCAAAGGATGTTGACATAGATGAAATAAAAACCTTTTTCAATAAATATCTCTTTCTATTCTGAAATCATTTAAAAGTCACGTAATTATGAAAGAAAACATTTATATTTGAAAATATTTTTATAATATTGTAAGGGAAGCTTCGACGATGTTATAACAGTGGAAAATAGCCACACCCGCTGTATAAGTTAAAAAAAAGACATTCTTACCTTAATTTTGTCGAAAAAGTTAAAAAGTACCTTGTTTGGAAAACGATTGAAAGATTCCTTTAAAAACATTTTAAAAAAAGTCAAACAAGGGTATACATGACTTTAACCCATATTCTGGTAAATAGTAAAAATGTTTTGGAATACATTTTTAAGAAATATGGATGTGGATGATAAAGAGGTCCCAGTTGATACTTACATAAAAACAACCTCGGATAATAAAGAGATTGTGAAATTAACCCTTACATTTTACTTTTACTTGGTCTAGGGTAGGTTAACCTCCTGTATAATGGTTAAATAATTGTTAATAAATTATACAAGAATAATATACATTAATATGATATCATATATGATCTTTTAACAGTTCTTTGTTAATAATATCTTAGTATTATCGTCGTTTTGGGTGTTAACTGATTCATTTTCCTTTGTATGCTTTGTTACGTATGTAATGTTTTTTATAGATAGGGTGTATCTTATTCATATTAAGAATGATATTAAGTCTTTAAAATTTTTTTTAGTCATCTAATGAAAATTATTCTTGAATGGATATGATGGGGAATGAATCTCATTGTGTTCGTGGAGACGTTAATCCGTATGTACGCACGGGCGACAATATCTTTCTTTTGATATTAAAATAATATATAATTGGATGTTATATCATATATAAAGAATCATTATCGTGTTATATTTATTATTTACATAAATTACACATCATTATTATACCCATCCAAACAATAAGGTATTGAATAACAATTACACCATGACGTGGAGACGGTAAGTCGTACGTACACACGTATGATGACATGTCATTAAAAGGATGGAAAGAATAATGAATATGGTTGTAACATATTTATAATAACATCATAGTATATATAATATACTGAATTTATTTTTTTATAATGGAATTAACAAAGAAATAGGAAGTGGAAGAAGAAAGGAACTTGAAAGAGGTGATGAAATATTTACCTCTTCTTTGGGTTCTTCCTTTTGATTTGATCAAAAGGGATACTTAGGTTGGCTTTATGACTAAATTAAGGAATCTAGGATGAAGGTAGGATAGTTGGGAGGATATTTGGGTAGGGTTCAGACGATCCAAAAGGATTTGAAGGTGTGAATTTGAGAGAAGAGGAAGTTCCCTTTTATAAGAGGGGTGAGGGGAACCTTAGGAAAATATTGAAATATTATTTTATAATAAAATAATTTTCGGTTTATAATGACTCCAAAATGAATTATTTAAATTATAAGGTGGTTACGGTTCAAAAACCACTCAACCAATAGGTTTTAGACAGGTTTGGGTAACTATATTAACTTTATCTTTTATATTTAACTCTTAGTTAATTAGTTTGACATTTACCATGTCTCTTTATATTTTTATATTATATGGTTAATAAACTTACTATAAACTTCTAAAAGAACCACAAGTGGTTAATTAATGACATATATATTATTATTTAATACCTTTGTATGAAACTTATATTTTTAGGAATAGAATATCAATTAATAATATAATATTTGTTTTAAAATCTCTTTTATGTCAATTTTGACACTATTTGCTATTTTGTTTTTGTTAAATTTATAAAAGAATTATTACTTCAAAAAAAATTTATTTAATAAATATTAACATGTCACATTAACCTAGAAAATTCGTGTATGACATCAAAACTTTCAAATTATATTTATTTTAACATCTATAATACCATTTACTTGATTCTTTCATTAATAAGGTAAATACTGCATCATCATTGTGTCATAAATAAATATATTTATTTTATGTCTAAAAATTATAAATAAAATATCCTGAGGTAGGAAATCTTTTTATATTTCTAATTACTATTTATGGTCAAATAGATCAATTATATAACCTCATATAAATTTTTTTTTACAAAAAGATATTTTCTTTTGTTATTTTTGTCTTTACTTTAAATTATTTAATATATAATGTCATTATCACTTCCAAGTGGCTCCATGGGGTCCCAAAATCAAACCAAGGATTCCCATGGTTGGACATGTATCATAAAATAGGGTTAGGACACGTGTTAGGGTAATATAATATTATTATAATATTATTTTGTAACCTTATTTACTGGATTTACCCCTATAAACACGGTAAATAAAATATTTACTGAAGTAAATATTCCTAATATCTAAAAATAAAAGTTACCTATTTACAAAATTTGGACCTCTGTATTCCAAATATGGAATCTATTTTTCTAAATTCAAAACACAGAAGTGTTAGGAATCAATTTAAAATTAATTCATGTTGTCAAAATAAAGTGTGTTTTTAAGAAATAATAACTATCAAAAGATTGACACTTGCTTATGTCCAGTTTAAACGTGAAATTACGTACAATGACCAAAATTGGATTAAATGGTAAAAATATAATATAATTATACTTAAAACATATTAAATATTATAATTTACCACTATAAATTATTTTGATTATAAAATTTGTTTTTAATTAAAATTTAGTAATTTTCACTATTCATCAAAATATGAAAGTTATAAAAAAAGTACCAAAAATTTATCCAAATTAAATTTTTATTTCCTGATTATAAAGAATAATTTAATTTCATTAAATTTAATATATAAAATTTTTAAATATTTGTTTCAAAAAGATTCTCTATTAAAAGGCGATAAAATTGAATTTTTTGAAAAAAATACTTATTTTATCTAAAAAAATGAATTTGTTCTTACATTATGTCTAAGAAACTCATAATATGGATTATAAAATTATAATAATTATATAAAGTTCCAAATTCAGTTAATACTATTCATAACCGATTTTTAATGGCTAGTTTGGTAAGTCGTGGTACTCTAGAACTCGGTGTTGTGTGAAGTGCATGTTATTGGATTACTTTGAAGAAATAACGTACTATGAAATATTTGGGTGTTACATTAAAATAATCCCTCAAATCTATAAAATTATCTTGAAATGAATTTCTTTTACAATCATTTCTGATGCATTGAAGGTCTCTTCTCTCTTTTAGGAAAATAAATTTTTAATTAAAATCTCCCTCCTTGATGAACATATTTTTATTAAAAGTATAATGTTTTTATAAATAATTTTAATCCAAATTAGTAGTGATTTATCCTACATGTTCATATTTTCACTTATCTCTAAATTTATTCTTCTTTGGTAACCCAATTATTTGTTATTCCAAGCAACCTTCATATTTCCATTTTTTTTATTTTTAAAAGTAAGTTTTACAATCCCTTTTTATAATGTGCGTTTTAAAAATGGAAAATTTTTATCATTAAAATACTTTTTCTTTTCATGATCATATGTTTTATATTTCACTCCATAATTCGTTTGGATAACCTTTATATATTTTTTAAGGTTCCATTTTTGGGGTTTCTTTTTAAAACCATGATCTTTAAATTCACAATTCACCTTTTAAAATGAGTTCTGATAATTTTTTAATAAATTTTTTTACTTCATAATCTTTTTATTACTAACATTAAGATAAAATTGTGAGGACACAATTTATTTAAGCAGGAGGTGATGTAATACCCTAATATTTTCATATATATAATTCAATTTAATATAGAGTTCAATATCTTGTAACACACACATAACCAAGATAAAATGAGTTGTGATATATAAAATTAACATTATTAGGAAAATTATAATAGGAATAAAACCTCTAGAAATTAAAAATATACTAATCAATTTAAAATGATTATATTCAATGGATAAATAATTAATGTTAAAAAAGATTATTTTTCAAATATTGTTTTATAAATTATTGTGTAATTAATTAAATTAAACATTTTAAAAATTTTATTATGATGATGTGAAATATTTAGATATATAAACTAATATATTAATCAGTATTTAATTTTTAATTAACATTAAATAAGATTAAAAACACTTAAAGTTTAAAATGGTCATTTGTCTATAATATGAGTCTTTCTTTCTATTTTTTATTTTCATTTAGAAGATATATTTATGAATTTTAAAATTTTAATATGATTAAATTAACTTCATTTTTAATATCATCATGTAAAAATAATCTTAGGGTTAATTTTAGAATTTTTCAGAACTAATTGATTTTTGGGTAAATAGTGAAAAATACCGCTTTTAAAAATATCATATCTTTCATGAAATCATCATGAGTTAATATTGACCTAAAAAATCATAAATACTTTTTATTGACCAAATATATATTTAGTGAGTTAAATAAATAATTTCAAAACATTATTTTGAAATTTAAAACCCATGCTTGACTTTTTTGAACATAAGTTATATTTTATTCTATTGAAAAAATATTTTTGGATATTTTCATTTAATAATATGTTTGGAATATTAAATTTGATTTTTTCATAATAAAAATATCTTATAAATTTATTTTTTTAATTATAATCCAAATAAAATCATGAGAATCAATAATATGCATTATTTTAGTGTAAAATCATTTTTACACTTAAAATAAGTATTTTTCTAAAAATTGTTTTTAATTAAATTTTGATAACATATATTAGAAGTGATTTTTACAAATTCTGGAAATTTAATATTAGGAAATGGATTACATATTTGGAATTATAATATTTAGATTATGTGATAAGTTTCATTTCCTTTTTAGTCATAATGAATAGTAAGCATGATAAAATTTTATCACCATAGTAAATGATAAAATGGGTTAAACAGGGTTAAAATAATGGGATGAGGTATCAAAATATATAAAAAATATGCCTTTATTTTATTTGATGAGTTTTTTCAACCATAATTATCTATATTAAAAAATATTGCAATTTGGTGGAACTTTTCTTCAATTATGACCTTTATTTTGTTTTAAGTTAAGAATATTTACAAAATGTCACCCTCTCTTACTTATTATATTGTCATGATAAGGATATATATATAATTACTATATTAAAAAATATAAATGATATAATTGAATAATAATAAATAAAATATTTATATTAGTTTATTTTTAATTTTTGGTAATGGTTTTATTTCCTAGAACACTTATGCACCACTAATGCAACGCTTGTGCAAGAAGGTAAAAAATCAATGTAAATGGTTTAAAAAAATTTAAAAGTGAGGTTTTCTGGATTATTCATAGTATTTAATGATTTTTATGGATCCAAATGAAATTTTATTAATGTTTTAAATATTCAAATTAGAACTCCTTTTTTATATTGATATTTTTAAATTCAAATTATGTGAATAACACTGAAAATGACTTGGATATTTAATGTTAAATTGTAACATCCCATTACTTTATTTCATATTACTTTTAAACATATTTTCATCGTATTTTGATTGTAATTTTTTCTAGGGAGTTTTTGGTGACTTTTTATTTTTTTGAAGTTTTGGGGACATAGCATGGTTGGAGCAGGACTAGGGAAAACCATGCAGTTTGGCTCGATAAACCCTATGCCCTATGTTGGTGATCTGGATGGGGAAAAATATTTATCCAAAACTTATGGCCAACTAATCCAAAACATGGACTCTTTGATAGAGTGACTTTCATGGTTATTGAATGGTTATTGTTTCTATAAAACTAAACCACGAACCATTTCTAGAAGTCAAGTAATGGTGCATGGTTAGAATGTACAATTATTACTAACCAAGTGGCCCAACCAGGAAACCATGCACGTGGATTTCTATTCCCCCAAAAAATTTAATTATAATATTGGGACAACCAATTTAACCTCTAATCACCCCCATTAAATCCTAATTAAATTCCTTGGATTTTGGAGTCTATCTAGATGATTTCTTGGCTCCTCAAACCTCTTCTATTGTGAATCAAAGTGTCAGTGGAAGATTCGATCCCTCTATGTCATGTGGATTAGATCTTGATTTGGGTTTTAAATATTATTTATTTATCATCCTTTTTAGATAAGTGAATCCTTATGTTTTTATTGATTATATCCTTGATTTAATGGATCTTGATTCTAGAGTTTATTCCTTGATCTTGTTTTCCTTCATTCTTCATTGACATTTCCCATTACTGTTTTTGATTTTATTGATCATGTGATTAAAGTTATGTGGTTCCATAAGTATTTACCCAAAAATTTAAACCCTAAGTTTCTTTATTTAATTGAAACGAGTTTTTAAATGATTTATGAAACCATGATTTGAAATGATTTTATGTTTAATTTAAAAATGGCATGGAAATTTTGAAAACCACCAATTTCAATGGAATTGAAATTATTGGGTATATATTGATAAAAATTATGGCTTGAAATAATAAATGATTTAATGAAATGGTTTCATTTTAATTCTTGAGAAAATTGTATTATAATTAAAGATTATTTGAAAGTAATAAATTTGATGAAAACCCAAGATTGTTTTGAAATTGAAAAGGATTGTTAAACATGAAATTGGGAAATTAAAATGTGAATAATGAATTGATTTTAAATGTTGGATTTTACCATGATTGATTTATTAATTTATTAATTTAATCACATGTGATCTTGATAGTTAGTTGGTGATTAGGATAAGTATTCTAGAACTCTGACTCCCTAACAATGAATTAGCGATGAAAATTTTGAATGTTTATCTCTGATGTGATGTTGATTGATTGGCCCCATTATCCTCAGCCTTAGGTATGTGTGTACACATAAGTAAGCCATGATTGATGATTGACTATTTTAAGGATATTAGATCTTAGAACTAATATAACTTAAGGCATATGACCATGGTGCTTTTCTTTGTTTGATTTAATTTTACATGCCATTATTTTTAGAAATATTTTATTCATTCCAATATTTTTTGCGAAAAATGGTTCATTTAATCCTATTCTTTATAAATTTTCAATATATTTATTTGAATTCATGTTTTGGATTAAAATATATAAATAAATTTACATGCCTTATTTTATTTAAATTGAATTTGTAAATGGTTTAATTGTTATCGAATTGATTATGGAACACTTGTTGAGACCCTACTTAGTTGTTTAGATTACACCCTTCATTTTACTTCAGGAATTTATAGGTTTTTTTATTCCTATTACAAGGAAATGGAAATCACCACTTAGAGGTAGTGGGCGTTCTTAATACACGGGGATTATGAGGCTTTGTCTTGATGGATGTTATGTTTTCCTTTGATTTTTATTTTACATTAGGATGTTTATCTATCTAATTTTTTTATTTTCTCCTTGAAGAGTGTTTGTTATAGCAACTGGTTATATTTTTATCTTCTTTTGTTTTGTATCAATATATTTTTATTCTTGAAAAACCATTTACTTTGATGTTCTATATGATGTTAGGTGCTAGTCACCAACCCGTACAGATCAGGAACGTCCTTCGGGATATGTTATTACTGACTTGGGTATTAGTGTACCTAGTTATCTGGATTAATTCATGAAAAATAAGTATTAGAGTGAGGTTTAAATTCTTTATGTGATGTTTGTATGCAGTTTGGGATGTCCTAGTAGACGTGAGGTACAGTTTTTAGGAATTTAGGGATATTTACGAGCAAGTTCCTAGCCAGCTCTCATCATATAAAGCCTTAAGTCACAATGGGTGTTTGAGAAAAGAATACTTGAGGAATAATCTAATTTTATTCTAGTCTTTTTCTAAACTAGATCTGAGTGTTTTGAAATCCCATAATTATGAATTCCTTTTGGTGGAATTAATACTCATGTATCTCATGATTGAGTTGATGATTTGAGTATTCTTGATGGTGTTCTAATATTTTATATTTATATTGTGTAACATCCTTCATATGAGAAGTTGTTTGAATAGGATTCATAAAGAAGTTTTTGGTGAACCATAACAAATTAGTCCTCTGGTGGATAATAATCTCATTGATATAGTGTTTTAGGCTATTCAAGCTCTGGGATAGGTAGTTTCACCCATTCCTATTCAAGATTAGGAAGTGAAACCTTAAAGTGATGAAACTATAGATCATTATAAAGAGTTTATTTTGAATAAACAACCATATTTACAAGAATTAAATAATCCTAAAGTAGAAGAGGATTGGTTGAAAATGATTGTGATTCTTATTGAGTTCTTGAAAATCCCAAATCAATAAAATTTAAGTTTGGTATCTACAAACTAGAATGACCTAACAAGAGATGATGGGATCAGATGGTGAAAGAAAAGATACATGAGGGCATGGAGTGGAAAGAATTTAGAGTTATTTTCATGGATAATTTCTATCTAGAATCCATGGTGATTGCAAAGTCCATGGACTTTCCCAGCCTCTAGCAAGGTGATAGAACCGTGAATCAGTATGTGAAATGATTTGATGAGATTTTTTAGTTTTCTCTTTAGGTAGTGTAAAATGAGAAAATAAATGCTCAAATATTTAATATGGGTATTTATCCTAAAATATGATCTTATTTTTTCATGATGAAACTCACTTCTTATGTGGATATGTAGGATAAAGTGTTAATGGTTGTGCGTGACCTGGATGGTAGGTTCGGGTTAACGAGAGTTCCTATTACATATAGTGGTAGTTTTATTAGTTCATTTAAAGTAAAGATAAATATTGATGAGTCTCATGGTGGTTTTTGATAACATACTTCATTCCGACCTTCTATAGTGTTTGGAATAGTCCCTTTAACTTACTTCCAATGTGGTAATGTTAGACATTTGAAACAAGTTTGTATTGTGGCACCGAATATATGTTGTTCTTGTAGTCAATTAGGACACTTGAAAAATGTATTCCATATATTTTCTACCTAATGTAGTTCCAGGGTCTCATCAACTCCTAAAACTACTATAGTACAATATTATGTTTCAAAAACTAAGGATTTCTAGCCATATAAATTCAGAATTAAGATTCTTTACATAGTGGAAGAGTTTCCAAAGGAAACCGATGTGGGTCCAATGATAGTGATAGGTACTATCATTATAGATTCATCTTTAGTGAATAATTTATTTGATACCGGTGATTCTCATTCATTTTTATTGACGTTTGTTGTGAATTTTTTAAATATTTCTACAGAGCTTATATCTTATGTGATGGATGTTACTATGCCCCTTGGAATGAAGAGAGAGTAGGGTCCTTAATGACCCTCTTTAATTTTCTCTCTATCATATATTTATATCCTTTTAAATTTTATGGTTCTCAAAATGAAACCTCTTGGAATCATTATTAGGATGGATTGGATGATTTTTCATAAGTCTCAAATTGAATGTTATCTTTAGAGGATCTACTTTACTGCATCTGATGGGGTGTTCCATTATTTTCAAGGAGATTGGGTCCCAAGGTTGAGTAGAAATGGATATTAGTTTTAGTGTTGGGTAGGGTAATATCTATGTTTACTTTTGACTTGTTGTGGGAATCTTTGAGTGGTGATATCCCTCCAATTTTCATTGATTTTTCCAATGTGTTTCCATTTTATTTTCCTTAATTTACACCAGTACAAGAGGAGGATTTTTCCATAGATTTTATACTTGGTACTCAGCTAGTATCTATTACATCTTATCATATGGTACCAGGTGAATTAAAAGAGTTGAAAACTCAGTTAGATGGTTTGATAGAAAAAGTATTTATATGACTGAGTGTGTCACCTTGGGAGGTGCCCATTATTTTTTCAAATAAAGTTTATAGGACACTTCACATTTGTGTTCATTACCAAAAACTCAATCGAGTAATGGTAAATAACAATTATACATTAATACAGATAGATGATTTGTTTGATGAGTTTATAGGAGAGAACTGGTTCTCAAAGATTGATCTTTAGTTTGGTTACCACCAATTGAGAATCAAAGAATCTAACATCCTAAAGTTTTAACCTTTAGGAGTAGGTATAACCATTATGAGTATCTTGTTATTCCATTTTGTCTAACCAATGCTCCTACATTTTTATTATTTTGGTGAATATGATATTCCATGAGTATTAAAATTCATTCAAGGTGGTTTTTTTGGATGAAATTTTTGTTTACTCTAAAATCAAGGAAGACCTTGTCCATCATCTGAGAGAAGTTCTATTAATATTTATAGATACTGACTTCACAAAAAGATTTTGAAATTTAATTTTTTGGATTCAGGAATTGAAGTTCTTGGGAATCATGATCTCAAAAATGGTTTTTCAGTTGATACTGATAACATGAAGTCTATTATGAAATGAGAGAAACCACATAATGTTTTTGAGATTCAGAGATTCTTGGGCTTGGTGGGATATTACTATAGGTTCATTAGAGATTTATCAATTCTAGATTCTCCGATGACCTCTCTCACTTTAAAATGGGTGAAGTTCTTGAAGAATTTTAAATTTTAGAGTTTTTTTTGATGAGTTGGAGAATATTTTGACTTCTTCACCAATGTTGACACTTCCAGAGGATGGGCATGGATATGTGGTATTTTTTGACACATCCGGTTTAGGTTTGGGATGCATTCTTATACAGGGTGATCACGTGATAGCCTATGGTTCAAAACAACTTATGACACATGAGAAGAACTATTAGACCCATTATATTGATATTTATATTGTGATTCAAGCTTTTAAGAGTTGGTGGAATTACCTTTTCAAAGAAAGTTCTACCATTTATTCTGACCCAAAAAAATTTATTTATTTCTTCTCTAAAAATATTTAAACATTTGGTATAGATGTTGGGTGTAGTACCTACAATTATTTGATTTTGAAATTTCCTACACCATTGGTAAGGGGAATGTCATTGTTGATTATTTGATCAGGAAACTTTCAATCTAAGCCATGAAGGAATCATCAGACAAGTGGAATTTTATAGCCCTATTTTCTCAGTTGCATTTGGGAGTTCAGGAGGATGTGATTGAGATTATTCTAAAAAATGTTTAGTTAAACTCCTATCTTATCAATATGATTCTTTAGGAGTAGAAACTTTATGTTTAATTATATGGAATTAGGTACTCTATTGTGAGGAGACCATCAATGAGTGCTCATTCTCTTACGAGGGAATCCTATGTTTCTAAAATTTTTATGTTGTGCCTTTCCCAGTGAGAAAGGATATGATGGGGGATTTCCATAATTACCAGTGGGAGTTGCACCCAATTACCATGAATATGTTCTATGATATGCGGTGATGATTATGGTGGCTAGGTATGAGGTGATACATAACTGACTTTATCTCTCATTATTCTACCTATCAACAGGTTAAGGCCGAGCACCCCAAACCTGTGGATTTTCTTCAACTCCTTCATATGCCAACTTAGAAGTGGTATTATATTTTATAGATATCATGGTTTGTTTTCCACATAGACTAAAAATAATATTTTTATTCCAAAAACACTTTTGAGGAAAAAGTGGGAAACCAAAACAAGTCTAAAAACAAGGGTATTAAAAAAAGGAACTCAGGAAATTGTTAAAGACAAGACTAAGAATATTAGATCCAACCAACCTATAAATCCCACAATTAAGTGTGATAAACTACATATCTGGGTCATTATTTAAAAGATATTTAAAATTATCTGCCATCTTGTCCTAAGCCTGGATGCATTCCCCAATGTTGATCTTCCTTTCATTGAAACCTCATGCCAAAATGTGACCCCGTTTGTTGATCCACACCCTTTTCTCTTCATTAATTTCATCTCTAGTAATTATATTGTATATTATGTTGACATCATACTTTTATGCATTGATATTTAAAGATTATTCAAACATTTCCTCCTTAGAATTTATAAAAATCTCTAAACATTCCTCATACGCCACTTATACCTTGACTTCCCTTCTGTTTAAGGCCTCGTCCAACATTGACTATAAGTTATACTCAATGACTTCGCCTTTAGGGTCTATAATTACCTCACTTATAATGAGCTCAACCAACTTACTAGAAATATAAATATCACCTTCTAGTGATTCCCCCAGTCTTATTTGTGTCTCATTTTTCTTTTCCTTACCTAAATATCTAGTGATAATTGTTTTTGGAATATTCGAGTATTATTTGAAAGGTCTTGGTTACCACCCCTTTGTGAATTAGAAAATTACCAAAGTCCAGATTTTCTTTCTTTCCCTTCCTCATGCCAGAACCAACCATTATATCCCCTTGGGAGTCGATCTCATAATCCTTCATCGGTTAGGAGTCTACCTCTTTTTCACTTAGTTTAATATCCTCAGAATACTTTGACTAGACATTATTTCATTTCCATATTGGCATGTATGTTTTCCATCCTTTAGGATTATTATTCTTATTCCCATTTTCATTCAAGAATGAGAACCGGTTTTGGAGCTAAATAGTCCTTGAAGGTTCACATTGATCAAACAGCCACGGTCACAGAGACAGAGCTGCATTCAATCCATCATTCACCTCAGTAAGAACTCTTGAGATTGCCTGGGTGTCATCATCACTAGGTGAAATAAAGAGCTCAGAACACCTTTTTTAAACTAGGACTAGGATCCAGAACCATGAATTCCATAGTGCCACCCTCACTTTCTATTGAGCTCCCTGTTTCATGAGTTTGATCCTTGCTAGATAGCACCACCCCTATATATGATACCAGCTTCAAAATATTGAGGAATGGTTCATATGGGACTATAATCCCCCCACCCTCCTCCATCATAAGTCCTGAAGAAGACACACTAATTGGATTAGTAACAATAAGATACAACATCAACTGGTTGTAGACATGAATGATTGATGGATTCATAGTCAAAGGAATTGCCTTTTTTGGGTAGAATCTTCCAAAGCTGGACCACTGTCACCTGCCTGGATCTCTATTAGATTAGTGATAGACTCAGAATTATTCATCCATTGTATCATCGACACCAGAGTCTCATAGAAATTATGGCCTCATCGACATGTTGTGGGAAGGTGAACCATACACATACAAGATGAAAAGATCAAATAACTTTATTTCCATTCACGATACAACCAAATTTCAGTATTTAGGAAGTCTCTATATGAAAGATATTTTTAGATTTCATGGAGTACTATTTTCTACAGTCTTTGACAGGGATATCCAGTTTACTTATCATTTTTTGGAGAGTACTACAGGAGGTGATGGTATCCTAAGTTATTCTAAGCATGGAATATCATCCAAAAATGGATGTACAAATATAATGATCTACAAAGATACTTTAGGAAATTTTAAATGCTTACATTATTAACTTGGGTGGATCTTGGGATGGCCATTTAGGAATGTTTAAGTATTCATAAAAAAATATATATCATTCCATGATTCAAATGGATCCTTTTGAGGCCTTGTATGGATGGCCTTGTAGATCTCCTCTATGTAGGATAGATATTGGTGAAGATTCCTTAATTATACCCAGTTTCATCCTAAATATGATGGTGAAGATTCAATTGATTTATTAAATAATATTGAGAAAATAGAGATGGTATCAATATTATACTGACCATACTCGATGCATTTGTAGTTTTTAGTTAGTGAACATGTATTTTTTAGAGTTTCACCTTGGTTGGGTCATTGAAATCTTGGAAATAGGGAAATCATACACCAAGCTTTGTGGGTCCTTTTGATATTGTTAATCAGGTTGACAGTGTGGCTTACCACTTAGCCTTTCCACCATAGTTGATGTCGATCCACATCTTTTTTCATGTATTATAGATCATGAATTATCTTTCTAACCCTTATCATATCTTGAGTTGGGAAGACTATGATGTGGAATCTAATTTATCCATTATTGAGAATCTAGTGAGGAATTTTGATTTTGAGAGAAAGGTTCTTCATGGGAAGTATATACCTTTGGTTTTTGTGCTATGGAAGCATGGTTCAAATTTACATGAGACTTGGGAGCATGAGGAGATGATGAGAGAGTGGTGGACTTGTTTTTTTTGACATTGAGTCTTCTTTATATGATTTCTAGGGACATAAAGTTTTTATTTTGGGGAGTTTGTAACATCTTGTTACTTTATTTCAATTATTTTTTCATCATTATTTTGATAATAATTTTATTGGAACTTATTTCAAGGATTTTTTTTAGTAAATTTAAAGAAATTTTGGAAGTTTTTTTAGGGTTTTCCTGATTAGTTCATGGTTAGGTAAAACCACTCATTTTGGCCCAGCAAACCATGTTCCCTATGTTTGTGCTTTAGAGGGGGGGTTCACTATTTGTCCAAATCATGTCGACACCCCCTCCAAACTGTGCAACCTTGAATAAAAGGATTTTCATGGTTGATGAATGGTTAGTTTAACCATGCGGTTAAATCATTCACTCTTTCCAGAATACCATTCAACCCTAATCAAATTCATTATATTTTGGAGGCTCTCTAGAGTATTTATTGGCTCCTCAAACCTCTTCTCTTGCGAATCAAAGCACCAGTGGAAGATTTTATCCCTATCCAGTATGTGGTTTCTCTATTGATTTGGGTTTTATATATTCTTTATTTATCTCCCTTTTGATAGCAGTGAATCCTTATGTTGTTGATGAATTTGATATTTTATTTGTGGGATCTTGATTCTAGGTTTTGTTCCTTGATATTCTTCACCTTCATTATTCATTGGTGTTTCCTGTTACTAGTCTTGGTTTGATTAATCATCTGATTAAAGGTATGTGGTTCTGTAAGGATTTACCCAAAAATTGAAACCCTAAATTTCTTTGTTTAATTGATTTTTTTTCAATAGATTTATAAAACCTTGATTTTATTTGAATTAATGTTTGATTTAAAAAGGGCATGAAAATTTTAAAAACCCCAGATTTCAATAGAATTGAAATTGTTGAGTATATTTTGAGAAAAATGGTGTCTTGAAATGAGAAATGATTTGATGGAATGGTTTGATGTTAATTCTAGAGAAAAAAATGGATTAAAATTAAAGATGATTTAAAAGGAATTAATTTGATGAAAGACCATGATTTGGTTTTGAAATTGAAAAGGAACATTGAACTTAAAATTATAAAATTGATTTGTAAATGATGAATTTATTTGAAATGATTTATTTTCCCATGATTTATTTAATGATCAATTAAAGAACATGTGAGCTATAGTAGTTAGTGGGTGATTAATAAAAGCACACTATGATTATAACTCCATAAAAATGGATTGATGATAAAAAATATAGCTAAACCTAGATCAACATGATTTTTCTTGATGGAATATTGATTGATCAGCCCCGTTGACCTAATCCTTAGGGATGCATGCCCGCATACTTGAGCCATGATTGATGATTGAGTAGTATGAGGATCCATGGTCCTAGAAATGATGTTACTCAGTGTATATAACCATTGTGATTTTCTTTGTTTGATTTGATTATACATGCCATTGTTTATAGATCTGATTTATTCATTCCAAGTTGTTTTGTGAATTTTTTTTCATTTAATATTATTCTTGATATATCTTCCATAAATTGATTTGAAATCATTTTTTGGATTTAAATATGTAAATTAATTTCCATGGATTGTTTTTTTAAATTAAAATCATAAATGGTTTAATTATTATGGAATTTATTATGACACAATTGGTGAGACCATACTAGGTTATTTAGCTCACAACCTGCCTTTACCTTTGGATATTTGTAGATTGTGTTATGCCAGGTCTAGAGAAAGGGAAATTGTCATTTGAAGGTGGTGGGTGTGCTTGATCCATGGGAATATGGAGTGATATTGGTGACCATTAGATCTATGGTTAACTTGTTTCACAGGGATTGAGAGGCTATTTATTGATAAATTTTTTGTTATCCTTTGGTTTTTATTTTACCTTGTGATATTTATCTATCTTTTTGTTGTAATTTTCTCCTTGAAGAGTGTTTGGCATACCAATTTGTTATCTTTTTATATTCCACTATTTTGTATTGATGGTTTTTTATGTAGATAAACCATTAACTTTGATGTTATATATGACTCTAGGTGTTAGTATCTAACCCATGGGTATAGTAAATAACATTAGGGCTATGTTAGGACTGGCTTAGGTATCTGTGCACTACGGTATCCAGATTGATTCAGGGAATAAATAATATTTTATAAATTGATTAAAAAATAATAAAAATATTATAAAAAGACAAATGGGATTGAAAATGGTCTAAAATTTCATCCATGTTTTATATATAAGCTACTTATAAATTTTAAAATTACCTTTAAGACCATTAAAGACTTACTGTTTGTGAAAATGCCATTGATTTTTTCCTATAAGAAGGGACTTAATATTACATTTCAAAAGGCACATATGAGTTTAGTTTTATCTAAAAATAATACCCAAATCCCTCTCTACACATCCCATACCAGGTCATAAAGCTCTTGGTGTGACTATACACATCTCCTCTAAAGGCCTTAATTTCAATCTAAAAGAGGATACCTGAAGAATAGGTAATTATATTTACCGATTTATTTAAAGTTTATTTCTTCTTAAAACTTATTTAAATATTCTATAACCATATTAATATTATTAAATCAATATATTTACTATATCAAGTTTCATATTTTAAGGGTAAAACCATTTTGTATCTCATTTCAATCTAATGAAAAATGAAAACATCGCTCATGTGTATGTACATACTACCATCACCATGAAGAGATGTATTTTATTTTTCATTAATGACTCTAATAGATGGTTATGTTGATAGATTTATTGGATATATCTTATTTTTATGACATAATTATTATTCTATAAATATAATATATCATCTACCATATTTATCTTCCACCCATCATAAAATGATAACGCTGCTCGTGTGTACGTGTGAACTAGCACCTCCACAAAGAGTTGTGATTATTTTTTGATTTTTGGTTTACATGGATAATAATAAGGATAAATTTATTGAATATATATGATATTTATAATACAATTAATATTATATAAATATAAATTATTATTTACCGTTATTTATTTTGATTCGTTGAAAAATTAAAGCATCACTTGTGCATACGTACGGACTGTTGTCTCCACTAAGTGACATAATTATGGATGGTTATAAAATAATATATAAAGAATAAATATGATAGATATTAAATTATTTATATTTTGGATATTATGAAACCATGACCAAGTTGAAATCATTAGAATCAATGAAGTGAAACATGCATGGAAAACTCAATGGTTGACACCCAAATGTTGATTTTAATAAAGAATTTCTAGTAAAGGAGTAATTGTAATTTTTAAGGGAATGATTTATAGGAAGATGATTATAAATATGGTTTTTGTTTATCTGTATACTAAATATAAATTTATCATACAATAGGTTTAAACAATTATGAGGCAATTTGGGATTTGAGGTAATAATTTCTCATGTCACTTTTCTTTCTTTGAGATATATGCCATATTCACCACTTATTTTATGTGGTTTATATACTTACCATGAATTTATTTTATGATTATTTTCATAAAAAGTAAGTGTATTTACACATTATTCTAAGGTTTTATCTTTCATTAGATTTTAATTCAAAGTTTACTAAAGTTGTAAGGGTCTATGTTATAATTATAAGTTTTATTAGGATTGTTTATGTTTCAATATAAATTTTAGAAAATTATATGTTATTTATATTATAAAAACTATATATTTTATTCTCCTATTTTTATTTATATTATTTTCAAATATTATTACCATTTTCATCTTTTTGGTACTCAAAATACCAAAATTATGTTTTTAAGAAAATCTGACATTATTTCTTTCTTTAGGCTGAGAATTGTTTTCCTCTATATCCATGCTCCTCAAAATTATTTTAGGGAAGATTTTTTCTTAAATTTTTTTTGATAAATTTATTTTATAATACCTTTTAATTTCTTTAAAAATCATTCATATGTGTTATTTTAAATATTTTTCATATGACTCACTTTTGAATTTTTACAGAAGTTTGAAAACAATTCTTTTTTTGACATATATGACATGAATGGATTTACTAATAGTAATTTCCTTTATTAATAATGAAGCTTACTTTATAAGTTTCAAAGGTTTTACAAAGAAAACCCTTGTCCCATATTTTTGGGAATTCTAGTTTTTTTAAAAGTTACTAAAAGAGAAGGGATGTTTTATCTTGATTTTGAAAGCAAATTTTAATTGCTTTTATAAAAGTGATTTTCATATATTTAAACATTATTTAATTATTTTTATGATTCATTGGAGATATTATCTTATTATTTCATCTATTTTCTTTCTCTATATGGATTACTATGGTTATTTTTTAAGGTTGATTTCATGAAATCTATTTATTACCATGGGTTAATTATGTTATGATGAAATGATGATTGTTTTTATGATTTCATATAACACTTATGTTTTGTTTTCATTATGTAATAGGTGTGATAAAATTAATACAGCCCTATAACGTATTGGGTAAAATTTTATATCACATGAGATAATATGAATTGGTATGAGAATAAAACCTAGACCAATAAGGGACTCTTTCCACTATGACAGTCTTAGCTATGAACCTTGACCAAGGAAATGATTTTATATGATTATGTATATTCAAAAAACTTATATATTATGATTATGATATTATCCAATAGATTATTATTAATTATTTAGGATTCAACACTCTAATGACTCATGTATTTTATTATGACAAAGCTTTATCCATGAGTCATTATTTATGATTTCTGCATTATTGGGTATTTTTTCATAATTTTTTATCATGTTCTCATACCCTTATTATTATATTATGCTCACTTATGATCATCAATTTATATCTCCCATACTTACCCTTATAAAGCATTTAATTTCACCCTTTTTTATGTTTCCATTTACCTAAGTTACAAATAATGATATTATGTAAGATATGTCTAGAAGGGTATCATGTGTGGAAACTATGGTGAGAGATTTTAATTTATTCTTATAGAATAAGAAAATATGGGTATAATGTGTAAAATTACCATTTGATGAGTGGGTTTTATTACATAAAGGGGTTTTCCTAATACTTTAAAATTATAATCCTAAAAAGTCCTAGGTATATAAGTGAATTCATATTGGATATTGATATAAAAATTATAGATGGTTAAAATTAGGTTGCTTAAATTTGTATCAAATCCAATATATAAATAATATGTTTTTACCACTACATCTAGTTTTACCAGTTAACAGTGTTATATTACTAAGGACATGTTTCTAGTTTATGGAGGAGATGAAGAGCTAGTCATCAGGGTATATATGACTGCTAGTTTCTATGCTGATCAGGATGATATAAAATCACAATCATTATATGTATTTTTCCTTAATGGATTGGTTGTAAGACAGAAGAGATCAAGGTAACATTTTTTCATCAATTATATAGTAGATTATAAGTATATTATGGCTTATAATAAAACCAAGGAAGACATGTGGGTATAAAACTTTATCTATGATCTTGATGTGGTTCCTAAAAGTAAAGACCATATCAGACTATACTGTGATAATACTATAGTGGTGGATTTTTACAAAGAGAAAAGTTTATATCAACAGATTAAACATATAATTTGAAATTTTAATATCTTTAGGGATTTTCTCAGTATAGTTTCATTATGTAAGCCTTAGTAGTTGGATTTAGTGTAGAAGGGAGTCTATTGGAGTTGGTTCCTTAGAACCAACTACTTTTTACTTCATATTACTTATATTTATTCAATGATATAAATATTAATAAATATATTATCACATATTTATTTTTATTCTATGTAAATTTAATGTAATAATATCCTAGAGTATGTATCACATTCAAAATGTCATATTAGTTCCCCAATAGGATGAGAACCTTGAAGTTCTATGATGATATTTTAAAACCTATGTTCTATGGTACAATGGAATTATATGATGGGACACACAATATATCAAATGTCAGGTATGAGTACTCTTATGTGGATGAGACTTCATTTGATGATCTTTTCACTTGTTAATATACAACATGGGATATTATTAGGACATTCCTTCCATTAATAATTATACATGTTTTCATGTCATTGGATATTCTTATATGAAAATGTGTGTAATGATACTTGGACTTGAGATTATTATTAATGCATATTATGAGTTGCATACATTGATGTATTAACTAAAATAATTACATCATATGTCTATGGTGAAGTAGGATACTTTGGGTGCATTAATTAATAAGTCAATAAAGTATTTGTCTCTATAAAGACTTCAAGATGATATCTCTTTCCCTTGGATTAATGTGAAACTGTAAAAATAAAATCCATGGTCATGGTTTATTTATGAGTTAATTTTAGATAGTAAAAGAAATAAAATTGAGCATATAGGTTGGTGACATAAGAATGAAACCTTATTGATGAGAAATATTGAGACAAATAGATTTACACAATGAGTGTTCATATGTTTTTATTGTTTTTGTTATATTATCATTTTCCTTTATAGGTTCCTAGACCTATTTCTAGGCATTGATCTTGAACATTAGGAAAACCTACCTAATTCCATTAAATAAGAGGCCTAGAGGATCACACACTTAGTGTATATATTGGAATTAGTTAAGTTATATTTGGATTTAATAGTTGGAATAAATATTATTGTCAAGACTATGTAATAATATTTATTCAAGATATTGTATTTGATTGAAAATATTTTTTTGTAGTTATATTCAAGATAGAGCTTAAATGTTAGTTATATATTAAGTAAATATATATTCATAAGACCATATAATATAGTATTTATTTGTTTCTTTTATTATTTATTGGGTGTTAATGTTTATTATTATTAAATAAATATTAATTTATGTGAATGTTAAAATAAATATTTATTCACAAGACTGTGAATATAGTATTTATTTATTTATTGAATAAATAAAATTTATTATTCACAGTTTAGTAAATGATGAAGAGGAAAGACAAACCAAGTTAATGGTCCCAAGAAAAATATTATTAAATATCAGTTAAAGAAATATTAATTAATTTATTTACAAAATGATATTCATTTTATTTGTAGGTGTTTCACATTTCAAGTAAATAATAATAATGATAATATTATTAGACATGGGGTTCACTTAGGATTATGTAATTAGTTAAGGTACTATGAGTAATTATTAATTCTTAACATAGATCTATAATTTTTGGTTATATAATTTTATTGGCTATGGTGAAATAATTTTTTTTATGTACACTGATTTCCTCTTTAGAAAATTCTCTCCAAGAAGAACATCTCTAGAGTTTCTATGAATACTGAGAGAATTATTCCACCTCCTTCCATACTCTCAATAATGAGACAATCAGAGAGATTATCTTTCAAGATCAAATGATTGTTGTCACGAACCAATCCTAGATGCCCCTCCATCAGATGATTGATCTGTCCCACAACAATGTCTGAAAGGAATTCCTAATCCCCATGGGATAACACAAGTTCCTGGGAAACAAGGAATTAAAAATTGGGAATGATCCCCCCTCCCAAATTAATTAAATAAACATAGAATATTCATATAAAATTTTGACATAAAATATCCATAATTCGGATGTCCATACTAAATGAAAATTATAGGAGAAGAAAATATAAATTAAGTAAATAAAAACAATAAAAAATATACTAATCTCTCATATCACCCCCATCATCCCTCCCATATAAGAAAAAAACACAATGACACCACCAAATTCCTTTTCTTTCACCATCATTAGTTATTTATACCCTCTATTTGTAGAAAGTAATAAAAATTACTACTTGGATGATGTGATGAAAAAAAATAAAATAGAAAACAACTACCATACCTGAAAAAACTATCCCTTGTGACTTGAGTTCACTCTCCATCCAAACCTGAGCATCAATCACTCTGAGAGTGATTAAGTGCTGAACCTAAACCTGAAATGAAATATATAGGTGTGAGCATAAAAATGATCAGTAGTCTGCCACTCTTCTTTTCACATGCTTACCCTTTAATTAAAGATTAATTATCATGATATTTTTAAAATAAATTAATTTAAAATAAGATTTTTCCTATTTTAGAAAAAAGTATAAATCCCTTTTTATAATTAGTTTCTAAAAAAGTTGTGAATTTATTTAAAGTGCCAAAAGGTAGAGAACCAGTGGTTACCAATAGAATGTGAAGTGAATAAATTTAAATGTAAAAAGGGAAACATGAATCAAACAACATAAGTGACATATTAGTATGGAACTATATGAGAGTGAAGCAATATATTAGAAAGTAAAGGGAATAATATTTTTATTATTTTAAACATGAAAAAGGAAACTAAATAAAAGAACATAAAAATATAATACCACATAAATAGGAGTATTAACGATAAGAATAAT
The DNA here is from genome assembly GCA_963277665.1 of Viscum album. Lineage (NCBI taxonomy): Eukaryota > Viridiplantae > Streptophyta > Magnoliopsida > Santalales > Viscaceae > Viscum > Viscum album. The sequence goes on from OY728163.1 coordinate 41,892,076, forward strand.
GGGAAATCTACAAGTATTCAAGGTGATTGGGGACCTAGGATCCTCATACTCTTGGTGATTAACCATGGATATGAAGGTATGTTCCCATGCTCGATCCATAACCAATCCACACTATTATAAATAGTTTAGTTAGTGTTATATCATAATCATGCTAGGTATGGTAGGGTAATACTATCATACTTTTCCTAGTCTACCTACCTAGATACCTAGGATTCTCATGTTCCATGCCCATAACTAGAATACATAAGGTAATTTCAGATTAAAACAAAATCCAAATCACACAGAAATGAAAAGTAGACATGGAAGATCACCTCACCAACCTACACAACCAATTTAAATCCCCTTTCTTAAAATAATACCCTCATGAAAATCATATAAAATTTGAGTTCAACATATAACATAAATGTCTCATTTTTCATTAGAGTGCACCACAATTTTCAAAAATATTTAGAAAGTTCCAACTGGGCCTATACCATTTCTTTTAAAATCCTTCAAAATAGGTGTTTGAAACTGAGTTTGAAAACCAATTTTTCAATTTATATGGATTCCTTCTTGTTGTGTCCATATACAATTACAAACACACATACGATTCTCTTATTGAAAAACTTATAGGCCACCCTCTAAATTTGTACAATTGAATATATATATTTTTATACTCATGTATATGAGCATAACCATTAGATACCCGAAAGGAATATACAAAATCTTGAACTTATTTTATTTGAAACCAATCTTGAAGCATTTCAGAAATACTTAGCTATACATACATACATACACACACACACATATATATATATATATAAATATAAACAAACACACAAACACATGGATAATAATTGAAAAGGAATGACATAAGGGAGTTTTAAAATAAATTGAAATTAAACTAGAATGTAATAAATCATGTGAGTTTAATTAAATTACTTTAAAAATTCATATAAAAATTATAAACAACTCAATAGATATTGAAATACTTAATTTCATTTTGAAAACCATAAAAAATATCTTTCTAAATAAAGTTCGAGCACATTTATCAAAAACAGAGAAACCCAATGGATAATCTATGGAAAACAAAGTAAAAAATCCAATTTATTCCTTATAAATTCAATAAATATAAATAATACAATCATTAGATAATTAAAATAAAAATTTTAAAATCAATCAATCAAGGTTTCCAAAATTAAAGATTTTTTAATTTGGAACATTCCCAAATTGAGAAAATCCTTCAAGAACAGTAAGATATGGGTCCCAAGAGGATGTTACACACCCTAGGAATGGAACCCAAAAGAATCAAATAAAAATTGTCCAAAACTATACCCTAGGGGTTTTCTTATTCATGGCGCACTAAACGGAAAGTAAGAAAGGAGAAAGAAGTGGAATAAGAAGAATATGGAGTAGAAGAAATTATTATGTAGGATGGTCCCACGCTAAAACATAGAAGAAATTAGTCGAGAGAGGAGGACACACAAAGGGGGAGTCATGCATGAGAGGGAGGCTATCCAGGGAGGGGTTTCACATGAGAATGGGTAAAATGGGGTGGATAAGAGGGGTTAAAATTCTTATGGTATTTTTTAGAAAAAAGAAAATTTTAATACATAGAGAGAGTTACATGGTTTGGCCACACACTTGGAAAAAACATGTTCCAACTGTGTATCCGGTATTATTCATATGGAACACCTGTATGGTTACTTCATAGTTTGTTCAACCGTGTGATGAAACAGTGTGCCACATTGAAAAATATAATTTTTTTTAAAAAATTACAAATTAAAAGACCCAAACTTCCAAAACAAAAATATAAATAATTAAATAAATAAAATAATAATTAATTAAGGGTAAGTGTGTGAAAATTATCCCCAATATGACCCTTTATACCCCTATAAATCCATTGGAATTTTTAAGAAATAAACAAAAAGGAAATTAGATTGTAAAAAGAAACCACCCTAAAAACTCTAAACCACTCAACCTCCTAAGCAAACCAAAACACCCACAAGAATCCTTAAAATTAAAAATCACACCCAATGAATTCAATAAAAGGAAATGGGAAGGAGACCCATATTGGTTCTCCCCAAAATCTAAGGCTTCCAATAGGTTGATGGATTTATGAGGTAAGGACATTCGAAGAGAATTACTATAAAGACAACCCAATTCCAAACTGAGGGGACTCACACATAATTTACAACCAAAATCTCATCTAAAACCCCATAAAAAATAACTATTTCTACAATGTATCATCTTTGTGATCAAAACTAGAAACAATAATGGAATAATAATGAAAAATAAAGACAAAATAAAGAAATAACTCAAAATATTTATCAAACCATTCCCAAAGAAGAACACAACCTTAAGAGAACCATGATGATTTCCAAAAATGAGGACCACTGACACACTCATAACAACATTTATATCTAATAATTAAAGAAAGAGTCATAATTCATGATCATGGATCTTAAATGATGACATGGGATTCACTTCAGTGCTATAAATAAAAGGGTAACATAAGATATCAAATCTAAAACACCAACCATGGTGATATCAATACGAGTCAAACCAACACCAGACTGAGTGTAAACTTGATTGGCATGGGGACTTTCCTAGTCACTTAAAATAAATAATGATGGTTTTCCATGTCTAATAAATCAAAATAATACCTCACCCAAACTCTTATCACCTAAGATCCTCAAAAATCACATTCCCATTGACGAATCAAATTCATAGACCAAGAACATTTCAAATGAAATGAAAAATCGAAGAGGGACCCAAAGAAAAAACCCATTAAAGGACTAAATTAAGAACTCAATAAATCAAAAATCTATTTTAGTAAATATCCAAGGCCCATAAACACTCGATAAGTTTTTTAGGAGGTATATTCAAATAATATGAAACAAAATTCCAAAATAATACTAAAGTCGTCATGATAAGACAAATGAAAAACCCTCTCCAAAACAAAACACAACCCCAAAAAGAATATTTAACTTTCACAAAAAAATCAATTTTTTTCCTTAAGAATTTACTATTAAAGTTCATTTTTAAAATAAAAACCCAATTTAGAACACACAAACCAAAAATTAATTCAAATTTAAAAATAAAAAATCAAGAACAAAAATCACAATAACATCCCAAATTAATTGTAGGAAAAAAATCATGATTTTATCCTTTAAAATCATTTCAAAACCCCAAATTATAATTTTAACGCATTTAAAACTTATCAAAAAACCATTTTTATCCTTAATTTCCAATTTCAAAAAATTTAGTACCCATTAAAACCAATTTAAAATTCCAAAATTCCATTTTTAAAACATCAAAAAATCATTTAAAATAATTTTAAAACTTCACAAGTTCATTTTGAAAATGCCTCATTAGTCTTTAAACACAAAATACATTTTATTTAATTTTAAATAAATCCCTGTTTAATAATTTCAAAACTCACTTTTACCATTTAAAACCAAATTTTATTTTTAAAACTTTATTGGAAATCAAACCAAATAATATTAACATATCACCCAAAACAATTTCTAGAGTCAAAGGAACCAATAAATGGGAATTCATAAGGGGATAATGGTCATATGTGGTGGGATGAAACAGTTTTAAGGACTATGGGACAATCATGAAACTGCCATCATAATTTCCCTAAAATGCCACTTAAAACATTTTTAGGGGTTCAACAAAATCATTCATTTTATAAAGCATTTAAATCCACCCTCTAAAAGAACCAAAACAAATACCAATCCCATTTCATTTCCATCAAACCACCTTTAAAGAATCTATTTGGGATTTTCTGAAAAAAAGTTAAACCACCCACACCTTTCAAATCACCATTTGAAATAAAACTGAAAACCCCTTTTTAATACATTAGAGGTCAACACCTAAATTTAAGACCAAATTACCCTTAGAATATTATTTTCACTCAATGAAAACCCAATTTGGTCAAAACCCATCACCCAACTTTAAAACCATTCCAAAATACCAAATTCATTTCATAAAAATACTAGCACAATTAATTATTCCCATTTAAATCATAAAATGTGGATTACACAAAATAAACCATTTATGCCAAGGCTAAGGAACAATAGCTTGGGTCCAAATTATCACAATACTATCACATATATTTATACTTGCATAAAAAGGGAATTAAAATGGAACATGCATATTATAATTCCAATAAAAACAAATTGCATAGTGACACCTACCTCAAAGAGAAGAGGATCAAGATGGAACACTTCATCACTTGAAGCTTTTGACAAAGATCGCCTCACACTTGCATGCACATACATTCTTATATATATATATGTATATACTCTTTAATCAAATGTACATATTTTCATCACCATGAGGGAATATGTACAAGGAAGGCACATAAACATACGTACCTATGTATGTGAGTCCAACCCTTCAAGGAGCCACCAAATGCTCTACAAACAATTTCTAGGAACCCTAAATCACCAAAGGGACCCAAAATAAAGGTTCTAAACAAAACATCGGAAGAAAACCCTTACCCTGAGTAGTGACGAAAAGATGGAATGAACCAATCTGCTTCGCCTTCGGTGGAGGATGTCAGAACATGAACAAGGTCGACCCAAGAGACCCTTCACATAACCTAACATCAAAGGAAAACACCAAAAATCAGTTAACCCTTGACATAGGGTTCAGGAAAACCACACCAAGTGATGAAGATAGGAAACAATCAGTCAAATCGAGGGAGTAGAGGGAGATAAGGGATTACCTAAAAAAATCATCCTAGAAACCAGAAGAAATACAGTGGTTTCACTGGAAGAAGAGAGGTTCATGAGGGAGGGGAGGCACGCAACCATGGAGGGAGGGGGAGGGAGCCTTATGTGATTCATAGAGAGGAGAGGAGGTGGGAAAGAGGAAAAAGAAATAAGGGGAAAAAAGAAAAGAAAAATAAAATAAAATATCAATTTTTTAAAATTAGGGTTAACTCGCATGGTTTGCACGTAGTTTAACAAACTGTGTGCTAACCATGTACTGACCACTATCAAGGTGTGGAAATCCTTTCATGGTTACTTGTAGGTAGGAGCACGATTGAGAAATGCATGCTCAAACTGTGTGACTTGGTACTGTCAACTTATAGAGCCCAATTACATGCTTGTCTCATGGTTTAATAGACCATGCACAAGCCGTGCGCCACTCCACTAACTCATTAGGGTACCCACATGGGCATCACACGATTACAACTAACCATGCAGGCTAACCACACAACAACTAAAAATCCTCCAAAACTTAAATTTTTGACCTTCCAACTACCAAAGATCAACCCTACTCCATAAAAAGTTAAAATTATACAAAATAAAAATACTGTGACACCTTGGGTATTACAATATCCCCACCATGCCACTTTTTATCCCTAGAAAGTCCCTATTTAAGGAATAAAAAGGAAAAAAACAAAGGGTCTAAAGAGGACCTAATCAAAAGAAACACTCAACATGGCTTAGCCTCAAGAGAAATGGATGAAATCCTCATAGAAATTGCTCCAATCAACTAATATGCATGCACATATCCAAGTAGTATTTGAACAAAAACCTCAAACATGACATCTTATTCTACATGAGAACCTCTAACATGGTCACCCCACCATTTAGAGTTCCTCTAAAATGGTGGTAATAAGAATAACTACTAGAAGACATAGCCTCGAAACAACTGGACATCCACGAGAGACACATTTGAAAGAATAATCACTTCCACACCCAAGAAAGAAAGAACCACCAAAAGGAGCCTAAAAATATGAAATAAAAGGTTTCACCTTAGGTCACAACACACACGGTTAACCTAGAGTTCAAAGTATGGATCCCCCCCATACAGTGCATCCAAAATAGCCATAGTCAAACTCCAGCTAGTATACCAAACTCAATTGGTAGATCAAACACCCTAGTTACCCAATTGTGCACCCAAGACCTCTCTCTTGCCCTAACAATTAGAAAATAAAAGGCTCAATGAAAAAATGGGTGCAACATCCCCAAGATCTAAACAGCCACAACCAAAGCTCCAAAGTCAAGATCACAACCACTAAAAGAAAGGCTTCCCAAAGAAACTCAACTCATAAAACTCAACCAAAACCAAAAAAATAGAACTCAACCTCTCTCAAAAAGGTGTTTTCATGTCCACTACTCCACTCAGAGTTAGGGTAAGCACCAGATCCAAATAAACTCTTTTAACCATTCTAGTGGATAGAAACAACAACACTAGAGATGGAACTCAATAATCCATTCCTCTTAACAAAAACTAAATTATTCCTTATAAATCAAGGAATCAAAACAAAACTTCAAGGCATAAAAAGGCACAAAACAACCCTAAAAAAGAGGTACACACAATTAAACTAAAATAACTTTTCCTTTGAAATCATCATTTTCACCAATTAAAATTTAAAAATCACCCTCCACCAAGGTATTTCCAAAAACCAAGACTTACAACTTTGAAACCAAACAACGTTTGTGGAACCCACTCATTGCCCAAACAAGGAAAAATAGATGAAAGACTGTTCAAAATTCCATTTCATTTTGAAAACCAAGCACCCAAGGATGCCCATTCAAAACTCACTTTCCTTTTTGAAAACACTATTTAACAAGGAGGCAACCTTTTTTTATAAATAATTTTGTAAAACCAATGAAATTCACTCTTCATTATTTTCCACAAAACCAAATTTGAAAATAAATGTTTTCCTCACAACCCCTTTTTATTTCTCAATCAAAGATTTACAAAACAAATCACACACAATTACTATAAAACAACCCACATAAGAATAAAAAAACCGCATCCCAAAACACTCTTCAATCTGCCTCCAATGTGCGGAAACAACCTTTGGAGAAATCCAGAATCAAGAGGAGTCTAAAATAGGCCAACCAGAAAGTGAATAATTTTATGAATGCATTGTCCCCATGGTTGGGGGACCACGATCCAACCCTACAACTCACTCCATATAAAGGAATACTTGACCGCATGGGCATTTCATGGTTTCCTAGACTATGTGTTCCAACCATATAGCTCAAATTCTCTTTCCTTTCAACCCTAAAACCAAGAGAGACCCCTAATATCATGAACATGATCAAAGGGGATAAAAAAATTAATCATATAAAAACCTTCAAAATATCCCAGAACAAACTCGAATCCATGATTCGAAACCCGACATCGCCCGAAAACTTGAGGCTCAGGAAGCAAGAGCTAGCTTGACTCTCCCTGCCCTTACCTCTCAATCTCTAATTACCTTAGTCTCCCTTATACCTGAACATCCCAAAATAACATGGGCTCTACCAAAATTAGGTCCCATTAGGAACATAGGCTCTAATACCACTTTGTAACGAACCAACATGAGATTCCATCCTACCTAACACCCAACCTGATTTGCCATAAGGCCTAAAGTGTGTTCCTGATCCCAACAGGATGAAGACTAGTTCCTGGGAATCATCATAAATATTTTTGGGAATTATTTCACCCAAAACAGAGTTAAACGAATAAAAAAGATATAAATGTAATAACCAAAATTAAATAATTAGGCAAGCAATCTATACAAGAACAAATAACTAAAAGAATCAACTACAAGCAATCAAGAAGGAAAACTAACTGACTCAAATCGAGACCCAAAACATCTCCACCCAACTCTTCCCCATTATTTCCATGAATAAAAAATAGAAATCAACTTAGAACCTAGAAATATATAGGCATGTTCTAAAATACCAATAGATCACCACAACCTGCTGAAACTATGCAATAGGTCTCTAAGGCTAATCATCAATGCTATTTTAAAAATAAATCTAGAAAATAGACTTTAAAAACATTATCATATTTAGGAAAAAAAAATCAATCCATAAACCACTTCCAAGGAAAACCAAAAAATTTCCTTTTAACATAAATTTTTAGAAAATAAACCCATACTTAGTTTAATACGTATTCAAAAGTGTGCCCATATGGAAGTCCCTTTGAAAACCACTTTCATTTTTTCATTTAAACCCAAAACACACACCCAAATCAGGTAAACAAGGGAAATAGGGGTAGATAATCAAAAGAAACCAGCTAGGTAAATGGATGGACTGACACTAGCTAGAAACACAGAAAAACCAAAAAGATCAACACACGAAGCATTCTATCCCAATTAATAAATAATATGCATGCCAATTCAAAGTGATAACAACGTCTCTTTAAAAATACCATACCCTTGAATATATAACTCACTTGCTTTATTTAAATGAAAACAATCACTTTAAAACATATTCCAACAAGGGGCAAATAAACACCCGAGGCCACTTAGGCACAACATGCTCAAATATCCAACGAATCATGCCAAAGGACATATTAATCAACATATACTCAATGAAAACAATGGGAATAACATATCTCAATAAATAATACCAAATGGGGCACTAAAAAAATACATTAAGTAAGCAACAATCCCATCCAATCATTAAACATCTCAAGGGATCCAAAATGCCATGTCCGACCATCCCAACTACTAGGCCAGAAGTCGGCAAACACATAGCACCAATCCATGACTCCAATCGGGACTCAGAACTCCATGTTCGACCATCCCAACTTTGACATGGAATGTCATGTATATACCCTTAGGTTTAGGATCATCATTGATTTCCCCAAAAACTATGGTGCATTGGGTAGTGGATCATCAGTAAAATCTCCCAAAACCATTAAATGTAGGTTGAAAAATATGGAGCATCAGTCCATGAATCCAACTAGGATTCAACACGTCTTATCCAACCATCCCCAACCAAGAGTCACATCACAAACCATTTTAAAACAATAACATAACATCCATAATTTATAATTCATCAAGACAACATTCTCATGACATAACCCATGAGAACATTACCATTTGAAAATAATTTCTCATTAACCCATTAAGATTATACCAAACACTCACCCATGCCATGCTATCAATTAAACACAATTAACATCAATTTCATTTACAAAACATTTTACCCAACTAAAACCACTTCTCAAAATTTCCTTCCATAACCCATGTTAATATGTTAAACATAACAATCCTAGGTTTACCCCTCTTAAGTGATACCAATTACATATTTAACAGTCCAAACCCAAGTTCATGAACATGACACACCCTATGGGTAGCCTCAATCCCAAACTTGACATCATCCATGCATTATATGGGGATCATGAGGGTTTCAATTTATCAATTAATAACCCAATCTATCATTTCCCACCAAGGGCACCCAAAATCATAACAAGATGAGACTAATAGAAAAAAGATTCATCACATCGCAAGCATCAAACACAAGAACAACATAATCATAATCTACAATAAGAGGGTTAAACAGGGGAACTAAATATAACATCATAAGTGCCAACTGGTATTTCACTCATATCATATACACTTGAAAATACCTTTCTAAAACAATTTGAAAATTTTAACACAATTCCAAAGGGAAGCATAAACACTTTCAAGAACAACCACATAAGTCAAGGTAAACTCCATTTTCACTTTATAAAACCAAACACCCTTTCTAAAATAAGGAAACCTATCAAAAAAATGGATCCCTATTTAAAAACCCCATTTATCCTTAATCCCAAGAAACAAGTACATTTCACAAGAAAACCTTCATTGGTATTTTATCACACATGATGAATGCATAAAACCCCATTTCAAAACCAATTTCCATTACATAATGTAATTCACCCACTATTTTCAAGGAAACTAAAGCCCTTAAATTATATCAAGGTCACCCTCACACAATGTATTTCTTCTTTGAAAATTGAAAACATGGATAAAGTATTTTCTTCCATCACAATTTCCTTAAAATGCCACTTAAAACATTTTTAGGGGTTCAACAAAATCATTCATTTCATAAATAATTTTAAGACACCCAATGAAAAAACTTGAAACAAGGCCTAATCCCTTTTCATTTCCATAAAATAACCTTTAAATAAGAAAACTAGCCTTTTATAAAAAAGGTAAACCATCCACACCTTTCAAATAACCATTTGAAATAAAAATGAAAACCCCTTTTTAAGCCGTTGGAGGTCAACACCTAAATTTAAGACCAAATTCCACTTAAAATGTTATTTTCACTCAATTAAGACAAAAAATGGTCAAAACCCATCACCTAACTTTAAAATCATTCAAAAAGACCAAATGAGTTTCATAAAGATCTTAGTGAAATTAATTATTCCCATTTAAATAATAGAACACAGATTACACAAAACTAACCATTTTATGCCAAGGCCAAGGAACAATAGAATGAGTTCAAAACATCACAAGACTATCATATATATTTATAATTGAATAAAAAAGGAAATTAAAAGCGTTCAAGAAAATTATAATTCCAAAAGAAAAAAAATTTCATAGTGACACCTACCTCAAAGAGAAGAGGATCAAGACAGAACACTTCAGAACTTGAAGCTTTTGACGTAGATTGCCCCACAATTGTACGTGCATACATTACTATATATATACCCCTTAATACAATTTACATATTCCCCTATACATGAAGGAATATGTATAAGGAAGATATATATATATATACATATGTACCTATATACGTGAGTGCAACTATTCAAGGAGCCACCAAACACTCTAAAAACAATTTATAGGAACCCTAAATCACAAAAGGGACCCAAAAAAAATGTTTTAAACAAAATAATGGAAGCATAACCTTACCCTGAGCGATGAAGGAAAGCCAAAATGAACCAATCTGCTTCACCTTCAGCGGAGGATGTCGGAACATGAACAAGGTCAACCTGAGAGACCCTTCACATAACCTAAAATTAATGGAAAACACCAAAAATCAGATAACCCTTGACCTAGGGTTTGGACAAACCACATCGGGTGATAGAGAGAAGAAAAAATAGGCCAAATCGAGGAAGAAAAGGGAGAGAAGGGATTATCTCTAATAACTGACAAAGAAACCAGAAAAAATCCAGTGGTTTTGCTCGAAAAAAGAGAGGGTTGTGGGGAAGGGGAGGCACATGACCATGGAAGGAGGGTGAGGGTTCCTCTTGCGAAGCATATGGATGAGATGGGGGAAGAAATTAGGGAAAAAAATAAAAGAAAAATAAAATAAAATCTTTTTTTTAAATTATGGGAAAGTTACATAGTTTGTGCATGATTTACCAAACTGTGCAGTTACCATGTGCTGGCCACTGTCAAGTACAGCCACCCCTGACAAGGTTACCTACAGAAAGACAAATGGTTGAGAAATACATGCTCAAACCATGCACTAACCATGTGCTGGCCACTATCAAGGACAACCACCCATCACAAGGTTACCTATAGAAAGACGAACGATTGAGAAATACATGATCAAACCATGAAACTTGGCACTATCAACTGAAAGAGCCCAATCACACACTTTCTGCATGGTTTAATAGATCATGAGCAAGCTTTGCACCGCTCTACTGACTCACCTAGGTACCCGCACAGGCACTGAACAGTTACAACTAACCATGCAGTCTAATTGTGAAATAGCTAAAAAGACTCAAAAAAATCAAATTTTTGTCCCACCAACTACTGGATCTCAAACCCACTCCATAATAAGATAAAATAATACAAAATAAAAACACCATGACACCTGAGGTATTGCAAGTTTTCTAGATTGATTAGAAACTACTCGAATCGCCTCCTCGATTACCACATGAAAGGATGTTAGGCTAGAAACCAATGTTAGTTTAAGTAGGATGACAAGAGGGGGTTGAATTGAATTAAAAAAATTAAAACTAAATTAAGTGATATAATTATGCAATTAATTGATAACTTAAAATTAAAGAGTAATCACAATGAAAAATTACATTAAGAGACAAGGCACAACACTTTGATAAAGGATTTTGTCCAAAACTCAATTCTTGAGTGCCTGTGTCTCCTCCTTCAAGGATTGAGAGTTTTAGATTAATATCTTACCTTTAACAATATCCACCCAACAAGGATATAAACACTTTATTTTCAATATAGAAAGTAAGAAACCCAATACAACACTTGTTTTTTAGTGGTTTAGATAGAAACCCAAAAAATCTCACTTTTGTGGTAGTGATCACCTAAGAATACTAATAATAATAATGGGTGGTTTGTTAAGAAAAAAACATTTAAAACACACTATCAACTCTCTCAATAATATTGAAATAAAAAAAATGAGAGAAATAGAGAAAAAGGAATGAGGGAGCAATGGGGTAAAATAAAGGAAGATAAAAAATAGATCAAGTGAAGGCACAGTTACAACTGATGGTCTCCAAGATTTTTTGGGGGTGTATTTATGGCCTGTAGAGTCCACTTGATCACATTGAAGGTGTTGGGACTCTAAAATACCCATTGGTATATGAGAGAGATTATAGGGGACAAGCCTCAACAACTAGTTTGACTTTCTGGAAAAGCTTCACAAGCCAACCTATAGGCTCCAACGACTAGTTGGTAGGCCTATCAACCCTCTCTAGTTATCTACAAACTCCACCGACTAGTAGGTTATGTGCCACCAACTGTAAAGTGGGCCTCATAGTTCCAAGGTGTTATTGGAAGCACCATTGCATTCCCTTCAAGAACGAACTTTCATGCTTCTCTTGCATCCTTCATTTGGTTATTTGATCACTTATGAATATAATCAAATATAAAAGTTGAAAGTACATAAAATAAAATTTTTATAACACTAAAATAGGCTTAACTTATTTTTTTTCATAATTAATAGTAAAAAAATAAAAATATGTGACCACGATTAAGGTTAAAATAGGTTTACTAGGGGTTAAACTAAAGAGATAAGGGTTATAATTCCCTAGAAACATGCCTTTATCCTATTTTATGATTATTTTTTGACAAAATATCTATTTAAAGAGTTAAATGATTCATTTTAAAAAATTATTTTGAATTTTTGAACACAATCTTGACTTTTGAGAAGATAAGTCATATTTTATTCAAATTAAAAACTATTTTTCAATTTTTCATTTCATGGAATGGTTGAAACTTTAAATTTGGTTTTATATTGATAAAAAGGTATAAAATAATTCCATTTTTATTATTTAACCATAAAAATTTATTAAAAAAAATTTATTACTTGATTTTAAATTAAAATGATTTTTACACATAAATTAGGTATTTTCCTAAATAATGTTTTTCATGCGTATTGTGTTATTATATTAAAATTAGTTTCTTATAATGAAAGAATTTGAACCTGATAAAATGGATTAAAATTTTATAATCATTATTTTCAATTTTTTTTAGAATACTCCGTTTATTTTTGGTCATATAATTAAGTTATCATAGTAAAATGTTAAGATATTACATTTAAGGTTAAAATGAGTTTAAAGTTGTTTAACTATGAGATAAGGCTTAAAATGTATCTAAAACTAGTCTAAACGTGATTTGTTGAGTTTATTTATACCCAATAACACATTATCTAATAATTTTGGGTGTCTCTATGCTACTTGTTCATGAAAATTAATTTATATTAATTTAATACTTTAAGTAATTCCACGCATCCCCCTCCCCTCATTTATAAAAGGGAACCTCCTATCCTCTCTTCCTCACACCTTTTAAACACTATATATCAAACAATAACTAACAAAATACCCTCCATAAATCCATAACTATTTTATAGAGTAATTTTTTTTATCATAAAACCAACCTAGGAAGGCTTTAGGTATAAACATTAAGAGGTTGTCTAAAGAAGAGGTATAATTCTTAACTGAGTGTTTTTGTTTTATTTCTTCTTAGAACTCCTTCAAATATTATTCAGTGATGATTAAATAAAAACATATGTATATTAAATATATTTATATGTTATTATGTTAATTTCATAACCTATATTCATCTCCTCTTCTATCAAATGGGAAATTAAACCATTGTTCCTGTGTACGGAGAACTATCACCACATGAACTGATGTAATTTGTTTTCCATAACCACATCTCGTGGATGGTTATAATAATGGGTTTAATGATTACATATGATATTCATGACATATTTATAATTCTATAAATATAATATATCATCTAATTTCTTACCTTTTCATCCATTAAAAAATGATAACGTCGTCCGTGCGTATGTGTGGATTACCGCCTCCATGAAGCGATGTGATTCATTTTTCATGATAATATCACATGGAATAAATATATAAGTGTATTTTAAGAAATAATATAATATTTTGTTATATAATAATAATTCTATATAGATAAAATAATACTGACTATATTTTCATCATGCTCTTTTAAAAATGAAAATGTTACTCATGTGTACGTACGATCTACCGTCTCCATGATTGTAACGTAATTCATTATTCATAACCATCATTCATGGTTTGTTTTAAAATTATAATTAATCTATAAAAATGATAATTATTTCTTGATTATTATTTTTTATATTATGGAATAATGACCTCATTGACCATAATCAAACTACTGAAGTCATGTTGTACAAATGAGCCAAATATCATCAAAACATATGACATGAACTTAATTGATTAAGTACTTGTATATAACATGGTAATAAATAAATAAAGGAATAATAAGCTTGGAAAGTGTTCTTAATCAATTAAACAATTAACATAATTTTTATGAGTTAGACTCAAGGTAAAGGACACTTTACCTTTAAAACATCATTTTAAATATTTTCAAATTTTTTTTGCTAAATATTTTTATTCCATGTCCATATTATTAAAATTATTTTATGGATATATTTATATGTATATAAATTAATTAGAAAGTATATTTAATTTCAATTTTGAATTTATTTCTAAGGTTTTCAAAATTAATATTTTTAAGTATTTTATACGAAACCTTTTGACCAAAAGACAAAAGGAATGTTCTATTTTAACATATATGGCGTCAACAGTTTTTCCCACCCCCATACTCATTATTTGATGTTTGGATTATTTTACATTTTTTCATGTTTTATTTAAATAAAAGCCAATTTTCATTTGTTTTGGGTATTTTAAAAAAGGTTTTAAATCAAATAGAAATTTCAATATCCAGAAATGTTTTTCTTATGGGTGTAAATATTATTTAATGGTAATACAATATTTCATGTCTTATGATTATATTATGGTTCTTGGGAATTATTTATGATGACGAGTGAATATGTTATAAACCAAGTATCAGTGGTTCTATTATAAACTAAGGATGGGTGGTTTCATTATAAACTAATAATTGGGGATCCCGATATAGCTCTTCAATGCATTGGGTAAAGGGATGAAGTTAACCGGTTAGGTTTATCCTAAGAGATTATTGTAATTTACCAGGCTAGTTATTCAATTTATAAGAGTGATATGAAAATGACATCCCAAGTTACCTACATGATTTATCTATACAGGATTTGGTTTTATAAAAATCATATTATTTCACAAGGTAAGCTATTGATTTTATGTTTAAAGGAAAGTATATGCTACTTCTTAAGGGTGAAATGTAAAAAAAAAAATTTGAAAATATTTTCATGAGTTTTTCATGATTAAAAAGAAAACTTGATGATTTTTAGTTTTCCTTTAATATTTCTTATGAAATTTTATATGAAAATATTTTGTTAGTGATGTTTATTTCTTTGGTAAGAAAATGTTTATTTTGAGCTCAAAGTGTTTTTTAGAAAAGGAAAATTTTTATGGGTATTCATAGAATAACGGGTTTATTTATTTCTTTTTATATGTAGCTTACTGAGATTTTGTTCTCATCTCATGTTTTTAAATGTTTTTCATAGAGTTTTAAGGACACTTAGGGACAAGGATGAGTTAAATATGAAAATTTTGAAGATATTTCATGAAAATAAAACTTTTTATGTCTTTAAAGTTTTGTATTATGTTGAAATGGATACTATGTGAAAGTGTCATATTTTTGATGTAATATTTATTTATGTAAGGGTAAATCTCTAAAACTTTAAAACTAAAATATCTTTGAGAATTAAATAAAATGAATTATTTTCTAAAGATAAAATTTATAGACTGTTTAAGGTCAAGTTATTATATTGATTTCTAGTCCAGAGTTATATATGATTGAGGAACTGAAGAGAAAGTTGTTAAGTAAGTTTGAGATGAAGATACTTGAACCAGATAAGAAGATCTTGGAGATTAGAATAAAAAATGATAGGAAAGAAATATATTTGGTTTTATCCTAGAAGGAATACATAAGTAAGGTCATCAAAATATTAGTAATGACTGGTTGTAAACCTATCTCAACCCCCCTTGTCGTATACTTCAAAATTTCTAAAGCATATTCACCATCAACATATAGAGAAATTAAAGACATTGTAAAGGTTACTTATGCTTCATATATTGGAATTTTGATGTATTAAATGGTTTTTACATGATCATATATTAATTTTTTTGTGGGATTTATTATCAATTTCATGTCAAATCCTAGAATGAAAACATTAGGTAGCTATGAAATGGATCATTTAATACTTGAAGGGGTTGGAGGATGAAGCTTTATGTTTTTTTGATGATTATCGGTTGAAAGGTTTTGTAGATGCATATTTTTTTAGAGAATGGACACATAGAAAAGTACTATAGGATTTGCATTTAATTTTGATGGAACAAAGTTTAGATGGATGTCTCGATTACAACCAGTTGTTACTTTATCTACAATGAAAACAGAGTATGTTGATACTAATGAAGTAGGGAAATATTTAATATGGTTGATACACTTGTTAAAGGAACTTGGAAAAGGATTAGATATAGGAATGTTATTCTATGATAGTTATAGTTTCATTTATCTTACTCACAATCTAGTGTTTCATGCAAGAACAAAACACATTGACCTGAAATATCACTTTATATGAATTATGCTAGAAGATAAATTGTTGGAGTTGTAGAAGGTTTCTCAAAAGAAGAATCCTAATTATATGTCTACAAAAGTGATATTTCACGAAATTCTAATGCAATATTGTGCATTAGTTAGACTTGGATAATCAGACGGAGTGGAGAAATCTAAAATAATCATATAGAGGGTGAACTCTGATGGATTATAGAAGAAATATAAAACCCTAAATTAATTTCCAAGTGGGATATTTTTGGGTTTTTTGAACAATATTTAGTTTCACCAGATATAGTTTTTTTGGATAGAGATTATCAGACAATGATCACTAGATGGATGTTTTTCTACTATATGGTTTTCAGAATAGTTGAAGTAAAAAGGTTTCATTGGACATACTTACATTATATGGAGTCTATCATATGGGATAATTGGATAGAGATGATTAGACAAATTAATCCTATGACGAGTATTTAGTGTCATTGAATAGAGATGATTAGACACAGTCATCATATAGAGTTTCCATGGATGGTGTTCACCATGGATGGAGACTCTATTCACGAGTTTTGTGCTTAGTGACTAGATGTTGGTGGTTTTATAGGATGTTTCAACAATGTATTATAGGTTTCCTAGGTCAATTAGATGTTGAACATGAATCTATGAGGTTATTACAACTTGTTCACTAGATAGAGAACTTTATAAATAGAGGTGGTGGACCATCTCTAATGTATATGATACTTATGTATTTTCATATTAAATAGTGGAGGTTTGTGAATTAATTGTCTGAGACTTTGTAATTTTAAAGGAAGTGAGTGATGGTTTTTGTATTCACTTTAATCTTCTATAATTTTTTTTACAGTGTTCTCCCATATATATAATACATTTTCCAAACCATGTAAATATTGTTTGTTTGTTTGTTTTGTTTTTTGTGTGAAGTGTGTTCATAGAGTTTGTGTAGTAATTAGGTTGGAAATCATACTAGTTTTATTGCACAAAATTAGAGGAGGTTGTTATCATAAAAACCTCTATCTGGTATCATTGTGAAGGTTTTCTCAATATAGGATATAGTGATCAGATCAACATCTATCTGGTGTAAATTGTGCTTGTTAGGTCTATCTAGTGAAATAGATGGAGTGGTTCCTCAATCTAAACACAAGTTCCCTTAAAATCCAAAAATTTCGACTATCTAGAATTTAGTTTAAACACTTTAATACATAATTTATAACTTCTCATTAATTATCATCATCACCATCGTATTCATTTTTTTTACTTATTATTTTTTATTTCCTCTTTTTCCCTTACATACAGACCTGGGTTACCTAGGCTTGCTACCTTCCCTTTTTTAAGTAAGGTTCATTGACCATTATGCGATCCTTCTCCCACGTAAGGATCATGGTGACCCTTACTTGTGGTTTTTTTGGTTGACTCCTATAGAAAAATGCCTAGTTTTGCCCCTCCTCCTCCCCACATTAGGGTCATGTTACCCTTATGTGGGGATTTCAACCCTACGACTAGGTTTCCTCCCCCTTAACAAACCCTTACAAAATGTTCTAAGTAGAACCTAAAATAGAAATGTTGTGTACAGTTCAGCTCTCGGTTACCCTTCCACCCAGCACTATGGAAGGGTAATCCCCTTCTTAATACTGCAACTCTCCCCTACACATCTCCTTGCCTGCAAAAAAAAAACCTTCTCCATGCCTGAAGACTTATAAAATGATTACCAACAATATAACTGAATTAAAAAAAATAACTTCACATCTTACTAAAGACACACTAAACAAACTATAACCTAAATCAAACTACAACCCAATTCTAAAACTCTACAAAACACTTGAAGACTCACCAAAACACACATGCAACTTAAAAAAATCAGCTTAAAAACTTTTCCTCTCAGTCCAATCAAACCCCAAACTCAACATTAGATCTATCTCGACATAGCCAATACCTTCACCGAGCCTCATTTCACTTAGATGATCCAAGTTTCAGATTCAATTATCAAACTCAAATGCGTAGTCAATCAGAATAGAACCAAAATTTGAAATAAAAAATTAAAATTAAAACTAAAATCTAATTTTTAATTTTTTTAACTCAAACTAAAATAAAAACCAAACCAAAAACACATTACAAAACCTCCAGCACCACCATTGGGCCTCTCCGCATATCGGTGATCCCAAGATCACAACTAAAACCATACTTGAGTACCTGGTCTTACAAGGAAGCTCCCAAATAATTTAAAATCACCATTCTAAACTAAAAAAATACATTCAACGTAATAAATTTATTTTTAAACGAAAATACATACCTTATTTGAATATACTATTTTAAATAAATAAATATATTTATATTTATATTACATAACATATAAAGTCACTTCATTAATCATTTTTAAATTTTAATTGGGTTCCACCATCCAAGAGACAATTGTTCTCTTGCCGGACTAGTAACAGTGATGACCAACTTACCAATTCATAGGGAGATATAGTAGAGCTACTCGCAGCATTCATCATACCTGATCACACCTAGAACCATCACCAGATATACAATCTACCATAGAATCTTATTCCACAGTTCCCTTAGAGGCATTAGTGATATTCATACTACCTATTCCATTTCCACCATTTTCATCTAATCATCCTACTCATCTATAATGTCCTTATTCAATAATGGATCCCAATCCCCATCCTTATTCTGATTTTACTTGGTCTTTTATGTTTTCCCCTTTATTTCATACTTCTCTATTATCTTCAGGCTTTTATGTACGTTCTACTTCAACTTCCGTTCCAATGCCTTCACATCATCTCGAGCATACATTGGACCCCCTGACACTATACAAGTTATTGATACTTAACAACCCATAGATCTATCAGAGCCCATTTATAATCCTGGATCATATATATATGTATACAACCCTAGTAAAATGTTTAACTACAATTTATTATCTTTATATCATGTATTAATTTAATATTTTCCTTTTATTCTTTCATAGTTGGATCTATCACTATTAAGAGACGCGGGTGTACTCCTATGTGTCATGTGTGGAACCACCAAGCATTTGTGATGGTCGATTATAATGAAGACAATAAAATTATTGGTAAAATGAGGAGAGAATGTTGGAGTTTCATGGCGCTGCTTTCCAAAGAGTAATACATCATTCTTGTGAAACCAATTTTATAGAGACACCTTAAAAATAAAATAAAGGATACTACATGAGCTTGGATATGGGAAAGAAAATTTATTTGATAAAATTTTATATTATTATTTTATTTATATGAATTAATATTCTTAGTAGTAGTATCACTATAATTTTCTTGATGGTGAAGCTACGAAGGCTACATGTATGATGGAATTAAGTGAGATATGGAGGGAATATAAGAAAGAGATATATGATAGCTTGGATGATAGAGTTATAATAGATTTATATGTTGTACCAACCCTTGATTAACATCCAATAACACAATACGAGGAAATGATTTTTTTCTCAGAAGAGTGGTGAGTTTAAGGTATAATTCAAATTTAATGTTTTTTATTAAAATTGATTGTGAATTATATTTATACTTTATTTTTTATTTTTAAATTTTATTTTTCAATAATTTTAACAAGGAAATAAAAAAACAAGGAAGCTATAATGTATTTCCACACTTTGGGGGAGACTACTATGCCATAACATAAGAGATAATAGGTATTTTTCAAGTACAACTGAGTTTAATTAGGTAAAAACACAAATAAACTAAACCAAATCAAACCTACCACACCTGACATGACTCAACATGAATGAAAAAAAAGTGAATTGAAAATCAAAATGAATGATGTTTTAAAGATTTACCACCCAAAACCTTGAAATCACTTAGAATTCCAATCAAACCTGACAACATTAATTACCAAAACCAAAATTCTCATCTCAAGACTACCAAATAACATCTCAATCATTTATTCAAGATCAAATACACATGGTTCAATATTATATTACTATAATTCAATCCAATGACCATTAAACTAGTCACACATCAAAGAATTTACTTCCCCTTCCTTTTATATCTTAAGTATCCACCAAAACCATAATTGAACCAAACCAAATTAAACAAATTAAAAAAATCAAATCAAATCATACCTACCATAACAGACATGAACCAGACCAATTAAAACCTACCAGGCCTGACATGACTCAACATAAAAGAAAAAAAGAATTGAAACTCAAAATGAATGATATTTTAAATATTTTCAAACCAGAACTTCAATATCCCTTAAAATTCCAATCAAACCTAGAAACCTCAATACCCAATACAATAATTATCATCTTGAGACTATTGAATAATATCCCAATCATCTATTTAATATCAAATACACATGTTTAAATACTAAATTACCATAATTAAATCCTCATGACCATCAAACTAGTCATCCATTAAATAAGCTACTTTCCCTTCCGTTTATACCCCAAACATACACAAAAAAGGGTTGAAATCAAAAATAACCACTTGAACCAAAATGATACTACCTAATTACATCCAAATAAACCATATATAATGGTTTCATCCTAAATAAATCACCACTAGTTCCATATCAAACATAAGACCCCAAAACAACATTATCCTTCCACTTAACATAAAATTCCCATATTTCATCTTCAAACCAAACTCAACCTAACGACTCAATCACTCATCAAATCAAGAAAAAACAATACAATAACTACTAAAATAAACCATAGAAATAAAAAATTAACTAATTTTAAATATCCTAATGGAGAACTATATATACCACAGTTCCAAGAACAAAAACATAAATATCTCACATAATCTATATTAATTGAACCAAACAAGTGATAACCAAAAAGATGAAATACGTTTTAAAATATAAATCTTATGAACAACTTTATTTTAAATTGAAATCATGGTTTTTAAGTCATGCGATCATTTAACATTCCAACTTTAAAAAATGTACCCCTTTTAAATTGAAAATAAAATATATCAAAGATTAGATAAAGAAACATTTTATTTATCCTAAATAAGTCCCATAATACTAATTAATGTGTATTAACATTAAAAATAAATTAGTGTTTTTCAATTTAAGGTTATTCATGTCATTAATTAAAACAATCATCAAGATTTAGAAGCATTAATTGAAATTAGTTCAATTCATTTCAAAATAATAACTTTATTAAGAAACCTCACTATCCTTCTAAACATTATTCAAATTAAATTAAATCACCAACTTATTTTGAAAAACTTTTAACCAAAACCATTCCTTTTTTCATCACCTAATACCCAAAAGATTAAATTATTTTCAATAAGTTTTACAAAATTAAATTAAATCATCAATATAGTATTATTGAATAATGTTTTCTTAGAATCAGTGTCATTTTAAGTGGGTGGTATTGAACATAGAAGGGTATGTGCCTCGAGTGAAATTATTATTATTGAGTAGAAAGAAGAAAGACGGGAGTGTTGTATGTGATAAATCCAAGAAAATATTTTAATTTCTATTTTATTTCATTCAGATTTTAACATTTATTTAGTAACTGAATATCTCATTTGTATTTTCCTCAGCATTCTTTAGAGGCCCTTAATGAGAAATAGGATGACAACTCTAAGCTAGATGATCATTTGTGATAAATATTACATGATAAACACCATGGGAGAGTCTATTGTCTACCCAGGAAGAGTATCATCCCTACTAGGTATTAACCCACTTAAGATGACTCTAATAGCTCTGGTAGAATCAAGTTGTAAGAGGCCTATATATGGGAATCAAAGTCCCATACAGAGGCATTGGAGGATAAAAAATTATCCATGAAGGTGGGTAAAAGTAGTAAAAAGGACAATAAGTAGTTTTTGAAAGCTATGGAATCATTATGTCCATCACTTTCATCGGATGCTGCTATGATTTTTTATACATGAATTACAATGATTCTCTCCTTATATAATACACCTGATGATAGAGAAGATGATCTTAGTGGTTTGGGGTGATGAGTTTATTCGTGTTGATGTCAATGAAGATGTAGGAGGAGATGATGCTAGTGAGGATGCTCATGATGACGATGATGAAAGTGATGACCAAGATGGTAGTGGTGGTCATGAGGAAGATATAAATTCCCTATATTTATGATTTGGTATTTATGGAACAACTATGTGGATGGTGTTTGATGAATAAAATTGATTTCATGTATGTGTTATGATTTATTTTTTGAAATTATCAATTGATTAAATGTGAAATATATAATATATTTTTTTTATTTTGAATGTGTACTATGAGTGGGAAGGGTGACTGGGAGCGTTGGATGGATCATGCGGAGTTCTACTGGCTTCCAATAGAGTGGGGATATACAAATGGTTTTGAATCATTTGTAAAACAAGTATATACCAATGGTTTCTCTAACCATTGGTATCAGATGCCCTTTACCTACTTATACCAATGACTATAAGAAACTTTTTGGTATTGGGCTATTTACATAGTACCTTATCCAACAGTTGTGATATATATTGGTATACCCTATATGAAAAATTCAACGCCCTATACCAATGGTTTAAAACTATTATTATAGGGTAGTTTTTCAGTAGTGCTAATTTTACTAAAGACTCTATAGGGGAAGAAAGTGGCATAGTGGAGAGAATTGTGACACCCCCATGTCACTATGGTATTTAATATTATTTAGATTTGGGATATTTTGATATTTAATGGTGTCCCCAGTGTTTTATGGGTGTTTCAAGACATCCTAAGGAGTTATGGGATGAAATATCAGTAGGCCACATCATGGCCCAGGAAAGTCACGTCGCAGCCCATCGCTTTCCTTTGAAAAAAATTGTTAGGAGTGGAAGAATGTGTAGTGGTTCCAGGCGCTACGTCATGGAGGTTTCTGTGAGGGTATACCCACATTGCAACACATGGATTTCACCATGGTGTGTTCTAAAATGGAATTATCCTAAAAAAGTGCATATTTTTTCATGGTCTATAGTCAATGTCACAGCAGCCTAGGGACTTAGGATTGGATATTATACCCGATAAAGGTGCACCACACTGTAACACCTAGGGTTGTTCCATAGTGGATGTTTGGAAAGAAGCACTACACCACAATCCAAGAAGGTTGTGTTGTGGATGTAATGTCTTGGACCTAGATACCACTTGATAGGTGCCCCGAGCCCAGTGGGCCACATGGCCTCAAGCACATCTCCCCAAATTCCAGAGGATTCCGACTAGCAGCGAGGGCCTAGGGTGTGTCCATGGGGAGACTATTCCCTCATTACCAAAGTGTACCGCAATGGGTGGGTGTAAACATAGGGAAATAGAAGAAACATTATAAGTAAATATAAGTCAAAATGGAAAATAGAGACAACAACAATAATAATTGAAACAACTAGAATAACATTCAATAACTGATGATGATAAGTCATGTCACTAGAAAATTGGAAAACATGGATACAAGACAACATACATAATATGTTCCACAACAATATAAAAGAAATCAAAGGCTATCCCAAGCATCCTGAGCTTTGGCTCAGTCATCTACTATCAAGCTATATCCTAAACAGCAAGAAATCAAGTGTTTGAAGCCATATACTTCCCTTTGTCAACACCTACTACCATGTAATCTTCCTCGGGTACCAAACCATTCTCAAAGAGGGTGAAAGATAAATCTCAGTGGGTCACCACCAATGGAATCTATAACATATGGCCCATGTAATGGAAATGTAATAGTATAAAAGTATGAATATATAAGTAAAGCATTATAATGTAACTAAATACCCAAGTACCTGCTTCATCCCTCGGCTGGTGTCTGAAGATGTAACCAATTCATTTAATTAAGAAATTACCAATTCATGTTGATAGTTCATGTGAGGAAAAACCAACATTGACATCACCTCGTGGTAGTATAAATAGTGAAGGTTCCAAGATGTAACAAGGTGACCATGATCAATAACATTTAATAGTGAAGTACCAAGGTAACAACCAAGGCGACGTAGACCTCAAGGGTCACCAACACAGTAATAACCATAGCCTGTCATGGGGTAAGAGTGTAATTCAAGGATCATAGTCCAAGGCATACACAATAAGGTGCCTACCAAGTCCAAGGTGATTGACCAAGGTAAAATAGGGCTAAGAAATGACTGGGCCCGATGGGATTTAACTATGGAACCTACTTGTCAATGCTGGATCCAAGGAGTGTATCCAAGGCATCCTGTAATGATATTGATGGGATCCAAGGAGTGTATCCAAGGCATCCTGTAATGATATTGATGGGATCCAAGGAGTGTATCCATGAAATCCTATATTAATACATGAGGGATCATAAAATATCATATTAGGTATCAAAGAACTGACAAATATCGAGATCTAGGTGGGTATCAACCTAAGCTATCCATATCCTTTAATCAGAATGGGGTTCCCAAGTGCTCATGGAATTCTCCAATCAGAATCCAAGGAAGGATGAATTCAGTCCATTCCTATTTGATTATGAAGTCATGTAATATATCCTTTGGTTCAAGCCTTTCCTTTCATTAGTGTGATAAGGTCAAGTACCATGCAACCTTTTTATCAAGTCATTTAAGTCATGCCTTGAATTTCATTAGTGTGATAAGGCCATGTATCATTCAACCATTTAAATCATATTCCATATTCAAGGTTCATTATGATACCTTCCATTAATGTGGTAAAGGGTGCTATGGATATGAAACCAATTAATCATTCACGTTTAATTATCAATTTAAATCACTTACCTTAGGCAGGTCAAGTGGTACACACACATGAAACTTTCCATTATTCAATTCACAATATAAATAATCCATTTAATGTATAAACTCTTACCCTTAGAAAGGTCAAACCATGGAACACCCGAATGGTGGCTCAAACGTGTCAAAACACTAAACAACAATTATGACATAACCTTTAACATGGGAAGAATGGAGTTGTGGTCATAACCACCAAAAATAAATCATGTATTTGGAAAGATCATAATCATATGGTTCTAATAAGTATAATCATGACATATTGATTCCATAAATGGAACCCAATGAAATTAGTGGGCCCCACACGACAAATCCAAAATAGAAGAACTTTAGGGATGAGTTATAGACCACCCACCTTAGGGTTGTATGAATCTTCTACTCTCTTATTGGCACTTGATTTGCCTCAGATCAGAGTAGATATAAGAAAAAGATAAAAATGCTCACACCCTGATATCTTGGTCGAGAGCAAAATAGAAAGAGAACAGCTCAAGAGGACTTTCTTACTTAATGTTGCGCATCCAATGTGATGAAAAAAAAATCTTGATCAGTTTTAGGATGAAGGATATCTCTCGATTCCAAGGTTAGATCTTCAAAAATCCCCAAATTGAGAGCTATGGAGGTAAATCCCTCCTAAACTCGAATTAGGGAAGGAGGGGATAATTAGATCATTAAGGGTAAAACTAAAAATTTACCCAAAATATAACATGTGTATGGTTTGTATGCACGGCTACCTGGGTAGAAGCGGAACTTGCATGATTTGGCAGTACATTTATGCGCCAATCATGTGAGGTGGCTCTGTCTAGAAAAACACAATCTGCACAGTTTGCCAAACTGTACGGAATTCCTACACGGTTTACTCTAAACCATGCGCCAAGCCTTTTTTTCCAAAAAAGATGGGTTCTAGGCTCCAAACTTTCCCTAGACACCCTCAATACCCCTACTAACTCATTGGGAATCCACATTAGTTCCAAAGTAAATATTTATACCAAAATTTAAAGGATCCATACCTGATTTAAAAACCAAGTTCTTATAGTGGAGGATACCCCATAAAGGGAATTATATCATGGTTTCTAGGGCAACTCCATAAATATGTATGTCTATATTTTTAATTCTGATGAATTTATAGTTTTCCCTATTATAGTTTTAAGGGTTTCCCCTCCTTTCTCCCCTTATGATCATGCATCTAAACCTTGGAAGATCCCTTGGAGATCCTCCCTCCTCCTCCTCCTTCCTTAGCTCTTAGATTCTCTTCATTTGGATTTAATCATATTTCCAAGATATTTACCTTGTTTTCTTCTCCTCTCCTCCCTTCTTCATTTCCCTCAATTTCTCTTTATATCATAAACCATAATCCAAGTGAAGATAAATTTTAGAGTTCAATTAGGTTCTAATCATGGAGGTTTAGATGTTTAGTGGTTGTAAAGAGTTTCTTCTTTCTTGATTAGTCATTAGCCAATGAAGGCAACGTGTTGTGACTTGTTTTCACTTGAATGAGGTATATTTTTTTGTTCATTTACTTTAAATGGCATTTCATTGAATGGTTGATGATTTTCAATGCCTTATTTTATTGAATTGAACCTATATGTGATAGTCATTGTGTATTTTTGTAAATATTATAAAGGTTTTATCACTTAAAATAAATGTGTTTTATGGTTTTATAGTTTTATAAGGTAACGTCTTAGATGCCAAGTGTTTCTGAAATTGATTATATATCTTATTAAAGTGTATTTTAATGTTTAAGGGGATTTGATTCTGTTTGGGTCTTGAAATTAATGAAGGTGTAGTTTTCAAAGTGTTCTTTGAAAAATGAAATGGGTGTTGGGGACTTTTTAAATGTTTTCAAATGAGGTTTTCTTGATTTAGTTTTATATGGTTTATGAATAGTTTTCTATGAGTTTATTTCAAGTAATGTTTTAAATAAATTTTCCAAAACATTGAAAAATTTCTTGGCATTCTGAGACAGTTTTGAATGAAAGGCTTAGTTCACATTTTATAACGAGTTTCATGTTATATGTGTGGCCCTCAATTGATCCCCTTACATTTTTTTCTCTAGATATAATTTTTGTTCCCTAGGGGTGTGTTTTATATCTTTGTTATTTTTTTTATGTTTATGCATATAAAAGGGGTGGTTTCATACAAAGGTGTTGTAGATGATATGTGAGAATTATTTATTATGTTTTATTATGGATTCATGTAATGGTATTTTGAATTTATTTTATAATCACCTCCATTTTTGAGTTTTATCATGGAAATCAAAGAAGTTAGTAGATGGTCTGGATGAGTACAGACCCCAATGTTCACTAACTAGAGAATATTTCCCATTTAGACCAAGTTAGCTAACAGGGTGGATTATGGTTTGTAGTAGCTTAAGTGCTCTCGAGATTGATTATATATCTAAAATAGTCTGGTATGAAAATCGATATTGTATATGGGTTATTTAATTGTGTCTTAGGGTTCAATTTTCTAGGTTAGGTCCATTACATGAGTTCTAGGGAGTTTCCCATGATGCCCTGTTCCTATTGGGGATTATTTAGGGGATTACGTTATATGGATTATTTTTATCCCCTAACTTTTAATTGGTTTTCATGGAACCATCACATGGATTGATTTTTTTATGTTCAACTGATATATTGATTCTTATTGTGTTCTAATTTATTTTAGTTATAGATTTGGTTTACTTTCAAATCTATTTGTGAAAGGGGTTTGGAAAGTGGGGTTTAAAAAGGAAAGTGGTATGTACTTTGTAATAAAAATGGTTTTTGAGAACTATTTTGGGAAAGATAAAAGAGAATTGATCTGGTTTTCATAAATTTAATAAATTATTCTATTTTTGTGGCTTAAAGAGTTTTTTAATAGAAAAAATCTTGGTTCTACCCATGATGTTTTATAAAAGTGATCACGTTGTGATATTTTGTTTCATTATACCCGTGTGTGAAAAACCTATCTTTTTATTTTTATTTTCAAACTAGTAATAATGAAATTTATTTTGAAATGAAATTGTACAAACTATTTGATGGAATCATACTCAGCATGTGTAGCTCACATCATGCATACACTAATGGGTATATGAATCTCTCATGTTTTCTTTCAGGTGCATGGGCTATAATATTTTTTTAGGTTTATGTTTGGGTTGTTTGATGATAAATGATGTTGGGATATGGTTTGAGACCATGGGTCACATGGAGATGGTTGGTAGTGGTTCAGTTTTGGTTTCATTTTTGGGATGGTTATGTATCAACCTTAATAGCCCAGATCTCTCTTTTTAGCTTGTGTACATGTGATGTTGACTTATGTTTAATTTATTAATTAAGGTAGTTATGATATATCTTTATTATTATTTTTGTGTATTACTTCATTTGATTGTTTTGTTTTATTGAAACTATTTATTTTATGCATGTATGTTTGATACATAGATAGGCCATGTTGGATTCTTGGGTGGGATCTGCTATGTGGTCATTTAGATTCAAATGATGAAATTGTTTCCAAGTGTGCATTATTGATACTCATGCACTAGTTTTCATCCCATGGGTATAGAGAATTACCTTCGAACCCAGTAGTGAGTAGAGTTGGGTGATGTTTCAAGTTAGCTTCAGTTGGTCTATTATAATTGTTGACTTTGAGTTTCCCCTTAGAACCTGAATGTCAACAATGTGGACCTGATGTGGCTATAGTGATAATTGTATGAGACATCATGGGAGGGATGAACTACCTTTGAGACTTTATGAATGGGATTCCTAGGAGTCGTCGTAGGAACAAGTGCTTGCACCTGATACTATATGGAATTCCTAGGTATTGTCAGCTGGGATTCAGCCTTTTGGTCTATTTGGATTTCCTAATATTTCCTCCTAGTAATTGGCTTTATGTCTAATGCTATCGGATTAAATAGGATTGACTCCTAGGAATTGGATTTATTACAGATATTATTGATTTCCTAGATTACCTCATAAGAATTAGTTTTATACCTAATACTACTAGATTTCCTAGGATTGCCTCCCAGGAATCGGTGCTTGCACCTACTACTATATGCCCATTGAGCTTGATCCTATTTGGAATGATTATTTCATGTGTTCAAAGACACTTTGACACTATAGGAAGCATGTATAGTCACTCTCAGGTGTCACTTTACAACCTAAGGATCGACAATGGTTATTTATTTACACTTTCTCATTGTATTTATTTATTTATTTGAGCATATCACATGTGCATACACTTCTTTACTAGTTATGTTTGAGACCCCGCTGGTGGTACCCTACTAAGTTGTAGTCGCATCCTATTCGGATTTCTATGGATTATGGGTATCCGATAAGACTTCACTGATCATAGGTTCAAGAAAGGTAGAGTCATGATGTTTCATGATTGAACAGGATAGCTCAGATGGTATTTAAAGACCAGGATGTGATGAAGCTTGAGGATTGTGATGCCTAAAACCCACACTTTCAGAATTTGGTTCTATAATACATAATTCTTTTACATACCAAAAACCAGTATAGGTATAGAGCTTTAGAGGATTAATAATTATATTACATAACAAAATCCAAATTTCATTTCAAATGGGAATTTTTTCCATTAATAAAACTCCTCAAAATCTACACATGCACACCTTAGAGCTGAACCTTTCATCTAGCACAACCACTTCCACACATTCAGAAGCCCTGTGAAAAACATTTCAAAATGTGAGGTGAGAACAAAATAGATCAATATGGAGTTTTAAATAACTAGAAAACTTGGTAGGTTTTTGAAATACTTGATAAATTTTTTTTATTCAAAAATAATTTGAGCTTTAATAAAACCCTTATTTAAGAATAAATTACCATTAAATCCCAAAAATATTTTCACAAAACAAATTTCATAAATCAGAATTGAATATTATTAAAAATTTAATTAAGAATACATAAAAATATTGAAGACCCTTTCATTATAAATACAAACCATCAAACCCTAAAAAAATCAAGGATTTCCTTTTAAACCCAAATTTATACTTTTGAAAATATATCACAATATTTCCTTAAAAAACAAAACTTCTATAGAAATGTGGAATAAGCATGGGAAATAATAACATTGTGAATGATGCTAAGAGAAACATGTTCATGTAAAATATTGTGAACAAATATAAGAGAAATCATATCCACGTACAATCTTGTGAACAAAGTAAACATGATCATGTTCATGTACAATCTTGTGAACAAAACTAAGAGAAATCATGTCCACAAACAATCTTGTGAACAAAAAAAACATGATCATGTTCATGCACAATCTTTTGAACAAAACTAAGAGAAATCATTCCCACACATAATCTTGTGAACAAACCAAAATGTGATCATGTCCACATAAAATCTTGTGAACAAAGAAAAATGTAATCATATATATGCACAATATTAATTGTCTCATTTGATATAAAACCTTAATCAATGCATTAGAGGGTAATATATGACATCACCCACGACATAATGAATAATGTCTCATAAGGATTTTTTATTTACTCATCATCCCTTCCATTATCTTTTAATGTCCAAGTACCATCTATTGAAAAAAACATAATTGCTTGTGATTCTCGACATAAAATCCATAAAAAATTTCTTTTTAGATTCTTAAACATTAGTATTTAAAATTCAATCCACAAAATAAATACAATCTTTCAATGAAAGAAATGCTTTGAAAATAAAATGACAATTTTTTAAAGGAAGTAATCACCCATATATTACGTCTGAAAACTGAGTTGAAGATTCATAAATACAAACTTTAAAATAAATTTCATAAGAGGGGATTTTATTGGGATTTTATTTCTTATCTCATTTGGTTCACTTAAAGTTCTCATATTTCTTCTTTTAAGTGGGATAGGGTTAGAGTGGTGTCGTCACCCCTAGCGTTGAATTACAATAAAATAATTTATGTTTACCAGATTTATGTTTTTTAAACGATAACAATTTTATATCTTGAACTTCCAATAAACATTGTTATTAAATTAAATTCTGAGGTTTGAATAATTAAATATAATTTTTAACTTAAATGGTTGTCACACTAGCAGGAACAAAATTTAAATTTTTATTAAAATAATTATGAAAAAAAAGATGGTTCCCGTTTTAGATTATATTAAATAAATTTAACGACCATCAATTCAATTAGGGGATCACCGTTCACATGCCCCAGACCCCAAAATTTATCGTCTCCAATTCCTTGAAATAATGGACCATCCATTCGTAATTTGGGATGTTGACACCTGGATTTTTTTTCCACATGTTGCAATCAGGTAATAGAATGCAGTGGGGGGTACTTTAGTCTTAAACCAAAACACATTTCGGCAGATTCTCCCTCTCTCCAATCAACAAAATCTCCTCTCACCAATTTATATTATTATATTAGATATTGAAAAAATAATAAAATTTGCAATACGTTTTAAAACTGAATATATATTTAAATGAAATTATGTTTGTCTTATATAATTTTTTTACGCTTTACTAAAAAATGACCAAATAATATGTGTTCAGTTTTTTTTATTATTTGAGTAAAATGAATATATTTTTGTTAATTTTTTTATGTGTGTAATTTTTTTAAACATTTTAAATATTAATGAGTTGATTTTATTTTAAAATATATTATATTTTTAATTGAAATATATATTTTTTTTTGTTTAAAAAATTTGTGTTACATCTTTTAAAAAGAATTAAAAATAAATACGTGATAAAGATAGACTTTTTAATCATTTTGAGAGAATTAATAGATTTTATTTGATATATTTAAAGTTATACAGTTTTTTTAATGCATGAAATAATATTGAGTTTATTGTATTTTAAATATTATTATTATTTTAAATGAAAGGAAATATTTGTGTAAAAAATGATTATGTGATTTAAAAAAGACAAAATAATTTTTCCTTAAAAAAATAGTTTTTTTAAAAAACTTCACTATAAAGTTTCTAGTTGAATCATTAATATTTTTATGAAGACTTTCTTTGAGTTATATGTTTGATTTTTTTAGTCAAAGTTTGCATTGAAGATCAGTGTAAGTTTCTAATTGACTCTGGAATGTTCCAGAGGAAGTTTCACTAGAATTTCCGGTTTAAGTTCCACAGAAACTTCCTCTTAATAGTTTTATAATCATTATTTGTATAGATGTTAAAGAAAATATATTACATATATTTTATATAATTTCATTTAATATAAATGTGTTTATTAAAATTTAATTTTTATTAATATATTCTATAGTTTTATAAATATATACTTTTGTTGTATTATGGAACATCCATTGAAACATCCTTTGAAAATTCCACTGGAACCTGCACTAGAACTTCCACTGAAACCTCCAATGGAATTTCGACTAGAACCAAAACTGAAACTTCCACTAGAACCTCTACTAGAACATACACTGGAACCTACACTAGAACTTCCACTAGAACTTCCACTGGAACCTGGAACCTCCAATAGAACCTCCATTGGAACCTCTACTAGAACCTCCACTGAAACCTCCACTAGAACATCCACTGGGACCTCCACTAAAATTTCCACTGGAACCTCCACTAGAACTTACTATTAATATATTTATAATTTTTATTAGTATAGATGTTGTATTGTGAAACATCCATGGAAACTTCAATTGGAAATTCAACTAGAACCTCCACTGGAACATCCACTGGAACTTCTACTGGAACTTCCACTGGAACCTCTACTGGAACTTCCACTAGAATTCCACTTGAACCCAGAACCACCACTATAAACTCCACTGAAACTTCTACTGAAACCTCCACTGGAACTAGAAGCTCTACTAGAATCTATACTAGAACATCCACTGGAACTTCTACTAGAACCTATATTGGAACCTCCTCTAGAACTTCCTCTTAATAGATTTAAAATTGTTATTAGTATAGATGTTGAATAAAATATATTACATATATTATATATAATTTCATTTAATATAAATATATTTATTAAAATTTAATTTTTATTAATATATTATATAGTTTTATAAATATATACTTTTGTTGTATTGTGGAACATCTATTGAAAATTCAATTGGAACTTCCACTAGAACCTCCACTGGAACTTCCACTGAAACATCCACTAGAATTTACACTAGAACCTAGAACCTCCACTGAAACCTCCACTGGAACCTCCACTGAAACCTCTACTGAAACCTCCACTGGAACTAGAACCTCCAATGGAACTTGCACTGGATCCTCCATTGGAACATCCACTGGAACCTCCATTGGAACCTCATCTAGAACTTCCTCTTAATATATTTATAATTGTTACTAGTATAGATGTTGAATAAGATATATTACATATCTAATATATAATTTCATTTAATATAAATATATTTATTAAAATTTATTTTTTATTAATATATTATTTAGTTTTATAAATATATACTTTTGTTGTATTGTGGAACATCAATTGAAACTTCAATTGGAAATCCCACTGGAACTTCCATTGGAACCTTCACATGAACTTCCACTAGAACCTCCACTGGAACATCGACTGAAACCTCCACTGGAACTTCCATTGGAACCTCTACTAGACCTTCCGCTAGAAGTTCCACTATAACTTAGAACCTCCACTAGAATGTCGACTAGAACCTCCACTGGAACCTCCACTGAAACCTTCACTGGAACTGGAACCTCCACTGGAACTTCCACTATAACCTCCACTAGAGCCACCACTGGAACCTCTACCGGAACTTCCACTGAAACCTCCACTAGAACCTCATCTTAATAGATTTATAATTGTTATTAGTATAGATGTTGAATAAAAATGTAATTTTTTCTTCAATTTTTTATTTTTTATTTTTAGTTCCATTATAATGTATATTATTTTAATTCCATTAAAAATCAATAGCATAAAAATGTTTGTAAATTTATAAAATAATGATTTTCTCTTTATTTTAAATTTTTTTATTATTTTCTAAAAATATTTTTAGAAAACATTTTAATGTAATAATGTAATTTTATATTTTTGTAAGTGCATATTTTTAATTGGTTTCATAAAAAATATTTTTTGAACTTGCAAAGATTACTATTTGTTTAAAACATTATTTAAGAAATAAAAAATTATTTTTTTAAAAAAATTTAATTTATAGGAAATTTAAAATTTTCATTGTTATTATTTTTTTCTATAAATTGATATGTTTTAATTAGTAATTTATATAACTGTTTTTTTATTTATTTTTTGTTTTTGATATGTTTATGTTTTGAATAACATTTTTTATGTTTTTTATATCAATGTTTTTATATGTTTTTTATATGTTATTTTTTTAATTTATAGCATTTGTTATATAATTTAAAATACTATTTTATTATTCAGAACTTTTTATTTTTTGAGATGTTTTTTTGATACATTTTTATATGTTTTTTAATGGGTTATATTTTTTTTATGATGTATTATAACTGTATGAAATTGATAAAAACAGAGGGTAAAAATGGGTTTTTGTAAAATTTATAAAGATCCGTTTTTTTAATTTTTCTTTGAACGGTTTTCATTTGTTTTTTAACGCACGTCAACATCTAAAGTGTACTAGATTTTCGAGTGGTCCCGGACCGACAAGGCATGATAAGACCAACAAAATAAAACCTAAACTGAGGCTTTGGTGTTTTGTAGGGCCTTTTGGAGGATCCAACCTTCACTTCCTCCAGATACCTCTCATGACGATCCTCTCTTCGGTGCCACCGTAACACCTGCTCCTCCTTGGCCATCTCCACTTCAAACACTTTCATATTTTACACTGATTTCTCCTTCTTATTCTTCTTCTTCTTCTTCATATGCACAGCAGGATATCTGCCATATCAATAATGGTTGAATGGAAAAGGTAAACCCTAACATCACCATGATAGTGAGTACCTTTTCGTGTCAGATCAGCTGAAGGTACTGAATCAAGGCATGGACACACCACTCGTAGGTTTCCAACATGATAGCTATTCTATCCTTGAGCAGCGGCCGCCTCAGAACAGGGTTGTTCTTTTGATTTGAAGAGAACGGATGATCCTTCTGCAGTGATTTGGGGATCACCAGCGGGTTGAACTTCCTAGGTTTTGGCTTGTAGATTGAATCCCTGTTGACTGAATGGGGAAATTGTGCTCTCTTCTAAGCTCTACTAGGGTTTTCATGCCTTTCCAGGTGCAGTCATGGGGTTGCAGAGTAGTAGTCACAGGGTTGAAGTATTGATCGACCTCTACTTCGGTCTATGCACGCAAGAACACCAAGTCGCTCATCAGAATCTTATCCTCAAAAGTGCACCTCACAATCCCTTGTTTGGCAGCTCCACCCTTCTTGGTTGTCCCATTACCCACTTCTTCTCTTATAGATTGCAACATGAACGAACCATGGTCTGGTAAACTCGAACAACCATAGAAATGGAAACCCAGGCGTGGTCGAACACACCTTTTTCACCTGACCCCAGATCCCACTGAATCAAACTTCATATGCATTTGGTTTCATCTCTCTCATAGAATCCATCTGCAAATAAAATTCACTTGGTTCCAGACTTGAGAGATAAATGAAAGTGCTGTTAAAATTTTTCATGCCTCTATATCAGCATGTGAATGAATTAAACAAGAACCTGTCATGTATACTCCAACTACCCTTACCATATGGAATATCTTTCTAAATTTCTATAATAAAAAAACAAATCCTCTAAAATATTTCCCTACTTTGAGCATCTTCATATTTTCCAAATCTTTATGTTCCTACAAAATTGCACCAGTTTCTTATTAAGCTAGACTGTAACAGAGAGAAAAATCTTGGCATTTTTTAAAGCAAATTGTGGATATAAAATCATACATTAAGCGACTGGTGAAATTTCAATGAGATTCAATGCTTCCCAAGCTACTGGCTCTCTCCATCGACAAATGGTTGGATCCTCCACGGCGGCGTGCGATGTGAAGGAGGTGCGGCCTCTTATAGTTGTGAGGTCAAGGGAATTAATTTGGCTCATGGGAAGTGGCTAGCCAGAATCAGGACTTCACTGAAGAGCCTCCGGTTTTGGAAGCTT
Source organism: Viscum album (assembly GCA_963277665.1). Classification (NCBI taxonomy): domain Eukaryota; kingdom Viridiplantae; phylum Streptophyta; class Magnoliopsida; order Santalales; family Viscaceae; genus Viscum; species Viscum album. The sequence continues at coordinate 41,928,454 of OY728163.1, forward strand.
CTGGCGGTGGTGGCCCTTCCATACAAGAGAAATGATTCTAAAGTCATGACCTGTTTAGGGGACACTGGGGAAGATGACCAGAGCAGCCTGTTTGCTGAGCTGAAGAATGTCACTCACCTGCACTTCCAAGATCCTACGGTGTGACATTTTTACTGGTATATTAGAAAATTTAGATGGCAATCAGGCAGGATGGAAGGGTTGATAGTGGTCTTGTTATGGAGAAGGTAACAAAGGAAACTAGGGTGTTGGTCCATTTGGGTACTACTAACACACATGAAAAGGAGAAAATGGATCCTGTGATATGGGATCTAGTCCAAAGAAGAACAAAAAGAAAGGCATGGAGAACCACTGACCAGATGAAAACTCGTGCTCCAGGGAGAAGCTATAGCTAGGCAGTTTGCTCAGGACTCTAAATTGAATAAAGACACTCTTGAATTCACACCTTTGAAAGTGTACCCCAAGGTGTGGGACAACCGAGATGCATCAGTCAAAGCTTCAATAGAAATACTTCTACACAAGAGTAGTTGGATTCTGATCTGGTTACTCAAAATCCTTTTGACATTCTTGGCACTGAGGAGCAGGAGGATACATCTAGATGGGAGAAGAAAAGGTGAAAAAAGAAGGAGAAACTGATGGAAAGTAAACATCCCAGGTAAATAAAGAACATGACATTTTTCATATTTATTAATATTTGTGGACAAAATATTAATTCTACTTTAAAGTGATGCTATGTTCGATGACGTACCCGACATGCAACAATGAGTTTCTTTGAAATCTTACGTTGCACACCAATAATATAATATTATTATTTTAAATGATAGTTAACACCTAGATGTTGTAATAGTGGAAATGAATAGAACCAACTACAAAATTATTATATATGTTTGTTAAATGTTTTTATATTTTTCCAATGAAAGTTAGAGGCTTAAAATGTGAATGAATCTAATTTTAAACATAATTTACTTTAAAAGGTTAATTTACCGCCTTTTAATGGTGAACCCTATTTAAATATATTTTTGACTATGTTTATATGTTTCATTTGACAAAATAAAATTATTGTTTAGAATCGGGACATCAAAATTTACTTTGGATAAAGTTTTAGTATTTTTATGATAAAATTCATTTTTTTGAATAGTGAAAATATAGTATTTTAATTCAAAAGTGCCTTTTAATCAAATTTATTTATATGGTTAGATAATATTTTTAATTGGTTTTAAAGTGTAATTATATTATGTTTTTACCATTTAATCCAATGTTGGTTATTGGAATTAATTTCACTTTGAAATTAGACATAAACAAGTATCAATATTTTGATAGTTATTGTTTCTTAAAAACACGCTATTTGTTTTGATAATGGGAATTAAATTTAAATTAATTAATTAAACTTATATGTATATCATTTTTGAATTCGAAATATCAAATATAGCTAGGCTGATTTTTTGGTAGTTTTCTGAAAAACTTCAATTTTTAATTAATAGCAAAACCACTAAGTAGTAGTTAAAAACTGGCATTTTCAATTAAATGAAATTTTACCGCTTTGTGGATTTAATTTCTAAAATGTGACATACATGTTTGTTATTAGTAAGTAAAATTTGGTTCGATAAGATGTAAATAATTTTTGATGAAAAGTTACTTTTGACTTTTATTTACCACAGTTAAAGGTAAATAGGGTAATTCAAGGTAAAAAAGAATATTATAATAATACAAAATTACCTTAACATTTGTCCTAACCTTATTGGATGAGTCATGGCTGACCATTGGAATCCTTGGGTTGATTCTGAAACCCCATGGAGCCACTTTAGAGTGATAATGACACTTTAAATTAATTAATTTAAAGTAAAGACAAAAATGACACAAACAAACATCTTTTTGTAAATTAGTTTTTACATGGGGTTATATAAGTTATATTTTTTACTATAAATAGTAATTATAAAGCTAAAAATATTTCCTATATCATGGTATTTGTTTTTATAATTTTTAGACATCAAATAAATAAAATTTTTTATGACACAAAAATGATGCAGTATTTACATCATTAATAAATGATTTAAATAAATAAGATTATAAATATTAAAATAATATCCAAAACCTGTCCAATTCTAATTGAATGAATTTATTTATACCATTAGTAATCTTATATTCGACTTTAATTAGTTTTGGACCTTTATAAACCGAATATCATCATATAATAAAATAATATTTTTACACTTTCCTAAAGAGCCCCTCCCCCCTTATAAAAGGTCATCACTTCCAACTCATTTCTCACACCTCTCAATCCCCTTTTATCATCCAAACCCTACCCAAATAAGAACTCAAGATCGTTCTCTTCCACCTATAAGCCTTACCTTTGGAAAAAGTTACCTCAAGAAGTCCTTTTAGTTTAAACCAAATGGAGTTACCCAAATTAAAGGTAACAATTTACTTCCCCAACCACTAAACTCTTTTTATTCCTTTCTTTTATAACAACACTAGTATCCTCAATATAATAGGATGTTTTTATGAGAAGGATTATAACTACACTTACACACACCTTCATCTAATGGGTGAAGAACATACTATTTTTGTGAATGACAAACTAACACCTCACGAAACGATGACTGTTCTATTATCTCCTACCGCCTCTCATGGTGGCCTTTAAGATGAAACTATATTTATATATGATATATATTATGTTTATGTTTTATTTATGCTTCTGTATTTTTATTTTATAGCATACCTTTATGGTTTCCATTATGGGTAAATACGATAATTCCATTTGAGGAAGTGCGAACTACCGCCCCCCTCAAAGTGATATGACTCGTTAATGTCGTATGTGGGACGTATAAATGATGGTGTTAATGATATTATATATGATATTATACTTTAATTATAATATAATTATGCATAATTATGTTTTAATTCCATTAAAATAATAAATATAAAGGAAAGTAGGGTGCATGCGTACGTAGGGCTTACCGTCTCCATGAACGGTGCATTTAATTTCTTACCTCCAAATGTTATGTAATATTATAAATAAATGTATATACTAGATATTTATGATATATATGATATATAAATCATGAATATAATTATGTATATAATGAAATTATGACTATGTGAACAACTTGTAATTATAAGAAGTCCATTTTTGACTGAACTGCCAAATATCGACAAAACGAACATTATTAAATTAAATGATTACTTAATGTTTATAACATGGTAATAAGTGATATAAAAGGAATAATAAACTTGAAAAAGTTTCTAGGCAAGTAGAAATTAACTTTAGTTTATTATTCAGGAAGAAAAAGGAACAAATGAGTCAAGTCGGACACGAAGTAAGGGGTTTCTTATCTCACTTTTAATTCCATGAGATTTCCATTGTTCGCCACTTATTTATTGCATGTGGTGTATTATGTACTTCCATTTGATATATATTATCATTATTCTCTATATATTCGTGGTATTTTGTGATTCAGTTTGTGGTTATTAACTTTTAGTCATACGACTCGATTGATTACAACGTGGTAAGAGATTTCTTATCTCACCTTTATTCCCGTGAGATTCATGCTATATTTGTCACTATTTCCTTTGTGTGGCGTACGTAATGCCCATAATTTATACTCTTTGTGTAATATAATTTCATTTATGGGTATTTACGTCTTCATTGAATGATCCATATTTCATGTGGTGTATGTTTTGTAAGTTACCAAATCGGGAAGGGAACTTTTTAACCCAAATTTCATTCCTTGGGTTAATCTTCTAATTTATAATTATGTCATACTATGATTATGTTTGGAATCACTATTTATTTATTTATGTTGTAATTTACACTCCCCTTTTTGTGTATATACTTTTGATACACATAATCACTCCATTGAAAAATTCTCATGTCATCGATATGAACTTGATAAGAGCAATCTTAACTCAATTTTCAGTAATTGAGTTAAACATCCAAGTCATTGGTGTTGTTTTTACAAGAATATGTGTGGATGTCCTCTGATTTATTTTCACTGAATATTCAATCATATTGAGTGTATTTATATTTTTCACACATAATTATGTCATTGATTTATCCGTAACCTAAGGATACAATTTTTATAAGGGATTTCGTCTCAATTTACATTTCATTGAGACATCATTGTCGTTATGCACCAATTCACTTTTATATGATGTATATACTGTACTATGGCATATTATATCATGAATCAATTTATTCTCTTGATATTATTAAGTTCTGATTAAATGTTATTCCTCAATTTTTTGTATTCAAACGTCTCTATTTTTGTTAAAAACTCTTTAACTAAAATATCATTTTAAATGTTTAAAAGATTTATTCTTCTAAATATTTCTCATTAATGTCCATGTTTTAAAAAATCATTTTTAGGATTTATTTATATGGACATTAATGTTTTCAAATGATAATTTATTTAAAATATTCAAAGTGCTATGAGACACTTTGATTCAAAAATATCTTTACTAAATGTTTTAAATGGTTTTGAAAATGATTTGATAAAGCATTGTTTATTTCAATATATTGATTTGATATACTATGATTGGAATGTGGAAATGTTATCATTATTTTATGCTTGTGTTATGTTTTATGAATATGTTATGGTTATTGGGCTTTGTTTATGTATATAGGTGGTTCCATGATAAACTTAGGGCGGGTGAGCCTGAGATATCTCTCCAATGAATTGGGTAATGTGACATTGGTAAATGTTAATATTTCTCCTAAGAGATTTAGGGAATATACTATGATGAGTATTCCAAATGAGACTCCCTATGTAGCTGTGATAACTAAAATGAAAGTATGTTATGAATTCCATAAGTTACCTTTATGATTTATGATTTGTGTGTGTTATTCATAAATCTTATGCTTTCGTAAGGTATGTTATGATTGAAAAGTATGTTTTCATTGATGTGTATTTAATGATGGGCTAATGTTTTCCTTCCTTATTTTATAACCCTTACTGATCTTTTTACAATCATCCCAAGTTTTTGAAATGTTTTCTATAGAAATTAAAGATGAATAGGGTCAAGTATAGGATCAAGGAAAAGTCATGATGTCTAAAACATGGAACTAGACATGTTTCTTTTTAAGAGTTTTTATTTTATGACAAAAATGGATACTGAGTAGTAGTGTGTACATGTAATTTTCAAGTTGATATGTAATAGTTACGGCTTAATTCTCTAAAACTCTAAACCTGAAAATATCCTCAATGGGAATTATTCATTTAATTTAGGATTATGTAATGTTTAAGGCTGGGTCCTTATAGTTGGTATCAGAGGTCATTTAGAAAACTTTAGGGATTAAGAGTTTTCGTTAGACACATGGTTAGTCCCCATGTATATTATTTCTGTTAAATCCTTGTTTTATACCTTTTTCAGATCCAGGAAAGTCAGTTACAAATGGAAGGAGGAGGATCTCAAATGAAATTCCTATCTCTTCCTGATGACTTGCTTGCAATAATTATTGCAAAATCATGTTTGGATGATTGTGAAACTTTTTCTAGAATACAACCTACTTGAAAGGAGTTGTTTGAAGGATCTCTAAATCATTTTTTCAATGCATGGACCTTCTATCTACGTGAACAAGATAACGATGAAACCAAATGGACACCATGATCAATGTATGATGTTATTCATTTTGGGTATCATTTTATTTTATCATATGGTGGTGAAATAAAAAAATGACAATATATATAAGACTTCAAGAATTAAGATTTTGAGATCATAATGAATTGGGAAGAAAATGAGAGGTATAAAGAAACCATTCAGGTTAAAACATGTTAGGGTTATTTTCAAGTTTTATAAAAAGGACAACCCGTAGGATGGGTGACAACCTGTCGCATCCAGTAAGGCCATAGGAATCAAACCAACAACTAAAGGGCGATAAGGGCACATCGCCTAACACTGGCCTACTTTAAGTCCCTGGTTAGTATGACTTATTATTTTAGTAAAATGATTTTATGGAACAAGAATAAGTTGATTTTTGGAACTTATGTTTTATCAAATGGATATAATTAGTATAAGAAAATGATTTGGCGATTAAGTGATAAAGGTTGTTGTGGAAGATGTTCTATCTTTTAAGGAAACAATATATGCATAAGGAAGATAGAATACTATGGGATTTCAATTATGGAATAATGGTTGAAATTTTAGTTTGGAAGAATCTATGTTTTTATTGTGCACATATGACGATTTGGTTTATTTATGAAAATTATTAACCTATGATGGAGAATATGTGATTAGGTTAATTACTTTTTAAAATGAGACTTTATGAGTAACTGATGTTATTTGGGGATAAATGTTAAGATTTATCTTGGAAGACTATGTAATTAAATCCTTATGAGATTTGGGTTTCAATCTTAGTTTGGATTACTTTTGAATAATTTTATGGAAATTTTTTTATTGAATAGTCTTTTTTGACCTTTGGGTTTTGTTTGACAAATTTTAGAGATTAAGAGTAGTTTTTCTTTTTGTAAAAGACTATCCTTTTTGGGTATTATCTGATCTCACAGTAACCATTTTGGTTTTAGTTGATGTCTAAAGATAAGGTAAATATATAGTTCTTCTTTTGTGGATTATGTGATTCTCTAGAAGATGATTATTGTGCTTTTGATGTGACCAAGTCTTTTTGAATGCTCATTGTTTGGAGAAACGATTAGTTTTTGGTAGAAACTTATTAAAGGATGGAACTCTACTTGAAGGTAAGTATATTTACATATGTTTTTATTCTATGTAGTAAATGAATTCCTCCAAATTATGAAAAGGAATGTAAAACAAAAACGTTGTTGGTTTAGGTTTCCTACTGGGTAATCAAAGACCATTTAACACATCATAAGTTTACAATTTTCTGGTGGTTAACATTCTCCTAATAATGTTTTCTATCACTCTCCATCAGAACTTGACCGTTTGTTATCTCTTCCATATCCATGTTTTCCTATATGGAATCCTAGTATGGGCTATCTTGGGTGACCTTTTTACTTCTATTTATTTCTTTTAAAGTGATAGTTTTACTTACTCTTTTCCGATGTGAGACTTTTAATGAAGTTTCCAATCCCAGTTTTAAAATTGCAGGGACGCAATTCCCAAAAGGGGGGAAGGATGTAACATCCCAGGTAAATAAAGAACATGAATTTTTTCATATTTATTAATATTTTTGAACTAAATATTAATTCTACTTTAAAGGGGATTCTATGTTTGATGGCATACCCAATAAACAACAATGGGTTTCTTTGAAATCTTACATTGCACACTAATGATATAAAATTATTATTTTAAATGGTAGTTAACACCTAGCCGTTATAATGGTAGGAATTAAAAGAACTAACTAAAAAATGATTATATATGTTTGTTAAATGTTTTTACATTTGTCTAATTAAATTTGGACACTTAAAATGTGAATGAATCTAATTTTAAACATAATTTACTTTAAAAGGTTGATTTACAGCCATTTAATGGAGAAACCTCTTTAAATATAGTTTTGGTAACATTTATATGTTTCATTTGAAAAAATAAAATTCTTTTTTAGAATAGGGACATCAAAATTTACTTTGGATAAATTTTTGGTATTTTCTGATAAAACTCATTTTTTATGAATAGTGAAAAATACAGTATTTTAATTCAAAAGTGACTTTTAATATAATATATTTATATGGTTAGATTATCTTTTTAATTGGATTTAACATGTAATTATATTATGTTTTTACCATTTAATCAAATTTTGGTCATTGGAATTAATTTCACTTTGAAATTGGACATAAATAAGTATTAATCTTTTAATATTTATTATTTCTTAAAAACATGCTATTTGTTTTGATAACGGAAATCAATTTTAAATTAATTAATGAAACTTCTATGTTTTGAATTTGGTAAAATATACATCATTTTTGAATTCGAAATATCAAATATAGCTTAGGCTGAATTTTTTGTAGTTTTCTGAAAAACTTCAATTTTTGATGAATAGTGAAACCACTAAGTAGTAGTTAAAAACTGACATTTTCATTTAAATGAAATTTTACCACTTTTGTGGATTGAATTTAGAAAATATGACATAAATGGTTGTTATTAGTAAATAAAATTAGGTTCAATAAGATGAAAATAATTTTTGGTAAATAATAACTTTTGACTTTTATTTATCACGGTTAAAGGTAAATAGGGTAATTCAAAGTAAAAAAAGAATATTATAATAATACACCTTAAAATTTGTCCTAAAATTATTGGATGAGTAATGGATGACCATGGGCATCCTTGGGTCGATTCTGAAACCCCATGGAGCCACTTGGGAGTGATAATTACACTTTAGATTAATTAATTTAAAGTAAAGACAAAAATTACAAAAACAAATATCTTTTTGTAAATTAATTTTTACATGGGGTTATATAAGTTATATTTTTGACTATAAATATTCATTGTAAATTGAAAAATATTTCATACATCATGGTATTTTTTTATAATTTTTATACATCAAATAAATAAAATTATTTATGACACAAAAATGATGCATTATTTACCTCATTAATAAATGATTTAAATAAATAAGATTATAAATATTAAAATAACATACAAAACTTGTCCAATTATTATTGGATGATTTTTATTCTACCATTATTCATCTTATATTTGACTTTAATTAGTTTTGGACCTTTAGAAACTAAATATCGTCATATAATAATATAATATTTTCACACTTTCATAAAGAGCCCCTCCCCCCTTATAAAAGGCCCTCACTTCTAACTCATTCCTCACACCTCTCAAGACCCTTTTATCATCCAAAACCTGACCAAATAAGCTATAAAGATATCTCTATTCCACTTATAAGCCTTGCTTTGGTATAAGTCACCTCAAGAAGTCCTTTTAGTTTAAACCAAAGGAAGTTACCCAAATTAAAGGTAATAGTTTCTCTTAACATCTTTTCTTTTATTTTACTTCCCCAACCCCTAAAATATTTTTATTACTTTCTTTTATAACAACAAAAGTATCCTAAATATACTAGTATGTTTTTATGAGAAGTATTAGAACTACACTTACACACACCTTCATCTAATGGGTGAAGAACATACTGTTTTTGTGAATGAATAACAAACGCCTCACAAAAAGATGACTGTTTGATTATCTCCTACCTCCTCTCATGGTGGCCATTAAGATAAAACTATATTTATAGATGATATACATTATTTTTATGTTTTATTTATGTTTTTTTATTTTTCTTTTATAGCATACCTTTATGGTTTCCATTATGGGTAAAGGCGATAATTTCATTTGAGGAAGTGCGGACTACCGCCCCCCTCAAAGTGATATGAATCGTTAATTCCATATGTGGGATGTATAAAGGATGGTGTTAATGATATTATATATGATATTATACTGTAATTATAATATAACAATGTATCATTAGGTTTTAATCCCATTAAAATAAGAAATAAAAAGGAAAGTAGGGTTCATGCGTACGTACGACTTACCGTCTCCATGAACGGTGCATTTCATTTCTTTAATAGAAATATTATGTACTATTATAAATACATGTATATAATATATATATATATGATATATATGATATATAAATCATGAATATCATTCTGGATATAATGAACTTTTGACTATGTGAACAACTTGTAATTATAAGAAGTCCATTTTTGACTCAAGTACCAAATATCGACAAAACGAACATTATTAACTTAAATGATTACATAATGTTTATAACATGGTAATAAGTGATATAAAAGGAATAATAAACTTGAAAAATGTTCTTAAGAAAGTATAAATTAACTTTAGTTTATTATTCAGGAAGAACAAGGAACAAACAAGTCCAGTCAGACACGAAGTAAGGGGTTTCTTATCTCACTTTTAATTTTGTGAGATTTCCATCGTTCGCCACTTATTTATTGCATGTGGTGTATTATGTACTTCCATTTGATATATATTATCATGATTATATGTATATTCTAGGTATTCTGTGATTAATTTTTTGGTTATTAACTTTTGGTCATACAACTCGATTGATTACAATGTGGTAAGAGATTTCTTATCTCACTTTTATTCCTGTGAGATTCATGATATATTTGTCACTATTTCCTTTGTGTTGCATACATACTTCCCATGATTTGTACTCTTTTTGTAATATACTTTCATTTATTGGTATTTAAATCTTCATTGAATAATCCTTCTTTCATATGGTGTATGTCTTGTAAGTTTCCAAATCGGCAATGGAACTTTTTAACCCAAATTTCATTCCTTGGGTTAATCTTCTGATTCATAATTATGTCATGCTATGATTATGTGTGGAATCACTGTTTGTTTATTTATGTTGTAATTTCCACTCCCCTTTGTGTGGATATACTTTTTATACACATAATCACTCCATTGAAAAATTCTCAAGTCATCGATATGAACTTGATAAGATTAATCTTAACTCAATTTTCATTCATTGAGTTAAACATCCAAACCATTGGTGTTGTTTTTACAAGAATATGTGTGGATGTACTATGATTTATTTACACTGAATATCTAATCATATTGAGTGTATTTATATTTTTCACACATAATTATGTCATTGATTTATCCTTAACCTAAGGATATGGTTTTTATAAGAGATTTTGTCTCAATTTACATTTCATTGATACATCATTGTTGTTATGCACCAATTCACTTTTATACAGTGTATATACTATCCTTTGGCATATTATATCATGAATACATTTATTCTCATGATATTATTAAGTTCTGATTAAATGTTATTCCTCAATTATTTGTATTTAAACGTCTCTCTTTTTGTTAAAAACTCTTTAACTAAAATATCATTTTAAATGTTTAAAAGAATTATTCTTATAAATATTTCTCATTAATGTACATCTTTTAAAAAATTGTTTTTAGGATTTATTTATATGAACATTAATGTTTTCAAATGATAATTTATTTAAAAGGTTCAAAGTGGTATGGGACACTTTTATTCAAAAATCTCTTTATTAAATGTTTTAAATGGTTTTGAAAATGAATTGATAAAGAATTGTTTATTTCAATATCTTGATTTGATATATTGTGATTGGGATATGGAAATGTTATCATTCCTTTATGCATGTGTTATATGTTATGAATATGTTATGGTTATTGGGTATTTTTTATGTATATAGGTGATTCTATTATAAACCTAGGGTGGGTGATCCTGAGATAGCTCTCCAATGCATTGGGTAATGTGACAGAGGTAAATGTTAATGTTTCTCCTAAGATATTTACAGAGCTTTTTATGCTCATCCCATGTTTTTGAAATGTTTTCCACAAGACTTAAAGATGACTAGGGTCAATGATGGGATCAAGGAAAAGTCATGCTGTCTAAAAAATGGAACTAGACATGTTTCTTTTTAAGAGTTTTTATTTTATGAAAAAAATCGATATTGAGTAGTAGTGTCTACATGTAATTTTCAAGTTGATATGTAATAGTTATGGCCTAATTCTCTAAAAATATAAACCTGAAAATATCTTCAATGGAAATTATTCATTTAATTTAGTATTATGTAATGTTTAAGGTCCGGTATTTATAGAAAGAGAAGAAGTTGGTAACACCCTGGCATAGATTACCCATAAGCCAAGAGAGGACTTGGACTTCTACATGAAAAAAGGTACCAATCATGTTCTAATAAAAGATTATCATCCTAGGCGTTTTTCTTGGTTTTCATTGGTGGTTGTAAAGGGATGCCACTCCCTCTTTTGGTGGATTTTTTTTTATAATAAACAAAAAGGGAAATTTGTGGAGAGGGAAAGGGATAAGAAATTTGAACTATGGAAAGAGTAGTCCCAGAATTAATTCCTCATGAATGAGGACAAAATGATTTATTTATAGAGAAATGATGAGATACAACTTGAGATAAATACAAAATGCCAAACTCAAACTAGAGGAAAATGGGTATTGGATCGAACTTATCAATACCCATATCATAAAAACCTAAAATACTAGAATATGAACAAATCTCGCCCTAACCTAACCTCCAAATCAGTCAAAAGAACATCAACTAGAACAACCAACCATTAAAAATATTCCAAATAAAATTCCTTAAGGTCATAAAATACTATCAAATTTTTGAAATTGTTTCACCAATCTGCAACTCTTATTATGGAAAAGAAATCAAATCTGAGCACTTGTAAATTTCAGAAATTAAAGCACCGAAATAAGTAAAAAAATAGAAAAATAAGAGGGGAAAAAACTAAATACCTGAGTATTTGATAATTTTTGTAACGCAACTATGCCACTCTTCGGGGGACAAAGATGACCCCAAAACATCGCAAGGCAATGCATGTGCTCTGGAGTGTACCTGAGCATGTGATGCCTGCCATTTTTATCCTCGATGAAATAAACATGCTTTGTTTGGTAATGCCTACAACCAATAGATACAATTATTGGATCATTAGTCTTCAAAACCTTATTATTCCACCTATGTCGCTTTAAGTTCACCTGAAAAAATAAATAGGAACACATCGTCGTGAGATGAAAGAAATCAATGGGACAAAAGTAGATCAATATAGAAATTAACACTAAATTAATTGAATTAATAAGGCAACAAAGACTGAGACTGTTCATTAGTTGTTCATTGTATTCCAAATGAGCCAAAAGGAAACGATCAATAGAGCATGGGTAATCACAAAGATATACAAGTTGGTAAACTTATTCATATTCTAGCAACCATTAAAGTCGAACTCTTCCATTTTTATTGGATTGTTTTATTATTTCTTGGTCTTTTTATAAAACATGCACCCACCCGCCAACTAAACCAGATTCGTGTTTAAAAGAGAACAAAATAGAAATTAGCTGGGTGAATCAAGTGAGAATTCAGCTTTGAAGCTAATATTCAGCCAATGAAAAAATTTATAACTAAATTGATTTCAAAGCCAACAAGTTCTTTTATTTTTTTTATTAGATAAATACATCAGAATCACTAGAAAGTCAAATAGAATAATGATGATTTAATTTATATAATATGGCTACCTACAAATGGCCCAACTGTTGTCACCATTTAATGTTGTTTGCTTCAAGAGTAGTTTACTACCATACACCATTTTTATCTTTTCTACTGGGAACCAAAAAAACATTTCTGAATATCATTTCAAAAAAATCAACCACATTAAAAGCCTATCAACATATATTAGATGTTGGAATGTTATATATTTAAAAGTAGTACATTATTTCAAATTAATTATGCTTCATTATAAAATTTATACATTTTTAATATTTGAGGCATTTAAAAGCATCCATGGTTTACATATATTAATAGATAAAAAGGAAAGTAATTGTGTCATAATTAATTCCCTGAGGAACAAATCATTAAGTTTAAATGAAATTAAATCAACTTCATCTTTGTTTCATCAGACATTGCATCTTTTTTCATTCAGTTTTATCTGTATTTGAAAATCAGAAATAAACTCCAATGGAAAATTTACACACTATTCGACTACTTTATTAACTCAAATACTAACAGTTCTTAGATGATTTTTTTTTCTAAATCCTACCGCAGCATGACCATGTCACCATAGTCACTTCAAAAATTATCCCAACACAAAATTTCAAACCAAATGCAGCAATGTTAAAAAAAGCATTGGAATTAATTTTAAACTTCATTAAAAAGATAATGGCATGCACAATCATAAGAACATACTACTAAATGTGATGGAACGATGGAGACAAAAATATAGATTTAATTTCAGAATAAAACCCAACCTGCATGTATCCCACATTTCCCCCCCAAGGACAATTCCTCTAACAAGAACATGATGATGAGGATCAAAATATTCAATCATTTCGAAAGAAACATCATGCACCTCTAATCTTAAGTATTTCCCGGTTTTCAATCCTTATATTTCAATCTGTGTGGCCTCATTGAGACATACATGACATAAATATAATACTGGTATTATAATATACATTTATACCATTTGATTATTCTTTTTATAGTATGACAAATAAATTAAAGTAGTGTTTATGCGTACGTACGACCTACCGTCTCCATGAACGGTGCATTTCATTTCTATTATACAAATGTTATGGACTATTATAAATGCATATATTCTAGATATATATGATATTTAAATCAATAATATCATTCTGGAGATGATGTACTTTTGACTACATGTACAATTTATATCAAAACAAGTTAATTTTTTACTCAAGTACCGAATATCGACAAAATGACCGATATTAACTTAAATAATGATGTAATTTTTATAATGTGTTAATGAGTGATATAAAAGGAATAATAAAGTTGAAAAAAGTTCTAAAGAAAGTATAAATTAACTTATGTTTATTATTCATGAAGAACAAGGAACATATGTGGTGAGTCGGACACAAGGTAAGGTCCTTTATCTCAATATCCTTTCATTGAGAAATATTTTAGTTTATAAAACAATCTTATTTTTTATGGTGTATAATAAAAACATTTGAATTTTAATTTCATTCAAAGGGAATATTTTTTCTATGAAACATTTTACTAAATGACAAAAGGAATGTTTTTTACGTATGCGGCGACAATGACCTCTCTGCCGCTGTAATCGTTATTTGATATTTATCTTCCTCTATAAGACTTAATGTTTTCAAAAGGAAAAAAAATACTTTATTACATTTTTTTGGTTGTTTTGGTATTGAAAATGGGTTTTTAAATGGATCCAGTATTTCAATATCTTGAAATTATTTCTTGTGATTGAAAATGAAATGTTATTAGTGAAATGTTGACATTTGCAATATTTTATGTGTTATGATTATATAACAGTACTTAGACATTTTAAGGGTTGTTATGTGATAAACCAATAATGGGTGGTTACGTGATAAACCAAATGATGAGTGGTTCCATGATAAACCAAGGATAAGAGGTTACGTTATAACCTCCAATGCATTGGGTATGGAAGTCAGCCGTATGACTATTCCATTTAGTGATATGTGTGGAAGTTGACCTTATAGTTATTCCATTTAAGTATGTTTATGTCCCAAGTTACCTTTATATGATATATGTTGCTTTTTATGGACTTTATGGTAATATATTGGTTAAAAAAAGGGTAAGAAATGAGCTTATATTTAGTGAATTATATTTACTACTTCTTAAAGGTGAAAAGTATTACTTATGATAAAGTATTCTTGGTTTTCATGTTATCCCAAGCCTAAAAATTTTCTTTCATTATGTATCCCTTACTAATATTTTTATTCTCATCCAAAGTTTTGAAATTTTTTTCACATGACATAAGGAAGAATAGAGTCAAGTATGGGATTAAGGAAAAGTTATGATATTAAAACATGAAATGATGCCATGTTTCATTTTAAAGAGTTTTTGTTTTATGAAAAAAATGGATAGTATGTAAAAGTGTATACATGTCATATTCATGTTGTTATGTATAAGTTATGACCTAATTCACTACATTTATAAACATGAAAAGATCCTCAATGCGAATTAAAATTCAAATTAGTGAATTAACTCAAGATTATGTAATGTTTAAGGCTGATGCCTTATTATTGGTATCAAAGGTCGGTTTAAATAAGTATAAGAGTTAGGATATTTTTAATAGAATATCCATAAAATATTTTTAATTTATGGACAAATTGAAATGATATATCATTTTAATATTACCACGCTGATTTATCTAAGATATGTTTGTTGAGAATAGTTTTCCGTAGAGGAAACAGGGCAGCTGTGCTGAGAGGGATTACAGAGGAAAATAACCTTCTAAATCATCATCCTAAGATGGTTGGAATTGTAAATAAATCATTTTTTCCAGTAATGGATCAGTTGGTTCAGGTGATAAATTTTGGTGGTGTCCATGCACAAGATCAGCTAAACCAACTGTAGAGGCATATATCAATCGTAGAAAATTTCATGAGGTAATGTCCCCCGTCATTCAGAGGATCACCTAACCATGTGTAATTTGAGGGGTGGATTAAATAATTAGAAAATATTTTTAATGTAATCGGTTGTTCAGAAAATCAAAACGTTAGTCTTGATGTTTATCATTTTGAAGGTGAATCTAATTAGTGGTGGTTAATGAGTAAAATATCAGATGAAGTGAAGAGATTGACACAATGGAATGGGATGAATTTAAGAATATCTTCCTTGAGAAATATTTTCCTAAGGATATTTGACTTAGGATGGAAAAAACATTCTTGGAATTGAGAAAAAAGGAGGAAGATTCGGTGGCTACATATGAAGAAAATTTCACCTGTTTGTCAAGGTACATCCCAAATTTCATCCAGGATATTGATAGTAATATAAATCGGTTTTACTCAAGATTGAAGTCAAAATATCGAAGAGAGTTAGCTTCTCATGAGTTCAAAATCTATGAGAAACTTTTCCGATATGTTGAGAAGGTAGAAATGGAGTTTTCTGATGAGCATGTGTTCCATGAGAGCAAACAAAAGAAGCTATCTAGTTGGCAGGTAATGGGAAAGAATTCATCAAAGAAATCTAGAGGTAAGAAAACCAAATTTCCAACTAGTGAGAAGTGTGGTAAAATGCATCCTAGAGAATGTCTCTCAATGTCTAGGAAGTTCTTCTGATGTGGTATGACTGGTCATATTTCTTGTAACTATAAATAAGATTATCATGCATGCAATAAAAAACCAGTAGTAAGATTCTTTAGTTGCAATGAGTTAGGACATTATACCAACGTGTGTACAAAATGGATTACACAGGGTGGAAACCAGAAAGATCGAAAGAATAAGGCCATGGAAAAATCATTTTCAACTACTATGATTGATGTGGGACCATCAAATGAAGTGGTGATATGTATGTTACATATTTCTTCAAAATATACCAATACTCTATTTGACTCTGGATATTCACATTCTTTCATTTATGAGATCTTTTCAATTAAATTAGATATAGAACCAAATGAAAGTGATATAGAACTTTTGGTAAAAAATCCGAGTAGAAGTATTAAATAAACCAAGATTTATAGGAATATTCCTATTATCATTAGTGGGATAGTCTTTCCTGCAAATCTTGTTAAACTTTCCATAGTGAAATTCAATATCATTTTGGGTATGGATTGGCTTTCAGTTTATCATTCTAAAATATATTGTAAATCTAAGAGTGTTTTATTCAATGATTTCATAACTTTGATAACATATCAAAAAGATAAAATATTTATTAAATATGTAAGTGAAAGTTATATGGTTCATGTTGTTAAAAATAAAGAAACAATTTTAATTGGTGACATTCCAGTAGTGAATGAATTCACAAATGTTTTTCCTGATGAATTTCATGGTATTGTTCCCAATTAGGAGGTTGAATTTACTATTGATTTAGTTCCTGATGAAAAACTTATTTATAAACCCCCTTATTGAATGGATCAAGTAGAACTAGTGTAATTAAAAAATCAGTTGCAATAATTACTTAATAAAGGTTTCATTCGACATGGTACTTCACCATGGAGTGCTCCAGTTTTATTTTTGAAAAAGAAAGATGGTTCTATGAGACTATGTATTGATTAAAGATCCTTGAATAACATCACTATTAAGAATAAGTATCTATTGCCTCATATAAGTGATTTGTTTGATGAGCTCCAGGGATCTCCGTATTTTTCGAAGATTGATTTGAGGTCTAGGTACCATCAGCTAAAGCTAAAGGAGGTTTACATTCCAAACACAAATTTTCTAATGAGATATTGGCCTTATGAGTTTTTATTTATACCCTTTGGCTTATCTAATACACCTACTGTATTTATAAATCTCATGAATGGAGTCTTTCATCAGTTTCTAGATCAGTTTGTGGTTGTTTTTATAGATGATATCTTGGTATATTCTAAAATATGAGAGTAACATTAATGTCACTTAAGTATTGTTTTGAAAACCTTAAAATAAAATAAACTATATTGAATGTCTATTAAGAGTTAATTTTGGTTGAAACAAATATCTTTACTTGGTTATATTGTTTCTAAATATAGCATAACTATTGACCCTTCTAAAAAAAGTTGTTGAAGAGTGGACAAGACCTACTAGTATCACAAATATTTGTAGTGTTCTTGGTTTATTAGGTTATTACCAAAGGTTTTTTTGAAAAGTTTTCTTAGTTATCTATCCCCCTAACTAAGCTAACATGTAAGGGAGTTAAGTTCATCTAGACAAAAGAATGTGATGATTGTTTTTAGAAACTTAAAAGAAGATTGGTAAATGCTCCAGTTTTCACATTTCCTTCTAGTAATGGTGAATTTGTTATCTATAGTGATGTATCATTGAAGGTAATTACTTATGCTTCACGTCAATTGAAACCTCATGAGCTAAACTACCCTACACAAGATTTAGAATTAACTGTTGTTGTTTTTTCATTAAAAATTTAGAGGAACCATTTGTATGGCACAAAGTGTGAAATATATACCGTTCACAAAAGCTTTAAGTATATAATCAAGTAGAAAGAATTAAACATGAGACAAAATAGGTGTCTAGAATTAATTAAGGATTATAATTGCACAATCCATTGCTATCTGGGAAAGGAAAATAAAGTGGCTGACACTTTGAGTCTAAAGAGTAATTCTACATTAACCATGCTATGTTTGGAACGAGATCCTTTGTTTTTTGATTTGATGAATTTCGGATTGAAGTTGTTGCAGAGAATTGCCCTGTTTTGTTTCAGGTGGAAGTGAAATCATCTCTATCAGACAGAATTAAGCAAGCATAAAAAGAAGATAATGAGTTACAGAAAAAGGTAGAATTGGTTCAAAAAGGTATGTTTACTGAATTTAACATTGATAAAGATTGTTTTTTGAGGTTTTAAAAGATATTATGTGTTCTTTGTGTTTTAAAGTTGAAGAAAGAGTTGTTATGTGAAGCTCATAGTTCTCTGTTTTCAGTTCATCCTGACAGTACTAACATTTACAAAGATCTTCAGGTGTATTTCTAGTGGGATGGAATCAAAAGATATATAACTAACTTTAATGTGAAGTGTTTGTTTTTTGGTAGGTTAAAGAAGGGAAATAGTTACCAAAAGGGATGCTTTAGCCTTTTCTAGTGCCAGAGTGTAAATGGGAAAATGTGACCATGGATTTCTTAGTGGGGTTACAAAAAACATATCAAGATAACAATGGAATCTGGGTTATTATTGATCGATCGACTAAATCTACTCATTTTATTCTTATTTGAGATACTATATCTCTAGATCAACTTTCCCAATTGTATATTAAGAAGATAGTCAGGTTATATATATATCCTCTCTCCATTGTATCTGTTCGTGATCCCAGGTTCACATATAACTTTTGAAAATGTCTTTAGAAGTCATTGGGAACTGAATTAAATTTCAGTATAGCTTTTCATCCTCAATCAGATGGGCTGTCAGAACGAACAATTCAAACCTTGGAGGATATGATACCTTCTTGTTCACTGGATTACCATGGAAGTTTGGATCAAAATCTTTCTTTAGTTGAGTTTTATTATAATAAAAGTTTTTATCCCAGTATACAGATGGTACCATTTGAAGCATTATATGGAAAGTGGTGTCAAACTCCATATTTTTGGAATGAAGTAGGTGAAAGAAAGTTTATGAGACTATAATTGGTAGAACAGATGGTAGAAAAAGTTAAATTGATTCAAAATCACAAGAGGATAACACAGAGCAGGTATAAAAGTTATACGAATAACCGGAGGAAGGATATTTCTATCGAGGTAGGTGATCATGTATTTCTCAATGTTTCTCCATGGAAAAGAGTGACGTGTTTGTAGGTTCTGGGCGCAGTGGAAGTGCGTTGGTGGGTCTCCCAACTTTGATTTTAGTGTTAAACAACGTTCAAACCAAGATCCATCATGATATAAAATTCCGGATCTTCGGAATAAAATGAAGAATGAAAAACAAAAGAGGGAGTACCAGAACCATAGAGATAGGATCATCATATGTTGGTTATAATTAATTTAATTAATTCATAAGAATTACCTTGGTGGAATTATTTCTTCATTGATGTCTCCCATAATGATCTTATGATCCGTCTTTGTGTCGTAGAATCCAAGTTTAGGATTCCTCTAGTGGTGATCCACACATGTACCACATATCTCTGGACGTCGTCAAAGGGATCTCTGGGTGATAATGTGGAAGAACCTTCGCTGGCGCTATCTGCCTTCGATCACCTTGATCCAAGGGAGGAGGATCTCTCTCGGTCTTGAGAGCGTTCTTAGAGGAAGTAGTTCTTTTGGCCTTGAAATAATTCTCCAGAATTGTTGTGCACAATGATTCTCTCTGGAAAAGTGTTCGGGTTGTGAGGATATTTATAATCGGGTTTGAGGTTATAGAGTTATGACAATAAATAAATGCACTACACGTTTTATTTATTTCATTAACTCTTATTGAAAACCTGCATGTCGAATTATTAATTCCTTGACATGCACCCACACTGATTATAATAAATAAAATTTAATAAAACAATATTATATCCTCAAAATTCCATCTAGAAAAACTACACGACGTGTAATCATTAATACATGGCGTGTACTCGTTTTCCATAAAACTACACGGTGTGTATATTTAATATACACGACGTGTACTTTTATTTTCCATTTTTCTTTATTTCCTCCACCACATTTATTAGACCTTGGGTAATGGCTATTTACTTCTTAAATAAATGTAACTGCATTACTTGCTAATAAATATATTATTTCTCCCACAATATATTCTCTCGAATAACTAGTGTCGAAATAAATGCGATTAGGCATCCTTAAATAATTGTTAAACCACAGTTGGGAATAATATTTATTTAACTTATTAAATTAATATTAACTGAGATACATGGACACACTTAGTGTGTGACCTTCTTGGACTCTTTCTCAGTGGCATTAGGCGGAGCCTGCCTAAATTCCAAGGTTAGCATCTAGAAATATGCCAAGGAACCCATAGATAAAGAAGTTAACACCGCAATGATGTGTCACCTCATACGAACGCTTACCATGTAATATAATCCATTTGTCCCGATATCTCGAATCAAGCGGGTTGTATGCTAGTGCCATCAACCCATGTGCTTGATTATTCTTTCTTTGACTTTCTGGAATTAAACTTACCCATTCCTTACCATGGCCATGGATTTACATAGGCTATATCAATTCCATCAAAGGGACTGAGATATCTACTTCCATTATGGAAAAGAAGGGACAAATCCTTTCTCGCATTATATATTAATGCGGTATTACTCATGACGCACCCAACGTATCCTACCTTGCTGCGAACAGTGTGTCTTCACAGTTTTCTTCAATACATTTAAGTGCATGAGTTGTAATACCCATTAATAATAATCTTAAAGTATAAGGACCAACACACACATCCGCATATAGGAACATCCAATGACACTATGAAATGTGGATTTCCTACTGGCGGGTCTCGTTCTCATAATATCCTCCTGGATATTACCAAGGGCACACACCATGAGAAGGTGCCTCAACATTTTATGAGTCATCACCCCTAATGGCCTGTATTATTTGTGTCCCTCAAATAACATCATCCGGCCATAGAACATATATTCAAGAACAGTGTTATGACACTTCTGGGTTCTCATCATAGCAGGGATCCGCTATGACCCTTTAATGCAACAACTATCCTTATGACATTATCACATCCATTGTCACGCAAAAGAACAATCAAGATTTTATAAGGCTTTTATTAATGAATAAAGTACAAAGTAGTTGGTTCTAGGACACCAACTCCAACAGACTCCCACTTGGACTAGAGCCAACTGCTAACAACCTTTAACCTGCTAGCTCTCACATGATATTCATGCTTCTGATGATATAGACCTTTAGTCATGGGGTCTGCCACGTTCTCTTCCATGGACACTCTACTCATTGCAACTTCACCCCTTTGATAGAAATCCCTCAAGAGGTGATACTTTCTAAGTATGTACTTTGTCCATTGATGTGACATTGGTTATTTCGCAAGAGCCACCGCTTCAGTATTATCACAATAAAACATGATGGGATCTTTACTTCTAGGCACCACATCAAGCTCCTAGAAAAAGTTCTGAATCTAGATGGCTTCCTTCGCAGCATCAGAAGCCACTATACATTCAGACTCCACTGTAGAATCAGCGACAACTGGATTCTTTGAACTCTTCCATCTCACAGATCCTCCATTGAGATAGAAAACATATCCAGATTGCGACTTCAGATCATTATGATCTGTCTAAAAACTAGCATCAACATACCCTCTGATGACAAGCTCCTCCTCTCCTCCATACACCAAGAACATATCCTTAGTTCTTCTCAGATACTTAAGGATAGTTTTAACAGCAGTCCAATGTTGTTCTCTTGGATCTTCTTGATATCTTCCTACAATGCTTAGTGCATAGTAAACATCAAGCCTATTACATAACATGTCATACATGATGGATCCTATAGCCAAAGCGTATGGGATCTTACTCATTCTATCTTTCTCCTGTTATGTCTAGGGACAAATTTTCTTAGAAATATGTAAGCCATGTGACACTGGAACCAATCCCCTCTTGGATTGTTCCATACTAAATCTCTTTAGTATCTGGTCAATGTATGTACCCTGACTTAGTCCAAGCAGCCTCTTGGATCTATCACGAATGATCTTGATCCCTAGAATGTAGGCTGGTTCACCCAAGTCCTTCATGGAGAAACACTTGTTTAGCTAGTCCTTAACTGACTGTAGGACTGGTACATCATTTCCAATAAGCAATATGTCGTCAACATATACTACAAGGATAACGATTGAATTCCCATTAAACCTCTTATAAACACATGGCTCACATTTGTTCTTAATGAAACCAAATTCTTTTATGGATTCATCAAATCTAATGTTCCATGACCTGGATGCTTGATTTAATTCATAAATGTATTTCTGCAACTTGAAAACCGGTTTGGCTTCACCTGGTGTCACAAAACCTTCTGGTTGTGTCATATAGACATCTTCCTGAAGGTTCCCATTAAGGAATTCCATTTTGAAATCCATCTGCCAAATCTCATAGTAATGGTAAGCTTCTATGGCAAGTATGATTCTTATGGATTTAAACATGGAAACTGGAGAGAAGGTTTCATCATAGTCAATTCCTTGATGCTGTCTGAATCCTTTAGCCACTAGCCTTGCTTTATAGGTGCTAACTTGACCTTCTATGTCAAGCTTTCTCTTGAATACCCATTTAAACCCAACAGGCTTTACATCTACTGGCTAATTGACCAGAACCCAGACTTGGTTCTGATACATGGAATCCATCTCATATTTCATAGCTTCTATAAATCTTGCATCTTCTGAGGTTTCTACTTCTTATTTATAGGAGATAGGTTCATCATTGTCCAACAATAATGATTCACCATCCTCGGTGACTAGGAAAACAAATCTCTCTGTTTCCCTTACCTCTCTTGAGCTCCTATGCAGTACTAGTATTTCTGGAACCTCTTCTATGGGGACCTGTGGAACTTGTTCCTACAATAACTCCAGTGTATCTTGAGCATCAAATTCATCGAATTCAATCTTTCTCCCACTATACCATTTGAGGATGTCCTCCCTCTCAAGAAATATGGCTTGTCTGGCGACATTCACTTTCTTTTCTTGAGGGTTATATAGGTAATATCCTTTTGTTTCCTATGGATATCCTATAAAGATACACCTCATGCCCCGGGGTGATAGTTTGTTGCCTGATAAGGCTTTAAAAAACACCTCACATCCCCATACACATGTGTGAGACAAAGTAGGTTTCCTTCCATTCCATAACTCGGATGGAATTCCATTTGCCACCTTAGTTGGTACTCGGTTTAATGTGCATTCTGTAGTTCGTAATGCATATCCCCAAAAGGATAATGGAAGACCTGAATGACTCATCATTGACCTCACCATGTACAACAAGGTGCAGTTCCTCCTTTCACTAACACCATTCCACTATGGTGTATAAGGAGGAGTGAGCTGAGACAGAATCCCAGACTCTCATAGAAGATCGATGAACTCTTGGTTCATATATTCTCTACCTAGATCCGATCTAAGTTTCTTTATATTCTTACCAAGATAATTCTCTACTTCATTATTGAATTCCTTAAATTTCTCTAAGTCTTCTGACTTATACCTCATTAAGTATACATATCCATATCTACTCAAATCACCAGTAAAAGTAATGAAGTAAGAATATCCACCTCTAGATTCTACTGGAAATAGTCCACACACATCCATGTGTACCAATCCTAGAAGCTTTGTGGCCCTTTCACCCTATCCACCAAAAGGAGGCTTGGTCATTTTTCCTTATAAACAAGCGTGACATCTATCAAGTGGTTTTAGCTCAGTAGAGTCTAAATAGTTATCTTGGCAGAGCTTTGTCAAGCGCTTCTCATTTAGATGACCGAGACGGTGATGCCACAACTGGGAGATGTATGAGTCATGTGAGTTTGTTTCATTATAGATTTACAACACTTGTATTTTTTAATTTAATACATACAAACCATTATTTAAATGTTCCATACCATAACATACATTGTTCTTATAAAATAAACAAACCTTATTTCTAAACTTGAAAATAAATCCATCCATATCCAAACAAGATACAGAAATTATGTTCTAGGTAACACTAGTAACATAATAAGAGTTTTGTAAAACCAAAATCATGCCAGTTGGAAATGGGAGGTTGTAATTTCCAATAGGAAACACAACCAGACTTATGCCATTGGAAGCTTGAAGATCCACCTCCCCTCTGGCAATCTTTCTAAATCTAACAGGTTCCTGCATTTGAATACAGATGTGACCCCCACAAGATGTATCTAATACCCAAAGTTTAGAAATAGAAAGATTACACTCGATAAAGAATGCAACTTTATCATCCCCACACTTCAGGGTGCAGTTCCTCTTCCAGTGGCCTTACTTACCACATGCAAAACACACCACCTCCCATTCATTTCCCAGCCTCTGGATCCTACCCTTCTTGGAGGGACGGTGCTCGGGGGATTCAGACTGTTTATAAGTCTTTGTCCCCTTTGACTTGTCCTTCCTTTTCCTATTCACCATAAGGACTGCAGGTTTGTCACACCCCATGTCCTTATCTACCTGGCGAATCAAGGTCAGAAGTTCCGATAGTCTCTTCTCATTTTTTCTCATGTTGTAGTTGACAATAAATCTAGAGAAGGTCTTGGGCAGTGATGATAGGATGATATCTGTACACAACTCATTCAGTAATTTAATCCCTAAGATGTCCAGGCATTCAATGTAGCCAATAAGCTTGACTACATGAGGCCTAGCTAGCACAAACTCTCCAAGATTAGTTATAAACAAAGCATTGGAGATCTCATACCTCTCCTGTCTCGCCTTCTCTTGGTATAGATCCTAAAGTTGAGACATCATGCTATACGCGTCCATGTTTTCATATTGCTTCAAGAGCTCATTAGACATGGCCAATAGCATGAAACACATGACATCTGTGGCATCATCAATGTGTTTCATGTAGAGGATAGTTCCTCATCACTGGACTCCTTTCCAAGCGCAACTAGAATAGGCTCTTTTAGCACATACAATTTCCTTTCATGGTGAAGGATGACGCGTAAACACCTCTGCCACTCTTGGAAATTAGTGCTAGTGAGAAGGTTTTATTTCTTGAGTATGGTTCGCAATGAAATGTTTGAAGTAATTTTATTTCCATTTCTACAAATTAAGATGAGCAAAGGTTTAGTAATTTATTACAAAACTGAGAAAAATAAATAAATTAATACTTATTAGTCTCCTACTATTTTATCGAAATCTAATAGCCCTCACCATTGACTTTGGAATATTCTGTTGCCCGAATATTCTATTGGAAAGGATCTATATTTCCCTTCGCATTACCCCAACTAGGGTTGGTCAAGCAACTTTATGGGTTTTAGGTAGGCATTATAAATGACAACTGCATTAACTCACAGTTCCTTGATCCGCTGAGTGGACTCCCTAATCCTAAAATCCTATTATTTTGGATTTCCTAAACCTTTACCTCTTGGTCACACCAAGTCCTGCTATGGAAGTCAACCCTTGATGTGAACCAAGTCAAGTCAACCCAAAACCTTGAATTAGAATTCCCCAATAATTGAAAGTACCCCAACTAGGTTTGGTCAAGCACTTTGAACTGTGGTTCGATTCTAACCAAGATTATGGAAGGCTATAATGACTTAATATTTCTTTGAGGGATTTTATATTTATATGTAAATTTCCATTTTATTATCTTTTGATTACATGATTGTTAATATTATCTGGGATATAATTAAGTGATTAACCATGTCTAAGATAATATTTACGCATAATCCAGTCTTATTTTAGTTCCATCTTGCATGCTTGTTTAATTCATTAATTGTGTGATCGTGAAAACACAACCACAATAAATAAACCATGAAAATGAAAGAAATAAAATAAATGGTATGATCATGAGCTTGTTCTATTAGTTATTTTATCTAGCAGTTGATAAACTAACCCAAGAACTTGGGGATAAACACCTTGAACCTTTCGGGTTTGGGTTTACAACTTTTCACCTGTCCACCTTTGTATCTCCTTGGATTGGTTTAACCTTGGCTTCGGACTTGAGTCGTCTCCACTAGCTTGGGAGATCCATCCATTACATATACATTTATCTCACACGCAGGTGAGAGGTAAAATGGGTTTCTACATAAAATAATCCTTGGGCGTGCAGGCCCTACATATTAATGAGGAGAAGGCTCGGAGGACAAAAGATTTAATTTAAATAAATTAATTAATAGAAACTATTCACATACAAAGTCTTGGTCTAGCTCATGATCATCCATACATGCAACGATATTTACGCATAAATAGAACTAGCATTCAATTATTTAATCGTTCTTGTTTAAGAAAAATCACTTTCGAATCAATTTATTATCTTTAATTAATCAATCCTTTTATCTTAAACCCTTTTCTAAATTTTCTTAAGATTCTCATACATCATAATTTTAAACAAATAAATTAATTTAAAATTATCCTTGTATGTAACTGGTACATTTGAGGCAACCTAGTGGATTTCAATTCTTTATGAAGATGTTAAATTAAACACATATATATAAAACACCTATCACGTGTTGTGGCTCAGCTTTACGCCTGCACCATGGTACACGTCTCAAGAGTTTTTATAATATAATAATAAATTTTAATAAATCTGTGTAATTTGGATGAGTACACGGTGTGTAGTTCTGACTACATGGTGTGTACTTTTGTTCGCCATCCATTCGAAGTACACGCCCGAGGACATGGCTTGTGGATGTACTCCAGAAATTTTCAGAGTACACAACGTGTTCTTTTGGACACACATCGTGTAGTATCTTCGTTACACGGTTTCCAGCCGGGCAAGCCATGTATGGGGTACACGGTCCAACCCTAACCCAAAGGGACTATGCACCGTCTTCATTGGACCACATGACGCGTAATCTGGAAACTTTGTTCCACCTATTCCTGGTAAACACACAGTGTCATAAATCACTTAGATAGGATCAATAGACGACCTAATTTGGCAGACCAGTCTGATGCATGAACCTAGACTACATGGTGTGTACTTTTGAATACACGTTGTGTATTCTTGTCTTGTACGACCAAGAACATTTGGATCGTCTAGATGAGATCCTCTATTTTATTTTAATCAAAAATTAAAAGAAAAGGTCGTTTCTGTATGGTTAACAAGAAACGATAGAGGAGGAATAGATATCGAGATTCAGATTTAAAGAATGATTAACTTGAATTAAAACAACTAAATTATTAAATACGTAAATCACCAATGAAAAAATAAATAATTATAATCAACGATATGACCACTCTGATACCACTTGTAGGTTCTGGGCGCAGCGGAAGCACGTTGGGGGGTCACCCAACTTTGATTTTAGCATTAAACAACGTTCAAACTGAGATCCGTCACAATATAAAATGTCAGATATTCAGAATAGAACGAAGAAAGAAAAACAAAAGAGGGAGTCCCAGAACCATAGAGATAGGATCATCATATGTTGGTTATAATTAATTTAATTATTTCACAAGAATTACCTTAGTGGAATTATTTCTTCGTTGATGTCTCTGGTCACTATCTTATGATATGTCATTGCATCATAGAATCCAAGTGTAGGATTCCTCTAGTAGGGATCCACACGTGTGCCATATATCTCTAAACGTTGCCAAATGTATCTCCGAGTGCTAGCACGGAAGAACCTTCTCTTGCAATGTCCTCCTTCGATTACCTTGATCCGATGGAGGAGGATCTCTCTCGGTCTTGAGAGCATTCTTAGATGAAGTAGTTCTTTCAGCCTTGAAATAATTCTCCAGAATTATTGTGCACAATGATTCTCTCTGGAAAAGTGTTGGGGTTTTGAGGATATTTATAATCGGGTTGGAGGTTATAGAGTTATGACAATAAATAAATGTGTTACATGTTTTATTTATTTCATTAAATCTTATTGAAACCCCCCATGTCGAATTATTAATTCCTTGACATGCGTCCACGCTGATTATAATAAATATCATTTAATAAAACAATATTATATCCTCAAAATACCAACTGGAAAAACAACACGGTGTGTATTCATTAATACACGGTGTGTACTCGTTTTCCATAAAACTACACAGCGTGTATATTTAATATACACAGTGTGTACCTTTATTTTCCATTTTTCTTTATTTCCCCCACCACATTTATGAGACCTTGAGTAATGGCTATTTATTTCTTAAATAAATGTAACTACATTACTCGTTAATAAATATATTATTTCACCCACAATATATTCTATAGAATAACTAGTGTCGAAATAAATGTGATTAGGCATCCTTAAATAATTATTAAACCACAGTCAGGAATAATCTTTATTTAACTTGTTAAATTAATATTTAACTGAGATACATGGACACACTTAGTGTGTGACCCTCTAGGTCTCTTTCTCAGTGGCATTAGGTGGAGCCTGCCTAAAGTCCAAGGTTAGCATCTAGAAATATGCTAAGGAACCCATAGAGAAAGAAGTTAACGCCACAATGACGTGTCACCTCATACGAACGCTTACGGTGTAATATAATCCCTTTGTCATGATATCTCGAATCAAATGGGTTGTATGCTAGTGCCATTAACCCATGTGCTCGATTATTCTTTCTTTGACTTTCCGGAATTGAACTTTCCCATTCCTTACCATGGAAATGGATTTACTTAGGCTATATCAATTCCATCAAAGGCCCTGAGATATCTACTTCCATTATGGAACAGAAGGGAAAAATCCTTTCTTGCATTATCTATTAATGCAGTATTACTCATGATGCACCCAACGTATCCTACCTCACTACGAACAGTGTGTCATCACAGTTTTCATCAATACATCTAAGTGAATGAGTTGTAATACCAATTAATAATAATCTTAAAGTCTAAGGACCAAGACACACATCCGCAGATAGGAACATCTAATGACACTATGAAATGTGGATTTCCTATTGGTGGGTATTGTTCTCATAATATCCTCCTGGATATTACCAAGGGATCACACCATGAGAAGGTGCCTCAAAGTTTTATGAGTCATCACCCCTAATAGCCAGTATTTTTTGTGTCCCTAAAATAACATCATCCATCCATAGAACATATATTCAAGAATAGTGTTATGGAACTTCTGGGTTCTCATCATAGCAGGGATCCTCTATGAACCTTTAATGAAACAACTATCCTTAAGACATTATCACATGAATTGTGACGCAGAAGAACAATCAAGATGTGATAAGGCTTTTATTAATGAATAAATTAAAAAGTAGTTGGTTCTAGGACACCAACTCCAACAGACTCCCACTTGGACTAGAGCCAAATACTAACAACCTTTAACCCACTAGCTCTCACATGATATTCATGCTTCTGTTGAGATAGGCCTTTAGTAATGGGATCCACAACATTCTATTCCGTGGACACTCTGCTCATTTTAATTTCACCCCTTTGATAGAAATCCCTCAAGAGGTGATACTTTCGGAGTATATGATTTGTCTGTTGATGTGACCTTGGATCTTTTGCAAGAGACACCGCTCCAGTATTATCACAATACAATGTGATAGCATCATTACTTCTAGGAACCACATCAAGCTCCTGGAAAAAGTTCCGAATCCATATGGCTTACTTGGCTGCATCAGAAGCCGCTATAAATTCGGACTCCACTATAGAATCAGCGAAAACTAGATACTTTGAACTCTTCTAGCTCATAGCTCCTCCATTGAGATAGAAAACATATCCAGATTTCGACTTCAGATCGTTCTGATCTGTCTGAAAACCAGCATCAACATACCCTTGATGACAAGCTCCTTGTATCCTCTATACACCAGGAATATATCCTTAGTTATTCTCTGATACTTAAAGATAGTTTTAACAGTAGTCCAATGCTGTTCTCCTAGATCTTCTTGATGTTTGCCTACAATGCTCAGTGCATAGGCAACATCAAGCCTGGTACATAACATGGCATACATGATGTATCCTATAGACGAAGCGTATGGGATATTACTCATTCTATCTTTCTCCTGTTGTGTCTGGGGACACATTTTCTTAGAAAGATGTAATCTGTGTGACACTAGAACCAATCCCCTCTTGGATTGTTCCACACTAAATCTCTTTAGTATATGGTCAATTTATGTACCCTGACATAGTCCAAGCAGCCTCTTGTATCTATCATGAATGATCTTGATCCCTAGAATATAGGCTGCTTCGCCCAAGTCCTTCATGGAGAAACACTCGTTCAGCCAGTCCTTAACTTACTGTAGGACTGGTACATAATTTCTAATAGGCAATATGTCATCAATATATACTACTTGGATAACGATTGTATTCCCATTAAACCTCTTATAAACACATGGATCATATTCATTCTTAATGAAACCAAATTTCTTTATGGCTTCATCAAATCGAATGTCCCATGACCTGGATGCTTGATTTAATATATAAATGGATTTCTACAACATGAAAACCTGTTTGGCTACACCTGGTGTCACAAACCCTTCTGGTTGTGTCATATAGACATCTTCCTCAAGGTTCCCATTAAGGAATGCCATTTTGAAATCCATCTGCCAAATCTCATAGTCATGGTAAGTTGCTATGGAAAGTATGATTCTTATGGATTTAAACATGGAAACTAGTGAGAAGGTTTCATCATAGTCAATTACTTGATGTTGTCTGAATCCTTTAGCCACTAGCCTTGCTTTATAGGTGCTAACTTGACCTTCCGTGTCCATATTTCTCTTGAATACCCATTTGCATCCAATAGGCTTTACATCAACTGGCTCATCGACCAGAACCCAGACTTGGTTCTAATACATGGAATCCATCTCAGATTTCATAGCTTCTAGACATCTTGCAGCTTCTGAGCTTTCTACTGATTCCTTGTAGGAGAGAGGTTCATCATTGTCCAACAATAATGATTCACCATTCTTGGTGACTAGGAAACCAAATATACCGGGTTCACTTACCTCTTTTGAGCTCCTACGTAGTACTTGTGTTTCTGGAACCTCTTCCACGAGGACCTATGAAACTTGTTCCTACTCCAAATCCTATGTATCATGAACATCAACTTCTTTGAAGTCAATCTTGATCCCAATATCCATTTTGAGGATGTGCTCCCTCTCAAGAAATATGGCTTGTCTGGCGACATTCACTTTCTTTTCTTGAGGGTTATATAGGTAATATCCTTTTGTTTCCTTAGGATATCCTATAAAGATACACCTCTTTCCCCAGGGTGTTAGTTTATTACCTGAGAAGGCCTTAACAAATGCCCTGCATCCCCATACACGTCTGTGAGACAAAGTGGGTTTCCTTCCATTCCATAACTCGGATGGAATTCCATTTTCCCCCTTAGTTGGTACTCGGTTTAATGTGTATAATGTAGTTTGTAATGCATATCCCCAAAAGGATAATAGAAGATCTTCATGAATCATAATCGACCTCACCATGTCCAATAAGGTGCAGTTTCTCATTTCACTAACTTCGTTCCAGTATGGTGTATAAGGAGGAGTGATCTGAGGTAGAATCCCGGACTCCCGTAGAAGATCGATGAACTCTTGGTTTATATATTCTCTACCTCAATCCAATCAAAGTTTCTTTATCTTCTTACCAAGCTGATTCTCTATTTCATTCTTGAATTCCTTAAATTTCTCTAAGTCTTATGAATTATACCTCGTTAAGTATACATATCCATATCTACTCAAATAATCAGTAAAAGTAATAAAGTAAGAATATCCACCTCTAGCTTCTACTCGAAATGGTCCACAAACATTAGTGTGTACCAATCCAAGAAGCTCTGTGGCCCTTTCACCCTGTACACCAAATGGATTCTTGCTCATTTTTCCTTGTAAACAAGTGTGAAATCTATCAAGTGGTTTTAGATCAGTAGAGTCTAAATAGCCATCTTGACAGATCTTTGTCAAGCGCTTCTCATTTACATGACCGACATGGTGGTTCCACAACTGGGTGATGTATGAGTCATGTGAGTTTTTTTCATTATCGATTGCCAACACTTGGTTTTCATAATTTAATACATACAAACCATTATTTAAATTTTCCATACCATAAAATACGTTGTTCTTATAAAAGAGACAACCCTTATTTCCAAACTTGAAAATAAATCCATCCATATCAAAAAAAGATACAGAAATTTGGTTCTTGGTAACACTGGGCACATAATAACAATTTTGTAAAACCAAAATCATTCCATTCGGCAATGGGAGGTGGTAATCGCCAATATACAACACAGCCAGCCTTCCGTCATTAGCAGCTTGAAGATCCACCTCTCTTATGGAAATGTTTCTAAATATACTTGGTTCTTTCATTTGAATACATATGTGAGCCCCACAAGCTGTATCTAATACCCAATGTGTAGAAATAGAAATACTACACTCGATAATAAATGCACCTTTAGTGTCCCCACGCTTCTGGGTGTAGTTCCTCTTCTAGTGGCCTTTCTTGCCATATGAAAAACAAACCGCCTCCCGTTCCTTGCCCTGCCTCTAGATCGTCCCATTCTTGGAGGGACGATGCTCGGGGGGATTCAGACTGTTTATAAGTCTTTGGCCCCTTTGACTTGTCCTTCCTTTTCCTATTCACCATAAGGACTGCAGGTTTGTCACGCCCTATGTCCTTATCTACCTGGCGAATCAAGGTTAGAAGTTCTGATAGTCTCTTCTCATTGTTTCTCATGTTGTAGTTGACAATAAAGCTAGAGAAGGTCTTGGGTAGTGATGATAGGATGAGATCTGTACGCAACTCATCCGAGAATTTAATCCCTAAGATGTCCAGGTGTTCAATGTAGCCAATAAGCTTGACTATATGAGGCCCAGCTGGCGCAGACTCTCCAAGCTTAGTTGTAAACAAAGCATTGGAGATTTCATACCTCTCATGTCTCGCCTTCCCTTGGTAGAGATCCTTAAGGTGATACATCATGCTATACGCGTCCATGTTTTCATGTTGCTTAAAGAGATCATTAGACATGGCCGATATCATGAAACAATGGACATCTGTGGCTGTTTCGCACGGAATCCGGGGATGACCTTCTGGACGGAAGATTCAAACGTTCCGATCAGTTTCTAACGGGTTTGTTTGTAGAACTGGAAACATCCAATGATTCCACATCCGTTTGGACCTACTTTCCAAAGGTAGGCGCTCATTAGCTTGTGGACTAATGAGGATTAGGAATTTTCATTGGTCGAGAGGATGGGAGGTCGGACTCATCACACCTTTTTGAGGGGAATTATTGTCTACTCTGGGACTCTCTTTATAGATTTAAGTTATGTTCGTGAATCCTTATTATATTACCAAGTATAAAATGAGCTTTCCTTTAGTTTTAACAATCAATGATTAAATATGCAAGAAATTTAGAGAATTTTTTATATGTATTCGAGGTTCTTCATCAATAGAGAATCATCTATATCTGTTTAGAGATTCTTGGTCAATGGTATCCTTCAAGACATTTATATAAAAGTCTCTTGGTCATTATGATGACCAGGCTAGTTTTAAAGCCACTCAGTGGGGCACTTGAAGTTTATCGTCATTCAGAAGGACATGGATTATTTCAAAGTTGGGATCGAACCCATAAATGGGCTACCTACGTATCCTTTGTTTTTGGAAAAGGAATTAGAACCCACGTAGTTCGAGAAATGGAGTATGATGTTTATGATTGATGGCTCAAAGATGAATGTCATAATTACTTTTGCACTCTAAGCTCACGTGAGTCATGCTCGGTGTGAGAAAAAAGAGGTATTGGTAAAATTTAGACTATTGTGCCATGAAAGATGCAATCATAAGAATTTGTTTGGGGCTTATGTATGGATGAATGCCCAGATAGATGAAGGTTTAGGATTTACTTTTAGGGAGAAAATCCATGAACAGGGTCCATAAAGTTATATGTGCTTCATGGAGATTTGAATACTCTAATCTTGGGGCTTACTCTTAAGGAGGATGCCCAAGTTAGGAGGGGATTTATGATTGGGTTTTACTCCTGAAAAGGAAACCCAAATCAAAGGTAAATTATGACTGGTTAAGAGAAATTTAAGGGGACTTGGGGCTTTATTCCTGAAAAGGAGACCCAAGGTTATGACTGAGTCTTTATTCCTGAAAAGGAGACCCAGGTTAGGGGACTTGGGGATTATTCTTTAAAAGGAAGCCCAAGGTTATGACTGAGTCTTATTCCTGAAAAAGGAGACCCAGGTTAGGGGACTTGGGGCTTATTCTTTAAAAGGAATCCCAAGGTTATGACTGAGTCTTATTCCTGAAAAAGGAGACCCAGGTTAGGGATTAAGGTTTGGGGATTACTCCTGAGGAGGATGCCCATATTTGAGGTTAGGACTTATTCTTAAGAAAGATGCCCAAGATTAAAGGACTTGATTGGGGCTTACTCCTGAGGAGGATGCCCAAGATTGGGAACTTTAAGAATTTGGGGCTTACTCCTGAGGAAGATGCCCAGATTAAAGGTTTTATAAATGGGGATTATTCCTGAAAAGGAGACCCAGGTTAAGATTCTCTCATCTTAAAGGATGAGGTTGAATGAATGAACTCTCCGTATTTTAGTGACATAAGGATATTTAAATCACTAGACTTTGAGAGATATTCCACAGAATTCCTTTCAGATAAGAAAGTCAAATCAAGAAATCATGCCATAAATGGCTTTGAAGAGTGTCTTGAAGACTAAATCTTGAAAAGGAAAGGTGAAATGGATTAAGAGGGGTAAAAATGGGCAAGATGGGCACCCAAAAAGATAGGGGCGCGCAAGTCTTGAAAGGCGCGCAAGTCTTACGTGGGCGCGCAAGTATTGGTCGCGCAGGTATACCTGCGCGACACATAGTGTACTTGCGCGATTTTCAACCAGCAATGAAATACTTGAGCGACTCTTTTTTAAACCCTTTAGAATGTTCTCGAGGTTCTTCCAGAAAAGGAACGCGCAAGTTATATTGAAGGAAATAAGTCGGCGCGCAAGTGTTTGATAAGTTTCAACACTTAGGCATTCCTTCTTCTCTTTAGATCTTCCGTTCTAGGTAAGAAATTACCTTAGAAGTGTTCCGGAAGCTTTGAGAAGAGACTTGGGCATTGGGAGCTTCAATCCAAGTTTCTGGAAAAAGATCCTCCCTTGTGGGGGGCCCACAGGGTCTATTTATAGGCAAAAGAAGACCCCGGGCGGTTACCGGGTGGTTACCACTTAGGTCGCGCAAGTCACCTGCGCGACCAAGGTTGTCGCGCAAGTGTACTTGCGCGACAGTGATAAAACTTGCGCGGTGCAGTTGCTGTCGATCCTTTGTTCATGCCTTTGTCGATTTTTGATGTTTTCTTCAAAGTTTGAATCACTTTGAGCTCAGATATTCCCTTTTACGATCTTTAGATTCTGTGACGAAAGGAGCGTCAACAAAAGTCCCCCCTCAGAGTTGGATCCGGAGAGAAATGAGGATTTGACTCTGAGGAAATCGAATCCCTCCAAAGGAAAAGGGGGCGCGCAAGTCTTCAGGGCACAGAGGTCAGCGCGCAAGTGTACTGGAACTTGACTTTTATTCAGAGTTCCTTTGTCTTTTGTGTGGGTAGTTTAAAGTCATGCACGCCGGACATAAAGGGGCTAATGTTTAAGGTCGAAATAGCTTTGACCGAAAATGGATTAAAAATGGATTCAATTCCTTGATAATTTATCTGAAAACATATTACCATACTCAAGTATGAGGGAAAAAATGTAAACTATGGCTTAAGAATATTTGAATCTGAGGAATGATATGAAAAAAGAGCTAAAAGGCATTTAGAAGAAGTAGTTTCCAAGAATGAAGTTACTATTATTTAACAAAACCCGTTAGGGGGTTGAAATATGCAGGGCCACCTATGGGAATTGGCTGCATGGTCAAATAAATAGCATCTTTTGGATGACAAGTCTGTTATGTGGACTGTTTATGCAAGGCCACCTATGGGCACGTGCTGCATAGTCAGGCAAAAGAACTCCCAGAAATTTACTTTCCTAGTGCTAAAATCCAGTGAAAGTTTATGGAGATTCAAATTTTCTAAAGTATAGAGTTTGTTGTATGGAAAGAGGTACTTGAATATGGAGAAGATATTTCCAAACAAGAATATCGAAGAACTGGATGAATATCACTCCTAAGAAGGTCTGACCCAAACGTAGGGAAGAAGAATAAACCATAGACTTGAATACTTTCAGATCATGAAAAAGGATATGGGAAAAATATGTTAAGGATGGCTATTTTTTGTGGATCCCTACATATTGTCGTTTAAGGAAAATAAGGACAAAAGAGGCATTCTTCCCAAGAATGAAGTTACTATTATTTAACAAAACCCGTTAGGGGGTTGAAATATGCAGGGCCACCTATGGGCACTGGCTGCATGGTCAAATGAATAGCATCTTTTGGCTGACAAGTCTGTTATGTGGACTGTTTATGCAAGGCCACCTATGGGCACGTGCTGCATAGTCAGGAAAAAGAATTCTCAGAAGTTTGACATTTTTGTGACTAGAAGTCATGAAAAGGGTTATGAAGATCTGAAAATATTTAAGGTTAGGATTATAACACATAAAGATGGGTATTGTCCAATGTATATAGAGATACATAGGTCAATGAAAACCATAATCATGTTGTGGCTGGGTCCTGAATTGAAACTTGGACTTCACTACGTATCTCATAAGAATGAGAATCAAGCCATACGTAGTTCTTGAAATGTAGTTTAACGTCGTGAAGGACGAAAGTATGAGTGATCTTAGTTTAGGGTCATAGAATTCGGACCATAATAATGAATACACAGTGTGTGTTTTCATGAGGACTTTTCAGCCAAGGGACTGAAAGTGAAATTTGGAGTTAGGCCCAAAATACTTGGGACTGGATTCGAGGGACACTTGAATGTTCCTACGTATCCCATAAGGATGGGAATCAAGTCCACGTAGTTCTAGAACTACCCTTTGTACAAATTTGGTTCGTACATGTGAAGGGTGAAAGGGGACTTTAGTGCAATGATGGTTTAACCTGAGATAAAAAGTTTAGGCATTACCATGTATGCACGTAGTCTTTTGAAAATGAAACATGATTTAAAAAAAAAAATCAATGTCAATAATGGTTCCTTCTAAAATGAGGAAATCAAAGAATATTGTAGTTTATTGTCCTACCGGACAAAAGTGTTGTATAGTTTAACGTCATATAACAAGGACGAAAGTGAATCAATGTAAAGATATTGATTCCAGGGGCGGTTTCACAAATCATCATCATATGAGATTGTGGTGAACCGATGTGAAGAGATTGTTTTTGGGCTTGAACCTTGGGAGGTTGCCTACATACCCAGCCTGGAGGGAAAGGATCAAAGTCCGTGTAGTTCAATTAAAGAATGAATTAATGATCAAATTGTTTTTGGGGACAATGATCTAATAAAAAAAATGTTGTTGGGACTTACACATGGTTAGTGGCCCAAAGGGAGTGTTATGGTTGATGTTCGCTCTAAGCTCACATGAGTCATACTCGGTGTGAGAAACAAGAGGTAATAACAACCTTAACGATGCACAGTTTTAATGTCATGTAGGACATAAAAAAGGGACTATGCAGTTTAAAGTCTTGCAGTTAGGACTATTGGTGCTGCACAATTTAGTGTCATGTAGCAGGGACAAAATAACAGTTTAATGTCATGTAGGAAATATCAAGGACTTTCTGTACAGTTTAGCGTCATGTAGTTAGGACGATGGGGATAAAATAGTTTAACATCATATTGGACGAAAGGGGAATTGTGCAGTTTAATGTCATGCAATAAGGACAAAAGAGTGTACCATTTTAACGTCATGTCGGACGAAAGTGCGAATAGTTTAAGGTCGTATGCATGGACCGTGAATGGTGCAGTTTAATTTCATACTGGACCTTTGAGATTATATAGTTTAACGTCTTTTCGGACGTGAGGGACTTTTATACAGTTTAGCGTCATGTAGTTTAGGACGTCACAGTTTAACGTCTTGCTGGACATAAGGGATTTGCAAATAGTTTATGGTCATATACATGGACCAGGGATGATGCAGTTTAAGGTCATGCTGGACGGTTTAGGGAACTTTTTCACAGTTTAATGTCGTGTGGGACGAAGTTGCAGTTTAAAGTCATACTGGACCATTGCTGTACAGTTTAAAGTCATGTAGCTAGGACTAAGGTGAACCAATATGAGGATATCAGTTCTGGGGACTTTTTTACAGTTTAACGTCATGCTGGACGTTGGAAGTGCCACACAGTTTAATGTCATGTTGCTAGGACACAATATAGTTTAATGTCATCTCGGACAAAATATAGGATCTTCTGTACAGTTTAATGTCATGTAGATAGGACAAAATAACAGTTTAATGTCATGTAGGACAGAATATAGTTTAATGTCATCTCGGACATTTAAGGTGACACAGTTTAACGTCATGTTGGACGAAGTTGCAGTTTAAGGTCATACTGGACCATTGCTGTACAGTTTAAAGTCATGTAGCTAGGACTAAGGTGAACCAATATGAGGATATCAGTTCTGGGACTTTTTTACAGTTTAACGTCATGCTGGACGTTGGAAGTGCCACATAGTTTAATGTCATGTTGCTAGGACACAATATAGTTTAATGTCATCTCGGACAAAATATAGGATCTTCTGTACAGTTTAATGTCATGTAGATAGGACAAAATAACAGTTTAATGTCATGTAGGACAGATTATAGTTTAATGTCATCTCGGACATTGAAGGTGACACAGTTTAACGTCATGTTGGACGAAGTTGCAGTTTAAGGTCATACTGGACCATTGCTGTATGAACCAATTGTAAGAGTCTTGGTTCTGGGAACAATATTTTGTGTTTATACAAAATACTTCTTCAGAAATCTGGCATTAGTTGGAGTCGTGATGTGTTCTCCATCCATTGAGATTAGAGAATACGCTCCATTGGAGTAGACCTTATGTATTGAATAAGGTCCTTCCCATTTTGGTTCAAGCTTGGGAGGCTTCTTTCCTGGTATCATTGGTGCTCTGAGAACCAACACCAATTCTCCCTGAATGAATGAACGAAGACGAACTTTTTTGTTAAAAGCTCGTGCTATCCGATTCTGATAGATTTCCAAGTGGTGCAAAGTGCACAATCTTTTCTCATCTAACTGTTCCAATTCATTCAACCGCTTTTGGGATTGCTCATCTGTTGATAACTGATCACAAATGGCTATTCTGAGTGAGGGTAATTGAACTTCAATTGGCAAGACTACTTCTGTTCCATATACCAATGAATATGGAGTAGATCGCGTTGCATTGCGAGTGGTAGTCCGATAAGCCCATAAAGCATGAAAGAGTTTATCAGGCCATGACCTCTTATCTTTATCCACCATCTTTTGCAGTATATTTGAAAGAGTCTTGTTGAAGGCCTCTATCTGGCCATTAGCCGTTGCATGATATCGAGATGAATGGTTGGACTTAATGTTGTATTCTTGATACAATTTCTTTACCTCAGAAGAACAGAAATTGGTGCCGTTGTCCGTCAATATGGTATGAGGGACACCAAATCTAGTAATGATGTTAGACTTGATGAAGCTAACAATGCATTTAGAACTGACTTCTTTGAGAGGTACTGCCTCTGCCCATTTGGAAAAGAAATCAGTAGCAGTAAGAATGTACTTAAACTGCTTGGCCGTAGCTGAAGGGTAAGGTCCCACCACATCCATTCCCCATGTGGAAAATGGCCATGAGTATTTAGCTGTATGAAGCAACTCTGGAGGTTGATGAATGAAGTTGGCATATACTTGGCATGAATGACACTTCTTTGTGAAATTAACACAATCTTGTATCATTGAAGGCCAAAAGTATCCAAGCCTTCGAATTTGATCAGACAGTCTATGTCCAGACTGGTGGGCACCACAGACTCCTGCATGCACTTCTTTTATGACAGCCATTGTCTCTTCACCATCAATACATCTGAAGAGAACTCCATCAAAACCACGTTTGTAGAGAATTT
This sequence comes from Viscum album, assembly GCA_963277665.1. Taxonomy (NCBI): domain Eukaryota; kingdom Viridiplantae; phylum Streptophyta; class Magnoliopsida; order Santalales; family Viscaceae; genus Viscum; species Viscum album. Next base: position 41,968,786 of record OY728163.1, read on the forward strand.
TCTCGAGGTGGTTTGGACCATCATAAAGAGTAAAATTGACCACACATCGCCGAATTTGTTCTTTCTCGGCTCTATCAGGTGGAAGTGTTCCATTTTAAAGGTATTCCTTGATAGGTGACATCCATCCTGTAGTATGACCATACGGTTCAGGAATGGGACTAATTTCGTTAATTTCCTCTGTTTTGACTTGAACATAAGGTGAAATTGCACGACGGTGGGCAATACAGATGGTTGTCTCATCCCGATTTGGATCTGCTAAAGCTGTGGCTATATTAGCCAGTGCATCAGCTTGAGCATTTTGTGATCTTGGGACATAAGAAAATGTCGGTTCTGAAGGGAATTCTGACATTAACTCTATGACGTAATCATACAAAGGGATTAATTCTTCTTTTCTGATGGAATAATCCCCATTGACTTGTTTGATTACCAGGTCTGAATCACCTTTCACCTTTAAGTGATTCACTTGTGCTTGAAGCGCTAACTCCAAGCCTGTAATGAGAGCTTGGTATTCATCTTCATTATTGGTACCACCTTCCCATAACAAAAATGAATAAGGTAACACTGCCTTATCTAGATAAATGAGCACAATTCCTAAACCAACTTTGTTGAATTTAGGATTTTCCATTTTCTTCCCTGTTGGACTTCTAGAAGCACCATCAAAATACATTTCCCATGTTTGAGGACTCTCTTGAATAGAGAAAACTTCCTCATCAGGGAGTTCGATATCTGAATACGTGTCTTCCACTGAAGGATGTTCAGCCAGGAAATCAGCCAGAGCTTGGCCCTTAATTGCCTTTTGAGACACATACTGAATGTTGAACTGCTGTAGAATAACCGCCCACCTTGCCAGACGTCCTGTAAGCATTGGACGACTAAGGATGAATTTGAGTGGATTATTACGAGATACCAATTGGACCTCGTGATGTTGCAGGTAGTGTCTCAGTTTCTGAAATGCAAAGATTAATTCTAGGCAGCACTTTTCAATATTTGAATACCGGGTTTCTGCTTCAAGCATAGTTCTACTGAGATAGTAGAGACTATTTTCATTCCCAGCATCATTCTTTTGAGAAAGAAAGGAACCCAATGATCGCTCTAAAGCTGTCACATAGAGGATAAGAGGCCTACCCTCAACAGGTGGCATGAGTACTGGTGGACTCAAGAGGTATTTCTTGAGAACATCAAATGCTTCTTGACATTCTTCAGTCCACTGGTAAGTGACTCCTTTCTTCAATAATTTGGTAAAGGGTAAACTTTTGTCTGCCAAATTGGAGATGAAACGCCGAATATAGGCTAAGTGTCCTTGAAGTCCTCTTAATTCTTTCAAATTCTGAGGAGGTGACATACCAAGGATTGATTTGGTCTTCTCAGGATCGACTTTAATACAACGATGGCGTACAACAAATCCGAGGAATTTTCCTGAGGTTACCCCAAAAGCACATTTTAAGGGGTTCATCTTCAAATTATGTTGTCGAAGCTTGTGGAATACGACTTCCAAATCAGCCAAGTGATCAAAATGTTGTTTGGATTTAACCACCAAATCATCAACATAGCATTCAACAAATTTCCCTAGAAAATTTTTGAAGATACGATGCATGGCGCGTTGATATGTTGCACCTGCATTCTTTAAACCAAAGGGCATCACCCGGTAACAAAACACACCTTGAGGAGCTCTGAAGGCTGTATATTCCTCATCTTCTGGGGCCATTCAGATCTGATTATATCCAGAATATCCATCCATGAAATAAAGTACTTCATATCCAGCCGTCGCATCAATTAAGAGTTCTGTAATCGGAACTGGGAAATCATCTTTAGGACAATACCGATTAAGATCTTTGAAATCGATGCAAACCCTAATTTGTCCGTTCTTCTTCTTTACAGGTACAATATTAGCCAACCACTTGGGATATTGAACTTCTCTGACGAAGTTAGCTTTGATAAGCTTATCCACTTCAACCTCGATTTTGGAAGCATAGGTTGGGTGTGTTCTTCTCACGGCTTGCTTGAATCCTCGATGTTCTTTTGGCAAACCCAAATGATGGGTGGAAACATTAGGATCAAGGCCAGGAATCTCTGTATAATTCCAAGAAAAAATATCTTTATTTTGCTTTAGAAAATAAATATACATCTCTTGTTCTTCAAGGGTCATGGCCGCACTAATTAAAGTGGGGCGTGGATATTTCTCTGTACCCAGATTTACTTCTCTGAGTTCATCCACAGTGGTAGAGATACCCTCTTCAAATGCTGGAGGAGCATCTCTAAGATCTTCCTCTTCCTCTTCATCATGTGTTATTTCTTCCGTTTCTACTTGCAAAGTAGATGAAAAAACGAAATTCTCATGATCATAAGAGATGTCAAAATTTTCACATTTTGAAGAAAAAGCTTCCATTTCTGACCCTATTGATGATAAAGGGTCTTCTTTGGGAAATGAAGAGGAGAGGATGGATTGAGAATCGACATCAATATTCACCTCTGGTGTTGCTATAACTTCTTATGGCCTGATTAGCGAAGTATAGTCTTGTTGGATTTCAGCAGACGAAATGAAAACGTCACCACTTATGCTTTCATCACTGCTTGGTAAGTTACCAATTTCTCCCATGTTGTCTGGCTCGATTTCCGTAATTGACATTATGGATCTTTTCATAAGAGTATTTTGATTTGGGCCTATTTTGTCAATTTGACTGATAGGTAATACATAATCTGTACTCACATGTGAAAATGGATTTATTGGAATTTTTTCCAAACCATATGGAGCATTAACTTTGGTAATTTCTTTCATTGTAGATTTTTCTCTTCCCTTCATGTGATAAAATTCCGCCTCAATGTATTGAGACTCACATGTCTTGAACGGGGCCTTATCACCATACAATGTTCCAACTTGACCATCGAAACAGTATTTGAGACATTGATGGTATGATGACGGAATAACTGCATGCTGATGTAGCCAGGGTCTTCCAAGCAAGATATTGAAAGATGAGTCTTGATCAACAATCATGAAATCCGAATTGGAAACAAGATCTCCAAACTGAGTTCTGAGCGTAACTTCTCCCAGTGGTTCTTGTTCATTTTTATCATATCCTTGCAACATCATGGTAGAAGGAGATAAATCAGATTCCGTGAGGCCCAATCGACGAAGTGTGCGAATGGGAATGAGGTTGACTCCTGAACCATTGTCAATGAAAGCTCTTCGAACATCTATACCATTGACTTTGCCAGATAAGTACAAAGGTTTTATGTGCCCATGCACAACATCATCTTCATCTTTATCAGTAAAAGATATCACTGCATGGCATTCTGCAGGATTATTCTCTATGTGATAAATTTCAGCTGCAGCAATTTCAGCTTCAAACTCCTGAGGACTTGACAAAGCTTCGATGAGTGATTCCTGAAGTTCTCTTGATAGATTCAAAGCATCCAAAATTGATAACTTGGCTGGTACTTGGGCCAAGTGTTTCAATATATCATACTTTTGATCTAGAGGTCTGCGTTTCCCAATAGGAATATGCGGTTTAGCAGGTACCTTGGAAGCAGATGCTTTGGAAGCTGATGCATCTTGTATTGAAGTTGGCAACATCTTTGGTTTTCGAAAATTAGACTGATTAGATCCATTTACTTTCTGAGATAAAGAAGATGGAACCTTTAATCGGTCTTCCAAAATAACTGTGCCGAAGCTGAGTTGGCCATTGGAAGAAGAACTTGCTTGTTCTTTTTGAGTTCGCTGAAGGGCTCTACCACGAGTTTCTGCTGCATATACAGTGCCAGCAGGGGTAGAATTAGAGTAGTGGCTTCGGAAAGATCCACGTCTTCCCCTATATCCTGAACATCTAGAACTTCCTCGGGTTCCCTTATTTGATACAGGGAATTCAGGCTCATCAAGACTGGAATATGAATCTGTTAATTGAATCATATTAACAGAACCAAAGATTAACTCTTCATCTGATAAAGACTCTGCCTGGTTAGCCTGTTTAGGCTGTGCCGTTTGGTGGGACGGTTCCCGTGGCTTCGAAGTAGATGGCATGAAATCTGCCAGAGTCAAAGACAATTTAGGCTTTGCTACATACTCATCTTCTCCTGATTCCTCTTTCTTCTTTGAATTGCGCTGCCCTTTTGAGGATTTGTCTTTTGATGGAGGCTTTACTGCATCTTTTGTAGGAGACACAATTGGCTTCTTCAATTGTGTTCGCAAAATGGAATGGGTCTGATTGATTGTCTTTCTGACCATCCAATCATCATATTTTTTCGCAGTTTTGCTTTTGACTTCCTGCCACTCGCCTCCTTCCTCTGGATCTGTAGCGGTAATACACGCTACATGAGCTGAAGAACCCTTCAATTTGACTTGTCCCAAGTCAACCATCTTTTGCAGGAGGTCTTTAAAGACAAAACACTCCTAGATGGGATGCCCCAACATTTGATGAAAGAGACAATAATTGGGACGGTCTACATCTCCTTCCTTGTTTGGCCTCTTCGGCACTGGTAATTGAACCAAATTATTTTCCAGAGCTGAAATGAAGTAACCAGGAACTTTATCACTTCGGAAAGAGTATGTTTTACTCTTCATATCCTCAAATTGTTTTCGTCGTTGATCTTTTGGATCATTTGGACAAAACAGCCTTTGTTGTTGGCGTTCAGGAGGTGGAGCCCTTCGAGAAGATGAAGGTTTTGAAGAAGAAATAGGTACAGGTGCCTGTTTAAGCATAACTGTAGCAGTTTCTGCTTTACCCATTCTTCTTCCTAGATCTGATGGAATTAAACGAGATTTAACCTTAGCCTATATAGGGGAATCTTCAATCTTTTGAGCGATTGAAGTAAGGTCTCGAAACCCTCCTGTGTATTTCACAGGGATCAATGGCGTGCGTAATTCGTCACGCAAATTTGCCACACAGATTGGCAACAATTCCTCCTGAGGGAGTGCTAAACTCAAGGAATACGTTAATCCCTTCCAACGAGCAATGAAATCAGAGACTCTTTCATTCTCCCTTTGCTTGCAGTTTGTAAGATCGAAAAATGTCGTTTTTGGAAAAGTTGAGCTAAACTGAAGAAGGAATTTTTGACGAAGATCCTCCCATCCGATGACTGACCGGGATTGCAAGCTTGTATACCAGACAAAGGCTGGTCCTTGCAAGGTTTGCACGAAGCATCTGAGTTTCACTGCTTCTTTCTGCTCTGGAGTTCCCATCATAGGATCACAACAAGACACGTAATGCGTCAAATGTTGTTCAGGGTCGCCTGATCCATTGAAAGTAGGGAAAATAGGGTTTCCAAAACTGGATGGAAGAGAAATTGAATCTACCCATTCAGGGTAAACTTTATTTTCAGGTTGAACTTGCGCCCGTTTCCCTTTTATAGTTTCTAACCGAGCTGTTAATGACTCAATAGTAGTTATTAACTTTTGAGAAACGTCAGGTTGAACTTGGTTTTGGGTAGGTGCAATGAATGGAGCTTGGACAGACGTGGTGGTTGGTGCTTCAACTGATGGTAGTGCTGCCAACCGTTATTGCGTTTGACCCGTAGGATTAGACCTCTGTGGGTGTACAGATAAAGGAGGATATTCTTGATCCATCTCAGTAGTTACAACAAATTCCTTCGGCTGTCGGACTTCAGAATTCTTAAGAAGAAGACTACTCTGAAGTAGCTCTGCATTCAACCTTCTTAATTCTTTCATTTCTTCCTCCTGTTGTGCAAACCTTTGCTCTAATGAGAGCGATTGACCTCCTTCAGAGGAAGGGTGAGAAGTAACCTGATTCTTTCCTTTCCCCTTATTGGATCCTTTTCGGAGAGGGGGAAGTGGGTTACTTGAAGGAATACCCAGATTTTGGGTAAGCCTTTGATTACGTGTGCACACACCTTCTTCATTTAGGTCTGTGTGCGCAACTTCTTGAGCAGGAACCTCTTCATCTGATCCCTCTGATTGAGCCTCATCTGGTGAATCAGCAGCAACGGCATTGATGACATTAATGGATGCATATTGCATGGAATCCTTTCTATCAGCATTTCTGTGATATTGTCTCCTTCCATGTCCATGATGAGACATGGCATTCCGTTGACTTGATCCCTCAAAAATTTCTTGGAGAACCGTCACTTGGAGAGAATCTCCTGACAGCTTGGCTCTTCGTTCCTCTTGAGGCTTATTCCCTAATCGAGAGAATACTGACTTTCTCTGAGGGAGGGATTGAGGATTTGAAAAAGTCCCTAGTCCGGTGGACTGGGGATGTTCTTGCTACTTCCGCTCAACTCCTCGAATCCCATTCGTTGATTCTGAGGGTTGGGTTAGAGAAGTCCCCAGTCTGGCAAGATGGGGTGTCTCTTGACATGCTATGTCTGAGATCTTCTTAAAATCTCTCTTGATCTTGCGAATCTTAGTTCGGAAATTAGCTGGATGCATTAACCTGTATCCACTTTTATCACCTGGTTCAACAGACCGTTGGATGATTTCCTAAACTTCTGTCATTTGATGACGTGTTTGCTCCAGACGAGAGGCTTGTGCAATATTCTCGCCTGCTTGATGTAGGAGCAATTTAACAACTTGTTCTCTATATACTTGATTTTGAGAGGAACTAGTTGAAGCCTGTTCTTGAGCAAGCTTTTGATTATGAAAAAAGCCCATTGACTGTGGCCGGCCATGGGCAATAACATTGCATGAGACCATTTTCGGCGGGCTTTGCTGACCGGAAAGCACTGTGAAATGTAGTGCTCCGTGAACACCCCATCCTCTGATATGAACATCAGATGGAGCATTGGAAATTAACTGACGCAATTTTCTTAGTGCGCCAAGGCATGAACGTTGAAGGGTTCTCTGTTGCTTTTCAGCCTTTGGATACCGAGAGACTGATAGAGATGCCAAATCAATCTGGCGTTGTAACCCTTCTATTATCTTAAGATGATTTTCATATTCATCGTAAGATAATACCTTCTTCTTTAACTGACAAAGAGTTTTCCATATGTTGAGACGAATATCATGGATTCCATCATCCGTCAACATCTTTGGAATGTCGTACTGGGAGTCAGCCAAAGGCCAAAACATGACTGGTACTTCACCTTTTGCCAGTTTTTTCCTCATGTTCAGCATTTCCTCTTTATCATTAAATGAAGATTCTTCTACCTGTTTGGACCAGAGTTGGTGTTTCCTTGTTGCTTCATCGGATTCAACAAGATTGGTAGAGAAATCACTATTCATGCTAGAAGATGAATGACCCAGGGAAGGTTCGGAGAATAACCTGAACCCCAGGCTATCTTCTGATGGAGAAAGAGTTTCACCTGCCGATAGTAAAGCATCAGACATGACTGGTTTTACGTTTGCAAGTGCCTCGAGATAGGAGGGCTTTCTCGTCACTACATTGCCTTCTGAAGAATTTTCGAGACAATGTGAATCACTACTGCGGAGAGGACTTTCGCAGCGAAGTTCATCACCATGAGGAGGACTATCATGATGGGTTACAACAAAAGATGAAATCTCTTGCTCCTTGGTCTTCTGACCACACAGAGGGTTCCCGTGGCTCTCATCTGAAGAAGAAACTTCAAGATTGACCGAATTTTCATGAAGCAAGTCTTCATGAGGAAGTGTCTGTTGAAGACCTTCAGAATTAATGTTCCTGTTATTGGGAACTGAGGGAGTAGAATCTTGAATTCTGACAGATAAATGTCTGAGGGCTTCAAGAACTCCAGCATCGAGCAAGGCCTTGTTGCAGATCGGCCTTTGATCTCCTGACTGTGCTGGGCGGATATTTTTCTTAGATGCCTTCTTACTCGCTTTAGAAACCACTTGATGACGAAAGTGATTGCTCTGAGCAGGTGTATGTGCCTGATCAGGAAAGATGGTCAGGTTAGGCTGACGATCTCCACTCAAATCAGGTGTATGTGCCTGACTTGGTTGTCCGTATGATATGGGGGAGTATGCCCCATAACCCTCTTGGACTGGAACAGATGTGTGTGTCTGTTCTGGAGTGAATCGTTGATGTGTCACTCCATTGCTAGGGATAGATTTATGTGTCTGTCCCTGAGATGATGCTGAAGCTGTTATGATATCCTGGCAAGCATCCAGAATATGAGCAGGAATTTGCTTCTGCTCTTTCACCATTGACAAAATATGTTTGGTGACTTCAGCCGCCGGAACGGGGATATACGTCCATTCCGGGCTTGGAGTAGGTGTATGTGCCTGCTCCTGTCCTCCTTTTCCTGTCAGTGAATCCTGACAGTACTCAAGTGTGGAGGCAGAGAGTTGAGTCTGCCTCCTGTTTGTCGTCGGGACTTTCCGAATGACTTCTCCGGGCGCTACCAAGCGAGACTGTTGGTAGGCCTGATTAGTATTAGCAGGTGTATGTGCCTGCTGATTACACTTCGCCAAACGCGGTTGACGAGATCCATCAAATGTAGTCAGACGAGCCTGCTGACTAACTGGTGATGTATAAGCAGGTGTATGTTCCTGCCTATGGTACTTCGCCGGAATTGCCTGGCGGGATAGGCTTTATGCTTCCAGATGAGTCTGCTGGACAGCGGAATTAAAACGAACAGGTGTGTATGCCTGCTCGTTGTTTTCCACCAAGTTAGGTTGGTGGACTTCTCCGGAGATGGCAGGGATGACAACCTACTTATTATTAACCGGATTCCGTCTCTGGCGGTTCATCTTGCCTGCTCAGGTTTGAGGAACCTGAGTTGAATGCCTGGATTCGGTACCCTTATCATGTTGAGGGCGCACTACCGCACGAGTCTGGCGGCGATTGTTGATGGGAGCCCTTGAGAAGGACTCCTGTCTTTTTGAATTAAGGTCCTACGGGACCTGCTCATTCACTTCTTCAGAGTAAGGGAGTGAATGGAAATTGCGTTCCGGGGATAACGACCCAAAACGGTTGGAGACGGTAGTCAGCACCGCCTGCTTCTTGATTGCTGGCCGCCGTTGTCCGGACGACCAGGTAGAGTTGTTAACTTGGAGGGCTTGACGAGCGGCCTCCAGAGTTGGGATAGTACCGTTGCGACGGTACTCCTTAACCAGTGCATTAGAAACACAGCGTTGAAGACGCTGAGTTGGTGATGTCATCCTCAGAGCGGATGAAGTTCCAGCAGGAGTAGCAGCATTGGTTTTCACAGCAGCAGACCTCATAGTAGAGGTGTTCACAGCAGCAGTATTCACAGGGGTGAATTTAAGGAAAGCCATTTTTGCAGAAGATCTTGAGAAAAGAGTGCCTGTTCCATGTAACAGACATAATCAAGATGAATCCGGCCACTGCATCTTTTGGATGAGCACATGTCAATGATTGCTTTGTTGGCCCAAGGGGCCTAACAAATAAGAAGAACATCACTTTAACTTGGTTAAGGATTCACGTCGGGTTCACCATTTTTGTTTCGCACGGAATCCGGGGATGACCTCCTGGACGGGAGATTCAAACGTTCCGATCGGTTTCTAACGGGTTTGTTCGTAGAACCAGAAACATCCAATGATTCCACATCCATTTGGACCTACTTTCCAAAGGCAGGCGCTCATTAGCTTGTGGACTAATGAGGCTTAGGAATTTGCATTGGTCGAGAGGATGGGAGGTCGGACTCATCACACCTTTTTGAGGGGAATTATTGTCTACTCCGGGACTCTCTTTATAGATTTAAGTTATGTTCGTGAATCCTTATTATATTACCAAGTATAAAATGAGCTTTCCTTTAGTTTTAACAATCAATGATTAAATATGCAAGAAATTTAGAGAATCTTTCATATGTATTCGAGGTTCTTCATCAATAGAGAATCATCTATATCTGTTTAGAGATTCTTGGTCAATGGTATCCTTCAAAACATTTATATAAAAGTCTCTTGGTCATTATGATGACCAGGCTGGTTTTAAAGCCACTCAGTGGGGCACTTGAAGTTTATCGTCATTCAGAAGGATATGGATTATTTCAAAGTTGGGATCAAACCCATAAATGGGCTACCTACGTATCCTTTGTTTTTGGAAAAGGAATCAGAACCCACGTAGTTCGAGAAATGGAGTATGATGTTTATGATTGATGGCTCAAAGATGAATGTCATAATTACTTTTACACTCTAAGCTCACGTGAGTCATGCTCGGTGTGAGAAACAAGAGGTATTGGTAAAATTTAGACTATTGTGCCATGAAAGATGCAATCATAAGAATTTGTTTGGGGCTTATGTATGGATGACTGCCCAGATAGATGAAGGTTTAGGATTTACTTTTAGGGAGAAAATCCATGAACAGGGTCCATAAAGTTATATGTGCTTCATGGAGATTTGAATACTCTAATCTTGGGGCTTACTCTTAAGGAGGATGCCCAAGTTAGGAGGGGATTTATGATTGGGTTTTACTCCTGAAAAGGAAACCCAAATCAAAGGTAAATTATGACTGGTTAAGAGAAATTTAAGGGGACTTGGGGCTTTATTCCTGAAAAGGAGACCCAAGGTTATGACTGAGTCTTTATTCTTGAAAAGGAGACCCAGGTTAGGGGACTTGGGGCTTATTCTTTAAAAGGAATCCCAAGGTTATGACTGAGTCTTATTCCTGAAAAAGGAGACCCAGGTTAGGGGACTTGGGGCTTATTCTTTAAAAGGAAGCCCAAGGTTATGACTGAGTCTTATTCCTGAAAAAGGAGACCCAGGTTAGGGATTAAGGTTTGGGGCTTACTCCTAAGGAGGATGCCCATATTTGAGGTTGGGGATTATTCTTAATAAAGATGCCCAAGATTAAAGGACTTGATTGGGGCTTACTCTTGAGGAGGATACCCAAGATTGGGAACTTTAAGAATTTGGGGCTTACTCCTGAGGAAGATGCCCAGATTAAAGGTTTTATAACTGGGGATTATTCCTGAAAAGGAGACCCAGGTTAAGATTCTCTCATCTTAAAGGATGAGGTTGAATGAATGAACTCTCCGTATTTTAGTGACATAAGGATATTTAAATCACTAGACTTTGAGAGAGATTCCACAGAATTCCTTTCAGATAAGAAAGTCAAATCAAGAAATCATGCCATAAATGGATTTGAAGAGTGTCTTGAAGACTGAATCTTGAAAAGGAAAGGTGAAATGGCTTAAGAGGGGTAAAAATGGGCAAGATGGGCACCCAAAAAGATAGGGGCGCGCAAGTCTTGAAAGGCGCGCAAGTCTTCCGTGGGCACGCAAGTATTGGTCACGCAGGTATACCTGTGCGACACATAGTGTACTTGCGCGATTTTCAACCAGCAATGAAATACTTGAGAGACTCTTTTTTAAACCCTTTAGAATGTTCTCGAGGTTCTTCCAGAAAAGGAACGCACAAGTTATATTGAAGGAAATAAGTCGGCGCGCAAGTGTTTGATAAGTTTCAACACTTAGGCCTTCCTTCTTCTCTTTAGATCTTCCGTTCTAGGTAAGAAATTACCTTAGAAGTGTTCCGGAAGCTTTGATAAGAGACTTGGGCGTCGGGAGCTTCAATCCGAGTTTCTGGAAAAAGATCCTCCCTTGTGGGGGGCCCACAGGGTCTATTTATAGGCAAAAGAAGACCCCGGGTGGTTACCGGGCGGTTACCACTTAGGTCGCGCAAGTCACCTGCGCGACTAAGGTTGTCGCGCAAGTGTACTTGCGCGACAGTGATAAAACTTGCGCGGTGCAGTTGCTGTCGATCCTTTGTTCATGCCTTTGTCGATTTTTGATGTTTTCTTCAAAGGTTGAATCACTTTGAGCTCAGATATTCCCTTTTCCGATCTTTAGATTCTGTGACGAAAGGAGCGTCAACAGTGGCATCATCCATGTGTTTCATGTAGAGAGATAGTTCCCCATCACTGGCCTCCTTTCCAGGCGCAAATGGAATAGGCTCTTCCAGCACATACAATTTCCATTCATGGTGAAGGATGACACGTAAACACCTCTTAAACTATTGGAAATTGGTGCTAGTGAGAAGGTTTTCCTTCTCGAGTATGGTTCAAAATTAAATGTTTGAAGTCATTTTCTTACCGTTTCTACAAATTAAGATGAGAAAAGGTTTAGTACTTTATTACAAAACTAAGACAAATAAATAAATTAATACTTATTAGTCTCCCACTATTTTGTCGAAATCCAATAGCCCTCACCATTGACTTCAGAATATTCTATTTCCTAAATATTCTAGTGGAAAGGATCCATATTTCCCTTAACATTACCCCAACTAGGATTGGTCAAGCAACTTGAAGGGTTTTAGGTTGGCATTCCAAATGCCAACTGCATTAACTCGCAGCTCCTTGATCTGCTGAGTGGACTCCCCAATCCTGAAATCCTTTTATTTTGGATTTCCTCAACCTTTGCCTCTTGGTCACACCAATTCCTACTGTGGAAGTCAACCCTTGATGTGAACCAAGTCAAGTCAACCAAAAACATTAAATTAGAATTCCATGATAATTTAAAGCACCCCAACTAGGGTTGGTCAAGTACTTTGAACTATGGTTTGATTCTAACCAAGATTATGGAAGGATATACCGACTTAATATTTCTTTGAGGGATTTTATCCTTATACGTAAATTTACATTTTATTATCTTTTGATTACATGCTTGTTAATATTAGGTTGGATATACTTAAGTGATTAACCATGTCTAAGATAATATTTATGCATAAGCCAGTCTTATTTTAGTTCCATCTTGCATGCTTGTTTAATTCATTAATTATGTGATCGTGAAAACACACCCACAATAAATAAACCATGAAACTGACAGAAATAAAATAAATGGTATGGTCATGAGCTTGTTCTATTGGTTATTTTATCTAGCGGTTGATAAACTAACCCAAGACCTAGAGGAGAAACACCTTGAACCTTTCAGGTTCATGTTTATAGCTTTCCACCTGTCCACCTTTGTATCTTCTTAGATTGGTTTCACCTTGGATTCAGACTTGAGCCGCCCCCACTAGCTTGGGAGCTCCATCCATTACATATGCATTTATCTCACACGCAGGTGAGGGGTAAAAGGGGTTTTTACATAAAAGAATCCTTGGACGCGCATGCCCTACATATTAATGAAGAGAAGGCTCACAGACCAACAAATATAATTTAAATAAATAAATTAAAAGAAACCATTCACATATAAAGGTCTTGGCTTAGCTCATGATCATCCATACATGAAACTATATTTACACATAAATAGAACTAGAATTAAATTCATTAATCATTCTTGTTTAAGATAAATCACGCTCGAATCAATTAATTATCTTTAATTAATCAATCCTTTTATCTTAAACCCTTTTCTGAATTTCCTTGAGATTCTCATCCATCAAAATTTTAAGCAAATAATTTCATTTAAAACTATCCTTGTATATAACTTGTACCTTGGATACAACCCGGTGAATTTCTATTCATTACGTAGATGTTAAATTAAACACATATATATAAAACACCTATCACGTGTTGTGCCTCAGCTTTACGCCTGCACCATGGTACATGTCTCAAGGGTTTGTATAATATAATGATAAATTTTAATAAATCTGCGTAATTTGGATGAGTACACGATGTTTAGTTCTGACTACACAATGTGTACTTTTGTTCAACATCCATCCAACGTACATGCCCAAGGACATAACATGTGGATGTAGTTTGGAAATTTTCAGAGTACACTACGTGTTCTTTTGGACACACGTCGTGTCATATCCACGTTACACGGTTTCCAGCCGGGCAAGACGTGTACGAGGTACACGGTCCAACCCTAACCCCAAGGGACTACATGCCATGTTCATTGGACCACACAATGTGTAATCCGGAAACCGTGTGCCACCTGTTCTTGGTCAACACACGGTGTCATAAATGACTTAGATAGGATCAATACACAACCTGATTGGGCGGACTAGTCCGATGCATGAACTTATACTAAATGGAGTGTAATTACGAATACACGCCATGTATTGTTGTTTTGTATGGCCAGGAACGTTTGGCTCCTTCAAATGAGATCCTCTATTTTATTTTAATAAAAAATTAAAAGAAAAGTTTGTTTCTCTATGGTGAACGAGAAACAATAGAGGAGGAACAGATCTCGAGATTCAAATTTAAATAACGATTAACTTGAATTGAAACAACTAAATTATTAAATGCGTAAATCAACAACGAAAAACTAAATAATTATAATTAACAATATGACTGTTCTGATACCACTTGTAGGTTCCGGGTGCAGCGGAAGCGTGTTGGTGGGTCACCCAACTTTGATTTTAGCGTTAAACAACGTTCAAACCGAGATCCATCATGATATAAAATGCCGGATCTTCAGAATAGAATGAAGAATGAAAAACAAAAGAGGGAGTAGTGGAACCATAGATATATAATTATCATATGTTGGTTATATTTAATTTAATTAATTCACAAGAATTACCTTGGTGGAATTCTTTCTTCGTTGATGTCTCCAGTCAAGATCTTGTGATCCGTCATCGTGTCATAGAATCCAAGTGTAGGATTCCTCTAGCGGTGCTCCACACGTGTGCCACATATCTCTGGACGTCGCTGAAGGGATCTCCGGGTGCTAGCATGGAAGGACCTTCACTTGCGATGTACGCCTTCGATCTTCTTGATATGATGGAGGAGGATCTCTCTCGGTCTTGAGAGTGTTCTTGGAGGAAGTAGTTCTTTCAGCCTTGAAAGAATTCTTCAGAATTGTTGTAAACAATGATTCTCTCTGGAAAAGTGTTGGGGTTTTGAGGATATTTATAATCAGGTTTGAGTTTATAGAGTTATGAAAATAAATAAACGCGTTACGCATTTTATTTATTTCATTAAATCTTATTGAAAACCTCCATGTTGAATTATTAATTCCTTGACATGCGCCCATGCTGATTATAATAAATATCATTTAATAAAACAATATTATATCCTCAAAATACCGACTGGAAAAACAATACGGTGTGTAATCATTAATACATGACGTGTACTCGTTTTCCATAAAGCTACACAGCTTGTATATTTAATATACACGACGTGTACTTTTATTTTACATTTTTCTTTATTTCGTCCACCACATTTATTAGACCTTGAGTAATGGCTATTTATTTCTTAAATAAATGTAACTACATTACTTACTAATAAATATATTATTTCTCCCACAATATAGTCTCTCGAATAACTATTGTCGAAATAAATGCGATTAGGTATCCTTAAATAATTATTAAACCATAATTGGGAATAATCTTTATTTAAATTGTTAAATTAATATTTAACTGAGATACTTGGACACACTTAGTGTGTGACCCTCTTGGCCTCTTTCTCAGTGGCATTAGACAGAGCCTGCCTAAAGTCCATGGTTTACATATAGAAACACACCAATGCACCCATAGATAAATAAGATAATGCTTCAATGAAGTTTCACCTCTTACGAATGCTTACCATGTAATATAATCCCTTTGTCATGATATCTCGAATCAAGCGGGTTGTATGCTAGTTCCATCAACCCATGTGCTTGATTATTCTTTCTTTGACTTTCCAAAATTGAACTTTCCCATTCCTTACCATGACCATGGATCTACTTTGGCTATATCAATTCCATCAAAGGCCCTAAGATATCTTCTTCCATTATGGAACAAAAGGGAAAAATCCTTTCTCACATTATCTATTAATGCGGTATTACTCGTGACACACCCAACGTATCCTACCTTGCTACGAACAGTGTGTCGTCACATTTTTCGTCAATACATCTTAGTTTATGAGTTATAATACCCATTAATAATAATATTAAAGTCTAAGGACCAGTACACACGTCCGCAGATAGGAACATCCAATGACACTATGAAATGTGGATTTCCTACTGGCAGGTCTCATTCTCATAATATCATCCTAGATATTACCAAGGCCGCACACCATGAGAAGGTTCCTCAAAGTTTTATGAGTCCTCACCCCTAATGGCCTGTATTATTTGTGTCCCTCAAATAACATCATCTGACCATAGAACATATATTCAAGAACAATGTTATGACACTTCCAAGTTCTCATCATAGCAGGGATCCGCTATGACCCTTTAATGCAACAACTATCCTTGGGAAATTATCACATGCATTGTCACACAGAATAACAATCAAGATGTGATAAGGATTTTATTAATGAATAAAGTACAAAGTTGTTTGTTCTAGGCCACCAACTCCAATAGTGTTTTGGTAAAAAGGGAAAGCTGAGTCCTAGGTTTATTGGGCCCTATGAAATCCTATAGAAAGTTGGATCAGTTTCCTATAGGGTGTATTTACCTCCAAGTCTATCATAGGTACACAATTTTTTTCATGTTTCAATGTTGAGAAAGTATATTCCAGATCCATCTCATATTTTGATCCCAGAGGTAGTTCAGTTGGAAGAGAATATTTCTTATGAGGAACAACCGTACAGATTGTGGACATCAGAGAGAAAGTATTGTATAATAAGGTGATTCATTAGGTAAAGGTTTTGTTGAAAAACCATATGGTTGAATAGGCAATGTCAAAATAAGAAAATTCTATGAAGTATAAATACCCTAACTTATTTGATAAGTAAATAAAATTGTAGGGACTCAATTTCCAAAAGGGGGAAATGATGTTGCATACAAGGTATTTATGGAATAATACTTTTCATATCTATTAATATTTACAATGAAGATATTAATTTTATGTTAATGAGGATACTTTTTTTGATAGCGTACTCGACATGCAGCAACAAGTTTCTCTAAAATCTTATGTTGCACACTATGTTGGGTTATACTGAAAAATAATACAATAATATTATTATTATTTTAAATGGCAGTTAACACCTAGCCATTGTAATGGAAGGAATGAATAGATCTAACTAAAATATGATAATACATGTTTGTTAAATATTTTTACATTTATCTAATAAATTTTAGAGGAATAAAATGAGAATGAAACCAATTATAAACATAAAATACTCTAATATATTTAAAAGGCCATTTTACCACCTTTTGATAGAGAGCCATTTTTAAATATAGTTTTTGTTAATTTTATATGTTCTATTTTATAAAATAAATTTATTTTTTAGAAGAGAGAAATAAAAATTTACTTTGGTTTAAATTTTGGTATTTTTTTGATGAAATTCATATTTTTATGAATAGTAAAAAATACTGCATTTTAATTCATAACTACCTTTTCATCTAATTTATATATATAGTTAGATTATTATTATAATTTTTTAAAGTGTAATTGGATTTTGTTTTTATCATTTAATTTAATGTTGTTTATTGGAAGTAATTTTAGTTTGAAATTGGACATAAACACATGTCAATATTTTGATAGTTATTACTTCTTAAAAACCTGCTTTTTGGTTTTAACAACGAGAATTAATTTTAAATTAATTTCTTCCAATTCTATGTTTTGTATTTGGAACAATGGATTCTATATTTGGAATAAGGAGGTCCAAATTTGTAAATAGGTACCTTTTATTTTTAGACATTATGAATAGTAACTTTAGTAATTATTTAATTTATCATGGTTAAAGGGTAAATATGGTAAATAAGGGTAAAAAATAATATTATAATAATATTAAACTATCCTAAAACATTTCCTAATCCTATTGGATGAGATATGTATAAACATGTGAATCCTTGGTTATATTTTGGGACCCCATGGATCCACTTGGGATTGATAATGACATGTTATATTAAGTAATTTAAAGTAAATAGAAAAATAACATAAACATGTTTCTTTTACTAAATTTTTTTATATGGGGTTATATAAGTGATATATTTGAATACAAATAGTCAGTATAAATCTAAAAATATTTCCTATATCATGATAATTTATTTATAATTTTTAGATATTAAATAAATAAATTTAATTATGACACAATGATGATGCAATAATTGCTTCATTAATAAAGGATTCAAATAAATGATATTATAAATGTTATAATAAATGTAATTTAGTTATTTTGATGTCATAAACTACTTTTATGGATGGTATTGACATATTATCTTTGAGGTAATTCTTTTTTTTTGAAGGACTCATGTTATGAATTTATATAAAAGTCAAGTATGAATAGTGTCCGAAATTAACATAATTCATAACTTAAAATATAAAATAGTTTATTAAATGATATTAAATTCTTAAAAATATAAGATTCGATAAAATTGCTAATAAAATTCCAAATATTTTATAAATAATTTTTTTGTGGGTCGTTTGACATGATATGGTAATTACATCAACCCTAAATGTGTCAATAACTTGTTATCACGGTAAGATTAAAAAGGGTAAAATAAGGGTTAAACAAAAAAGATAAGGATAAAAAAATATTAAAAACTTGTCAAAAAAATATTAGATGATGGGTATTCGAACCAAAATCATCCTATCTTTGTAATAAATGACTTTGAGACTATTTGAAACCTAAAATCAATTTATAATAAAACAGTATTTCAAGATATTCTTAAAGTGCCCCTCCCTCCTCTTATAAAAGGCCACCACCTCTACCAATTTAATCACACCTCTCAACCCCATTGGATCATTCATATTCTACTCAAATAATCTTTAAATATCCATTTCTGTTTTTTTAGAATCCTTACCTTGGTCAGAAGGCAATTCAAGAAAGCCTTTAGGCTCAAATCAAAAAAAAGTTACCCGATTTAGAGGTAACGTCTTCTCTCAAGTTCCTTTCCTTTATTTTCCTTCTCCACTGCATATGCTCTTATTATTCTTTTTTTACATAAAAATACCAGTATCATAAATATACTAGGATTTTGTTGTGAGAATTATTATAACTACACTTACACACACCTCCATCTAATGGATACTAACTAAAAATTAAATTTTTATTTCAAAAGCACTTTTGAAGAGAAAGTTGGAAATCATGATGACATCAAAAACATAAACACAACCCTTCCTCCATGTACAAGATCATCAAGACCAAATATATTCCAATTAAAAAGAAAGGAAAAGTCCCACCCTGGTAGCAAAAACAATACGATCAGTGTCCACCATCCCATCACTGCTCGGATAACTGTCTCGTGCAAGGATGCACGGGCCCGATACCAATGGAAAAGGCCATACCCTATCAAGACTTCCAATTCCAGATAGAGATGATAAGAATAATTTCCTCTTTTCTGAACATATTCTGGAACAACCCCTTGAAAATAAATTGGATGCAATGTATCATAGACCAAGGTCATAGTGCCAAAAGTTAACAAACAAAATACAAACCACAAATCCTCATCAATGTCAAATAAACTTTCACCAAGTTAAAATAACTCAAAAGGTTAAAACTCTTACAACACCTTAAATATCTCCAAAACCTTCCACCATTCCAGAACCACTAAGCTCCACCACGGAGGTGAGAAACCAGTAGGAAATGATAGAAAAAAACCATCAACGTGGAACCAAACCAAATCCAGATCTAGCCAATTTCACAAACCACAACATACCAAAAAACCTTGAAAAAATCAAATAAACTAAGTCTCTAAGCCTCCCCATCCGAGTTTCATAGATCTGGGGCGAGCCGCACTAGAAACCGTTGAAGAACCTGGTCATGCTAGACAAGCTGGTAAACCATGCAAGAGTTAAGCCTCGTCGTTGATGGAAAACACCACTTGCCCACCAGAAATAGATGACACCAATCACGTCACCTTCATAGGGGTGAGTCATGCTGAGCCATATATAGTAGCACCGCGGAGAAGAGAAGATGCCAAGCCCTGTTGAGAAGAGGGATCCAAACAAGGGAACTGAATGCACGACCATGCCCACACTGAGCCGAGACCAGGGACAACCGTCGCGAACAGACTAGGCTAAAGGGGGAAGGGTAAACGGGACTGAAAGAAACCCAAGGTGATGTAGTTTTTGGAGAAGAAGCCGCTCCAAGGATCCTTGGTCCTCCATCTAATGGATACGAACATACTATTTCTGTGTACAACGAACTACTACCTCACGAAACGATGATTGTTCAATTTTCCCCTACCACCTTTCATGGTGGCCATTATGATGGAACTATATTTATATATGATATATATGATATTTATATTTTCTCTATTGTTTATTGATTTTTATTTATAGCATACCATTATTCTTTCCATGACGTGTAAATACAATAATTTCATTTGAGGAAGTGCAGACTACCACCCCCTCAAAGTGATATGACTCGTTCATGCTATACATGGAACATATAAAGGATGGTTTTATTAAACCTATGATAAATAAATTACATAAAAATAATATTGGTATTATAGTATACATTTATATTATTTTATTATTACTCTTTTATTACAACAAAGAAATAATAGTAGTGTTCATGTGTATGTACGACCTACCATCTCCATGAACAGCGCATTTCATTTCTTATCTCAAAATGTTATGGAATATTATAAATACATATATACTGAATATATATGATATTTAAATCAATAATATCATTTTGGAGAGGATGTAATTTTTACTACATGTACAATTTATATCAAAACAAGTTCATTTTCAACTCAAGTACCAAATATCTACAAAATGATCAATATTAACTTAAATAATGATGTAATTTTTATAATGTGGTAATAAGTGATATAAAAGGAATAATAAAACTAAAAAAATGTTCTGAGGCATGTAGAAATTAACTGAAGTTTATTATTCAGGAATAATAAGGAACATACGTGATAAGTCAAATACAAGGTAATGGACTTCATATCAATCTCCTTTTATTGAGGCATATTTTGGTTTATACATGACCTTATTTTATACAGTGTATAAAAAAACACTTTGAATTTTAATTTCATTCAAATGGAATCTTTTTCTATGAAGCGTTTTACTAAATGAGAATAGGAATGTTTTTTTATGTGTGTGGCGACAGCGACCTCTCTTCCGCCATAATCGTTATTTGATATTTGGCTTCCTCTATATGACTTACTATTTTCAAAAGGAAAAAAACACCTTATTCCCTTTGTGGTTGTTTTGGTATTGAAAATGGTTTTTGAAATGGATTGAGTATTTCAATATCTTGAAATTATTTCTTGTGATTGTAAATAAAATGTTATTAGTGAAATGTTGATATTTTCAGTATTTTAAGTGTTATGATTATATAATGGTACCTGGACATTTAAAGGGTAGTTAGGTGATAAACCAATGACGAGTGGTTACATGATAAACCAAATTATGGTTGGTTCCGTGATAAACTAAGGGTAGTTGGTTACGTTATAACCTACAATACATTGGGTATGGAAGTTGGCCGTATGGCTATTCCATTTAGTGATATGTGTGGAAGTTGACCATATGGTTATTCCATTTAAGTATGTTTATGTCCCTAGTTACCTTTATATGATATTTTTTTTCTATGAGATATATGGTAATATTTTGGTTATAAAAAGGGTAAGAAATGAACTTATATTCAGTTCAGTATATTTACTACTTCTTAAAGGTGAAAAGTATTACTTATGATAAAGTATTCTTAGTTTCATGTTATCCCAATACTAATAGTTTTATTTAATTATGTATCCCTTACTAAGATTTTTATTCTCATCCCATGTTTTGAAATATTTTTCACATTACATAAGGAATAATAGAGCCAAGGATGGGATCAAGGAAAGGTTATATTGTTAAAACATGAAATGATGTCATGTTTTGTTTTAAAGAGTTTTTGTTTTATGAAAAAAATGGATAGTGAGTAGAAGTGTCTACTTGTAATATTCAAGTTGTTATGTATATGTTATGACCTAATTCTCTAAATATCTAAACCTGAAAGGATCATCGATGCGAATTATAAGTAAAGTTATTGACTTAACTCAAGATTATGTAATGTTTAAGGCTCAGGACTTATATTAATAACTTACTTCCATAAGAATTTAGTGATTATTAGAACTAATATTTTCATACTGATATTGTCTATTTATGCATTTCATTCTTAGTTTATTAATTAACTTAGATGAGTTTTTAGTTATTTACCTTTCTATATTTATTATGCTTTATCTAATCATGATACCCATGTTATTTATTAAGTGGAATTTTTTTCTAGTTATTTACCTTTCCATATTGATTATTATTTATTGATTCATGATATATTCTACTATAATTAACCCTTTCTTAATATTTTAGATCACCGTTATTTTTTTCCTTTCCCAAGAATCCATGTTGTTTACTATGATTGATAATAAATTATATGCTATATGTAATAATGATATTCACATAGAAAAATATTATGTAGTAATTTTGGTTTTCAAATTTCATATGGGAATCATGTTTATATCTAAATAAACAAGACTACTAAACTATTTGTTCCTGTGGTATGTGATTCCTAGTATATTATTCAAATGTAATAATGAATACACTGGATTTGGTCTACTAGGGTTAGGGTCACTATAATTTCTCCACATAATAATTTTCATGCATTTAACCTTGCATATAACTATTCAAGCATCTTGCAGTCATGGGTTCTTCTTCATCCTTTTAACCAGTATCGCTTTTATTTTTATGATATCCACTTCAAATTAATTAACCAGATAATATATGAATGAATGTGTAAACCTAAAATGTTCATGGAACCATTATATATGGTATGTAATAATATTTTAAAATACTTCTTCTCTTTTATACTTTATTTAAACATGATAAACTATAACGATATATAATTTTTTATAATTAATTACCTAATATATTCTATAACACATGTCACATGATGTAAAAAATTTAAAAATAACACAACATATAAAAAATTCACTATTAATATAGCTATAATAAACACTAAGATGGTATAAAATTAATAGTTATTACCTTTATTGGATAAATATTTTTATAATTTGATATTTAAAATGATTATAATAAAATTAAATTTAATTATATTGTATGTTATTTAAGAAACTGAAATTATCAAATCTAAAATATAAATTTGATAAAATAATATTCATTTTTAACTCCTCCCATCAAAATTTACGCAGTATTTATTTATTTTTCTATGAAATGTTTTATTTACAGTTGAAAAAATGGTTTTTGTGAAAATTGTAATATTTATGATTTTATCAATATTTAGGCATATTATATAATAATAAAAACATTTAAAGTAACAAAATATGTATTTAAATAAAAACATTGTCAATATTAATATATTCATTATTTTTATAGATATAATGGAAAAATATTTTAGAGCTAAATAAAAATAGAATATTAATAAAAACTATTTTTGATCTTCAATTTTAATGAAGTACTTTCAAGGTAATATTTGGTTGTGTATTTACTTAAATTCCTAATTAAATTAATTTTATTTTTAATAAATAAATATATTTCATTTAAATTGGTAAATTTTTTTATTTAGTCTTATATATAAATTTAAAGATAAAAAACATTATTTTTCTAAAAAAATGTTTTATTAGATTAAGTGTGTTAATTTTAAAATTAACATTTCCCACATTTACAAATTATATAAAATAAAATGACTTTTAAATATAAAATTAGTAGCTTAAAATTATTTAATGATGTCATTTTTTGTTTCATTTTTAAAAACTAAATAATAATCTTAAAAAATAGTTACCCTGATAACAATAAAATTGTTAAAAAATTATTTTACTTAAGGGAAATAGAAAAAACATGTTAAAAATGTCTTAAAATAAGTTTTTGAAGTGATTTTAAAATTATATTTTCCCACACTCCAATTTTTGTCAAATTTAGAGCCATTTTCCATTGAATATATTCAAAAAATTATTGAAAAATGACAACTATTTCCAAAATTTCTCTTTTCTTCTCTTAAAAATAACATACTACTACAACCATTTCAAATTTAAACATCACCTTAAAATTAATCATTTAAAATATTTAATTTTACAGTTCCTTTATCCCTATCCTATTTACATTAGTGTCTATCCTCTCATAGTTATCATATTCCCTTTAATTTCAAGGGGACTTCTAAGGAAATATTATGACTTTAATGTAAGTATTATCTCCTTCTTATATTCTTCTTATGAATTTTACTCTTCCAAATATCTTATTACAATAATAATATCATTAATTATATATCATTAGTACACTGATATGTTTTCACATTATTATTACAACCATAATTCAATCATTTCCAACAACTTAGAAAAATAACAAAACATCAATCATGTGTGTGTGCAGATTACCACCTCTACAAAGAATTGTTTTTGTGTTTTTATTCCAGTTTCTCGTTAGTTATACAAAAATATAAAAAAATAAAAATTATTAAAATATAATATAATATCATTTCACTACTTTTATAATGATATTATGTCAAAAGAAACATCACCATAACCAAACTCTCCAATCATGTTACGGTATGTTCATGTTTTGGTCCGTTTAACAACCTACATGAAACATTATTTAGAAAATGATTATGTAAAATAGGGGGAACATTAAAACTATTATTATAATAATATAATATTTATTTTTATATATTTATTTTAATATTATATTATTTTATTATCTTATTATTATGGTATCTTTTTTTGTTAACTAAATCACTAAAATAAGCCAACACCAATTCAATTTTAACACAACATAATTAAAAAACTCATGCAATGATATGAAATCATAATAAATAAATATAAAATATATATTATAGTATATTAAATTATATATTAATTACTCACATGGTTTCTCAGGTTTTTAACAATATAAACATTATAAACCATCAAAAATGGTTAAAATGAATAACACCCGATGGGTGAAATAAGATATAACTAACCAATATAGTCATAATAAATAATAATAAATGTATGATATAAATGCTAAAATATATTAATAAGGTTAGGTAATATATTATTTAGTTATATATTCATTCTTTAAAGAAGGTTATATTGTTATCAACTATGTAAGGAAACAAGGTAATGGATTCACCTTCAAACTTCCTTCTTTGAGACACATGTTATTTTATGAACCAAATTTCATTTAAATAGATTATATGCTAACAATTTTAAATTTAATATCATATATTAGTATTATTCATGGTACATTTACTATAAATTAAATATCTCTCTCTTTTTAGTGGTTTTTATTAGAATGTAACTTATGATATAAGGGTTTCATTTTTTTTGAAATTTGAATACCTTGTGACATGTGTAAGTTGCACAACATGTTTCCTTTTAGATGGTGTAAATACTTAAATATTTTAATTTTTCATCATCATACTATTATAATTCATCATATTCAATGTAATTTTTAAAATTTATTCCTATCATGGGATTTTGATTCAAAATTAACAAAGAATATAAGTAGTTTTTGTGAATCAAATATTTTCCTTGTGTCAAAATCAATATTCCTAATATGTCATCTTTTATGATTGATATATTATAACCTATTATTATTTTAGTATTTATTACACCTTTTTTATATAAAAAGGATTTTTCAAAAAAAAAATATTCTTCCTCAATGATATTAATGTCTTGTGAAAATAAATTTTGTTAAGGATAATTCCCATTACTTTTAATGGATTTTTCTTCAATGTCTATGTTTTTTCTTCCAAAAACTGTTCAATTTTAACTATTTGAAAATCAAATCATTTTTATCAAAAAAAATTCATTTATTCCCCTTATTTAATTATAAAATAAGATTTTTATTTTCCTTTTTTTAACAATTTCAGTTTTCAATAATGTTATTCCAAAATGCTCAAAAGTTTTTTCCATCCCTAAAAAATAAAACATTTTATCATCCACTCCATATTTTCTTTTGGTAACATTTATGTTTATTTCAATGCTCTATTAAAAATATTCCATTTTAAAAATTGAATGTTTTCAATTTATTTTCACTCCCCTTTATCAAAAAATTATATCTTCTTCAATTATCCATTATTAATTATTCTTTTATATGTTAATGTTTTCAATGTATTTCCACTTAAATTTTTTAAATACATTAGGTATTTTAAAATTATCCATTATTAAAGATTTTTATCAAAGTACATTCTTTAAAATATATTCAATTATCATTTTTATATGATTTATTTCATATATTTCCTTAACATAAATGTTTTTAAAAGTAATTTCAACAAAAAAGTTTTAAAAGGTTTTGTGAAAAAAAATTTATTCTCACATATATTTACAGTAAAAGGTTTATCTTTAATGAAGTGTTGTTTTTATAACCCTATATAAGTTACTATGATATGAATTCTTTTGAAAAATTATATTTTTGATACATTATGATTTCTTGAGTTCAGGATATATCATGTTTTTAAATGTTTTAATAAACCCATTTTTTTCATGGGGTTTTTATGTTTGATGTGACTAACATGTACATGAAATAGCTACATGTACACATGCATGTGTTTTATGTTATTTATATATATACATATATTATGATATTATACATATAAACTTGTATTTAATACATTCATATGATGGATATATTTTTTATACATACGATGCTTTAATATAATATATATATATGATATATAATACTATCTTATCCCTAATTTTTTATTTATTAGTTACTCTAAATTATGAATGTATTGATTTATTTTCATTTACATTTAAATGAATTCAATAAGTAAATACCTAATGGATAGTAACACATATGATGTGTTATTAGATGAGTATCGATCTTTGACTATATAAGAAAATGATATCCTCTACTATTGGGTGTGTGATAGGTGTGATGTGTTTCAGCCTCTTCTAAATCTCTCTTCTTATCAAGATCTATTTATATCACATAATATTTTACCAAAACCAAATCGGTTTTTGGGTTTTCTAAAGAATTTTTGTGTGTGGATACATTGACTGGTGTACTACCTCGAAGGCACAATGTTTTTTACACTACTCCTTATGATGTTCCTAAATAATTATTCATGTAATGAATATTAAAGCTTCTCCTATTTAATAAATTTATGTACCCTATTTTATAATATTTTTCACATTCTACTTTCTTGAAGATAGATTTGATTTGTTTAGGGTTTTCTTCTGCGGTGTATGATCATTGAATTATCATATGAAACCCATCAGTGGTTTCAGGGTTAGTTCCTCCGGTTTTTATTCAGTTTTGATCATTGATTTGAAAATTAATAGGAGAAATAGTGTTTTCATAAATCTGGAGGATGATTATAGGAATTTACGTGAGTTTTGTACAGGTAAACATGATTTTCCCTAATAAATATAGGTAGTGTAAATGTTATACCCTTATGAAAGTCATTATATAAAGTTAGATATTCCATTACCCATATGGGAATGGGTTGATTTATATAATTCTTATTGCTTACCTTTACACAAATGGGGTTTTTAATGGTCTTAACCTTATACAAGGGGATTGCATAAAGGTCGTTGTCACCATAACCATATGTGTAAAGGTATTAGAGATGCAATGTGAAGGTCCTTCAAGTTAACCTTTATGTAGTTCATGCGACATTTAAAATACCCTTATACAAAGAAGTTTCATAAAGCACATACTGTTACATAAGGGAGTTGTGTAAAGATAATCTGTGTATTACCTTTACATAATGGTTTCCAAATATAGTCGTGTATGGGTAAAAGGGAGGACACCCATAAACAGGATTATGAAAATATCAATTATCCTTATGTGGAACATCTTTTTAAGGGTAAAAGGGAGGATGCCCTTATGCTGAATCGGGGCTCTATATAAGGGTAAACAGAAAGTTGATAAAAAAATTTAATATATTAAATGTTTTAAATAGTTTATACATGTTTTATAAATGTTGTTAAAATTTAATTTGGGGATATTTAATTTATTTGTATTTTAAAAAATAATTAATTAATTATAAGTTTTTTATAATTAATTAGATAAATTTTTAGGGAACAGTTTTTCCCAATTAACAAATGTTCATATTTTAAAATGACTTTTAAAAAATTAAATGGAATGCCTTATAATCTCTTAATAAAAGCATTATTTTAAAATAATAGGAGGTGATTTATAAAATGTTCATAAACTAAAAAGTATGATTTTTAGACTATGTAAACTTTTTAAACAATTGACATTGAATTATAAAATATTTATAATTCATGAAATATCATATAAATACTATTTAATATAAAATATTAAGTTGTTTATAAATAAATTGATATATAATGTTTATATTATTTCATTATTATAAAATATTTATAATTATAATTTATTTAAAAATAGTTCATAAATGTATCATGTTTTGGTAAATAATAATTGAATTTTTTATTTGTTAAATTTTCTTGAAATTTAAGGTATGTAAATTTTTTATGAAATATGAATGTTGTGTAATTCCATTTATAAGATAAATTTCTTCAAGGATAACACCCTTCATATGATTTTATGTTTGATATTATAAAATTTTGTTTTTAAATACCTTAACCTCAGTTTTTATTTTTATTTATGAGTATGAGTATAGTATTTGGTCATAGTTTGTACATATTATGTGTTAATGTTTTCTCTAATTTAATTATGAATTGAGTAAATTTGTATTAGGTAAAGGGACTTGGGGTCTGACCACCTACTTTATTGGAGGATTTCGTTGGCTAGGAAAGTTAATGGGGTTAGCTATATGTCACTCTGTGATTTCTCATATTTAGTTTTTCAATTTCATATAAATATATAAATTTATAAATATACACAACTTCTATTTTGGACGATTAACATACACTTTTGGGTTGTATAGAGAGTTACAGATTAATGTGGTGTGAACAAATAATTTGGTTGTTTGGATAGGTATTATAAAACTATATCATTAGATTCATGTATACACAAAGGGTGAAAACATGAGAACATAATTGTTATATAAGTTGTAATAATTATTAATTTAATATGAATATGTTGTATGTTAAATGGGTGATGCATTAAAATAAATCCCTAAAAATTTTAAGTGTGAAATTAATTAAAATGAAACACTTATCAAGACAATAATCATCTAACTTTTTAGTTCCATACCAAAGCCTATTGGCCTTAGATTATATTATATTAGAAATAAAATAATAAGTGAACTTGGATTGTTTTGTCAGGAAGTTTTATGCCAAATCCGAGTTCCCCAATATTGTAATTGGTTATATTTTTTGGTGTTTTCTTTATGTTATAGTATTTTTAAATCCATAAATATTATGATACATAAGGAATAGAGTTGAATGAATCCATATGATGTATTTGGATAATGGTGATAGGAATGTACTGTCTTGATAGTACACTATGAATCCTATTCATTTGGATACTCAAAAATACCTTTGTTTGTTTCATTAATGAATTTACTTTAAATGTTTTTCTAGATGATATTTTTTAGGGAATTTATGTTATTTAGGGATTAATTTTTTTTTCGAAAGTGTTATAGATATGATTTTATGTAGTCTGTAACATTTTTCATACCCTATATTTGTAAGCATAACATATGGTTTTTAAACCCTATGTTTGGAGTAAATGTATGGATCAGATAGACTATGATATTTTAAAATAATTGATCATGAACTTTACTTTTTATAAGAAATCCTACATTTTTGACACTAACATATGGTTCAACAACCCAACATTTTGACATTGACAACATGTTGTTAGCCATACTTTCAAAGTCAACCCCACATTTGACTTATCCAACCATGGAGTTTTAAGTCATCATATTTTCCAAGATTTCTGAAATAGTATTTCTAGAATCAAATATCCTTTTATATATTCTTATATATTGATTAAAAGTCTTGTGTTCAAAACATTAAATTTATCATATTTATAAGGGAAGTTAAAACATTTTTTTAATGTTTTAAATTTATATTATAACGATTAATCAGAAAATATTTTTGGATCATTTTGATTGAAAGAAAAAAAGCTATCACTTTTTAAGTAAAAATATTTTTATCATTTAGGTATAGAGTATATTTTTGAAAATAATGAATGGATCTGTTGTTCTTAAGTGCTACTATTTGGAGATAAAAATATTGCGATATTTTGTTATTTGATTATTTTTATATTATTACTATATCTATTTTGATGTTTTTAAATTTCACGAAGATCTCATGGAATAAGGATCTCTTCAAATCTAGTATTTTAGGAAGATACTTACCTATAATGAAGAAGATCCATTATCTATTATTTGTCACTACAACTGTGAGATGAATATTTTTCTCAATAAAATAAATTTATATTGATTTCATAGCATACAGATGCTCATACTCAGTCATGGTGGATTTTCAAATTCTTGTTCTAATATATGGATATTTCCCCCTATAAAAGAACTATAAAGAACTATTAGATCCTTATTGTAAAATTTTCAACTACCCAAACACAGTTGTGAAGTTATTATGATAATTGGTATTATTTAGTGAAACTTTCAAAACTCACGGACAAATCATTGGTGGAGTGGACTGGGGTATCAGTGTTCTTAGAACCATTATAATACTTGATTTGTTCTCTTATCTATTTTTATATTGTATAAAATTCGTAAAAAAATAATGTTGTCTATATTCATAATATATTAAGATGGATAAAATTTGAATTTTTCATTTTTACAAAAAGAACACAATTTACCCCCGTGTATCTTTTGATTATTATGATCAAAAAATTAGTATCTGAGGAGTGATTTTTGAAAAAGTATGATAATATCTTGAAAGATCAAGAAAATGGTCTATATGAAGATAGATGTCAATGACTAAACCTAAAGAAGAAATGTATAAGATCCATGATCCAAATTTTAATGGCTATAATTATGGATGCTAGAAAGATAAAATTATTATATATATATATATATAATATTAGATTCATAGTTTTCATGAATATTTTAAAACCATGTTAAATCCCTAAAGAATAAAAAAAGGGATGCTACTAAAGGTGATGAGTATGACATCTATTCAAGAGCTATTAATACTATTATATTGGACATGGTCTAGATGAATTTAATCATGCATCTCAGTGTAATAATTCATACTAGATGTGGAAAACTATCATTGTTTCAAATGATAAAACTAAATTGTATGGAAATTAGGATACAATACTGCAAATATGAAATTTGACACTTTTAGAATGTATGCTGGTGAAATAATAAATCAGATGAATCGAATATTGACTGAAATATTCAGTAGTTTTTCTAACATATGAGATCTAATTAAACCAACATATCATGATTTTAATGTTCTAATATCCCTACACCCTTAATGGAATGATATGTCTACTACAATCATAAAATCAAATATGGTCTCAAAACTTACAATGAAAGAGTTGATTGGAATAGTAATGATGTAAGAAGCATAAATTCTAGATGAAGATGAAGATTATAGGATTATAAAAATGGAGATTAATTCTCCTAAATTTTATTCTTAAAAATGAAAAAATAGGAAGTTTCATTCTCAAATGATTCAAAATAATTAGATTCAAGAATGGAACTGGATCATCTCTCCAAACGATTCTGAAAATTAAAAAACGACAAAGGATTCAAATATTCATTCAATAGTATCTAGAAATATAGTTGAGGTATTAATG
Organism: Viscum album; assembly: GCA_963277665.1. Taxonomy (NCBI): domain Eukaryota; kingdom Viridiplantae; phylum Streptophyta; class Magnoliopsida; order Santalales; family Viscaceae; genus Viscum; species Viscum album. Next base: position 41,999,996 of record OY728163.1, read on the forward strand.
AAGTAATATATTTTGAATACAATAAAATGGTTCATATTATTCCTAAGTTCCCACAACTAAGAGAATAGAAAATAAAAATAGAAAATAAATAAAGTATCATATGAGAACAAATTGTGAGAATAAAGATAAAAAAGTGATATAAGCTACTTGGAGTTTCTTATAAGACTCCAGTTGTACTTCTAAATATTACTTAGAAAAATATTCAACCAATCTAAAAGAAAAAATTTTCTTTATGTATAAATAAATTAAAGAGGTAGAATTTTATTGTTCTTCTTCTTTTGATTATGAAAGTTTTTCTAATAATAAATTAGCTACTTATTTTTTAATGCTTGAATAAAGGTATCAATCCTTAGTAAAAAATATTAAATCGCTAAAAAATATCATAATTATATTTTAAATGAAAAATTTACCATTCTAAAATAAAACATAGACTTAAAAGAATTTTTTCTCTAATTAACCTAAAACTACACACTTCTTGAAAACATATTTAAAGAGTTATAGGATGAAGTAGAGTCATTAAAAAGTGATTCTATAATATTAAAAAGAGATAAGAATATATTTATTAGAACCTTTCTATTTTTTTCAATGGATAAATATTGAATTAGAATCAATGGAGAAAATAAAAATAATTTTGAAATTATTTTTTACCTAGTTCTATGAATAAAAGCATATCAAGAGTTACCTTTTTTATTGTGGAATTGAATCCTATTATTCTAATAACTACTCTTTGTGAAATACAAAAATTAGTGTAATAAAAAATTATTTTATTTCAATAAATATGTATGAATATAGTCATATATATTTTGAAAAATTAGGAAAATATGGTTTTCCAGATATTTTCATCTGTACACGGATGGACCTAATAAAATTATGGTACCAAAATACTCTTTTTTAAATATTTTTTTAGAAGATTGTCACTAGAACAAAAGTGAAGTATGGTATGTGTATTTTGGATACTAAAGACACAATACTGAAGAATAATTTTACATTCATACATTATGAAAATTAGATGGAGGCCTAGTTACAATCGATGATAATGAAAAGGGAATATTAGTTAGTGTTGGATCAGTTGTAAATCCAAAATAAATTTCTATAAAAAAATAATATATGTAAAATGGTTAAAGAACAATATTAAAATTATATCTCAACTTGTTGTTGATGTTTTTATGTTTATTTATCTAATAATTTCTGCTTTTCTTTTAAAGATAATCTTCTTATGTTTAGAGAATCAAGAACTGAAAATGTTTTTTATTGGATATTAATTCATTGTTTGAACAAAAAGTGAATCATTTAACTATGTAGATAGATGAATCATATATTTTTAATTGGATACATAGACATTTTTATGTATTTAATTAAAAGAAACTATCTAAGAGACATTTATTTTTAGATTTTCCTAGTATAAAAGTTTATAAAGATAGATTTTTTGATGCATGCCAAATAGGTAAGAACCACAATAATTCATTGAAATATATTAACAATGTTGCTATATTCAAACCACTAGAACGTATCCAAATGAATTTTATTGGACCATAATGAGTATATATCATAGGTATATGATTTTATTTTTTTAGTCTATGAATTTTATGTATTTACATTTGATTATTTTCTAAACTATAAAATTCAAGTTTCATATTTTTTTCAAGATTTTTTTGAAAATTTGAAAATGAAAAACATTTTAGAATAATTTCATTTAGAAGAGAGCATTGTGTAGAATTTTAGAATCTAGAATTCAATTATTTTTTCTGAATCTAATTTATTAAATATAACTTCCCTTCACTAAGAAAAAATCATCAAAATTGTATTATAGAATGAAGAAAATGTAATATTAAAAAAATAGGAAAAACTATATTGAATGAATATAATTTTCCTACATATTTGTTGGGAAGAAGTTATTAAAACAACTTTCCATATCACAAATAGATTTTTTTAAGACACTTTCTAAAAAATAATCCCTATGAATTATGGAATAACAAAAAAATTAAGGTTAAATACATTGATGTTTTTGGATACAAGGTGTATATGTTGAATACTAAAGAAATATTTTTTAAATTTGATCCAAAGTAATATGAATAAATCTTCCTATAATATTCTGATACTTCTAAATATTATTGAGTGTATAATAAAAATTCAAAAATAATTGAAAAAATTGTTTATGTGAATTTTTATGAGTTTGATCATTTTTTATCATAGTAAAAATCAAATATATAATGACATAATACTTTAGAAAATGCAGGGATTTAATATCATAAAAATTATTATGAAAATAAACTAGAATATAATGGAATTTAGTCTGGTATAGAAGAACATGAAACTGATGAACCTGAAAGTGTCTTACCTAGAACATATAGAACCTTAAAGGATCATCCTTTGGAAACAATAATAAGAAATATTGATATAGGAGTTAGGTCAAGAAGAAATATAGGATATATAACTTAATTATATGTCTTCATATCTCAATTATTACCTCAAAATTTGGAGGAATCATTAGAATATGAATGTTTGAAAATAGTTATGAAAGAAGATATAAACAATTTTAGAAAAAATTAAGTCTTAGAATTGGATATGAGGACATACAATCATATATTAATTAGAGCCAAATGTGTTTTTAGAAATAAACAAGATGAACCAGTGATAATTTCAATAAATAAAGCTATATTAGTTGCTCAAAGATATAATTAGGAATAAGTAATATATTATGATTAAACCATTGCACCTATTTCTAGATTAGATCTATTAGAATAATTTTATCTTATGAATCACATTTTAATTTTAAATTATACCAGATTGATGTAAAATCAGATTTTCTAAATGGATATATAATGGGGGAATTTTATATTGAACTACCATTAGGTTTTAGAAATCCAAATATTTCAAATTTGGTGTTCAAACGTACAAAAATAGTTTATGTCCTTAAACAATCACCAATAGCTTGGTATAAATGATTATGTTTTTTTACTAGAGAATAGATTTTATGAAGTATTAGCATATTCAGATCTCTTTAAGAAAACTAGTTTATTTAATATATTCATAGTATAAATTTATATAGATGATTTTATTTTTTTATATAATAAAATACTTCTTAATAAATTTTTAAAAAAAATTGGAAAAGAAATTAGAAATGATTATGATGGGAGAATAAAATTTCTTTCTTCGTTTTTAAATCTATCAAAAATATTATGGGAATGTTTAAAATAACATCAAATATTTTATTGATTTATTGAAATAACATGGACTTGAAAAAATTAAAACCTATATAACTCCCATGTGTACCAATATAAAACATTAATTAGATAAAGCTCAAAAACAAGTTAAAATCATGTTATATTTATGAATTTCTGGTAGTTTTCTATACATTACTTATAGCAGACTAAACATTATGTTTCTTTTTATATTTTTTATAGAATTAAACCAAAGAATAAAATAATCACATATTTCTATTGTTAAAAAAACTAGACATTAGAAAGGAACTATTTTTAATCATTACTTTATACAAAAATATCTGATTTTAATTTAATCTCATATTCACATATTTATTTTGGAGGATGTAGGTTATATATAAAGAGTACTTCAATAACTTACCACATTTTAGGGAATTCCTTATTTTCATATTCAAGTAAGAAACAATATTTAGTTTCTTTTTCAATATATGATGTTGAATATATCTTTGTTTTTAGTTTTTTGAACAAGTGTTATAGATGAAACACACAATACTAGACATTGGACTCAATTTCAATAATATTATTATTTTATGTGAAAATACACGTGTGATTAATATTTTAAAAAATCATGTATGTCACTCAAGGATTAAGATTATTAAAATAAGGAATCATTCTCTAAGAGATCATGTTCTGAAAGAGGTTATTTATTTTGAATTTGTTAACAATAAATTATAATATGTAGATATTTTCACTAAAACACTTATCACACCTAATTTTGAATTTATTAAGGGGGATTTAGTTATATTTAGTTTTAAATAAAATTTTTATTACATTTTAATTTAATTTAGTTCATTTATTTATTATACTTTATGGCCATATATTGTTTATTTATTAAATATTTAATAAATTAGGTCTTTATTAAACTTTTTAAAAACACATAATTTCAAAATGAAAATCTATAATAATCACTTGGAGTATTTTTGATTAAGAAATTGAACCAATGGTAAAAACCCTTTACAAACCCCCCACACTCTCACTCCCACAATCTCGAACCATTCTAATATTCATAGCTCAAAATATGTCTTTCAAACCCTAAAATATAAACCAAACATCATTATAATTTCTTTAATGTAAAATAAAAAGAGGATAGAAGAGTGTGGACCGATTAGATCTAAGTGCCAATGCACTTCAAGATCAGACATATGATTCCACCAAGGTATGATTTTCAAATATGACTAATTATTTTTAATGAAACTACTAACAATAAAATATTTAGATTTAGAATATTTAGAATTTATATTTGATTGTTATAATATAGAGTATCTTTTTGATAGTGAAGAAAAAGAGTTTTATGAACATGATAAATTTAGTTTTGGTGAAATATTGGTTATTGTATCCTCAAAGGTAAACAATATGGAATTTTAAGTCTACTCACTAGAAATATACAAAAAAATTAGTGTCCAAATTATGGGGTTTTAATTTAATATTTTATATATTGGATATGAAAATTATATATATGAGGATATTATGTATTTTCTTTTTTGATACACCCTAGTAAGAAAAATGTTTGTAAAAGATCTTTAATCTTAACAGACAGTATTGGTCAAATTTATTTAATCTACAATAGTTCCAATGATTTCTGAGTTGGAGAAAATTATCATTCTAGATATTTATATAATATTTTTTATGCTAATGTCATAAAGTTGAATTTCGGTAGATATATGTTGAGGTATATGCATAATTTCTATAAAAAGGGGTAATAATTTACTTTTATACATATGAAAATCTTACTTCTATGATTTTATATAAAAAGAGTAAGATTCATGATATTAATATAGTCATCGGATGCCAATACAATGAAATTATTTTTGATAGAACCTTATTAAAATTTGGTTTCTTTTGGATCACCTCAAAAGAAAAGTTGATGCTTGTTGGTGATAATGATCAACAAGTATTTGGTGCTCATGATTAGGGGGAAAATTACTCAGAATCAATCTGGATTAATATAACTTAATGGTGAATAAGTTGGGGAATCATGAATAGTGTATTTTGTTAAAGAAACAAATAGGAGATTATGGTTAATCTTAGTGACTCCCATACAATAAGGGACTTCCATAATTCATCTAAAAAACCCTTAGAATAAGAAAATTTTGAGGCCCTTGTAACAAGCACTACATAAAGAGAAGAATGTAAAGTTCAAGAACAAGGGGATAAAGTTTCATAAATTGAGAAACCATTTTTTATAGGAAAGATAATGGAATATTTAGGAAAACCAGTTGATAATAGAGATGAGCATGTAGGTCATGAAGAATATTAGATTGAAAATAATTCTCAAGATGGTGAGAAATTATAGGCATATATAGTTGAAACTACTAAAATAATTAAAATGATGTATTCTTTGCTACTACAGAATGTTCGGAAAATCCTTATAGTAAATCTTGCAAGAAAAAAAGAAATTCATACACCATTTTCATCATCTTCTAGTGAGAAAAATTAAGGCCATCCCTAGGATTTTATTGAAGTTGGTTACTATATCAAATTCAAGAAAAAAATCTTCTGATTCTATAAAGTCTCACATTGATGATTTTATTTAAAAATGTAGTTAGATGAAAGAATTGAAATCAACCATGCAACATGAGCTAGAATTTAATGGAAAATATTTGAAAGATTTTAAATATTAAATTATTCCATAGTCTGAGATAGAATCTGTTATAGCCCAGCCACACAATGTTCATGAAAATTATATTTCATGAATTGATTTTGAAGAATTTAAAAGAGAAATATTTGAAAATTTTCAGAATATCAAGGAAAAATCCTTTTCAAATTCATATTTTTTTGATTTAATGAAATAATTAGGTAGTAAATTTGAACCCATAATAAGTATCTCGAGTAAGGCGAGGTCTTGTACTTTTATTCATTCAACTTCTCCATATTTAATAATAAGATTTGAATCTACTAAAATGATTCAATCTATAATAACTTGTTAGATTCAGAGTATTTAGTGTGACAATGTTCAACATCACAATTTCATGGCCAATTAGAATGATATTTTTTAGAGGATGAAATATGATGATATAATTATTAGAATTCTTCTCTATCAGTTAAGTGAGATTCTAATGATGTTTTTACAGTCTTCAACAACTATCCATGAGTTTTTTAAATGTGAATTTAGAAAAAAAATTAAAATGGGATAGGATTCAAATATTCTGATGAAACAATGGGTTGATATGTCTAATCACAAATAAAAAGGAATGATAGTATAACATATGGATTTTCATTAGGATTTTCAAGATCCATCCACATATGTATCCTCATCTGAACAAAAACCTTTTCACTCATCCAATCCTTCTTAACATTTTGAGGAAAATATTTTTGTAATTAAAAATAAATTTTTAATGAAATTATTTTTCCCATGATAATTTTTTTATTTATTTCTTGTTATTTGTCCACCTCTATTGATTAAATATGAATCATTATTTTCTTATCTTAAGAAAATAGCTACTACAAGTTTTGGGCCATATTAACTAGGTTATTAACCGGGTTTCAATAATTTAATTTTGATATCACAAAAAGGGGGAGGAAATTTGGGTAAAAAACTATATTAATTTGACTATAATATATTACAAAAGGATAATAAATTAAATTTATTAATTTAAATATTTAAACTAATTATCTTTAGGTTAGTCAACATACCTTTTTTTAATATTCTTTTTTATACACAGTTTAAAATATGTAAAATGAGATCCATAATTTCAATTATATCTGTTTAGAAATTTGTTTTATTTATTATTTCATTTATTATATTTTCTATTAGTTTTTGGTATATGGGTTTCATGATCATAAAAAAGGGGAGATTTTTTGGCATGTATTGTCTCAAAAATACTCTCTGAATCTTATTGAATTTGATGCTCATATATAACTTTTTTTAACTAATGATATTACTTTAAGTGTTTTTAAATACTGTATTTCATCATAAATTTATCTAATTTAAAGGTTAATGTTTTTTCTAAAGTTTCCTAGATATGTTTTCATGTAGTCTTGGATACCAATTCATACCCAACATTGGTAAGTGGAATATATGGGTTTCAAACGCTACATTTCCTGTAAACATATCGATCATATACACTTCATTTTTTTTACTATAGGGATTAGGAAACATAACTTTTAGAATAAAAAAATCATTTGTGAAACTAACATATGGGTTAACGACCCAATGTTTTTAAGTTAACTATACTTTTTCAATCGTACTTTCAAAGATAACCCTATTTTTAACTTGTTCAACTATTAAGTTTGAAATGAAAATATTTTCTAGGATATTTTCAAAGGTCTCAATGAAATTAAATATCTTTTTATTGTAGCTTAAATACCAATTCAAAGGATCAAGTTTAATAGCTTTAATAATTCCCATTTCTAGGGTAATTTTTCTCTTTATTTGAATGTTTTAAATTCAAATACTTACAATTTTCAAGTGATTTTTTAGGATATGTTTTATTAAAATAAGAATGAGTTTATCTTGATAAATGAAATGATTTATATCACTTATATCTAGAGTCTAATTTTTAAAATAATGATCGTATCTTCGGTTATAAAGAGCCAAACTTTGGAGACATACATATTATGATCTTTTATGGTTTTACAATTGTCAATTTTTTATGGTTCTATTGTTTTTTTTGTATTTCAAAAATCTAAAAATAATCCATGCTCTCTTCAATTTTTTCCATTAATGAAGATTCTATCCTATGATGAATAGGATCCATTATCTTTTAGTTTATTTTTTCACTATGATATTAATATGTTTCACAATTGAATCAATTAATCATGATTTCTTAGAGTTTTGGATACTCATACTCAATCTAGGTGGAGTTTCAACTTTGTGTTCTAAGATGTAGATATTTTGGTTCCTTATAAATGAACCATAAGATCCTATAAAATCCTTGTTATAAAGGTTTCAAATTCATACACTTGGTTGTGGAGGTATTATTATATGAGTACCTATTTAATGAAAACCACTAATATCACCAAGAGGGTGATGGTAGAGTAGAATAGTTTATCTTTTTTTTTCAGAACAACTATAAAAATTATTTCCTTTTTCTTATATATTTTTCCACTCAATGCCTTATTTAAGGAATTGAAACTTGTATATCTTCATTAAATTTGAAGACAGATAAAATCTTAATCTTTATCATTCTCTAAAAGGAACACAATTTACCCCCCACTATAGTGTATATTCATATAATTATGAACTAACAAAATTCTTGTCCACCTAACTATCCAAGAGTAACAATTATTGTGATTGACATGTTTCCCCACCAATAATAATTATGTAGTGATATTAACACCTAAGTAGATTCATCAAACCATTATCAAGAAATAGAATACATTATATATAATAGAATAGAAACTTCTTGATAATCTCATGATAAATGATATTCTATAAGTATATTTAGATGTCTATAACAATAATATAAAGTACTCTATTGAAGTTTTGAAACTTATGTTTGATACCATGGGTACAAAGTTTCAAAAACAACACGATGTTTTTTATTCTTAAAAAATTATAGACAATTTAAATATGCTCTATCAAGATATGGAAATAAATGAAATTTATGATGTTTTAATATCCCTTATTTGAAATAAAATGGTGGAAGGAACATTAGTTTCCATCCATGTGCTCAATATGATTGTGTACAAAAATGATTTAGAGAGGTTGGTTTCACCTCTTAAGTTAATGATTTATATAGATTTTATTCTGAAATCAATTCAAAAAATATTCTATAAGTTTTTATTTTACTACAACATGAATGAATTATTAAAACCATTACCTATTAGCCATGTAAGATCTGGTGTTTTTAGACCAGGTGTTTTTCAGAGGTTTTTTGTAATTTTGGAAATTACTGGATAGGTTGAATTGAAAACTGAGCTTCAAAATAAAGTTTCAAAAGATTCATCCCAACATGGTGATGTTTGTGGTCTTGGGTAAAGGACCAATGAGTTTCCTAGGTGTCTTGATGTGTTTCTAGAGTGTCAGACCAAGAAAAGCCGGTTTTTAAGGAATTGAAGAGGGAACACAATTCTTCTGAAACTGTGCAGCCCATAAAAGGTAATTGTGTGACTATTTGAAGGTGATATGATACTATCTCACAGGTTTTTCATGATTTTCCAAACAGTGTACCTAGATCGCATGGTGTTCTTTGGAGCTAGTAGCCTCACACTGTACATCACACAATTTTCACATAGTTTGTAAAACCATCTGGGTTAAATAATGTTGTTGGGTCTATTTTATGAAATTGTTTAATATTAAAATAAAATAAAAATAAAATAAATAAATAACACTCAAACTCACCCCACTCTCTCTAGACTCGCATGATGCACTAGGGGGTTCCCCTTTGAGGCATAACACACCCCTTCCTCTCATCTCCTCTTCCAAACATCGATCCACCAATATTTCTTGATGAATCTCCATCAATATTTCATGTTAAGTTCTCTTCTCCGTTCTCCTACTGGTTTCTAGATATTTTTTGTCTATTTTCCTCCTTGGGTGGTTCGAATTAACACCCTAGTTTTAGGGATAACCCTATTTTCAGTTTTCTTTTGTTTTAAGTTTGTGAAAATGGTCTCCTGTGTCATATGAGATTGTATTCTGGAAACCACTGCTGAAGGTGAGGCATTTTGGGTTGTCTAGGCTCACCGTCGTAGATTCAGGGTAAGGGTTTCAATCCTCTATTACTGTTTCTCCTTTTAATTTGGGGGTTTTTTGTAATTTATGGGTCCCGAACATAATGTATAGTGAGTTTTGGTGCTTCAGAATACTTGGGAGCATATACAGAGGTATGTCTAATATATATATATATATATTACATGTACATTTCCCTCATGGAGAGGGTAATACTTTTAGTGGGTTATATATATATATATATATATATGAATGTATATGAGAGCAAGTTCGAGGAGGTTTCAGGTGCTCGCTGCCAAATATGTTAAATGCCAAAGTAGTTTGGCACGGTCTACTACTTGAGGTAGGGTCACTAACCTTAACCTTTTTTAAGAATTCATTAGTTCTATTTATATATTCTTTATAATATGATTTGATAATCTATAGTGAACTTCTTAATAAGTATTAATGATTTTTTTTAGAAACAAAGTTATGATTTTATAATAAAACCCCTCCAATGGAGGTGCGCTTCCTTCAAGATAAAAAGTAGTGATTATTTCTTAAATACATTATTAGATTTATGATATTTAGTTTTCCCATGCTTTCCTAGTTAGAGGAATCTTGATTAAACTAAAGGGAAATGGTTTTAAATTAATTAGGTGATGTTTTCCTCCCATTCATTTTGATTCTCATGGATACAATGGTTCTAGTGAAATCGAACAGTAATAAATGGGTGGGTATACCAATGTTAGATGAATAAAAGTGAATGATAATAAATGGGTGGGTATACCAATGTGACATGGTTGAGGGTAATTGGTAAAATGAGTGGTAATACTTTTTTGGTTAGTTTTAATTGTTTAAAGGGTTAATTAATCAAAAATGGGAATGTGGGTTGGTGAACTCATGTTATATGTATACCTTTAATATAAGTTGTAATAATGAGTGGGTATACACCTTGGTTGATTTGGGTTCTGAAATTTGATTTCTGATTTGGTATACTCATTATAATAATTGAATGTATTTTGGTATAAATGATGGATAATGAGTGCATATACTCATTCTATTCCTTGAACGGGAAGTTGAAAATCAAGTGGGTAAACTCAAATTATGTGTTTAAATGTGAAGTGTCAACATGAGAGGGTATGATCATTAGTTGAATTAGGATGTATTTATTTATGAATTATAATACATGAGTGGGTATACTCATGAGGTGTGTTTGGTCATGAAATGTGATTAATGTGTGGGTATACTCATTGAATTTTTTAAATGTAAATGTTTATATATTATTGGATATACTCATATGGTGATGAGATTTAACTGATTTGAAATGAATGAATGTGTGTATAGATTTCATGGATGTCTCCCCATGGATGATGAATGTTGTGGTGGATGATTTGGGTTGAGTATACCTCTTGGGTCTTGATTCTGTGGGATGCATTAGAACTTGCTACCCCCTGGATCTAGCTTTCTTATAATCACATAAGATATGTTGGTACACGTGTTCCTAGGAAACCAACCAATTACTTCACTTAATTTTAATTTAGATACTCATGGGACTCGATGATGACGTCTTGGTCTTCGACACCTTGGATTCGACCCTTCATGGTCTGACTCTTTGATAAATAGCACGATCATGAGGTACATGATACACTCGAATATACGGCTTAGCCGTGATAAATTTTGACATGTGATTATATGGTTCAGTTGTGAATACTCTAACTCTTTTGTTTGTATGGAAAGTCAATGATTGATAATGCATGTGGGGTGTACGGAAAGCCCATGGTGGTTTAATATGTTTTTATGAATAGAAACGCCGTGTTTTTTATTTGTGCATTACTTGTATCTACCATATTATAAGAGCCTGATGATTATGTGCAAGGATCTTTGAGGGTTAATTTGGTATCACTAGCTTAGAAAATTACATCCCCTAGGCATTACTTACTTTCTTTTACTACTTAATTGTTTACCTGCACACTGCCTAATTTATATAATGCACAAATTAGATGGGCTAGACACTGTGGGTGGCGGCCTACTGAGATTTCATTTCACATCCTAATTGGGTACCATTGGTACCTGAGTAGACCTACTTGTTTATAGTTTAATATACATTGCTTGTGATGTTTGTTGTCTATCTGGAAGTTGGGAGAAAAGGACCAAGCTGGATCTCAAGATGCTCATGGAGATCTCCCATGGGGATTTCTTGTCATTTCATTATTTTTGTTCTAAAATTTAAAGCATGATGTTATTTACAATTTTATTTTATGTAATCATTATCTGGTATACATTCATTTTCTAAATGTTATTGTTTATATTCTGTATTTAATTTTTATTATAATTGTCTTCCACTGCTTTAATTATTTCTTTATACTGCTTCCGTTGATATATGAGTTTAACCATCTATTTACTACTATGCACTCTAATTATGAGGGTATAGTTTCCCCACTGAACTACCTTTTCACCCTCTCTACTATTTTTAAGACTCTAGAGTATGGAGAGATGATCTTAAGGTCATGTGGTGACTGGTTCAGCTACCGATTTAGTGGTAAGTCAGGACGGGATGTTACAAAGTTGTATCAGTGCTATTCTTCCATTTGTCTTACTATTTTTTTTAGAAGATATGAGACTAGTAATGTGTCACCTCTTGATAAATAGCAGTTCTTGGGACTGATCACCCCATGTAAGGGAAAGGACCATGTTTCTAAGGATGAGAATTATTGTTTATGTTGTTCGATGTTATAGTTGATGTGATTTCATCCTCGGTGAATGGTTTATTTTTCATGGCCTATGTATTTATGGAAATTTAGGGTATTTTCCATTGGCCCAAAATTACATGGAATTAAATGACATTCATCATTACAGGAACTTAGAAATTAACATTCCATGCAAATTCCATTCCATGTATCTACATTAGTAGGTTGTATACTAAGTTTCATTGTGTGCCTTGAGATATTTCATGCTTAGTTTTGTACCTGTTGAGGTAATATTATAGCATTAATTTTTATTTATCATGTCTTTCTTGTTATTTAACATGCTTATAAGATATATTCCATGATTTGTTTTGTTATATCTTTCTTTTTTTTATGTGAAAATAGTTTCATGAGCTGATTTTTGTTGGTTTCAGTTTTGGTGGGAGCTATTTTCCAATTTTAAGGTGTATGGGCACCTTAATATTTGGAAAAGGGTAACCTGTATACTCAAACCATATCTATACCTTTATAAAAGTTTACAGACTTTTTTTAAATGAAAAAGAGTGCTAAAGTTCGTTATTAAAGCTTAATGATTTTGATTAATGGGAGGGAAATGTCAAACTTAAGGTGTATGGGTGCCTTATAGATTGGTATATGTCCACCCCTTTGATTGAGCCTTTGTATAACCATTGTATGTCTAGTAATGGTTATAAATGTGAAATCTATTTAGTTTTGAACTTGAACGGTGGGTTAAATTTTGAAAAAATATCAACTAGACCCATGTAGTCTAGTTAGGGAATGCTGTTATAAGATAAACCATTATGGTTTTTATGCATTTTATGGATAAAAAACTACTAATGGGTTTATTTTGGAAGAAGCTAGGTTGGTATAATGGGACCCTCAGAGGACACCTTATCAATTAAAAGGAATTTATGAGCTAAATTTCTTGATTAATATCGAATATAAATGATTGTTAAATGTTTAAAAGGTAATTTGATGATACTTTACTATTTTTTCCTTTAGTTGTTAGCTAAATTGTATACCAAGTCACTTGTATTATAAAATTTTACTTAAGGTTTTTTTAAAATTCATTCAACTGTTAAAGGATGAAGTGAATTAATGAAGTAGTTTTAAATTGTAACCTCAATTGGTGTCATTTTTTTATATCCCTGTGTAAGGGTATTTTAAATGTTGATAGTGATATTCCTTGGAACAGAAACATGAGTTTTTATTTGTAGGATGACCCTTCTCAAAAATGGATTAAATGAATGGTTATCTTAATCCTAGTAGATCTGTTTCACATGAATTGTAGATAGGGTTGAAACTTATGGTTCATTATGGGATATCCCATGGTAGGTATCACCCTTAGAGCTTGATGTCCTGTTTTCCACTATGATATTTTTTATGCCTATTTCCTTTCAGGTATCATTTTCCCTAGTAGGATGTTTGGTTTTTAGAAGGATTCCCTTGTTCAAATAGGTGGTCATTGCATCTTGACCCTTGGTATGGGAGTGAACATAGAGGAATTCTCAATTCAGTGGGTTAGACATATCGTGGGCATGGTCAGCTGCATTGGAGGTCATGGAAACCTCTCTTTCTTCAGTGATGGATGACTCAGTACGTCGTCATCCAAGTAAATTTATGCTTGGGATGATGTGATTTTGAGCTAGTTTTTGTGTGACCCATATGATACTTGATTGCATTGGGAGGAAAACCTACGGACAATACTCAGGATGTGTTTTCTTCTATTATAAACATGGGGTAGTATGTGTTGACATATCTGATACCCATCGAGTCCTAAATGTTAAAATGAGCCATTTGAGTTCGGTCAAATCATTGAGATTTTAGCTATGGAGTATATTCCTAGGTTATCTCCATAGTAGGGTCACCTGAGCTTTTAATAATTAATATTGTCCCACTAATTAATATTATTTTTTAGGACTCGAGTGTTTTGACACACTAATTGGTTTTTTTCATTCATCATGCCAAATTCCTGGACAAGGTGATCATGGTTTATGGAACGTCACACATGCATTTAAAGTGAATATGGACCTATAGCGCTTGTGAGTGGATATTAGGTATATCCCTTATTTTGATGACTGGGACACTCCAATAATGGAGAGTGTTATGTTGGATGTGGTGAGTGTGTCTTTTCGAGTAGAAGGAACACAATTATGGAATACCTTTGAGATGTTTGTTTCTCTTTCAAATACCTTTGAGGCTTGCATGTTTTGAACCAAGTTGGTTCTTTATCGGTATCATGACATTGATAGGGTCAACTATGGGTGAAACCTTTGAGGAAACCATTGGTAAATGATGGAACTTGGTTTTTATGTTTGAATGGTCATGCAAATTCCTTGTGGTAAAGGCATTATGATTGATTAAATAGCGATCAGTCAACAGGTGAATCTTAGCTTCCTTCAAGAGGTCGACCAGAAATGGTTTGATTTCTTTTTTAGTAATCCCTAAGATACTCTTATTGTACTCTTTTGAGTGATATGGTCATGTCTCTTATCATTACATCATCCTGGATGCACTAAGAGAGCATCTATTATATGTCACAATAATGTTTGAAGGCTTTTGGGATAGTTTATGATCTATTTCTATGTTTTATACTGGATGTGTGGGTTTTTAGGCGTGGTTAGTCCAAATTGATACTTGGGTTCCCCTCTAGGAACGCCTTTGAAGGAATTTAGACACATACCACTTCTTTTGATGTGACCTCCAGTCAAATGTTTTACTGTGATCAGGCAGTGTTCTATGTGGAAGTTTTGGCAATGTACCAATGTCTCACTTATAGTATGGGGAATAGGCTACCTGGGGATAGTTCCATGGACTCTAGTGGGTCGACTCTGAGGTCATCCCGGATTTTTTATTGGTCTTGGATGTGGTACTTTGGGTTAGTGTTTCCAGTGGGATAGAACCACTCTATGTTGTCTTTTTTGTTGAGGTGCAACAATTTTAAAAGGAAAAGTGTTGGTTTGGTCTTGAAAAGTCATCAGAAGTTAGTTGTGAGATTTAGTGGACTCGTTGGTTGTAAAACACTTAAGGGCATGTTTTATACGTAATTGAAGCTATGGGAAAAAACCCTAATTTGTAATTGTCCTCTTTCTAATGTTAATTTCTAAGGTGGGGAGCACCTTTGGCTGGTTTCTTAAAAAGATGACGATGTGATCATGTCATTGATTAAGTGGTTTTGGGTAAACTCCAATTTCATGTTTTATTTTTATATCGAGTGTGGGCTTGAGTTTTGATGGCATGAGTGACCTATTCTTAAGAGATACGTTGAGGTGTGTTGGGAATTTTAGAATGCAACACATCCATTTTAATAAAACTTCAAGACCCTTTTTTGGTCGGGTGAGACCTTCACTATTTTCCCTAAGGCTTCTTCTATAGTGACCCGACCTATTCTTACATTACTATTACATAATTTCAATTATAAAAAACATAATAATATTACACATGGAGGATCCAGAGGTTTAGTGTCTTGGGCAAACTAGGACAATACATAACAAATACAACATCAAGCATAAAAATTCATTTAGTCTCTTCTTTTATAGCTTCTTAGTAGCACTTGTCCTCTCCTTAGTACATGTAGCCACCTGAGGATATACATCAAAAGGGGTGAGATAAAATCCCAGTAAGAGGATAGATAACAACAATATTGCATGGGGTCAGCATAATCATGACATAGGAAGAAGATCTTGAACATGAGAGGAGCATAAACAATAAACTTGAAATGTGGCAAAGCATAAAAATGAAACATCATGTCTTAGTGGTTAACTACCACACATAATTGTGAACAAATCTAGCATCATGTTCACACATCATTTCAAATTTAATCATGAGATTCATCACTTTACCCAATGCATTGGAGCGCTATATAATTCCTGGTGCACCCATCACATTTAAACATTCATATTGCGCTATATAATTCTGGGCGCACCCGTCACATCATAACATTATCATTATCATTATTTCCACATAGAACACATATCAAACATGTACATAAATAACCCATGGAAAGGAATGTGTTTCATCTCATAATAACACATTCATAAGCTTTGGGTTCCCAAAAGAAAGAGGGAACAACATACTTGATATAAGAACCATCATCATTGAATGAGAGGTAAAAGGTGAGATCTTGAAAGAATAGTTCTTTTGGAAAACATTTTGATGGACATAAAAACTAGTTACAAACATGTATATCCCAAAAAAGTAAAGGAAAAGATGAACAAAAGACCTTTGAGGAGTAACCATATCAAAATGGAGTGAAAGAGGGAGAACCCGAAGGAAGAAAATTGGGTTCGAGATTTCCCCTTACCTTGTACTTGAATGCCTCCTTCTCTTTAATGTCCGGTATAATGAAATTATATTCATTAATTATAAAACCCAGAACCTTTTATACATTAATAGGGTTCATTCTAGTTTCATTATTCCATATTATGTTCCTTTGGATGACTTATAGAGTTTAAAAACATTGATCGGGGATGTTCGTTTTTATGGTTTTCTTGAGCGGTCCACTTGTATTCTTAATTTGATGTTTGGGTTGATCATGGGTAAACATACAGAACTGATATTACATGTAATTAATGATATTACAGAAGATTGAATGATTTTATAATGATTTATATTATATCCAAGTGGACGAATCATTAGATAAAAATTTAATGATGGTTATTTGGGTTAATTTGAGCGGTTTTTGGATCACAACGATCTTGTTTTAACATTTATCTTAGTAATAAGGCCATAGGTTATTTCCAGAACTTAAAATAGAACATAATACATATAAAACATTCTGGTTCAACCATAAAAATGGTTTCATGACCAGATTAAAGGTATAAATGGAAGAAGAGAGCATGTTGTTTTTGAAGGTGATGAATTATCACCACATGAACAACATTCTCTTTAATAAAATAAAAGGAAGGGGGAAAGGGTGAGGGGTGATATAATATAACATTAGAATCTTAATATTATAGTATATATATAATACTGGATTTACAGAACAATTTGGATGAAGATAGATAGAGGGAGATCAAGAAAGGAACTTGAACTTGAAAGGAAATTAAAGGAGAAGAGGGAGAGAAATCACCTTTTGGATCCTCCTCTTGAGAACCTCCTTAAGGGCCTAAGCTTGGTTTTTGATGAGACCAGAAGCTCTAGGACGTGGAGGAGAGGCTAGGGAAGATGATTGGGCAGATCTTAGACAATTCTTGAAGCTTGAGAGGTGTGGTTTGGCAAGAGGAGGGGGAGGGCTTATTTATACATGAGGAGGGAGGTGTTTTTGGCATAAAATATTAAATAAAATAATATATCATAAGTTAGACTTGTAATAGTAGTTTTTTTGACATCCTAAATAATATATTAATATAATAAAATTCTTTTTAGGCTTTAAATCTTCTTTATAATTAGAATTCATTACTTTATTAAAAGGAAAGTGAAAGAAAGAGAAAAAGACACTTTAAGAAATCACCTTTTGACTTTAGGCTTTGGAAAGTTCTTTTTAGGTTTGAGAATTGGATTTATTGTATTTCAAGGAAAAATTTATGAAATGTAATATTTTTTGGCCGAAACTAAAGTTCTAGAATGTTTATGTCATCATTACATCATTAATGATGCAATTTAGTGTACACCGATTATGCGAAAAACTGTATTTTTTTACTATTCACCCGAAAATTGAAGTATTTCAGAATAAACCCAAAAATTTACCCCTACCATTTTTCGACGTGTAGAATCCAAAAATGATTTCCATTTTTCAAAAGTAATTTTCTAAATATCATTAATTTAATATTTAATTAAAATCATAATTTACTTAAAAAAACAGTTTTTAAAATTAAAACTGATTTTGTAGTTCTTTTAAAAATTACGTAGGGTCTTATAAAATTATCTAAAAACTATTAGACATTGATTTAATAATTTATGAATATATTTCAGGAAAATAAATATCCTTTTAAATTAATTAATTATAATTAATTATTTATGACTTATGAAATACCAAAAATGTTTACTAAGGTCAAATTGTCACTTTCTAAGATGTCTAAATTTTATTTTATTATTAATAGGTAATGTTACTCTTATTTACTATTTATAAGGGTCATATTACTATTCATAAGGTTAGGTTACTATTCATAAAGGTTGGTTACTATTCACCAAACATTATTTTTATTTCATTGGACTCCAAAAACTATCTTGAACACAACCGTGAATGTTGGATTTTTAAAATTCCAAACATAGGGGTGACAAAATTATGTTTAAAGGTCACTTATCACTTAGTAGTTCATTATTTTGTGTTTTTATGACATAGATATAAGAAGGAAATTTTCCATTGGAAAACTTTGGGTCGTTACATTCTTCCCCCCTTAAGAAATTTTGCCCCCGAAATTTCACTTTACACAAACAGGTGAGGGTACTTCTCCTTCATTGCCTCTTCCGGTTCCCAAGTTGCTTCCTCAAACTTTTGGTTCCTCCACAACACTTTGACAAGGCGGGTTGTCTTGTTGCGTAGAACCTTATCACTTCGGTCCAGAATTTTTACCGGCTGCTCCTCATATGAGAGATCATCTTCCAACTGTACCACCTCTGAGTTTAGTACATGTGAGGGGTCTGGAATGTACTTCCTCAGAAGTGATACGTGAAACAAGTCATGGACTTGAGCCATATTCGGTGGAAGTGCCAGACGATAGGCCACGACTCCTATACGATCAAGGATCTCAAAGGGGCCAATGTACCTTGGGATTAGCTTCCCTTTATTCCCGAATCGCATGACTCTCCTCCATGGAGATATTCGAAGGAAGACTTTATCTCCAATGTCGAACTCCAAGTCCCTTCGACGATTGTCAGCATAGCTCTTTTACCAACTTTGAGCAGCTTTGATATGTTTCTGGATGACTTGAACTTTCTCTGTCATCTCTTGAACAAGATCGGGACCAAGTAGCTTTCGTTCACCAACTTCATCCCAACAGGTTGGAGTTCTACATCGCTTCCCATAAAGAGCTTCATACGGAGCCATCTGAATACTCGAGTGGAAGCTATTGTTGTATGAGAACTCCACCAATGGAAGGTGCTGATCCCATCCACCTTTGAATTCAAGAGAGCATGATCTTAGCATATCTTCAAGTGTCTGAATAGTCCTTTCAGACTGGCCATCAGTTTGGGGGTGATAGGCCATGCTGAAATTTAATTCAGTACTCAAAGCATGTTGAAGGCTCCTCCAGAATTTAGAAGTGAACCTTGGATCATGGTCAGATACAATCGAGAGTGGAACACCGTGCAACCTCACTACTTCCTTCACATATATCCTTGCAAGTTGTTCAAGTGAGAGGTCTTCCTGAATAGTGATAAAATGGGCAGTCTTGGTGAGTCGGTCAACCACAACCCATATCACATTATTTCCTCTTGACGTTTTCGGGAGACCCATGAAAAAGTCCATAGTGACATTTTCCCATTTCCACATGGGTATAGGCAATGGCTGCATCATACCTTTGGACTTTTGCCGCTCAGCTTTAACTTGCTGACACACCAAGCACCTTGATATATATTCCGCAATCTCCTTCTTCATGTTATCCCACCAGAAGTGTTCTCGGAGATCACGATACATCTTGGTACTTCCAGGATGAATAGAGAAAGTTGATCTATGTGCATTATCCAATAGCTCCTTCTTTATTTCGGGTGATGAAGGCACACAAAGCCGCATTCCAAACCGAATCACACCATCATCGTCGATATGGAACTCTTGCAGCTTCCCTTCCTTTACTGAATTCACCCTCTTTTGTATCTCTACATCATCCCTTTGTGCTTCCTTAATCTTCTGTTGGATGGATGGTTGCGCAATCATTTGGGCAAGGTAGGATGTATCCCCTGCCCTTACGATTCCCAAATCCATCCTTTGCATATCCAAGAAGATAGGGTCTTTCTCAATCCTCAACATGGATAGAGTATCAGGTTATTTCCTGCTTAGAGCATAAGATACCTTGTTCGCCTTTCCAGGATGATAGTGAATAGAGCAATCGTAATCCTTGATTAGCTCTAACCATCTCCTTTGATGCATGTTGAGCTCCTTTTGTGTGAATATATACTTTAGTCTCTTGTGGTCGGTGTATATGTCACACTTCTCACCATAAAGGTAGTGCCGCCAGATTTTCAAGGCAAAAATCACGGCTGCCATCTCTAGATCATGCGTCGGGTAGTTCTGCTCATGGATCTTCAACTGTCGTGAGGCGTAGGCTATCACATTATCATTTTGCATGAGTACACAACCCAATCCTTTCTTTGAAGCATCACTGTATATCACAAAACTTTCTCCACTTTTCGGTAGTGTGAGTACAGGTGTAGTGATTAGCCTTCTCTTTAGCTCCTTGAAGCTTCCCTCACATTCATCCGTCCAGACATACTTTACCCCTTTCCTTGTTAACTTAGTTAGCGGGCTTGACAATCGTGAGAAGTTTCTCACAAAACGTCGATAGTACCCAGCTAATCCAAGAAAACTACGGATTTCTGTGACACTAGAGGGCCTGGGCCATTCTTCAATCGCTTTTGTCTTTGAAGGGTCCACAGAAATTCCCTCACTTGTGATCACATGTCCCAAGAACGTGACTTGATTCATCCAAAAGTCACACTTTCTGAACTTGGCGTACAACTTCTCCTTTCTCAATGTCGCCAACACAGGTCTTAGATGTTCTTCATGTTCCTCCTTGCTCTTGGAGTAGATGAGAATATCATCGATAAACACTACCACAAATTTGTCGAGGTAATGTCTAAAGACTCTATTCATTAAATCCATGAAGATTTCAGGGGCATTAGTAAGTCCGAAGGGCATCACCAAAAACTCATAGTGCCCATACCTTGTACGGAAGGCAGTCTTCTGAATATCTTCCTTCTTCACCTTTACTTGATGATATCCAGAATGAAGATCCACCTTTGAGAAGTATTGAGCTCCTCTTAACTAGTCGAACAAGTCATCAATCCTTGGGAGAGGATACTTGTTCTTTACGGTGATCTTGTTGAGTTCCCGATAATCGATACACAGCCGCATGGTACCATCCTTCTTCTTCACAAAGAGCACTGGCGCACCCCAAGGTGATGCACTAGGGCGTATGAACCCTTTGTCCAGATGCTCTTGCAGCTTCTTCTTTAACTCCTCCAGTTCGATAGGATCCATCCTATAGGGGCACTTTGAGATAGGAGTAGCTCCGGGTATGAGTTCAATTGAGAACTCTACCTCACGATCCGGGGGAATTCTGGGTAACTCTTCGGGAAATACATCGACATATTCCCTTACTATGGGCATTTCCTCAAGGATGGAACTTTCCTTTGACTCAATCATTTGGGAGAGGTATGCTTCTTCATAGGGAATCATCACCCACACTATTGAAGGATTTCTCAAAGGAGATTCATGATCTTCCTTGCATTTGTAGAGGATCATGGGATGGTTCGGAATATGAGAATATATTTCCTTTTCCCGACAGTTGATATGTGCTCTATATAACGAGAGCCAATCCATTCCCATTATAGTGTCGAATTCCACCAAGGGAAGTATTACGAGATTTGCCAGAAGAATCTTCCCACATACGTCAACAGGAGAAGAATCAATCACTTGGGTTGCAATGATTGCACCACTTGGTGTTTTTACAGATATCTCTACTTCAAGGTTTCGGGGCTTCGATTCTATAGTTCTAGCAAACTTGCAAGATATAAAGGAATGCGTAGAACCAGAATCAAATAAGACTTTTTCCATTCTTGAGTGAATAGGAAGTGTACCTTGTACGACTTCATTATCATGTTCCACCTCCACAGTAGTGATGGCATAAGCCTTCCCTTGTTACTTTGGCTTTGGTGGTTGTTGGCGCTGATTACCCTCGAAAGCTCGAGGTTTAGTGCACTGGTTTGAATAGTGCCCTAGCTCCTTACAGTTGTAGCATTGAACCACGAGTGGTTCTCTCATTTCATAGGCTACATTATCCTTCCTTTTCATGTCTCTTCGACACTCGTGAGCTAGGTGTCCTTCTTTCCCACACTTGAAGCATTTCCCCGTCCCTTTGAGGCAGTTCCCACTGTGCAACTTCCCACATTTTTGGCAAGTGGGTCATTGTGTTTTCTTCCCATCTTTATCACTAGATCCACCAGCTTGAAACTCCATCTTTCTTTTCCTATCACCATAGCCATGTGACCATTCTCCAAACTCCATCTCCACTTTGAGAGCACACCGAACAACTTCTTCATAACTCCCAAAGTCTCAAATTGCAAGAGCCTTTCGAAGATGTGGTTTTAATCCACTAAAGAATCTATCAATTTTGCTATCATTGTTGATAACAAAACCCGAAGCATACCTTGAGAGCCTTGTGAAATTTGCTTCATAGGTTGTGAAAGATTCTCCTTCTTTTTGCTTGAGCTCTATGAATTCTCTCTCCATCTTTGTGCGAAGAGTTCGTGGGAAGTACTTATTAAGAAACATTATCTTAAAGTCTTCCCATTCCATCTCTTCAATTTCATCCCTTGGCTTGGTGTTCTTAATCAAATCCCACCATTGATCAGCTTCTCCATATAGACGATAAATGGCTAGAGTCACCTTCTCCATCTCGTAACAGTGAATAACATAAAAAATCTTCTCCATGGAGTTGACCCACTGTTCCGCAACTAGTGGATCGGAAGATCCACAAAACGTCGGTGGTCGTTGCCGCATAAAACATTCGATAGCTAGCTGTTCCTCTTTGGTGAAGGAGGAAGTTCCCCATTATAATGGTTATTATTCATAACCCGGGATAATTGGGTAAGAATCGCCATGAAGTTTTGAACTCCACCTCCAAAATCATTGGGGATGTCGCTCGGGCAATCGTTGCATTGGCCTTCGCAAGAGTTGTTGGCCTGATTTCTCCTGGTTCCCACCATTTTCTAAAATAGAAAAGGTTAGAACAAAACATAAGTAAAAAAGTCATGAATAACTTATCCTTTTAAACAATTATACCCAAAACATAACATATGGGATCCCTAGGTAAATATCCGTGTGTGCATATTTGTACTTAGTCTCATGCTAGAGGTTTTCTTTAGGGTTCACTAATCCTAATTCCCAAATTAACTAAACCTTTCCTTTGATACCAACTATAGCGACCCGGCATATTCTTACATTATTATTACATCATTTCAATTATAAACAACATAATAATATTACACATGGAGGATCCAGAGGTTTAGTGTCTTGGGAAAACTAGGACAATACATAACAAATACAACATCAAGCATAAAAATTCATTTAATCTCTTCTTCTATAGCTTCTTAGTAGCACTTGTCCTCTCCTTAGTACATGTATCCACCTAAGGATATACATAAAA
This sequence comes from Viscum album, assembly GCA_963277665.1. Classification (NCBI taxonomy): domain Eukaryota; kingdom Viridiplantae; phylum Streptophyta; class Magnoliopsida; order Santalales; family Viscaceae; genus Viscum; species Viscum album. The sequence continues at coordinate 42,023,820 of OY728163.1, forward strand.
AGGTGTGAGCTAAAAGCCCAGTAAGAGGATAGATAAGAACAATATAGCATGGGGTGAGCATAATCATGACATAGGAAGAAGATCTTGAACATTAGAGGAGCATAAACAATAAACTTGAAATGTGGAAAAGCATAAAAATGAAACATCATGTCTTAGTGGTTAACTACCAAACATAATTTTGAACAAATCTAGCATCATGTTCACGCATCATTTCACATTTACTCATGAGATTCATCACTTTACCCAATGCATTGGAGTGCTATATAATTCCGGGCGCACCCGTCACATTTAAACATTCATATTGCGCTATATAATTCCGGGTGCACCCGTCACATCATAACATTATCATTATCATACTTGCCACATAGAACACATATCAAACATGTACATAAATAACCCATGGAAAGGAATGGGTTTCATCTCATAATAACACATTCATAAGCTTTGGGTTCCCAAAAGAAAGAGGGAACAACATACTTGATATAAGAACCATCAACCTTGAATGAGAGGTAAAAGGTGAGATCTTGAAAGAAGAGTTCTTTTGGAAAACATTTTGATGGACATAAAAACCAGTTACAAACATGTATATCCCAGAAAAGTAAAGGAAAAGATGAACAAAAGACCTTTGAGTAGTAACCATATCAAAATGGAGTGAAAGAGGGAGAACCCGAAGGAAGAAAATTGGGTTCGAGATTTCCCCTTACCTTGTACTTGAATGCCTCATTCTATTTAATGTCCTGTATAATGACATTATATTCATTAATTAGAAATCCCAGAACCTTTTATACATTAATAGGGTTCATTATAATTTCATTATTCCATATTATGTTCCTTTGGATGACTTATAGAGTTTAAAAACATTGATCGGGGATGTTCGTTTTTATGGTTTTCTTGAGCGGTCCACTTGTATTCTTAATTTGATGTTTGGGTTGATCATGGGTAAACATCCAGAACTGATATTACATGTAATTAATGATATTACAGAATATTGAATGATTTTATAATGAGTTATATTAGATCCAAGTGGATGAATCATTAGATAAAAATTTAATGATGGTTATTTGGGTTAATTTGAGCGGTTTTTGGATCACAACGATCTTGTTTTAACATTTATCTTAGTAATAAGGCCATAGGTTATTTCCAGAACTTAAAATAGAACATAATACATATAAAACATTCTGGTTCAACCATAAAAATGGTTTCATGACCAGATTGAAGGTATAAATGGAAGAAGAGAGCATGTTGTTTTTGAAGGAGATGAATTATCACCACATGAACAACGTTCTCTTTAATAAAATAAAAGGAAGGGGGAAAGGGTGAGGGGTGATATAATATAACATTAGAATCATAATATTACAGTATATATATAATACTGGATTTATAGAACAATTTGGATGAAGATAGATAGAGGGAGATCAAGAAAGGAACTTGAACTTGAAAGGAAATTAAAGGAGAAGAGGGAGAGAAATCGCATTTTGGATCCTCCTCTTGAGAACCTCCTTAAGGGCCTAATATTGGTATTATGATGAGACCAGAAGCTCTAGGACGTGGAGGAGAGGCTAGGGAAGATGATTGGGCAGAGCTTAGACAATTCTTGAAGCTTGAGAGGTGTGGTTTGGCAAGAGGTGGGGGAGGTCTTATTTATACATGAGGAGGGAGGTGTTTTTGGCATAAAATATTAAATAAAATAATATATCATAAGTTAGACTTGTAATAGTAGTTTTTTTGACATCCTAAATCATATATTAATATAATAAAATTCCTTTTAGACTTTAACTATTCTTTATAATTTGAATTCATTACTTTATTAAAAGGAAAGTGAAAGAAAGAGAAAAAGACACTTTAAGAAATCACCTTTTGACTTTAGGCTTTGGAAAGTTCTTTTTAGGTTTGAGAATTGGATTTATTGTATTTCAAGGAAAAATTTATGAAATTTAATATGTTTTGGCCGAAACTAAAGTTCTAGAATGTTTATTTCATCATTACATCATTAATGATGCAATTTAGTGTACACCGATTATGCGAAAAACTGTATTTTTTTACTATTCACCCGAAAATTGAAGTATTTCAGAATAAACCCAAAATTTTACCCCTACCATTTTTCAACGTGTAGAATCCAAAAATGATGTCAATTTTTCAAAAATAATTTTCTAAATATCATTAATTTAATATTTAATTAAAATCATAATTTACTTAAAAAAACAGTTTTTAAAATTAAAACTGATTTTGTAGTTCTTTTAAAAATTACGTAGGGTCTTATAAAATTATCTAAAAACTATTAGACATTGATTCAATAATTTATGAATATATTTCAGGAAAATAAATATCCATTTAAATTAATTAATTATAATTAATTATTTATGACTTATGAAATACCAAAAACGTTTACTAAGGTCAAATTGTCACTTTCTAAGATGTCCAAATTTTATTTTATTATTCATAGGTAATGTTACTCTTATTTACTATTTATAAGGGTCATATTACTATTCATAAGGGTAGGTTACTATTCATAAGGGTAGGTTACTATTCACCAAAAATTATTTTTATTTCATTGGACTCCAAAAACTATCTTGAACACAACCGTGAATGTTGGATTTTTAAAATTCCAAACATAGGGGTGAAAAAATTATGTTTAAAGGTCACTTATCACTTAGTAGTTCATTTTTTTGTGTTTTTATGACATAGATATAAGAAGGGAATTTTCCATTGGAAAACTTTGGGTCGTTACATCTTGGGGATGAGATGTTATAAGGTAGGGAAATTGTAAGATCCTTTGTTTTTGGACTGGGTGGTTTTCCAAGGGTTTTTTATTTTTTTCAAATTAATGGATGGGATGATTTTAAATCCAATCTTTGAAATGATGTTTTTAAAGTTGGATCCCCACAAGGTTATGTTTTTGGGATTAGGTAAAAGCCTGAGGAGTTTATTGTGCCTCTTGATGGGTTTCAAGATTGTAAGCCTAGGAAATGCATATTTTATAGACTTTCAGTGGACGCATAGTTTTTTTGAAACCATGCGGACCATAATAAGTAACATTTTGACTATTTTTAGGTGGAAAGAGACTGTTTCATGGGATGCATACGGTTTAGAAAACTATGCACCCATCCTGCATGGTGTTCTTTAGAGGCAATATCCTCACACTGTACACCACATGGCTAGCACACATTTTGAAAAACCATACAAGTGAAACTGTGTGGTTGGGAATGTTTTATGAAATTTATTTAAATTAAAATTAAAATAAATACATAGCACACAACCCCACCCTCTCTCCCCAAACCCACACAACACACCATGGGGATCCCCTTTAATGATCAAAACACCCAACCCTCTCGTCTCCTCTTCAACACATCAATGCACCTACTTTTATTCACGAATCTCCATCAATACATCATGGAAAGCTCTGTCCTCCCTTATACTCCCATTTTACGGCCTTTTTTCAGTTTATTCTTTGCCTGGTGTGGTTTTTCTAAACACCCTATGGTTTGGGATAACCCCATTTTCAATTTTATTTTGTTTTCGGGTTGTGTAAATGGTCTCCCAAGCTCTGTGGGTTTATATTTTGGAAAATACCGCTGACAGTGATCTAGTTTGGGTTTGCTCGAATCACTACCATAGATTCAGGGTGAGGGTTTCAATATGCTCTTGTTTTTTCTCATTTTAAATTAAGGGTTTTTGTAATTTATGTGTCCGAGTAATAATGTGTAGTGAGTTTTGGTGCTTTGGAAGACTTGCGAGCATATACGAAGGTATTTATAGGATATATAAATATATATATATTTCTTCCATGTACATACTCCCTCATGGAGAGGAGAATACATTAAGTGGGTTAAATATATATATATATATATATATATATATATATATATATATATATGAATATATGTGAGAGCAAGTGAGGGGTAGTTTTGGGTGGTTTATACCATATCTATTAATTTCCAATGTTGTTTGGTATGGTCTACTACTTATGGTTTGGTTATTAACTTTACCCATTTGTTTAAGAATGAATTATTTCCTATTTAATTATTCTTTATAAGTAGATTTGATATTTTGGAATGAAATTATTAATGATGATAAATGATTTGTTTGAGAAAAAAAGTTATGATTTTATAATAAAACCCCTCCAATAGAGTTTTGTTGTGTTCAAGCCAAAAAGTATTGATTAGTTATTTAATAAATTGTATGGATTTATGATTTGTAGATTTCCCATGATTCCTTTGTTATAAAAAGCTAGATTAAACTAAAGGTAAATGTTTTTCTTAATTAAGAGATGTTTTTTCTCCCTTTCATGTTGATTCCATTGGGCTAAATTTCTATTGAACTTAAATGGTAATAAATGGGTGGGTATAACCATGTTATATGAATAAAAGTGAATGGTAATAAATTGGTAGGTATCCCCATGTGACATGGTCAAGGGTAATTGGTTAAATGATATGGAATACTCATTTGTCTAGTTTTAATTTTTTAAAGGGTTAATTAAACAACAATGGTAATGTGAGTGGGTAAACTCTTATTATATGTGTACCTTAAATTTAAGTTGTAACAACGAGTGGGTATACTCTTTGGTTTATTGGGGTTGTGAAATGTGATTACTGAGTGGGTATACTCATTATAATAATTGAATGCATTTTGTTATAAATTATGGATAATGAGTGGGTATACTCATTCTATGACTTGAATGGAAAATTGAAAAATGAGTGGGTAAACTCGTATGATGTATTTAAATATGAAATTTCAACATGAAAGGGTATGTTCATTAGTTGACACAGGTTGTATTTATTTATGAAATATAATACATGAGTAGGTATACTCATTATATGTGTTTGGTCATGAAATTTTATTAATGATTGGGTATACTCATTGTATGTTTTAAATGTATATGTTTATATATGTGTAGGTAGACTCATATGGCGATGAACGTTAATTGATATGAAATTAATGACTAATTTTATAGATGCCATGGATGTATATCCATGGGAAGTTGAATGTGGTAGTGGATTTTGTGGGTTGAGTATTACCCTTGGGTATTGATTCTGTGGGATTCATTAGGAATTTCTACCCCTTGCATCTAACTTGCTTGGACTCGCATTGGACGTGTTGGTACACATGTTCCTAGGACTCAAACCAGTGCCTTTACCAATTTTTTATCGAGATGATCAAGGGAATCGATGAGGATGACTTAGTCTTTAAGAAAATGTATATATTCCTTCTTAGTATGAATCTTTGATAAACAGAATGACCGTGAGGTACATGATACACTCAAATATATAGCTTGGTCATTGTAAATTATGACATGTGATTACACAGCTTAGCCGTTATAACAACCCTACTCTTTATTACACACCTAAACAAGATTTATTAAATTAAAATGAACTTAAGACAACTACAAGGATTGAGAGTTATAGTGTCTTGGGAAATTGGGAACATTACATAACAACTTAAAACATAAAATATGACATCTTTATTGAAAACTTTGTTTACATGACCAACTTATTCCTTCGTACTTAACACTGGATGGGATAACGGGAGGACATACATAAGAAAGGGGTGATGTATGAAGATCCATAAGGGAGTAAAAAAGGCATAACATGAATAATAAAATACATGTTAGGCAATATACATATCAATGGAGAATAAGGGAAACATGAACATAAAGGTATGACAAAGCATGATTATCATAACATGGAAATGTGGAAACAACATGCAACATGATATTATCATGATCCAAGGCTCATTGCACATGGATTAACATGAGTAACACCTAACTTAAAATCAAATATAATGAGTAAACCATCATTTCACATGGAATATCATGAGTCTAAACATTACTCAATGTATTGGAGCACTATCAGGGTACACCCTTGATAAACATTTCAATTCATGCATAAGTGTGCCACATGGATCATATATAATGGAATCATTCATAATAATTTGTTATTAAACAATTAAATAATGTGGAATAAATAAATGTAAGTACCATTGAATAATTATATGTGCATAAATGTGAATACCCTTATTAGAGAAATGGGTATGGTATTCACTACACGATGACTTTGGCTTCGAAAATCGCGGTGCAATTTCGGCAGTATAACGTCATCATATGGAAATTCATAAGTTAGTATGATGAGAGATAAAGGGGTAAAAAATAATTTATACATGAAATATAAAGTAATGGGATCATGTAACATAATATCCCAACATATGAAATGGAATTTATATGCATAATATGGTAGAAATATTAGAATAGAAATAAGAAGAGAGAAACCCCTTACAGAATTTCAGTATGGTAACATGTGTACATGGAAGGAATTAATGAGAGGTAAAGTTGTATATCATCATTAAAACATAAATATAGAAGTATGGAGGAGGTTTGTAAGTCATAATCCAATATTTTTAATTGAAATTAAAAGTGTATTAAAATATAAAGAAACTTGGTTAAAAATGAGAAAGGAAGGAATCCCTTACTTGAGTGTGTGACTTCAAGAGATTGAAGAGGGGATTCTTGAGAGATTGGGGAACCATGGGAGGATTCTAGAGATATTAGGTAATATTAGGGATGTTATACATGTATTTTTAGTGATGATAAGTTATATCATTGGTGGGTTTGTATATGAAATGAGAGGGAAATTCTTTAATATTCCATAAACTTAGATTTTGGAATCTATATAATTAAATATTCAAAACCATAAACCTTCCCATGATTTTTTCCGTGGGTTTTTCCAAATTGGAGTGGAAAAAATTATTTTATAATACCAATGGGATAATATATTAAAAAATTATCCTTTATTATGTGGAGGTGAGTCACATTATTAAAGAAATGAATTTTAAATCATAAAATATATTATACATTTTGGAGGATTCACTAAGGATTTATAAAATAAGTAAAAAAACCCAAAATCACATTATTTTAATGGGAAAACCTATAGTGGTCTGATAATACCCATTATAGTATTTATTACAACATTTTGGGGTCATTATGATGTCATAAAACACATATTTTATTTATACGCTATTTAATTTTTAACTAAAAATTCAACTTCCATAGAAAATTATGAAAAATTCACCGTTAGATAATTTCAACATCCAAATTCCAAAAATAATATTCATTTTATCTAAATAATTTACTAAATGTTTGAATTTTCACTTTCAAAATGAAAACCAATATTTATTGAAAATTCACGGGTTTTGACAGAAACCATTTTCAAACATTAATAAAAATTACATTTTAATCTATCAAAATTATATAATAATTTATTATTCATAAAATTAATTTGATAATAATATTTTATTAAAATATTAAATATTTCAAAAATTCATTAATTCAATAAAATAAATTCTTTAAAAATACATTTTATATTTATCATACAAAAAATATAACTCTTATCAAACTGATTACCTAATCATTTGTTGATAAAAAATGATATAATAATATTTTTTAAGATTTTTTATAATATTATTAATAAAAAAATAGTTTAATATAATGTATAGATTTCTCAAAAGTACCATTTTTACCTAAAAAGATAATTTATCAAATTCATCACTTTTTAAGAAAGACTATTTTCATAAAGGAATTAATGAAATAAGATTTTTATTTATAAAAGGGATTACACAATAACTAAAACAATACCTTATTACATAACCCCTTATAACACCCACATAAGACCTAAGGGTAAGGTGTGCGATTGTGACGGACTCTTGGAGCGGCTCAGATCACATCGCCCGGGTGGTTATCTATATTAACTTGAACTTCTACCATAGGCGATTTCATTCAAGACTAATGTGTTGAATCTAGGATTGGGTTTGGTCAAGAGTTAAGCCCAATGATGATACCTCCTTTTTGAGCTCCGAAAAATGAGCTTTGTATGGCCTGAGTCTACTGGATGATGTCATCCTCTCCTTTGTCTATGTCAAAAGGATTCTTTTTAAAAAATTTAAATTTATATCAGTCACGTGATCATTTTTTAACAGATATATTATCAATGGTAATGATACTTAATGATTATTTAAACCCAATAATAATAAAAATAATAAAAAATAGTGCATTTGTTTTCTATAAGACATTAAAATAAAGGAAATTTTATTCATAAAATATTATGTCATTACAACATTCCTCCCTTAAGAAATTTCGCCCTCAAAATTTCATTTTCCCACACCAAAAAGGATGAGGGTTACTCTTCCTCATCACATCCTATAGTTCCCACATTGCTTCTTCAAACTTGTGGTTTCCCCACACCACTTTGATGAGGGGCATTGTCTTATTTCATAGAAGTTTTTCTCTACAATCTATGATCTTCACCAGATTCTCTTCATAGTAGAGGTCATTCTCCAAATGTACCACCTCTGGATTGAGTACATGCAATGGTTCAGGTATGTACTTCCTCAAGAGTGATACATGGAATAAATTATTTAATTGAGACCGGTTCGGTGGGAGTGCTAGTCGATATGCCACTTCTCTAATGTGTTTAATGATCTCTAAAGGGATGATGTACCTTGGACTAAGCTTTCCATTCTTCCCAAATCTCATAACACTCTTACATGGTGATATGTGGAGGAATACAATGTCTCTTATATCAAACTCTAGGTCTCATCCATGATTGTCAGTATATCTCTTTTATCAACTCTGAGAAGATTTATTGTGTTGTTGGATGGTGTTAACCTTCTCTACCATTTATTCAACCATCTTTGGACCTATAAATTTTCACTCCCCAACTTCATCCCAACACACCGATCTTCTACACCACTTACCATAAAGGGATTCATAAGGAAGCATTTGGATGATTTAGTGGAAACTATTTTTCTAAGATAATTCAACCAGAGAAATATGTTGATCGCATCCTCCTTTGAATTCCATTGATTATGCTTCCAAAAAGTCCTAAAGTGTTTTAATATTCCACTAAGATTGGTCATAATTTTGAGGGTGATAAGCTATACTGAATTTCAGCTCAGTACTCGAATCATTTTGGAGACTCTTCCAAAACTTAGACGTGAGTCTTCGATCTCGATCAGATACAATCGACAGTGGTACACCATGTAGCCTTACCACTTCTCTGATGTATATTTCTACTAGTTCATTCAATGATAAATCCTCTTGAATTACAATGAAGTGCTCATTCTTTGTAAGACAATCCACAAAAACCCAGATATTATTGTTCCCTTTGTATGTATTCGGAAGTTTAGTGAAAAATTACATGGTGATGTTCTCCCATTTCCATGCTAGTATGGGTAATGGTTGCATCATCCTCATAGACTTATGCTTCTCATCCTTCACTTGATGACATACCAAACATTTTGATGTATACTCACAAATATCCTTCTTCATGTTATCCCACCAGTAATTCTCTCATAGATCTCGATAAATCTTTGTATTTCCAAGGTTAATTAAAAAATTTGAACTATATGAATCATAAAAAATTTCTTTCTTTAACTCTAGATTTGATGGAACACATACTCTTGACCCAAATCTCACAATTCCTTATTAATTAAAATTAACTCCAAGGATTTCCCTTTTTTGATAGTTTTTACTTTCTTTTAAATTCCCAAAGCATCCTTTTGAGCATCCTTTAACCTTTCCGAAAGAGGTGGTTGATCAATAATTTGTGAATGGATTAATGAAGTTCCATTATTTATGATTACCGTGTCCATATTCATCAAATATAAGAATATTGGATCCTTTTCAATTCTCATTAATGAAATAATCACTGGGTCCTTTCTACTTAGAGAATCCGCCACCTTGTCTACTTTCCCATGGGTATAATGGATTGAACAATCATAGTCATTGATCACCTCTAACCATTTTCATTGGTGCATATTCCACTATTTCTGTGTGAATATATACTTGAGGCTTTTGGGATCCGTATATATTTCACACTTTTCCCCAAAGAGTTAATGCCACCAAATTTTAAAAGTGAAGATTACTGTATCCAACTCTAGGTCATGTGTTGGATAGTTCTTATCATGAACATTCAATTTCCTTGAAGCATAGGCAATGATTTTTTCATTATTCATCAACACATAGCCCAGTACCTTCTTTGAAGCATCTATGAATACCATGTAAAGTTCTACACCTGTGGGTAATATGAGCACGGGCGCAGTGATAAGCCTCCTTTTAGACTTCTTCAATCTATCTTCACATTCATCATTATAAGAAAACTTGACTCCCTTCTGAGTTATCTTGGTCAGAGGGTTTAACAATCGTGGGAAATTTCTCACAAGTCCAAAATAATATCCAAATAAATCAAGGAAGCTACGGATATTCATCACAGATATTGGCCTCAACCATCCCTAAATTTCATTTGTCTTGGAGGGATCTATAGATATACCATTTATTTTGATAATATTCTCCAATAATGATACTTCCTTCAACCAAAACTCACACTTTACGTACTTTGCATAGATCTTCTCCTTTCTCAAGGTCTCTAGTATAGTTCTCATATGATCCTCCTTCTCCTCATTTTTTTTGAAGTATATTAGAATGTCTTCTATAAATAATACCAAAAATATGTTGAGGTAATCTCTAAAGACATTATTCATCAACTCCATGAAAATTTTTGGATCATTAGTGAGTTCTAAAGGCATTACTATAAATTCCTAGTGCTCATACCTTGTACGAATAGTAGTCCTTAGGATATCGTCCTTCACCCTTACTTGATAATATCCCAACTACAGATCCACATTGGAGAAGTATTGTGCTCCACATATCTGATTGAAAAATTCATCAATTCATGGAAAATGATACATGTTATTTATCATGATTTTGTTGAGTTCATGATAATCAATGCAAAGGTGTATTGACCCATCATTATTCTTGATGAAGAGGAATGGTGCACCCCAGGGTGAAGCACCTAGGCATATAAACCCTTTATCCAGATTCTTCTGTAGTTTTTTCTTTAGCCCCTTAATCTGCACAACAACCATTCTATATGGAGTGTTAGATATTTTTAATCCTCCAGGTATGAGATCAATCAAGATTTAAACATCTCTTCTAGGAGGAAGACCCAACAATTAATCAGGAAACACATCAGAAAATTCCCTCACAACATGCATTTCTTAAAGGATGGTTCCTTCCTTAGACTCAACCATCTGAACAATATACACATTCTCATAGGGAAGTAATATCCATTCTTGAGATGATGATGCTAAATAATATTCCTCCTCCTCCTTGAACTTGTACAGAATTGGGGGTCGATTCACCATATGTAGAGTGATTTTCCTCTCATGATAATTTATGTTGGCTCTATATAGGGAAATCCAATCCATGCTAATAATTGCATCAAATTCTACCAAATGGAGTATGATGCGGTTCCATGAGAAGTTAAATCCAAAAATTGTGATAGGGGAGGAGTTATATTCATGGGATACAATAATTTCCCCATTTTTCATTCTCACTGACATCTATACTTCTATTATTTGTGGTGGTGGTTGGATTGTTCTACTAAACATTAAAGATATAAAAGAATGTTTAGAACAAGAATCAAAAAGTATGTTTTCAATACTTGAATGAATAATTATCATACATGTTTCTGCCTCATTATCTGGATTAACTTCAGTATTAGTGATGGAAAAAGATCACCCTTACTTCCTTGCAGGTTGTTGGTTGCCTCAAAAAACCCTTGGCTTAGGGAACTAGTTTTCCAAGTGCCCTGGTTCTTTGCAGTTTTAGTAATAAAATATGTTTTGAGGGTCAAACGGAGAGTTCCATTCCTCTATCAAATTAGCGGGGTTTTCTTGTAGCTAGTTATTGTTTAGGTGCCATTCTCTTCCACAACTAAAGAATTTCCTCATCCCATTTAGGAAATTTATGGGGTGCTTCTTTCTACACCTTTGGAAAGTGGGGTGCTGAAATTTCTTAACACCATTGGATTTATCCATTGGACCACCATAATTAAAGTCCACTTTCTAATGAAAAACATGAAGGTTCATCTTGAAAGACTTGTAAAGTTTTCCTTGTATGCTCTGATTCATTCATCCTCTTTTTTTCTTGAGGTCAAGGAAGTCCCTTTCTATCTTAAGATGGAGGGTGTGAGGAAAATATTTATCAAAAAACATTTTTCAGAAATCATTCCATTCCAACACCTCGATCTCTTCCTCAGAATTCATATTTTTGATCGATGTATACCATTGATCATCTTCACCCTCCATATGATAAGCATCTAGAATAACCTTCTCTTGTTTGAAACATTGAAGTATGGAGAAGATCTTCTCAATAGATTTGATCCATTGTTCAGCAATTAAGGGATCAGATGATCCATTGAAAGTATGAGGCCTTTGTTTCATGAAGCTCTCAATTGTGGCTTATTATTTCTTGGGGGGGGGGGGGGTTGGGAATTACTCTTGAACCAAGTTTCTATTCAAAACTTGAGTTATCTAAGAGATTATTGTGAAAACATTTGTGATTACTGCTCCTATCAAATTGGGAATCTCAATAAAATAATCATCACATTGATATTCACATTAGTTGTTAGCCTGATTCCTCCTATTAATAGCCATTGGCTAGAGTAAAAGTAAAATTACTGGTGAATTTATTAAACACATAAAGGGGAATCTAATGATAAAAGGTGATAAATTTTAAATTACATTGATTTTCATAACTTATGAATTTATAGGCTTCAATCTATGTTATCCATGATCTACTTCCCAATATATATTCATAGGGAAATTTTTTATTCCATTAATAATGGTTCATACTAAGTTGATGAATTTACCAAATCATATCCCATTGGAGTGTTTAACTAAGAGTGCAACATGGCCTATGATCGTGCACTTTTTCTCATTTGAGTCTAGATCAAAGTGGTGTTTTCATGTTTTACCACTAGATACATCTGTACCATAGCCACCTCTACTTGTTCGTAACTAGAAAAGGATGTATTTTCTTGATAAACCACTTACTATATACTCACTAAAATTTAGGTATTATTTTCTTATACTCAGTCTTATCCTTAAGTATTTCACTAGAGTTTTATAACCCTAATCCCAAAAATAACTAAATCTATCCTTTGATACCAACTATAAAAAACATGCTCTTTATTATACACTTAAAGATGATTTAGTAAATAAAATTTCACTTAAGAAAACTCTGTGTATCAAGAGGTCCAGTGTCTTGGGAAATTAGGAACATTACATACAACTTAAAACATAAAATACAACATCTTAATGGAAAACTTCATTTAAATGACCAACTCATTCCTTCATAATTAACACTACATGGGATAACCTGAGGACATACATTAGAAAGGTATGAGCTATAAATAATAGAAAGGGAGTAAACAAGTCATAACATGAAGAATCAAATACATGTTAGAAAATATTTATATTAATGGAGAAAAATATAAATATGAACATAAAGTCATGATATAGCATGATTATCATAACATGGAAATGTGGTAATGACATACAACATGATATTAGCATGAGCCAAGGATCATTGCATAAGGATTATCATGAGTAAAACCTAATTTTACATGGATTATCATGATTAAAACCTCATTTCACAAGGGTTATCAGGATACTAAACATTACCCAGTGCATTGGAGCGCTATTAGGGGGCACCCTTCATAAACATTTCATTTCATGCATAAGTGCACCACATGGATCATATAACATGGATTCATTCAACATAATAAGATATTCCACAGTTAAGGAATGTGGAATACATACATGTATGTACCATTAAATAATTATATATGCATAAAGGTTAATATGCTTGATAGAGAAATGGGCATGTTATTAACTACATGATGACTTTGGCTTTGAAAATCACAGTGTAATTTTGGCAGCATAACGTCGTCATATGGAAAGTAATATGTTGGGTTGATGATAGATAAAGGGTTCCTTCATTATTTATAAATGAAATAGATAGTAAGGGTATAATTTAACATAATATCACAACATATGAAATGGAATTTAGATTCATAATATGGGATAAATACAAGAATAAAAATAAAAAGAGAGAAATCCCTTACGGAATTTCGACATGATAACGAGTGTACACAAATGGAATTAGTGAGAGATAAAGTGGTATATAATCATTAAAAACAACAAGGGAAGTATGGGGGGTTTATAAATCATTACCTGACATTTTAATTGAAATGAAAAGGGTATTACAACATAAAGAAACTTGGATAAAAATGAGAAAGGAAGGAATCCCTTACTTGAGTGTGCAACTTCAAGAGTTTGAAGGGGGGGGTTATTTAGAGCTTGTAGTGTCTTGTGATTATTCTAGAGAGATGAGGGAAGAGTAGAGAAGTTCTAAAATTATTTTTAGTCAAAAGAAGTGGGATCTTGAGTGTTTTTATATAGGAAATGAGAGGGGAATTCTTTAATATTTTACAAACTTTTGTTTTGAAATATATATAATTAAATATTCAAAACCCCAAAAATTCCCTTGTTTTTTGCCCATGGTTTTTCTCAAAGAAGAGTGAAAACAGTATTTTATAAGACCAATGGCTGAAAATATTAATATATTATCCTTTCTTATGTGGATGTGAGTAACATTATTAAAGAAATGATTTTAAAATCAAAAAAAAAATATTATACATTTTGGAGGATTCACTAAGGCTTTATAAAATAATTAAAAAAATCAAAAATAAAATTATTTTAATTTGAAAACATATATAGGTCCTATATTACCCATTGAAATATTTATTACGTCATTTTGGGGTTATTATGATGTCAATATACACATGTTTTATTTATACAATACTTAATTTTTACCCAAAAATTTGATTGTCTCAAAAAATTATGAAAATTAATCATTGGATTATTTCCACATCCTGATTCAAAAAATAATATTCATTTATCCATATAATTTCCTAAATATGTGAATTTTCTCTTTTAAAACGGAAACTGACATTTATTAAAAATTCACGGGTTTTGATAGAAATAGTTTTCAAACATTAATAAAAATTACATTTGACAACATAAAAATTATATAGTAATTTATTATTCATAAAATTAATTAGATAATAATATTTTATTAAAATATTAATTATTTGAAAAATCCAATAATTTCTTAAAATAAATTCTTTAAAAATACATTTTATGTTTTATAATGTAAAAAATATAACTTTTATCAAACTGATTACCTAATCATTTATAGATAAAAAACTGATATAATCATAATTTATAATAATTGTATTTATAATATTATTAATAAAAATCATAGATTAAAATAATGTATATATTTCTCAAAAGTACAATTTTTACCCGAAAAGACAATTTATCAAAATTTTCACTTTTTAAGAAATATTATTTTCATAAAGGAATTGATGGAATAATAATTTTGTTTATAAAAAGATATTACACAATAAGTAATTAATACCTTATTAAATAACCCCTTATCACACCCACAAAAGACCTAAGGGTAAGGTGTGCGATGGTGATAGACTCTTGTGGAGTCTCAGATAGCATTTCCCAGGTGGTGATCTCTATTAATTTGAGATTCTCCCATATGAGATTCTGTTCAAGCTTAATGTGTTGATGCTCAAATTTTTCTTGGTAAAGAGTGAAGCCCAATGATTCTGCCTCTTTTCTTAACTCTGAAAAATGATCTTTGTATGGACTGAGTCTGCTAGATGAGGCCATCCTCTATTTTGTCTGTGTCAAAAGGATTCTTTTTAAAAACCTTAAATTTATATCAGTCATGTGATCACTGTTTAATGACTATATTATCAACAATAATGATACTTAAAGATTATTTAAACCCAATAATAATAAAAAGAATAAAGAAGAGTGCATGTTTTTTCTATAAGACATTAAAATAAATGGAATTTTACTCATAAAAGATCAGGTCATTATAGCTGTCAATACTCTGATTCTTCAAGTTGTATAGCAAGGCTATGATTGATATACTGTGTGGGGTGTATGGAAAGGCCATGGTAGTATAATATGTTTGGATGAATGGAAAGTACATGTTGTTTATTTGTGCAGTAATTGTAGCTATCTTATTATAGGATTTTGATGATTTTATGTAGGGAACCTTGAGGGGATAATTCTGTATCACTAGCCTAGAATATTGCATTCCATGGGCATTACATACATTCTATTACTACTTAACTGTTTACTTGCACACTTATAGATTTACATATTGCACAAATTGTATGGGTTTGACACCATGGGTGCCAGCCTACTGAGAATTTATCTCTCAACCTTCTTGGGTGTGATTGGTACCTGAGTAGACCTACTTGTTTGCAGGGAAATTGACCTTGATTGTGATATTTTTCTTATATCTAGAAGTTGGGAGAAAAGGACCAAGATGGAGATTTGGATGCTTATGGAGATCGCTCATGAAGCTTTATTGTTATTTTTTTATTTTTATTCCAAAATGTAAATCATGTTGTTAGATACTATTTTAGTTTATGTAATCATCATCTAGAATGCATGCATTGTATAACTGGAATTGGATATATTCTATATTTAGTTTTTTCCTACAATTGTATTCTACTACTTTGATTGTTACTTTATACTTCTTCCACTGATATATGAGTTTTACCATATATTTAACACTATAAGATATGTGTATGAGGGTATATTCTCCCCACTAAACTACCTTTTCCCCCTCACTACTTGTGGACATCCTCTGGTGTATGGGGAGATGCGCTTGAGGTTATGTGATGAATGATACGACTATCGATTTAATGGTTAGTTGGGTCGGGATGTTATAAACCTTAATAAGTTAACGATTGATAATAAGTATATGTATGGTCATAGATAAAGTACTATTAAAATGGTACGAAAATAAAATTTTAAAGGTTATAAAAAATAAGATTAGAATAGAGGTCATGAATAGTTCACACCACTAGTAACTTTGAACAAGAAAATGAAAGAAAAGTTCTACCATTATGACCATCATGGAAATTTGATAAAAAATGATCTTTAATGCCCAAAATTTCATAAAAATCTGATTGGATAATCTACACTAGGAACGCATATTATTATGTTCAACTCTTTGATCCTGATGGGTATATAATACAAAAAATTTAATTTTTTGTAAAAATATGTTTGAGATAAGAAGCTGATGTAAGGAATTGAAGGATGGGGCTTTATGTAATGAAGCAAGTGGTTTCTACATCAATGAATCCAATATGGAGAGGAATTTTTAAGGATGTGAATTTTTTGTTCTCATTTAAATCTTTAAAACAATTAGTTTCTATAAATAAATGAGATTATTTTATTGACACGTATTTGATTCCACTGAATTCTATATCTGTAAGAATATATGGATACATTTTTTATCCAGGATAAATTGTATGTCCAACTATAAAGTAAAAACACAGAACTCTATATGATATTTGGGAACAATATTATATGTTTCATATATTTCTATTTATAGGAAACAAATTTTTTTTCCTAAAACCCAAATTAATTTTTTGAGTCTTATAAAGATATTATAAGGAGAGTATATTTTATATGATGTTATTGGAATTAGGTTTGAAGTTATAGAATTTTAAAGATAATAAATAAATGATGGCAATAATTTCAGTTTAAGTGTTTATTTATATTATCCAAAAGTATTAGGATATATGACAGTAAAGAAAAACGTAAAGATATACATTATGTTACTATGATAAAGTGAATATACTAATTAACTAAATGATTATAATAGTTAAAAATTATAGCGATTCTTCAGTTAATAACCAAATTAATTTTAGTTTATGTGTTGTTAAAGTGAAATTTAAAGAGTTAAATTCATTTCCATATTTAATTGTATTTCTATTTATTCTAAATGTGTTTAGGATGTACTAGTAATGTTTTAATGTAAGTAGTAACATTGTTAAAAAAACACTTCAAAGAAAATGTTTAATTTAAAGGGTTCCATGGATAACGATCATGTTCTTAAAAAGATTTTTATGTGTAGATTATAAAAGAAAACATTATAATATTATATGTTATTAAGTAAAGATTTTTAAATATATGTTTAGTGTTTTTAACTTAAGGAATACAAATAATAAGTATAACCATTATCCAAACCATATTTCTTTTTAAATTTTACTCACTAAGAAGTTAGTGTGATTATTTAATCAGATGGAAAAATAATTTTGTGATGAAAATTACATATGTATGTATTTTTAAAAACCCCATTACTGTATAAAAATAATGAGATTCATGAATAATATCTAGATATTAAACACTTAATATATTTTTTGTAATGGTTGTAATCATACCATGTATTTATAATAAAGTTAATATCTATTTATCATTTATTCCTATGTGATACAATCTAAATTATATGACTCATCAAATTCTATATATCCTATCAATTTATAAAATTTTAGTTGTCTCTGACTGATGATCATTATAGAGTATAATGGGTTGTGATGATATGTAAAGGTTATCTTTAATAGATTCATGTATTCATTATAAGTGTTTTTATATGAGAAATATAGAATAGATTCATGATGTAATAAATAGATACCTATTACTTAGAATAATCTATGAAATTAAATCTCATGTAATTTCATAATGTCATAGATATTTTTATGGGTGTATTCTTATTATCAATCCTTATTACCTAATTTTGGAGAGATTCCTTGCATGATAACCTCCATACATTTATACCATTCTTATGCAAGTTAAAACATGATATATTTGATAAGGGTTTGTTTTGGTATGTGTCTAATGATTTCATTAGTTGTAGTGCATCCAAGATGTGATTTTTCCACATGTATGATAGTAATAAATACTTCCCCATCATTGAATTAGACTGAGAAAATGCACAATCTTTCAAACTTATTTCACATATGATATGTTCAAATACATGGATAAGTTACCTGATATACCCTTATCAAATAAGTGAATGATACGTGATGTATTCATAAACATTGTCAATCATTTTTGGAGAATAAAGAAATTATGAGAGGCCAATACTAGATTGACAAGTTCAATTTTTAGAGGTTAATCTATTTTAGAGAAGAAAGGATTATATTATTATTATAGATAATGTATATGATACATCTTTTAGTGGACATGTTCATATAGTGATATGAGTATATTTTATGTAGGTCACCCTGAACCCCATAGTAGCTCTAGTAAAACTAATTTCTTTGAGGCCACCCATTGCGTACATCTATGAAATTTTTATTTTGTAGTTTTTATCAATGTTATGGCTCACTGGGGTAAAATTATGACCTTTTATAAGTATAAAATTTTGAGAAAAAAATTAAAAATGAAGCAATTTCAATGAAAACCCATATCCAAACGAGTTTGGCTAGAATCACAAAGAGTAATAAAGTATTTTATAAAGTCCTAATGGTATTTTAGATCATGTTTTAGGTTTTTGTATGTGCACTGAAATGTATATCAAATACATGCATTTACACATGCATGTGATGCTAGATATTAATATATATAATATAATATATGATATTATATATATACATTTAATATATGAATGGGATGTATTTATTTTTCATGATAACAGTGAATGAAAATAATATACTTATATATGTGATATATATATATATATTATTTAATTATCTCGAATGGTTTATTCATTAGTTATTATTCATTATGAATAGATTAATTTCCTTACATTTGTTTATTGAAATGAATTGAATAAATAAATTCCCCATAAATGGTAATGTATAGGATGTTTTATTAGAGGAGTCTTGGGTTTTTTCTATATAAAGGGATGAGATCCTCTCCTATTGGGTGGGTGATATAAATGAGGAGTAGGAGCCTCATCTAAATCTCTCATTTTCACGATCATTTTTTATCCCACCCGATAATGTTTTAGCACCCATTTAGTTTCTATGGTGTCCTTAAATGGTATGCGTAGATCCATTAGTTGGTATACTCCCTCATAGGCAAGGTGAATTTATTCACTACTCCATTTAATATTCTTCTAACATTATCAATGGAAGGATGATCGAAGCTCCAACTATTCAAAAAATCTTGGTACTATATTTTAAAATATTATTTATGTGTTAATTTATTAAAGATAGATTCATTTTGTTTTTGGGTGTTTTCCATTTCATATGTCATTAGGTGATAACATGAATCACATAACTTTATATTACTAATTTTAAATTTTATGAAAACCATTTTCTTTCATTGGGTTATTTAATGATGTGATGATTTTTTTTCAATTATCACCAATATGTAAGGATTATAAGATAGGTGGGACATGTATCTCCCTCCAATTCATTGGGCCAAGGATTTTCCCACTTGAGATAGAAATGCGATGTGCATATTTTAGTGAGTAACTATAATCGTAGAGGAATAATTTAACAGCTTTTATCTCCATTGAAAAAAAATTCTTCTGATTCAGTTAGCATGTATGTTTCTTTAAAAAGGGTGACTATGATGGAATTTATATCTACTCACAATTTATGTATGAATATGTTATAAATTATCTAGGTTCACAATGGGCGAGTGTCATAGAATTCAAAACTAGTCATAATTTTATAAATAAATGAGTTAGTGGGTATCTAGGTTAAAAATGTTGATAAATCCTTTATTTATGATTGTGAAACTTTATTTCCTATGTTCCATGGATCAAGTTATATGACACATGTTTCATTTTATCTTTCCATGGTAAAAATTGTATCATTTGAGATGTTATTCTAATGATGAACTGATAGGGATTTCTATTCTTTAAAATTAGATATTTTTTCATATTCATTATTTTCTTCATGATTATGAGCTAGACATTATGAAATTTGTTTTTTATCTCTTTATGAGTGTTTAGGATCACCCCTTTATTATATTTTCAATCTAAATGTTATGAAGATGATTGTATTAAGTGATATTTCTAGAAAGGGTCTAGAGGAACATGATTATGTAGAAATGTACATAAGTATGGTAAAATAATATTTTTATGTAGCTAATATAAATGAAACTTAAACTTTTGACCATTATTTTGAGTTACTATCTTTGAGATGTATTTTTTAAAATAATTGTTAGATTAATGTATTATTTATTCTGTTTTTATCTTGCATCTATTCAGTTAGTATCAGTGTAGGGTTTAATTTTTTTAGAGATTAGTTTAGATTGTTTTAATGATTAGTTTAATTAAATATGGTGTTAGGGTTATAGAATTGTAGTAAAAACCCAAGGGATGAGTTTATATATAGTATGATATCCTAAAATATTCCTAAAGTATTGAGTAGATGGGTTTCCTATAAATACATTCTTGTCTGGTTTCTAAAACTAGATTTTTATTACGCACAGATGCATCTAGTTTTAATAACCTTGAAATAGTTGGTTGACTATATTCTGACCATCATTTTGGTGCATATGTATTGGCCCCTTACTATGCATCTGATTTGAAACTTCTGGGGGATAAAATATAGTTGTTAATTTTATCTTTACAAAACACTATAAAAGATAGACTTATTAGCTACATTGATGGACTGAGTTATGAAGTATATGGTAAACCAACTTAATGGAACCTTGGAAAAACTAATATTTATATTGGTTAAACTAATAGAACTATGGGAAAATGTGATAATGTGAAAGAGATTTTTTTTGAGGTTTAATTCCTTTTATTATTATGATAGTTCATCTATATTATTAATGTTTCATCACTCATGTAAATATTATTGGTTTTAAGAATGTCTTGTGCTAGGAGGATGAAAGGTAAAAATGTACATGATAGAAATCACATTAATATTCCTAATGGGAAACCAGGTGGGATAGAATTTGGTTTTAAATTCTTGTGGTTATACCATCACAACTATCCATGTTATTATTAAAAGCATAGGATTTTATAAACATGTGAACCCTCCACTGAAAATAAGGATGGGGTTTCATAGGATATCAAGTGATGAAGATGATGAAGAAAAAAAGATTAAATTTCCTTCATGTCAAACATGTGGGAATAGAAACCCATGGGAATTTCTCAAAGGAACTAGAATATATTTTATATGGGGTAAAGTAGAAAATTTAGGAATGATATTATATCTAAAATAGAAGTGTTGAGTTTACACGATGGTGAAAAATAATGTTCCCCCGAAGGATCCACTAGAAATTCAAAGTTTTAGATGTGAGGAATTTGGTAACTATATGAACTAATGCACTTATCCAAGGTATTAAGATTAAAATCAATACAAACATCTTCTTGGAATATTAGATCATGGAAAAGCCTTTGCAATGTCCATTATTGAAGGGGTGAGTTATAATTCTATTTAAATTACCCACCAAACTAAATTAGTACATGTATTTTAGTTCTATAAAAAATAACTCGTCTAGGGTGTTTTATAGGAACATCAAGCCACCAAACTCAATGATTTTAATTTTATTGAGAACATTTAGTGTGATGATTATTATGTTCATGGAAATAAACTGTTTTCAAATCATAATATCCTCTATTAAACAAATTTATTTAATTTTCAAAATACAATGTCTATATTACCATTAAAATTATATTAATTTATTGAATAGGAATAAACACATTCTAAATCAATTATGACCATTTATTAGTGTAAGTATGATAATGAATTATCTAAGAATAAAACAATTTGATCCTTAATTGTATTTATTTTCTATAAGTAAATATGTGTTGGTAGATAAAGTGGTAATGCCTGGATAATTGTTATGGATATATCTAATGGAATTGTATTAAATTATTTTAAAACTCTCCATGTAAATTATGACAATTTTTTGAACTCATATTAAATATTTAACAAATATACTCAAGTATTTTACACATTTCTATAAAAAGTGGAAGTGAAAGATGGCCATGAAGAATGGAACTTATTGATGCATGATGAATTCATTTGATGACCATGTAATAATTAATTGAATTATGTGGATAATAATGAAGGTATGGAATAAATGCGACTTTAGTATTTCAGATTCAAATGGAATTTCTATATTTACTTATTTATGTAAGTAATTTTAATAGGGCTTACTTAAAAAAATAGTCCAACTGAAGGTCCAACCTCATCAAGGCTCGACCAAGGTACTTATGGGACTTAATGGGGTTACCATGCTCATGGGAGCCCATCCAAAGCCAGTCTGAGGGCACCATGGGTGGACATAGAAGTGCGTTAGCAGCAGGACCATGTGTAATGCATGCATAGTGCTTAATAGAATTCTATTGGGATAAAGGCTGAGTTGTGGTGTTTATAGATTAAATGAGTTCTAAACCCCAAAACTCGCTTGAGAAATTGATAAAAACCACTTTTATATTATATTTTAGTATAGTTTAGGGTATTTTTTAGTGTGGGATTATTTCTCAGGTGAACTTTTTACCCTCAATTAAAAAAAGCTACATATAATGAGGGATTCCCAATTGGATTGATCCTCACCATCCACTGAATCCCATTCTTATTGAATTCAAAAAGGATGATCCCTCACAATGCATATTTAAAAAGGAACTAATATCCTACCTCTCGTCAAGCACTTGCAATGAAATATCATGACAACTGGCCATCACAAGACAATAATATTAATCTTGAAATAATCAAGGAATTACATGGAATCACTAACTTTCATACATTACAAAAAGTTATCTCTTAAAGGATAATCCATCACGAGAAGATGTTGCATGATCTTGTGACATCAAATAATGTCATCGCAGGATAATATTAAGATCATGGGGCCCAATGGTGAAAATTAACAAGACATTATAAGATGGTATCACAAGAACTAAAGTCACTTTTTGAGACATCTCATGAATATTGATAATCATGAGAGGCCTCCACCTTTGTAGATTTTTTATGTGAATTATAATGATTTTATTGAGAAAATTTCAACTATTCTTGCAAGATACATCACATGAAGGAGGTTAGATAGTCAATACAACATCTCAATAAGTCCATTGATCCATCTCATGATCAATGAAGTGATCATACAAAGTATTCACATGGTTTTTGGGGTCTCTAAACACTATCAAATAAAATAAAAGTTTTATTATTAATGATATCCACCGATATTCATTTATTTAAATGATTCCACAACATGGATTAAAACTTTAAGATACATGGTTTCATTATTCCTATATAAAATGAGGCAAGTCCATAATTTTGATGCTAAAAACTATTGAGATATCATGAAAAACTGATGATCGAGAGATTCATTCTCGTGATAGAGAATAAGCTTATTTGATATCATCACATAAAAAACTCACGAATGCAAAAACTCATCTCTAAAAAGTATCAAGAAGAAATAAATAGTCCATCAAGGTCTCATGGAATAAGAAGAGGTTCACATGAATCCATCTCACAAAAACACCTCTTGATCATGTGAAGTAATTTACAAACAAACAAGGTTCACATGAAGGACCTTTAAACAATTATTAAGGTCATTCAAGGAACTCTAGTGCTTATGTGAAGATGGATAAAAAGACACCCACTTCAGTCCTTGTGGATTAATTCAATCTAATGTAAAAACTAGATGAACATTTTCTGGTCACTCAAAAGAAGTGAAAGAGGAACACAAGATCCCTAGATATTCATGTGAATGAGGTGTAAGATAGTCACGAGATCTCTATTTGGACACATGAAGGAGGATGTTGAAAAATCATGAAAATAAGTTTAAACCATTTTTTCAAACTCATGTAAAATAGTTTTTGTCATGTGATCTCATAAGTCATATCAAGATATTTCTATATGATAGATCATGCACTTCGCATAAGGAATATCATGTTCTGCACAAGAGACAGTGAATTTTTATTAGAATTGATAGAAAGTGAAAGAATCTTGTAGATCATGCGAAGGTTAAGAAATATTTATTTATAAAATAGTGTGTAAGATAATTTATATTTATTGTAAAAAAAACTAGATAAAGTGGTAATTCACTAATAAAATTATTCAGATGGCTCCCAAGTAATATCTTCATCAGTAGATAGAGGAGTTGTAATTATTTCAAAAAGGTATTTACTATACTGGTTGAGTTTTTATTTTATTTTGATAGAGTGAATTTTTTATTCCAGTGGGACTCTAGAATGCATGGTTTTATTATATGAAGTTACATAATAGTAATTTATAACCAATTGTGATTATAGTTTAGAAAATGATATTATGGTTTCAAACCAATCACAATAAAGAGTAGGCTCTCATTGAGACAGAACATTGTAAAACAATTGTTCCTATGTTATTTTCATTTTCTTTATTCAAGGAATGTCATGAAATTACATGAGTATATTGGATCCTAATAGGTTAACATAGGTTATTTATATAATAAAGTAAAATTGTAAAAAACGCCATTGATTAAACCCCCTCTTAGTGTTGTTACATCTCCCTAGGCACTTAAATTTTTATAAGAGAACTAGTTACCTCTTCCATTATCCACTATGTACTGATGGTGGATCATATGAATTCTATAAATTGTAGTGGTCTTCCAAATTTTGATGAAAAAAACTATCACAGCTGGGAGAATAAGATGTTTCTTAATCTTCTTTCTATTGGACAAGAAGTTGGAGATTTGGTTACAATAGGATTCCCACCTATCATTAATGATAAACATATGATTTTTTTCATATAATATAAATATTTAATTTGATGGAAAAGAACAGAATTACATTTTTATGCCTCTTTCAGAAAATGTTCACCCAATGATTGTGGGACTAAAAAATGCTATGGAAGTTTGAGATAAATTAGAATAAATATTTCAAGGAAATAAGAAATTCATGGAGGACAAGTTGAAAATATGGAGAAGAAAATTTAAAGATATCAAGATTTATGAAGAATAGAATATTGGTGAATAATTCATCATATTCATTGAAATTTTTAGTAATATTCAGGGTTTTGGAGAAAATATGGATGATCAACAATTTTCATAAAACTAATTAGATATTTTCATGATATATTTGATCCCAAAAATCATATTTCGAAGATATAGATGATAATACTCTTGATGAACTAAATAATATACTCATTGCATATGAAATTTGAAATATACCAGTCATCAAGAAGAAAATTAAATTTGATATGGATTTTTAGGATATGAGAAAGCTCAAAAACAAATATGAAGAAATTCCAACATCGAGTGAATTTGAAGATGAAGATGAAGATGAAAATTATAAAAATCATTTCTCTTGTATCAAAAAGATTCATAAAGGGAATGTTTAAGGGTAAAGGTAAATTACCACCAATGTGCACCACTATAATGAAATTAGATATTTTTATATTAATTTTTCTAAAAATAAGTATGCGGAACATGATATAGATGATGATAGACCATAGAAAAGTAAATGGGGGAAGAACTCAAAAAGGCACATCCAAATTTGATGGAAGTGTGAATAAACTTTTTAAAATAGAAAGAATAATTTTTCTGAAAAAAGAATAGGAAGCTAACTGCACCTCAAGAATCCAATCAGATGATGAAAATAACTCCATAGATCATGTGGAAAAGGGGTTTTATACCACATGTAGTGAAGATTATGAAAGTAAATGAATCGATATGGAGCACATGTTGGATAATGAATTAAAAGTCTGTCTAAAAAAACACAATGATCAAGAAGGAAAATAGACTATTATTGAAATAAAATAAAAGAAGAGATGGAAGAGGAAAATGAAGAATGTGAAATTGAAGAAAAACTTTACATTGAAGAAATCAAAAGACACAAATTGAAAGTGGATGAAATGTAAAGTATAGTAAAGTCCCTTGAAAAAACATTTCTATCAAAGAAGAAGAACACATAAAGACTCAATATAAATTTATTTAATAATAGAATATATTGAAAATGATTATTGAAGATTTCAGAATTTCTATTGAGGTCACGGAAAAATCATCATAGACTAGTGAAAAAAAGTGTTCAATAAAATGAGTTAATTAAAAACATGATGAGTTTCACACAAATAAATCTTTCATCTCTAATAATGCAGGTCCAAAACAAATTATGGTCAAATGTGGATCATGAATACTAGTAATAAATTATTTTCTAATTAAAAGGAGTAAATAAATCCTCCAATAAGATTATTTCCCCTAGAACAGAGGTAATATCTATTTATGGAAATGAAACAAAAATAATCTACAAGACATGGTTATTATCTGTTGGGAAGATCAAGGATTAGAGGTCACTACTGGTGTTATGGATTGTTTGGGAACGAATAATATTTATGCATGTATAACATGTACCTACCAAAGATGATACATACACCAAGGGGTATCTATTCTAAGATAAGGGGAGAAAATTTTCAAAGTAAGAATATACTTATCAATAATTCATCCTATACTCCAAAATAAAAAAAAGTATGTTTTAGAAGAATCCTTTGGAATATGTTATCATCAAAGACATATTTCTAAAATGTTCATGATTATACTCCATTAATAGACATCCAATTTTTTTAAAAAGGAAAGGGAGTTCAAAAAATGAATGAAGAAAAGTCATGTTTTCCTAAAGTTTCTTTAAAACCCAATATAAAACCCAATTAATGGATTCTTGATCGTGGATGTTCATCAAAGATGAATGGTGACACAAAAATTCTAAGAAACATTGAGAATAATGAAGAAGTAGTAGTTACATATGGAAATGAATATTCTATGAAAATTAAGGGAGTTAGAAAAGAATAAATTAATGCTCAAAATATAAATTTTAAAAGTATGTTATTTATTAAAGGAGTAAAACAAACTTTTCTTAGTGTCAACCAACATTGTGATGATGGGAATGAGGTTTTTTTAAAAATTATTCATGTACAGAAAAATCACAAATGATGGTAGAATTATCAATCAAGGTAAAAGAACCAATGGTAATCTATTTTAAATCAGAAATTCTACCAATTCTTGTTACTTGCGTGAAAAATATTAAGAGAACATATGTAATAAAAGCATTAGTCTCTCTCTTAATGAAGTATAAATAAAATTTTAAAGAATTATATTTTGACAGAATTTACCAAGATAAATAGAGAAATAGGTAAAATATATGAAACCTATAAAAAGGGAAAATTGGATCAATATTAACACAAAGGGGTGGATATTCTATCCTATGAACCCCTTGAACTTATTCATGCTGACTTATGAGGCCCAATGAGAAAAACTTTTACTATAGGTGATCTGTATTTCATCACATTTATAGATGATTATACATGGTTGACTAATGTCATGATCATCAAACATGAGTTAGGGGAAATTAAAATGTTCAAATATTTTAGAATGAAATATAAGAGGTAGATGGGTCTCTATATCAAGAAACTGAGATCAAATAATTGTAAGGATATTATTATGGATGATTTTGACAGTTATCTTTCCAAAAATCAAATCATGTATTAGTATATCCCTCCATATACTACATAGTAAAATGGATTTTCTAAATTAATGAATAGAATAATATTTTAAAGGGAAAACTATGCTAGTATAACATAACAACTCTAAGTAATTATATAGAGAAGCAATACGTACTTCTATAAAAGTAGGGAATAAATGTATGCTGAGAAAAAAACAAAAAAGGTATAATATGGAATGTGGTACAAGAAAAATCCAACTATTAAATACTTCAGATTTTTTAGAAGCACTTGCATTATAAAGTTCAAGAACACCAATCTGGGAAAATTTGAAGAAAAATCAAATGAAGGAGTTTTCATAGGAAATATATCTAATAGAAGTTAATAAAAATTCTGGGAAAAATGTATGGACAAGCTAGATGACTGTAGTAATGTAAGAATTATTGAAAATAAGAATAAATTAGATAGTTCAACTGATACAGTTTTAGAATACATGGTATAAAATTTTATGTATATGGAATAGAATAATGATGAAGTTACTAAGAATCCCCCAAGAACTGTATATATTGATTCTAAACATACCAGTGAAAAAGATAAAGTTGTTTAAAATAAGGAAGATATGAACAAAAAATTAAATAATGATGATGAAAGTAAAAAATATAATTGGAAGTAAATAGGATCATTTTATAACTAGAAGAATATTGAGAATTGAGAATCAAAATAAACTTATTTCTCAAATTGAAACTCATACAATGGTAGAATCAGTTGAACATAAGGAATGGATACACTCTATGAATGAATAAATTGATTAGATTGATGAGAAATCCACTTTGTAACTAAAACTAACAAATAAAAATAAAGATGTTATTAGATCCAAGTTGGTTTTCAGAAATAAGATAAATGATAATTTTTTTTGTGTCAAGGAACAAATCAAGGTTTGTGTGAGAAATATATTCTAAAATGGATGAAATTGACATTGAAGAAACATTTTCACCTGTATAAAGATCATAATCTATTTGAATGTTCTCAGAAATGGGAGCACACAAAAATTATAATTTTTATCAAATAGATGTAAAATCATCCTTTATAAATGGTGACCCTGAGGAAGATGTCTATATTGAACCCCCTAATGAATTTATCTTTGAAAATTATGGAAGAATGGTTTTTATATTGAATACATATCTATGTGGTTTGAAAAAGGCTCCTAGGGCTTGGTATTTTAAATTAGATGGCTGTTTAAGGGGTTTTATTTTTAGAAATGTTAAATTTTATAGTAACCTTTATATGAGTTAAATGTACAAAGAAACTCTCATAGTAAGTGTGTATGCGTATGACATCATATTTTATGGTGAAAAGAATGTCTTTGCCAGTAATTTTTAGAGAAGATGAAAAAACATTGAGATGTACAGGCTTAGTTTGATGACATACTTTCTTGGGTTTTAGATTGAGCATAATCCAAATTAATTATTTCTATCTTAAGATACATATGATAGGTAATTATTGAAATTTTTTGGAATTAATTATGGAAAATTAGTCCCAACTACTATTTTCATTGGAGCCAATCTGTGCAATGATGATACTTTAAGTAGTGTGAACCAAAAAGAATTCATAGTAATAACTTGATATCTTCTATACCTAATGACATCAAGGATAGATATAACTTCTGTAGTGACATTATGTTCAGGATTGAAAATTTGTCCTAAAGAGTCAAATTTTTTGGTTTCTAAGAGATTTATAAAATATGTAAAAGTAATGTTGACTAGTTGGATACTATACAGGCATAGTACAAATTTGAAACTATTGGATTTTACTGACATAAATTGGGTAGGTGATTATACATAGATAATTTCAACTTTATGTGGAAAATTATTTTTTGGGAGAGGATTATGTCTGTTAGTATTTTAAGAAATGGAATTTAGTATCACTGAGCATCAATGTGGCAGAATTTGTAGCCATTACACATTCATGTACACATATGATTTAGAATAGAGTATAGTTTGAATATTTGAAAAATGTAACTGGGAAACCATTGACAAATTTTTGTGATAATTTTATTCATGTTGGGTTATCAAAAAACCTAGTTCAACATTCAAGATCCAAGAATATCGATATCATATATAACTTTACCAAAGAAAAGGTGGAAGGTGGAGATATCAAGCTACAATAATTTTCTATAAAATATCTAGTTGTATAAATTTTCACCAAAGCTATGCTAAGAGAGATATTTGTAAAAATCAAAATGAAAATTCATGTTCAACCTTCTCATATAACTTGATGAATATTAATCGGTTACTCCTTATTTCAAATAATTTATGTGTCTTTAACTGACATGAATCAAATTGATAGAGAAGTTTTATTCATCATGGGATTCATTAAGTTCCATGATGATGAAAATGAGTTCCCCACTCGAGGGGGGAGCTTTCATGAACTAAGGACGAGACAATGAGAGAAAATATATTTATTACACATGACCTTTCTAATGCGTTCGATAATGTGTGTGCATGATTTATCATTTAATTAATGAATTTTATTATTTTTCATTCCCTATAAGGATAATTAGGGTTTTATAAGGATGATTTCACATATATGGTTGTTCATGTATTTCATTGAAATCCTTGGTTATGACTCCCTTTTTTTCTACACTGGGTTATCCCACATAGAATTAGTGTGTTTTAACTAAAGGATCCTTGCTAATAGAATAATGTGATATTATTACCTTCATGGAAGTGTTCAATAAATAATCATTAAAGGGTGGGGAACATGTTTTTTAAAAGTAATATGAGTTGAGAATTCCCTATATTTCCTTTTCATGTTGATTTTCAATAAGGGGGAGAAACCTTTCATCCCATTTTTTCTTATGTTATGTGATGATATTGTAAACAAAATAAAAAGGGAAAATTGATGATCCTTAATTTTATTTATTGCCTATAAGTCAATATGTGTTGGTGGATGAAGCTGTGATGCTAGGATAATTATTATGGATCCACCTAACGACATCAGATTTCATTTTTTTGGATACTCTACCTACAAAATTTGATGATTTTTTGAGGTGATAATAAATGACTAACAAATGTTATCAATCAATTTTCACATTTTAAAAGAAAGTGTAAGTGATATATGGACATAAAAAATGAATTTATTAATGCATGAGTAATTCATTTGAAAACCACGAAATAATAAATTTCATGATTTGAAGAGGAAGGTATTTTATGAGAGGGATTTATTGAGTTTATCTTGGCATAAAATTAATACCATTACTTATTTTTATAAGTATTTTTAATGGGGATTATTTATAAACTAGGCCAAATGAAGGACCTACCTCCTCTAGACTCAAACAAGGAAATCATGGGACCGAAAGGGGAAACCATGCCCATGGGATCCCATCCAAGGATGGCACAAAGTTAGAATGGGTAGGTGCAAGAAGTGTGCCCATAGCTGGTCCAGGTGTATAGCCTGTGGAGTGTGTTCCAGAATCCCACTAGGCTTAATCCTAGGTGGTGGTGTGTATAAGTGGAAAGGGTGATGAACCCCGTAGTCAGATCGAGAAAGTAGAATACACAACATAGACAGTGTAATGTCTAAATTTTTTTTCGTGTATTATTTAAATATTAAATGGAATTATTACGAGACCAGGCGCAGAGATGACACACCATTATGAGGCCTGGTGAGCCCGGAACAGTGGTTTGAAACTTTTAACGTTAAGTGAGTCGGCACTTGTGCGCAGTTGTGGAAGTTTCCAAATAGATGCACGGATTAAAAATCTGAGGACACTGCTGCGTCCGGGATGACGACTTTACCTAAGAACGGGTCTAACCTCGACTGAAGCGGGTCGAGGGAAAAAGTTAATTTTTGGACGTTTTCAGTAAAATGAAATAAAATAAATTCGTAATGTTTATTTTATTTCATATGGAGACATCCGTTGTAGCACAGCGACATGGCAGTTGTTTCAATATTAAATGTCATGTCATAATGACTCAGAAACAACAATGCTGACCCATTAATGTCGCAGCGTAATTGAATTCCAAACATGTTTCCCTTTTTATTGGGATAATCGAACATTGAATATTCATGAAATATTGAGATAAAACTCTGGGTAAAATCCGTGGTGCTTTGGAGAAAACTCTCGGTGATGAACAATGAAGAATCAAAGCTGCGAATCGTTGCGCCAACGAAGTTGAAGGATCTTGACGATGATGGTAGTGCGACCCTTCATCATCAATCAGTCTCTTTGTAAAGATCCAAAAATTCCGTGGAATTTTTTTTATTAAATAAATGGGATTTTTACGAGTCCGTGAAAATTTAAGGCGCTTGATTCCAAGGCCCAGTGTGCCCGAATTCAATTTCTAAAGTTTTGTTCGGGTAGGTTCAGTAAACGTACGAGCGTGATTTTATAAATTTTGAACCGGTGCTCGATACTGAAATCTGAAGGCACTATTGAACTCAAAACACCGATATTCACTTAAGAAGACTTTCACCTCAACGACAGATGGTTGAGAATAAAAGTTAGTTTTTGACTTTTTATAAAAAAAAAATAATAGAATAAATTGTACAACACTTTATTTTTTTTAAGATGCCATGTGTGTGATTGTTGGTTAAAACCTCCACTTGGGAGTTGGAGGTGGGACCACCACACCCTAACCTCCTATGACAGGTTATAGTGGTGGGGCCCAGCCGAATATAACCTCCCACGAGAGGTTACGACATGGGGACCACCCGAGACCATAACCTATCATTTAAATAATAGGGGTGGGGGCCACCCAACCCCTATTAATGGGAAGAGAGTATAACCTATCAACTCTACCTCATTAATTAGGGAGAGCCTCTCCACCTCCCCTAGTTTTTGAATTTGTGCAAACTCCCCAATTAATGTACCAACCTATTGAATTAAATTGGAGGAGCCTTTTCAATTAATTCACCTTTTGAATTTTGTGCCAATGATTAAAATAATAGACAAAATATTATTTTGGGAACTTTAATTTTGGTGAAAACTTGGAGAGGAAGAGAACTTGGAGAAACTTATCCTCTCCAATGAAGAACGCCCCTCCCAACGAAGATCGCAAAGAACGCCGGCAACGATTCTACTTCAACATTCTTCCCCAGACACCTACTGACATTGAGAATCTTCCCGCCTCATCGCCATCAATGAACTGACGCATGAGCTTGGATTGGAAGTGTGCGGCGGACACGACGAATGACGACCTCCCATGTCTTCCTTCCATGACTCCATCGATGAACGATGAATGACGAAACAAAGTTAGGGGTTTAGTTTCTTTTAAGTTCCATGTTCTTCTTTTCTTTTAAAATTGAAGAACGATGATGATTATATTTTGTGGGTGGAATGTTGTGCTTCATTCCTGTGAACCAATTGTTACCACCCTAAACGCGGAGGGTGCGGGCCAAAACAACATGGCCCGACCCCTCCAATGATCTTGTTTTTTATTGAACTTCGGCTTGGTGATGAAGCAAGAGGCAACGAAGGAAGCGATGACAATGGCCACACTACCCACAACCTCCGTGAACTACGCCACCCCCATGGCGTTCCGCACATTCTCCGGCCGAACCTGTGCCGGCCCGGCCTCTCGGTCGTCCGGCCGCCTGCACCACCTGTGCGCCCTGGAGAAACCCTACACCGGACCACGCCCTGCCAAACTTGTGGCCAGTCTGGCTGCGCATCACCCCGAACTGGCCCCCGCCTGGACGCCTGCCTGGTCGCCCGCCTGGCCTCCTGCCTGGATTCACCCGGCCACCCGCGGCCTGCCTGGCCGCCCCCGAGCTGGCCTCTGTGTGACCCACGCGCACCCGGGCTTCCGGCCTACCCGACCCCCTCGCGGCCACCCGGCCGAGCCGGTGTCCCTACTCCCTCGTGGTCACCCGACATGTTGGCCTGCCCGTCCCCACTCACGACACCCTAGCTGAACCGACCCGACCGCGCCCACCAGGCCGAGCTGCACTCAGCTGCACCAGGCCACGCCCTCGTAACCCTTTGGGCCGAACAGGCCCCAAACCTGGGCCGAACCACTCTCGCAGTCCACTGAGTCGGGCCCAGCGGACTGGGCCAAACTTAACGGGATAACCCGCCCAACGGGCCGGGTCAGACCCAGTGAGTTTGACTAGGTCAACCCAGACTGGGTCAGTCCTGACTGGGTTGGGCCGAGTCGGTCCGACCGGGTCGGACCGGACCCAGGCCCTCTACTGATCCATTACTTACTTTGGCCATAAATTTGGCACCGAACGACCGTTTGACGAACTGTCCATGACGTTGGTATTCTTGGAGCACGACAGTCTCTTTGAGTATACCCCACTGGAGTTCGGTGTATTTTTGAGTTACAGTCAGGTTGGTTTATACACGAATCCAACCAGTCCCCTGAGACTTAAAGGCTAATAACTCACAGACTGGGTGTCCGATTGATGTGTCGTCAGTTGCATTGAGACTTATTTGATGCGGCGGACCTTTGAGATACTTCTAAGTGGAACTTCATGAAAGTTGGAGTATCAACCTGCAGATCTTGGAGCGGATCCTCCCAGAGACGAGCAAACTTAGTGCAGAGACTTAGTAGATGGCTGAGACCTGACAACTATTGATCGATTCGACTCGGAGTGACTCGACTAGCCCAGTGGGGAGGACCTCTATGTGACGCGGCAGACCCACAGTGGGGAGTGCCTCTGTGTGACACGACACACCCACAATACTCGACAGGAGGAGTACCTCAGCAAGCTAAGAGGGGGATCACCTTTGTGTGACGCAACAGACCTATGGTGGGGAGCGCCTCTGTGTGACGTGGCAGACCCACAGTACTCGATAGGAGGAGTACCTCAACAATCCAAGGATAGTGGGAAGCGCCTCTGTGTGATGCGGTAGGCCCACTGTACTCGATAGAGGAGGATTACACCATCGGCTGAGGTTCCGACAGTGTGACTAGGGATGTTGCTTGATACTACTCCTAGAATAAAAATCATGGTTTGAGCTGAGTCTAAGACTTTGTTTTTTCCTCGTGATTGAGATGGATTACTTGATAACTTAGGTATATGTATGGGCATATACCTAAGTAATGACTATATGTTGATTTAATACTCTGTTGTTTATCCTTGTTGGATTTTGTGAGACCTTGAGGGTCTCGGGTTCCCTATTGAGTATCGTTATACTCACCCCTACATGGGCTATGCCTGCCCATCTTCGTGTTGATGCAGATGACAGACAACGCTGACTGAGGTTGAGTGTTCTATGATTGGATGGTACTCATAGGTGGACCTTACGACGTGTTAGTACACGAAGGAAACCGATAGACGTGGTGTGCTGAGGTGGTTGTATGTACCTACCCTTCAGGTAGGATCCATAGTGGATGATCCAGGAGCTGCTTTCACCTTTCATCTGTTTTATCCCTTTTTAGTTGTACTTATACTTTATAGTTGGGCTTGTATTTCCAGCCCCTTTTACTTTCCATCACTTCTTTTATATAAAGATTTACTTAGTGTTTACTTCCATCTTGTACTATGTTATGTGTGTTTTCAGTTTATAAAGGAAATGCCTTCCCATTTTTAGGGATTTTCACCTTTGGTGCTAGTCGCCAGCCCTGGCCTATGGAAGGCGGGCTTGGGGTAGTCACTACACGGGTCCCGCGGAACGGGTCGTGACAAATTGGTATTAGAGGAGTTGGTTCTACCTCAAAACATAGGACTATGATCATTTTTTTTCTTTGAAAAAATAGTGCTAAGGGTACTAAGTGTGGTTTTTAGTTCAAGGGGTCCAGTGTTGGTGTGGCGGCCGATGTATCCATACACCAGGACCTTGAATTCAGATTTTCGACTCAGTTCACAAAAACACTGATTGCGTATGTGTTTTCAAAAGTTTTTATTTATGTCAGCTCAACCAGGTCAGCTCACCAGGTATAATATTTTGACCGTGTCGCATCTGTTTCTTTCAGGATGCCGCCCCGTGGATGACCTGTTAGAGCCCTGAGATTCGTACACACTGATAGAACATCGAGCGACAAGGCCTCTGTGCATGGGTCTTTACCAGTGGAGGCACCAGCGGTACCACTCCCCGTTGGGCCACTGATGCCACCAGCCCCAATAACAGACGATGCACGCCGCTTGAGCGCATTGAATGAGTTCCAGAACCATAGGCCACCCAGGTTCAGGAGAGATACGAACTCGCAGGCAGCTGAGGATTAGCTGGAGGCTATGGTGAGAGTATTCAGGCTAGTAGGGACACCACCAGTGTTTATAGTGATCCTTGATGCGATTCTCCTTCAGGAAGCAGCAGGAAGATGGTAGAGCCTAATGCTCCAGTTGCATGATGAGGCGACACTACTCTGGGCAGACTTCAAGAGCCTGTTCCGGGTGGAGTTTGTCCCAGCCACCCTATGTGCGGTGTAGATATAGGAGCTACTTCATCTACATTAGGGCAGCATGACAGTGGCGCATTACTCAGCGAGGTTCACCGACCTATCGCGCTACTCTACAGATATGGTGCGGGACCCGTTCATCCGGGACTGGACCTTCTAGCAGGGGCTCAAGCGAGAGATCAGATCATTGATGATCTCCCTCAGCATTCCTACACAGGAAGGGGTGTTAGAGAGATCCTTCATAGTGGAGTGTTTCCTTGCCGAGTAGTCACCAGCAGCGAGACCTACTACTATTTGACATGTAGCAGAGTCCTCTGTAGCTGGAAGTAGATAGATGACGTAGAGGTCCAAGAGGACTAGACCCACGGGTGGACTACCGTAGGAATCAGAATTTGTTGTGTGGGGAACTCGGGGAAGTTACTTACCTGCCAGGAGCAGGCAGTGTTACTCATGCGGCGGGTAGGGTCACATGGCTCGTGATTGTCCGACCCGCCATTCATATGATCACTAGACAGTTGAGGGACCTTCAAGGCAAAGGCATAGATTTTATTGAGGTAGTTCACAGGGTGTAGGAGGATGTGGTAGAGGATATGGTCGTGCAGCTGGTGGTGAGCAATGATTCGAGGTGTTACCACCACCACCACTAGGAGGTCCACCCCGACTGTATGGAGCAGGTGGACAGGGGAGAGCTCAGCTCCGAGCAGCTAATGCCTATGATCACAGAGCTCTGGAGATGATTTGAGGTATTATCTGTGTCTATTCCACCTTAGCTATAGTTATTATAGACACAGGTCCCAGTCACTCTTTCATTTCCACATCCCTCGTTCGGAGCTCGGAGATTCTGATGGAACCGTTAGTTCGATCCTTACAGCTAGAGACTCTTACAAGAGCTGATTCGATGATTACACATTGGTTCCAGTAGTGCAAGATTACTCTAGGATGTGAGAACTTCGGCTAGGATCTACTAGTAGTGGTGTCGAGGCCTTATGACATCATCTTGGGTATGGACTGGTTATCTACAGTCCATGCTCAGATAGACTGTATTAGGCGAAAAGTGTGGTGTGTCCGCATAGATAGGACCAGGTTCACCTTCACCAGTGAGAAGGGAGCCTTGGCAGCATAGGAAGGACTTAATCGGAGGAGGGTACATTAGATCACTCATCAGTTGGCCTGCCTTACCCTCAGAGTAGTAGATGTGGAGAGTCCGACTTATCCTTTAGTGGTAGACCATTACGTGGATGTTTTCCCTGATGATGTTCCAGGTATACCTCATCGCAGAGAGGTGGACTTCTACATTGAATTGTACCTCGGGACGACACCAATATCTATTCCATCATATCAGATGGCTCCTATTGATCTTTGTGAGATGAGGGTACAACTGGAGGACTTGCAGGGGAAGGGATTCATCCGACCCATTATTTCTCCCTGGGCAGCCCTGATTCTGTTCGCCAAGAAGGCGGATGGAGGCTTGAGGATTTGTGTCAACTACCGTCACCTAAACCAGGTGACCATGAAGAACAAGTACCCACTGCCAAGGATTGACGACCTCTTTGATCAGTTGAAGGGAGCTCAGTGGTTCTTGAAGATACACCTCAGATCAGGCTATCACAAGCTCAGAGTTCGAGACAAGGATGTACAGAATACAACCTTTAGATGTCGGTATGACCACTATGAGTTCTTAGATATTCCATTTTGCGTAACCGACACTTCAACAGTGTTTATGGGACTCATGAACAGGACTTTCGAGCCTTACCTTGATCTCTTTTTCATAGTCTTCATTGACAACATTATGATCTACTCGACTACTGAGGAGGAGCATGCCTACCATTTACAGGTAGTAATGCACACACTCCGAGAGCACCAGCTTTATAGTAAAATCTTGAATTTGCAGTTTTTTATTCGAGAGGTTCACTTCTTAGGACAAATCATCTCATAGGCTGGAGTTGCAGTAGATCCAGTGAAGATTGAAGCAGGACTTTCTTGGGAGTCACCCAGGAGTGTGAAGGAGGTACAAAGTTTCCTGGGTTTGGTTGGTTAGTACCGGAGGTTCGTTCTAGAATTCTCTATAGTTTCAGCAACACTATCATCCTTGAAAAAGAAGGGGAAACCATTTTTTTTGTTGGAGAGATTCCATCAGAGCTTTCGGGAGCTGAGGTAGAGGCTGACTAGTGCCTCAATTTTGAGGCTTCCATAGGAGGGCGTAGGTTACGTAGTTTACTGCGACGCATTAGGGACCAGACTTGGGTGTGTCCTAATGTAGGAGTGAGTAGTGAACGCCTATGGTTCTCGGAAGCTGAGAAAACATGAGAAGAACTACACTACCCATGATCTAGAGTTAGCATTAGTGGTATTCGCCTTGAAGATGTGGCAACACTATTTGATGGGTGAACGTTTTACCGTGTACTCTGATCACAAGAGTATCAGGTATATCTTCTCTCAGAAGGACCCGAACCTGAGACATCGGTGATAGCTTGAGTTCCTCCAGGACTATGAATTAGAGATAGTCTATACTCTTGGGAAGAGGAAGGTTGTTGCAGATACTCTCAGCAGGAGGTCTGGTATTCAGCTTCTAGGAGAGACGACAGAGCAGGTGACTACTTTACAGTTATCCATTGTGGATAGAGATGGAGCAGCATTCTTGCAGTCTCTTATAGTCACTCCCCCACTCCATCATCGAGTCATGGAAGCACAACATGGGGAAACTGACTTTGAGACACGACGTGCTCAGATATCCACATGGAGGCACCTAATGGATTTTCTGAAGGTGGGGAGCACGTCATCCTTTTTAGAGGACATACCTTGGTAACAGTAGCACATCAGGAAGAAGTGTTTAAGGAGTTCCACATATCCCCTCTAGTGGTACATCTAGGAGTGGAGAATATGTACCAAGACCTTCGATGACATCACTGGTGGCCTGGTATGAAGAAGGCAGTAGCGGAGTTTGTTTCTCGATGCCTCACTTGTCAATAAGTGAAGGCGGAGCACCAGGTATCGGCAGGCTTGGTCCAGCCTTTATAGGTCTCAGAGTGGAAGTGGGATGGGATATCCATGGACTTCATGACGGGTCTTCCACGTATATCTAGGGGTCATGACTCGATTTGGGTGATCGTTGACTGACTCACTAAGTTGTCCAACTTCCTGCCGATCAGGGAGCAGGGTTCAGTAGAGATCTTGGGACGCATCTATGTGCAGTAGATTGTGTGACTACATGGAGTACCCTCTTCTATTGTCTCCGATAATGATGCATGGTTTACTTCCCGTCTATGGAAGGGGTTGTAGGAGGCTTTCAGGACACATCTTTGACTGAGCACCACCTTCCATCCTCAGATAGATGGTCAGACTGAGCGGACCATTCAGACCCTCAGGGACATGCTTCATGCTTGTGTCCTCAACTTCGGTCGTAGTTGAGAGGATAACTTACCCTTGGTGGAGTTTACCTATAACAATATCTATCACTCCACCATAGGTATGGAACCTTTTTAGGTATTGTATGGTTGACCTTCCAGATTGCCACTGTGCTGGACAGACCCAGGAGAGTCAGCACTAGTGGGACCAGAGATGGTACAGGCTACTACAGAGAAGGTGCAGATCATCCAGGCAGAAGTCATATGTTGATAGGATACTAAAACCTCTAGAGTTCGAGGATGGAGACCACATCTTTCTACGGGTCTCTCCTCAATGAGGTCTACGGAGATTTGGCCGAGGCAACAAGTTATCTCCACAATTAATCGGACCTTTCCAGGTCCTCAGCAGAGTAGGAAAGGTGGCTTACCACTTAGCTCTTCCACCTCAGTTGCACTGGGTGCACAACGTCTTCCACGTATCTCGGCTGAGGAGATACGTGCACGACCCTTCTCACATCATCCACCCTGGGGAGCTGGACGTCGACAATGGGGAGACTTTCATGGAGGTTCTAGAGGAGATTGAGGATCGACAGAAGCAGGTCCTTCATGGACGATCAATACCTCTGGTGTGCGTTCGCTAGCAGCATGGGAACCTCCAGGAGAGCACATGGGAGCGGGAGGCTTAGATGCATGCTCAATACCCTCATTTGTTCCCTTAGTTCGAGTTGTAGCTTATAGGGACGTAAATCCCTAAGGTGGGGGGAATGTAAAGACCCGGAAATTCCATGGGATTTTTTTTTCTTAAATACATGGGATTTTTATGAGTCCGTGAAAATTTACGGCGCTTGATTATGAGGCCCGGTGTTCCCAGAATCAATTTCTGAAGTTTTGTTTGGGTACGTTTAGTAAACGTACGAGAAGGATTTTATAACTTTTGAACCGGTGCTTGAAACTGAAATCTAAAGGCATTTTTGAACTCGCAGAGTCAATATTCGCTTAAGAAGACTTTCACCTCGACAACAGATGGTCGAGAATAAAAGTTAGTTTTTGGATTTTTATAAAAAAATTAATAGAATAAAGTGTACAACACTTTATTTTATTTTAAGCTTCCATGTCTGTGATTGTTGGTTAAAACCTCCAATTGGGAGTTGGAGGTGGAACTGCCACACCCTAACCTTCCATGAGAGGTTATGGTGGTGGGGGCCTCCCAA
Source organism: Viscum album (assembly GCA_963277665.1). Lineage (NCBI taxonomy): Eukaryota > Viridiplantae > Streptophyta > Magnoliopsida > Santalales > Viscaceae > Viscum > Viscum album. The sequence goes on from OY728163.1 coordinate 42,064,817, forward strand.
ATATAATCTCCTGCAAGAGGTTACGACGTGGGGACCACCCGAGACCATAACCTCTCATTTAAATAATAGGGTTGGGGACCACCCGACCCTTATTAATGGGAAGAGAGTATAACCTATAAACTCTCCCTCATTAATGAGGGAGAGCCTCTCCACCTCCCCTAGTTTTTGAATTTGTTCCAACTCCCCAATTAATGTGAAAACCTAATGAATTAAATTTGAGGATCCTTTTCAATTAATTCACCTTTTTGAATTTGGTTCCAATGATTAAAATAATAGAAAAACTATTATTTTGGGCACTTTAATTTTGGTGGAAACTTGGGAGAGGAAGAGCACTTGGAGAAACTTATCCTCTCTAATGAAGAACTCCCCTACCAACGAAGAACGTGAAGAACGTCGGAAACGATTCTTCTTCGAATTTTTTCCCCGGACACCTACCAATGTAGAGCATCTTCCCTCCTCATCATCGTTAATGAACTAACACATGAGCTTAGATTGGAAGTGTGTGGCAGACATGACGAATGACGTCCTACTCCGTCTTCCTTCCGCGACTCTGTCGACGAACGACGAATAGTGAAACAAAGGTAGGGGTTTAGTTTCTTTTAAGTGACATATTCTTCCTTTCTATTAAAAATGAAGAACGATAATGATTATCTTTTGTGGGTGGAATGTTGTGCTTCGTTCTTGAGAACCAATTGTTATCACCCAAAATGCAGAGGGTGCGGGCCAAACCAACATGGCCCGACCCCTCCGTCGATCTTCTTTTCGATTGAACTTCAGCTTGGCAATAAAGCAAGAGGCAATAGAGGCAGCAACGACAAAAGCCGCACTACCCGCAGCCTCCTTGAACCATGCTACCCCCGCAGCATTCCGCACCGCCTCTGGCTGAACCCGCGCCGGCCCGGCCATCCGGCCACCCGTGCCACCCATGTACCCCGGCGGAACCCCGCATCGGCATGCTCCCTACCGAACCCGCGGCCCGCCTAGCCGCGCGTCACCCAAAACCGGCATCCGCCTGGCTGCTGCCAGGCTGCCTGCCTGGCCGCCACATGGCCGCCCGCCTGGTTGCACCCAGCCGCCCACGACCCGCTTGGCTGGGCCGCTGTCTGACCGCCCCTGAGCCTACCTTCGTGCGACCCGCACACACTCGGACTTCCAGCCTACCCGGCCCCCTCACAGCCACCCGGCCGAGCCGGTGTCCCGGCTCCCTTGCTGGTCACCTGGCCTGCCGGCCTGCCTGGCCCCCCTCGTGGCACCCTGGATGAACCGGTCTAGCTGGGCCCACCAGGCAGAGCTGTGTTGAGCCATGCCTGGTTGCGCCCTCACGACGCACCAGGCCAAACTGGCCCCGAACCTAGTCCGAAGCACTCTCACAGTCCATTGGGCCAGGCCCAGTGCACCGGGATGAACTTAAAGAGCTGACCCGCCCAACGGGATGTGTCAGACCCAGTGAGTTTGACATGGGGGACCCAGACCGGGTAGGCCCTGACTAGGGTGGGCTGATTCGGTCCGACCGGGTAGGAGCAGACCCGGGCCCTCTACTGACCCATTACTTACTTTGGCCATAACTTTGGAACCGAACAACCATTTGACAAACCATCAGCGAAACTGGTATTTTTGGAGCATGAAGGTCTCTTTGAGTATACCCTACTGGATTTTGGAGTATTTTTGAGTTACGGCCTGGTTGGTTTGTACATGAATCCAACCGGGCCCCCGGGACTAAAAGGATAATAACTCATAGATCGGGCATCTAATTGACGCGCCGTTAGTTGCGTTGAGACCTCTTTGACACGTTGGAACTTTGAGATACTTTTACGTGGGAATTCGTGATAGTTGGAGTATCAACTTGTAGATTGTGGAGAGGATCCTCTCATAGACGAGCAAGCTTAGTGCAGAAACCTAGTAGATGGCTGAGACCTGATGACTGCTAACCGATTCGACTCGGAGTGACTCGACTATCCTAGTGGGGAGTGCTTCTATGTGACGCGGTAGACCCATAGTGGGGAGAACCTCTGTGTGATGCGGAAGACCCACGGTACTCGATAGGAGGAGTACCTCAGCATGCTACGAGGGGGAGCACCTCTATGTGACACGACAATCCCATGGTGGGGAGTGCCTCTATGTGACGTGGCAGACCCACAATACTCGATAGGAGGAGTACCTCAGCAGTCCAAAGATAGTGGGAAGCGCCTCTATGTGACGCGGAAGGCCCGCTTTACTTGATAGAGGAGGATTACACCATCTGCCGAGGTTCCAACAGTGTGATTGGGGATGTTGCTTGATACAACCCCTAGAATAAAAATCCTGGTTTGAGCTTAGTCTGAGACGTTGTGTTTTCCTCATGATTGAGATGTATTACTTGATAACTTAATTATATGTATGGTCATATACCTAAGTAATGACTATCTGTTGATTTCATACTCTGTAGATTATCCTTGTTGTATTTTGTGAGACCTTGAGGGTCTCGGGGTCCCTACTGAGTATCGTAATACTCACCCCTGCACGGGCTATTCCCGCACCTCGTTGTGTTGGATACAGATGACAGACAATGCTGATCGAGGCTAAGAGTTCCAAGACTAGATGGTATCTGGAGGTGGACCTTACGACATGTTAGTACACTGAAGAAAACAATAGACGTGGAGTGTTGGGGAGGCTTTCTGTACCTACCCTTCAGGTAGGATCCGTGGTGGATGATCCAAGAGCTTCTTTCACTTTTCAACTGTTTTGTCCCTTTTTAGTTGTACTTGTACTTTACAGTTGGGCTTGTATTTTCGGCCCCTTTTACTTTCTAGCACTTATTTTGTATAAAAATTTACTTAGTGTTTACTTCCAGCTCGTACTTTGTTGTGTGTGTTTTCAGTTTATAAAGGCAATGCCTTCACATTTTTAGGGATTTTCACCTTTGGTGCTAGTTGCCAGCCCATGGACTATGGAAGGCGGCCTTGGGGGTAGTCTCAACATGGGTCCTGTGGAATGGGTTGTGACACTCTTTGTGAGGTAGGGGTTGTTAATTCAATTCTCCTTTCCCCGTTTTTGGTTTTAAATGACGAACGTGGATCAACCACGAACAAGTTGATCCGCGAATTCTTACATTATTGCGGGAGGGTTTTATTAGGATGATTCGGGGAATTGATCCATGTTGAATTTCTGTTGTTTGATTCTAGTATGTTCAAGCCTATTAATGGGAGCAGATCAACGCCATGACGAATGATGGTGGAGGTTCGTTCCTCTATTTGCTTATTGGATTTTCCTCCACCCTTTTTCTTTCGCGTGTTCTTCACGTTCTTTGTGGGGTGACGAAAAATGGATTGTTGCACGGCCTTTTTACGATGAAATGATCCCAAATTGAAGATTTTAAACCACAACGACTTTACGGAGGTACAACCATAATAGCAGATGACGAATTAGACCGGATCGGGAAAGGTCGTTCTTCAAGCGTTCTTCGCACGGGTGTATAATTGAACGTTTTCAGGGCCGATCAGAGGTCTGAAAATAATGGAATCAGCTTCGTGGTGTTAGGTAAACCAAAACCTAGGAGTTTCATGGTGATCAGACGGCCGGATCGACGATCAGGGCAGTATGGGAGGCGCGCCGGTGAGGAGTGTCATTTCTGGAAATTTCCAAAATACATCGCGTGTACTTCTGAAGAACATGCCACATAATACTGGAAGTGGTGGCTAGGGTTTTGGGGGTCAGAGGGGAATCACACTGCATGTTGGAATTTCTCAGAAGCTTGGCCTGTATTTTTGGAAGTACACGGACATGAGATGGACTACGCGACTTCAGACGACACAGCGTGTACTCTCTACGTGACATGATAGAAGCGGCTATGTGGGACTTGATGTGTATCCTAGGGATACAAAGACATATAATGGAGTACACGACCATGTGATCCATCACACGGCCAGGCGAGGCTAGTAACGCGGGTCACCCCATGTACCACTTTCACGGGTTGGAGTACACGGGTTGATAACTGTGAACGAGCACATGGATAGCATACACGGAGTCAACCCCAGTCACTCGGACATGGAATGTACACCATACTACATGCAGTGTACTAAATTTTCTACCTGACCATCCTTACGACACGAGCCATTGTACATGGGCAGTACCCGGGGTCAGATAACACGACGTGTAACTTTTCTACATGCCGTGTACTTTGTGGAAAATGGCATGGTCCTCTTGTTCACTGTATCTTCAACATATTTTGTTTGGGTTAGTGCCCCTTCTCCTCGTTCCCCTAAAGGTCCGGCATCATTTCCTTCTACAGAAGTATGATCCCTTCAGCAAGACTTTCTATGATAGAGTCGGCATCCCTCCAAGGGGCATGAAGCGAGATCCTTTATCCATTCCTAGCCCTAGGTAGAGTCAAGAATCAATGTGACCAACTCTACTAGGCATTGATCCTCTACTTAGCTGGTGAATCACCTAGTTGGTGAATCCAGATGAGTCGCGATATCCTCCATGACCCTGGAAGTGATCCTCATCTGTGTATCGTGATCTTTCCCACTCAAGAGTGTGTATCTAGTAATGAGTGTATATGTCCATCACTCAGGAGTGTGTCTCTCGTAATGAGTGTATCTATCTATCGTGATCTACCCACTCAGGGGTGTGTCTCCTGTAATGAGTGTAACTACCTCTCGTGACATTTTTCAATGAATAGTACTTCTCATATGGATGTTATCAGAGCTACCAGACTCGTGGAGTGTGTTCTCCAAGAATGAGTGCTTCGTGGAATCTTCGAACTGAATCCTTAGCGGGGTTATGCAGTTGTGTGACTTGCCTCTAGATTGTGGGTCTGGGTTTTGAGTATATCTATATTGTGTTTCACTTGCTATATGTTATGTAAAAATATAATGTCTAGATCTTACTATACTTTTACTTTGTGAATTTCTTTATGGTTCTTAGGGTCCTCTACTAAGTATTGTTATACTCACGCCTACACGGGATTTTCTCGCACGTGTTGTGTCTTGTGAAGAAGAGTAGACTTTCGATAGAGTCCATGGAGGACCAGGAAAAGATCGAGCTTTCTGAGTACCTCACCGGCCGGGGTGTTCCTACGGCTATGAGCATCAGTCCCAGTACCTCTTTGTTTTCACAGGTTCGACTTTGAAGTTTTCACACTCTTGTTTTGGTGGGCTTGTATTTTGGCCCAGTTTACTTTCAACACTTTACCTTTCATTGTACTCTGGTGGTTGGGTTTAGTTGTATGCATGCTTTCTATTCCTCAACATTTTTTTTCATTTCAGCAATTGTGGACTTGGAGATGTGTGCATTTGTACAGGTTCTTAGGCAATGCCTCCCATGTTAGTAATATGCCTACTCAGTGCTAGTCACCAGCCCTTGGCCTATTGGAGGCGGGCTTGGGGAGTCACGACATGGTCCCCACTGGGATGGGTCGTGACAGAGTGGTATCAGAGGTGGTCGGTTGTACCTTAGGACCAAGAGTCTATGAGACTGGTTTGTGTCAACAATGTTCAGTGTTTCGAGCTTGGCTTTCAGGCTAGAGACTCCAGTGTTGGTGCGGCGACCAACATATCCATACACCAGGACTCTGATAACCTTCTTTTCTACTCGGTACATGAAAACACTAGTTGTGGGGAAATAAAAGAATGGTACATGCATCATATAGGAATGAGTTGTGTTTTCCATATCCTTTGTGTCAACTATCAAGATATACTCATTGACCATGGTACATCTTGTTTCCTTAAATGATGCCTCTGCGACGTATACCCACTAGGATGCAGCAACACGATCATGAGGATGACCCCCTTAGTGACGAGGCTTCGATACAAGGACCAGTTCCCCAAGCTTTGCCACTAGGTGGTGCACTAGCTATACCACCTCCAGTGGAGCAGCTCATGGTACCCGCAGTACCGATCGACGAGGAGCGTAGGTTGAGCGTTCTCCATGAGTTCTAGAGACAGAAACCCCTCAGGTTCCGAGGTGAGCCTGACCCTTAGGCGACTGAGGACTGGCTCGAGGCGGTGACTAGAGTTTTTCATCCAGTGAGGACACCAGTAGACCAGATGGTGATCCTAAGAGTGAGCCTTCTTCAGGGTTCGGCAGGATGATGTTGGAGTCTGACCACACAGACTCGCGACGAGGAGACTCTTTCGTGGATGGAGTTCAAGCGACTCTTTAGGGAGGAGTTCTCTCCGGCTACACTGAGTGTGGTATGTGTCTAGGAGCTTCTTCAACTCCAGCAGGGTAGTTTGACAGTAGCTGACTATTCATCGAGATTCACCAACCTCGCCAGGTACTTGATGGATATGGTCAGAGATCAGTACTTTAGATCTCAGACCTTTGAAAAAGGTTTATAGTGGGACATCTGAGCTAGCACCATGCCTCTATGAATTTCTACTTATGCTGGAGTGCTCGAGTGGTCCTTGGTGATCGAGAGCTTCTTGGCGGAGCAGAAACAATCGACAATAGTCAACAGCAGGCAGGTAGGGACGAAGACCTCGACAGCAGGGAGCTGATGTCGGGCACAGGGATCAGGACATGAGAGATGTCAGTGGAGGACCCAGGTCATGGGATTGATAGTCCAGGGCTCTCAGTCTGGATCCAGTCATCCCAGGTAGAAGCGGTGCTACGCATGTAATGGTAGGGGACATCTCACTAGAGATTGTCCGACTCGACGAGCTGCTGATAGAAAAGCGGTGGATGGACCACCAAGGAAGAGGTAGAGAGTGAAGCAAACAGACTCTCCAGGCGGAGAACGTGGTGGAGGAGTAGTGAGACCTGTAGGTGGTGGTAGACATTTCGAATTACTTCAAACACCACCCCCAGGAGGTCCGCACCAGGCTCAGGGAGCTGGGGGACAGGGGCTGGGATAGCTGCATGCGGTCGAGGCGTACAACCCAGGGGCTCCAGGGATGATCCGAGGTACGATATATCTCTTATCTACCTTAGCTGTTTTACTTGTAGACATAGGTTCCACTCATTCCTTCATAGCCACATGTCATGTGTGAAACCTTGAGATTTCGGTAGAACTGTTGACTAGATCCTTACGCTTAGAGACACCTATGAGAGGAGACTCGATGATCACACACCTTTGTAGACAATGTGATCTTACCCTTGGAGGTGAGAGTTTTAGTTGGAACCTCTTGGTGGTAGCATCGAGGCCTTACGACATCATTCTCGGTAAGGATTGGTGATCTTCGGTCCATTCCCAGATTGACTGTTTTAGGTGAAGAGTGTGGTGTGTCCGCAGTAATGAGATGAGGTTTTCTTTTGTCAGAGAAAAGGAGACCCAGGCACCACAGAACGGGCTCATGCAAAGGAGGGTTCAACTGGTCACTCATGAGTTGTCTAGCCTAGCCCTCAGAGCAGTAGATGTGATGAGTTTCCAGTTCCCAACAGTAGTGGCGGAATACAAGGATGTCTTTCCCGAAGATGTTCCAGGACTACCTCCCCGTCGGGAAATCGGCTTCTACATCAACTTACACCCCGAGACAACACCGATTTCCTCGCCCGCATATCAGATGGCTCCCGCAGAGCTTCGCAATCTGAGGGTGCAGTTGGAGGATTTTTTGAGCAAGGGTTTCGTAAGACCCAGTGTTTCACCCTGGGCGGCCCCAGTCTTGTTTTCTAAGAAGGCAGATGGGAGTTTGAGGTTGTGTGTGGATTACCAGTGCATGAACTAGGTAATGGTGAAGAATAAGTATCCACTGCCGAGAATTGATGACCTCTTCGATCAGATAAGAAGAGTATAGTGGTTCTTGAAGGTAGACCTTTGATCAGGTTATCACCAATTATGGGTACAGGATGAGGATATACTAAAGACATCTTTCAGATGCCTCTACGGTCACTATGAGTACCTAGTGATGCCTTTAGGCATGAAAAATTCCCCCGTAGTGTTCATGGGACTAATGAATCGGGTCTTCCAGTCATATTTGGACCGTTTTTTAGTGGTCTTCATCGATGACATCCTTGTGTAATCGGCATCATAGGAGGAGCACGTGAGACACCTTCGGAAAGTTCTAGATATACTCCGAGAGCACCAACTTTATGGGAATCTCTCGAAGTGCCATTTCTGGATTCAGGAGGTCCACTTTCTGGGACATGTCATCTCATCAGATGAAGTAGCTATGGACCCAGCCAAGGTAAAGGTAGTGTTAGCATGGGAGCCACCTCAGAGAGTGACGAAGGTGCGAAGCTTCCTTGGGTTGGCAGGATATTACCACAGGTTCATCCCTAATTTCTCCCGAAGATCAGCACTGATGATAGCCTTGACCAAGAAGGAGAAACCCTTCATGTGGACGGACAAGTTCCAGTAGTCTTTCGAGTAGTTGAGATAGAGTTTGACGAGCGCCCCAATCTTGAGATTACCAGAGGAGGGTGTTGAGTACATAGTTTTCTACGATGCATCAAGGACTGGGCTTGGTTGTGTCCTGATGAAAAGGTAGGCAGTGATTTCTTATGGTTCATGCCATCTTAGGCCACATGAGTAGAACTATGTGAACCATGATCTTGAGTTGGTTGTGGTAGTATTTGCATTGAATATGTGGTGACCCTACCTTATGGGCAAGCGGTTCATTGTCTACTCTGACCACAAGAGCCTCAAGTACATCTTATCGCAGAAGTATTTGAATATGAGACATAGGCGTTGGATATATTTCCTCCAATATTATGATTTTGAGATCATCTATACTCCTGGGAAGGGAAAAAAGTGGCAGATGCTCTTAGTAGAAGGTCGAGCTCGCAGTTGTTGAGTGAGGCGACAGATCAGTTATCCGCATTGCGGTTGTCCTTCGTAGATAGAGGGGATTCATCTTACCTACAGTCAATGGTTATCACCCCCCCCCCAATATTACATTGATTTAGGGAGGCATATCTTGGGGATGATGACTGTGAGGATTTATGTGCACATTTATCTACAGGACACGCTCCTGATGGATATTCGCAAGGTGGAGAGCATGTACTTTTTTCCAAAGGATGCACTGTCGTACTAGTGGTGTTTCAGGAATAGGTTCTGAAAGATTTTTATACATCCCCCTTGGAGTTACATCCTGGAGTGGAAAAGATGTACCAAGATCTTCAATGATAGTTCTGGTGGTCAGGCATGAAGAAGGTAGTAGCAGAGTTCACCCATTGATGCCTTACGTGCCAGCAGGTGAAGGCTGAGCACCAGGTTCCAGTAGGATTGTCTCACCCCTAGCGGTTACAGGGTGGAAGTGGGATGGAATATCGATAGACTTCGTGACAAGCTTACCATGGAAATCCAAGGGGCATGATTCTATCTGTGTGATCGTCGACAAACTCACCAAGTTGGACCACTTTCTAGCCATAAGGGATCAGAGTTCCGTAGAGAGATTGGGATGCCTCTATGTGCATGAGATAGTTTAGCTTCATGGAGTCCCTTCAACAATAGTATCAGGCCGAGATGAAAATTTTACATCCCGGATGTGGAATGGATTGCAGGATGCCTTTGGGACAGAGCTTCTATTGAGCACGACGTTCCATCCCCAAACCGATGGTCAGATGGAGAAGACCATTCAGGTTTTGGAAAATATGTTGCGGGCCTGTATCATGGAATTTCATCACAGTTGGGAGGACCACCTACCATTGGTGGAGTTTGTGTACAATAATAGCTACCACTCCACCATTGGTATGGCACCCTTTTGAGGCTTTATATGGGAGACCCTACTGGTCACCGCTTTGGTGGACCGACCCTAGAGAGTCAGCACTCATGGGTCCAGAGTTGGTGTGAGTTGCCACCAAGAAGGTGCAGATCATCCGAGGGAAGATGAGGACTGCATAGAGCTGGTAGAAGTCTTATGCTGACAGGTGATGGAGACCCCTGGAGTTTGAGGAGAGAGACCATGCCTTTCTTCGGGTCTCATCTCGTCGAGGGTTACAAAGATTTGGCTGAGGTGGAAAGCTATCTCCAAGGTTCATCAGACCTTTCCAGATACTATGCAGAGTTGGCGAGGTAGCGTACCACCTAGCTCTACCACCACAGTTGCATCAAGTACACGATGTCCTCCACGTGTCGCAGCTAAGGAGGTATATGCATGACCCATCGCACGTCATCAACTGGGGTGAGTTGGACATCGATGATGGGGTGACCTTTGCTGAGTACCAGGTGAATATCGAGGATCGGCAGTAGAGGATCGTTCATGGTCAATCAATTCCATTGGTGTGCATTCGTTGGAAGCATGAGAATCTTCAGGAGAGCACGTGGGAGCGGGAGGCTCAGATCCGTGCCCAGTACCCCCATCTTTTTTAGTAGTCTTGTTTTGGATTTTTAGGGACATAAAGCCCAAATGTGGGGAGAATATAATGTCTCGAATTTTTCCGTGTATTATTTAAATATTATATGGAATTATAACGAGACCAGGAGGAGAGAAGAGACATCATCCTAAGGCCCGGTGAGCCCAGAAGGGTGGTTTGAAACTTTTTAAGTTAAGTGAGTTAGCACTTGTGCGTGGTTGTGGTAGTTTCCAAATGAATGTTTTTCCCTATGGAATTGGGGATGACCTCATTGATCTAAGATTCAAACATTCCAAGTGGTTTCTAATGGGTTTGTTCGTAGAACCGGAAACATACAATGATTCCATATCCATTTGGACCTACTTTCCAAAGGTAGGTGCTCATTAGTTGTGAAATTATGAGACTTAAGAGTTTGCATTGGTCGAGAGGATGGGAGGTCAGAATCATCAAACCTTTTTTAGGGGAATTATTTTCTACTTCGGGACTCTCTTTATATATTTAAGTTATGTTCATGAATCCTTATTACATTACCAAGTATGAGAATGAGCTTTCTTTTAGATCTGACAATCAATGATTAGTATGTATGAGATTTAGAGAATCTTTTATATGTATTTGAGGTTTTTCATTGATAGAGAATCATCTGTATTTGTTATAGATTCTTGGTCAATGGTATCCTTCAACAAATTATATATAAATCTCTTGGTTATTATAATAACCATACTGGTTTTAAATCCACTCACCGGGTCACTTGAAGTTTATTATCATTCAGAAGGACATAGATTATTTCATAGTTGGGATCGTACCCACAGATGGGATACCTAGGTATCCTTTGTTTTAGAAAAGGAATCAGAACCCATGTAGTTTGAGTCAATAAGTATGAGTTTTATGCATGACTGATGGCTCAAAGAAATATTTCATAATTAATTTTACACTGTAAGCTCACGTGAGTCATACTCAGTGTGAGAAACAAGAGGTATTGGTAAAACCAGACAATTATGCCGTGAAAGATGCAATGATGTGGGTCTTATGTATGTATGAATGCCTAAATAGATGAATATTAGGATTTACTTCAAGGAAGAAACCCAGGAACAAGGTCCATAAAGGTATATGTGCTTTATGGAGATTTGGATACTCTAACTTGGGGATTATTCTTGAGGAGGATGCCCAAATTAGGAGGGGACTTATGATTGTGTTTTACTTCTGAGAATGAAGCCCAAGTCAAAAGTAAATTAAGACTGGTTAAGAGAAATTATGATTGGGGCCAATTCTTAAAGAAGAGGCCCAGGTTAAATGGAATTGTGAATGGGGATTACTCCTGAAAAGGAATCCCAGGTTAAGGAAATTTGGATTTTGGGATCTTGGGGCTTACTCCTAAGGAGGATGCCCATATTAAAAGAATTATGGTTGGGGCTTACTCCTGAGGAGGATGCCCAAAATTAAGGGAACTTAAAGACTGGAGCTTACTCCTGAAAAGGAGGCCCAGATTAGAGGACTTGGGGCTTAATCCTAAGGAGGATGCCCATATTTGGAGATTTGGGATTGGGTCTTACTCCTAAGGAGGATGCCCAATTGTTAAGGAGACTTGAGACATAGAACTTATTCCTAATAAGGAGGCCTAAGTTAATGGAAATTATAAATGGGGATTACTCCTGAAAAGGAGGCCTAGGTTAGGGAACCTATCATCCTTAAAGGATGAGTATGAATGAATGAAGTCTATCACCTTAGTTATATGAATATATGTAAATCATAACGTTTTGATATATGTTCCACTGAATTTTTTCAGATAAAGATGCCAAAAAAAGAACCATGCCATAAATGGCTTTGAAGATGCTTCTGAAGGCTGAATCTTGAATAGGAGAGGTGGATAGGCATAAGAGAGGTGAAATAGGTAGGAGAGGCACCCAAAAAAAAGTGGGTGCGTAGGTCCTGCATGGGTTCGCAAGTATACTTTCACGAAACAGGGGTACTTGCGCGACGGTTAACCCTTAGGGTAATACTTGGGTGGGACTTGGCTCAAGCCCTTAGTACTATCCCTAGAGGCTTCCAGAAGAGTGGCGCACAAGTTCTGTTGAAGGGGTAAGGTGGAGCGCAAGTGTGGCAATTTCCCTTAAGGGCTAGCCACTTAGGCGTGCAAGTGTTGATGAGTTTCAACGCTTAGGCCTTGTTTCCCCTGTTTAGACCTTCCATTCTAGGTAAGAAATTGCCTTGGAAGTGTTCAGAAGACTTCTAGAAGAGACTTGGGCGACCAGAGCTCAAATATGAAATTTGGAATTTTTCCATCCTAAAATGGGGGGCCCACCAGAGGTATTTATAGGCCAGGGAAGACCCTGAGCGAAAATCAAATAGGGCGCGCAAGTCACCTACGCAACCATTTGGCGGCGCACAAGTATAATTGGGAGACCTTGGTGGAACTTTCACGACCCAAGTGAAAATGAATCTTTGTTCATGCCTTTGTCAATTTTTTATGTTTCTTCAAAGGATGAATCATTTTGGTTTTAAGGTATTCCCTTTTCATTCATTTAGACTCTGTGATGGAAAGGAGCATCAAGAAAAGTCCCCCCTCAGAGTTGGATCCAAAAGAAAGAGGGTGTGACTTTGAGGTGAAGAAGAAAACCAAGGAATTCCGGTGCGCAAGTGTTTAGCGCACAGATGGCAGTGCGCAAGTGAGAGTCGCGTAGATGGCGATGCGCAGGGTTGTGCGCATTGGCTTTAGGAATGTAGGTTTGAGGCCTGGCCTATATATATATATATATGCAGACATTCTCGTGCAAAGCACCCGAATTTCAAACTTTAGAGCTCCCGCCGCGCAAGTTGCCTTCGCCACACAAGTTGCTCTTTTTTCTACTGTTTCTCTACTATTGCGCTGTTGTAGAGGTATTTGGACTTGCACGGTGATACCTGTGCGCCAAAACATGAGCGACACACTGATACTTGTGAGAAAACTTTGGGACTTGCGTGCCTTAATTCCTTAGCCATTTTTTCACTTTTCGTCACAAAATTTATGAAAAATCAACTTACTTAAGAGTTGATTATTCAAATTTTCGATAGATAAAATAGCTCCCAAGAGAATCAGAACGGCTGATGAACTGGATAGCAAGCGAGTTGATGATATGATGACCATTATTGGCCATGATTATTATACTTTCTTCGACAACACTCTTCCAGATTTGGCCAAGTAACTGAAGAAGTATCATCTTGACTTCCCATGGAGTATTTATCTACCTTTGTATGGCTATGGTCATCTACGAGAAGTCACCATTCCAGAGGCAAATAATTATCTCCCAAAGTCTTTTTTTCAAAATTACACCAATTTTGCTTCAGTAAATATCTCAAGTGGAGGAACATTTGCAAATGCTGGAACAGTGGAGGAGGCCTACATAATGCATCATAGCCCATGTACCTCAGATCTGAAACCTCACAAGCCTGATCTGCAACCACATTGTTATCCATCAATCTTCCAAAACTCTTAGATGGATCAATCCAAAGGATAGAATAAGAGTTGAGACTTTCATCCTGGAGGAGTTGTGAAGCCAACTTGGATGTGGGCATACTGGGTGAGACAAACCTACGTAGAGTTTCTCTAGGATTTGAAAGTAGTTGCAATATATGAAGCCTTCTGGGCTGGGCAAACATATGTTTATAGGAATGATGACTTTGTGCCGGAGATACTCAGCCATTAGATCCCAGAAACCAATTCTTTCCATCTGACTCATAGATAATTAGGTATCAGTCTTTGGGATGTCCAAAAGATCTCAGGGGCTCCAATTTTGGGTGATAAGTATGATGAATTCAGTCCTCACAAGGTGACTTGGAATGATTTGGAGAAGACCCCGGCTTTGGCTCGGGAATTATTGAAAATCTTTCACAAGATCAAGAGTTCAGAGACCTCCTTAACTCATTCTAGAAAGTATATTCATCTTGAGGAGTGGATGAATATGTTTCTTACCAAGAATCAGGAGGAGCCGAAGGAGAAGGGATCGAAGGATAAGGGATCGAAGGGGAAGGGGCCCCAGGAGAAGGGGCCCACTCATCCTACCACCTTCCCCAAAACAGAGAAGAGGGGTGCTCTAAGAACATTCTGGCTGAACTTGGAAGTAGAGAATTTGAGAAGTGGGGATATGAAGTAAATCATCTAATCCCAAAGAAGACTCGTCTGGAGGGCTTCTTGGCCTTGTGGCTCAGTGTTTATCTTTTTTCAGTCAGGGACTCGAAGGGAGGTGTCAGGCCAGGGACCTTCGTTATTGTATCCAAGTTGGCTGAGGGGAAAATGGTTGGGTTGGATACCCACATTTTATCAAATATTCGTAGAAGCTTACTCCATGTCTTCATGGATAAGTCTCCTTTGAGAATAGTGGGACCATTCAAATTTTTATGGGGATAGATTGCCACTCACTTCAGGACGTATAATGTACAGAACGGAGTACAGATCCCTGTAAGTTCTTTTAGGACATTAGTGTAGGAATTCTCTGAAAATGCTCCACTAGCTCTCAATTCCTATGACATGAAGGTGAGGTTGAGCATGTATAAGGAATTCAATTTCTTTCCTTATGGAAATCCGCCAATTGGGTGGTTTGTTGATAATTGAACAGCCAACCTGGAATTAAGGGCATACATACGGGCCAGTAGAGATGGTGTGCTAGTCACCCAGATTGAAGGACATATTATATGAGAGGCCTATGATCTATATATATTTTCACATCAATTTAAGTGTTTATAGCAGACTAGTGTATCTCCCCTAGTGCATGTCAAGTCAGAGAAACATCTGATGGTTTCCTGGAAACTATGGTTTCTGACATCTAGGGAGAAGACTGGGGAAGTGTTTGGTCTACCAGTTGATAAAGAGGTAAATAACTTGACTAAATGGTATGCCGAGAACTAGATAGCATCATACCCTAGAGGGATGCTGAATCACCCAGTTTATTAGGTGGGGAAAAGGAAAATAACTGTAGAGAAAGAAACCCTTCATCTGGAAGGTGATTCTTCTACACCACCTGAAGCTGATTCGTCAGATTCTCAAGATGAGGATGATGAGGAACAACATCTGGCAAAGCTACCTCGTTCCAGATATAATCCCCCTGTCAGAATAAAGAGACCAACTCCATCAACTCTTAGTGAGTTACTTCATTAGGGCACTTTAATCATCATTACTTTATAGAGAAACAAGTCTTATTTTCTTATTCTCTATCTATAGTTGTAGGAGCTGGGAAGAAGATGAAATCCAAGATTGTAGGACCTTACTTGTAGCCTTTTGGTACGCATACTGAATATTTATGACCAGAGGCTATCCAGACATGGCGGAGTTTATACTGCGGTGCTAAAATTGCCTGGCTGGATTTGTGCGAGGGGCTACACCTCCCTGGAATAGGGAATCTTCTGGCTTCTACAGATATCCATTACAAAGATAACCCTGATGAAGTGTGGGCTTACATCAGAGAATTGGAAATGATCATATATGCCAAAGATGATTCCATTCCTGTCACCAAGCAGGTGAAGGAAATGATAGATCATGGCGCCACTGAGGGGACTGGTGGTTCCGAAGATGAGGAGTGGCACGATTATGTGGATCCTAAAGATGTAAGTCTCTTTTCTTATTTTCTTTGTAACTTGATTCCAGTTAAAGCTTTGTTACTCAAGGAAATTATTTTATTTATCCTGTAGGTTTCAAATAAAGGAACTACTGAGGTTCCTTCACCATAGTATAGCCCTGGTGGTACTGCCATTGGGGCTAATGAATCTCCTCGCGAGTCAAGCGAGATATCTCCAGGCCAGTAAGCCATGGATCAGGAGTTGAACATGGATTTCCATTCTCCAATTCATGTACCTGTATATAATATTACCTTCACTCCCAAAATTCCAAAGAAGAAAAATCATCAAAGGAGGAAATCCACATCTAAATGCTTCATCATTAGTGGTAAGTCCTTCAGATAGTCGTGAGTCTTAACCCATGAAAATATTACTCGTACTTTTTGGGATTGTAGGGGATTCTTCAATTTCCCCTCTAAGGGAGAGAATTGACCCTCCTTTGAGGACCACAAAAGGTACTGGTGAACAATCAAAAGTTCAGGCTGACTTGGCTGCTCCTAGAGAAGAGCCAATGTCTATTCTCAGTATCCCTCCTGGTATTGTTGCAAAGAGAGAATAGATTGCTTCTGTTAAGTTAACAATGCTTCATAAAATGTTTAATGAAACATCTACTGACTTCCATTCTGTGACACTTTAGTTTCAACCCCTACGCTAGATCTCTTGGCATCCATTTCAACTAATGCCGCTATTTTATCTGAAGAAGTTGTCCAGGGTTAGAAGCCGCAGAATGAAGGTCGCCAAGAAGACATATCGAATGCTCCCACTGGAGAGATTAATCAGGATTTTGAGATTACATTGGATGAAATGATGGAACATGGCACATCTTTGGAAGATTTTTTAGATCATGTTAAATTACCATGTAATTTAGAAGATTATGGATGTGAGTGTTATCCTTCGTCCTATTAAAAATAACTTCTTATTACATCTCTGATCATGATCGGTTGAAATGTGAAGTTCTATCTGAGCAAGCTGTTGAACTGCCAATTCCTGAAGAGGGTACAGAAAACCCTATTATTGCAAAGACATTAGCTCAAGTGGAGCTTAACCTAGAAGAGCTTCTTGAAACTCATCTTGAAAATCTTGTTTAAGCTAGGAAAGACAGGAAGGAGCCTTCTCAAGTTACTGATCTACTGTTGGGTAAGAGATAACATTTTTTTATGACTGTACTTAATTTTCAAGACAACCAATCAACTTTTGTTATCCTTTGAAACTAACCAAAGATTTCAATTGAGTATGCAGGGCCATCAATTTCAGTGGCTTGATCTGGAGGTCAAGTCTCAGCCTCCACCCGAATGGGAATAGAGAGTGAAGAAACACGGGTCAGGGGGAAGGAGCGGAACAGGGCACTTCCCTAAGTGCATTAATCCCGGATTACATTCCCCCCTGTGACAGTGATGATGAGTCAGATCCGGAGGTACAAAAGGTGCTCCATTTTTCACAACGCAAGGCATGGAATAATATATGGAAGATCATATCCAAAGTGCCTTTAGAAGAGCTGTCATCGAAGATCTCGTGACTCTCATCCATGTTTGTCATGCTGTGACTTGGCGGTTTTGGAAATCAAGAAATCCATGCCATAGTGAAATAAGTCATCTTAAGGAGGGAGAAGGAGAAAAAGTGCTGTCAAGATTTGACCCGGGTGAGGATGTCAGTCAACATCAACGAATTTGGGGCTACGGTGTCCCGAGCTGAGGCTGATCATGCTACCAAGTTGAAGGAGCTGAAGCATATGATCAAAGATAAAGTCGTCCAGCAGATGCACCTTCAGCAACAGTTAGATGCTGTTACTAGGGAACTTGACCAGCTTAACAATTCATTGGAAGGAGTTCAAATGAATGGTATGAAAGACATTGAAGATGCTAAGAAATCACTCCATCAAGCTAAAAAGAGTGAAGTTGGTCGAGGTAATGATCTTCAAGTGGCTACTGATGAAGCTCGGGATGATGTAAATCAAATGAAGATTTATGTTGACAGCCTTTTATAATTCTTGGAAAATAGAAGACACTCTTGTCTGTGGATGTCCTTCTAACTCTTGTGCATCAAATGAAAAACATTTTCATCTTCAATCATTTTTGCATGCCTTCTTTTACTACCTGCTTTAAATTTTTACTTAAGCCTATGGGCCTAGTAATTATAGTTTGATTTTTTTTCTAGGATTATTATAAATAAGACTACAAACTTTGAATCATTTTATTGCTAAATATTACCTAAAATCATACAAGATGTATGTTTAGTGAGCTGGAACTTGACTTTTGTTCATATTTCCCTTGTCTTTTGTGAGCAGTTTAAATTCATGCACGTTGGACATAAAAAGGATAAGGTTTAAGGTCAAAATATCTTTGACCAAATGTATTAACATTGACTCAATTCCTTGATAATTTATCTGAAAACATATTACCATGTTCAAGTATGAGGGAAAATATGGAAATGATGACTTAAGAAATTTTGAATCTGAGGAATGATATGAAAAATGGTTAAAAGGCATTAGAAGAAGTAGTTCCCAAGAATGAAGTTACCACTATTTAACAAACCAGTTAGGGGTTGAATTATGTAGGGCCACCTAATGGCATTGGCTTCATAGTCAAATAATAGCATCTTTTGGCTGACAGGTCCGTTATGTAGACTACTTATGCAAGGCCGCCTAAGGGCACATGCTGCATAGTCAGGAAAAAGAACTCTCGGAAATTTACTTTTCTATTACTAAAAATCCAGTGGAAGTTTATGGAGATTCAAATTTTCCAAAGCATAGAGTTTTCTGTATGGAGAGAGGTACTTGAATATGGAGAAGATATTTTCAAAAAAGATTGTCTAAGAACTGGATGAATGTCACTCTTATGAAGGTATGACCCAAACTTAGGGAAGGGAAATATAAACCATAGACTTGAATACTTTCAGATCATGAAAAAGAGTATGGGACAAATATGTTAAGGATGGATTTTTTTTCGGATCCCTACATATTGTCGTTAAGACAACTAAGGAAAAAGAGGTTTTCCTTCCAAGAATGAAGTTACCATTATCTGACAAACCCATTAGGGGGTTGAATTATGCAGAGCCACCTAAGGGAATTGGTTGTATAGTCAAATAATAGTATCCTTTGTCTGAAAAGTCTGTTATGTAGACTGTTTATGCAAGGCTGCCTAAGGGAATGTGCTGCATAGTCAGGAAAAAGAACTCTCAAAAATTGGACATTTTGTGACCAGAAGTCAAGAAAAGGGTTATGGAGATCTGGAAGTATTTAAGGTTAGGAGTATAACACATGAAAATGGGTATTTTCCAATGCATGAAAGAGATACATAGATCAATGCTAAACATAATCATGTTATGGTTGGGTCCTGAATTGAGATTCTGAACTTCACTACGTATCCCATAAGGATGGTAATCAAGCCATACGTAGTTCTTGAAATACAGTTTAACGTCATGTGGGACAAAAGTATGGTAAATCTTATTTTAGGGTCATAGAACTCAGACCATAATAATGAATACAGAGTGTGTGTTTTCACAGGGACTTTTCAGCCAGGGGACTGAAAGTAAAATTTGGGGTTAGGCCCAAATACTTGGGGCTGGATTCGAGGGATGCTCAAACATTCCTACGTATCCAATAAGGATGGGAATCAAGCCACATGTAGTTCTAGAAATACCTTCTGTACAGATTTGGTTCGTACAAGTGAAGGGTGAAGGATACTTTAGTGCAATGATGGTTTGACTCAAGATAAAAGGTTCAGGCATTACCATGTATGCACATAGTCTTTAGAATATAACATGATTGGAGATCAATGTAAATAATTATTCTCTCTCAGGTGAGGGTATCAAAGAATGTTGTAGTTTATTGTCGTACATGACAAAAGTGTTGTACAATTTAATATCATGTAGCAAGGACAAAGTTGAACCAATGTGAAGAGATTGGTTTTAGGATTGAACCTCAAAAGGTTGCCTATGTACCCAGCCTAGAAGGCAAGGATTAAAGTCCGCGTAGTTCAATTAAAGAATGAATTAGTGATCAAGTTGTCTCTTGGGGACAACGGCCTAAAAAATTGTGTTGGGACTTACACTTCGTTAGTGGCCTAGAGACAGTGCTATGGTTGAAGTTTACTCTAAGCTCACGTGATTCATACTCAGTGGGAGAAACAATAGGTAGAAACAAACTTAACGATGCACAATTTAACGTCATGTAGGTCATATGAAGGGACTATGTAGTTTAAATTCTTGCAATGAGGACTATTGGTGCTGCACAATTTAGTGTCATGTAGCAGGGACAAAGTACAGTTTAATGTCATGTAGAACAAATATAGGGACACAGTTTAATGTCATGTTGGACGTAAGGGTGTTGTACAGTTTAGCATCCTATAGCTAAGACGATGAGGAAAATATATTTTAACATTATGTTGGATGAAAGGGGGACTGTGCAGTTTAAAGTCATGTAGTAAGGACAAAAGAGACACAATTTAACGTCTTGTTGGACGTATTAGGGACTTTTCCACAGTTTAACGTCATGTTGGACAACGATACGAACAGTTTAAGGTCATATGAATGGACCAGAGATTATGTAGTTTAACTTATTGCTAGATGTAAGGGACTTATGTACAGTTTAGCATCATGTAGTTAGGACCTCACAGTTTAACATCATGTTGGACGACAAGGGTGAAAACAGTTTAAGGTCATATGCATGGACCGTTGATGCTGCAGTTTAACATCTTGTTGGACGATGGAACAACTTAACGTCATGTTGGATGAAAAGGGACGATACAGTTTAGCGTCATGTTGGACGATAAGGATGGAAATAGTTTAAGGTTATATGTATGGACCATTGATGCTGCAGTTTAACATCTTGCTGGATGATGGCACAGTTTAACGTCATGCTGGAAGAAAAGGGACGATACAGTTTAGCATCATGTTGGATGATAAGGATGAAAATAGTTTAAGGTCATAAGCATGGACCATTGATGTTGCAGTTTAACGTCTTGCTGGATGATGGCACGGTTTAACGTCATGTTGGACGAAAAGGGATGATACATTTTAGCGTCATGTTGGAAGATAAGGATGAAAATTGTTTAAGGTCATATGCATGGACCATTGATGGTGTATTTTGTGTTTATACAAAATAATTCTTCAAAAATCTGTCATTGGTTGGAGTAGTGACGAGTTCTCCATCCATTGATATTAAAGAATATTCCCCATTAGAGTAGACCTTATGTATTGAATAAGGTCCTTACCATTTTGGCTCCAATTTGGGAGGTTTCTTTCCTGGTATCATTGGAGTTCTGAGAACCAATACCAATTCTCCCTAAACGAATGAACGAAGACGAACTTTTTTATTGAAAGCTCGTGATATTGAATTCTGATAGACTTCCAAGTGGTGCAAGGTGCAAAATCTTTTCTCGTCTAATCGTTCCAATTCATCCAATCGATTTTGAGATTGTTCATCTATAGATGAATGATCACAAATGGCTACACTAAGTGACGGAAATTGAACCTCAATAGGCAAGACTGCTTCGGTTCCATATACCAATGAATATGGAGTTGACCGCATTGTAGTGTGGGTGGTGGTTCAATAAGCCCATAAAGCCTGAAAGAGTTTATCAGGCCATAATTTCTTATCTTTATCCACAATCTTTTGCAGTATGTTTGAAATAGTCTTGTAGAAGGCTTCTATCTGGCCATTGGACGTTGCATGATACCAAGATGAATGATTGGGTTTGATGTTGTATTCTTGATACAACTTCCTCACCTCGGATGAACAGAAGTTGGTGCCATTTTCTGTCAATATGGTATGAGGGATACCAAATCTGGTAATGATGTTAGAATTGATGAAGCTAACAATGCATTTAGAACTAACTTCTTTGAGAGGTATTGCCTCTACCTATTTGGAAAAGAAGTCAGTAGCAGTAAGAATGTACTTAAACTTCTTGGATGTTGCCGAAGGATAAGGTCCTACTACATCCATTCACCATGTGGAAAATGGCCACAAGTATTTAGCTATATGAAGCAACTCTGGGGGTTGATGAATGAAGTTGGAATGTACTTGGCAAGAATGAAACTTCTTTGTGAAATCAACACAATCTTTTATCATTAAAGTCCAAAAATATCCAAGCATTCGAATTTGATCAGATAGTCTATGTCCAGACTGATGGGCACCACAAACTCTTGCATGTACTTCTTTCATGATAGCCATTGTATCTTCACCATCAATGCATCTGAAGAGAACTCCATCAAAATCTCTTTTGTAGAGAATTTTTTCTAAGTGATCTGGGCTATCATAAAGAGTAAAATTGACCACACGTCGCTGAATTTGTTATTTATGAGCTATATCATGTGGAAGTGTTCCATTTTGAAGGTATTCCCTGATAGGTGTTATCCATCCTGTAGTATGACCATATGGTTCAGATATGGGACTAATTTCATTGATTTCCTCTATTCTGATTTGAACAAAAGGTGAAATTATACGACGGTGGGCAATACTGATGATTGTATCATCCCGATTTGGATTTTTCAGAGCTATATCTATATTAGCTAGTGCATCATCTTGGGCATTTTGTGATCTCGGGACATAAGAAAATGTCGGTTCTATAGGAA
Organism: Viscum album; assembly: GCA_963277665.1. NCBI lineage: Eukaryota > Viridiplantae > Streptophyta > Magnoliopsida > Santalales > Viscaceae > Viscum > Viscum album. The sequence goes on from OY728163.1 coordinate 42,087,185, forward strand.
ATTCTACCATTCACTCTCTAATGTAATCATACAAAGGGATTAGTTCTTATTTTCTGATGGCATAATCCCCATTGATTTGTTTGATTACCAGGTCTGAATCACCTTTCACCTTTAAGTGATTCACTTGTGCTTGAAGCACCAACTCCAATCCTGCAATAAGAGCTTGGTATTCTGCTTCATTATTTGTACCGCCTCCCAACAATGAGAAGGAATATGGTAGCACTACCTTTTCTAGGGAAATGAGTATAATTCCTAACCCAAATTTGTTGAATTTAGGATTTTCAATTTTCTTCCCTGTTGGACTTCTAGAAGCACCATCAAAGTATATTTCCCATATTTGAAGACTATATTTAATAGAAAAGACTTCCTCATTAGGAAGTTAAATATCTGAAGATGTATCTTCTATAGAAGGATGTTTAGCAAGAAAATCAGCCAGAGCTTGGCCCTTAATTGCCTTTTGAGACACGTATTGGATATCAAATTACTGCAAAATAACTGCCCACCTTGCCAAACGTCCTGTAAGCATTGGATGACTAAGGATGAATTTGATCGGGTTACTATGAGATACCAATTGGACCTCGTGATGTTGCAGGTAGTGTCTCAACTTCTGAACTGCAAAGATTAATGCTAGGAATCACTTATCAATAATTGAGTATCGGGTTTCTGCTTCATGCATAGTCCGAATGAGATAGTAGAGGTTGTTTTCATTTCCAACATCATTCTTCTGAGCAAGAAAGGCACCTAATGATCACTCTAAATCTGTCACATAGAGGATAAGTGTTCTTCCTTCAACAGGTGGCATTAACATCGGTGGAATCAAGAGATATTTCTTGAGAATATCAAATGCTTGTTGACATTCTTCAGTCCACTAGTAAGTGACTCCCTTCTTCATCAATTTGGTGAAGGGTAAAATTTTTCCTGCCAAATTGGTGATAAAATGCTGAATATAGGCTAAGTGTCCTTGATGTCCTCTCAATTATTTCAAATTCCAAGGAGGTGACATACTAAGGATTGACTTTGTCTTCTCAGGATCGACTTCGATACCACGATGGCGTACAACGAAGCCGAGAAATTTTCCTGAGGTTACCCCAAAAGCACATTTTAAGGGGTTCATCTCCAAATTATGTTTCCGAAGTTTGTGGAATATGACTTCCAAATCATCCAAGTGATTAGAATTTTTTTTGGATTTAACCATCAAATCATCCACATAACATTCAAAAAACTTCCCTAAAAAGGGTTTGAAGATACGATGCATGGCACGCTGATATATTGCGCCTGCGTTCTTCAGGCCAAAGGGCATTATCCGATAGAAAAACACACCCTAAGGGACTCTGAAGACTATATATTACTCATCTTTTAGAGCCATTTGGATTTGATTATATCTTACATATCTATCCATGAAGGAAAGTGCTTCATATCTAGTTTTTTCATCAATTAAGAGTTCTGTAATCAGAACTGGAAAATCATCCTTAGGACAATGCCGATTAAGATCTCTAAAATCAATGAAAACTCTAATTTGGTCATTATTCTTTTTCACAGGGACAATATTATCCAACCACTTGGGATATTGAACTTCTCTGATGAAGTGATCTTTGATAAGCTTATCCACTTCAGCCTCAATTTTGGAAGCATAGGTTGGGTGTGTTCTTCTAGCGGCTTACTTAAATCCTCGATGCTCTTTTGGAAAACCCAAACAATGAGTAGCAACATCGGGATCAAGCCCAGACATCTCTGTATAGTTCCAAGAAAATATATCTTGATTTTTCTTTAAAAAAGAAATATACATCTCTTTCTCTTCAAGAGTCATGGCCGCACTAATTAAAGTGGGGCATGGATCTTCTTTTTTACCCTGATTTATTTCTCTAAGTTCATCCACAGTGGTAGAGATACCCTCTTCAAATGCTGGAGTAGCATCCCTGATATCTTCCTCTTCTTCTTCAACATGTGTTATTTCTTCTGTTTCTACTTGCATAGTAGATGATGAAGTATAATTTCCATGATCATAAAAGATGTTAAAATTTGAACATCTTGAAGAAGAAGATTCCATTTCTGACCCAATTAATGATGAAGGGTCTTCCTTGGGTAATAAATAGGAGATGATGGATTGAGAATCAACATCATTGTTCACCTCTAACATTGCTATAACTTCTTCTGGCCTGGTTGGCGAAGTATAGACTTGATTGATTTCAGCAGATGAAATGAAAACATCCCCATTTGAGCTTTCATCATTGCTTGGTGAATCACCAATTTCTCCCATGTTGTCTGGCTTAATTGCCGTAATTGACATTATGGAATTTTCCATAAGAGTATTTTGATTTGGGTCTATCATGTCAATTTGACTGATAGGCAACACATAATCCACACTCACATGTGTAAATGTATTTACTGGAATCTTTTCCAAACCATATGGAGCATTAACTTTGGTGACCTCCTCTGTCGTGGATTTCTCCTTACCCTTCATGTGATAGAATTTCACCTCAATGTATTGAGATTCACATGTTTTGAAGAGGGATTTATCACCATACAATGTCCCAATTTGACCATCGAAACAATATTTGAGACATTGATTGTATGATGAAGGGATAGCCACATGTTGATGTAGCCAGGGTCTTCCAAGAAAGATGCTGAAGGGTGTGTCATGATTGACAACCATGAAATATGAATTGGATACAAGATCTCCAAAATGAGTTCTGAGTGTAATCTTGCCCAGTGGTTCTTGTTCATTTTTATCATATCCTTGCAACATCAAATTAGAAAGAGATAAATCATATTCTATGAGGCCTAATCGATGAAGTGTACGAATGGGGATGAGGTTGACTCCTGAACCATTATCAATGAAAGCTCTTCGAACATCTACACCATTGACCTTGCTAGATAAGTATAAAGGTCTAATATGTACATGCACAACATCATCTTCATCTTCATCTATGAAAGATATCATTGCATGACATTCTGCAGAATTATTCTCTACAAGTTCGACTTTAGCTGCATAAATTTCGGTTTCAAATTACTGAGGACTTGACAAAGCCTCGATGAGTGCCTCCCGAAGATCCTTTGATAAATTCAATGCATCCAGGATTGATAACTTGGTCGGAACTTGGGAAAGTGTTTCAATACATCATACTTTTGATCCAAAGGTCTGTGTTTCCCAAAAGAAACATGTGGTTTCACAGGTACCTTATAAGTAGATGCTTTGGAAGTAGATGCATCTTGTATCGGGGTTGGAGTTGGAAATACTCATGGCTTTGGAAGATTAGACCGAATATGTCTATTTACTTGCTGAGAGGAAGAAAGTGGAATCTCTAACCAATCCTCCAGAATAACTGTTCCAGAATTGAGTCTGCTATTGGTGGAAGAATTTTCTTGTTCTTGTTGATCCCGTTGAAGGGCTCTGCCATGATTTTCTACTGCATACAAAGTTCTAGAAGGGGTAAAATTGGAATAGTAGCTTCTGGGATATCCATGACTTCCTCTGTAACCCAGACCTCTGGAACTCCCTCTAATTCCTCTATTTGATACAGGGAATTTAGGCTCATCAAAATCGAAATTGAGACTAGCATAAGGATCTGTTAAATGAATCATATTAACAGAACCAAAGATCAACTCTTCATTCGATGTAGACTCTTCTTGATTAGCCCATTTCGGTTGCGCCATTTGGTGGGGTGGTGCCCGTGGCTTCGAAGTAGATGGCATAAAATATTCTAGAGTCAAAGGAAACTTAGGCTTTGACGTGATTTCATCTTCTTATGATTGTACCTCTTTATTTGAATTATGCTGTTTCTTTGAGGATTTTCCCTATGATGAAGAGGGTTTTGTCGTGGCATTCATAACAGAAGATGTAATTGGTTTCTTCAATTGCGTTCACAAAATGGAATGAGTTTGGTTGATTGTTTTTTTGACCATCCAATCATCATATTTTTGCGCATTTTTGTTCTTTACTTCTTGCCACTCGCCTTCTTCCTCTGGATTTGTAGCAGTTACACATGCTACCTAAGCTGAAGAACCTTTCAACTTGACTTGTCATGAGTCCACCATTTTTTACAGGAGGTCTTTGAAGAAAAAATACTCCTGAATGGGATTCCCCAACATTTGATGAAATGGGAAATAGTTGGTATGGTCTTCATATCCTTCCTTGTTTGGCCTCTTGGGACTTTGAAATTGAACCAAATTATTTTCTAGAGTTAAAATGAAGTAACCAGGAACTTGTTAATTTTAGAAAGAGTAAACTTTTCTCTTTAGATCCTCAAATTGTTTCTATCTTTGATCTCATTGATTATCTTGATGAAACGACCTCTGTTGTTGATGTTCAGGAGGCGGAGCCCTTCGGGAAGATGAAGTTTTTGAAGTAGAAGCAGGTACAGGTGCTTGTTTAAGCATAACTGTAGCAGTCTCTGCTCTACCCATTATTCTTCCTGGAGCTAATGGAATTACACAAGCTTTATCCTTAGTCTTCATAAGAGAATCTTCAATATTCTGAGCGATCAAATTAAGGTCTCGAAACCCTCCTGTGTATTTCACAGGGATCAACAGTGTGCGCAACTCATCACGCAAATTTTCCACATAGATTGGCAACAATTCTTCTTGAGGGAGTGCTAATCTCAGGGAATATGTTAATCCCTTCCAGCGAGCAATGAAATATGAAACCCTTTCATTATCCCTTTTTTTATAGTTTTTAAGATATAAAACTGTTGTCTTTGGCAACGTTGAGTTGAATTGAGGCAGTAATGGTTGGTGGAGATCCTCCCATCCGGTAATTGGCCCGGATTTCAAGCTTGTGTATTAGAAAAAGGCAGGCCCTTGTAATGATTGTACAAAACACCTGAGCTTAACTGCTTCTTATCGCTGAGGGGTTCCCATCATAGGATCTCTCAAACCATTAAAGATTGGGAATGTGGTACTTGCAAAGTTTGATGGGGGAGGAATTACATCAACCCATTCAGGGTAAACTCTCCTTTTAGGTTGAACCAGTGCACGCTTTCCTTCCATAGCTTCCAACCGAGCTGTTAATGACTCAATAGTAGTTATTAACTTTTGAGAAACATCCGGTTGAGCTTGGACCTGAGCAGGTGCAATAACTGGAGCTTGGACAGATGCGGTGGTTGGTACTGCAACTGATGATAACACCACCGGTTGTTGTTACGCATGACCCGTAGGATTAGACCTGTGAGGTTGTACTGATAAATGAGGATATTCTTGATCCATCTCAGTAGCCACAACAAATTCCCTTGGCTGACTGACTCTAGCACACTTAGGAGGAAGACTACTTTGAAGTAGTTCTACATTCAACCTCCTTAATTCCTTCATCTCTTCCTCCTGTTGTGAAAATCTTTGCTCTAATGAGAGCGATTGGCCTTCTCCAGAGGAAGGCTATGTAACCTGATTCTTTCATTTCCCCTTATTGGACACCTTTAGGAGAGGGGGAAGTGGGTTACATGAAGGATTACCTAGATTATGGGTAATCCTTTGATTTCATGTATTCCCACCTTCTTCATTTGTGTCTATGCGTACAACCTCTTGAGTAGGATCTTCCTCATCTGATCCCTCTGAGTGAGCCTCATCTAGGGGATCAAAAACAATGGAATTGATGGCATTGATTGTTGCATAACGCATTGCATCCCTTCTATCGGCATTTCTGTGATATTGTCTTCTTATATGTCCTTGATGAGACATTGCCTTTTGTTGATTCAATCCCTCAGGAAATTATTGATGAACCGTTATTTGGAGGGAATATCATGATAACTCAGCTCTTCATTCCTCTTGTGGCTTCTTCCCTAATCAAGAGAAGACTAACTTTCTCTGAGGGAGAGATTGAGGATTTGAAAAAGTTCCCAGTCCTGTGGACTGGGGCTATTTCTGCTGTCTTTTCTCAACTCCTCAAATCCTATTTGTTGATTCTGAGGCTTGGGTTAAATGAGTCCCCAATCTGGCAAGCTGGGGTGGTTCTTAAGCTGCTATATCTGAGAATTTCTTGAAAGCTCTCCTGATCTTGTGGACTTTAGTTCGGAAATTTTCTAGATGCATCAACCTACATCCACTCTTATCACCCAGCTCAAAAGACCGTTGGATGATTTCTGACACTTCTGTCACTTGATGATGTGCTTGCTCCAAATGAGAGGCCTGTTCAATATTCTCGTTTGCTTGATGCAGGAGTAATTCAAAAACTTGTTCTCGGAATGCTTGATTTTGAGAAGAACTAGTTGAGGTATGTTCTTGAGAGAGCCTTTGATTACAAACAAAACCAATTGATTGTGGTCAGCCGTGGGCAATAACATTTCATGAGACCACTTTAGGCGGTCTTTGCTGATTGGAGAGTACAGTGAAATGTAGTGATCCATGAACACCCCATCCCCTGATATGAATACCAGATGGAGCATTGGCAATTAACTGGCGCAATATTCTTAGTGCGCCAAGGCATGAACGCTGCAGGGCTCTCTACTGCTTTTCAGCCTTCGGATATCGAGAAATTGAGAGAGATGCCAAATCAATTTGGCATTGTAACCCTTCTATTATCTTGACATGATTTTCATATTCATCATAAGATAATATTTTCTTTTTCAACTAACAAAGATTTTTCCATATGTTGAGACGAATATCATGAATTTCATCTTCTGTCAACATCTCTGGAATGTCATACTGAGAATCAGCCAAAGGCCAAAACATAACTGGCACTTCACCTTTCCCCAGTTGTTTTCTCATATTCAATACTTCCTCTTTATCATTCAATGAAGATTATTCTACCTGATTAGACCAGAGCTGATGCTTCCTTGCTGCTTCATCAGATTCAATAATATTGGTAGAGAATTCATTGATCAAACTAGAGGATGAATGACCCAGAGGTGGTTCGGAGAATGACCTACACCCCAGTCTATCTTATGATTGAGAAAGTGTTTCACCTAATAGTGGTAAATCATCAGACATGACTGGCCTCACATTTGAAAGTGCCTCAAGATAAGAGGTTTTTCTCATCACTACATTATCCGTTGAAGAATTTTTAGGAAATGTGTATTATTACTGTGGAGAGGACTTTCGCAGCTAAATTCATCATCATGGGGAGGACCACCATGGTGGGTTACAACAAAAGATGAAACATTTTTCTCCTTGATCTTCTGGCCACGCAGAGGGTTACTATGGCTCTCATCTGAAGATGAAACTTTGAGATCTACCGAATTTTCAGGAAGCAAGACTTCATGAGGAAGTTTCTGATGCAGAACTTCGGAATAAATGTTCCCACTATTAGGAACTAAGAGAGCAGAATCTTGAGTTGCAACAGATAGTTTTCTGAGTGCATCAAGAACTCCAGCATCGAGTAAGGCCTTATTACTGATTGGCCCTTGATTTCTTGACTTTGTTGGGCGGGTCTACTTCCTAGAAACCTTCTTACTCACTTTAGAAACCACTTTTTGACGAAATTGGTCATTATGGGCAGGTGTATGTGCCTGTTTATGAGAAATTATCAGGTTTGGATGATTATCTCCACTCAAATCAGGTGTATGTGCCTGACTTGGTTGTCCGTATGATATGGGGGAGTATGCCCCACAAACCTCTTGGACTGGAACAGAGGTGTGTGTCTGTTCCAGAGTGAACCGTTGATGTGTCACTCCACTGGTAGGGATAGATTTGCATTTCTTTCCCTGTGATGCTGCTGAAGCTGTTATAATATTCTAGTAGGCATCTAGAATATGAGCAGGGATTTGCTTCTGGTCTTTCACCATTGACAGAATATGCTTGGTGACTTCAGCTTCTGGAATAGGAATATACATTCATTTCGTGCTTGGAGTAGGTTTGTGTTCCTTCTCTTGTCCTCCTTTTCCTGTCAGTTGATTCTGAAAGTACTCATGTGTGGGGGTAGAGAGTTGAGTCTGCCTCCTGTTTGTTGTCGGAGCTTTCCGACTGACTTCTCCGGGTGCTACCAAATGAGACAGTTGGTAGGCTTGATCAATACGAGTAGGTGTATGTGCATTCTGATTATACTCCGCCAAACTTGGATGATGAACTTCCTTCAATATTGATAGACGAGGCTGCTAGAAGGACTGATGAGTGTAAGTAGGTTTATGTGCCTATTTACCAGTTGTCAACACATTGGTTTGGCGGGATCCATCATATGTAGTCAGACGAGCCTGCTGACCAACTGATGATTTATAAATAGGTGTATGTTCCTATCTATATTACTCCACCATAATTTCCTGGCGGGATTAGCGTGCTGCTGACAGACGAGTCTGCTGGACAGCAGAATTAAAACAGACGGGTGTGTGTGCCCGCTCGTTGCTTGCCACCAAGTTAAGTTGGTGGACTTCTCCGAAAATGGCAGAGATAAGAACCTGCTCACTATTAACCATTTGTCGCCTCTGATGGTTCATCTTGCCTGCTCGGGTTTGGGGAACCTAAGCCAAACGCCTGGAGATGATACCCTCATCATGTTGAGGGCGCACTGTTGCAGGATTCTGGCGGTGATTATTGGTGGGAACCCTCGAGAAGGACTCATGTTTCCTTGAGTTAAGGCCCTGATTGAACTTCTCATTCATCTCCTTAGAATATGGGAGGGAATGGTTGTTGCGTTCTGAGGATAACGACCCTAAATGGTTTGAGATGGTAGTTAGCACTGCCTGCTTCTTGATTGTTGGTTGTCGCTGTCCGGATGACCATGGTGAATTGTTCACTTGGAGGGATTTTCGAGAAACCTCTAGAGTTGGAATGGTACCATGTTGACATTACTCCTTAACTAGTGCATTCGATACCTAGGGTTGAAGACACTGAGTAGGTGATGTCGCCCTCAGACCGGATGATGATCCAGCAGGAGTAGCAGCAGAGGCATTCACAGTAGAGGTATTCACAGGCGTGAACTTAAGAGAAGCCATTTCTATAATCTAGAAGATCCTGGAAAAGAGTGCTTGTTTGATATAAAAAACATAATCAAGATAAATTAGGCCGCTATATTTTTTGGATGAGCACATATGTTATTGATTGTTTTATTGTCCCTCTCATTGAGTTTAAATAGGGGCCTACAAAAATAAGTAAAACATCATTTTAACTTGGTTAAGGATTCATGTCGGGTTCACCATTTTTTTCCTCTAGAATTGTGGATTACCTCATTGATTTAAGATTCAAGCATTCCAAGAGGTTTCTAACGGGTTTGTTTGTAGAACTGGAAACATCCAATGATTCCATATCCATTTGGACCTACTTTCTAAAGGTAGGTGCTCATTAGTTGTGAACTGATGAGAATTAATAATTTGCATTGGTTGAGAGGATGAGAATTCGGACTCATCACACCTTTTTGAGGGGAATTATTGTCTACTCCGGGACTCTATTTATAGATTTAAGTTTTGTTCGTCAATCCTTATTACATTACCAAGTATGAGAATGATCTTTCCTTTAGATTTGACAATAAATGATTAGTATGTATGAGATTTAGAGAATCTTTTATATGTATTAGAGGTTCTTCTTTGACAGAGAATCATCTGTATTTGTTAGAGATTCTTGGTCAATGGTATCCTTAGACACATTATATAGAAATATCTTGGTTATTATGATAACCATACTGGTTTTAAATCCACTCAGTGGGGCACTTGAAGTTTATTTTCATTCAGAAGGACATAGATTATTTCAGAGTTGGGATCGTACCCACAGATGGGCTACCTATGTATCCTTTGTTTTAGAAAAGGAATCAGAACCCATGTAGTTCGAGTAAAGAAGTATGAGGTTTATGCATGACTGAGGGCTCCAAGAAAGATGTCATAATTACTTTTACACTCTAAGCTCACGTGAGTCATACTCGGTATGAGAAACAAGAGGTATTGGTAAAACCAGACAATTGTTCCATGAAAGATGCAATGATGTGGGGATTATGTATGTATGACTGCCCAGATAGATGAAGATTAGGATTTACTTCAGGGAAGAAACCCATGAACAAGGTCCATAAAGGAACATGTGCTTTATGGAGATTTGAATACTCTAACTAGGGGATTATTCATGAGGAGGATGCCCAAATTAGGAGGGGACTTATGATTGGGTTTTACTTCTGAGAAGGAAGCCCAAGTCAAAATTAAATTAAGACTGGTTAAGAGAAATTATGACTGGGGATTATTCTTAAAGAAGAGGCCCAGGTTAAAGGGAATTATGAATGGGGCTTACTCTTGGAAAGGAAGCCCAGGTTAAGGAAATTTTATTTTGGGAACTTGGGGATTACTCCTAATGAGGATTCCCATATTAAAATAATTATGGTTGGGGATTACACCTGAGGAGGATGCCCAAAATTAAGGTAACTTAAAGACTGGGGCTTACTCTTGAAAAGGAGGCCTAGATTAGGGGACATGGGGCTTAATCTTAAGGAGAATGCCCATATTTTGGGATTTGAGATTGGGGCTTACTCCTAAGGAGGATACCCAATTGTTAAGGAGACTTGATACATAGGACTTATTCGTAAGAAGGAGGCCTAAGTTAATGGAATTTATAACTGGGGATTACTCTTGAAAAGGAGGCCTAGGTTAGGGAACCTCTCATATTTAAAGGTTGAGGTTTAATGAATGAAGTCTCTCACCTTAGTGATATGAAGATATGTAAATCAATAGGTTTTGAGAGATGTTCCACTGAATTCCTTTCAGATAAAGATGCAAACAAAAGAACCATGCCATAAATGGCTTTGAAGACGGTTCTGAAGGATGAATCTTGAATAGGAGAGGTGGATAGGCATAAGAGAGGTGAAATAGGTAGGAGAGGAACCTAAAAAGAAGTGGGTGCACAAGTCCTGGTCACGCAAGTATACTTGCGCGACACAGGGGTACTTGCACGACGGTCAACCCTTAGGGTAATACTTGGGTGAGACTTGTCTCAAGCGCTTAGTACTATCCATAGAGGCTTCTAGAAGAGTGGCGTGCAAGTTCTATTGAAGGGGTAAGGCATCGCACAAGTGTGGCCATTTCCCTTAAGGGATGGCCACTTAGGCGCACAAGTGTTGATGAGTTTCAACACTTAGGCCTTGTTTACCCTATTTAGACCTTCCATTCTAGGTAAAAAATTACCTTAGAAGTGTTCGGAAGACTTCCAGAAGAGACTTGGGAGACCAGAGCTCGAATATGAGTTTTGGAATTTTTCCGTCCTAAAATGGTGGTCCCACCAGGGGTATTTATAAGCCAGGGACGACCCTGAGCGAAAATCAAAGAGGGCACACAAGTCACCTGCACGACCATTAGGCGGCGTGCAAGTATACTTGCGCGACCTTGGTGGAACTTGCATGAACCAAGTGAAAATGAATATTTGTTCATGCCTTTGTCAATTTTTGATGTTTCTTCAAAGGATGAATCATTTTGGTTTTAAAGTATTTCCCTTTTCATTCGTTTAGACTCTGTAATGGAAAAGAGCGTCAATAGATGCCCAGATTAAAAATCTGAGGGCACTGTTGCGTCCGAGAAGATGACTTTACCTAAGAATGGGTCTAACCTCGACCGACGCGGGTCGAGGGAAAAAGTTAATTTTCGGACTTTTTTAGTAAAATGAAATAAAATAAATTCTAAATGTTTATTTTATTTCATATGGAAACATCCACTGCAGTGCAGCGATAGGGAAACTGTTTCAATATTAAATGTCATGTCATGATGACTTAGAAACAACAACGTTGACCCATTAATGTCGCAACATAATTGAATGACAAACACATTTCCCTTTTTATTGGGATAATCTAACATCGATCGTTGGAAGAATATTGAGAGAAAACTCTGGGGAAAATCCGTGGTGCTTTGGAGAAAACTCTCGGCGACGAATGATGATTGAAGCTATGAATTTTTGCGCCAATGAAGTTAAAGAATCTCGATGACGACGGTAGTGCAAGCCTTCGTCTGTAATCAAAATCTTCATGAGGTATGGGTTGTTATTTCAATTCTCATTTCCCTGTTTTTAGTTTTAAATAATGAACTGGATCAACCACGAACAAGTTGATCCACAGATTCGTATATTCTTGCGGGAGGGTTTTATTGGGATGATTCGGGGAATTGATCTATGTTTAATTGTTTTTGTTTGATTATTCTCCATTTAGGCCTACAAATGGGAGTGGATCAACGTTGTGGAGAATGATGGCGGAGGTTCGTTCCTCAATTTGCTTATTGTATTTTCCTCCACCCTTTTTCTTTCACGCGTTCTTCGTGTTCTTCATGGGGTGATGAAAAATGGATCGTTGATCATTCGGTTTGAGATGCAAAGATCTAAAATTGAATATTCGACAGCACAAAGACCTTGTGAAGGTGCGACGACGATAGCAGATGACGAATCGGACCAGATCGAGAAAGGCCATTCTTCAAGTGTTCTTCGCACGGGTGGATCGTTGCATGTTTTCAAGGTTGATCGGAGGTTTGAAAACAATGGAATCAGCTTTGTGGTTTCGGGGAGACCAAAACGTGGGAGTTTCATGGAGATCGTATGACCGAATCAATGATCGGTGTAGCACGTGAGGCACTCCGGTGAGGTGCATCGTTTATGGAAATTCCTAGAATACACAGCGTGTACTTCTGAAGAACATGTTGTGTAGTAATAGAGGCATTGTCTAGGGTTTTGGGGGTCATAGAGGAATCACACGGTGTGTGATTTTGGTCACACAACATGTTGGAATTTCTCCAAGGATCAGCGTGTATTTTGGGAAGTACACGGACACAGGATGGACTATGTGACTTCAGACAGCATGGCGTGTACTCTCTACGCGGAATGATAGACGCGGCTACGCAGGACTCAGTGTGTATCCCAGGGATACAGGGACACAGAATGGATTACATGACCATGTCTCCATCAAACGGCCAGGCGAGGCCAGTAACGCGGGTCACCCCGTGTACCGCTTTCACGAGTTAGAGTACACAAGTTGATGACCGTGTACGGGCACATGGCCAGAGTACACAGAGACAACCCCAGTCACTCGAACACGTCATGTACATCGTATTACATGTCGTTTACTAACTTTTCTACATGAACAACCTTATGACATGGGCCGTTGTACACGGGCAGTACCCGGGGTCAGACAACACGGCGTGTAACTTTTCTACATTCAGTGTACTTTGTGTAAAATGGCATGGTCCACTTGTTCACCATCTCTCGGACATATTTCATTTGAGTTAGTTCCCCTTCTCCTCATTCCCCTGAAGGCCAGACATCATTTCCTTATACAGGAGTATGATCCCTTCCGCAGGACTTTCTGTGATAGAGTCGGCATCCATCCGAGAGGCCCAGAGTGAGATCCTATATACATTCCTGACTCTAGTTAGAGTCAGGTATCAACATGACCAACTCTACCAGGCATTGATCGTCTACCTAGCTCATGAATCAACTAGCTGGTGAATCCGGATGAGTCGCAGTATCTGCCATGGCCCTGGCAGTGATCCTCATCTGTGTATCATGATCTTTCCCACTCAAGAGTGTGTCTCCCGTAATGATTATATCTATCTATCAACCATGATTTTATCTCCCATAATGAGTGTATCTATCTATCGTGATCTACCCACTCAAGAGTGTGTCTCCCGTAATGAGTGTAACTACCTCTCGTGATGTTTCCCGATGAACAGTACTTCTCGGATGGATTTCATCAGAGCTACCAGACTTGTGGAGTGTGTTCTCCCGGAATGAGTACTTCATGGAATATTCGAACTGAATCCCTAGTTGGGGTATGTGATTGTGTGACTTGCCTCTAGACTGCAAGTCTGGGTTTCAAGTATATCTGGCTTGTGTTTCACTTACTATATGTTCTGTGGACATATATTGTGTAGAGCTGATTGTACTTTTACTTTGTGCATTGCTTTGTGGTTCTCAGGGTCCTCTAATGAGTATTGTTATACTCACCCCTGAACGGGATTTGCCCGCACGTGTCATGTCTTGTGCAGATGAGCAGCCTTTTGACAGAGTCCAGGGCGGACCAGGACAGGGTCAAGATTTCTGAGTACCTCACCGATCAGGGTGTTCCTATGGCTACGAGCAGCAGTCCTAGTACCTCTTTGTGTTCACAGGTTAGACATTGATGTTTTTAGACTCTTATATTTTTGGGCTTGTATTTTGGACCAGTTTACTTTCTGCACTTTACCTTTCATTGTACTCTGGTGGTTGGGTTTAGTTGTATTCATACTTTCTATTCCTCAGTGTTTTTTTTTTCATTTTAAAAATTGTGGGCTTGAAGATGTGTGCGTGTGTACAGGTTCTTAGGCAATGCCTCCCATGTTAGTAATATGCCTACTCGGTGCTATTCACCAGCCCCTGGCCTATTAGAGGCAGGCTTGGGGAGTCACGACGCGGGCCCCACTGGGACGGGTCGTGACAGACAGTATATTGGTTCATAGTTTGGGGCTATTTCAATGTGGGACACTTTCTCTATGGAACTGTTCACCCAGACATTAAAAAAATGAATATAATAAGGGAAATTTTATTGGCTTGGTCATAACCATCCGCTAAATCCCCTACAATGTGAATTCATAAATGATAATATCGCACAATACATATTTGAAAATAATATCGTCTCCTACCTCTTGAGGAACTCTATCCACACAATTTCATGAAAATGTTCCATTGAAATAAATCAGGACAAAGATCAAATGAATTGAGGAATGACATGAAATCACCATCTTGTATGAATTCGATGAACAAACTTATCATTTGAAGGAGAATCCATCATGAGAAGACGTCGCATGATAAAATTCTATAAAATTTTACCATCACATGATGATCATAAGATTATGTGAGTCAATGGAAACAATAGAAACACCATCACAATAATTCTTCAATAGAACTAAATACATTCATTGATACATTACACAAATATCAATGATTGTGATAAGGATATGTCATTGTATATTTTTAGGTTAAATATCATGAGATTGTCAAGATAATTTCAACCATTCAAAAAATATGTGTCTCATAAAAGAGTATGAAAAGTCTCTTTTTAATCTCAATAATTCCATCAATCCATCACATGATCAATGATGTGATCATGAGAATAATTCACTTAGTTTTCATGATATATCATCACCATCGAAGAAGCTAAATGTCCTAGTATTAATGATATCCCAATATATTTTTACATTTGAGGGATTCTTTAGAATGGATTAAAACTAAGAGTTACATATTTTCCAAACAGTTATATAAACCGAAGCACCTCCATGAGTTTACTTATGAAAAATATTGACCTCTCTTGAAACATAGTATATCATGTGATTCATTCTAGTGAAGGTGTGGAAGCCTACATGATATCATCATGTGCAGGAACTCACATATGAAAAACCTCATCTCATGGATCTTTTAGGAAGAAAAAAATGGTTCATAAATGTCTTAAGTAAGAATAATATTTTTATGCAAAGACATCTTATGAACAACATATTTTGATCAGGTGAATTAGTTGACAAACAAATAAGGGTCATGTGATAGACATGTAGACAGTTCATAATGTCGTGCGAGGCACTTTGGTTCTTACATGAAGACGGATGAGGACACACACACTTGAGTATTCGAAGGAAACATGGAGGAAGTGGAAAAACTAGGTTAACATTGTTTGGTCAAGTGGAATAAGTACAGGAAGATCAAATGATCCCTAGATGGTCAGTAGAAGGAGGTGCAAGACATTTGAAAGATCACTATCAAGACACCCAAATAAGGAAGTTGAAATATCATGAAATTAATTTGACAAACCATTAATAAAACTCATGAAAACCAATATTTTTCATGCAATCACATAAGGAATATCATTCACTTCATATAATACATATCATGCAATTCATATAAGGTATAACTTTTTCTTCTCAAGATGTGGTGAATTTTTCCATAAAGTATACAGACAATGCATGAAATTTTTGGATCATGATATGGTTAAAAATAGTGATTAATGATATGGTGTAAAATAAAAAGTTTATTTATTTTTAGAAAAATATGATAAAGTTATAATTCACTAATAAATTTATAATAAAGTCTTAAAGGAAGATATTCATCAATAGTTTTAGGAGTTCACAATATTCTGAAAAGATATTTCCTATGTTGGTT
The DNA here is from genome assembly GCA_963277665.1 of Viscum album. Classification (NCBI taxonomy): domain Eukaryota; kingdom Viridiplantae; phylum Streptophyta; class Magnoliopsida; order Santalales; family Viscaceae; genus Viscum; species Viscum album. The sequence goes on from OY728163.1 coordinate 42,103,178, forward strand.
ATGTTTTTTTTGGATGGTGGGAATTTTTTGTTCTAGTGGGACTCTGGAATTCATGGTGTGATTATATGTTTTTGATGAACTGTATGTTTTTACCACTTGTGATTATAGTGGGGAATATGTGATTGTGGTGTCCAACCAATCGCATCATAGAGTTGGCTAACTTTGAGACAGAACCCTAAAAAATTTCTATGTTCCTTTGTTATTTTCATTTAAAACATTCGGGTAAGGTATTGTAATTACATGATTGGATTAGATCCTAACAAGTCAATATATTATATTTTTATAATAAAGAAAAAATATAAAAAAGACCACTAATTAAACCCCCATCTCAATAGTGTTACATATCCATCGGAACATCAAAAACTGAATCCTTCACATGGGACTTAATACCTATTTATGAGATATATTTCCTTAAAATGGTGTAACACCCATATATTTTTATTATTTTTTAAAATAAATTTAATTTCTTTTATAGCTGGTGTTACAGACAACATCGAATTTTAACAAACCATGGAAAACTATTAATATGATTATTTAAAAAATGCCATTATTATATAGTTGTTAATCTTTATGGAATGAATAATAATAATAAATTTTAAAATATTATGCATAATTTTTTATATAAATAAAATATATTGACCAAAAATACTTAATTTTGGTAAAGTCTTTATATGTTTCAAAATAATATTTTCTAAAACATTTTTTAATTAATTTTGTAAAAATAATAAAATTAATATTTTAAAAATTTAGAAAGTGATATGGATTAAATATCCTTCATTATTTTAATTATAAATTCTAAATTATCTTAGGGTGAATTTTTTGGGTTTTTCTAAAAAGATTAATTTTTCGATTAATAGTGAAATATTCTAGTTTTTGTGGAAATTTGAATTTGCATTCAAAGAATTCATAAGGTTCCTTTTTTTTCTAAAAATGGTTTTAAAGTAAAAAATGTTCAATTATATATCAATTAAACAAATTTATTAAATTGTAATCATTTTAATTTTGAATTTTTATATAAAATCTTTATAAACTTTTGATCATTTTCACTTTAAAACCCTACTTTGCAGTCACATATACTGGTTTAATTATAAATTAAATTTTTCCAGCTACATGAATGGAATACATAAAATGGATTAAATAATTTAAATTTTTATAATTAATATTATCTAATAAGTTTGACATAATTTTTGACCAAAATTAATTGTAAAAATATAAAAAAAATCTTTAGCATGATTAAGGTAAAATGGGATTAACACTGGTTAAATTAAAAATACATGGGTTAAAAATGAACCAAAATTTTTCCAAATCTCAATTTACTGAAATATTTTTTCCTAATGGTGTATATTACTCAATAATTATTTATTTTGTAACCTTGTTTAATCTGATAAGCATGTGCGCACCTTCTTCCTACCAAAAATTATAGATGTGCCACTAACTCGCTAGTAAAAGGACACCCCTTCTCCTCTCCTCTTCACACATTAAAAACCCTTTTCTTTAGAAAAAAAATACCTAAATCACATACTTAATTCCATACTCTCATCTTAAAATCCTTATTTTTCTCATAAATCTATCCTAGGAAGTCTTTTGGTGCCACCCTATGGAGGCTACCCAAAGAATAGGTAACATTCTTCAATGAGCATTTTTATTTTATTTCTTCTTCAAAAACCTTAAATTAATATTAAAATATACTGATATAATATACTCATTATCCTACATATATTGATATTATTTTTTTCATTTAATTACCTAAAAAATCTCCACATTCATCAAATGGTAAAAAAATCACCATTCATGCGTGTGACGAACTACCGCCTCAAGAACCAATGTTATTTGTATTCCATGACCAACTCTCAAGGATGGATATAATTCTGGATTTAATGTTTATATATGATATTTATGATATTATTATACATAAGGATATATTATATGAAATATATCTTCTTACTTTCTATTATGTGAGAATACGATAACGTCGCTTGTATGTACAACGGGCTACCACATCGTGAAGTGATGTGATTAATTTCTGCATTTCATGGATAGAAATAAGGTTTTTTTATTGAAAATATGTGATATAAATATATATTAAATAAAAATTATTATATAATGTTAACATATAATTTAAGTTTCTTTCGTTGAATCCATTGAGAAAATGAAAACAACGTTTGTGCGTATGCACGTTATACAATCCCCATGAACGGTGTATTTCATTTTCTATCTTAAAAATTTATATATTACTCTAATACATATGTAATGAATATATAATATATTAATATATTTTTTAAAATTCTGGATATTATATAACTATGATCTAATTATTATAAAAAAATAATAAGAAATTAAAACATACATGAAAAACTAAGTAGTTATTTCCCAAAATGCAACTTTAACATGGAATTTTTAATAAAAATGTCATATAAGGTCACAGGTAAATCACATATAGTATGATATATATATATGTATGTATTTTCCTTTAATATATTTATAATAAACTTATAGTTAAGATATTTGTTTCTCAATTTTCCTTCTTTGAGACATATGTTATGTTATTAACCTATATTATTTTATGTGGTGTATATAAATCCCCTTTGACATGTAATATCATGAATTTATTTATTTTCATGATATTATAATTTTATTTAATATTATTCATTCATGGTTCTTATGATTAATAGTTATTAAAGTGTTAAGAGTTTTATGTTATATTCTAATCATTTATTAAGAATGCTCTTGATTATGCTTCTAATGACATAATCTTATGATCTATCTCTCAATAAAATATTATATTTTATTAATCTCTAGTTATTTTTGGAGAATAATTTTTATCCCTATATTTTTCTCTCTTTATGTACTCAAGAGTTAAAAATTATTTTATTAAGAAAAAATGCTCTTTATTGATCTTTTCAATTGAAAACCATTTTCCCTTCCAAAATAATGTTTTATAAAAATTATTTAAAAAAATGTTTCTAAAATTATCCAAATGATTTATTAAAGATATTTTTACTCATTTTTTACTCTATAAAAAATGTTTTGTAAGTAATCTTCATGTCATTTTCTAAAAATTATCATTTTTCTTTTACCTAAAATGTGAAATGAATAAATATTTTAATGTGTATGCAATGAATAGAAATTTTTACCACCATATCCATTTTTTTCTTTAAATATTACTTTATTATTTTTAAATTTTATGTTCAAATAAGTTTTTTGAATTTTTTTTATGTTTTAATAGGTTTTAGTTATGTAGAAAGGTTATTTTCCACAAGAACTGTTCCAGATGATTTTTCTTTCAAAATCATTTTCAATCTATGATGGTATCCTTTGATGATACTTATAATCTAATGGGGATATTATCCAAGGATATAATTTTTATTCATTCTATGAATGGATAACACTTATGATTAATAGATTTTATTAAAACCAGATTCTCTTTAATGGGTTATACCATGATAATATATTTTTGAAAGACGCTTCTTTTCTCGTGGGTTAAGATTTTATGAAATGATGAAATGATTATAAAACCAATTTATTTTACATAGGTTATGTTATGAGTAAATTTTTATGAAACCCATTTCATTTCATGGGTTCTGATATGGTGAATTTATAATGATCATGTGGCACACATATGTATTATTTCATTTTTAGATGGATGAGACCTATATCTCTCTCCAATGCATTGGTTAAATATTGATATTTAATTAGATAAAAAGAAATGAATGTGGAGTGAACCCAATTTAGTAAGGAACTATTTCCAAAATTATATTATTGGGAGTGTACCTTGACTACTATGATGGAATGATGAGTGATCCCAATCCACTATTATAGTCTTGGAAATGGGTCTTGAACTTATAAAGAAATGATTTTATATGCTTTTATATATGACAAGAATCCATTTCTTATAAAAATGTTATGCTATTAAGGTTCGTGTTCTTTTATTACTTTTTGATTAATGTCTTATGAACTGCAATTATTTATTCTAGGACACATTTTTATGATATATTATATCCAGGGTAAGGTTTTCAATTTTTTCTCATGTTCACATACCCATATGCTCATGATATATTGATATCTCCCTTATTTACCCTTACTAAGAATCATATCTCACCCTTTATTATGTTTCATTTCCCCATGTTATGATGAATGGTATTATGTATGATATGTTTAATAAGTTTTATAGTTATCAATACCATAATGAGGCCTGATGTAGCTCACTCATGGACATGTTCTTTATACGTCCAAGTTTCAAAATACATTATACCTTTACAATACATAGGAATGTGTTTTTGAAATGTAATGAATAGTTTTAATTATCCTTTATAAACTATGATATGAAAAATACAGTGATATCTCTATTTACATGTATAAGGATATGTCTAAGGATAAGTCTAAGGATGAGTAAATGTATAGTAAAATGTCCTCTAATTTTGGTAAAGGATGGAACAAGTAGTTTCTAAAAAATTGCATACTTGTCTATAAAATAAAAGTTGATGTGGCTCTATTATAGAGTCACCTATGGGTATCATAGAGGATCCTAGGGGTAATATCTCTTAAAATATAATATTGATCTGGACTCGATCATTACATGTTGCATGACAAAAATCCTTTCTACACACCTATTCTGACACTCATAGAGGATGGGCTATAAGAATTCACTAACTATTTACAAACCATCATAGAGGATTTGAATGGTTGATTAATATTAATGAAATATGATAAGCCTAACATGTCATTGATTAAAAATAGGGTTCCATGATTTATACATCTTATAAGTGATTTTTCAGGATTATGTGGTTCCCCGCTATGATTATTTTTTCTTAAACTATGACTTTTGGTTTTAGTCAATGGATGGAACCCCAAGGAATCAAGTTAATTCTAAGTATGATAGAAAATTAAATGATTATAATTCTGATAATCCAAACATCATGGGAGGTGGAATGAAAAATACACTTTCCATGCTCACACAACTTTCTAAAGATTTGAATCATGTTGAACATCCAAATTAGAAAATGGGGAACAATGTTCTATTGAGTTGTTCATGAGGCAACTTCCACCCTATTTTAGTGGCTCTACTGATCCGCTAGTTGCTGAAAAATGGATCAGTACCACTTAAATGATTTTTTCCATTCTCCAGTGTTTAGAAAATGAAAAAATCATTTTGGATGTCTAAAGTATGGAAGGTGAAGTGTATCAATGGTGTAAACTCATCAATAATACAATGTAACCTGATTAAATTGACTCCATGGAGTGGGATATGTTTAAGATATTATTTTTCAATAATTACTTACCTCATATTTATCATAGAAAAATAAAGAAACAATTTTTTAACTAAAGACGAAGGATAAGGAATATATGGTTTATATGTTAAAATTTTGATGGAGACTTTTGAGCTATCCTTCTAGAATTATCATCCCACCTAAAAGTAGGTTTTATTGATTCATCCTTCACTTGAAACCAAGTAATTTAAGGTTGTTGTATATATAAAAATTTAGTAGATATAAAGAAATCATTCTACATGCTCTGAAGGTGGAAAATAGATATTGTATTTACCCATAAATCTCATGGTTTTTACAAGAAAAGTATGATTGGATTCAAAGGAAACTCTAAAAAACATAGAGTGAGGAAGTTGGTTTTTCCCTCATTCTAGAAGTGTAAAAGGAATAATGGTGGAAATTTCCTTTAGGGGACTAGTAAATGTTTTATGTGTGGGAAGAATTTCATATAGAAATTGATTGCTAAAGTGATGGAAATAAGTTATTTAATGTTTTGAATTTAGAGATAGCCTCAAAAAATGAACCTCCCACATTCTAGTGTTTCAAATACAAGGAATATAAGAACTATGCTAACTTGTGCCCAAATCCAAAGTTTAAGGATGATGATTGATGTTAGTAACCTATCAAGCTAATGGAAAAGGGTAAATATTATTCGATCATTGTATCTAACAAGGGGCATGATAATGAAATGTTGAAAGGGATAATTACCACACACTCTAGAACTAATAATGTCTTATTTGAATGTTGATATACCCATTATTTTATATCTGGATAATTTTATAAGGGTTTAAAGAATCCACCCAAATAATTATACACAGAGTTATAGATATAAAATCCTAATGATATGATGATATCATATCTTGAATATGATTCTTCTCGAGTTGAATTTTATAGAAATGTTCTTCTTTTAAATATTTTTATTATCCATATGGTTAAATTAGATGATATCTTAGGCATCAATTAGACTTCTCTACCTAAATCCCACATCAACTTATAAGGAAGGAAAGTCATGTTTGATATTCCAAATCAACTTATGGTCATATATCAATGTGATTAAAAGTATAAACTTTAAATTGAAATCAAATCCATTATATGGGTGTTGATTCTCAATCAAACAGTGTGTTTCTATCATATGGTTAGAGAGAAACTTGAAATCAATGATGTGAATATTGTCCTAAATAATTTTTTAATGACTTTATATAATATTTTCCTAGTCTTCCACTAAATGGTGAATTTGGGTTTTCAAATGAATTCATACCTAATGCTTTACCAATTTCAAAAAAACTATATATAATGGACCATATTGCGTTGCAAGAATTAAAGATGCCATCCCAAGAGAACCTTGATAAAGGATTCATTTGGATTTGTGTGTCACCTTAGGACAAACCTATTCTTCTTGTTAAATATAAGGATGGATCACTGTGACTCTATATTGATTATTAGGAGATGAAAAAAATTCACATTCAAGATCAAGTATCCTCTACCCTATATTAATGATATTTTTGATCAACTGAGTGGAGCTCAATAGTTTTCCAAGAATGACCATCAATTTAGATATCATCAATTTAGGGTCAAGAAGGATGATATACCCGATGCGATATTTTTTACATGGAATGAGCACTATGAATGTATAGTAATTTCATTCAGTCTTACTAATACCCTCACTATATTCATGTATTTAATGAATAAATTCTTTATATATTACCTTGATTAGTTATTGGTAGTATTTATATATTATATTTTTCTATTCAATGAGAAAGGAAGTACATAAATATCACCTGATAATTTTACTAAATAAACTATGGAAGGAGAAACTATAAGAAAAAAATAGAAAATGAAAATTTTGGCTGAAAAATGATTCATTTTTAGGCCATATAATCTCAATTGAGGGTATATCAGTAGATCCATAAAAGATGGAGGCTATTGAATGTTGTCCCAAACCAACCATGGTGACTCATATCCATTTTTTTATTATTTTAGCTAGATATTAATGACAATTTGGGGATAATTTCTCATGACTATATAATTCACTAACCAAGTTATCTCAAAAGGGATCGAAGTTCCTCTATAGAGATGAATGTGAGGAATATTTTAAGGAAATGAAGATAATATTATTCCGATCACATTTTCTTACATTACCTAGTAGTGAAGAAGGTTTTTTAATCTATAGCGATGCATCCAATAAAGAATTTGTAACATCACGTTACATTTTCAGGTACTTTTGATGTTCCCAAGTACCTCTGTTTTGGAGTAGTGATGAATGGGAGAGTCAGGAGAACTTTAAATGATGTTTTGAGGAAAAGGGAAAGTCACACAGGCGGCGCATAGGTTTTCTAAACCGTGCGGCCAAACCATACGTAGTTGGCCTTAGAGACAGTAGCTTCCGCATGGGTAGCGCATGGTTTGTCTAACCGTGTGGCCAAATTGTGCAAGAAGGGTGGTCGAGGTAGTAGCTAACACATGTCTAGTGAACAGTTTGTCAAACTATGTGAACTAACCATGCAGGCACTTAAATGAGATACTTAAATTGTGGATCTCACTCATTTTCCCTCTAAGTGCCTCGTTTTTCCTCCTAAGTAGCCCTAACTTGGGATTTTTCTTCTCCTAAGGTCAGAGAAGGTTATCCCATCGTTCCAGAGGCAATATAAAGGCTTATCCTGGTGAATCGAAGCCGGATTCTTGAGGTATGTGATCGTTCTTCATCGTTCTTGATCGGTTTCTTAGATCTACTTAGATCTACTTCTCCCCTTCTCTCAGTTTCTTAGATCTACGCCGATTATGGGTATATATAAGTGCGTGGATACCGAATATGATGAGATTTGGTCTTGATCTTTCTAGGAGAAGAGATCTAAGGTGGGTTCTTGAAGGAGAAACCCAGTTTTCTTGAGCGTTCTCGACCATTGTGGTTTTGGTCAAAACCTTTGAGGTAGGTGGTTCCGTCCCGACTTACCAAATTCATTATCATTTTATTTGCTTGATTTATTTCAATTGTTGATTTAAACTCAATTTGTCAAAGTTTCTTTCAATTAAATTGATAAAAACTCGATTCCACTGAATCGAGATATTTGAAATGGTTTTGGCATGGAAATTTGGAAAACCCTAATTCCATTGAATTGGGTGTGTTTATGGAAATTTTCTGATTTAAATTGTTCAATTTAAATTGTGGATTTGATGGAAATTATTTCAATTAAATTGTTGAATTTAATTGTGAAAATAAATTTTGTGATGATGGAATTGGTTTTGAATGGATTTCAAACTGGTGATAATGGCTTAAAAAGATTTGATAAAAACCCAGTGGTTTTATCTTGTGAAAAAGGCATGTTTTGTATATATATATATAAGTATGTTTGTGTACCATGTTAATTTTGAGATATGTTTTTGTGTATATATATATATATTAAAATGTGTTTATATATATATGTGTGTGATTTTAAAAAATGTTTATGGTTTGAGATATATATATACATATTTGTATGTTTGTATGTATATTTGTATATATGTATATATAAATTTGATATGTAGATCTGTTAAAAAAATTACCAAAATATATTTTATATATTTATATTAATTTATAATTTTTTTTATATAAATTCATATAATTAATAAATTTTGATTCATTAAGAAATTTTTTTATATAAATATATGTAAACAATACATTCTGTGTATACATCTATAAAAGTTTTAAAAACGTGTAAATTTTTTAATATATATATAATTGTGTAATGTTTTTAATATATATATATATATATATACATTCATGTATGTATATTAAAATATGAATATATATATATATATATAAGTTTTAAAAAAATGTATAATGTTTATCATATTTATATATATACAGATAGACGTATATAATTGTTTCAAAAAATGTGTAAGGTTTTAATATATATATATGTATGTATGTATGTATGTATGTATGTATGTATTTATTTATTTATTTGATATATATATATATTTCTTTTAAAAAACATGTAAAAGTATATTTGATTATAAAATCGTGTAATATATATATATATATATATATATATATATATCAATATCTGAATATGTAAATATAAATATTTTAAAAATACATATAAGGTTTAATATATATATATATATATATATATATATATATTTCATATGTATATCTATTTAAAAAAAATTAGAGTATATTTTATGTATTTTCATTAATTATGAAATTGTGATATGCATATATATAATAATTAATAGTAATTTAATAGTAATTTAAATAATTAATATAATCATTACATAATTTATAATAATTACTAATTAATTAGACAATATTATTAATATATATTAAATATTTATGTATTTTTATATCTATGTGTATATAAATTTAATATGTATATTGATTTAAAGAAAGTTTTCAGAATATTTGTGGTATATTTATATTAATTTTTAAAATTTTAAATATTAATATATATATATATATATAATTATTTACTTAATATTAAAAATAAATAGTAAATATTAGTATTAATTACAAAATATTATTAATAATTTGAAAAATTAATGAAATATATGAAAATTTGTGTGTGTAGATTTGATATGTTAATTTCATTGAAAAACGTGTAAAAATTAATTTCATGTAAATAGATTTGGTTATGTGTTATATATATATATATATATATTGTATGAAATAAATAGAAATGGTTTCTTTCTATGAATGATAAGAAAATTAATTTAATGCAAACATTTTAACTAAATGTTATTTATAAGAATTTTTTATATTAAAAACGTTAAAAAATGGTTTAATGAAAAAAATAGGTATTATTTATTAAAAACATTGTTAATAATAATTAGGATAATTTTTAGTAATACCTTTTAAACAAATATAAAAATTATAAGACTTATTAAAAATTCATAAAAATATTTATTATTAAAAATATATTTTTAATTTAAATAAATTATGATATTTAACAATAAATGACTCATTATTATTAATAAATTTTTAATATTACTGATGATTATAAAATCATAATAAAAATATGTAAAAAATATAAAAAATATATAGAAAATAGCATGTCTTAAAAAATAGCATGTGTCTCATATGAGATAAATTTTGAGAGATATTCTAATATTTTAAACAAAATAGCATGTGCCTTATATAATATGTTTAATATTGTTATTTTATCTACATTGAGGCTCTATGGGCCCTGTAATCTAGTGCTAACCCAGTACCTCACTCTGGTCATATTCCATATAGAATATTTCAAGATGTTAAAATATAATAATAATTTACAATTAGTCAAAATGCTCTGTAATAATTGTTTTTGTTTTTGTTTTTATGTTTAGATAACTTTGGACTCAGGAAGTAGACTACGTGATCGTTATTAGGTAAATAATCAAAAAAATCCAAACAGATCTGTTTTAAATCCTGTCTACATTAAAGGTGGTGAAGGCTTTATATAATTTGTATCATCAAATTATGATGTTGTTTCTGAGTGAACAATTAAATTCCCAAGTTAGAAATATGGTCTTAGGACATTCGAAACATTTTACAATGTTTAACTTCATCTATTATGTTTTGGATTTTGGAAAGATTATATTTTTTGGTATCAACATGGTGAAAAGAGTTCAGTAGAAAATACAATTTTTTTGATTCCAGATCAATCATTTCAGAATTTAATACATGAGGCAACTAGTCCATCTATTCTTAAAACAACAAATTAGAATGAAATTCTAAATCCTTAATCTAACCCTTTTCCATTTTATAATATGTTGCAATCCACTAAGGAGTATTTATGTCTGGGAATCCAGATGAGAAAACATGAAGCTATTACAGAATTTATGGGTATTAAATCAGATTTTGAAATGATTAATAGTTGTTTTGATTAAATTTTATCTTTGGTTAAGTCATTGTTGACTGACAGAAATACATTACCTACAAGTTTCTATGAAAGTAAAATATTGGCTCATAATTTGGGTCTAAGTTATCAAAATATCCATGCATGTTCAAATGACTACATGTTATATTATGGTGAATATGAATCTTTGTCTAATTGTCCAACATGTGGAGAATTGGGGTATAAAGAGGCACAACAAAGAAAGTCCAGAGTTTCCATGAAATAGTTGATATATTTTCCAATTACACCTCATTGACAACATTTATTTATGTCTCAATGCACAACTAAATTTATGACATGGAATAAATCAAATATTTCTATCATATAAAGCTTAAATAAGTTATGTGATGGTGACTCATGGAAACATTTTGATCTAAATAATCCTTCTTTTGTTGTAGAACCTCATAACATACAGTTGGGGTTTTTTGACTGATGGTTTTTTTCAATTTGTTGATTATGGAAATCAATATTTTTGTTGGCCTATTTTCAATACTCTTTACAAATTTCCTCCTTGGATGTTGATGAAGGAACCATATATATACTTGACACTATTAATTCCAATACATCCAAAGAAGAATATTTATGTTTATTTAAAACCAATAATTGATGAGTTAATTTCATTATGGAACATTGGTGTGATTACATTTGATATAAATGTAGTTCGTAATTTTATATTGAATGTTGCATCAATATGGAAGATCAATGACTTTTTGGTATGTGGTATGTTATCTGGATGGAGCACACATGGTAAAAAATCATTTTCGTATGACATTGTTAAGAACAAAGAGTTTATAATTTGTAATGTAATAAAGGTTAATTATTTTGACTGTCATCAGAGATTTATTCTTGAGGATCACCCTTTTCAAAGAAAAAGAATTACTTTTAAAAAAGGTTGAATTGAAATAGAAACACCTCCTGCATTGCTCTTAGGTAATCAGGTAAAAACTCTTGCCTCTGCATTTCCTCATGTTACTTTTGGACCAACCATAAATGAGAAAAAAAATAAATGTTTTTGGGAGAGATCATAATTGGATAAGGAGGAGTATTTTTTAGGAACTTTCATATTGATCTGATTTTTTGGTTTGTCACATGTTAGATGTAATGCATATTGAGAAGAATGCTTTTAATAACATGTTTTATACCATGTTGGACACACCTAATAAGACCAATGATAATGTAAATATGTGGTTAGATCTTACACAGATTTGCAGACATTATGAACATGAATTATTTGAAGATAAAATATCACACAAATTAATGAATTCAAAAGCAGCTTACTCACTTAGTAAAGAAAACCATTTATTATTATATCAATGGATTAGATATTTGAGGTTACCAGATGGTTATGCTTCCAATTTGTCTCATTACATTAGAAACAAACATATTACCGGGTAAAAAAGTCATGATTGTCTTAGAGGGATGTTTAATTATTCAATCTAGGACGTTTTTACTGAAATGTCATTTTTTCCAAGATATTTGTATGAAAATATCAAATTATAATGCATTGAATTTCCTGAAAAAAGATGTTTTAATTTTATGTAAATTGGGGAAAATATTCTCACTAAGCTTCTTTTATTCCATAGAACATTTAATATTGCATTTTCCATATAAATCTAAATGTGGACGGTTGGTACAATTCTAGTGGATGTATCCATTTGAGAGATGTATGAAAAAATTAAAAGGAAAAAGTATGTAACAAAGTATCAGCTGAAGGTTCGATTGTCAAAGCATACTTACAAGAAGAAATTTCAAATTTTTGATCTTATAATTTTCATTCAAAATATCCTTCAAAACATAATTGGATGGGTCACAATGAGAAGAATGTTGATGATGTTACAGGCCAATCAGTTGTCAGTTTTTAATAAGCATAAGCTTGGTTTCAGTGGTTATCATGAGCGATGGCTTACAAATGAATAATTTCACAGAGCTCATACTTATGTTCTACTGAATTGTGAAGAAACAACATGATTTATGCAATAATTACTACTTTTTTATTATTTTGTTAAATATTTATAAAATATATCTTTATTTACATTAAATTTTTTATAGACTATATAATGACCATATCAAAAATCAATTTCTACAAATTACATCTACTGCTCTTGAGGAATGTCGGTAACAAAAAATTTCATATTGGTTTCAAATACTGGTAAGTAAAGTTTCTTTCGATGGAATAATAAATAAAATTTTTAATGATATCTATTATTAATAATTTTTATTGATTACAGGTAACACAACATGAAAATAAAATTGATAATCAATTATGTGTGCTCAAAAACCCTCCATAAAAATTACTAAAAGGTTATAATGAGTATGTGGTTAGTGGATTTAGATTCCATACACACATAAATAGTGACTCTAAGAAGTCAATGAATAGTGGTGTTCGTTTGAAATGATACCATCATAAGGAAAGCGAGGTTGAATTTTATGGTATGCTTGATGAAATAATTGAGTTATGTTATATGGGACCAAACAATGTTTAAATGTTATTGATTTGATACTGATCAGGGTTGTGATTTCATATATGAAACAGAGTCATTGACCTTAAATATAATGGTATTCTTGCATCAAATGAAACATTTATGTTGGAACATCAAGAACATCAAGTTTACTATGAAAATTACTGCGATGTTTTGAGAGATTTGAAGGACTAGTGGAGTGTGATGAAAATAAAGTCGCGTGACAATTAGTTTTTTGAAAATGAAAATGGTTCTGTGGAGGTGCAATATATTTAAATATTTCAAGAAACATCCCAAAATATATATCCTACCTGAATAAATATAAATATCAATGATGAAACCCCTTAGTTAAGGGCTGATGATATAGATAATCTTGATGAAGTAATAACAGATCATGAAACTGAATTTCATATGGAAATTGACAATGCTGAAGATGAGGATGAATACATTGATGTTGATGAAAATGGTGATGAAGATGTTGATTGATGTATTATATTCAGGTCTTTATTTACAGTTAATTATCATATTCTGATATTTATTAGTTTTTTAAATTTTATATTTGTATTAGTAATTTGTTTCATGTAACATTATTTTATTAGACATTCATTAGATTTTTATATTTAATATCTGTTTTAATAATCTCTTACTGGTCAGGATATTTGTTTCAGATGGAGGATTATGATCCTCATAACGATTTATTACGTTCTCTCACTGATTTTAGACTTCCTGATGATGATCCTAATTCAGCTACTCCTCCTCAGGCTAGTATGCCTACTAGGAGGGGGCACAGTCTTACTTGATTACTTAATCAGAATCCTATTCCAAAGAGACGACCATCTGTTGATTTTGGTCCTCATTTAAAAATGTGTGTTTAATTATTTAATAATAATTTTATTATATATTAACCATTTTTATTAACTTTGATAATAATTTTATGATTATATATTTGTTTCAATTTGCACAGTTTTTCGCTTTTAGTCATTGGCCAGAATGGTACAATTCTAAGAAATTGTTCTTCCGAGCTATGGGTATCATTGGACATGGTACCCATCTCTGTGTGTGACTAGATGTTCGACCACTATATTTTATGTTATTAAATAATATATACTTTTTTAAAATTTATTTAATTACTAAAATATTTTTTTATTGCCATTCAGAATTTTTTTTCTCCGATTTCTGATAGTCAGAGAGGTCATCTCTAAACGTCGTGGGATACTTGTATACACGAGCACTTTCATAAGTTTCTACACAACATTAGAAATTGATCTATGGATAAATCTTGTGCTACCATATTTTATCAGTCTTACATCTCTCATCATCCCAACTATGAATCAGCTTAGGTATGGAATGGGTTGTGCTCCTTCTGTCTAGGATAGACTTTTAGGAGGAGGTCATCAGTTGTACGTTAGAGTCGGTGGTGGAAAGAGGTCACCAATAGGGCCAAGATTCATACATTTGGCATTCATCGACGACATATGGTAAGTGATATTATTTATTAATGTATATTTATTTTAACAATAACATGTTTGTTATATTTTACAGGCCGCTATTGACCCATCTATTATGGAAATTGATGTTTATAAGAAGATGTATTCTAATCCCTATACAAGAGAAGTTGTAGGCGAATAGTTGCGTCGTTTTGTGGTTAGTGATTTTTTTGAACAATTTCATCAATATTAATTTAATTGTTATTCTCATTTGTCATTATATTTAAAGAAAATATAAGAGGTTGTGACTTCTCATTCATGGGAGACTCAAGTTGAGACTGAACAATATGTCACTACCGATTCGGGTTTCGATGAGTGTAACATCTCATTACTATTTTAGGTATTTATAAACCATATTTTTTTAAATTATTAAATAAAAAAATGGTTTAATAGTGAAAAGTTGCGCTTTTTTTAAATAGGTCATAGAATGGTAAAATTCTCAATTAATACTTTGGAATATTCAATTAAATATTTTCTGAGTTAAACATTGAGTAAGTATGAATTTTCGAGGTCTGCAAAGTCTTGAGGGGGTCTAAAAAAAATATTAAATATATTATTTTAAGCTCAAGCAATTTATTAAAAATAATTGAATAAATCCAACATAGTCCATCATATGAGAAATTTGAGACCACAGTTATTTCTGAAATATGGTGTTTACCCTAGGAGGGGTATAACATTCGATGGTGGAGGACATTTGGATGTCTCGCTTGTGAGATAAAGTAATTAAATAATATTTAATATATTATTTATTTAAAATAATTAAATATCTCTCAAAAGGTGCATCGTATGGGAAATCTGAGACCACTGATGGGTCCAGAATGAGGTGTTTACCCTAAAAAGGGGATAACATTTGTTCGCATCAAGTGTTTAGATGTCTCACTCACAAAAATAACACTTTTTGTATTAATTAATTAATTAATTTGAGTTTTAATTAATAAATCATTAATATATCTCAAATTGATCATCATTTGAGAAATCTTAGACCATCGTTGGGTCCGGAACGGGATGTTTACCCTAAACGGGGTATTACTTTCATTTGCAACGGATATTTGGTGTCATTTAATTTTTACATTTAATAATTAATTTTATTAAACTAATTTAATTTTTAACAAAAATCAGAGTACTGTTCATCTTCCCAAAAACCTCACTGGAACTCATATTTTAACAACATACACCATTTTTTACGGACGACTTGATTCTAAAGTATCTGTTTCGGATCGTTTTTCACCATTTAAGTTATCAACTCATTAATGTACCAAATTAAATCCCTCCACTATCAATCTTCGGTTGAAATCTGAATTAATTTGGGGGTTTCTAAATTTATGTTTTGGAATGTGTTTTGGGTTTCATTGAAATAGTCAAACCTATCTCACCTTGGGAGTAGGTCAATTCGGAACTCAGGTATTCTTCATGATGTAGCGAGAGGTAGTCTCTGCTCACCTCCTTCCCCAAGTGTTGCATGGCGGATCCAAGTGTGCGGAGGATCCTTCCATGGTGAGGCAACGCTATGGGCTGTGCGGGATTGTAGAAGGCAGTTTTTTTAATTATTTTTATTTTATTTTATTTCCTTCTATTTTTTTATTCTCCAAATATTCTCTCTTCTATAACTTTTTCGTAATTGATCGGAATTGCGCACCGTCGGTACCGTTGAATTCATCTCGACGAGCAGAATCAAAATAATATTTTTTTGTTTCAAAGGCAGTAAGGTATTATTAGATTCGATTTTTCACATTTTAAATGGTTATTTTTAAATAATTTTATCAAAATATAATTGTTAATAATTATCGAATAATAATTTCAACAACTTATCAATGAATAATTTTAATGAAATTATCAAAGATAATTCTTAAACAATTTTATCAAATGATGAGTAATTAAATTATAAAAAGAAAAATATTGTCTTTTTATCAAAAAATTATTGTTAAGGATTATCAGATGAAAATAATAATGAATTATCAAAGTTTAAATATGCATGATTATTGGAAGGTAAGTATTAAGAAAAACCATCAAATGGTAAATTCATCAAATTATCAAAAGATAATCAAAAAAAACTATCAAAACATAATTTTATGAAATTATCGAGATAATTGTTAAAATTATTGTTAAGGACAATTTCTTGAAATTATCAAAAGGATGGTTATTGAAGAATTTATCACTAGATAAATGCAAAGTCTTATTAAAATGATAATTGTGAGTTTGTCGAAGATAATATTTCTGATAAATAATCACAATTTCATGCGTTGATATAATGATAAATTGAAATTTTTCCATGAAAGATAAATATTATCACATGAGATAATATATATATATATTTTGAAACTTATCCTGGTGAGATAAATTATCATCGTATGTGATAATTTAAAATAATAATCCAGAGATTATCAAGGATAAAAAATGTAATTGCATGTAATATTTTACTTCCTTGAGAAATAAAATAGAGGGATGTAAATTATCAAATGAGGTTTACGATTATTATTATGGATATTTAATGTGATTGCATGCGTTAACATAAAACGATAATCTAGAGATTATCTAGGAGAGAGAAAAATGTAATCACATGTAATATTTTACTTCCTTGTGAAATAAAATATATGTTTTGGTCCTAGGAACCCTTGACGAGAATCGATCATTGCTGTGTCGATGATTAGGATAAAAATGTTGTGAGGAGGTTTATTGAACCACATTGGGTAGATTATTATTACCACTGACATTGACGAACTTGAGGTAGGTGGTTCCGTCCCGATTTCCAAATTTATTATCCTTGTATTTCTTGATTTATTTCAATTATTGATTTAAATTCAATTTCTCAAATTTGCTTTCAATTAAATTGATAAAAAGTCGATTCCAGTGAATCGAAGTATTTGAAATGGTTTTGGCATGAAAATTTGAAAAAACCCCAATTCCATTGAATTGGGTTTGTTTATGCAAATTTTCTGATTTAAATTGTTTAATTTCAATTCTGGATTTGATAGAAATGATTTCAATTAAATTGTTGAATTTAATTGTGGAAATAAATTTTGTGATGATGTAATTAGTTTTGATTGGATTTCAAACTGGTGAAAATGGATTAAAATGATTTGATAGAAACTCATTCGTTTTATATTGTGAAAAAGGCATGTTTTTTAATAAAACCTGTTTTGGTTTTAAATGCAATGAAATTTGAACATTTAAAATGGAAGAATGGTATTGATCATATTTTTAAGTATTCTTAAAATAGTTCGCCCATCATGTAAGAGCACATGGAAGCCTTAGGTTGTTAGTGAGTTATTTGGATACACTCTACGCTACGAAAACATTCTAAAATGGACTTGCGGTGGGTCACATCCCCGATAGGTTGGTGATGAGTCTCCTTTAGCCAGTGTCATAGGTACGTGTGTATACACATTTTTCTGAGTTCACATAGAGAGTGTGGAATCCTATAACTAGTTAATACTATCGTACTTTTTGTTAGATGACCATGTTGCTCGCTTGTTTATTTATATTTGAGATATAAATGTATGCCAATGCTTTTGAACTGCTTACATGACTGCTGAATTTATATAAAATGTTTCATATAAATGTTTTACATAAGCCATTTTTTTAGAAATATTCCATCATTTCTAAAGAATTTGCTTAAAATATTTATTTCCATCATTTGAAAATGTATAACATATTTTCTTAGAATATGCTTTGAATTTATAAACCTGTTTATTTAAAAATTGAAATATTTTCTTTGGTTAATATATATTTGGTATTTGTTACGGAATCTTCGGTGGTATCCTACTGGTCTTAGGCTCACACCATACTTTTTCCTTTGGGTGCTTGTAGATTTCCTCCTTCCAGGCTCAAGAAAAGTGAAGGAATCTCTTTGAGGTGGATCTAGTTGTTGATCTCTGGTCTTGTTGAGTTGTTTCCTTAGGGACCTTGGGGCTGTTTTCCCTTTTTTTAGTACTTGGGTTATAGTAATTTGGGCCTTTTATTCCTCTTTGTATTCTGGTACATTACTCTCGGTGGAGTTTCTTTTTGTAATGCATACTATTTTCTTTTCTGTTGATTCCGCATTCTTGTGGCAAAAACCATTCCCACTTGTATGTTGTACGATTCCAGGTGCTAGTCGTTGACCCGTGGGGATTGGGAACACCCTTTGGGCTATGTCAGGTCCGGCTCGGTTATCAAGTTACCAGGGTACCTAGGCTGGTTCGTTACAAAATGGCATCAGAGGGAAGGTTAAGCATCTAGCCTTGATGACAGTATGCATTTGAGTATTCTTATCGGGACTTAGGAGGTAGTTGTGATCGAGTTCCTGGCCGGCTCTCACTACAATGAACCTTAAGTCACCAGGTTTGGTTAGGGAAATACGACTTGTGGATTAGTTCCTGTATTTTCCCTGTTTTGATTTGGATAGAGTGGAATACAAATCTTGTTAATCCCTTCTATTAATAACAGTTTTCCTTGTTACTCTGTTTGAGTGTTAATCAAATGACTTTTTATGTTGTGTAGAAACATGCCTCTGATAATACATGAGAATAGGATCCCAAAAGTGGCTGCTGATGAATCTCAGCAAGAAAGTCCTATTGTGTATCCGAGTCTGGTTGAGGTGATTGTTCGCACTGTCCAATCTCTAGGATAGGCTCCACCTCCAGTTCTTGTTCAGACTCCAGATATAGATCCTCATAGTGATATTCTCCAAAGTCGTTCTCAAGAGTTCCTATGATAGAAGCCACTAGTTTTTAAAGGCTCCAATGACCCTCAACATGATAAATCGCGCTCAACCCCATCTTGGTCAGGCCTGATGCGGGTTTCGGGACGTCTTGGGATGGTGTTGTTGGGGGGCTGGCAGCGGTCTCAGTGCATTTCCATCACCGAAGTTGGTTTGTTTTTCTATAGTGTGGTTTCCTTATTCTTCATCCGTAGTGATGTTTTATTTGACGTTGTCTTACTGCTTTCATTTGGCATGTTCTTCATTTTTTTTTGTCATTCAGATGAATTTTGCTATGTTTGCTTTATCAGTTTTACTATGGTATTGTGTTAAATTGTGGTTCCTGATGTCGAAGACATCGATGTTTCATTTTTGATGGTACTGAAGACTAAGATGTGTGTGGATTCAGTTTCCATCATCAACGGATCTGGTTGTTTTAGCTTTTTGAAAGGTGTTGTGACGATGGAGAGATGGTATGAGTTCTGTGGTAGTGTTCTGATGCTGCGGAGGGATGTTCGTCGGTGGGTGCTCGCCGATAGTGGAGCTGTCAAGGATGTGGTTGATTGTCAAGGGGAGTGGCTTGAGGCTATGACACTTGAGTTTTTTGTGTCCCAAGAAGATGTGATGGTGTTAGGTTCGATGCATGATTTTTGGACTTTCAATTTTGGATGTTACGGTTTCAGTGGGCGGCCCAAGGCTGTTAGGCGATATGATGGTTTCTATTTGAAATTTGAATTTTTAAGATTGTATTTTTTGTTCTCAATAGCCCGATGACTTTGGATATGAATGACCCTAGTGAGTTTAAGATGGTTGTGATGGGTTGATGGCAGCTGACTCTGGTGGGTCCTGGTTTTTTGAATCTGTGCACTGGGTTTATGTATATTGTTGTTTTTGTTCTTGATGTTTGGATTTTTGGTGTATTTGAATTCTAAATTGTGTGGTTACCACTAACCAAAAAGTTTATTTTAGAAAATTAAAAAAATAGATTTGGATTGAAATGATTCTACATCACTCGATTTAAAATGATAAATATTCTCAATAAATAAATATCTCAATACTGAGGTAATCATTCTACTTATACTTAAATTTATTTTAAAATTGATGTGAAAATAATTTATTTTAGTTTTAGTACATTATTTGAAAATATTATTCATAATAAACTTCATTCTTCATGACCTTTAGGTCATCTACATTGTGAATGATCCATTGAATTTGAAAAAAAATATGAATTTTCCTTAGGCCCAAACATGTGATTCTATTACAAATAAAACCATAAAGTGGTATCATAGTGGTCACATTAAAATTTAGAATTATTTATTTTATTGTTGATCAATATGCATTTAAAATTTAAATTTTTTTTCATTTTCTATTAGTTATTTCCCCGATCATCGATATCTCTACCTCATCTTATTTATTTTTTACATAAATAAAAAATATTAGATAACAATTTATGAAGATCGCTTCTAAAGTACTCATCTATAGGTGCCAATAATTTTGGTCATATAACACAAGGTTCTAGGGTGTGTACTCCTTTTTCACATGTCGTGTATCCTTTTTCATTACACCATGACACCCACATGGACTCTGGGTCATTGTGAAATGAATACACACTACATGAATTAATTTAACCATGTGTTGACCATCCATGGAGTCATATGTATTTAACAAACTACACAATGTGTATATTTCATATAAATTGTTTATTACATGTGTTTTCCTGGTGGAAAACCTACTGTCAAAATGTGTTGTGTAATTAATAAAATTAATTTATTTAATACATGAAGCATACAAACAAGGAAACATGAAACATGAAGTACAAGATGTGTGTCTATCCAACATGCCATGTACATTACAAATTTCTACAAAAAGTACACATCAAGTCCCAAAGCATGTAATGTGAAAATATGGTGAAGAAAAATACACATCATTTATCCGGCATGAACATTGTATGTTCTTTAGATTTTTATATAGAAATATTAAATTCAATTTGTTACCCAATTAAACTATATCAACCAGAGTTCTCTATGTCATTAATTTTACAGTACATGTTAGTATTTAGGTTTTATATTATATTAAATACTTGATTAATTTCTCGGAATATTTAATACTAAATATTAAGTATAATCATTTCATACTAAAGACACAAATCATTAAATAGTACATGAAATATAATATTCATGTGTTTAATGAGTCGTTAATTTGACAGTGCATTCTATGAAATTATGACACATGTTTTTTACACAATATATCTTATGAGTGAATTATATACAAAAAAACCATAATATGTAGTTTTAACATGTACTAAATATTTTTCTTACAAGTACAATGTTGTGTACTGTTAATCAATTTAATTCATGTGTGTTTTATCTTATCAAATAAAAAAATTGATTTGAATGTAGCTAGTTGTTTTAAATGCATATTTATTGCAAGTGTATGACTGATCATGAACACGTCCCTCCCAAAAACCATAAACTCCATGTTCCCCAAACACACATCGCCATCCCACAACAATGACCACACATTACAACACATCAAGACCATTTTATAAATTTAAAAAGGGTATTTTAAAAAAATTCACTTTTTTAGGGGTGTTATCACACTGTACATAGTTGTGGGGTAACCATTTCATTAGATAAATATATTTGGTTATACAATTTAAATTTTAGGGTGATATCACAATGAATGAAACATTTATAGCATATATATCCATCGCAAACAAATCCACCAACAACCAAAATTTTTAGTAGGACCACAAGCCCATACTATATGCAATATCAAAAAAACAATAAAGATATAAAAACATTTGAATAAAGCCCCATTTACCACTTTCAATTTCAATTTTACCAATTATTATCATTAATTAAGAAAGATAAACCATAACTCATAGGTAAAAAAATAAATTCCCTCTCTTACGATATACAATAAAGAGAAATTAATGATTCCCTGCCTCAAAGAATCTTTTTTGACTCGCTACGCACCACAGGGAGAAAAATAATGCCCTCAAACCAAAACCGCACCATGATAGAACATGGATAAACATTCAACACAACCAAATATCATGAAAATGAAACCCAAAACACGCCAAAAAATATAACTACATCTCCATAGTGTATCACCAGGAGAAGAATGGAAGAAAACCTACTAAGAAAAAGGAAGGTATTACCACAAATTACAAATGAAAAACCATAGGAACCAACATATCCAAGAGGGATGAACATGACTTGATGAACTATTCGAGGCAACTATAGCCTTACCAAAATGAAATAAATATGATGTTAGGGATGAATGAATGAAAATTTGGTTGGAAAGTATTTTTAAAAAATCACTACATCAGGGATTTAAATGATGTGTAATCCCTATTCACGTCATGTAATCCTCAGGGTTCAGTTTCACCAAAAAACACATTACCATTTTATTATTTAACACAAAAAAATATAAATTTCATGATCCAACCTTCCACAAGACATGAACCACCATTACACATCATGTAATACACTTATGCATTGTGTATTTAATGTGGTAGTTATGCTACACCTCCAGCTTCCATGGAAAACTCCTAGAACCTCTCCAGAACATCTACAACATCTAAAATAGGAAATGTAATGGACCAAGAGGGCATGAAACGTTACATAAAATACCTATAAAATGATTAACCATATCAAAAATCCAAAATCAATCCTAGAAGAAAAGGGTTACAAACAAAAACCATGCGTGATACCCCTCAGGGGTCTCTCCATACCTTAAATGCTACCACCAGCCAAGAACACCATCACAAACAACCTCAAAACACACTGCACAACCACATCACCACAACCATAGGCTAAGACCTCACACAAAACCATACTACCACACAACCACTACACAAACATCTCAACATCCACACAAACCAAACCAAAAAACCATATAACCAGTGAACTGCACCATCCCAAACACATGAATCATGGAAATTTGTCTTCCATGTCAAGATAATATCTGGTTATAGTGGTAATGACTCACTCGTATGAGTTTAATTGAATTGAATTTAAATCATCTCGATTAGGAATCAGGTGATCCCCATTTCATATGTCATTAATCTATCAAACAACTCACCACACACATCAGAAACCAAGAAAAATAGCTCATCTCATAAAATAAAAGGATCCAAACATCACATCACAAAGAAAAATAGAGCAAATAAAAACTAAAAACAACTCTGGGTACTGGGCATGGATATTATTATCTCATTCCTAAGAACTCTCCTCTAGGCCGCCATGAATCCACAACACACGAACCAAAGAAATGGTTCTTCCACACAGTGCCTTCTATTGGTGATCCTATATCTCTACTGACTATTACACAAACATCACATCTTCCTTGATATCCAACTCTCCAAATTTAGTGACATGGTAGTCAATGTGAAGATACCAACAAATCTAAGATATGTGGAAGACATCGTGGATCCTCTCCAACCACAGTGGAAATTCCAACTGATATGTATCCTCACCAACTCACCACAAAACATCAATGGGACTAAAAACATGGGGGAATGTTTACACCCTCTTAAAAATATCTGATGCCCA
Source organism: Viscum album (assembly GCA_963277665.1). Taxonomy (NCBI): domain Eukaryota; kingdom Viridiplantae; phylum Streptophyta; class Magnoliopsida; order Santalales; family Viscaceae; genus Viscum; species Viscum album. The sequence continues at coordinate 42,127,477 of OY728163.1, forward strand.
TATCGAGTGGAAACCTTCAAGAAAATGGGTTCCCCAACCTTGAACTCCAACGGCCTCATTATGAGATCAGTATAAGACTTCTGTCAATCATGCACTACTTTTAACCTATCATGAACAAGTAAAACATTATCTATCATTCTCTTCAACACATAAGGACTAAGAACAGTTGTCTCCCCAACCTATATCCAACACAATAGAGAATGAAATTATCTCCTATGAAAATAATTAAATAGGGAAATTACAATGGAATAGTGATATCCATCATTATAAGAAAACTTCACTAAGGGCTAGTATCGTACTGAAGATCCACCAATTTCCAAGATGAATGCCTGTAACATATCCTACAATGTCTTGATAGTCCACTCTATGTGTCCATATTTTTTGGGGTGTAAACTAGTGTTGAGGTGTAACTCAGTTCCAAATGAATACTACAATATCCTCCAAACTTGTGAGGTAAAATATGCATCTTGATTCAAGATAATGTTCCTTATAACTCAATGAAACCACACCACCTCATCCATGTACCTCTTAGTCAAAGCATCCACTACACCCAACTCCTTGATCGCTAAGAAGTGGGATGATTTTATAATTTGATCCATGAACACACATATAGAATAAAAATGGACTTATTTCTGGGTATCTCTATGACAAAATCCATTGATATTTCAGCCCATTTCCACTTAGTAACATCCAAGGGATACAAAAAACCACTAGGAACAGAATTCTCAAACTTTAATTTCTAGAAAACCATGTACTTTACCATAAACTATTCCATTGTATGTTTCATCCCGAGAAACCAAAACTACATCTTCAAGCCGTGGTACATCTCAGAAACTCCTAGATGCACCACCAAAGATTTGTTATGAAACTCATAAAGGAATCCATCATGAATTACTATTGAAAAACAACCTCCTATTAAAAACATCCAATTTTTTACCATCCTTCATCCATCCCTCTAGAGTATCACAATGGTCAATACAATTACCCTTCACCTTTACTTTTGATTCTCCCCACTGAGACTCCTCCACCTTTAGTAGCATAGAATACTATTCCATCATTTAAAACAAATATCCTCTACCCCCATCCACTCTTTCATATAATTTCAAGGCCTCCAACTCCTCCATTACACTCCAAGAATCCATATATTCCCAAACAATGCCCTTCCATTACTTCCTTCTCAAAACATCATCCACAACATTCCCTTTCTTAAGGCGCAAGAGATCTTAAAATTATTATCCTTACGAAAATCCATCCACCTATAATGATTCAAGTCAAAATAATGCTTATAAAATATATACCTAAAACTCTTGTGACCTATGAAGACCAAAAATCACTCCCCAATGAGTTCATGCCACGACAATTTTAGCGCAAACAAAATGGTTTCTAGCTCCAGATCATGGGTGGCATAGTTATTCTCATGGGGATGTAACTGCCTAGACCCATAAGAGATCACCTCCCACTATTTCATCAGCATGCATCCCAATACAAGATGGGAATCACCATAAAACACCTCAAACATCACCCATTTCTCAAGAAACCAGAGCACTAGAGAACTAACTAACTCTACCTTCAAGTTACTAAATGAAGTCTAGAACGAATCACTCCACATAAAAGAACAATCCTTATTAGTAAAAGTTTTCAATGAGGCCATGACTTGAGAGAAATTGGGTATAAACCTATGATAATATCCTAAAAGACTAAGAAAACTACAAACCTCTTCCATGTTATTTAGTTATTCCTAAGAAACAAATTATTCAACCTTAGTAGGTTCTACTACCACACCCTTTTGATAAACCACATGCTCGGGGAAATTCACCTCTAATGTCAAAAAATTAAACTTAGACAACATTCCATGGAGTTGGTGGCATTAAATAATATGTACGATAGTTATGATATAATCGGAATGATTCTCCTCTAACTTTGAGTAGATCTAGATTTCAATGGTCAATACTATGACAAACTGATCTAGGAACTCTTGTAACATGGTGCTCATAATCCCCATGAACACAATTGGAATGTTTGTATCACCAAATGGAATAACTATAAACTTGTAGTGTTGATACCTACATTTGAAGGCAGTCTTTAGGATATCTCCCTCTTTCACCATAAAATTTTGATATCCAAACCACATATCAATCTTAAAAAATCAACTTTCCCATCTCAGTTGGTCGAAAATATCATCTATCCATGGAATAGGGTAATGGTTTTTGACGATCCCTAGATTCAACCTATGATAGTCTATCGACAACCTTAGACTAACATTTTTCTTATTGGAGAACAACACTAGAGCACCCCATTACGACACACTGGTCTAGATAAAAATATTTTACCTGAGATCATCTATCTTAATCCTCAACTCCCATAACTTAGAAGGTCTCATTCAATAAGGATCCATCAAAATTTGAGTTGCAATGGGCTATAATTCTATCTTGAACTCAACATCACGTCAAGGGGGTAGCATCACAACCTCCTCAAGAAAAACATAAAAGAACTCCCCAAAGACCCTAAGAACCTCTACTATCTTATCATCCACTGATTCCTCTAAAAACTCAGTCAACAGGGAAAGAAGGGGCTCCACACACTGATTGCCCACCTAGAAACCCTGCTCGCCAATGAAAACCACATGTTTTTTATCCACATCTAAAAAGATGACTATCCTATAGAATTAGTCGATAACATCGCGTATAGAATACAATTAGTAGATATGTAGGATGACATCTTATATCTATATCTACAGTAAGAAAATATCCCCATGATACTGATTTGGCCCCATCATTAGTCTACACCCCTGGCACACATCAAACAAGATGGTCTGGACTTTGAATGGTGTATTTAACACTAGGGTAATGGGAATCCTCTCTACTTCTAGTACCAGAGCATGGGATTGAGTGGGTGAAACAAAGGAGTGATAAGATCCTAAATCAAACAAGGTACAAACAAGGGTATTAAACCATCCGATCATACCTCTGATAATCTCTGGCCCCTATGAAAATGTTTCCTTCAATACATACAACTGACCACTCCCAGATTCTCTACCTCCATGCTAAAAACCACCTAAAAATACACACTAGGGTTGTGGTCCTTAAATATGAGGAATATCTAGGGGCCTTCCTATACCTTAACCATGACCACTTCATGGGGTAAAAACCTGCTGCCCTACTATTGAAATGGTATCGTTGGCTACTGCTATTGAGGATGGAACTGAACTATTCTGACTCCACCAAATTGATCGTGGGTAACCAGTAGGGACTATTTTTGGTGATGGACATGAACCCCCCCCCCCCCCATCCAAAACGCAATAGCACAAAACTCCCAGGAAATGTATGGAAAACACTAGCCCCAAAAGGTCAGAAAGGAAGTTGATGAGATCAAATCCCGTCATGTCAAAACCTTGAAGGTACTTGTGCCAAATACATTCCACTAGCAACTATTCCTATTGAGGAACCCTACTAGTTCACCTCCCATGCCAAATATATGCATGAGTAAATCCACTTGATCACCTCCTTCTTCTAAACATCTAGATACATCAGCAATGTAAAAGGAGTGAATGCATGACTGATAGAAGGATGGAGTACCTCCTCCAAAAATATCACACGAGACTCCTCATCTATAAAAAGATCATGGGAAAATGAATAGGTTCCTTGAACATGATTCCTAGATCCTTCACTAACATGTTCCCCTACTGAAGAGATAGAATATTCAATCTATTTACTACCTTCATGGTCTATGAAAAGAACTCTGCCCAAAACTCCTTCTAGAATTCAACCCATAAAACATATTCCTCATTCCTCCCTCCCAGATATAGTTTCCACCACTAAAACATAGCTCCCTATATCTAACTAACATCTAAAGGGACCTAGTACTCCATCAAGTCTTGGATCAAATTGAAAGTGATCTTGAGATCCTCCAGCTAACTCTCTATCTCCAATTTTGATAAACTTCTATCATACTTATGAAAATACTTCCATAGAAAATCATAAAACATCCTCTTTAAATAATAGTCCTCGTCAACTAGATCATCCCTATAACAATTAACCAGGTCAGCCTGTATAACCTCAACTACCTGATCCACACATGAACAAAAAATAGTAACCATTGATTAAAAGAAAACAAATAACTTCCATATCCCAGTAGTGTTGAATTTTATTAATATACATTTTAACTAATTTAATTCATTTTTATCTATTACAATATTCCCAAAAAAACTCAATTCAAACAAGAAAATAGGTCATCATGATTATTTTACCTCTCATATGTATCTAAACAACAAATAGGTTCACCTCACTAGGTCATTCAATAAGCTTAGAGTCCATGAACTGAATCACAGGGGGTCTTAAAATCTCATTTCCTAGATGGTCTCTATTGACCTATGTCATAAACCAAGGTCAACAGGCATTGTTTCTATACCACCCCATTAAATCCTCACAATTCCTAACTCAAAAATCCACCATATCTCTCAAACACTCTTCTAATACCACTCTATAATGACTCCCTCCCTACAAAGTTACCGTAATGAGGTGAGAGATATAATGACCCCTGAATCCCACCTTCAGTATGCCCCAATTTGGTGACTAGCACCGAGGGTATCAAAATATCATTTATGGGAGGAGTTAACCTCTATAATATTAATATGATTGATAGATAAATTTAATCGTCCATAATAAACTCCATAAAATAATATAAAAGAAAGCCAAAACCATCTTACATTCTTGTATAAATAAAACTGATACAGATAAAAGTCTCCAAAGTAAATACTGAAAAGTAATGCTAAAGCAGCAACACAACAACTCTCAAGGATTCGATCTAGTAATATCATGTACAGTCCACATAGTCCTCTTGTAATCCTAAAAATAGTTTTATATATGTAGGGTGTGCATACATGTATACTCAGTAGGAAAACCAAAGTCCCTCATGCACATGAAAAGGAAGCATACTAATGCACTTGTGAGAAAAACGCAAACCAAAACAACACCTATCAAGGTATACTAACCATAACAACCTCATTAAGGATACTTCCCCAAATAACACAAACCATGTAATATAATATAATAGGAATCACATTGATAAGGGTACATCGCACCACTTTCCCGTTGGAATTCCACTATCACACCCAACATCTTATGTTCTGGAGCTCCTATATATTTTGTATACCACACCACCCCACAAGCACAATCACAACACACCTCACCCACAAACACCTGGGCTCACCACCACAGAAGAATGACCACACCACATCTCACCTGAAAACACCTAGGCCAAAACACAACCACTACCAAAACCAACATAATAGGTTATTTGGAACATGTAGGATATAAACCTCATGAAATCCTTCTATAATGTATGATGCCCACCAAAATCCAACCCAAAAAAATGATCATATAATATCCCACCTGAAAACACTTGTACCACCACCCCACAAGCATGGACACTTCTCTCCCAAAAACACCTGGTCCATCACACCTCGCTTCCAAACACCTTGGCTATCACAACCACCATCTAATACACTAACAGACCTTCATCCATCACAACCTTTGCATCACCTACCTCGCCTGGAAGGAAGAGTGGGAAAGCACAGGTACCCATCCATATATACTCCTCACCGGATATCAGGAAAAACACCCCTCATGTGAGTATGTGGGTGTCGACACATAGTTATCATCATGGGTGGGATGCGTATTGGAATCACAAGAATAATATATATATATATATATATATATATATATATTAGACACTCAATCCCAACATAGGGGTTCACAAAAAACAACCAACTCACAACACCGTAACTTTTCTACCACCTCTAAATTTGAAACATCACACAACACGCCACAAACCCCAATTCATTTTTACAAACGATTCCATTTAATCACCTCATTCTTTTCATTATTTATCATCAACCACATTTAATTAGACAACACAACATTTAATTATTCATTAACCATTTTTATCCCATTATCCAGACTAACCCATGTCATTTTGATCATCTGAAATCATTTATTTATTTATTCCATCACTACATGGGAATCTAGAAAAAATAAACCAGAACCTCACCACAAAAAACAAACCACCCACAAGCCACCATGACACTCCAAAAGTAGGGACAAAAAAACCAACTCACAAACCCAAAAGAACATCCCAAAAACCACATCACCACTCTAAAAGAACGGCACATAAACAACCTAACTACCCTAAAAGCACAACCCACATCCCACATATTCACTCTAAAATCACAACTAAATAAACCACCTCACCACCCCAAAATAACGGTCCACAAACCACCTCTTCGTCCCAAAATCACAACCCACAAACCATTGACTCTACATGCCCCAACCACACATTGTTTTCCCATAAGAACAACCAAACATCACAACACACCAAGATCATTTTACATATTTACAATGGGTCCTTTATCACATTTCACTTTATTATAGGGGTGTTATGACACAAGAAATAATCATGGGGAAACTATTTCATTATCCAAATATAATTGGTAATCTAATTTCCATTTTAGGGTGATAAAAAAAATCAAAACCAATGCTTTATTCACAACACATATATCAAGTGTAAAAATATCCACACACTTCCAAAATTTTATACAGGGCCACAAGCCTATGTAATCCACAATATAAAAAACAATAAATGTGTAAAAAATGTAAATCAGGAGCCATTTACCCCTTTCAATTTCAATTTATCCAATTCATTATCTTTAATAAATACAATACAACCATAACTCATAGGTAAAAAAAGAAAACACCACCCAAATGATAAAAAATAAAGAGAAACAAGGGACTCCCTACCTCAAAAAATATTTTATGACTCACTAAACACCATAGTGAAAAGAATAATGATCATAAACCACAACTGCACCATGAGAAAACACATAGAAATCTACACCACAACCCAATACCATCAAATAGCAACCCAAAACACACCCCATATCATAATAACATTGTTTCAGCGAATCCCAATGTGCATAAAGAATAAAAATATTCCAATAATAAGGAAGGGATTACTGTGGATTGCAAATGAACATCCATCGGGACCAACAAATCAAAGGGGAGTAAGATGGATTAAATAACTCCTCAGGGCACCTAGGGTTCACACAAAATGAGAGGTAGAATAATCCCTATCCAAATGAATAAAAATTCATCTGGAAATAACTTTTAAAACTGAAATACATTGGGAATTTACACAATGTGCAATCCCCATTCATGTTGTGTAATCCCCAAGGTTTAGTTTGGCTGGAAAAGGTGTTTCTTTTTTATTATTTAACCCTAAAAATCTGCATGTCATGAACCAGACATGCCCAATCTATGATACACCATTATATGTCATGTAATACACTTACACAACATGTGTTTCTTGTAGTAGTTCTACTACACCTCCATCTTCCATAAAAAACTCCTAGAAACCTCCCCTGAACACCTCCAGTAACGGAAACTATAAGAGTAATAGGCTAAAATATCATGGACCATTATAGTTTGGTCACTTCAGTGCTGTCATTAATGATATCACATGACTATGTAATGGTCTTAATTATATGGTTTTTAGGTCTTAATATTTCTATAACTATCTAAATATATCACCAGTGCCCAATGGAAATGTCTCTCTACTATAGTGTGGTGGTCCTATATTCTCCAGTTCCATTAAAAATCAACCCATACTCCTCTAAATCATGGTACTTAACTATATCATGGATAACTCAGTAAGGAGTATCCGATGGATCTAATTAATGTACTCTATCGTGTGGTCCATCATTTCACTCCCAGCACCATGAGCTGTTATGTAATTTTTTGAATCCATCATACAATGATCAGAAAAATAGCCCTAGGATATACATCATGGGTAACATCCCAGGTTTTTAGAGCGGATCAAAATCCTCAAACCATCTAAAATTTTCATGTTTGGTGATTGGTCCATCAATATTTTTAATCTTAGTAACCTAATTATAGTATTTTTTACCCAATTCGTTTTTTAGATGTGTTATAAGTCTCAGAAACTACCTTAGGCTGTTAGTTAGGTTTCAAGTTTGTTTGAGGAACAAAAACAACTTTTCAGGGTGCAGAGACTGGGGACACAGTTTGGAAAAACCATGAAGCCTCCCAATAGAAACCATGTGACCCTATAGTGGTACTATGAAAGATTTGTTAAACTGTATTGTAAGGGGATCACATCCATGAAATACCTCTATAATTTTTAAAAAGGGATATGAAATGGTTTGTGCATGGTTTGTAAAATTGATCACTTAGTCTACGTTGGTGTGGTTCTTAGGAAGAGGGAGCTACATGGTTGGTGCATGGTTATCCAAACCATGTGGCCAAACCTTCCAGGTCTAGAAAAATTTGGAAATTTCTAAAATTCTCTTGTCTCCATTATTATTGTTTATTATCCTTTCTCCCAAATTTCACCTATAGGAATAGGGAGTTCTCCTCTAAATTCTCTCTAATTATGGTTGGGGATCCACTCTCTATCTAAGATTTGATCATTAATTAATTGGTTGCTAAATAATCATCTTGATAAGGCCTTTGTTCAACTATCTTATTTTCTTCTATTCTCTCACAATACTGTGCACTAAATCTAGGAGATCCTTTTACACTATTTTTTGGTTTTTTATCTAAAATGATGGTCTCTTATGACTCATTTTGAGTTAGCTTCCAATATCATATGAGATAGAGTCTACCCATATGCAGTAGGTTGTTCCTATATTTCTCCTTGATTTTTCTCATGTTTATGGGGTGTGTTATTGAGCACATCGTTGGATTTTACTAGATAGACCCTAATAATATAATGATTTCCCTTGAATTATTAAATTGATCACATGAGCTATCTATGGACATGATCTTCCTTGACTAAAAATGGTATATTCTTGGTGAGAGGATTTAGACCACTAGGGAAGATTATGCCGAGTGTGTGCTCTAAATTAAATTAAATTATTTATAATAAATTTATTGAATGGTTACATAGGAACCTGATGGGTTAGACCCAAGGATTGATATAGTGTTAACCATCTGAATGAGACGATGTGGTTCTTCCGGTTTGGAAAGGCATGTGTTCTATTATTGATGTTGATCACATGTTGGGAGATAAGGTCATCCTGATTGGGGAGAAGAGGTCATATTGATTATGGGAATGGCCTGGGATATTGAGATCATGTTGACAATTCATATGACTATAATTTTCATAGGGGTACAAGGTTTTAAGATGATTTGGATTAGTTACTATGTTAGTGAGTTCCACTCACCATGATTGGTAGATGCATCGTTAGAGTCATGTGCACACATATATGAATCAGATGATGAGGTGGTGTTGACCACTCATGTGTGTAGAGGCCTCTGTTATTTTCCAGTTAGGATGATGTTGTCTATCCATGAGGATAGAGGTTCTTTCATTATAAATCCATATATATGGGGATGGACCATTAGTTAATGGTGTTGATACCATCAATTATGGGATGAGTCTCAACGCATATTGAGGCATTTAGGCCATTATTCATTTGGATGGTGGATATTTATGTTCCTCAGGATTTCAGCTATCCAGCCAATAGTATTTATTATATGGAGAACTAACATCATTTTTCATAGGATGCTGATCTTCAAGATGATGGGGATATTATAAGATGAGGTATGAGGGACCAGGTACATGATGGGCATGCCCTTTTTGTTTCTTGGGATATGATTGATGACATGAGGTGTTGGTTATCATGAGGTTCCAATTATACTTTTACAAGATGTGCCTAAGGTATCTCTATCTTGTTAATCATCAGGGGATTACATGGGAATTATTCTAAGTATCCTATCAATTATATTTATATATATAAATACATGTTGTTGTATTCCATATATATATAACCAGGGGAACATGGTATATCTGTGATGGATGAAGTAGGTGATTGCTTTCTTGTTTTTATTGATAACATGGGAAGAAGTTTATTTATATGATATTCATATGCCTTTTATTTATATTTAAATATACTTGAATTATCAATGATTTAAGATAGGAACACATTGGTGGTGTCTGACTGAGATTTATTCTCACACCCTTCATAGGAAATTTGGGACATGTATAGACTTTATGTCTCTATGATCGGGTATGGGATCATACTCAAGATATGGACCCTAGTGTACAGGTAGTACCTTTTGTAAGGGATGGATGGATAGGGAACTTGGAGGTTCTTGCATAATTTAGAGTTTTTTTTGTATCATCATGATTATTATATGAATATAATGATGGTTATTCATGGGAGACCCTATAGTTTATGTACTATTTTAAATGACCTTATATGATATGGCATGTTTTATTTTAGCTACAAATGGTATGTTTGGATTTTTATTCATTGTTGTTGCCTCTTGTGGGTGATTATTTACACTATTTTATGAACACAAATCCACTATTTATATACATATAGACCATTATTATTATCACCACCATAGGTTATTATCTCCCCATTATCACCCATTTACACCCTCATTGTTAGTCAACTACCTTTGGCCTATGGGGAGGCATGCCTAAGTCCTAGTGTACAACCAAATTGGGGAACTTTTTGTGTTCAAAAATAGGTTGGGGTGCTACAAATTTTATCAAATTAGTTTTTATTTCCACTTTTTTGGACTTAATCTTTAGGATATGGTAGACCAGATACTAGGATATAGTGAGAATAGTGTTTAGATCTCATGTTTTGGTGCCTATAATCCCATTAATGGGGAATATAACAATTTTTAATGGGTGGAAAATTGATGCTATACTATTTGATTTTATAGTTGATGTGATTTCTACCTTTATTGGTGCACTTGGGTATGATTATTATCTATTATGATATGTGAACATTAGCCTAGTATAGTAGGGGAGGAGATATGGACCATTGGCATGATATGGAAAGGTATTATTACTTATGATTTATTTATAGAAACATAGGATGATTGATATATATATATGTTCATTTGATAAACTACTTATTATTTTCATTGGGAATCTGGATTTTTCTAAGATTGTTGGGTTTTTCAAAGTGTCAATAATGGAATCTAAAAAATGTTTTTCTGCTTAGCCTCTCTTTGGGGGCATTCTACTCATCCATCCCAGGAATGTGGTATTAATAGAATATTTGTGTGATGTTATGTGATATGTTCCATATATATATATATATATGGAAAAATATATGATATGGGAAGGTAGGGATGATGATAGGGGTGAATTGTTTAAAACGTCGACAAAAGAGATAAATAGTGTTTTCTAGATTAGCCTATTTAGTAGCATTATACTCAGTTGCCTCATATTTACATATGACCTACTATGGGTAGGTGTGGGGACGTGAGTATAGAATTATATGTGATACCTAGATCTGATATGGGTGGGTAAGGGGAAAAGAGCTCGGATTTTATGAGACAGGGTGCGGTAGGGGAGTGTAAGGGCAGTGAGGTTCCACTACTTTTACATCTTTCCCTATATACATTATATATATATTATTATGGATGTATGAAAATTGTATTGGTATTTAGTGGGATGTCACCTAGATGAGATCTAGTAGAGAGTTAGGATGGTAGTGATATAGTGGTTCTTATTCTTTTATAGGTTTAGGCCCCAAAGATTTGGGATGAGGCCCCAGAGGGTTAGGCTGATCATGATCCGCATGTTCCAAAATAGGCACAGGGTTTGGTGTAGGAGGAACAGATACATGATAAGATAACTTTTAGACCATGATCTGTTGAGAAGCTCAAGGTGTGTCTAGTACATTTCATACATAGTATCGACATGGGATACCAGGGAGTTGATCAATCAATGTAATACCTGACTTGTGAGTTCTATTCACAACACCCATTGATATTTTAGGGTGAGGGAAGACAATAGGTAGAGGATAATGGGATTGAGTCATCCCATACTATATTTGAGTATCTTGATACAAACCCAGGATAGAGGGTGAACTAAGTAATGTAAATGCTCATAGGACTAGGAAAGAATAGGTGGGATGTATATGTATAGGTAGGAAGACACAAGGGACAAGACTATCAGGATTCTGAGGTCAGGTTCTTCGATTATTTATTCCCAGAGACGCTGAGGGTGGAGAGAGCCTATTAGTTCTTGAACCTTTAGTAAAGAAACATGTAATTCATGGAAAATGAAACTAATTTCACAGACTTGTCTCATTTCACACTCGGTATGGTGGGAGATGACACTTTGAGGGTGATTCATTTTGAGGATGCTTTACTGCATTCCATTCATCTACTGGTAAACATCTTCGGGTTTCCCTCATTCTTGGAGGTAGTCAATCATGCATCGATATTTGAGGAAAATTTGATGGACCGATGATATTTGATCTATGTGATGATGTTGGGTGATGTTAGAATAAATGCCTCAAATAGTAGGAATTGAGTTTGTGAGGATAATTAGTAGGGAGTTTATGCTAGAGACTCAAGCGCACCATTGAGGAGTGGGTCTTAAATGGGGTTCTTCAAGTGTGGGTAGCTAGTTCATGTGTAGACACAATGTGATTAGGCACTGATGGAGTGTTGATCATGAAAACATGATGGGAATATCAAGAGATTTTACAGGAATTCTTCCCAGACATCTAGTAGTCTGGGACCAAGTCAAACTCTGGGATTTGAGGTCTGACCATAAGTGGTATAAGGAGATGGTGGCTTAGATTCAACTACATGTGGAGGTCATAGAAGAGACAGCAGGACCCAGTTGTGGGGTTAGTGGTTGATATCTGGTGTAGCTCTTCAAGGATACCAAGCCTCGGGTAGTCGTACATTAAGCTAGGTGCACATGGTGGAGTTGATGGGTGTAGAGTAGGTTGGGGGGATTGTTGAAAATAGAGGTATTCCATGGTGATTGGAATGAATGAGTTTCTTTTTATTTTGGTCTTCATCCATTTTTGGTGTACAAATTAAAAATATGTAGTGTATGAACTAACCAGGAGATGGTTAGGAGGTTATAATTAGCTCTGATGCATGATATATATGTAGATATGACTTGCATGGCACTATAATTATTTATCATAATAAATTGGATTTGTGTTTCATTTGAGCTGCATGGAACCGAGATTGATTGGAGAAATTTAATGAGATGGGGGATTTATGGGTGCCTGATGTGGCATGGTTACTTTTGGGATTTTGATGAGAGTGGACCTTATAGGTTCCATAAGCACCATGGGAATGAGGTGCGTATATGCTGAGATGTGGTACTCGATGGTTTACAAGTATTAAATAGGAAATATTTGATCACATAATGAATTACAGGAGTGATGATTCATCATGGGATGACTTTTGTGTCTAGGTATGGTCGGTGGACTAACGCAATTTTGAGTTTTTTATCAGGAAGAAACCATGGTATGTAACTCCTAAGGTGAGGAGCATTTTGATGGAATTTGACCTATGAATATATAATAGTGGTTGACTGGGGTGATTTGAATGAGATGGGTATGTTTGGTACCACCTACGGATAATTATTATAGCTTGGGCACAATCTATGTTAAGGTGTGGAGATTGTAACAACCTGGTTTTTTGGAGAGGGTTGAAATCCTCAACCCGTTTGAATTTTTTAGGTTTGGTGAGAGGTCTATCTTTATTTTTGATATTAGGAACCTAATTTCCATATTTTTTTTGAAAAAAAAACCTTTTTTCAATGGGTTTCAAATATTTGAAATTTCCCCAGTGTTTTGATTGGGTTTCATTTGTGTCATAGGCTTAAAACCAAACTTTTTAGGGTGCGTATATTAGGGCGCATGGGTTGGAAAAATTGTGCGACCTCCTAGGAGAAACTATGAAACCCTCTAGAGGTATATTACATGGTTTTCCAAATTTTTTAGATAGGGTTGGATGTCCATTAAAGACCTATATAATTTATAATAGAGGTATTTCCCCTGGTTTTTATATGATTTGGAAAATTATACTCATATCCCTTGCGAGTGTGGTTCATTTGGAGAGGGAGTCGCACAGTTAATCCATGATTAGATATAATATGCATCAAAAACATGAAAAAAAAGTAAAAAGTGGGGAAATACCAAAATACATATGCCTCTATTATTAGTTTTTATCCTCCTTTATGCATTCTTTCACCCACAATCATAGGGGTTTCTCCTCCAAACTCCTTCAACATAGTATTTGAGCTCCATTCTTCATCCAAGCTCCAATATTTGATCCATTGGTTTCTATAGATTAATCTTGGTAATGTCTTTGATCTTCTGTCCCATTTTCTTATATTCTCTCTCTATATGGTTCAATAAATATATTTGAGCCTTTTTACCCTATTTTTAGGGTGTTCATCTAAAATGATGATTTCTTTTGACTCGTTTCTAATTATAGGCTGATATAAGATGAGAAAGATTGTACCAAAACACGATAGGTAGTGCCTATATTTATCCTTGATTTTTCACATGTTTTGTGGGTGAGTTATTAAGAAATACTTTAGTTTTTCTAAGATAGACTCTAATAATTTAATGTTTGACCTTTAATTAATAAATTGATCACATATGAGGTGTTTGGGAAAGCCCCTCCTTGACTAAAAATGGTATAATCTTGGTGAGAGGTTGTAGACCACTTTGACAGATTAGGCCGAGTGTGTGTTTTACATTAAATTAAATTATTTATAATAAATTTATTGAATGGTTCCATGGTAATGTGATGGGTTAGTCTCAAGGATTGATATGGTGTTGACCATATGGATGATCTGTCATGGTTTGTCAGGTAGGGAAAGGCTTGAGTTCTATGAGTGATGTTAATCACTGTTCTGAAGACGTGGTCATCAGTTTGGAGAGACGAGGTCTTCATAATTGAGGGCATGCCCTGGGACTTCCAGATGGAATAGACCATCATGATTAGAGACATGGTCATAGGGGAACGAGGTGTCAATATGATGTTCCTTATGTACTATATTGGTGATTATTGCTCATCGTGATTTTCCAACACATCGTTGGAGTCATGTTCACATAGATAGGACTCAAATGATGATGTTGTATTGACCAATAATGTGGGTAGCAGTCTCTGTTAGTTTCATCTTAAGATGGTGTTGACCATTCGTGAGGCTATAGTTTCTTTCAATAGAAAGCCACATAGACGCTGATGGACCATCGGTTGACATTTTTGATATTTTCGATTGGGGGATAAGGATCATTGTATATTGAGTTTGTTGGTCCATGACTAATCGGAAGGATTGATATTTTCTTTCCTTGGGATGTGGGTTGTTGAGTGTATGGTATTTATTATTTTGAGGACCAACATAATTATTCCTAAAATATTGGGATTCGAGTTTATGGGGATCCTCTGAGATGATGTATGAGGGACCAGGTTCTTTCCTGGTGTTCCTTTTTGGATGCTAGTGATATGATTGATGACACAAGGTGTCAATTGGAAAGAGGTTGGAGTGATACTTTTATAGGTTGTTCCTAAGAGATCTCTAGCTTGTTACTCATCAGGGGATGACTATGGTATTATGATAAAGACCATCACCACTTCAGTTATATATATATATATACATTTGATTGTATTATATATATATATATATAACTAGGGGCATGTGGTATACCAGTGATGGCTAATGCAGGTGATTGATTCCTTGTGGTTGTTGAGAATAAGGGAAGCAAGTTATTTATATGATGTTCATGTGGTGTTTATTTGAGTTAAAATACACGTAAATTATCATGGATTTAAGATAGGAAAACATTGGTGGTGGCTAGCTAAGATTTATTCTTACACCCTACAAGGTAATATCAAGATTTTTGTAGACATTATGTCTCTGTGATCAGATAAGGTATTAGGCTTGGGATATGAACCCTAGTGATCAAGAAATACCTTTTCAATTGGAAGGATGGAAAGGGAACATAGAGGTTCTTACATTAGCTAGAGTTTATTTTTGGTATCATCATGATTATTATATGTATGTATTTATGGACATCCATAGACAACCCTACTGAGTATCTACTATTTTGTATGATCTCACATGGTATGGAATGTTTTTTTAGCTACAAATGGTACATTTGGTTTTAAATTCATTATTTCTACTTCTTATGTTCCCCCTATGGTGGGTGATTTTTTCTAGTATTTTATAATCTTACTTGCACAATTTATATACATATTAACCATTATAATTATCTAAACCAAAGGATATATTCTCAGCATTATCACCTCTTTACACACTCAATGCTAGTGGGAAACGTTTGGTGTATAGGGAGGTGTTCCTAAGGCCCAGTGTCTAACCGTCTCGAAGCACTTTTTTTGTAGAAAACCAGTTCGGGCTACTACATCAAGTTCCTTTATTTCCAATAATAATGAAAATATCCACTTCTCTTTTAATATTTCTGGTATCATGAACTCCCTATATGATATATATAATCACTTAGGAACATTTCACATTGCATCATCTTATTTTTATCAAAAAAAAAACATCCAAAGACTTATTTTTCAATAACCATGGATGGATAATCTTCATACTTCTTCATCATAAAGATAGTAAGATCATCTCTATGGAATTACATATCATTAAATGACATTTTACTTCAATAAATCAAGTACATACAAAGAGATAACATTGAAATACCTTTCAAAAAAATTAAGCTTGATATATCATCCACTCTTGAAACATTTATAGATAGGGAGACACTTACTTGGGAACATTTCTTCATCAAGATTTAATTACATATAAAAATGATTTATAATCCTAGTCAGTACATCCAAGAATCATATTCTTCATTATTAGTAGATCCAAGTAACATATTCTTTATCAATAGACAAAAATTCTCCAACTGATCAAATATTCCAGGATATAATTAAACATTTCTTCAACAATATTGGGTTATCTTTATCAACATATTAACATTAATGAAAAATCTATATTCATAAACAATATCATTTCCAGAATCATTGAAAATAAATGAAACAAAAACAATGTGGTCTAAAAACTACAACTTTTTTATTTATTTTCAATACCCATTCAAAATGAGGTGTCAATTTATGCTACTGAACATTTCCTTTCTCTACCCCAAAATTTTCATTTTTAATTTCAATATATCCCCATTTTATCATCAAACTTTTTCATTTCATTTTATCTAATCCCATTTTTGAAAGGAAATAGAAAGTATTTGGGAATGGGTATAAATTTCTATATAGAAATGTTTCATTAATCCTTACACTCTAGGACTACATATCCATGACTTATTTAGAAAAATAGAGGGTTTAATTAAGACAACTAAGTTATCTATAATCAATTGAATTTGATACCAATTTGAAATGAAACCACTTATAGTAAATCTTCAACAATTGTTTTGAAATTATATGATAAATGGATTGATGATAATTCTTTATATTCCAATTGGGATACACATTTCTCATGAATTTAACCAACCTAAGTTCACTTTACTCACTTTGACACACAGGTTAACAAACTTCAAGTATAAAAAACAGGATACAACAAACATTGGCTCTTATCTAAATATAAACATTTTTTCACTGATTAAAATTATCACCCATTATATTTGAACCTTATATAAATTATTAAGTATGAGAGATTATGATAACGTGCCTTTTCTAATGACACAACCTTCATTCACTTACTAGAAAAATTCATATTTTCATGGGGGAATATTTTTGGGAAGATTATTCGTAATTCATTACTTATATCCCCTAAAGGGAAACACTCTTTAGAATTTTCAAAATAGTGAATCTCTTCATGTATGGATTCCAAGATTTAATAATATGAGAATACACAAAAATGAAATTCTTCATGTCATTGTCAACTATTGAAAACTACCACATAATCATTATAGATGATCTTATTTGATGCATACACTTGAGAACTGATATATCACTCTATGATGGAACCATTATCCTATTTTTATCTAATTCTAATATCTCAATATTTTAAAATAAATACTATGTTTGATATTTTTCAAGATACGCAACACTGAGCAAAAACAAACACTGAAATATAATTATTTAAGTATGATTGTTAAAACCTTGCCATCGAATTGGTGGGTATGAATAGGAAAAATCCCATTTTGAAATATATATACATATATCCTCATAAATAGAAATTTATTTATTAATTCATGGATATAATCACACAATTTTTCTATAAAGTGGTTTTAAGCTTCAAAAATATGTTTTCTTCAAAAATATTTTTTATTCCTTGTTGTAACCAAATGTTATAATTATTTTATGAAATATTTAGATATTTAATATTATAAAAAATAAATTACAAATAATTATTTAATAAATTAAATAAGATAAATATTTTTTTGAAAATATTGATTTTCAAGTGAGTAGTGAAAGATAAAAATTTTCAATGAAAATTATAATTTCATTTCAAGTATGTACAAAGTCCCATTTTATTTTAAAATGGTTTAAAATTAAAATTTGTTCTATTATATTATTATTAATCCAATTATATTCATTTTAATTAATTTTATAATTGAATTTTTTATAAAAAATTATACATAAAAAAGGCATTTTCTAAAAAAATAGTTTTTTGTCGTATTTCTCCAGTTTATTTTTAAAATAAATTCTTCCACTTATGTGTTTTTAATTTTGAAAAATGGATTCTGTATTTATAATTAATAGGTCCAAATTGGAAAAATATTTTCATTTTCTTTTTTATTAATATGAATAGTAACATTACTAAATATTTTTCACCTCAATAAAGGTAAATCGGTTAAATGGGGTTAAAAATAATATGATTTTCACTAAAAATGACCCTAAAACTTTTTTAAATTTTATTTAATGATTATAATAATTAAATTACAATGAAAAATTATAATATATGTCATTTTGATTCCATTTTCCCAAGATTTTGACATTTATATTATTTTATGTAAGGAAAAGTTCAAAATTTAATTCTATTTGTTTTATAATCTCTAAATTTTTTAAATTGGGGTAAAACAAGTATATATTCAATTATAAAAATTCATTTCAAGTATAAATTATTTTTTTCATCATGTTATTTTATTTATAATTTTTTTGAATAAAATAATTACCTTGAATCCGTATGCAACACTAACACATTGTTTGTGCAGGTAGTAGAAAAACCAATAAAATGGTTTTAAAAAAAACTACATATATTATTATTTTGTTATTATATGTTTTTCATGATTTTTTTATAAAAAAAATATATATTATTGGGGTTTTAATTCATTATATATGAATTCCATTATTTCATGTTGTTTTAGAATTCAAATTCAATGAATAGTTCTAAATTTGACACTAATGTTATTTTATAATAAATAATGTTTTGTTAAATTAATTAAAAATCATGAAACTATTATATTCGGAAAATTTAAGGGGGTATTCTTGAATATATAAAACGGGTTCAATTAAATATCTGTTTATCCTTTTATAGTAAACATATTTTCCACTAATGATTAAAAAACATTATTTAGAAATAATCATCCAAAGGGTTAATGGGGTTTAAAACAAATTGATACGTGTAAAAACCTAATATAATGTTTTAAAAATATAATTTTTTTAGATTATTTTGACCCATACTCATGATATATTCTAATTATTTGATTTTGTAACCTATTTTACAAGAAAATAAATTTATATTAACTTAACATTTTAAGAAGTTCCAAGAGTGCCTCTCCCGTCTCTTATAGAAGGGAACATACTCCCCTCTTTTCATCACATATAAAATGACTTTTTTTAAACAATAACTACACAAATAACTTCCTAAAAATCATCCAATATTCTTGAGGCATTAATATGGGAATAATTCAAACCATAGTGGTCTTAAGGTGTAAAGAAAATTGTGTTTTCTAAATAATATATATAGTTCTTATTTGAGAGATTTAGTTTTATTTATTATTATACATCCTTAAATTATTTTTAAAACTTTAAAAAATTATAATACCAGTATATTACATATAATATGATGTTATTATGTTAATTTCATAAACTATATACATATCCTCTTGTAAGAAATTGGAAACAAAATCATCATTTATTTGTACGGCGGACTACCACCTAGCAAATCAATTTAATTTGTTTTCCATCACTGCTACTCATGGCCAATTATAATATTGGAATTAATATTTATATAACATATTGATGAAATATATATCATTATTAAAATATAATATATCATCTACTATCTCACCTTTTTATTCAGTGAAAAATGATAATGGTGTTCGCTCATACGTGTGGACTACCACCTCTATAAAGCGATGTTATTCATTTTCCATCAATGCATCACATAGATGATATATCTTAGTGTATTCAAAGAAATAATATTCTATTTATGATATTATGAACATTTTGGAAAGAGAAAATAAAACTTACTTACTTTCTCTAATTATCATTAAAAAATGGAAATATTAATCATGTGAATGTATGGAATGCCTTCTTTATGATTGTAACATAGTTCATTTATTATAACCATAGTTCATGGTTGGTTTTAAAAGTATAATTGATTCATAAAAATGATAAATATTCCTTGATGATTATTCTATAGGTGATGTCATAATAACCCCTTTTGACAATGTTCAACACACTGAATCTATCTTGAAATTATGAACTGAACCACCTCAAATTATTCAACATGGTCTTTACGGATTATGTAATTAAATATGTCATTAAAATTATTGAAATATATTCTAGGGATGATGTAATACTAAACCCTTTCCTTTTATTGAAGCTTATATTATCATTACTCATAAAATTTCTTTTGCATAGTGTATATAATTCTCTTTTACATATTATATGATTAATCATTCAAAACTAATGATACATTAATATTCAATTTCAATTATTTTATCCATGGGTTTTTTAAATAAGAATTAAAAATTCATAAAGGGTTTATTAACTCAATTCACTTTTGTTGGGTTATAAATCTTATTCATTGACATTTTTATTCCACTATTATGTGTGAATAAATCTATCAATTATTTTATTCTATATTTCCACTTTTTTATTTATATTTTTTACACATAATCCCACCATTTATTAATTCTCAATTTAAATTGATATTATATTTTTAAGGGTTAGTCATCTCAAAATACCTTTCCTTGGGAAATATGTTTATGATATTCACTAATATTATTTTATGAGGTGTATATGCTTCCCCTTTGACATGATATATCAGAAAAATTCTTATTTTAATGATATTTAATGTATAATTTTACATTAATTTTTCATTGGGATTATGATTTAAAAGTTTCCAAAGTGGAAAAGGATTTATGCTATAATATTATTTTTTTTTTAATTATTTGTGTACAAGGTTACTTGAGGGGAAATAAAATACTATTATTTTCTTGAACCATGTTTATTTTATTCTCATCTCATTATGAATATGATTTATATTTTTAAATTACATTTCATCACTAATTGATTAAGGAAACATCGGTAAAGTTATTTGTAAGTGATACTAATATTTTATCTTATTTTAGATGAGGAATATTTATTTTTCATATCTTTGTTTTCTAAAATTATTTCAAAAATATTATATCCTTAAAATAAATTATTTCATAAAGATATTTTACATTATATTTTACCTTCTTTTAAAGTGTTTTAATAAGGAATTTTATTTAATTTTTCCAAATTGGCCACTTTTGAAACTCTTTGACAATTTTTTTTAGAATAATGTTTATTTTTAACATTTAAAACATGAAATTATTTTCCCTCATTCATGACCATTATTTTATTTGAATATTACTTTATAAGTTTCCAAGGTTATTTTCAAAGAAAAAAATCTCAATGTTTTCTAAGTTTTTAGTTTTTAAAATTGATTTTCAAAGAGAAAATGGTATTTTCCTCTACAATTTTTTACATGATCCAATAATTTTAGTTCCATTCCTCTCCATAAGGGATATTTTATAATTATATCATCCTCATTATTTATCTTGATGTACTATGAAACATTAATATCATGGGGTGTGGAAAAAAAATTATTTCCAAATTAAAAATGTAGTAAAGTGGTTAACCTAGGTAGTCACCCAATAGGACCACACAATAATCACTTTTCCACATTAAATTTGATAATTTAGGTGTTTTTTATAAATTGTTTGATTTCAAAAGTAAATAAAGAAATAAAACAAATTTTGATCTCATATTGATAAAGAGAGTGATGGGTAAAGGTAGGATTGCCTTTTAAAATGTAATAATGATCATATAAATCATTACATATATTCCCTGATTGAATGATCAATTAAATAATCCTCAATCTTGTTTTCAATCACCCTTGGTTAAAGGAAGTAATATAAAAAACTATTATATGCATGAAAGTCAATAAATCATTCCCAAACTGTAAAGGTAACTCCAAATCAAGAATCTTTTATACTTTTAAATATAGAAACAATTCACTTATTATACACCCATTCCAATGATCTATAGACACTCATTTCCTAAAACAATATTCTTGATTGAGACAAACCGTAATATGTGGAGGGAGTTTAAAGAACTTCAACCAATTTTGTAAACAATGAATGATACCAAAATCAAAAAAACAATCACATTAAAATAATAGGTTGTTATTGAAAACCAAAATCATTCAATAGAAAAAGGTAGTATTAAATTAAAACAAAATACTCCAAAATTAAAAAAGGGGAACTCCCCCTTCCCCGATCACTCAAAATGTTATCCCCTCTACTTAAAGGGTAATAGAATTGAAAATGGTAGAATATTAAATTATGAATCTATTAAAAGAGACACATAACATAAAGGTTATAATCCTCATATATATTCCCTCTTTTTTCCTTTTAAAAATCTTTTAATGGATGTGGAAAATCATATTTATAGGGTGGATTTGTGGAAAAATTTCCATCCAATTTTTGTTCATTGAAATTTTGAGTTTTTTTCACAAAGTAAATGGACTATTAGAGGTATATTTTATTAATTAATCATTTTTCCTATATTTTTTAGTCAACATCCCACAATGTATCTTCATATTTGTACACTTTAAATACATTTGAAGCCATAATTACTCATGCACACTTTTTTTGGATGAAGACACTCTTTAACATCCACCAATTTGGCACATTCAATGGCTGCCATAATGAGATAACATATCCAAGAAATTTTATTTTAATATGACTATTATAGTAATATTTTAAATAAATTTATAATCACAAAATTTGAAGGTATTTGTACCATGTTATTGCTCATTAATAGAGGTGGTATCCATTCTATTGGCAAGAAATATTTTTCCAATTGATTGATTTTTATGGGTCCGTGGAATTTTGAATGTGCTTTAGGAACAAAATAACATGTTTAAGAACATTAAAAAAGGAAGAATAAAAAATATAATCACCCATGTTGGATCAATATTATAAAAGGTATTCTTGAAATACATAAGCAGTAGATAATTTTTAATATTCCAGAATTTAGCAATTTTCATATTTTATCCCAAAATTTACCAAAAATTCCAAAATGATGCAATTTACTCAAATTTTTAAATTGGAATTGATTAAATAATTGAAATAAAAATAAAAAATAATTAAAATATTATCTATTTTAATTCTCCAAAACTTAGCACTTGGATTCCTAGATAAGTATACATCAAATTAAAAACAAAGAAAACTCAAAACACATAGCCATAAGATCCAGTAATTTGTAAACAACAAACAAAAGATATCATGACTCCTAAAAACACATTATTAAAAGTTATCTATTTATATAATTCAATAATTTTACACCTAATTTCTCCTACCATGTACACATGACACATACCTCACATAAATTTTCTCCCATCACAAAAATGTTAACTTTCAATAATTCTTTTCTCATACAAACCCCTGAAAGTGTCACCATAAGCTTGATAAATTCCTACATATCCACTGGATGTGACTCAAGAGAAATTGTTTATCATGAGTAATTTTAATGGTTTTTCATGGGATTTTGGTTGTTAGGATTTATATGTTAGAAAATTTTGAGTCCAAATAAGGAGGGCTTGGCTCTTTTTCAAAAAATTACACAATTCTAATTATCAATCATGTACGGTATCCTACCAAATTCCCAAAGAAACTAATAATCCTTAAGTATATTTTAAAATATCATGGAAATATAAAACCATCAAAATTTCAGAAGTAAAAATTTCATTTCTCTTCTCTTTTTTTCCTTGAAATCTATGGATAGGGAAAATTTTATTTCTCTTTTGGAAGGTCGCATGAATTGTTTTCTCACGAAAGCTCAAAAAAGACATTGATTTTGATAAAGTTTAGTTTTTTAGTTTTAAAATCATCTATTAATAATTTTATTTTCCACATTATATATCAACATATTAGGTAGCACAACACAAGACATCTCCCCCCCACCCCAACATTTAAGTTCAACTGGATCATAAAATTTAATTCATGATCATGTTGCATAAATAAAATTTCCTTGTAATGTGGCTATAAAAATAGGGTTTTCATTGATAATAAGGTATAAAAGGATTAAATTTATAGGTAATTACATAATAGAAATAATTAACAATAAAATTGGGCTTTAAAACCAAATAAATTCCCCAATAATTTGAAACACATGTACCTAAAACCCTCATGTTTTGATGGGAATAAATAAAATTATAGTTAATAAAATCATGGTTTGGTTATCTAAAAAAGTGATTATTATGTAAATAATATGAAAAAAATGGTTTATAAATATCACATTAATGTGATTTAAAAGATATAGATAGTGACATGTGGCATCTCATTCAAAAATAAGAATAATTTTCTAGAAATATCAAAAGTTTTAAACTTGAAACAATTTCATTTTTAGTATTCATTTAAGCTCAATTTCATGGGATTAATTGGTTCACTCATTGAAATGGGTTTAAAAAATGTAAAATATGATCATTAAATCTCAAAAGGTTCTAAAACAAACAATCAATTAAAAGGAAACAAATAAAAATATGAAAAAACACACAATTTGTTTTTTTAAGAAAAACAAAAATTTAAAAAACATAAAATAAAAGGATTACCTCCCTAAAACATAAATTATGTAGTGTCCTTAGTGGTTCCAAGTGGATTTAACATGTAATAATATTTTTAATTGATTCAAAAAAAAAATTAAGTGTCAAGTATCGGTACAACCAGATGGATTTTATTGATAAAGAGGTTGGGGGAGTGTGATTTCCTCCATAGGTTCTGATGGCATGTTGCCCTGGAATTTCTTTAGAATATGTACATTAATGGTGAATAGATCCTAATATTTGTTCTTTATAATCTTCACAACACTAAAATTATACACATGGGTAACTATAAATGGAAATTCCCATC
Organism: Viscum album; assembly: GCA_963277665.1. NCBI lineage: Eukaryota > Viridiplantae > Streptophyta > Magnoliopsida > Santalales > Viscaceae > Viscum > Viscum album. The sequence continues at coordinate 42,152,645 of OY728163.1, forward strand.
TGGAATGAATTTTACCTGGCATCAACTTGATTCATGTGTTGTTTAACAACGTTATGTCTCTAGGATGGAAGTCTTCCTATTGGATCAACTTGTCATGAGCCACTCTTGTTCTCTATTTATAAATCCAATAATTTTCAAAATACTTCATTATAAGTTATTCTAGATCCAAAAACATAAATCTTCTCTATTTTCATGTGATTTCAAGATCCAAAATCATCTTTCTCATTGCCCAATACACCTTATATTCCAATTCCACTAGCAGGTGATAGATTTTAATATAAATCAAAGTATATGGACTCATTCCCATTGGGGTTTTGTAGGATTTCCTATAATCCAATAATTTTTCTTAAAACATATGGCTCAAATATTTGTTATTCAGTTTAGGAGTCTTTTCTATAATTCCTTTGATTTCTTTTTTAGACACTTCAGTTTGAACAACAATTTGTGAATGATATAAAGTTGATATTTAATGATATACCCCATACTTTTTCATAAAATCATCCATTATCATATTGTAAAAGTGAGTCCCTTGATCACTGATGATGGCTTTGGGAACTCCAAACCTACAAAATATGTTAGTACTAAAAACACCATAAAAAACTTTAGCATCTTCAGTCCTAACAGTTTTTCCTTCCAATGATTTTGAAACCTAGTCAACTAAAATCATGATATAATAATTTCCAAACAAAATTGGTAAATGACACATAAAATATATCCCTCATAATTTAAAATTCTCAAAACAAATATATTGATTTTGGTTCATTTCACGTCTCTTTGAAATATTTCTAGAAAATTGAAAATATTCACACCTTTTAAAAAACATAAGCCTCGGGTGTGTTCATGAAACAAGCACCTAGCATGGGTGACCATTGTTTTTGTAAGGGAAGATAAATTCAAGGCTTTTCAGACCTTTTGAGATCATTTATTAGATTGGTAAAGTGGAATACAAGTTAAATTTTCCCTCTCAGTTAACGACAATTCATGACGTGTTCTATTTTTCTCAGCTGAAAATGTATAACACAAATCCATATCATGTCTTGTATCAGGAAGAGTTAGCATTAGAGATTAATTTGGTTGTGTTTGAGAAGCTAAGGTATATTGTTTATTATTAAGATAATGTGATTTTTGGGAAGTCTATTTCATTGGTATGAGTTATTTAGAAGTATGATAATGATGTTCATGAGACTTGAGAGTGGAAGTCTTTGACTGGTGGAGAGTATCCATTTTTTGTTCTTTGACCAAGCCTCCAGTTGAATTTATAAGGGTGGAAAGTTATCATGGTGGGTATAATTGACACATATTTGGTGTTTTAGGTAATATTTTGATTATATTTGATCTTAATTTTACCAATTGTTTTCCCCTTGTATTTTTTGTGATAAATAGTGATTTTGGTCTTAAGAGTAGGTAGTGGATGGTTAGGGAACTGTTAGGGGAAACTATGTTCCCTTGCATAAGAAACCATGTGGCCAATTTCATTTTTGGATAGTGGTGAAAAAACAATTAGAATAGGGTTTTTCAATCCATGTGGGATAACCATGCGACTTGTTCCTATTAGATAGTGAGGGATACATGGTTTTCAGATGGTTTGGAAAACTGTGTGGGATAACTATGAAACTTGTCCAGGTCATTAAAAAGTTTGAATTTACTCATTTTCCCTCTTCGATATTAACCCTAATTCCTCATATTTCTCCTCCCACTCAGGATTTTTGGACTGTGATACTATCCCTCCCTTCCTTTCTCCCTTTCACATCCATATTTGAGGTGGTTTTTGTTTGAATTTTTCAAGGAATCATCAAGTAAGTCTTTTTCTTCTTGATTTATCCCTCTTTCTAGATTTGTATTCCTTATTTATTAATTTCAAGTTTTCCAATGGATTTGTTAGTATAAAGGGGGTTTGATCTTGTGTTTTAGGGTGAAATAATTATAGTTATTGTTGGGTCTTGTCTTTATAGGTTTTCGTGGTGGTGTGGTTGTGGTTTCAAACTTACTTATAGAATATTCCAAGTGTAAGGTTGGTGGTTCCATGATTCTATATTATTAGATTATTTTATATGCTAACTTGATTATCTAAATGTGTTCTTTGGATTATATTTGTGGTTTGAAACAAGTTTTGGAATTTTTTTGAGACTCATATGTGATGAAATTGGGGTTTCTAAAGGAAAATGATTGTGTTTCACATGTTCTTTGTTATGGTGATTATTGAAATTTTTTTACACCTTGTGTGAAAGGTATAAAATTTATATTCAAAGATATTTAAAGGTATGAATGTGTTGAAAGTTTATTTTCTAATAGAAATGTTTTCTTTTTCATGTTGGGTTTTTTCGTGTACCTTTAATGTCTCTGTGAATTGTGAAAGTGATGTTAAGTATGTTATAAAATGGTTTTGATGTGATTATGAATTTGAAAGGGGATTTTCACATGGAAATTGTTTGATTCCACAATGTTTATTCATATTGTATTTTATAATGGCCTTCTTAAATTGTGCATGTGGTTTGAAATGTATTTCTAAATGGTTTTGGTGTGTATGGAAAATGGAAAATCGTTTTTTTATGGAAAATGGGGGTTTCCATATGATTTGTGATCATTAAATCAATTTGAATTTTGAAAGTGGTGATTTCATTTTGTTCTTTTGATGGTTGTCCTATGTGTGTTAAAGTGATAATTTATGTTATATTTGATACATAATTTGAGTAAAAAGGGAATCCTGGGTATCTAAGATTGTGAACTAGAACTAGTATGCTATTTGACTTGGAAAATAATGAGGGCTAGATTAATATTACAAGATTCAAAATTGAAAAACTAACTAAACATTTTATATGATGGGATACCATGAGAATTTTTGGATGGTATCCCCACTAGTAGTTCATGCACAGTAATGTTTTTGGTTGTTGAGTTAGAGGATTTTAATCTATGAGGTATGAAGTTCATAGTGTCCCAGTTTTGCTAATTACCTATAGGTATTTTACCATGTAACTCTCTTTTGATATGATTCTAATTTAATGTTGTGTTAGTTGTTATTATTAATTATACCTAGTTTATATTTTTATTTAAAACAAGATTAATTGTGGAAAATTTTTTCCTTAAAAAGTGTTCATTGAAAAGTTTTACTTAAATTATTTTCTTGGAAATTATTTAGATATTCTTATAGAAATGTGAATGTTTATTTTTCATATAATGTTATAGCATGTAATATTTCTTTTAGTTTTAATCCTACAAGGCTTTGGATCACACTCACCATACACCATTTGGGTCATGTATACTTTGTTATGTATGACCCAGATAATGGCAAGATGTATCATGGTGGTGACAGTGGATATAGTTTCTAGTGTTCCCCTTATTGAAGATGTTATTAGTGGTGGATTGAGGGTGATTTGCCTCTTGTTTCATGGAGTTTTTATTAATATTGTTTTTTTGTTTCCATTTCATTGTTGTATATTTTGTTTTGTTTAATGTTGTAAATTTTAATCTGAAAATTTTTTATATCTATTTTGGTTATGATTACCCATTGTGTGTTGTTTATTATTGTAGATTGTATTTTATTATAAAAATGGGTGAAATCATTCCAAAATTTTATTGTTGATACCCATACAGTAGTTTCCATCCCATGGGGATTAGGAATTCCCTTCGATCCATGCCATGAATTAGTCCGGGTTTCAAGTTGGATGGAATCCTGGCTTTGTTAATGACATAAATGACCTATTTTTATCTCATTAGAACACAAAAATTTCTGAATTTTCTTTTTATATGTATTAATTAAAAAAATCATTACCATTGGTTTCCCTTATAAATTATTCTTTCTCAACCTACCCATCATCTATAACCCCCAACCTGGTTATGGATGGGAAGCCTAGGTTTATCTATTTCAACATCATCGATGAATTGGTATGTCATCTGGATGACATTTTCTGAGATATAAATATACTTATCATTAGATGATAATCTATTTTATGTGGGGATTACAATCCACTAAATTATTAGGGTAAGAAATCTAGAAGTGTTTGGATCAGTTTGGGCATTGGTAGGGGTTCCTGACCTCTTTTGATAAAAATTATTTCACCATATTGATGATGATTGTAATCCTGATGACATTTATTTTGGTGTTAAAAAGTGAATTGGGGTCACAATGGGATTCTTCACATATACCATGAGTATTAAATTTTCCAAGTTGAGCACTTACTTAGTTATTTAGTCATCAAATTTATATATAGTCTTGTCTAGGACATAGTGCCAGTCTCCATCTCCTTAGGGTGAGGTCATGGAGTCACGTGTCACTAGTTTTGTGGGTTTTTCAAATGTGACCATTACAGATATATCCATCATCTAGAGTACATTAATAAATAAAAAATAATATTGCATATTATTCCCCACTATTCAGTTGTAAGGGTAGTAATCATACTGATTTCACATCCCATTCTTATTTTGTTTTCTGATGTTAAAAAACATGATAAATTAATTTTATATAAAAGTGATGAAATTCCCAAATAAATGTTCTTTCAAAAGGATTATAAATTATTCATATAATCCTAAAATTTTGTGACATATTTACTCCTTTATCCCCTACCTATGAGGGATATGTTACTAAAGTAGTTGTTTAGGAGGAGGCACTCTATGATATTGAGAAGTCCATCTAAATGATTCATGAATTGACACTAATATTTTGTGGCTTTCATTGACTCTATAATACTATGTTTTATATATTATGTTGATTTTTTGGTTAAGACTCTATCTTAGAGCACTTAATATCATCATCTAGCCACTGTGTGACTGGTAAAACACTTTAAACCCACCAGGACACTTCAAGGGAATAAGTAATATTTTTAACTCATCATATGTATTTTGTATTCATATATATAATATTTTTTCTTTTAGAAGATGTATATTCAAAAATTAGGTCAAGTATTTCCATTAGGTGATCAATTATTAATCCCTCTCATTTTTATTCTACATGTAATTCAATAGGTAAAGGATAGTTGTTTTCTAGAGGGTGGATATTAATTGATAAACTAACCACAACAAAATATGTTTATAGTTACTAAAAAATAGTTAGAAGGTTTTGAGTTTAAAATAATTCTAGTCTCTCTAGGGTCTATATAATATAACTGAGTTTTACACTACCTTTTATGAGTGTTACCATCATGAGGATGAATTATGTTATGAGCTTTATGACATAAATATCCTGTAATCACATACCATTTATGACTATGAAGGTGGAGTTACCAAATTAATTGAAGGAGGAGTCATGTACACTCATTCAGGGTACAGTATATATTTTGATCTCACCAACATGTGTCTACCATTTTTATATTCCATTAGAGTGGAAAGGGACTCCATTGAGTAATAGGGTTCTTATGGGAACTTTATTTGGGACTGATATTCATGTTTTGTAAGTGGTTAGAACTTGATAATATCATCTTTCAAGTGCTTGTTTTTTATGTCCATCATGATATATCCTAGTTATCCCACATGAATTTTTTTTGTAGATTCCTTATGGAGGTATTTTTAATAGTTTTTATCCCTAATGGTTGCATAAAATATTTTTCTTGGCACTGGGTTGGTCAGATGATAAGATTATGTCATTGAAAATTGAATGAATCCCTTTTAGTAAGAAGAAATTCCTATAGGGTGTACATCAACCTTAGAAATTATACTAAATGATAGTATTTACTATGAGTGATTCTATTATGATTCAATTAAACTTCTCTAACTCAATTTCATATTGGGATATTTTTTCCTCATCGAAGAGAGTCTTGGATTCTTTGGGTGGTGAGTAGAATATAGGGCCCACTTTCTATTTATATATTTTTAATGATTGGTTGATAAAAAATAGTTTGATGTTTTTAGGGACTCCTTAATATTTATTCAGTATCTGTTGTCAAGTGTTTACCCTTTATTCTTATGATTCATTTTGGACCATTCTTTGTATAGATACATATTACTTATGAAATAATGTGTTGTTATAGTGTCCCATATCATGTTTGAGGAATTTTCTAATTAAAATCATTAATTAAAATAATATAGAAGGGTTCATGTATGGATAAGAGTGGTAGGGGGACTTATCATATTCTGAATATACATTAGGGTAAATTCATAATCCTTTATAATGTATACCTTCTTGTTGGACTATTTTAGTTTAAATCCTTTATGAGGCTTTACTCACTCTCACCAGTCATCCCCCATAATCAACTTATGATTGGTGACCTATAGATAGTCTCTAGTGTCATTCACTGAACATATTACTGATGAATGATTTGGGTCATAGAGGGAATGAAATTTTTAGGGTATTTCATATGATATTCTTCTTAGTATATATAATACGAACTTACTTAGAAGATATAAAGGTAATAATTATCTAATTTCTATAGGTTTTGGTTTATGTTACTCTACGACCATCATATTATTGATATGGTGTGGATTTTTTATCCTATGGGTGGTAGTTGTGATTAATATTCCCCAATCTATATATGTTATTTTTTCTTAAAATGTTTCTGAGTTATCTACCATTGTTTCCTTTTTAATGTTTTAGGACTATATGTGGACATTATATAGGTTCATCACCATATTCAGGAAATATTTTCTTACATTTTTTGGTTTCTCTAAATTTTATGATTCAATTCTCATACAAATGGGTTATTTCACCATTTTAATAACAAAATTATTGTGTGTTTAAATGATAACTCTCACTAAGTTAATTGATTATAGGATTTAGGGATATTTGGGTTTCATTTTAAATAAAAAATAGTCTTATGATGATTCGGAACTGAGGACATGGCCTAAAGCAATGACATTGCAACATACATTCCCCAACAAGACCTATTAGCCTATTTTCATGGTGAAATATAGTGCTCCGTGTTTCTCCCAAAAAATGATATTAATTTTATATTGGGTCTCAATGATGTTATGGAGAAGTGATTGTGTACTTTTGAGGCATCAATTATAGAGGCACTTACTATATTTTCCGATGTTAGACCTGTAGGCCATTAAAAATTAGGCCACATAAACATGGTGGAAGATTTTATTTATCACCTTTTAATAGTTATACTACTCTTCTTAAGTCATGTAAGTATCCTTTATTATTGGTATATTCACCCATAGGTTATGAAAAATTATGGTATTTGTGCCTTTTTTGAATTCCCACAATGTATCAATATGGGTAGTGATGATGGGTTAGAACATGACATGTATTATATCCTAGTCATATTATGCTGAAAAAACCATAGAATTATCCTCAACCTTAATGAGGGGTTCATCTATTTGATCTAAATATTGTATTAATTTATCTATTTATTAATCAAAAGAATATAGATCATTCATGGTCCCCTTTTTTGGATCATATGGTAAGCATTCTCAGGGGAAACATAGATTATAAATGTCATTGAAAAATATATTCAGAATGGGATACGATTTAAATATATTGTAATGGGACACATGATGTATCTATATTTTATTTCTCTAGTGCATATATATTTTTGGGAGAACATATAGGATATTTTCTATTGAGAGTAACTTCATGTCAAGAAGATGAATCAATCGAAATAGGTTCGTCCCAATGAGAAATATGTGGTTGGACCTCAAAGATTGACAATTTTAGATTCTAATATATAAGAAAAACCTTCTAATATGAAATATTTTTCTTTATATGTAGGAACTATACAACATATACCACATGAAAGGCATCCATAATTCTCATCATGTATCTCATAGGGAGTACCTACATGGTTACCATTTACTAATGAGTTGGAAAGTGAAGGAACTCTTTTATAGTCGATATTCATACAGCTAGAGGAACTTGGAAGCCTGTACTATGGGTATAAACTCCATAGTTAATTTCCATATTCCTATGGGGGTCCACCAAAGTTAATATATTCATTGTCTTGGGGAGGAAATCCATGATGGGTTCTCATTGGATTACCTTTATAGTTTTTGATCATGATACTAGGGGAATACCTCTATGGTGAAGAAATCTTTCTATTACATTTTTGGTAGTTGGTTTCTTCTTGAGTTTATATCAGAATAAGATGAAGAAACTAATGAATGATAACATAGTCCATGAAAAGTATATAAGTTTCCTATGAGGTCATAAATTTCCATCAAATATACTTCCTTATATATGTCCTCCACTGAGAAATAAGTGTTGAGACCATATTCATAATTGAAGCCCCATGGTGTGGAAAATGACCCTCATGAGTTGGAGCCCTTCTAAGAATCACCTTGGATACATTTAGATTATTATGGTGGTATTTATCTACATACGAGTAGATATGATCATTCTCTATGATCCCTATCAATACATTTTGGTATTCTTAATTTGTGTATATAAGGATATGTCTGTGTTCAGAAGTCATCAATGAAATAAATTAGTGATATGGAATATAGTCCAACTATGTCACCATTTATAACTATATAGCTGATCATTATGAAAGTGATTAGGAATATGGGATTACCACTTGATCACATAAAAAATATATGGGTGGGATTATTGAAGGTGAGTAGGAATATAGTCCTTACCATCGTTTGCTACAAAAATATACCATTAGGCTTGATGGTTGTGGAAAGAAACAAGAATATAATAATACACTTAATCAACTTATATAATATTTCTATAGGATTCAAAAGTATAATTGGAAACATGAATATGAGACTGTTCATAGAAATGAGTAGTTTTTTCCTCTGATGTGAAATCCTTCTAGGTTCCCTCGTTTGGAAATAAGGAATGATACCTCCATGGATTCCTATAAAATATATTCCTAATATGATATGGTTGTTCAGTAGTATTAATGATGATGACTATTAGGATCTGTACTAGGATTATTCTAAGTAAAAGTGGGGATATTTATAAAATAATCTACCTCCTTATGGTAAATTAGACAAGTATTGTTGTTTTTTAAGGAATTATACTTGAATAAATTATTTATATCAACACAATCCACCTACTTATTTACAACTTATTATTGGTAAGATATTTAGAAAGTGTTTATCTCTTAGAGGCTCTCTTATTCTACATCTATATTCATGATAGAGCCATTTTTATGGTACGCAATATCGAAGGAAATAACATATTAGTGCTAAAGGTAATGGGTTTATGGTAATTCCCTTATAGTCTTCAACTTTATGATATTCATCACTATTGAGCTATATATATATATTATATTATTATATTGGGTATTCATAATGGGATGATATTTCAAATAGCTACCACTATCTTATCCCAAGATCTTAATGTGTGATAGTGCATTAAATGATGCAATTTTGATTGAATAGATTCATGATGGTGTGAATAAAATAAACAATAAACCTATTAATGTAGCAATGTATGAAAAAACATGATTGATAGATTAATTGAATTGGTAAAAGAATATAATCGAGGTCAACATTATGTTTTTGGTATTGTCCTGTGCCCATGGATTTTTTTTATTGCGTTGGACTTCTTTCTATATTTTGTATTCATTGATACAAATTAATGACATGTTAGTTTTTACATTTTTTGAGATAATATGATGTTGGTACTTCCATTACTAGTTTTTATTTGTACTCCACATCATAATTAATTTTTTTTGTCTTGTTCTTAAATCATTTTCAATAATAATATTTCTACTAGTTAACTATGTGTTTGGAATCAATCAAAACTATGTATTTTTCTAGTTTGTTATACTATAGTCTAATGTAAAAAAATAAGACAATCTAGGATTTATATCTATCCCAAGAGGTGGTGGGTTTTTGGAGTTAGGATCATGCCAATGATAGGGGATTCCTACATATCTCTACGAGGGAAATCAAAACTAATATTGTTCAATGACACATTACAAGAAATTCCATAACTTTAATGGTTTGATATAAAGGACCAATGTAATAACTTTTTGGGTCTTTAAGAAATTTCCATTTAATGTTAAATTAATTATCATTCATCTAGGAACTATTTTGATATGTTTAATGCCAATATTAATGGATGTTATGTTATGAATTTTAATTTCATGTATCTTGAACATCTAGGTTTAACGTGCCTAAATATGATTCATCTATGATTTATGCCTGATCGGCCATTTTTAGTTTATATTGGACACTTGTAACTAAATTGAATAATTAATAGTTTTGAATTACACATATTAATAAGATTAAATATTGAAGTCCATTTCCTATCTATTTGTAACTACACTAGAAAATAAAATTAGACTCGTAGGGAATATAGTCTAATAAGGAATGGTTCATGAAGATTAATTCCTAGTTAGGATGATATATTGAAAGAATATGGCTCATTATTGATTGGTTTCACTTGTAATATGTAAAACATAGGACAATAATCAAAGGTAATACAGTATAGTGGGGACAAGTTCAATGGGGAGTATAAAGCATTGTGTATGAGTTAGGGCTTACAACTAACAAGAGGACTAGTATCATTCAACATGATAGATGACTCAGGTGAATATAGGTTTTGTGTATTATATCATATTGATTCCCTATGTTTATATCCTTTTATTATTGATTGGATAAAATGAGCTTGATTGGATGCTTAATGGCCATAGAATCAATATTGGGTGTATCCATGATGAGAATCATAAAACCTAGAATAGAGGCTCAGAAGAATTGGAACTAATATGTGACCATGGTTAATTAGCCATAAATTATGGTTTTAGTAAAGGTTTTCACTAAAATGGGACCTACAATAATTGAAAACCTTGTAAATGGGAATTTGTGAATTAAAACATAGGCATGGGACCTGGGAGAATTGTCCCCCAGGTTTTGTGGTTGGAAGAACTATCTCTAAAATTATATGGACTCGTGAATATTCTCTCTAATTAGATTCCAGAGAAAATTTGTCACACTATTATGGTCCTTTTGGATAACAAGGGTAAATGACCCCATAGTATAGGACCTCCAGTGTATGATAGTCATATATATCCCTAGTATTGTACCTTTGGGATGGGTTGGCCATGTGAAACCCTATTTTGATACCCCTATGATTACTCTTGGTTCTTCCCAACTATTATTTAGGGGGATGTGCTGCTTCATTATTTTTTTATGCTAAAACCTTTTGAGGAACCATTTCCCATGATTACCATTTTATTTTCCTTAAGGAAAGACTATGGAAGTCCCCTGAATGATATTATGAAACATGAGAACGCATTGAGCTTGGATCTTCTCAATATCCTCTTAATTTTTCATACCCTCCTTTATATGTGTCATATCAATACTTAAATGAGAATTATGAGGTTAATTTAAAGTCATTAGGTTACTAGGGAATAGATCTAAGAAATTAATATACTCTCACACCAGGTGGAAAAGTGCCTAATTAAAATGATCTCAAGTGTAAAATAATTTACTAAGATAAAGGTTTCATGTAATGTTTTTGCATAGATGTTAGAATGCCTGGATGTCAAGGTGAATAGAGGTACTAAGATGTGTAGAAAGACTAAGTCACATGAAGGGACTTGAGAACCATTATTTCTCACTCTCACCAAGAATTTTCCCTACCATTCCTAATCTTTTTCCATAACAAACAAGCGCTACAGCAAAGACTAAAAATTAAATTGGCCTTCCTAAATAATTTCAATATGAAAATTAATATCTTTTATTCTATTTAAAATAATTAAATTTATAAATATGAGATACTTAACTATTAAATTTAAACTAAAAATATCTGGAAAACATTATTTATATAAAAATGACATCTCAATCATTAAAAGTTCATAATAGTATATTTCTTAAATTATAAATCACATGAGTGTAAGTTTATTTTCTATAAACATTGAAATATTATTATTTTTAAAATAATCCATTAAATGTGATCATATATGATAAAAGTACACAAAAGTTAGTAAAAAAATATATGAAAAATATTATATTTTGAAGTTGAATGACTTAAATCACAACCAATTGAATTTATTTATCTTTAAACCACTGAATTTTCCCTATCCATTTGTATTATAATATTTAAATAATTTTTAGGAAGACACGGTGTCATTATTTAATAATAATTATTATAATATATATATTTGTGTGTGTGTGTGTGTTTATAAAAACATATTTTAATTATTAATTTTTTTATTTCATTCTAGAATTATTCATTATATGTTAATTATATAAGTTTTAATTTGATACTAAAAATTAAAAAATATCAGTGTACCTATTGGACATATGTATATTCAATGACCATATATCCAATGACTATTTTTCAGATTACCATATAATGAACCGCAATAAAATAGACTATCATATATATATTGGAAGTATTACAGTCCTATATATTATATTATATACATATATAAAATCATTCATCTAATTATATAATATAATTTTCACAAGTATTATCATATTTCAAACATGTTTTATTTTTCTATAGTTATTAGTGGGGGTATAATCTTCATTGAATATTGTGATGATAATAGGTTCAACCATGTATTATTTTTATTTACTTTTTTCATTCATTTTATATATTTACTAATTATGTTTCATTTAAATATCTTATATTGTACTTGAAATTGTATTGTGGTATTCTACCATGATAAAATATATATATATTCAATTTAGTATAGTGTTATCTGTATCCTAAGTTATCAAACACAACACATTTATTTAAAGGGAAATATACAATAAATTCATGGTGTTCAACATTCTACCCCCTTAAAATATGTTCTTCCTCAATATTTTTATTACATTCATGATAATAAATGAAAGTGATTATATCTATTTATATATTTAGATTCCCATGATTCTTCCTTAAACATGTTATTCCTCCAATGAACATTAGCTATGTAAGTGGTCCTTTTTCATCAAAATTTATCCCTATAATCCTGAATATATATCAACTATTTATCATAAGATATATCATGATCTTATTTTACACCCTCTAAGTTTTGTAGATCTTCTAGATCTAGAATATACTTCTTTAAAACAAATCCATAGAACACATAAATCACTTGTGATGGGTTCAGTGGATGTTCAAGATAATATGCAACTATCCCCACATGATCGAGGATTTCGATTGAGACAATATATCTAGGTATTAACATTCACTTTTTATTGAATATCATAACCTTTATCCATGAGGATATTTTAAAAAAATAACTTATCATTGACATCTAAATACAAATTTTACTAAAAAATATATTCACATAAATTTTATAATCTTTTGAATATATAGAATGTCATGGAATGTTTTGAATATTATTTAATGTTTCTAGATAATCATCCACTCCCAAAATCTTACACACTCTGACATCAACCAAATTGGTTAGAGTTCAACACATATTTCTATATAGAGACTTTAATGGTTCCATTTGAATATAAAATGAAAAAACTTGTTATAAGATACCTCTAACAGGGGAAGTCATTGATCCTAACCACCTTTAAAATAAAATTAATATCATCTCAACTTATCACCATGAGTTTGAATGGACCTTTAAAATTGGATACTAGTCTTAGGGTGATAAAATGGTTTTAATACTTGACACTTTATGAATTTTTTTAATGATTTATCTAGAACAACATTGTAATAATAGGATCTCAATACAATATAATGTAATGAGGTATATAAATTATTCTTCAAATTTACATTTTGTATATCATTGAATACTGATAGAGAAATAAATATTCTATAATAGTAATTAAATGTGATGACTTCAAAAAAAAACAAATACCACCCAAAAGGATTCACATATCATACAATTCATGGGATTCCAAAAAGTGAAATTCAAGAGGATATTATCCCATTTTTATATTATAATAGTTAATTCTATAATCATAAAATTATACATATAAAATATAGGATTAACTGGTTTGAAAACAAATAATTATGATATATACTCTATGATCTCCATCTTCATGTAATCCTTCTAGATAATACTCTTAAGATCTTTATTCATCTTTCTGATTCTATGGTAGAAATAGATCAGCGATATTTCTATATTATCCAAAATATTATTCATCAATTATTTGGGACACATGTTCATTTCCAAAATCATATAATTCATTCAGTATGAAGGAGATTTTTTGAACTATCCCAATAATTTTTATATATCTCAATCTCCACTTTCAATGCTTCCTTTAACTTCTAATAGATGGATGGTTGAAAAATCACTTGGAAAAGATAGAATTTAACCCTTTCATTTTGATTTCAATGTCTCTCCTTATAAAATCCATGAGTTTTGTATCTCTATAAATCATCATCATGTTTAAGATAGAAAATCCTTCTAACATAAATCATTAACCACCATGTTCACCTTTATAGTATGCTATTTTATAAATCAATCATAGCCCTTGATCAACTCAAACCATCTCCTTTGGGAAATTTTCAAATCCTACATTGTTAATATTTAAGTTATGATCTTTAAATAAGTATATATTTCTCACTTTTAACTATAGAAATAATTCTTCTATATAATTAATGTAAATTATATTTTTTTGATACCAAATATCGTGTTAATTATTTTTATCATGAACAATTAATTTTCATGGCGACAGAGATACCATAAGACTATTTTTTTAGGGGACATCTAATCCATTATTTTTTTAATCAATATATTTCAAGAAATATTTATCCCTAAATGGTTGCTTTAGTATATTTGATGTGAACAATTTTATATTAATCTCCTTAAAATTTTCATCAATTTAATTAATCCATGGTAACATGACTCAATTACTAGTCATATTTTTTATGGATTTCATAGTCATGATAAATTTATCACATAACATAGATGGTGTATAATTAACCCAAGAAAAACTATGTATATTTTTTATTATGGATGGAATGCTCTATTATCTAATCACATCCTTCATTTGAATTATTTTTATATATATCATCACATGTGATTACAAGAACTATGAATGATACATTATTTAACTAAAATTTACATTTCTAAAATTTTCCATGTACTTTAAACTATCAAAATGTATCATTAAAAACACTCAAATAATATCAATGTTTATTTATTCTATTATAATTTACAAGAATATTATTAATAGTTAAAATTATAGATTGATTGAGGTAATCTATAAACACTACTCATTTTATCTTTGAAAATCAAATGGATATTTCTATGTTTAAATGAAATCTTTATATTTTTGAAGGTGTTCATATCTTTTATGAATGGGTGCCTTGATTATATATTAAATTTTCACTCATAATTAATGATATATATTCATATAAGCTCAATAATTGAGAATTATTAGAAACATTATAATTGAATGAATTGATAATCAATATATGATGAAAATACAATTTCTTGATTTTGAAATCATTATGTTCTTGACAATCAATATAGATACACAATGATCCATATTTCTACTTAAAAAAGTGATTTATATACCCCATTTTGAAATAAATTTTCATATAAAACCCTTATACATATTCATTTAAAATTTATTATTCAATTCCTGTAATTCAATGGGTGATATTCTTTATAGAGTCTTTGATATTTTCATAACTATAGGAATGAATTGTATTGAAAACACATCCTCAATATCATGTGGAAGACATGAAAACTCATCAATAAATACATATATATATTCCATAATAATAGTAACATAATAAATTTTTATTTCTTTCCCAACATTAGACAAAAAATATTTTGAATTATTAAGTAATCAGGCCCATAAAAGTGATATAACTTCTATAAGTTGTTCATTGTAACCCCTACATTGATATATGGTCCTGGGTTGATTTGGGATACAAAATATCATTTAGCTATCCTATAAATTAATATTTTGTCAATATAGTGATCTAATCCATTATCTAATTTACATAAAATTATTTTAATGGGAGAATAATAGTATTATTTAGAAGAGAATTCCTTGACAATTATACCAATAATGACTTATAGACAATGAATTCAATAATTATACCACTAAGTGTTTTTGTTAATAATTTATTATCCTACTATGGGGGATAAGAATAAATAGTCTTAGTGAATTATATATATATAAATATAGTAATTTAACTGTTCTCAAATAGTATGTTGTTAATATTTAAAGTAAAAATCCCAATAAATATTTAATGATTAAGCACAAATTATGTTACTAAATCAAAAATGGTTAACACGATTATCATTAAATAATAATGTGAGAAATCATCATATGATAAAAAAATTATTCTAGGATGACATAATTTATGAAACATTCATTTAAATTAATGATATTTTTTGTTTTATCCAACATCATGTTTGGCTAAACATAGGTTGATTTATGTTTTATCCTCTTGTTCTTCATAAAATAATTCCAAAAATTACCTACCCTCACTCCAATACCGTCTAATATGACCCAATAATAATATAAATATATATTACAATAGTTATCATCAATATGTTGCAACCAAGGAATGAATTAGAAGCCAGTGGGCCAAGGACTTAAAAGTTTTCATAACCATAGAAATGAAACTTCATCATCTCCAATGATCTTGGAATTGATAGATCTTCAATGATATCATGTGAATATTTCAATGCAAAAAAAATTAAATGAACATTTACCTCATTCGAATCGGTGGCACGTACAACTGCAAATTTTTGCGGGTGATCATTTCTCAAAGGATTGGAGATCAAACCCCTATAGACCATCCACACACACTTCCTAAATCATCATATAAACCGATCATTGAATTTCTATTACTATCATAGATCTGTAAAAATTCCTTAAACTTAATGATTATCAACTCAATCATATCCCTTTAATATATGTATTTATTCTTGGATTACTCACTCAGATATAGAAATTCTCTCTCTAAGATGTGGGGGGGAGAGGAGATTTCAATCTATTTCAATGAACAAAAAAAATGGAAGTGATCTACTATAGACCAATATTTTTTATGTTATAGATGCCTAGATTGGGTTCCCTAGACCCCCTTATATTTAAAATTCACTTAATAAGAAATAAATAAATAGTTTTGATGAATGAACCGCATCATTAATATTATTTATATCTTTTTACCTACTTATAATATATATTAAATTTATTATCTGATAAACCTGATTCATTAAATTTACTCACAATTCCTACTAATATTAAACAAATCTTGAATATTAAAATAATATTTGTTCATATAATATTATTCAATTTATTTAAAAAAACATATAAATACTTTTAATAAATAAATTCAACTCAATTATTCTACACTTTAATAATTATGAATTTATATATTTTCCAATAATCATTTTAGCTTGGAAAAATCTTGAAAATTATGGTGGGGACCACCATGTCTCATATACCTATTCATTATAATTCTTAGGATTCTTGAATACAATATTGTGTGTGACCCACTAGGACCTTATCCCGATAGTAGTGAACACGTATTCACAACTAGAAATTGAATCTATCAACCCATAAAGGCCCCTAAAGAGATAAATAATAGTCATAGAAACAACAAAAATCCTATGAAATTTCACTATGTAATATCTTCACTTTGTTTCACAATCTCTCAAAAAGATAGATGCACAACTTATGTCATCATTCATTATTCATTTATTACTTATTGATCTAACTACAAAAACTTACCATTGACTACCTTGGATATGGATTTATGAAGGTACTTTCATCATGATCAATTAGGTCTATGATATCACTTCCTCAACTAAAAAGTGAAAAATTATATCTTGACCAGTCAACCAATGTCATACCACTAGTAGAACACCCAACACAAGATGCCTCAACATTACTTCAATTTCATGGTTTTTCCTTGAATTAATGTATGCAAACAAATAGAATGATTTGATAATGATATCAATTTAAGAGACTAATAAACAAGTTCATAGATAGGAACAACCAATGACACTTGAAACTCATGGTGTTCTTATTCGCGGGTCTACCCTCATGATATCTATTACAAATCACCAAGTGTGAACTTCTTCATAAGAAGTCTCAATTATTATGAGCCCCCAAAACATGATAGTCAAACATAAACTATTTCTATTCATAATGATGTACATGGAACATGCGAATTTTATTGATATTAATCCCATGGAATCTTGAGATTCTCATTATAGCCTCAAAACTACTATAACATTTTTAAAAGACATATAATCAATGTAAATTACAATTTAAATAGTGGATTTATAAATATATTAAATAAAATGGTAAGTGTACATCATTAATAACTCATTGTATACATGTTATAGTAATTGAAAAGTACTAACTGAGTTGGGTCTAGGTAACCCAATATTAAAACACTCCCACATTCACAATATAAAACTTACAAACTATCATTTTTACCTCTCACATGATTAAGATATTTTTTTCTGATTTAGGGATTTAGTTTCTTGGTTAGCCACATATTTTTTGTGTATATTCTACTATGTAAGACCTCACCTCCTTGAGTAAGAATCCTCAAGAGATGTAAACCTTGAGTATCTATCATTTTTCCACTATCAAATCTTACCATCTTGGCTAGTACTGGTAAAATAGTTATCATTATTATGAAACATTACTTACTATGTGTGATTCTAAAAATTATAACAAATAATTGTGTTTTATACATTATGTATTTAGATACCTGAGAATCTGCAACACACTCAGTATTTATAGACATGGATACCATTATCTTACATGAGATTTTCAAACTCATTAAATTAGCTTAATTATGATATTATATTGTAATGGTCTATAATAAGACAAGTTTGAGTCCACTTAGGCATTGTATCCTTTTTTATCCTAATAATAAGTACATATCCATTGTACTTAAAAAGTAAAAAATAGATAGTTATGAATTATTCCCTTATAGTTCTCCTGGATAGAATTGATATTTTCATATCACAAAGTTTGTGTTGGAAATATAATTTATTGTACATATCATGGAATATGTGATTGAGACATCATAAAACCATAAATAATTGAATTCACCAAATTAATATCCTCTTATTCCCATGCATGTATTCAGGGATAAATTTATTCCATGTGAATCTGGAAACAATTCTCTCTTGAATTTTTCCAAATTGTATTATATAAATACCTTGTCATTATAAATACTATTTACTAGGTACAAGAAACAGTTAGTTCTATGTCAAAAAAATACCATTCCCTATAACTTTCAGTTTCTACTTTAAGACAATCTCTAGAGATATTCATTCACTTTGGTATTGACTAACTATAATACCAATAGAAATTTTTTATATATTACCAAACATATTTTACTTGGAAGATAATGATGGTCCCACAAACCTATTTTAGAAAAATGGAAAAGATTCATTCAAAAGTATTCTTCTATGATATTATTTATTACTTAAATCCAAGAATATATTTTAGTCTCTTAAACCACCTTATTATCATTATATGGTGTCACCATCTCTTTCTGGTTGTGTCATATTAACACCTTCCTTGATTAGTGGTATTGAAATCCAATCCTCAATAAAATTCTCATAGAATGTAGCTATGAAAAGTATAATTCAAATGTATTTGGGAATAATTACTTGGTATTACCAATCAAGCCTCACTGGTACCACACTTGTACCATCCATGTATAGTCTCACTTGAATACCCACCACATTATTCAAAATAATAATCCTCTACACTTTGATAGATGAAATGAATTATTAAATTTTAATTGATCTTGTAAATATTATTGGATTTTAATATATTTTTTAGTTATAGGATTTATTACTATCTATGAATAATGTATCACCAACAATGGTGAATATAAAATCATTTCCATGGTTTTATCCTTACTGTGCAGTATGTGTCTTTGGAACATTTCTTTTCCACAAGGTATTGTGGAACTAGTTCTAATAAAAACTATTTGTATATCTCAAGCATTGAATGAATTTGAGTCAATATTTATCCCACTATATCAGATAGATATGTGCACCCTTATATAGAAAATTATTTTATGACTTTACTATTGATTTTCTATCATAAGGATTTAGGTAATATTATTGGAAAACTTTAGGATAATTGCTTTATATTCACATTGTGTTTCTATTTATGCGCATTTATTTATATCTTAACAAACTCTTAGCATATTCACACATGATCTTATGACATGATGGATTTATATAATACTGTAACTCATATGATATCCATTTTTCATTATAGTTTGAATGCCATTATGGGATAAGACCATTATTTTCTACACATGTATTTAAAATAATGGAATTTCTTGTAATGGATATAAGTTGCAACATTGAAACTCCTTTTAATTACATCATGGATCTCATTTTTATAAGGAAATTTTCATTTATGAGTTACTCCATGATGCATTTAATTGATCAATTTATGCTTGGCCAATATATTCTTTGGAACATAGGCCCAAAGATACCTATATATTATTACCATGCATATTATATTCCTCATTTTTTTCATTCCCTAAAACACTTAAAGGATTGTTATGAACTATAGTTACCACTATCTTTCCCTAGTAATAGTTCACTCTCTCTAGATGGACTTATTAGGAAATATTGATGAGTAACCTTTATTTTTAAATGATTCATTGTCCAAAACTAAGGTTATAAGTGTGTATATAATACCTAAGGTCCTTAACTCTAAAGAGTCTAAAACCATACTGGGTATATCCTTGAAAAATAAATAGTTTTGGTTGGAAATGTATTATCATGAAACAAATGGATATTAAAGTCTTACAATTTATATTCATCATATATTTCCCATGATTCGTGTAATACTAAACTATTGGTTGTGTCTGAAATACCACCAACAACATTCATTCAGTAATGTTCATGTAGTATTCAACACACTATTATATTTTTATAAAAACCATTAACTTGAAAATTTAATTGTGTTTATTTCAATGCTGATTTAGGTTTCACACTTCCTCATCTACTTGGAGAACACACGTTGACTTATAGTAATGTTTCTTGTCTTCTTTGGTTTCTATATTTAGAATCATGTATGTAAGAACATATTGTATCTAATACCTAATCATCATAAATGAAACATTATATTTAATTATTAATATACCTAAAGTAGAAGATCATTATTTATTCTTCTTAAATTCATTTATGTTCCTCTTCTAGTGACCTATGTCACCACATGCTCTAAAAATAGCCTCTTGTTCAATGATCTCCTCTTAATATTTGGTTTGTTAGAAAGATGTTATGAAGGTTCCTTTGGAAGTATATTGAATTCATATTTTTTCACTTTTTATTTATTCTTTTCCACCTTAAGAATTAATAATTTAATATTCTTTAAATTATTATCTTCTCAATACACCCATAAAAATAGATATTGAAGTGGTTTTTCTAAACTATTTGTGAGATATCTCTCAATGAAACTAGAAATAAAGGGTTATAAGGATGAGAGAATGAGATGAAATAAAATTTCTTGATTCAACTTACCCAAATGGCCCGAAAGCCTTATTTTTTATTGATTTTGATAACCCCCCTTTCAAGGGATGAGGGGGAACCCTTACAAGGCCCGTAGGCTTAGAGATTACATGACCTGTAGGTCTTAGGAAATATAAAGACTATACTTGGAACTCCTCCTCCCAACTTCTTAATCATGATATCATCTCTCCACCTTCACATGGTTGTTTGGATAGGCTTCTAGAGCAAGCACAGGCTAGTCCCAATGGTAATGCCATACCCTCTATTTCTGAAAAATCTTCTTAGATTCTGTTCTGGTGAATACACCTGCTCTGAATTCCCATCTAGAGTCTGGTCCTTGTAGAGTATGTCTAATAATTTCAACATAATTTCAGGTTTCCTAAAGGCCTTGAGGTGGCCAAAGGCCTTGAGGTGGATCGAAGGCCTTGAGGTGGCCCAAAAGCCTTATCATCCTGAAGTCCTGGGGTGGCTCGAAGGCCTTAAAGGACCCAAGGCCCAAACTGGTGGCCTGAAATCCCAAAGAGATGAATAGTTCTAGCTGTTACAGTACCGAATAGTGACTGTTACAGTACTGCTACAGAAACCCAGAAATATGTCTCCACCCGGTTTTGAACTCGGGTCTCTTGGATACACTTGTCAAGTCCTCACTAACTGGGCCGAGGCTCTTGGGTGTTCTTGATTCAACTTTAAACCTAATTCTTATAACCATTATATGTACTTTATCATCTAGAGTACATGATTACTAGCTTGTGTTCCATCTATAAATCAATACATAATTAGTATTATCATCATTTCATTGATTTTGTGCTTCACTTTCTCCTCAAAATATTTTTAGATATAAGGAAACATGTTATATATATTCATGCCCTTATCTTTCTCTTACAACTCTTTGGAAGTTGATGTTAGAATTATAATATAAAAATAAAATTTATTATCCATGCATCTCATGTAAGAATCATTTTCATCCTCAGTAACACCTTTTTGAGGGAGATAATGGTGTGGTTACTCTTGTACATATAATTTTCTTTCATACTATAGTACTATGCCCATGTGCATATACAAATATTATAAATTTGTGTTTGTGATGACAGGATCTTTTTCCATAATGGATCATAGAGTATACATGGTTTTATTTTCCATTTCATACAAAATAAAAAATAGCATATTAGTACTTTTATCTTGATTAGTGATTAGACATTATTTATTTATTAAACCATAAAATGTCTCTGACTATTTTTTTTTAACTCTATAACTCCTTTGTAGTATAATATGAACAATATTTCAGATTAGTATTCCTATGGAAAGGGTCCTTGAAACCCCTCCTCATAGACTATAATATGTGGCTATTCCATTACTCCAAGAGTTTTAAGGTATGCAGTAGACTAGTGAACTGCATTAACTCATAGGTCCTTGATCTATTGAGTTATGTCCCAGCTTCTAAACATTATAAACATGATTTACTCAATGATTTCCTCTATATGTAAAACAAGCTAGCTTTGGGTACTCTATTGCTGCCAACTACAGTTATGCGAAGCCATAACTCTCATAAGACCTCCCTAATAGTATGAGGCACTTTATTTTGTTCAAATTTGAGTGATATAAGCCATTCACAACTTCATATTTATTTGATGGGTTTTTAATATTTTCAAAAAAATGTAATCTATTTCTATTAATTATGTTCATACAAAGTTATCATGCTAACATATGAACATATGTTAATAGATAAACATCCATCGCGTCTGTATGAATTTTTATGTTTATTATATTATATGTCACTCACAAACATGAAAACACATAAAATAAAAGAAAACTAATAATATAAATGATTTACCTAAATATTCTTGAGCATCTAATATTGTTTGATTCATTTAAACTCAATCGATCAACTGTGACCTAGGGGTATCGTATGTGAGTTGAGTCTTGAATCATGAAGTAGATCTCCCATGGTATAGTGCTTTCACTTCTCATCTTCTATAAATAATCATATTGGCATGGTCAACTTCTTACATCATATTTTTTTATAATAAAGTAATACTCACACATAAGAAAGGAGGCCTTAGGATGTGAAAAATATATAAAGAAATGATGATGGAAGTGAATTACATTATACATGTTTAAATGAAGAAGATGATATGAAGACCATCATAAAAGTTAATTAATTATTACGAGCATTACAAACAGTTGTAATAAATAGTTAAATAAAACAATGCATGCATCGTCTATGATCAGGACTAGACATCATGTAAATTAAATGCGTGATAAAATTAAAATGAAAAAAAATTAAGTATGATGGAAATTAAACAATTTAAATGAGTTATTTTAATTCAAATAATTTAATTTAATTTGGTCTCAAAATTAATTTAATTCCAAAATAAAAAAATAAATTAATCCATTAATTTAATTTTTATACTAAATATAAATTAATTTTCAGAATATTAAAATTATTATTATTTTGTAATCAAGAATTAATAAATTATTTTTCCTTATATTTAAAAAAAATGGTCTTAAAAACTTTCCCAGACCCATTATGGGTCAGTACAAACCTATATAGGTTTATTCCAGACCAAGAAGACCTAGTACACGGGTGTTCTGGGCTGGAAAAAACTACCTTGACCCACCACGATTTCGGGAGATAAAAATCAGAACACTGGTTAGGTGATTCACATTAGGTTTGCATGGGAGGCCCAATAGAGAATTGGCTTCACACAATGGCTCAGTGAACCAGGTTCTGGATGAGCACGCTATGAGGCATGGTGAGGCTATGGTAGCTGGAAGTTCGGTACACTGATTGCATGGGTGGGTGATGAAGGTAGTGGGAAATGGTTTTAGAAATGAATAAGATTCGATGTATAATGGTGGCATCCTACACCGGTGATGCGATCTAGTTAAACTAGTTGGCAATGTCACACACTTTATTTTCTAGGGAGTTATAGTGGTGATGTTATAGATATCCATGGAAGTATCATTGAGTGGCGGCCTTGGGCAGTTGCGAGCTGGCCCAACATGAGGGTGAAAGCTTGGGAAGTCTGGGGTAACCAGTGAGCAGCGTCTGATTAAGAATATTGGAGAATCTTAGTGTGGAAGAATCCACCAAAAAAATAATTATTATTTTTTCTTTCTTTTGACTGTACATGGTTTCGTCACCCCCAAAACCAGAATTACAATTTTTGTTTGTATGCGGAAACAAAACCCCCACATCCCTAGTTTCAACATGAAATATTTTTTTAATAAGGAGGTAGTGAAATTCCATGAGGGTGATAAGGTAATGAAGGTGACTTAGAAATATAAGAAGGTATAGGTAGCTACCATTGGTTTTAGTGGAGATAGTGGGGAGTTGTTGAGAGAGACATACAGGATGTGGCTTAGAAGGGATAATTAAAACATTAAGGTTAACAATAATTTTGGGAACTTGGAGGTTGATGGTTTGGAATAGGAGAACATAAATGATATTCATTCAATCAACCAAATCACAGTTCCAGTACAGAAACCATCAGATGATCATAGTTTACATGGGACTGGATTGGAGGATGAGGTCTCTAGTTGGGTTTCATTTGAAAGTGTTGATGAAGGGCTTGAAATATGTTTTCATAGTCCTAAGATGAATAATGGAAGGAAATACAAAATGGATACAAGGGTCTTCATTGTTATAAAGTGGAATAATTATAAAATTTGTAAGGATTATTCTCACTTATCGAAGTAGATGGAAAATAGTTCTGTCAAAAATAACAAGGTGGTGGTTAGTGATTCAAGAACTCGTGATCAGGGAGGTAAAAAGATTTCAATTTTTCATAAAGACAATTAGATTATGGAGTGTGGGGAAGTCAAAGAACCAAAATAAGACAACAAGAAGACGGATGAAATGTTATAGGAGGATGAGGGAGTTATGGAAACAACTAAAGAAATATATGAGGAATCCCATAAAGAAATAGAAGCATCAGAGGTTATCATCCATTCTAATGAAGAGATTCCCAATGATTCAATTGAGGTCAATATCACACAGGATGATTATGAAATGATGGCTAAAATAATGGTTATCATGGACCTCAATAGGTAGTAATGTTCATGTATTGATAACCAAAATTATATATTGGCATGTGGATTTGATGAGAAGAAAATTGATGTTGAAGAATGTATACAGGCATGGCACAAGATGGCTTAATATTTTAAAGACCTCATCATAGATGATCCAGACTTGAATTCACCAAATTTTCATTGTAGACTTTATAGATGTAAAACTTATAACATAATTAAACATGATTTTAATAATTTTTTAATTTATTTTGGTATTTTGTTGGTGTTTTCTTTGAAGTGGTCGGTTTCCCACTTTTTCAAAAAATATTCTTTGATTTATAAAAAAGATAATTTTCAGTTCAAAAATATTTGTTGTTTTTATATTACCCCTATAGACATGGAAACCCCACCCAATATAAATTTTTTTATATCATAAATTTTTCAATATCCTATTTTTATAGGATTTTAGAAAAATAATTTTGATCCATGAATTGATCCTCTCGTTAGTTTAAATAGTTCTAGCCATTGTATTCTAGCTGGAAATACCCTAAAAATAGAATTCACTGAAACCCACCTTTGAAAAATAACAAGAACATATATATAATTCTTGAAATTTAATACTCATAAAACTAATTTTGATCCATATAAATATTTCCGGATGGTCATAACATGGCTATCCAATATTGGATTAACAAGCATTTTGTTCAGTGGGGATAAAATTAATAATCTCTAATTAATTTGAATCAAATTAATCTTATCTTGTCTTAGAAAATTCATATGACCCATTTTATAGAAATTACTGGTACTGAGGCATGCAGTAGAAGTAAGTGGGTCCGGTATTTAATTTATTTCATCACCAGACTGACTAAACATCATCGTATCTGATGATTCAAGTCTTGGTAGAGGTCTAAGTATCTCATGTGAATATTTTAATGAAAGAAAAGTAAAACTAATGTTTACCTCATTCAAATCATAGGTGTGTATGAATGCATCTTGTTACTGATGATCGTTGTTTAAAATATATGAGATTAAACCCCTCTAGATCATTCAAAAATGATTCAAGAATCTACATGGAAACCTATCATCGAATTCCTAGTGCTATCAAAGATCTATGACAAGTCCTTTAACATTGTGATGATCACCTTGATCTCGTCCCTTTGATCTATGAAGTCATTCTTAGATCACTCACTTGGATAGAGACTTTCACTCTCTAAGATGCAATAGGAGAGAGGATATCTCAATACATTGGAATGAATAACATAATAGGGATCCTTCAATCATATATAGAGGATGATAAAAATACCCGAATAGGGTTTCCCATACCCATAATATTTAACATCCACTAAATATGAAATAAATAAATAGTTATGAAAAACTAATGTTGTTATAAATATTATTTATATTTTATCACCTACTTATAATATATATTAAATATAGTACGTGATAAACCAGAGTCATTAACTTAAATTAAAATTCTTTCTAATATTAAATGAAACCTAAATATTAAAATAATATTTTTTTCATATGATTTTATTCCATGTATTTACTTAAACACTTTTTAATACTATTAATAAATAAATTCATCTCAATTATTCTATACTTGAATAATAATGAAGTTATTAATTTTTTTTATCATTAGAACTAGGAAAAATATCAGACCCCATGGTGAGACCCACCATGTACTATATACATATTCACTAGAATGGGGAAATTTTTTGAATATGATAATGTCTGTGAACCTCTATGACCTTATCTAAATAATAGTGAATAAATATTCAAAATCCAGGATAAAATCTAGTAACCCATAAAGGCCCCTAAAGATATAAGAAATAGTCATAGAAACGACAACTATCCTATGAACACACACTATGTAATATAATTTATTTGTCACATGATATCTCATAAAAAGGAAACAAAACTTATGTCACAATTTATTATTGATTTATAATTTTTTTATCTAACTGGATAGACTAACCTTCAACTATGTTAACCAGGGATTTATAAAGGTACTTCCATTTTGATCAACTAATCCTAAGATACTACTTCCTCAACTTAAAAGAAAAAAATTCTATTTTGAACATTTAATCAATGTTATACCACTAATGACGCACCTAATATGAGATAGATACATCACCATGAATTCAATGTCATTTTTTCCTTACATTAAAGTATGCAATAAAATGGAACATATTTATAATGAACACAATCCAGGAGACTAATACACATGTTTAAATATTGGAACAACCAATCAAAATCAAAAGATGTGTGTTCCTATTACCGGTTTTGTCTTCATGATCTCACCTACTATATATCTACAAGTATGAAATTCATGAGAATAAGACTTAATTATTATGATTCCCAAGCACCTGATAGTAAGAAAACTATTGTGTCCAATCAGAATGTTATAAATAAACCACAGGTCATTTGTTTAAGATTAATGTCATAGTAATATGAGGTTCTCATTGTATCTTGTGAACTACTATAACCATTTGATATAAAAAATAATCTATGGACATTACCATTTAAATAGTGGATTAATAAATACATACACTATAATGTCAAGTGCAAATCATGCATAATCCATTGTATACTTAGTATAGTAATTGAAAAATACTGATCAATTTGTGTCTTGGTCACCCACTATTACAATACAATATTTATTTCATATTATAAAATACCACACCACAAAGCATACATTTTTAGTGTCGGGGGTGATTTTATGCATAACCATCTAATTTGACAAACATTCTTCAACATGTCTAATAAATAAGACATATTGTTTATACCCTTATAGACATGTCATACATAATATTATTATTCATAACCTAGAGAAAATAATCATATGAAAGGGTGATATCAAATGATTAGTATGGACTCAATATATGATATATCAATAAAAGATCATAATTAACAACAATGTGAACATTTTATCATGATAACATAATCAATTTACATGCACATAATATAAGTAAATCATAAAAAATAAAAAATTATCAATATACAGGAACCCTAACATAAGGATTTTGATATAACATATGAAATAAGACAATATAATTTTCAATCATGAGATTATTATCAGAATATAAGAAAACATTGCATTGTATTGTTTCATAAAAATGAAAAATGTTGTTTGAATGTGACACATACATAAGAATATAGAATCATTCCATATATTAAGGATTACTAATATGACCAACATCCCATAGTGGGAAAAGTGTTATAGTAGATTGGGTTCACTCCACCATGCCAGTAATATAACATAAAAATTTTATAGTTGATTAGATTCACTCACCAGTTCCTTAAATGATAAATAAATAGATATAAATTTTTATAAAAATCCTTCAGAGGCTATATAGTAATTTTACTATCATTACCATAATGAAAAACAATACAAATGTTGGATATATAAACATGAAAACACAAATAATTATATGATACCTTAATTAAACCATGTGAAATAAATAGGTTTAATGGAAAAATTTAGAATAGATGATCATAAGCCATCCTAAAAATTAATTTATTATTTATCATTAGATCATATCCCTAGTCATTCAAAGGAAACATTAAAGGATATTAAAAAATGAATAACATATTTTGATAGCATTATAATATGTCATTGAAAAATAAGAAGGATTATTTACTTTTTGAAAATATTTATTTTATAAGGAAAAATATATTAAGAATATTTTAGAAAATAAATGATAATGAAAATAAAAATTACATTACTTAATTATTAGAACATGGAAAATAATATTTATTAAAAAATCTAAAGAAATTAGTTGTAGAAAGTAACCCAATGAAAATTAATAAAAATTATTCCTTTCACACTTTTTTAATGATATTCAATATCAATATCAAATAAAAATAATTAATAATGAGACTTGGGATAAATAAATATTTAAAACATGGACAAGGAGGATAATGATTACTGTCTGAAAATAAGAGATAATTTCATCTCTACAGACATTCATCCATTTGGTTGGATTATGTACCAAATTTAGGTGAAGTGGAATTAAGATGAGTAATCCAACATATATAACCATAGTAGAATAAAATATAAGGGAAATAAATTAGAATGACTATAAAATAACATGATAACATTAAATTAGTCATAGACAGTCTATATTTCAAATAGATATTATAAAATATACTCATACCATAGATTTCTCCTTATTCATACAAGATCTAACTCCATATATTAAAAATTTAGGTTTATTAACCATATTTATAATAAAATTATTCATATATATTTTTCTTAAAGCCTTTCATTTACAATTAATTATTACGCATGTATTATTTTTTATTATTAAAATTAATATTTAGTTTTACATTATTCTATTTTCCCAAGCATGCTTTGATTTTTCAGTTTTGGGCATTGCTCTATGATCATGGGTTAATCACCCTGAAGATTTTTGTGAAGATTTAATGTGTACGTTTGATATAGTTTTAGAGACCCATTATAATTTTTGGATTAAATGGTGATGGTTCTAAAGGAAAGAATAAAAAATCAATTTTTTTTATTATTGAATTAACAAAATAGTTGATGTTGTTATTGAGTAGACATTTGAATATTACCATTTCAGATATATAAAAACATATTAAATAAAAAATGGTTACAATATATTACCATTATTTATATTTTTATAGTCATTAATGTTCTAAACATTATATAATTGTTCATGTATAAGAAAAAAATAACCTTAAAATAATATATCATAATGATTGAATGAATAAGAACATGGGATACAATCATAAAAAGATAACATTTATAAAACAATAATTATTTCAGAAATAAAATTTATTAAAATTATAAATCATATTTAATAGAGGTATATGAATTGGATAAACATGAAAGATTATGGATAGTTTGAAACTTACATTGATGACTTGAATCATTACTTAGATAACCTCTTCAAAATGAGTGATTTGAAAATCATTCATGTGACCATAGGTTCCCAAATGTTGTAGTGGATTGTTAAGGATATAATTTGTAAATTTATTCAAGAAATAAATAAATGAAATGTGTGGTATGATATGTGTATAGTAAGGATAATTCTATAGGTGATATTTAGTGTCATTTTTTTAAATACACATCCATTAATGTGAATGAAATATATTTTTAAAGGGACAATTGATCCAATGTGGAAGAAAATTTGTTTGGGGATGAGTGTTGGAAGATAATTCCCTCATCCAAAAATTCCAATATAACTTTTTATGTTCATTTATGTCTTTA
This sequence comes from Viscum album, assembly GCA_963277665.1. Classification (NCBI taxonomy): domain Eukaryota; kingdom Viridiplantae; phylum Streptophyta; class Magnoliopsida; order Santalales; family Viscaceae; genus Viscum; species Viscum album. Next base: position 42,183,137 of record OY728163.1, read on the forward strand.
ACTATAAATTCAATACTTTCTCCTCATTTTACCCATTACCTTGGGGACTAACATTTACCTTGGTAACTCAATTTTTTAACCAAAAAATAAAATTCAATTTATTACACAATTTCAACATACATATTAAAAATTAGGACTCTATTTAATCTAAATTAGTTTCTAAATTAGATATGTTTAACATTTAAATAAAATTTTAAATATAAAAAAACTGTTTATATAGAAAAATGGATTTTAAAAAAATAAGTGTTTGTGAAATTATTTTCTATCGATTAATAATTAAATAAAAATTAATCTATTTTTATAATTATATAACTATTACTATTTATTTAAGACACCAATTAGAATATATCAATTAATATAAAATATAAAAAATGGTTTGGAAAAATAAAATCCTTGAAAAAGTTCCATCTTTAATATTAACTAATTTCAAACCAATCCCATTAAAATAATTTATTTTTGCAATATTTCATGTTATCAATCCATTGGTATTAAAATATCTATTTATAAACACATCATATAATAATTTGAAATAAAAATATTATTATATAAAGAATAGAATATATCTATAATGGTAAAATATTTTAATTATTACATTTTTAATTCTAGAATTATTTATTATATTTGAATTATATCATCTTTATTTTTTACACATGATTAAAGAACATCAATGTACCTTTTTGAGATATGTACAATCAATTACCAAATATATAATGGGAATTTTTCCAATGACCATATAACAAATTTTTGGATAATAATCTCCCATATACATAATAATCATATTACATTCCTATATATGGTCATACATAGTTATCTAATACAATTTATCTAATTATCTAATTTAACAATTATTATACTTTTCAAATTTATAACATGGTATATTCTTTTTATTATTATCATTGATATTGTTATCTTCCTAGCTATTCATAATGATTAGATTTCATTCTTTTGGTACTAATGTTTTACTTCTGGTTACATTTCTTTAGGAATGATAATAATATTGATTCATTTAGATATATTGTAATTTATTCCATTTGGTATCAAAATTTTCAATCATGATGATGAAATGCATGGTTTATTTTAGTTTTTGTTGTGTTTATTATAAATTATCGAATGAAAATTATTTATATCAAAGTAAATATATACTAAAATCATAAGGTGTTATAGTGGAATTATGTTGGGAAACCAGTGTGAACCTAGGATCCTAAAAGCTATGTGAGGACGACCACATACAGTTGGATTAGTACTGGCTAACCAGTAGCTTCCTTCTTAAAATAGCCTAAGGGAGGTAATTATCATCCTTTCATCCCAAAAAATTAATTATTATTAAATTAGAGCCTCATGATTTCATTGTGTAATCCAACATTTTCCCCTTCTATACAGCTCTCCATATCCCTTTATGTTATGTTAGGTATTACTATAACACCTCGAATTTATGTTGTATTTTTTGTAATTTTAATTAATGCTATTAATACAAAAGAATTTAAATATTCTTAAAAATAAGGAATTTTTTTATTAAAAAACTGATTACATTTCACCAATACAAAATTAGATACCATTACTAATTCATAAATCCCATTATAAAACTAAGAAAAACAACTGGAGCACCGCTGAGTATCACCAAAAGACAAAATGTGTATCCTACCTTCCTTGAATCAACCATAATTAAAAAATAAATATCAATAAGAATAATGAAATTACTGAGAACCAAAGGAATGTATAACACCATGATGAAATAGATAAATGAACATCAATGAATTTTGATGTGTTTCTAAATGAACTACAGACATTAGTATTTATAAAAATTTTGACAATTAGAAGAAACTTTAACTGTTAGAGTTTTAATACCCATTAGGTGTTTTAAAATTTTAAATGTATTTAAAATGATAATTGAAAAAAATAATATTGATAATGAAATTTAACGAAATTTTTTAATTATAATATAAACATTTAATATTTTATATTATAACCTGATAATTTAGTCAAAATATTGTTCCATATAAATGGTTTTAAATAAGAATAAAAATTTATCTTTTTTAATGTTGTAAAATCTAATAGAAGTGAATATATATATATATATATATTTGATATTTTTTTTTACCAATTTTTTAAACTATCCTACAATAAAGTTTTACTAAATCTTTCAAAAAAATCTACAAAAAAAATACTAAGTGTATACCACAAATAGAGGGCATCTCATAAGGAAAATCCCTTGATTTAGTGGAGTACTCAGGTACGTGGCACCGTGAAAATCCCAACTCAAGCACGGAGGTTGGGACCCATGTAGGTCCATGATCCTTGGTCCAGTATAGTATAGTGTGGGCCAAAACCCAGGTGGGATCCCATGTATAAGGCTCCATGTGTGTGTGTGTGTTTCTGTCATCAAGATGTGGTAGTCGCGTTGTGGCTTATAAAGGGTGTTCTTGGGGGGGAAGTGGGATGGGAAATTTTAAAAGGGATTGGATCACAACCATATGTTCATATTGAAATCATCTGGATCATTTGATCCCTCCCTGATCGTCTTCCTCATTGGATTCCCTTTTTGTGCCATGATCTTATAGGATAAGCCTTCGGGTTCCTCTCCATCGTCGAAGTCCCCTTCCACAACGACCCCAACTCGAGGCTGTTTCCACAAAAAATAACGTGAATAATTTTATTTAAATCAAACCCTTGACCTTTTACCCTTCATTATGAGATTCCAAATAAAGTTTTATATAAATATATATATATTCTTTATCTAAGTTCAAACCCCTAAATTGACACCATTTTTTATCCATTTTGGGTCAATTTTTGAACCCCATTTCCAAATATTAAAAACAAAAACTTGGATTAATATATATATATATATATATATATATATAATTTAAAAATTTGTCTAAGTGGGTCCAAACCACTCAGTAATTTGTTAAAAGGGTGTACTCAACATCACCTGAATAGTAAATAATTTTTTTATAAACCCACTATTTCACTCTAAAGACCTAAACAATTCCACTAAAACCCTATTTAATTTATTTTTCTTGGATTTTAAGAGTTAAAAACACCCTTTGTTTAATCATCATTTGTGGTAAATGGTTTTTTTATTTTAATAAAATTAAGTTTTCAAATTTCAATGGTTTTTATGTCATCTAATTATTAAAGAGAGTATTATTTTTAATTATTTTTATTTAAGGGATTAATCTATTTTTTAATTAATTTAGAGTTTTGTTTTTTTAATCTCTCTATTTATGTTTGACGTAAAAAAAATATATCTATATATTTATCATTATTTGTTCTGTGAATTTATAATTTATGTCTTTGTTTCAAATTCTTTATGGTATTTATTTTATAAATCTTAAAAAATCATGGTGTTACAATGGTAATGTGTTGATTTAAAAAAACATAAACATAGATAATTTAATATAAAATCAAATTTCATAATATAAGTATGCAATTATTTTCATAAATTTTATCAAGTCTGACTTTTGAAAATTAAATTTTCAATTTTATTTTAAAACAATTATTTCAATTCCTTCTAAGGTTATTTGAATTTCATGCAAAGAATCATGTTCAAAAGATTAATTTCATAAGTAAACTTCAATCAATAAAAAAACTTTGTTTTATTATTATTTATTTTAAATTTTTAATTTATAAATAAAATATCCATAAGAGAATATATCATTTCATGGTTATAATATTCTGAGAATATTTTATTTAAAAATGATAGTTGTTATCATTTAATGTGTTAATTATAAATAAACGTTATTAATTCATGTGAAAAAAATATCCTTGCACATCTATGCATGTCACTCATAATTTAGATATGGTTTTCATCTATGTTATCATCAACATTCCATGAAATTTTATTTATGTGTCCATATATTTGAATATTCATTTATAGTTATAAATTAAAAAATAGTTTTATATATGCATGGATTTCTCCAAAATTTGATTTTCAAAATTCTAAAAAAAATGATTATTCTATGTTAGAAATTATGTAAGATTATTTTCTTCTAAAGAATATAATTTATTATTGTATTATTTTGAAATTTTTTTGGGTTATGATTGATAATGGAAGGAAAATTAAAATCATTTCTTTAAATTGTCATTAGAGTATCGAATGATAAGTTATGGTAGGGGTGAACCCATGAACATAAGGGTAAATTGCCCCATATGAGATATGATGAAGTGGCCTTACTATTTTATGATTGTCTAATGAGTATCATAATTTTTCCTTCAAAATTATTATTTTTAAATGGATAAATCCAATGAGTTATTTCAAAATATTATGAAAAATTGATGGTTTTTGAAATTATATTAACTTATTATTATATTTCAATATTTTGAAAACCTATTTCTAAGTATTATTTTTAGATAATGAAATATTTTAAAAGTATTTACCCATGATTTTAAAACCCATTTCTAGTAAATTTATATTCTCACCCTATGTTTAAAATTTATTTTTCATAAGTTTAGTAGAATTTCTTTATGATGTGTATTTATTTAAGGATGTAGTGAATGAAAATATTTTCTGTTTATTTAATTTTATTTTTTATAGTTTTGTTAGGTTGTAATGAATGTATATTATTTTCTAAACCCTAGAATGAAAAGGTTCTTAGAATGTAATAAATGTTGTGTATTTGTTCATTTTCATTTATAAAAAAACACACACAACATTTATATGTATTGAACCTAGAAGCACGAGTTCAGGGCTTCACAGTTGGTATCAAATTAATGATCTAGATAATTTTGAAAAATTAGAAAAAATTTATAATTTAATTATTCATACTTTATAAAATTATCTTTCCTTCATATTTTCATATGGAATATAGAAGAACAAGAACAAAACTTTTGTCTCTTCTAGACATGTTACTTGAAAAGATAATTTTAAAATCACACCTGAATTATTTTGATCTTATTGTAAACCTTATTATATATTATAAACACCTTTACTAAATATACAATACATGTTCATGTCATAAATCATGTCTTATTATATATTGTTTCCCATTTTTACTGACAGTATGGTACATACTTTGACAACCTATGACTGATATAGGTTATTTTATTGTAGGTAAACACCTTTTCTATTACATATATATTAAATAAAGTGGTAATAAAAACACCCACATGAGTATTAATTAACCCCTAGTGTTCAAAGTATCTATGGGTGACTGGGAGTTTCACGTGATGTGTTTTGGAGACTTGGAATGGGTTTCAATTATGTGATTAGGTTATAAGAGTTACATAACATGTTTGGTTTCCAAGGAATTTATTTTATGATCCAATTCCTAATTTATAATAAAATTATTTCATTTTACTAGATGTGTATTTGGTATCCATATGGGTTTAATGAAATTATCTACATGAAAATAATGTATCAATTGTTGTGAGGTCTATATAGAGAAACATTTTCAATAAGTTTTTAGAGACAAGATAAAAAATCACTATTATTAGAGTTAAATTTGTAATGTAATTTTTCATGATACTAACTAAGAAGTATGGATGCGACAAAAATAAAGGAAACATAACTAATCCACAAACTAGTGAACAATTTGATATATAAAAAAATAATGTAAAATAAATTTTCAATATAATACCAAATGATTCTATAAGGGATTAGTAATGAGAGATATATGATTCATTGTGGTCCTATAAGAGAGTTTATTAAACTACAATAGTCATATTACCATATAGTTCTAATTTTGAAAATTCATGTAACTTACCAATGGAAGAAGGTAAAATATATTTTTTAATTATTTATGTATTAAATTTGAATATGATTGAATTTGTAATGATGATTCTTCTATAATTGAATGAAAATGATAAATTAATAATTAAATATTATAAAAATTATAGGATATTAATGGATAATGGTAATTCATTTGATGATATTTTCATTAATAATAACAAATTAAATGAGTGAAATAATGAGTTTTTTAAAATTTATTATTGAAATTATTCCCTTGGAAGTTGAGGTTTAAATCATAAGTAATATTTCATGTTTCAAATTATTTTAAAAAATAAATTCTTGAAATTATCAAAATATAATGGTTCAATTTTTTTAAATGGAATAAGGTGAACCATAAATTGAAATCTACTTCATAGAGGATTAAATCACTTGAACAATGAAGAATGAGATAAAAGGAAGTCTAGTTGAAGACTCTAAATATCATTGTTTTGACAAGAAAAATAAATTTGAGTGTTTTTATTTTATACTAATATTATCTTATTCAATTAACCTTCCAAAGACTCCCTAGAAATGGGAAAATTGTTTTTATAGGATATTCAGGATGGAACATAATAGTTTATGGTAGTGTGTTTCATTTGAACAGTAAGAGATTCCTATCATGTTTTATTGTTCCATCAGTTGTTCAGTTTATATATAAAAATTTATTATTTTATTATAATTTTAAAATTGATCATTTAGTTGAGAGTGGAGATGGAAATACTCATGTGTCATGTAACATTTTTATCTTCTTGTAGGAAAGATCTTGATTATTATTCATGTAATTTTGATCCACATGATTAATAGTGATGGTGGAATGATTTCAAACCTTCTTTATAAATTTTATAGAACTTGATGGAATTTTAAATTTTGGAAAACTCATTATATGAAATTTTATGTCACTTAAAAATCACACACTTGATATGTTTCTAATCAATTTTAAATATTCTCAAAATACCCTTTTACATTAGAGACCTCAGTAATGACTTGATGAACTACCTTTTGTAATATCCTAATGATATAAAGGATTATATCAAAATTATTGGGGAATATTTTAATTGGAAAGTAACCCTATTGAATTATATTACAATAAATATTTCATTTTTACCCTTGTACCATATAAACAGCCATAGATTTTCTTATATAAGACTAAATTAGAAGAAAAAATCCCATCCTCCACTACTCGTAGAAGAATTTAAATACTGCACTTCGGAAAAGTGTGAGAGAAGACTATTTCTGATCATTATGGATGGAATTTTTTTTAATAATGTTTAGTATAGTTTCTATGCATAAACATTTAAATTTCAAATTATCATTTTGAACTTTATTCTTTATATATATATATACATAAGTTTAAAAAGGGGAAGTGAAATGTTGAATTCATAAATAAGGAAATGTTATTTTGAATAGATATTTGAGGAAATATGATTAATATTTAAAAAACTACAAGGTTTCAAACATAAAATGGAACTAAGGTAAGAAATGTGGTTAGATATACATTTCTAGGAAAATAAGGGAGCCACATTCAATTTTTATTCAATAATTTATTACATGTTTTATTTAAAAATTGCCTGAACTCCAATATTATACCTCTATCCTATATAATGATACACCAATGTATACCTCATAAAGACCCTAAAATCCCTTGATATTGGTATAGATATTGACTCAATATTATGGGCATTGAAAAATCATAAAGCATATAGTGACTCATATATAATATAGAGTGGTGATAAACCTTGTTAAAAAATCATTGTTTGAGAGAGGGAAATAAATCCAAGAAGGTATGAAAATGGGTATATGGGTGAACCCACGGATTTGAGAAATCAAGACTATACTAGTAGAAAAAACCTATAATAAAATTAGAAATAAGTTTGATATTTCTTGGATATTATGGATTAGTAAGTTAAAATACTTTAGTTGTTGTATTAAATTTGTCTTCAATAAAATTTGTGTTCATTAATAGGAGGTAAAGATGATATTTATTAGGGGATTGGTTAATAGATTTTGGAAAATATAATTCAATTTATATTCATTGAATATTTTACACCATTGTTAATAATATTAGTTTGGTTATTTTATAATTGGAATAACTAAATAATTTTTTATAAGAATAAACATTCATGTGTATCAGACCAAATGTTGATATTAAATTTATTTTATATCTATTTTGAATTCATTTGTATGTAAAATAATTATTTTTTAATTTTTTTAATGAATTATAGGTGATGGTTGAACCATCTAATCCTCGTGTTCTATGGATTCATAAAGTGTTTTTTGGAAACTACCTAATATTCTAACCATGAAATAAAATGGGATATTATTTGAGAAACATTTTCATGCTTAGGTGAATTTTTATTGATACATCACACAAATATTTAATTTTTAAAAAATGTGATTATTATTTGGTTTTTTTAAGGATCAGTTGATACATCCTACCCAAGAGATCAATTTTTACCTTATCAAAAATGTATAAATTTCTCTAAATCATTGTCATTAAACTTTATCCATGATTTCTTTTTATTAGGTTGATATTGGATATAGAGAATATGATTGGAAGAGCATTTTTTTATTTTCACTCAATGATCCCTATGAACAACCATGTCCTATTATTTGAAATTTTATGTTATAATATGATTCTATAAAATTTATAAGAATATTCTATTCACTATAAATTCAATTAATGTGGATCATATGTTCCTCCTAAAAAATAACCAAAAACCATGATCCCATGTCATTGACACAAGGATAAAATGAAAAAATACTTATATTAATATAAAGGCTATTTTTTTAAGTTGTAAAGTAGACTAATGATCATTATGTGCGAAAAACGTGAGGGGAGATGCCAAATTATCAAAAAATAAAGCGGGAATAATTGACATGAATTAAATTATATATAAAGAATTTGGAAAGAATGTATTTTTTGATGAATCACAAGAATAAGATATTTCAATTATAACATAGAGGGATATTAACGAGTAAATAATTATAATGGCTAGTGAATTGAGGGTATTCTAATTGGAACGTGTAGTCAGAGGCTTGAATATTGGAGATACAACACATTTAGGATGATAGGGATAGATTTTTACCACTATAATACTACTTGAAATTATTACATTAATTTCATTTAGTATGAGAAACTATATTATTATAGTGGTAATGAAGTCGATATATCTTGCAGTGTATTGAATATACCTAAACCAAGATTTATGGTTTTCACACACTTGTATTCAATAATTTAATTTCATGATCATTAATTAAATGATTATATGTCAAAGGTTATAGAGAGAGAATTTAATCCTAAATAGAGAAATATATTATTGAAAAATTATTTCTAATTAATGGGTGTTATAAGGATATTAGTGGAAACATAAATATATAAAACAATTTGAACCACTATCTCTATATGACAATAGTAACAACACAAAAACTACTTATCATTGTAGTAAGTCTGAGGAGGGTCTGATATGATCACTATTATTTCATTTTAGTAAATTTCATTGACATATTTATATTATGAATTTAAGAAATATTCATTATTGTGTATTTTTTAAACCTACAACTCACTACGACCATCTCTTATTAATTCAACCCATCTACTCTTCATTGTTTAAGCACATAGATAATCATACTTAAAATTGAATGATTTTATTTAAATTCCTAACAGTTTTCAAAAAATATTTCATTGTAATATCATTATAATTATTTATAAATGTGTGATCTATAAACTGATCCATGGTTGATCCCTATGAAAATAACTATGTTTCTTATATGTTTTATACTTCAATGACCCTATTTAATTTCATATGTATTACTTTAATCCAACAACACAGTTAACCCCTAGAATAATCTCCATATATTTTAAATTAAAATTAGAAAAAATATATGCACTATATATTTTATGTTCTTATGGTAAGAAGCATTGAATTAGAATATTGTCACTGGTATAACACTAGTTTGGGACATATCTCAATGAAATACTTGGTGGTTAGGAAGTAAAATACAATAGATTGGAAAAGTCCCCCATATTATGTGTATCATATAGAACAACATGAATGGTGTCTATGTAGATGTATAAGTAAATGTATGAAGAATTTTATTGGGACTTAAGACTTCTAATAAGGTTCAATAATGTATTTTAGATAGTATGGTGACCATATTGATGAGGATGTGAAAATATAAAGAATGTACAATGGTGAGTGGATTCCTTAAAATAATGAAATATTTCATGAATTGATTTCTATAATAGTGGGAAACATGTGGTTTTATGTTTATATATACCAATTCCTTCCTTTTTTTTGGCCTATTATTACACATTTTCCAATATAAGGTTGTTTGGACACGCATGAAGTGGAATCCAACACATCTTTATGTTAAATTGATTACAAGTAGAAATTTATCTTATGTTTGAATCATTTTTTTGATATAGAAAATTTATTTTGGGTAGATTTCAAACTTCCTTGGTATGTTGAAATGTTCTTTAGCACACAAGTTAGTCACCTCCTAGAATTCCTCATAAGTCCCACTATTTATTTTATAAATTTTTATTTATAGGTAAAGTGAAATGGATCAAGTAAGTATGTATTTTGGGAGTGAAAAATATATATCCACAACATTTCTATTAATAATTTGATCTTGGGTTATTTTATTAGAGGTCTGAGAATCAGTATCTTACGTTAGTCCATTAAATATTCTATATACGTGAATTTTCCTCCATGTCCCAATAACCCATTAATCATTTTTAAATATATGTTTCAATATATTGGACTAATTTTTAAGTGAATAGTATGAAAAATAAATTTTTTTTCTTTTTAAGGAACACATGTGATATTATAATATAATATGTCATGATTCAAACTACTAAAAACATTACTATAAAAAAATTAACCAAATCATTGGTCAAGTATTATGTTTCTACTAAAAAATATAAAATAGTTGGGAAAAGTAACTTATATATTAAAATTTAATCTTAAAAACTAGTCATTTTTATGATGCATAACCGATCATAAAATTTATATAGCAAAAATAAAACTAAAATATTATGTAATCATATTATAATAAAAATTAATTTTGAAAATTTTAAAGTATTAATTCTGAAAATATAGGATAATTATGAATATATATTTTCAAGTATTAAATAATAAATTATAAAAAAAATATTTAGACTTCTTAATAACATTATAAATATAAAAAATGTGGTATAATATTAAATTATGGGAAATGAATAATGTTAAAAAAAAAACTAATTCTACTATGAATTTATTAACTTACAATTTCACTAGATTTATGTATCGTTTTCCTCTTATGGATCCAAAAATTGATAAGACCCCTGAGTAACAAGTACAAATCCTGCTTTTAGGGAAAGACGCTAATAATAAAAAAAATAGAACATATTAAAAAAAATTATTCACATCCATTTCTGTTATCTTATTTTCACTAATGAAAAAACACCAACAATGTATCCTTGTTGAGAAATAAATAAAATTTTTAAAAATATTAAATTCCTTGTCAAATATGGTATTACATATATAGGTGAACAACACACCACATCATTGTTCAACTGGAATATAAATAATGAGTTTGTTTTTTCTTGTATGTTCCCTAGATTTGAATGAAAATTCTACCTATAAAAATTTATAGAAAACATTTAAATTGAATGGTTTTAGTTAACAACATGAAAATGTTATTATATAATATATGATAATCTAGTTTTCACTACACAATATTATAATAAAACCTAAGTGTGTACTATTATAAATTACCCATAATAATACTAAAAATATACATTTTAATAAAAAATGATATTTAATAATATAAATATTTTTAGTGTTTTACTTTATTTAAATTCATATGAGTTAATAACATTCATTTCATGCATGTTGTTATAAATGAGGAATAATAATAATAATTTCAATGTGTTATTATTTATTTCATGTTGAATTTATAACATGTATCATGTGTTGTAAAATATAATTTTCATCAAAAAAATATACATTTTAATGTTAACAATTTAAAAATTATTCATAAAAATGAAATTAAATTTTAATTATATTTTTAAATATATTATATGTTATTTTTAGAATGTGTTATATGTATTAATAATAAATTAAACCTGATGATAATATTATAGAGTTTAAATTTATATTTTTTATTCGTTTAATATGTTCATGATAAAAAAAGAATAATAAGAAGGAGAAGAAGAAAATATGAATGTTGAATTGCATTACATTCACTTATGACCATCACATTTATAGAAGTCCTTCCCATTATGAGACTCCCCTTCAATTTTAGTATCGATTGACTATTACAAAATTTTCCTAATTATACCTCATAGTTTCATCTTCTCATTACATTGATCAATATACAAAATTTTCTAATAATGATTTTTACAAAAACAATTTTTTCCCTTCATTACCATTAACTAATTTATTGTTTCTCAATTATCCCAATTGAATAGATTTTTTTCAGTGTATTAACAAAAATTTTACCTTTATTAGTTCCCTTTTATAAGATGATAACTGTTTGAAATTTTCTATCACGTCTCACCCCAATTCATGATGTGTATAAACCCCTAACTTCTCGAATTTGGTTCATTTATTACTACCCCTTCCCGAAATTATGATTCCTTCCTTGATTTCATGTTCGACTTCGGCACTGGACTTTATCATCTCTATACAAAAAATTGATGATAAAAGTGATAATTTTATTAGGGCTTACAAAAATCACCGATAAAGTTCAATTTTATCATCATTGATAAAATGGTACCCTTTTTAAACACTTTTTTCTAACACTGATAAAAGAAACCCCTTTATCAGTGTTTTTTTATAGTTGACAAAAGTCTCACACTTATCAATATTTTTTGTTTAGCGTTGATACTAATTATAGTGAGTAATTTCATTTACATACAAGTATTTATATATTTTTAAATAATATTTATATTATAATAAATATATATATATATGTAAATATAATATATAAATATGATTTTTATGGATTTTAATAAAAATGATCTTATTTTCATAATTATATATATTAACGTATCAAATTTTTATTAGTCAAAATTTTTAATAGTATATTTATAAAAATTAATTATAAAATGTGTATATAATTATAATAAATATAATATATTAATAATTTATTTAAAAATTATTTAATATATAAAAGAATATATTTAATTAAATGCATAGTTATATTGATATTAAATGATTTAAAATAAATGTACACATATAATGGTGTGCGGGTGTGTACTAATGTATGTCTCCCATGTTTATGAATGTGTGTGATTACGTCTGATAAATAATTTAATATTACTTATTCTTTTTTAATATCTCTCCATTTTTACTATTATATATAATTTTTTCATTTTTAATATTTATTTAATTTTTAATATTTATATATTTTAATTTATTCATCATGAATATATGTGTGTGTATTTATTTTAATTTTATTTAATTTAATTCGATTCAATTTAATTATGAATATTTTCTTATTGTCAATATAATTCATTTCTAATAATTTTGTTTTCTACATAATTAATATTATTTATTTATTTATTTTTAATTATGTTTTATGTGTCTGTAATTCTTGGTAATGTTATGAGTTCCCTTTTTTTTAAAATTGTATTTTATTTAATTTTATTTATTCATTTACAATATTATTCCAATTATTATTATTTAATCATTTATAATATTTATTATTATATAATTATTTTTAATTATTAACTTTTTAATATTTATTTATACATATTTATTTACTATGTTTTAATATTCAGAACATTTGTTTAAATTATATGAGTAATATTTATTCATTTTCATTAATTAATGTGTAATATTTTTAAAATACTAGAAATTTATATAATTAATTTATTTGGATGCATTTTTATTTAACATTCTCATCTTTTTTTACATGTTTATAATTATTTAATTTAATTAATCCTGAAAACCATACTTATTTACTACGTTTTAATATACATAATATGTTTTTAATTTAGAAGATTAATATTCATCGAAATTTATTTATTAAGTTGTAAAATTTTTAAAAAATTTTCAATCTATATAATTGGTTTAGTTAAATGCATTTTTTAATATTTTTTTCATATTTATTACGTACATGTTTATAATTTATGTAAATAATCATGCAAATCAATTTTTTTGCAGACATTTATGTTTTAATATTGTCAATATTTATGATTTTAAAATATAATCATTTCTAATTTTTTTTAAATAATTTATATAATTAAAAAAACATATCCAGTTGTTAAATATTTTAGAAGTATATTCATTTTTAATCATTCAATTTCACTCATTTATAAAATTTTTTTAAGAAAATATATTCATTAATAATGTTACCATTTTTACCATTTTAATAATTTATTTATATTTAATATATATTCATTTAATTTTTTTGTATTTTATTTTATGAATATTTAATATAACCTTATTAAATTTTTGATAAAAACAATATTTATCCACAATATAATCATATTAGCGAAAAAAGATAGGTTTTATCAGGGATTTTTTAGCACTGAAAAGATGTACATTTATTAACACTAAGAAAGTGCTCGTAAAGAAATTTTTTAACAACACTTATTTTTTAAAAGATGGAAAATCCTATCTTTATCAATGATTTTTTTAAAACATTTATAAACCCTGTATCTTTCTTATAAATTATTACCCTAATTGGACTTTCTCCATCGCTTCATTCAAACTCATACATAAGTTAACCTTTAATTTTGTTACTAGCTTACTCATTTAGAAGCAGTGATTTGGGGAAAAAAGAAAAAAATGGAGCGATTCAAACTCATATCCCCTGTTTGGGGAGATTATGTTGTATAAAAAGAAATCCTTCAGGTGGAAACTAGGAGAAATACGTTTCGCCGCAATTGAATAGTTCAAATCAGCCCAAAATCATGATGATTTTGAAGAAATTCTATCATTTTCAAATTTAATATATTACCCTTGTTCATATTTTATTTTATTAAACCTATACCCTTAGCTTGCCCTTAATTTATTGATAGGGGTCTTAGTAAGATGTTGGGTCTGAGTAATGCCAAATTATTTCCTATCATTTTGATAGATTTTTATTATATTTATCCATCTTTTTTGAACATTGTAAATAAGTATAAAAAATTATTATATTTTTAAATTCAATATACACTACTACAAATAAGGCTTTTATCTGTGCTAGAAACTACTTTTAACAGTTCTAGAAAAGCGCTATTAATTGTAATGAGGATAAAGGGGGTCCCTTTTAACAGTGGTAGAAAGGCACTGATAAAGGGGGGCCTTTATACATGCTAAAATTTTTTTGATAAAGGGCACCTTTATCAGCATTATTTTGAGTGCTGAAAAAGGCCCAATTTATCAGCACTCAAAATAGTGCTGATAAAGGCCGACTTACCTATGATGTGTTGTTTATTTAATAGCCCAACCAGCACATGCACCTGCACACCTGCACACAAACATCACCTGCACACAAATAGAACCTATACAAAATAGCACAAAACAGCACCTACACACAAAACAACTCCACAAAACAGCACCATCACACAAACAAAGCACAGAAGAATGAAACAGTGCACACAAGAGTTTCAAAAACAATTCTATATACATTTAGTTGACATCATGAATAAAAACACACACTGATATATAAATTTCAAAAAAAAATTATATGGTTACAATAACAATTATCTAACACATAGTTAAAAACATTAATGTTTCATCCTTTTTGCATTTGTGACCCCCTCTAAAAAATTGTCATCCATGGTATTAGTTATCTAACAAAGCATCCGAACTCAAGAAAAAAATTCCACCTATATATGAAAACAAATATTATGTTGGTAGTACAATAATGAAATAAATTAAACATTAATATGTAAGAATACATTAATAAAATGTCAATTTTTAATAAAAAAAGACACATTTGGAGTTACACCGGTCACACCATGTGTCATATTGAGGTGGGGTTGATTCCTACATGTTACAAATGAGTCATATATAGTTGTTTTAAAATATTAAAACAATCTGAATGGTTTTTCTCAGTTTTGAGTATGTCACTTGTTCTTTTGAGTATGTCAGGACTGGGTATAGATCTTATGTTTGGGTGCTTTCACCCCTATGCATAGGGGATAGAGCAAGTTTCCAACAGCAATAAATTGATGTTTTATTTTTCTCTTTTATAGTTGATTTGATTTCCACCTCAGATGGCACACTTGGGTGTGATATTTAGCTATTATGTGTATTTTGACTCTTGGCCCAGTATGGAAAGGGAGGTTTGATTATGCATCATAATAGGAACTTAGGATTATATGATGTGTTCTTTATTATTATTTTCATTGGGAACCTATATTTAGCTAAGAGTTGTTGGACTATTTAAAGTGTCAGCAAAGAATCTAAATAGTGTTTTCTTAATTAGCCTCTTTTGGTGGCATTGTACTCAGCCAAAACAAACATGTGGTTCCAATGAGATCTATATGTGACTTTATATGCATCTGATATATGGTTCTGACCCTGATAAGGTTAGACATAGATGATGGTTGGGGGTGAGTTGTTTAAAGGTTCAACAAAGAAACTAAATAGTGTTTTTGTTGTATAGCCTCTTCCGTGGAATTATACTCTTATAAACTAAATTGATACATGATATTTGATGTCTGGCCTTATCATGGGTAGTCAAGGGTCCGTGAGGCAGGATTATATGTGATACCTAACTCTAATGTGGGTAGGTAGGGGCTATAATACTAGATGATACTTGATACCTAACCTTGATATGGGTAGGTAAGCAACACTGAAACCAAATTTTGTGTGACATGGTGTGGTTAGGGAGTGTAAGGGTGGTGAGATGTGTTACCTATTACAACCTTTTATATTAGCGATATTTGTATATATACAATTATATGGCTATTTGACCATCATGATTTTTATTCAGTGGGATGCCACCTAGACGGGATTTGGTGGAGTGTTAGGAGGGTGGTGATATGGTTCTACTTAAGTGTTCATGGGGTGAGTCCTTTGCGAGTTGGGATGATGCCCCGAAGGGTTGGGATGATCATGATATCTAGGTACAGGATTTGGTACAGGCGAGAAAGTTGAAGATGGAAAAAAAATTCCCATGTATTGATGAGCAGTTTAGGGTGAGCCAAGTTCATTTCATATAGGTCATCGATAGGGGATCCCAGAGAGATGATCCATCTATGGTGTACTTGAATTGAGAGTTCTAGTATCAGCACCCATCATTATTTCAGAGTGAATGTGGACTAAAAACAACAGAGAACTTGATAGGTTTGGTACAAACTATCTTTGACCAGCTCGAGACACCCTAGGTCGAAGGGTGAGGTTGATGACATACATGATCATAGGAAATACATAACTCTTGTGGGGTGTATAGGTATAGGAAGGCAGACACAAGGGACTGTCTCAGAAGGATTTTGAGTCCATATTCATCGAGCACTTCATCTAGAGAAACTGAGGGTAGATATAGCTTGTGATTTTATGAACCTCTAGCAGGGGGATAATTCTGTCATTGACTATACACTGAATTTCACTAACTTATCATGATTTTCACTTGATATGGTGGGAGATTACCTCACTAGGGTGCAACATTTTGAGGATGACTTGTGACACACAATCAGGGTGCAGGTCAACATCTTCAGACTAACATCCTTTTCAGAGGTAGTCAATTAGCCACTGATAGTTGAGGGAAACTTGACAGACAGGTCTTATTCGAGCCAGTTTAAAGTGTTAGGTGATCTAAGAAATGATGCTTCAGGCAGCACGAAGAGAGGCTGTGAGGAGTCTCAGTAGGTCATTCAGGCTAGAGACTTAGGTAGACTTCTGAGGAGTGGTTTTACAGTATTATTCTTTTAGTGTAGGAATCCATGGCATGTTCAGACCCAATGTGATAAGGTTCTGAATTAGTGTCATGTGTGCGACCAGATGAACCATTTGGAGAGGTTCTGTAGAAATCCTTATTATAGATGTGGGATCCAGGTAATAGGGCGGACTCAGGGATCTAAGGTCAGACTGAAAGCAGTACAAAGAGTGGGTAGTTGGGATTTAGCTACATGTGGAGGTCTTGGAAAACTATGTGGGTGTGGGTGAACGGCCATGTGAAACCTCTTCAATTTTTAATATAGGTGATTCACATAGTTTTCTAATAGTTTGGAAAATCGTGCACCTAACTGTGCGTAGTGTGGTTCTTAGATAGTGGGCATCGTACGGTTGGAACATGATTATCCAAACTGTGCATCCAAACCATGTGGCCCATTAAAAAGTGGGAAATTAATTTTTTTCCCTCATTCACTATTTCCTTATTTCTCATCCCTTTCCTCTCATTTACAATGCACAATAGAGGGTGATCCTCCATCTTCCTTCTCCCTAGGATTTGAGGGAACTCCGTCATCCAGACTTTGATCTTTGATCCGTTAGTGGATATAGATTCATCTTAATAATACCTTCAATTTCCTGCTTCTATTTTATATTTATCTCACCATATGGAGCGGTAAATCCATGCGATCCATTTTTTCCTATTTTTAGGGAATTCATCTAAAATTCCATTTTCTTCCAATTCGGATCGATTTTGAGGACAATATCAAAGGAGTGAGCACATACTAGTACAAGGTAGGTGGTTCCTAGGTTTCTTCTTGATTTTGTGTGTGCTATTAGGGTGAGTTCATGTACACTCTGTGGGTTGTTCGAGCGAGAACATAATTAATTAAATATATGATTATTAAATTGTTCTAATGATTATATGAGATGTATATAGGCATGATCTTTCTCCACTATGATTGGATAAGCTGGGTAAGAGGTTTGGACTAACTTGGAAAGTTTAGGTCGATTATAAATTGGAATTAAATTGAATTGTTATATTTTTTACTTGATTCCATGGGAATATAATGGGTTTGGCCTTAGGATTGAGGTGGGTTATGATCATCTGGATTGAGGCGATGTGGTTCATTGGGTAGGGCTTGGCTCAGATACTTGGAGTGATGATGATAACTAGGTTGAGGTGACTTGGTCATCGAGATTTGAGGTGATGAAGTCGTCAGGACAAGGTCATGGCTATTGAGGCTTGAGATGGTGTTGACCATCATGATTTTAGGGACCTAGTCATAGGGGCATGAGGAGTCGGATGGCGTGGATTAGGTTTTTGGTGATTTTTTCTCGTCATTTGTTGTTTGATGTGCTATTGGAGTCATGTTCACATAGACAGGACTTAGTCGAGGTGGTGTTGGCTACTTGTTGTGGTGGGGGGCCCCGTAGACTATGCAGTTAGGTGATGGTGTTGACCATAATTATCTCACTTATGTTTTTTTCTAAAATTAATGTTAATTTTAAATAAAAAGAGAAACTTTCAGTAATACCAGTCGTATTGTGCGTTGAATTTAAGTTTGGTAAATTCCTACATGTCACAAATGACTTATGGATCATTTCTCTAAAGTGTCAAAATAATCGGAATGCGTTTGCTCAGTTTTCAGTATGTCACTTGTTCTTTTTGTTAAAAATAATGTCAATTTTAAATAAAAAGAGACACTTTGATTCATACAGGTTTCATAATGTTTCATATTGAGGTGGGGTTTATTTCTACACATTTCAAGTAACTTATGGATCATCTCCCTAAAGTATCAAAAAAACTGAATGCATTTGCTCAATTTTGAATAGGCCAGTTACTTTGATACCAACTATAATGACCTAAACATTTCATACATTGATATCACATATGATTAGATTAATATTTATTACATAAAAGAAATTAATTAAACACAAATATGAAACAATTCATTAATTCTATGGAAAATGATTATATTGTACAAACATCAAGATTACCTCTGTGATTGAGAAGATACAGCATTGTTGCTCTTCCTAGAAAGGCATGTCACATGGATATAAATCTTCTAAAATAAAATAACCCTGTAAGGAATATTGAAAATCAAATAAACATTTAATTATATAATTTTTCGTTAAAATAGTGATATTATATCGTAACAATGCCTTTACATCTTTCCAGAAGGTTTCTTTGGTCCAGATATAAACTAATAACAAAACTAATGATTCTTTGTGCACTTTACTACTATTGGTTAACTAACTCTTAGCATAGAATTTGATCTGAACTTCTGATCCGGTGTCCCTATGATGCTCTCATCCGACACCATCTCTATGATATCATCATTCAGCATTCAATTTTCTTTTTTATCCAGCACCCATTTACCTAGTAAATGGGTGTATGAAGAGAAGGAAAAATGAATGTTGAATGATTATGTCATAGAGATGGTGTGGGATGAGAGCATCACGGGGATGCTATATCAGAAGTTCAAATCAGATTCTATGCTAAGCGGTAGTTAACCAACAATAGTAAAGAATTCTTAGTTTTGTTATTAAATTTTTGAGTGATGAAAAACCAATTTTCTTCAAACACACTACATCAGTAGAAACAGAAGCATAAATGGACAAAATACAGAATATAAATGATCCATGCCATAATAGTTTAGGTCTATTTCTTTTAGAAACATGGAAACATAAAGAACAAGTTCGTAAGATTCTATTATTAAGTTATTCTTTACTAGAAATACAAATCATTTCTAAAACCATTATTCATAACCTAATGATATGAAACATAAGAAAGGGTGATCATAGATGCTCAATAAGTGTAAAAAAGGGAAATTTCAATGATCATATAAGGATACATAAGTAGTAGGAATTCACCTTCATCCTATTTGTGTACAATCTTTCATCAGGTATGTTGGTCATTCGTTTCTAAACACATCTATATCATCTTGTGAATATGATTTTTTTATGACAGTCATGGTAGTACTGAGAAAATATAAATACACAAAGGATTAATAAATACTTTAATTGAACTAGTAATTATTTTCAAAAATACCTCTTCAAGGATTCTTGTTTTTTGATGAAATAAGATCTCTTTCATAAATTGACAAAAACATAATAACCACATTCCTTTCCATTTTTTTGTTTTGGAAACATCAAAAAAATTGATAAAATTAATTAATTTGTTTTGATATGTGTTTGGATAGTGCAATATTATCATATATACCAAGATACTTGTCCAGTTGTAGATCTCATGGGTGTTCTTGTCCTTAAGACCTAGATTCATTCCATGAAGTAGATGATATTGATGCACCACCCTATCATAACATAATACTCTTTAAAATATAATATAAATTATATAACTAGATGTTTAGTTATAAAATATTAGATCTATTTTATTAAAAATTGACAAGCACCATCATGTATGGTCGGTTTGTTGGATATTCATGCATTGAAAGAGAAAAAAAAACACATCTAGAATCTATGTTCTTGGTAAACAATGAGATCATATAATCTAGGGGAAAGGGATTATTATGAATTGGTCATCACTACACCATAAACTCTAATCCCTCACACACAAAATATCATCCTCTGATTCAGCCTAAAATGGGCGAAAATGAGAAACCAGAAAAATGTAAAAAAAGGGGCATATTAGCTTAACCAAGTGGAACACTGTATGAAAATGAAATAAAAATAAAAAAGAAGGAATAAGAGAGGTAAAATTATCCTAGGCTCTCAAATACAAGTGATGAAATATGAAACATACATCGGGTGACGGAGAACCACTAAAGAGGAGAGGAGGAGGAGGGTGGCATAACGTGGAGGGGTTCTAGATGAGAAAAGAGGAAAATCCAGTAAAACATAAAAGGTTCAGAGGAAAATTTTTATATAACTTAACTTTTTAAAGGGGTTCAAAGTTTTTCCATATGCTTTTCCAAACCATGTTCAAACTATACAGTCTTCACTATCCAGGACACACCATTTCACATGGTTAATGCACATGGTTTAACAAACAATGTGCAAACCATGATAAATGCCTTTAAAATTTATTAATTAATTTTTTATGGTTTTCTAAGTCCCATCACATGATTTAAACAAACTTTGTGCCTATGAAAAACAAAATTCACTATTGTGGTGCATGGTTATCACTAATCATGTGCAAACCATGATCCCTAGGTTGTTACCCCCAAAACCATAATTTCAACTCCTAAAGATTCTGTGACTTTTTTAAGAACCTAAGACACATATTGAGCCTCAAAATATATAAAAAATTCCTTTAAGATGTCCCAACTTCTAGGTTCTATATCTAACCCTCATTTATAAAAATGGTTTTTCTAATAATTGAAAAAAAATTCATATTCTCCTGAAAATTCAAATGCCAATATGGATGAGGCATTTCAAACTCTCCACTATTATTATTATCATACTCGATATTTCCGAGTGGTAATAATATAGAATCACCACTATCCGTTATCTATTTGGAATCAAACAAACACATTATATTCCTGAACTCCCAACATGCTTTCAAATCATAGCACTAAATAGAAGACACAATGCCACTTGATCCTGATCCAAAGCTCATAACCATCACTAAGATGATGAGATGGTACTTACTTAATATTTCCCATATTGAGAAAAAATCATGTCAATGTTTAGTCAATCACTCAGTCTAAGACACTCCCCACCATAATACTTAACTCATGAAAGCCAATTTGGATCCATGGTGCCTCCCACCTACAAAAGTTCTTACCAAATTCCATTTTTATGTTTTTAATGACACACCTAATGACACTTACAATGAAACTTACCCAACCACACATGAGAATTATAGTACAATTTCAGTCTTCTCCTTCATTCCCAAATTTGGGAACTCCACATACACACCTCTACCATCCAAGTACAACCTAAACACAAATATTTTCCTTATAAAGACTCAGATAGATCTAAAAACTTCCCATCACAAACAATATTAAATAATTAATGAATGTGTCAAATCATTACATATAACATCACATGATAGCATAAGTCGAACATCCTCCACCTGAACTGCCTCAAAAGGGTTGGCCGCCACTAACATGTTATCTCACATTCTAATATAAATTATTAACTCTAAAGGAATCCAAAAACCTACCAAGAATACACATCATAGTTTGAACCAAACATCTTATGTCATTTTACAATTAAAACCCCAAATAACCAAACTAAATAATTCTCTACTTCCACCACCAATATTCCATTAAGTACTAGAGAATGATTCCTTTCTCTTTAAGGGAATCCCATGCCCATATTAATATATAATGGTCTAATCTGACCCCTGATGTGATTCCACAGTCAAACACTGACTCAATTAAACTATCCATTATGATATCACCTATAAATTAGTGTGAAACCAATATAATCCTTCTTAGAACATTTCATATATCTCTATCTCAAAATATCCTCTCAGACTTTAATCATCACCAAACAAAAACAACCTCTAGGATTCCAAAAGGCATCCAGATTTCATAAAAAACACATGCACACTAGTATCTAGTGCTTTCGTAGTGACCCAAAGACTAGCTATGCACACCAACTACCTTTCTAATGCAGAAAAGTAAAAATTCATTACATAAGAGATTACTGGAGGGAATCTGTGTGTTGTAGAGGAGGATTTCGAGACAGACATCGGTTAAGGAGGGTGCATCGGAGTAGGTCACGTGGACAAGGGGACCTCACAAGGAAGATGAGGAGGAGGAGGCGGAGGAGGATAAGGAGGAGGTGGTGGAGGAGGAGGATGATTCAGCGACAGGAGGAGGAGGAGGAGGCAGTGGCAGCAGAGGAGGAGGAGGAGGAGAAGGGTCACAGTGGAGGAGGGGTTGTGACGGATGAGGAGAAGAAGGTAGAGGTAGCAGAGGAGGAGGAGGAGGGTCGCGGTGGAGGTGGAGGAAAAGGCAGTGGAGGCAAAGGAGGAGAATAAGGAGGGGTCACGACAGAAGAGGGGTCGACGGCGCAGGGTTCAGCTTCCATAAAGGTTTGAAAGGGTGAGAGGGGGAGGAGCATGTTAGGGTTCTTTTATAAAAACCACTGGAACCTTTATCAGTGCTAGTTAAAAATGCTGATAAAGGTATGTTTTATTAGTAATAAAATAAAAAGTGCTGATAAAACACACCTTTATCAGCACTTTATTAGCGCTAATAAAGATAGTATTTTATCAGCGTTAAAAAAGAACTTATAAAATATCTATTTATCAGTGATAAAATTATAGCGCTGATAAATAATTATTTTATCAGTGCTTTTTTAGCGCTGATAAATATAGGCCTTTATAATCACTAATAAAGGTATAATTTTAATAATTTATTTATATTCTTATTTTTTTTTTAAATGGTATATGGGATAAATATATATTTATTTATTAGTAACTATAACTATAAATAGTATATATTTATAAATATTGGTATATAATTGTTAATATATATATTAAAAAAATTATAATTACAAATTTATTTGAAAAGTATTTATATATATCATTAAAAATATAATAAAATATATTTATTATTTAAATATATTTAATGTAATTTTATAAGTACATTTTTTAGAATATATATAGTTTATATGGGTAACATTATGAATTAATCAACATACCACATCAATGGACAATGAGATGTAATGTATAAATGAACATTCATGCATATGATACATAACATATACACATGATCAATATATTCATTGACCAAATTCATTGGAAAACACATATATATTCAATGATTTTAATTATAAATATATATATTAAAAATTATTATGTATTTATAAATATAATAAATATATAAATATATTAAATATATTAAATATATTAAATATAAAAAATATAATAAATATAATGAATTAATCCAATAAATCTAATAAATTTAATAAATCTCTAATAAATATAATAAATCTAATAAATATATTTATTATTTAATATAATTTATTATAATATTATAATTATTTAATTATATATATATAATTATAATCTTATAAATACTTTTTTCAATTAAAACATTATAAATTTTTTTAATTATTAAAAAATATATTTTAATTATAAACATTTTTTTATTTAAATTATACAAATAAACATTATTTTTGAATATAAATATAATTATTTTATATAAATAAATAATAAAAACATTTATTAGCACTAATAATATCGCTGATAAAGGGTAAACCTTTATTAGTGCTTATTTTAGCGCTGATAAAGTGAACATATATCAACACTTTTAGTTAGCACTGATAAAGGCCCACCCCTTTATCAGTGTTTTCTTTTTAGAGATGATAAAAGGAAGTGTTTCTCTTACCCTGTTTTATGGTAGTGATAATTTATAAATAATTTTAATTATATGTATGTAAATAATTTTTCTGTAAATATTTTAATATTTTTTATTAAATAATTTTTGAAAGTTATTGAAATTTAAAGGTTTAAAAATTAATTTATACTAATGATTATGTTTAGATTTAAACTATATATTTTTATATATATAATTAAATGGAATATGTAAATTTATTTAATGAATATGTGAAATCAATTTTGTTTAATCATTTTTTAAAATTTTAAAAATTTTAATAATATATTTTTATTATTTAAAAGTTTTTATAATTTTATTTTCTTGAAATTATAATGATATATTAAAATAAAAATTATTAAATTATGGATTTTTAATGAAAATGGTATTAAAAACTTATTATTTATGTAGGTTATTTCACCAATTTTTTCATTCATAGTTCCACAGTTCTATAAATTTTCAATCATAGTAGTTGTTTCCCCCAACTAACCCTCTTAAGGATTCCTTCCAATTTCATTTCAACCTCAGCACCAATTAGTATGTCAAAATTTATTTTAATTGTATTCTTACTCTCTCTAATTGAGAAATAACCATAGTTTTATTTAATCCCTGATCCCAGTTATGGGGACTCCTAGAACACTCTTTAAAAATCAACTCAGACTATCTTCACTCCTTAAATTGAAATTGTGACCAATATTCAAAACATCCATATATGCTTTCTTATTTTGTTGACCTCACTCCCAGTTTCTAAGTTTTAATTTTTTGACAGTTGAATATCTTTTTTTGGTTCCTTCGAGTTTGAGTTGTGATTTTATATTATCCTAGGTAGTCAGACTTATACTTCAATAATTATATTGATAAGGGGCCTTATACTAATCCCACTAGGAAACTTATTTAACTTATGTTGAAGTTGATTTTTTCTTCTATATCTAATAAGAATTTCTATTTATGTTCATTGTGGCTTCATCTCGGCCATGTGAATTGTTTAAATTTTAAGCATTCATGAAACCCCAATTAGATTGCTCAGGAATTTTTCTATTAGATTGAAAACTTGAACTTATGACTTCTAGTTCATTGGATTTAAATTCAAGTGTTTCTTAAGACATTTGGTTCTCAAGGCCATGTTATTAGGCCCTATCAACATTTTCATTATCTAAAAAAAGATAAACTTTGGCTCCTAAAAATTATATCACTAAAACACCACCTTACCAGCCACGTACCATGTAAAGAAATGAATAAACCTCAACTCATCCCTCATGTTGTAATCTCACCTAAAAAAGTTACAAAACCCATCCTTGATCTATGTGTTTTGAAATAGTTTAACATTTAATTAAATTATTTGTAAATTTATATATATCACACATTTCCTTTAATTATTTCCACCACTACAAAAAAAATCTCAATATACAACATTCAGATCTTATTGTATTATAACAATGGATTCGTGTATCTTAAATGATTCTTTAATAATTAACTTTTTTTTGAATTCTGAGCTCATACATTTTTGTGAATTTATTTATTATGTTAAATATCAATATTATTGAGTAACATATGATGGGTAATAATTTAAAATATATGGATGATAATTGTATGAAAAAAGAGTATGAGTATAGACTGAAAGAGTTAATAATGTTTACAAAATATAATGAATATGACCCTTCTCAAATCATTTTTCCATGTTTATATCGTCGTCATCCAAGAATAATTAGTCCAGAGGAGTTGGAAGAACACTTGATCTTTCATGGAATAGATCTAAGTTCTAAATATTGGACTAAACATGGGGAAAATGTTAATATATCTAGTGACCAAGATAACATAGTGTTTAATGGATCATATGATATTATTATAAGTGTGAACAATGAAGAAGATTGTATCGAGGATATGATTATATGTGTGAATGATGATGATGAACATATTGTGTAAATGATAATGAAAGTTTAATATAAACTTTGTGATTGTATAATTTTTTTGAGAAGTTAAATAGTTATGCAAGGACACCATTTTATGTTTTTTACAAAATATACAGTATTGTCATCCATACTGAAGGTATATATTATAAAAGTTGTCAACTGAAGGACTGTCACTAGTTTTGATGAATTACATTCTCTCTTGAATGATATGATCCTAGAAGATAATAAGATTATTTTCTCAATATAAGTCACTAAAAAAATTCTATGTTCAACGGGTATGATATCTGAAATAATACATTATTATCCAAATGATTTTATATTATTTCTCAAGGACCAAGAATCACTTAAAAAGTCCCAAAGTGTGTTGTGTCTCAATACAATAAATATGTATCAAGTCCTACAAAATTTTTATGGTACCTTCCAATAATTCCATGGTATAGGATCCTATATGTAAGTGATTAGATTCTAAGGAAATATAAGTTCCATGAAAATACAAGGATTAAAAATGTGAAACTTCATCTCCCAAAAAACTATCCTTAGGGGAATAAAATTTATCATGAGTATTTGGAATTCAGAAACGAGCCAAGAAACCTTTATCTTGCACAATCTACAAATAGAGTGAATCCTTTTAGTTTTCAAACCATCACTCACAGTACATGGTTGATTAAGTTGGTAAATTATAATTATCTATCATGGTTATGTATGAAATGAAAATAGATTATGTCATCTCATCTTATTTCAGCACCAAAAAAATCAGTTAATGATGTTGATGTTTATTTTCCTCCATTGGTCAATGATGTGAAATTATTGTGGGATTTAGGTGTTACATAGTATGATTCTTATAGGAATTCATATTTGACATTGAGAACCATATTGTGTGGGATGATAAAAAGACAGTTCTACTTATGGGAATTTTTAAGAATATAACAATAAAGGAAATCAAGGGTGTCTCATTTATGAATAGGGTACATAATCAATTATGTTGAAACATTCATCAAAGACTGTGTTTCTAGGACATCACTGATTTCTAACCACACAAAATATATACTGATCTTAGAAAAAATAATTCGATATGAGATCAAAATAAGGTACTATACCATCTCAATTAATAGGTGATCAATTGTTTGAGAAAGAAAAATATATATATAGAAACTGTTTTTTATAAACCCTTCCCAAAAAACCATACAAAAATTTGTTGGAAAAAGAGATCCATTTTTTAATTACCATGCTTGAATTTATTATGTGTCGATAATTTTCCTGATGTTATGCATGTGGAAAAATGTATGTGATAGTTTCATTTGAATGTTACCAATTTCAACTAAAAAAATGTTGAATTGAGGCTAGGTTGGACATGATTGAAATGGAGATATGGGAAGAGTTAGCAATATTGAAGACTAAAAAATGGACCTTTCTTCCTCATGCTGAATACACTCGTTCTAGGTAAGAGATATATCAATTTTGAATATTCATGAGTTATTTTAAGGTTCTAGAGGGGAATTCATCAAAGATAAATAATATTATTTCAATGAATTATTTAAAGTCAAAGGGTATGGAATCACATTACTATCATGTTTTGATGCAAGATCTAATGTATATAATAATAATTTTCATATTTTCCAATAATTTCCATCATATTTTAAAAAATATTTTTTTTCAATACTGTAAGAATAAAGTTATATGCCCATGTAAATTTCCAACTATGGAGAGTAAATTACTACCATATTATGTGAATTGGAGTTTTTCTACCCACTGGAATTATTTGATAAGATGGTTCACATGATTTTTCACTTGGTAAGAGATATTTGACTAAGTGAAATTATAAATTATTGATGGGTGTACCTCATTTAAGATTATATGAAGATTTTTAAAGGGTATATCAAAAATCAAAGCTAAACAAAAGGTTTTATTTTGGAGCAATATGTTGTTAAGGAAGATATTGAATTCTGTACTAACTACCTGTCTGATGTGGAAACCATTGGTCTATAAAAATATCATCACACCATGGGTGAAGTAATTTCCAGAATATATGTTTTCACAGTTACTATTACAGAGTAAGAGCAGGCTCACCTTTAAAATGTTCATAGAAGTTTAGATGTTGCGCCATATGTTAAAACTTGGAATCTAATTCTTAGGCATTTTAATTCATTAAGGGATGAAAGTTGGATATAAAATTCGCATAATAAATTTTTTATAGGACAGTTTCGAGACCATATTTTTAATTAGTAATCTGAAAATCTGGATTAAATTTCATAATGACTTTAATGGCTAGTTAGAGGAACAAGTATGCATGCATTATCTTATAATGGTTATGTAAATAATGGTTATAAATTCTAAAAAAATGAACATTATGAATGTAGTACAATGAAAAATAGTGGAGCTTTACTTTTGTATAAAGTGATGCATGCATTTTTTACTGTGTATAGAAACCCAATTTATGTGAATATGTCATAATTCGGCAACATCAATCAAATATGGGAGTTAGATTATATACTATTCTAAGTGTTGTCTTTTTAATGAAAGTGGTTTGATTGTTGGAGTGCAATTAAAATATATGAATTGGGATTAATGAAATTGGATTTCAGTACATCAGGGTACAAAGAAGAAATATTTATAATGTAATCATGGGTAGTATAAGTATTTTATAATCCATATCTTGGAAACAAAAAGTGGTCAATTGTTATGTTATTGACCAAAACCACTAAATGGTTAGATGTAAATTCAAATGAGGATGACTCTTTCATTAGTAAATTGAAATCATTTCACAACGGTCCCAATGTTTACATGGTCTTGTATGTCATAAGAGACCACAATGAGGGGATTTCGATGCTCGGTAGAGGGATCAAATCCCTTCAATATTTTAAAAAAGTGTTCAATAATTAGGTTTTTATTTTACCTAATATTATTATCTACTAACTATTTTATTTAAATAATCTAAATTAAATTTTCAACCAATTCTTCAAATAATGACTTCTCCACATGTTTATGCTCTCAATACTGAGGAACATCAGGTATCTCAACATGATGATGCTCCCAATGTCGAGGAACAACAAGACTCTACACATTTCGATCCTACTAATCTAAAGGAATAAAATATTAACGATGTTGTTGCTTAGGAAATGGTAGACAATGAAAACCCCATGACCTATAAAAAAATAGTGGCATTGCATGATGGTGTTAGAAAACATTATTATGGAGAGAAACAACAACACCAAATTCATGTTTGTATGGAATGCATGTGTCTAGCCTGCTAATCCTAAAAATTCCATGTTCAGTAGTTACATTAGGATCACCACTCAAATGTGTATTCTAGATTATGTAGATTCATAGAACAATGTTGTTCCCTCAAATATGAAACTAATTTGGGAAGAGATTAAGTAAATATTATTATATAATTTCATTATTTTACTAATAATAAAATTTTGATTTACTCTTAATTATTTATTTTAGAGTTCATTTATAGTAGATGAAACTCAAATGAAATTTTTATTAATGCTCACTAGAAAGAATCATAGAGGATTTAGGAGAATTCATAAGAATTATTATCTCAAACATGTTGAAGGGAAAATAAACTTGCACCCACCATAGATATATGCACACCTTATAAACTAAAAAAACATTGGATATGTTTATGGGTCACCATGAGAAGATATATTTTCAAGTATATTATGATTTTAATACATTTCTTAAAAATACATGTATTAATCACTTTGATAAAGATTTTTTAATTTATGCAAGAGCAATTCAGTACTAAAAATAATAAAAATAAAGCAAAACCAACATACCCCTACCATAAAGCAGGGATATGGTGTGCTTAAATAAAAAAATGGTATGCATTATAAATATAAAATATTAATTTTATTTGACATGGAACAATAACATAATTATGTTCCTTTTTTATATGTACACTGATGAATAAAAATCCAGAACCACTCCCATCCCACATCATGTATTATGGAAGGGGGAACATGTGAATAAAAATGGGATAGAAATGAATGAATACACACAAAAATTTTGGGAATCATGTGTAATTATGAAAAAAAATCATTAATTCGGTATCAAATAACAATGATAAATTATTTTCTTATACTTTTTATTTGACATATACACAAGAATAATCCCCAACTATACCTGATGTACAACTACTATCAGTGTCTTGAAGAGGCCAAAACATTATGGTCACGTCAGAGGTTCCAGTTTTCTGGTTTCACCCCAAACATATGTTAAGAAAATAAATTAATAGGTGGATAAAGATAAGATAATTGAAGATAAGAAGCCATAATTAGCCACTCTATAAGAAAAACATAATTACCAATCTAAGTTGTTATAAAATTTAATGGTAAAGAATCAAAGAGAAGAAACAACATAACAAAAACCACTACATAAAGATTCCCCCTATCCCCACCAACTTTGAGGTGATCCATTCCCCTAAAAGGGCTGAATTAGAAGAGGTAATAAATATTTTTTAGTTTTTTTATGTAAAATGTGAATTAGGAATACACTGATACCTTTTATTAACTGATATTATATAGGGAGAAAATTATTTTGATTTAAATCTTTCAACAACCACCCATTTATTTGTTGTTAGGGGTAACATGTAAAATATCAAAGGATATATTCTACACAATAAACAACTTCTAGTAGTCCATGTGAGAGTGGGGATTCATAGAGATCATGATATAAGCACTGAGCTTCCTGTACCACTTCATGATGTATATATTCATACGGTCAAGATTTCTATTGGAGAATTCATAGAATGAACATTTTATATTGTAAAAATACATGTCAACAAAGTTTTATTCCATTATAATTTTTTTCAAAACTTTTAAAAAGTATTGAAAAATATTATAAACTAATGAATGTTATTACAGATGGAAAAAAGGAGGGGTTGAAATGGATGGTTGAATAAATAAATTCTAAAGGATCAACTATCCAATCAAAAAGATCTTCATAAACTACATTTACCCACCCATTCACCTTTAGAATTTACTAAAATTAGTATTGCATGTAATGAGTTGAAATTTTCATGTATTGTATTTGTATATTGTATGGAATATTTTTGAGACCATGTTCTGAGACAATGTGTGATTTTAAGGCTCAGTGTTCCCATAATAAATGTTTGAATGATATTAAATATATTAAATTTCATGCATGTGGAGTTTTCCAAAAATAAGGAATAACATCTAAACAGGTTCCCATGTCATAAATTCAAGTTAACTGTTGAGTTCAAAATGTAGGTTTTAGTCAAGGGGAAATGTAACCTTGGTCAGCATAGGTTTCTTTCAGAAAAGTCATCAAAGGAACATAAAGTAATAAAATAATTAGATAAATTTTTAATTTAATTTTTTTATGAGACAACCAAATGTTTATCTAAAATACACACTTATGGAAAATTTCTATGGTTAGATGCATTACCATGAAAATAATTTGAGATCCATTAGAGAGAATGGAATGATATTTTTTTGGTAGATGATGACCAGATTGTGGACCGACGATTGATTGTAACGCCCCGACCCCAGCTACCCAGAGTCGGTGCATTATTGCATAACATTGGCATGATCACAAATGATCAAGTCTCAAAAGACCGATTAGTTTAGTAGCCTTTGAAACACTGGATACATTCATAAGTCGTACATTACATCATAAAGTAAAACAAAACTACAACAACATCTTGTCTTCATATCCCCTCATATTATCCATGTAGGTCATTCATAATATACTTCTTCACATCCTAGAAAAATTAAAACATTGAAAGGGGTGAGCTCAGATACTCAGTAAGGATAACAATATAGCAGAATCTTTCATCAATAAACATAAACATTTAAGGCAATGTATAACTAAAACAAAAGCCTTTTAAACTTGAACTTCAACATAATATGGCAAAAGTAAAATGAGATAATTCCATTTACTTCTTTACATGGATATTCTAATGGTTGAATAATCACATGCAATATCAATAACCATTTTCATAATGATGGAATGCATAATGCCAGACTATCATAACCACGTAGCCAAGGCCTCGTGCCAAGACTACAAATAATATTTTGTCAACTCCTCGTGCCAAGACACTAGTTTTTCTCATGAGACCTGCCGATGCATCGAGGAGCTATAGCGGGCTCCACCCGTCACTTATTAAGTCCAATGCATTCCTCATATGAACAGGTTTAAACATATCATAAACCATAACATAATTGTATCACATAAAACATGCATAAAGGAAACATAAGATTTCCACACTTCAATCACAAGATATCAATACAAAACATTGATATAATAAAAAATTTATCAAAACCATTTTCAATACCAAAATAAAAGAAAAGTAAAACATGGTATTTATTTTTCTTTTAAAAACATTTATGGCTTATAGAGGTAGCCGAAACTCAAATAGTGCTCACGGAGGCGGAGAAGTTGTTGTCGCCACATACGTACGACAAGAAAAACATTCCTTTTTGTCATTTAGTAAAATGATTCGTATAAAAAAGATTCCTTTTGAATAAACATAAAAGTCAAAGGGGCTTATACACCATATAAAAGAAAGTTGTGTATAAAACAAAATATGCCTCAATGAAAGGATATTGAGACGAAGTCCTTACCAAGATCATTTTTTTTAAATAAAATAGATCTATTATGTGTATTCAATATAATTACACATAAAGAAAGTACAAATACAAGATAGGACATAATAATATCATAACATAATTTTAAAGTAGGAGATTAACCCAAAGAATGGAAATTGGGTTAAGAAATTCCCTTACCTTGTGTCCGACTTCACTCGACTGTTATTTAACCTCCTGAATAATAAACTAGAGTTAATATCTACTTGATTAAGAACCTTTTTCAATTTCATTATCCCTTTTATATCACTTATTAAAATGTTACAAAAATTATGTAGTCATTTAAGTTAATAACGGTCGTTTTGTCGATCTTTGGTACTTGAGTCAACAATAAACTTCTTATAATCTCACTTTGTTCATGTGGTAAAATATCCATTATCTCCATAATTATATTCCTGATTTAGATATCATATACATCATATATATCTAGTATATACATTCATTTATAATATTACATAACATTTAGAAGTAAGAAATGAAATGCACCGTTCATGGAGACGGTAAGCCGTACGTACGCATGAACGCTACTTTCATTTATATTTCGTATTTAATGGAATGAAGTTATAATTATATAAAGGTATAATATAATTCCAGTATAATATAATGTATAATACCATTTAATCCATCCTTTATACATCCCACATATGGAATTAACGATTCAAATCACTTTGAGGGGGCGGTAGTCCGCACTTCCTAAAATGGAAATATTGTGTTTACCCATAATGGAAATCTTAAAGGTATGACATAAATGAGAAATACAGAATCATAAGGAAAACATAAACATAATATATATATCATATATGAAAATAGTTTCATCAAAATGGCCACCATTAGAGGTGTTAAAAGAATATTGAACAATCATCATTTCGTGAGGCAGTATTTCGCCACCCACAGAAACAGTATGTTCTTTAACCATTAGACGAAGGTGTGTGTAAGTGTAAATCAAATCCTTATCATAAAAAAATCCTAGTATATTTTATATACTGGTTTTGTTATAAAGTAAAGTAATAAAAAGATTTTAGGGGGTTAGAGAAGCAAAATAAAACAAAAGAACATAAAAGAAGACATTACCTTAAAATCAGGTAACTCTTTTTTTGATTTGAGTCAAGGCTTCCTTGGGAAGAATTCTGCACAAAGTGAGGCTTCTAGGAGTAATAGAGGGAAGTTGAGAGAGTATTTGGGCAGAGGTTGGCCGAGCCAAAAGGCTTTTAAGGTGTGAGTAAGGTGGTAGTGTTGGGGGCATTTTATTAGAGGAGAGGAGGGGCACTCTTGGAAAGTCATGAAATGTTACTTTATTATATAATGAGTTTCGGATTTTAAAGGTCCCACACTTATATATTTCGAGGATAAGGTGATAAGGGCTCGAAATATACTCATCCAATAGGTTTTTGACAAGTGTAAGTCTTAGAGTTTACATTATCTTTTTATTTTATTTAAATCGTTAATTAATGAGGTAATTGATGCATCATCATGGTTTCATAAATAATTTAATTTATATAATGTCTAAAAATTATAAAAAAAATATCATGATGTAGTAAATCTTTTTATATTTCTAATGAATATTTATAGTCAAAAATATGACTTGTATAACTTCATTTAAAAATTGTTTTACTAAAACAACTCATGTTTGTGACATTTTTATTTTAACATTAAATAAAAAGTTTTTAAAGTCATTTTCCAACCAAAGTGGCTCCATGGGGTCCCCAAGTTGACCCATGGATTGTCTTGGTCGGCCATGAATCATCCAATAGGGTTAGTACAAGTGTAAAGGTATTTTCATATTTTTATAATATCATTTTTACCTTAAATTTCTCTAATTACCTTTAATCGCGATTAATTAAACTTAAAAGTTACTATTCACCAAAAAATTATTTTAATCCCATTGAACCACATTTTACTTCTTAATTACAACAATGTATGTCGGATTTTTGAAAATCAAATCACAGAAGTGGTAATGTTTCATTTAAACGAAAAATCAATTTTTTAACTATCACTTAGTGGTTTCACTATTCATCAAAAATTGAAGTTTTTCAGAACAATGCCAAAATTTCACCCTAAGCTATAATTGATATTCCGAATTCAAAAATGATTTTTATTTTAAAAAATTACAAACATATAGGTTTCATTAATTAAGTTTATAACTAATTCCCGCTTTCACAACAAATAGCGTGTTTTTAAGAAACAATATATATCAAAAGATTGACAATTGTTTATGTCCAATTTCAAAGTGAAATTAATTCTAATGAACACCATTGGATAAAATTGTAAAAATATGTTCTAATTATACTTTAAAACCACTCAATAGTATAATTTATCACTATAAATTATTTTTATTAAAAAAAATTTCTAAGTATTTTCTCTATTCATAGAAAATTAGAAGTTCTCAGAAAATTACAAAAAATTCAACTTAGGATAATTTTGATGTTCAGAATACAAAAATGAAGTCCATTTTGAAATATAAAATTTATATAATTTCAAAAAGTGGGTATTACTATTCATAAATGCTACTTTGATTGGTCGCGGTGTGTTATAATCTCGAACTTGCGTACAATGCAAGCTATTGCATTATTGAAAGAGAAGCATATCGTGAAAGCTTGGGGTGTTACATACTCCCCTCCTTCAATAAATTGCGTCCTTGTAATTTGAAAATGTTCTTCGAAAATAAAAGGTTGAAAATAGAATATACCTTTGTGGAAAACTCACATCGGAAATAGGGTTAATAAGAATATAACATTAAAAGAAAGAATGAGAAGTACAAAGGTCACCCGAGATAGCCCATACTAGGATTCTATGAAAATATGGATATGGAGGAGAAACAAACCATCAAGGTCTGATGGAGAGTTGTAGAAAACAGGATTTGGAGAAAGTTAACCACAAGAAAATCACAAACTTTTGATTGGTTAAACGGTCATTGAATCCCCAGTTGGAAAAGTTAACAGATAGCGTTTTTGTTTTAAGTTACCTTTTATAAAGTTGAGGAATTTATTTAAGAGATTTTCTAAGAACGTAAGGAAACATACTTACTTTTCATGTAGGCTATCATTCTTTAAAAAAATTTACCACGAACCCATCTTTCACTCCAAATGGTAACTGAACTCAAAAATATTCTATTTATCCTAATTTTATAAGGTTCCAAATATTAACACATACCATTTAGATTAGGAAAACTATTTTTTAATAACCAGGGACATCCTGTAGGCTAGTGGTAGGTAATAAAGGCCTGTCGAACTATGGTTGTGGGTTCGATTCCTGCAGCTTTGTCCGACGCAATGGGTCATCCCCCAACCTGCAAGTTTTCCTTTTCCTAGTATTATAATATTCCAAAAATAATCTTCAGAAATGTTTTAACCTTAGATAATACTATCCAAGGTTCAACTTAATCCATTCCAACCTATATAGTTATCCAAAATACCTTTGTCCATACTTTCTCTAAAAGGTCTCTAAATTCCAAAATCAATTGTAACATCAGATTCCCCAAACAAAGTAAAGTTTCTCTTATTGTCACATACTAAAAATATGATTACCTTCATCATATTAAAACCTTAATGAAAAAAACAATTACTACAGTACAATCCTTATATATATCACATTATTATTATAACCAGAATATAATCCTTGAGTCCAAAATCACCAATACATTAATTATTCCACTTCAACTGTAGTAACAGTATAAGATTGTCCTTGATCCCTTGGGCTTTTTTGAGGTACGTTTCCCTGACGCTTAGGACCTTCATTTTCATAATGCCCCATTTCCCTACAATTGTAGCATTCAACATTGACAGCCTCTTTCTTTCCCTTGCAATCATGAGCCTGGTGACCTTTTTCTCCACATTTAAAACAAACTCCCATTCCTTTTAGACAAGTACCGGG
This sequence comes from Viscum album, assembly GCA_963277665.1. Classification (NCBI taxonomy): domain Eukaryota; kingdom Viridiplantae; phylum Streptophyta; class Magnoliopsida; order Santalales; family Viscaceae; genus Viscum; species Viscum album. The sequence continues at coordinate 42,220,343 of OY728163.1, forward strand.
GTGATTATTCCCACAATTATCGCATAATGTAAAATCCTTATTTCACTTTTTCCCTTTATCTGTCTCTTCTTTCACAGCCATCTTCTTCTCTTTCTTTACTTTATTGTCATAAGATTTAGAGAATTCCTTTTCTGTCTTGATAGCACACGAGACTATATCTTCGTACGACGAGAAAGATTATGAGACTAAGGCTCGACGGAGAAACGGTTTTAACCCATCAAAGAAACGATCGATCTTACTTCTTGGGTTATGTATATAATCAGCTACATGCCTCGCTAAACTTGTAAATTTAGCCTCATACTTTGCGACATTCTCATACTCCTTTTGTCTTAGACTCAGAAATTGCCTTTCCATATCTGCTCGATGGTCACGAGGAAAGTATTTTTCTAAGAAAAGCTCTTTGAACTCCCTCCATTCCATACTTTATAATTCTTCATCTTCCTTTGCATTTTGAATCAATGACCACCATTGATCCGTATCTCTAGTGAGGCAGTAAACTGCCATTATAACCTTTTCCCTTTCACTACTCCCCAAGGCGTGGAATATTTTCTCTAAGGATTTTGTCCATTGCTCAGCTACTAATGGATTTGTACCCCCATTAAATGTTGGCGGTTGTTGCCTCATGAAGTGGTCTAACATTGATCCTCCACATTGCAGATCAGGGTGCTCCATACGAGTAAGGTTATTATTCATAAACTGAGTGAGTTGTCCCAGTATGGTGATAAGTTGATCAGCACCAGTTGTATCACCAGCTCCACTATAATTATCTTGAGCAGGAGGGCAATCCCTACATGGAGTGCGTGCAATGATACGGTTTCCATTCCTCCCACTAGGCGCCATTTCTAAAGATGGCATAAACTAGATTATTTTATGAATTGAAATACATAATTACAAACTTGAAAAACACATAACAAAAATTGAACTATTTATGGAAATAATCCATAATCATAATAAATGTTTTCCTTGTGGAAGTATATACTCATAACCCTTCATAGTGTTTTTTAAAGAAAAAGAGAATTATCCTAATCATATCCCTCAGGAGTGTCGTAACCAAGAGTGCAGCAAGGCCCGTTGTCGTGCACCAGTTCCCATTCGAGTCTAGCTCAAAGCGGTGTTTTTGGGTTTTACCCCTAGGTACATTTGTGCAAGAGCCGCCTCTACCTGCTCGTATCCATACAGGGATGTATTGCTCGGAAAACTCACAAAATATCTATAATACCAAAATTATAGGAAGTTCTTCTATACTAATCCTCAAATTTTATCTTAGGGCTATGTTCTCTAATCAGAGTTTATCTAAATCTATCTTCCAAGGTTAGTACTAAACTGCCTCTGATACCAACTGTAACGCCCCGACCCCAGCTACCCAGTTTTGGTGCATTATTGCGTAACATTGGCATGATCACAAATGATCAAGTCTCAAAAGACCGATTAGTTTAGTATCCTTGGAAACACTAGATACATTCATAAGTCGTACATTACATCATAAAGTAAAACAAAACTACAACAACATCTTGTCTTCATATCCCCTCATAATATCCCTGCATATCATTCATAATATACTTCTTCACATACTAGAAAAATTAAAACATTGAAAGGGGTGATCTCAGATGCTCAGTAAGGATAACAATATAGCAGAAGCTTTCATCAATAAACATAAACATTTAAGGCAATGTATAACTAAAACAAAAGCCTTTTAAACTTGAACTCCAAAATAATATGGCAAAAGTAAAATGAGATAATTCCATTTACTTCTTCACATGTATATTCTACTGGTCGAATAATCACATGCAATATCAATAACCATTTTCATAATGATGTAATGCATAATTCCAGACTATCATAACCATGTAGCCAAGGCCTCGTGCCAAGACTACAAATAAGATTTTTTCAAGGCCTCATTCCAAGACACTATTTTGTCTCATGAGACCTTCTGATTCATCAAGGAGCTATAGCGGGCTCCACCCGTCACTTATTAAGTCCAATGCATTCCTCATATGAACAGGTTTAAACATATCATAAACCATAACATAATTATATCACATAAAACATGCATAAAGGAAACATAATATTTCCACACTTCAATCACAAGATATCAATACAACACATTGATATAATAAAAACTTTATCAAAACCATTTTCAAAACCAAAATAAAAGAAAAGTAAAACATGGTATTTATTTTTCTTTTAAAAAAAGTTATGGCTTGTAGAGGAAGCTGAAACTCAAATAGTGCTCACGGAGGCGGAGAAGTCGTTTTCCCCACATACATAAGACAAGAAAAACATTCCTTTTTGTCGTTTAGTAAAATGATTCGTATAAAAAAGATTCCTTTTGAATAAACATAAAATTCAAATGGGTTTATACACCGTATAAAAGAAAGTTGTGTATAAAACAAAATATGCCTCAATGAAAGGATATTGAGACGAAGTCCTTACCAAGATCATTTTTTTAAAATAAAAAAGATCAATTATGTGTATTAAATATAATTACACATAAAGAAAGTAAAAATACAAGATAGGACATAATAATATCATAACATAATTTGAAAGTAGGAGATTAACCCAAAAAATGGAAATTGGGTTAAGAAATTCCCTTACCTTGTGTCCGACTTGAATCGACCGTTCTTTAACCTCCTGAATAATAAACTAGAGTTAATCTCTACTTGATTAAGAACCTTTTTCAAGTTCATTATCCCTTTTATATCACTTATTACAATGTTACGAAAATTATGTAGTCATTTAAGTTAATAACGGTCGTTTTGTCGATCTTTGGTACTTGAGTCAACAATAAACTTCTTGTAATTTCACTTTGTTCATGTGGTAAAATATCCATTATCTCCATAATTATATTCCTGATTTAGATATCATATACATCATATATATCCAGTATATACATTCATTTATAATATTACATAACATTTAGAAGTAAGAAATGAAATGCACCGTTCATGGAGACGGTAAGCCGTACGTACGCATGAACGCTACTTTCATTTCTATTTCGTATTTAATGGAATGAAGTTATAATTATATAAAGGTATAATATAATTCCAGTATAATATAATGTATAATACCATTTACTCCATCCTTTATACATCCCACATATGGCATTAACGATTCAAATCACTTTGAGGGGGCGATAGTCCGCACTTCCTAAAATGAAAATATTGTGTTTACCCATAATGGAAATCTTAAAGGTATGACATAAATGAGAAATACATAATCCTGAGGAAAACATAAACATAATACATATATCATATATGAAAATAGTTTCATCAAAATGGCCACCATTAGAGGTGTTAAAAGAATATTGAACAATCATCATTTCGTGAGGCAGTATTTCGCCACCCATAGAAACAGTATGTTCTTTAACCATTAGACGAAGGTGTGTGTAAGTGTAAATCAAATCCTTATCATAACAACATCCTAGAATATTTTATATACTGGTGTTGTTATAATGTAAATTAATAAAAATATTTTAGGGGGTTGGAGAAGCAAAATAAAACAAAAGAACATAAAAGAAGACATTACCTTAAAATCGGGTAACTCTTTTTTTGATTTGAGCCAAAGGCTTCCTTGGTAAGAATTATGCCCAAAGTGAGGCTTCTAGGAGTAATAGAGGGAATTTGAGAGAGTATTTGGGCAGAGTTTGGCCGAGCCAAAAGGCTTTTAAGGTGTGAGTAAGGTGGTAGTGTTGGGGGCCTTTTATAAGAGGAGAGGAGGGGCACTCTTGGAAAGTCATGAAATGTTACTTTATTATATAATGAGTTTCGGATTTTAAAGGTCCCACACTTATATATTTCGAGGATAAGGTGATAAGGGTTCGAAATATACTCATCCAATAGGTTTTTGACAAGTGTAAGTCTTATAGATTACATTATCTTTTTATTTTATTTAAATCGTTAATTAATGAGGTAATCGCTGCATCATCATGGTTTTGATAAATAATTTAATTTATTTAATGTCTAAAAATTATAAAAAAAATATCATGATGTATTAAATCTTTTTATATTTCTAATGAATATTTATAGTCAAAAATATGACTTGTATAACTTCATTTAAAAAATTTTTTACTAAAACAACTCATGTTTGTGACATTTTTATTTTAACATTAAATAAAAAGTTTTTAAAGTCATTTTCCAACCAAAGTGGCTCCATGGGGTCCCCAAGTTGACCCATGGATTTTCTTGGTCGGCTATGACTCATCCGATAGGGGTAGGACAAGTTTAAAGGTATTTTCATATTTTTATAATATCATTTTTACCTTAAATTTCACTAATTACCTTTAATCGCGATTAATTAAACTTAAAAGTTACTATTCACCAAAAAATTATTTTAATCCCATTGAACCTCATTTTACTTCTTAATGACAACCATGTATGTCGGATTTTTGAAAATCAAATCACAGAAGTGGTAATGTTTCATTTAAATGAAAAATCAATTTTTTAACTATCACTTAGTGGTTTCACTATTCATCAAAAATTGAAGTTTTTCAGAACAATGCGAAAATTTCACCCTAAGCTATAATTGATATTCCAAATTCAAAAATGATTTTTATTTTAAAAAATTCCAAACATATAAGTTTCATTAATTAATTTTATAACTAATTCTCGTTGTCACAACAAATAGCGTGTTTTTAAGAAACAATATATATCAAAAGATTGACAATTGTTTATGTCAAATTTCAAAGTGAAATTAATTCTAATGAACACCATTGGATAAAATTGTAAAAATATATTCTAATTATACTTTAAAACCACTCAATATTATAATTTATCACTATAAATTATTTTTATTAAAAAAGTTGTTTCTAAGTATTTTCTCTATTCATAGAAAATTAGAAGTTCTCAGAAAATTACAAAAAATTCAACTTAGGATAATTTCGATGTTCTGAATACAAAAATAAAGTCCATTTTGAAATATAAAATTTATATAATTTCAAAAAGTGGGTATTACTATTCATAAATGCTACTTTGATTGGTCGCGGTGTGTTAGAATCTCGAACTTGCGTACAATGCAAGCTATTTCATTATTGAAAGAGAAGCATATCGTGAAAGCTTGGGGGGTTACATTCTATCCTCCTTCAATAAATTGCGTCCTCGTAATTTGAAAATGTTCTTCGAAAATAAAAGGTTGAAAATAGAATATACCTTTGTGGAAAACTCACATCGGAAATAGGGTTAATAATAATATAACATTAAAAGAAAGAATGATAAGTACAAAGGTCACCCGAGATAGCCCATACTAGGATTCTATGAAAATATGGATATGGAGGAGAAAAAAACCATCAAGGTATGATGGATAGTTGTAGAAAAAAGGATTAGGAGAAAGTTAACCACAAGAAAATCACAAACTTTTGATTGGTTAAATGGTCATTGAATCCCCAGTTGGAAAAGTTAACAGATAATGTTTTTGTTTTAAGTTACCTTTTATAAAGTTGAGGAATTTATTTAAGAGATTTTCTAAGAACGTAAGGAAACATACTTACTTTTCATGTAGGCTTTCATTCTTTAAAAAAAATTTACCATGAACCCATCTTTCACTCCAAATGGTAAGAGAACTCAAAAATATTCTATTTATCCTAATTGTATAAGGTTCCAAATATTACCACATACTATTTAGATTAGGAAAACTATTTTTTAATAACCAGAGACTTCCTGTAGGCTAGTGGTAGGTAATAAAGTCCTGTCAAACTATGGTTGTGGGTTCGATTCCTGTAGCTTTGTCCGACGCAACAGGTCATCCCCCAACCAGCAAGTTTTCCTTTTCCTAGTATTATAATATTCCAAAAATAATCTTCAGAAATATTTTAACCTTAAACAATACTATCCAAGGTTCAACTTAATCCATTCCAACCTATATAGTTATCCAAAATACCTCTGTCCATACTTTCTCTAAAAGGTCTCTAAATTCCAAAATCAATTGTAACATCCGATTCCCCAAACAAAGTAAAGTTTCTCTTATTGTCACATACTAAAAATATGATTACCTTCATCATATTAAAACCTTAATGAAAAAAACAATTACTGCAGTACAATCCTTATATATATCACATTATTATTATAACCAGAATATAATCCTTGAGTCAAAAATCACTAATACATTAATTATTCCACTTCAACTGTAGTAACAGCATAAGATTTTCCTTGATCCCTTGGCCTTTTTTGAGGTACGTTTCCCTGACGCTTAGGACCTTCATTTGCATAATTCCCCATTTCCCTACAATTGTAGCATTCAACATTGATAGCCTCTTTCTTTCCCTTGCAATCACGAGCCTGGTGACCTTTTTCTCCACATTTAAAACAAACTCCCATTCCTTTTATACAAGTACTGGGGTGATTCTTCCCACAATTATCGCATAATGTAAAATCCTTATTTCACTTTTTCCCTTTATCTGTCTCTTCTTTCACCGTCATCTTCTTCTCTTGCTTTACTTTATTGTCATAAGATTTAGAGAATTCATTTTCTGTCTTGATAGCACACGAGACTATATCTTCGTACGACGAGAAAGATTGTGAGACTAAGGCTCGATGAAGAAACGGTTTTAACCCATCAAAGAAACGATCGATATTACTTCTTGGGTTACGTATATAATCAGCTGCATGCCTCGCTAACCTTGTAAATTTAGCCTCATATTTTGCGACATTCTCATACTCCTTTTGTCTTAGACTCAGAAATTGCCTTTCCATATCTGCTCGATGGTCACGAGGAAAGTATTTTTCTAAGAAAAGCTCTTTGAACTCCCTCCATTCCATACTTGATAATTCTTCATCTTCCTTTGTATTTTGAATCAATGACCACCATTGATCCATATCTCTAGTGAGGAGGTAAACTGCCATTATAACCTTTTCCCTTTCACTACTCCCCAAGGCGTGGAATATTTTCTCTAAGAATTTTATCCATTGATCAGCTACTAATGGATTTGTACCCCCATTAAATGTTGGCGGTTGTTGCCTCATGAAGTAGTCTAACATTGATCCTCCACGTTGCAGATCAGGGTGCTCCATATGAGTAAGGTTATTATTCATAAACTGAGTGAGTTATCCCAGTATGGTGATAAGTTGATCAGCACCAGTTGTATCACCAGCTCCACTATAATTATCTTGAGCAGGAGGGAAATCCCTATATGGAGTGTGTGCATTGATACGGTTTCCATTCCTCCCACTAGGCGCCATTTCTAAATATGGAATAAAGTAGATTATTTTATGAATCAAAATACATAATTACAAACTTGAAAAACACATAACATAAATTGAACTATTTATGGATATAATCCATAATCATAATAAATGTTTTCCTTGTGGAAGTATATACTCATAACCCTTCATAGTGTTTTGTAAAGAAAAAGAGAATTATCCTAAGCATATCCCTCGGGAGTGTCGTAACCAAGAGTGCAGCAAGGCCCATTGTCGTGCACCAGTTCCCATTCGAGTCTAGCTCAAAGCGGTGTTTTCAGGTTTTACTCCTAGGTACATTTGTGCCAGAGCCGCCTCTACCTGCTCGTATCCATACAGGGATGTATTGCTCAGAAAACTCACAAAATCTCCATAATACCAAAATTATAGGAAGTTCTTCTATACTAATCCTCAAATTTTATCTTAGGGATATGTTCTCTAATCAGAGTATCTAAATCTAGCTTCCAAGGTTAGTACTAAACTGCCTCTGATACCAACTGTAACGCCCCGACCCCAGCTACCCAGATTCGGTGCATTATTGCATAACATTGGCATGATCACAAATGATCAAGTCTCGAAAGACCGATTAGTTTAGTATCCTTGGAAACACTGGATATATTCATAAGTCGTACATTACATCATAAAGTAAAACAAAACTACAACAACATCTTGTCTTCATATCCCCTCATATTATCCCTACATATCATTCATAATATACTTCTTCACATCCTAGAAAAATTAAAACATTGAAAGGGGTGATCTCAGATGCTCAGTAAGGATAACAATATAGCAGAAGCTTTCATCAATAAACATAAACATTTAAGGCAATGTATAACTAAAACAAAAGCCTTTTAAACTTGAACTTCAAAATAATATGGCAAAAGTAAAATGAGATAATGTCATTTACTTCTTCACATGTATATTCTACTGGTCGAATAATCACATGCAATATCAATAACCATTTTCATAATGATGGAATGCATAATTCCAGACTATCATAACCACGTATCCAAGGCCTCGTGCCAAGACTACAAATAAGATTTTTTCAAGGCCTTGTTCCAAGACACTAGTTTGTCTCATGAGACCTGCCGATTCATCGAGGAGCTATATCGGGCTCCACCCGTCACTTATTAAGTCCAATGCATTCCTCATATGAACAGGTTTAAACATATCATTAACCATAACATAATTATATCACATAAAACATGCATAAAGGAAACATAAGATTTCCACACTTCAATCACAAGATATCAATACAACACATTCATATAATAAAAACTTTATCAAAACCATTTTCAATACTAAAATAAAAGAAAAGTAAAACATGGTATTTATTTTTCTTTTAAAAAAGTTATGGCTTGTAGAGGAAGCCGAAACTCAAATAGTGCTCACAGAGGTGGAGAAGTCGTTGTCACCGCATACATATGACAAGAAAAACATTCCTTTTTGTCATTTAGTAAAATGATTCGTATAAAAAAGATTCCTTTTGAATAAACGTAAAATTCAAATGGGTTTATACACCGTATAAAAGAAAGTTGTGTATAAAACAAAATATGCCTCAATGAAAGGAGATTGAGACGAAGTCCTTACCAAGATCCTTTTTTTAAAATAAAATAGATCTATTATGTGTATTCAATATAAGTACACATAAAGAAAGTACAAATACAATATAGGACATAATAATATCATAACATAATTTGAAAGTAGGAGATTAACCCAAAGAATGGAAATTGGGTTAAGAAATTCCCTTACCTTGTGTCTAACTTGACTCGACCGTTCTTTAACCTCATGAATAATAAACTAGAGTTAATCTCTACTTGATTAAGAACCTTTTTCAAGTTCATTATCCCTTTTATATCACTTATTACAATGTTACGAAAATTATGTAGTCATTTAAGTTAATAACGGTCGTTTTGTCGATCTTTGGTACTTGAGTCAACAATAAACTTCTTATAATTACACTTTATTCATGTGGTAAAATATCCATTATCTCCATAATTATATTAATGATTTAGATATCATATACATCATATATATCCAGTATATACTTTCATTTATAATATTACATAACATTTAGAGGTAAGAAATGAAATGCACCGTTCATAGAGACGGTAAGCCGTACGTACGCATGAACGCTACTTTCATTTCTATTTTGTATTTAATGGAATGAATTTATAATTATATAAAGGTATAATATAATTCCAGTATAATATAATGTATAATACCATTTACTCCATCCTTTATACATCCCACATATGGCATTAACGATTCAAATCACTTTGAGGGGGCGGTAGTCCGCACTTCCTAAAATGAAAATATCGTGTTTACCCATAATGTAAATCTTAAAGGTATTCCATAAATAATAAATACAGAATCGTAAGGAAAACATAAACATAATATATATATCATATATGAAAATATTGTCATCAAAATGGCCACCATTATAGGTGTTAAAAGAATATTGAACAATCATCGTTTCGTGAGGCAGTATTTCACCACCCACAGAAACAGTATGTTCTTTAACCATTAGACGAAGGTGCGTGTAAGTGTAAATAAAATCCTTATCATAAAAACATACTAGTATATTTTAGATATTGGTGTTGTTATAAAGTAAAGTAATAAAAAGAGTTTAGGGGGTTGGAGAAGCAAAATAAAACAAAAGAACATAAAAGAAGACATTACCTTAAAATCGGGTAACTCTTTTTTTTATTTGAGCCAAAGGCTTACTTGGGAATAATTCTTCCCAAAGTGGGGATTCTAGGAGTAATAGAGGGAATTTTAGAGAGTATTTGGGTAGAGTTTTGCCGATCCAAAAGGCTTTGAAGGTGTGAGTAAGGTGGTAGTGGTGGGGGCCTTTTATAAGAGGAGAGGAGGGGCACTCTTGGAAAGTCATGAAATGTTACTTTATTATATAATGATTTTAGGATTTTAAAGGTCCCACACTTATATATTTCTCATATAAGGTGATAAGGATTCTAAATATACTCATCCAATAGGTTTTTGAAAAGTGTAAGTCTTAGAGTTTACATTATATTTTTATTTTATTTAAATCGTTAATTAATGAGGTAATCACTGCATCATCATGGTGTCATAAATAATTTAATTTATTTAATGTATAAAAATTATAAAACAAATATCATGATGTAGTAAATATTTTTAGATTTATAATTAATATTTATAGTAAAAAATATGACTTTATAACCCCATTTAAAAATTCTTTTAGTAAAACAACTCATGTTTGTGACATTTTTATTTTAACATTAAATAAAAAGTTTTTAATGTCATTTTCCTACCAAAGTGGCTCCATGGGGTCCCCAAGTTGACCCATGGATTTTCTTGGTCTGCCATGACTCATCCAATAGGTGTAGGATAAGTGTAAAGGTATTTTCATATTTTTATAATATCATTTTTACCTTAAATTTCACTAATTACCTTTAATCGCGATTAATTAAACTTAAAAGTTACTATTCACCAAAAAATTATTTTAATCCCATTGAACCACATTTTACTTATTAATGACAACAATGTATGTCAGATTTTTGAAAATCAAATCACAGAAGTGGTAATGTTTCATTTAAAAGAAAAATCAATTTTTTAACTATCACTTAGTGGTTTCACTATTCATCAAAAATTGAAGTTTTTCAGAACAATGCCAAAATTTCACCGTAAGATATAATTGATATTCCGAATTCAAAAATGATGTTTATTTTACAAAATTACAAACATATAGGTTTCATTAATTAATTTTATAACTAATTCCCGTTGTCACAATAAATAGCGTGTTTTTAAGAAACAATATATATCAAAAGATTGACAATTGTTTATGTCCAATTTCAAAGTGAAATTAATTATAATGAACACCATTGGATAAAATTGTAAAAATATATTCTAATTATAATTTAAAACCACTAAATAGTATAATTTATCACTATAAATTATTTTTATTAAAAAATTTGTTTTTAAGTATTTTCTCTATTCATAGAAAATTAGAAGTTCTCAGAAAATTACAAAAAAATCAACTTAGGATAATTTTGATGTTCCGAATACAAAAATGAAGTCCATTTTTAAATATAAAATTTATATAATTTCAAAAAGTGGGTATTACTATTCATAACTACTACTTTGATTGGTCGCGGTATGTTAGAATCTCGAACTTGCGTATAATGCAAGCTATTGCATTATTGAAAGAGAAGCATATCGTGAAAGCTTGGGGTGTTACATCGATGCACAACATAATCTAAGGATCTCACCAAAGACAACTACGTCACATCATTATTCATTAGTGATTGATCCAAATTGTGGTATGGAAGTTTTTTGATTTGTTTTCATTCCCCATGGTTTATTCCTATGATGAAAAAGGATAAATTTACCAATGGATTGATCATAGGATCATTTGTATTTGTGGTATGGGTTTACGGTGGGGTGATTTTGGGATAATTACTTTTAATTTTTAATTTCATCATTATTATTCTCATGAAAATGAATTGAGATCAACATGAACATTGATAGAGGTTTGTTTCTATAATTTTTTATTATTTTTTCTCCCCTGATTCTCCATTCACTGCAAAAATTCTTCATTTGGCCTGGGTTTCAACATATCCTGATCAATTGGTCATTTCACACTCATTTCTTTCTACAAAAATCCAATATCATAGATCTGGTATTGGAATGAAATGAAGGTGGTGAGATGATGGAGTGGACTGGATGATGTAGATAACCAATTTTTAAGTTCTTTAGTGTGCAATGAATAACGACAAACAATCTCATTGTCTAATTGAATAGAATGCCTAGATCATATTGATTTGGTGATGGAATGACTCTAAAAGGCTCAATCTATGTTTTTTCAGTGAAGCGACTAGATCAATTTTTGGAGCTATGGTCAGGATGCACAAAGTTGAATCTGAGTTTCTGGAAATTTTGCACAACACAACATGTAATTCGGGTCTACACATCATGTGGGTCCCCCTTTATGGTATCTAGTGTTTTGATTAGGAGTTAAGGATCACACAACATGTCACATGATATGTTTCCTCTCCCTGGAGACTCAGCATGTACCTTAGATAGTACACATACATGGGTTGGAACACATCATGTACTCCCCCACACAGACATGTCCTAGACCAAGTACATGTTCTAAGACATGTAATGGTACATGGGAACATATACATGGTCTAAATATGTGTACTGGCACATGGTTAAACTACACATGTATCCTATATGTCATGTACTTATACATGGACACAACCAAGAGACGCGGTCTATTTATACAGCCATGGCCTGGGGTAAAGGTACATGGCATGTGACCCATAATAAAAGTTTTTCACTTTATTATACATCACTTGGAGCCCTTATCCTCTATATCTTAGACATTTTTTGTTAGTTTTAATTCCCCTTATCCTTTCCCTAATGGTTAATATGGAATTATATCATATTCCTGGGACTATGATCCCTTCACCATAAATTCTTGGATAGAGTCATTAAAATCCCTTTGTGAGGACCATAGTGAGATCCTCAATTCAAATTCATAGCCTAAGTGAGTTTCATGGTATGATCATAACCAAAAATATGTGGGTCTCGATCCTCTATAAAGTGGGTTAATCTATATTGATTTGTTTGTATCGCCCCATGGAATTTGGAGTGATCCTCTTATGTGTATCATATTCTTATCAGACTATCAGTTTGTACTTCTAAGGGAGAGATCCAACAAGCACTTCCTCTTGGATGGACGTCATCAGTGATATCAACCTCAAGATTTTGTTCTCCCAAACAAGTGATTTGTGGAATCTAAGATCTAGAATCCAAGAATAGTATACTATGGTTATGAATTACATATAGACCATATGTCTTTGTTCATTATATCCAAATATTTCTATTATATGTGATGTATACATATACTTGTGTAGATATGAAAATATTTTCCTTTATTATATGATTTGTGGTTTTAGGATTTCCTTGTGAGTATTGTTATACTCACCCACACATGGTATTTTCCCACACGTGCCATGTCTTGTGTATACGATCGGCCTTTTGACAGAGTCCTTGATAGACCAAGACCAAACTATGCTTATCGATATCAGATAGATGAAGGTGTGTTCCTACGGTATTATGACAGTAGTCACAGTTTAACTTTTAGGTTAGACTTTTGTCTTAGGCTATTTGTAGTGGGATTGTATTTGGACCTATTAATTTTCCTTTACTTCCTATCATACACTAGTTGTGGGATTTAGAATAATGCATTCATTTTTGTTCCATTGTTTTTACATTTCAACATTGTATATTATTGAAGATGTGTTCATGTGTATAGGTACTTGGGCTATGGCCTCCCATGTTAGTTATATTTTTTATTAATGCTAGTTGTAATCCCTTAGCATATTGGAGGTAGGGTTGGAGAGTCAAAAAATGAATCCCCGTGGGATGGGTCATGACATAGTGGTATCAGAGAAGTTGGTTCTACATTAGAAATAGAGTCTATAAGATTGGTTTGGGGAAATAATGTTATATTTTTTATGTTCAGATTTCAGGCCAAGGACTCCAGTGTTGGTGCGGCATTCTATGTATCCATACACCCAAAAATTGATCACCTACTTTTCAACTATATACAATAGAATAGTGTTTGAAGGGAAAAAAATGGTACATACATCATATATGAATGGTTTGTGGTTTCCATATCCATCTTGAGTTAGCTCTCCAAATATACTCATTGTATTTATTATATATTTTTTATTTATGGATTCCTCCCTGAAATATAAGAGTTGGGATTCAGCATCATGATCATGAGAATGATCCCCTCAGTGATGAGGAATAAATAAAGGGACCATTTTCTTGGATGTTACCTCTGGGTGGTGCACCAGCCATGCCACCACCCATAGAGTAGTACATGGTACCTACAGTACGAGTGCATGTAGAGATCTAGTTGACATAACTTCACGAGTTTCAGTAATAGAGATCCCTTCAGTTCTTAGGTTAGACCAACCCATGTGCGGATAAGGTCTGGCTTGATGCGGTGACCTGAGATTTATATATGGTCACGACACCAGTAGATCAGATGGTGGTATTGGTGGAGATACTTCTTTATGGATCAGTAGTGAGATGGTGGGGTTTGGTGACCCAGTATTATGATGAGGCGACTCTGGAATTTTCAGAGTTTGAGCACCTTATCATACATGAGTTCTCACCTTCTATGTTGAAGGCTGTATGTATCCAATTTCTTCTACAACTCCAAAAGGGAAGCACGATAGTAGATGAGTATTCATTGAGGATTAACAACATCTCTAGGTACTCAGTGGATGTTATTCACGGTCAATTATTCAGGGCTCATACATTCAAGAAAGGTCTACATAGAGACATCTATGCCATTATTATCCATCTATGTATCCCAACCTATTCTGGGGTGATAGAGAGATCTTTAGTGGTTTAGAGTTTTTTGGATAAGAAGATACAACCAGAGTTTGTCGGTGGTGGGAATATAGAAGAAGTGACCTTGGTAGTAGGGATATAATGTTAGTCCTGGGGATTTGTACATGATATGCATTTTAGTAGGAGGCCCTATGATAGATGGATTACAGTTAATGTCTCCCAAGATGGGTCCTGTCAGCCCAAGAAGAGGCAGTGGTACTCTTGTAATGGTAGGGGACATCTTGCAAATGATTGTTTGACCTACCATACAGATTATAGAGAGACTGTATACATCCCGCTGAGGAAAATAAACTAGTATGAGAAGTCATGTTTAGAAGGTGGAAGATGTGGTAGCGGAGCTAGGAGAGCAGCAGGAGGTGGTCAATACTTTGACATGTTACCACCACCACCCATAATTGGTTCATTCTAGGCTTAGGGAGCTAGGGGATTTGGGTGAGGATATCTATATGTGATCAAATAATACAACATAGTAGCTCCATAAATGATTCAAGGTATGATCTGTGTCTTTTCTACCATACATGTAGTACTAATTGAGATAGGTTGTAGTCATTCATTTCATTCTACATATATTGTATGATACTTAGAGATTACATTTGAGACCTTGGTAGGAAGCCCATGCTTGGAGACTCCTATTGGAGAAGACTGTGTGATCAAACACTTGTGTTGATAGTGTTACCTAACTCTTGGAGGTGAGAGTTTCTATTAGAATCTATTAGTAGCAGCGTCAAGGCCTTATGATGTTATTCTTGTAATGGACTTTTTATCTACAGTTTATACATAGATTTACTATTTTAGGTGAAGGATGTGTTTTTTTTATAGTGATGGAAATAGGTTTTCCTTTGACAGTGAGAAGGAAACCCAAGCCGCATAGGATTAACTCATTCATAGGTGGGTGCACCAAATTACCCCTTAATTGGGTAGCCTAACCCTTGGTGTAGTGGATTTTATGAGTTCTCGTTTTCCTGTAGTGGTTATGGAGTATGAGAATGGATCTCGTAAATCATTTCAATATGAGGGTGTATTTTGAGGACTTGTAGAGTAATGGATTTGATAGACCCAGTATTTCACTCTAGGCAACTCTAGTTTAGTTTTCCAAGAAGGATGACATGAGCAAGAAGTTATGTGTGGACAACCAGAGCTTGAACAAGGTGACCGTGAAGAACAAGTATCCACTATATAGGATTGATGACCTATTTGATTAGTTAAGAAGGGAAATATGGTTCTCAAAGGTTTACCTATAGTGAGTCTATCATCAAATGCGATTATAAGATGAGGATATACTGAAGATTGAATTTTGAAGCTTCTATGATCACTATGACTACTTCATGAAGCCCTTCGGCATGAAATACAGCCCATAAGTGTTCATGGGTCTCATAAACCAGGTCATTAAGTGTTTCTTATATAGTTTCATGGTATTATTCATCAATGATATCCATGTGTACTCAGTGTATGAGGAGGAGAACGCAAGACACTTAAGGATAGTTCTCGACATACTCTGAGAACACCAATTTTATAGAAGGATCTCAAAGTTCTAGTTATAGATTCAGTTGGTCCACTTTTTGGGACACACTATCTCAATAGATTGAGTAGCAGTGGACCTGGACAAGGTTAAGGTAGTGTTATCTTGGCATCTACCAAGGAGCATGACATATGTGCGGAGCTTCCTTGGGTTGGCTGGCTAATACCAGAGATTCATATCTGATTTCTATAGGATATCATCACCCATTACCGCTTTGATATGAAAGGGTTATCCTTTCCTCTAGATAGAGAGGTGCTAGTAGGATTTTTAGTGGTTGAGAAAAATATTGAAAACTGCTCCCATCTTGATATTTCCACATGAGGGTGTTAAGTACGTAGTGTTATGCGATATATCAGAACCAGGCTTAGTTGTGTTATGATGCAGATTCAGGTGGTGATTACCTATGGTTTAGGTCATTTGAAACTACATGAGAAAAACTACATGTCCCATGATCTTGATTTTACAGCAATATTCTTCATTTTGATGATATGGTGACACTACCTAAAGGGCGAGTGGTGTATCATCTATTCTGATCACAAGAGTCTCAAGTATCTCTTCTCTTAGAATGATCTTAACATTAGATAAAGGAGGAGGATAGAGTTCCTCTAGGATTATGAATTTGAAATTTTCTATACTCTTAGGAAGGAAAATGTGGTAAAAGATGTTATTGGCATGAGATATTTTTTGTAGTTACTGAATGAGGCATTAGAGTAGTTGTACATGTTGCAGTTATCCTTTTTGGATGGAGATGGAGGATCTTACCTCCATTCGATGGTTTTTACCCCGCCTCTTTTACAATGAATTGGGGGGGAACAACTTGGGGATGTTGAATGTGAGACCCTATATACTAAGATATCCACTAGAAATGATCCTAATGAATTTTATAAATGTGGGTATAATTTAATTATTTTCAGAGAATGCATGATGGTAATAGTGACATTTCATGAAGAGGTGTTAGGTCCACTAGGCTAGATACCCTGAGAGGGGGGTGAATCAGGGTATGACAGATTAAAACAACTGACCCTTTTGATCTTGTTTTTCTGTTAGAAAAAAACCCTCTTCCCTCTCCTTACCGATGCAGAGTATGAATAAAACTTAAAGCATGCACAAGACACAGTGATTTTTACTTGGTTCACCCTCACTGGGCTATGTACAAGGAGCATACACCGGCAGTGTACTGATGTACCAATTCAACTATAAGCGCACTGTTGTTTAAAAGTTCGAAGTGGACTCACTATCCCTCCTAGTTTACAACCACTCACAATTTGAGAACTCACTGCTCTCTCAACTGAAGTGAGATCACTGCTTCTTTAGAAGATCCACTCACATTTTATAGACCTTTAGGTCTCTAAATTTGCATGAAATCATGCATCCTCAACTGTTGATGTATGCTCTATTGAAGTTCAAAGTTCATCCACTGATGAATACCCCCTTTCCCCTGAACACCGGGAAACTCACCTTGGAAACACCTTCGCAAAGCACCCTACTTCGCAAGGCTCTCAATTTTGTGAAGCTCAAACAAGCCTTCGTGAAGCTCCTGCCTTTTCTTGAAGCACTCTCGAAAATCACTCTCGCAAAGAAATCTCATGAAGCTCACTGAGCCAATGTGGAGCTTGAAACTTTTTCACAGCCACAATAGCTGACGTGAAGCTCCTTCCTTTCGCGAAGCATGCTGTCTTCGCGAACCGAGAGAAAAATATTTTCTCTAAAAAACTCGCTGCTTCTCCTGAGGGGGTTGAGGAATATTTATAAGTTATTTCACCGACCCTCGAACCTTCCATGTGAAGTCAACGCCACGTCATCTCAAATCTCAAAGCTCCGAAGTTCCCGCCAAAATTCTCTCAAAATCGCGAAGCACCACAGAAATTTTCTGATCGTAGATCTCATCGTAATCACAGAGTATCACCATCAACATTCTTATGTTCCTTCACCATGACAATCCCTCACAAATACTTTCACCACCGTGATGCACTTCAACCTCTACCATTCGCGAAGCTTAACGTAATCACGATGAATCACCGGCATCATTTTCCCGGTCTTCGTGAAATCTAATCCATGATGCCTATCTTCGCGAAACTCATGCCTTTTCCATATTTAAATAAGATCTTGAAGTAAATCCATATTTCGCGATGCTCACCAAACTCCAAATTTTGGACCCCAAAAATTTGGAAAACACTGGAAAACGATGCCACCTTGTATCTATTCTTTTATACCACCTCCAGATCATCCATTCCTTTTTCATGGTTCATTGTCAACATGGATTGTCAACAACATCTCTGGAACTTGACAATTCACCATGGAAACCTACTTTTTCAACAAACACAATCAACCCAAAAATGCTACAATGTTACTTTGAGGTATTTTTTCCCAATAAGAGGATTTGAGACAGTTTCATACATCTCCTTTAGTGGTACATCTAGGTGTAGAAAAGATTGACCAAGACCTATAAAGTTAGTTTTGGTGTCTAGGTATGAAGAAAGGAGTTGCAAAGTTTGTATTCGAATGCATTACTTGTCTGCAAGTGAAGGATGAGCAACAAGTTCCAGTGGGTTTTTATAAACCCCTTAAGGTGCCCGAATGGAAGTGGGGTGGGATATACATGGACTTAATGAATATATTACCTCATATGTCTTGGGAACATGATGTAATTTGGGTGATCGTAGAAAGACCCACCAAGTCGGACCACTTGTTAGCAATTCGAGAGCAGAGTTTAGTAGAGAGTTTGGGATGCCTCTATGTGCAGGAGATAGTCTGACTCTATGGAGTTATATCAATGATAATTTCATACCCTAATTCTCTCTTCACATACTAGTTTTGGAAAGGATTATATGAGGCTTTTGGGACTTAGTTACACTTGGTCATAGTGTTTCACACCCAAATTGAAGGCCAGATTGAGCTCGCCACTCAGGTTATGGAATACATGCAATGAGATTTCATGTTATACATTATTCATATTCGGTAGGTTCACCAACCACTAGTGGAGTTTTTGTACAACAATAGTTACCATTCTAGCATCGGTGAGAAACCATTTGAGGATTTGTATGGGTCACCCTATAGGTCACCATTTTAATAGAATGGCCCAGGAGATTCATCACTTATGGACCCATATTTGGTGCGAGCTACCATTGAGAAGGTGTAGATCATTTACAAGTAGATGAAGACTAAAAATATCCATTAGAAGTATTATGAATAAAAACGACATATGCCTTTGGACTTTGAGGAAGGAGATAATGTGTTCCCACAGGTTTCACCTTGATATGGATTATATAGATTTGGTTAGGGTGGAAAGCTATCTTCGAGGTTCATTGGACCTTTCTAGATTCTTCTTAGATTTGACAAGGAGGTGTACCGATTAACTATACCTCCACAGTTAGACTAGGTACATGACATATTCCACCTATCGTAGCTGAGGAGGTATGTGCATGACCCATCACATATTATCGACTAGGGTGAGTTAGAAATCCAGGATGTATCTACATTTGTTGAGTACCTGGTAGATATTGAGGATCTACAGGAGAATATCCTTCTTGGGAGAGTGATTCCCTTAGTGTGTTTCTAGTGGAGGTACAAGAATATTTAGGAGAGAACATGAGAGTATGAGGTTTAGATTCATGCTTATTACCCACATTTCTTTGTGTAGCCCCTGTTTTATATTTTCTACAACATAATTCCCAAAGGTTGGGAGAATTTAATGACTCTGATTTTACATGTGTTATTTTTGGATATTGTATGGAATATTTTTGAGACCAAGTGCTGAGAAAATGTGTGATTTTGAGGCTGGTGTTCACAAAATAATTGTTTAAAATATATTATAAAGCACGCATGCATAGTTTTCTTTAAAAAAGGAGAATTACATCTAAACGATGGACCAAATCAGAAATATGAGTGAATAATTAAGCTCAGAACTTGATTTATACCATATGTATGACTTAACCATGGTCGATGTGGGTCATTTGAAAACAAGTCATCATAGGAATATAAATGAATAAAATAATTAAATAAATTATTTAATTTAATTTTTTGATGTGACGACCTAATGTTATTTTAAAATAGGATTATGGAAAAAATTTAGGGTTAGCAGTATAACCCTACAAATAGTTGGAAATCCACTAGAGTGTATGGAATGAGATTTAGTAGGAGGACAATGATCGGACCTTGGATTGATGATCGATGCACAAAAAAATTGAAGGATCTTGTTAATGACAGCGATGTTGCATTGTTCTTCATCAAGGATTGATCCAAATTAAGGTAGGGTGGTTGTTTTTTTTTCATTCCCTATTCTTTTTTCCTATGATGAACATAGATCAATTGACTGAAATATTGACCCATGGATTATTCATATTTGTGGGATTAGATTATTACAGGGTGATTTTGGGGGAATTACATTCAATTAATGATTTCTTCATTATCATTATTAGAAAAATGAATCGAGACCGATAAGAAAATTGATCAAGGTTTGTTCCTCTATTTTTTTTCTTTTCTCCCCTAGTTATTTGTTCACCGTAGGTGTTCTTTAGTTGGACCAGGGTTACACATATTCTGATCAATCGATTGTTGCACACTGATTTCTTGGTTTAATGATCTGATATCGTAGATCTAGGATTAGCATGCAATGACGGTGGTGTGACCATGAATATGGAAGTGGATAAGATGATGTAGATACCTGGTTTTTGTTTTCTTCATCAAAAAAATGAATAATGATTAACATTTTCATTTTTTGAGTAGATCAATGGCCCATATCTTATTGATTTGCAGTGAATAAATCACCAAATAGAAGGATAGAGAAACGGATGGGACACACAAAGCTGGATATGATTTTATGAATATTTCTATGATACATGGTGTGTAATCCGAATCTACATGTTGTGTGGGACCCCCTTTGCAGAGGCTAGGGTTTCAGGTAGGATATAAGGATTGCACCATGTGTGACACTGTCACATGACGTGTGACCTCTCTCTAATGACTCATCACATACCTCAGAGGGTACACTGACATAGGTTGGAGTAAACAGGTTGGAACATGTCATGTATTCCCCCACATAGACACATTATGGACCAATTATATGGGATAAGCTATGTACTAGTGCATGGACACATGTACATGGGCTAAATATATGTACTAACACATAAGTAGACTACAAGTTTAGTCTACATGTTATGCACTTAT
Organism: Viscum album; assembly: GCA_963277665.1. NCBI lineage: Eukaryota > Viridiplantae > Streptophyta > Magnoliopsida > Santalales > Viscaceae > Viscum > Viscum album. The sequence goes on from OY728163.1 coordinate 42,241,613, forward strand.
ACACAGACAAGGGCAAGAGACACGGTCCATTTACATGGGCATGAGCCAATGTTAAGGGACATGGAGTGTGACCCATACTACATGTTGTGTACTTTATTATACATGGATTGGTACCCATGGCCTCTATGTCTTATACATGTTTCTTTATGGTGTTTTTATCTTATCCTTTCCTTGATGGTTATTATGGAATCATCTCTTACTCATAATAACACTATCCATTTAGTATGAATTCTTTGATAGAGTCATTAGAATGCCTCTGTGAGGCCTAGAGTGATATCCATTATTCATCTTTGTTCCCATGGTGGAGTTATTGGTATAGTTGTGACCAATTTTATATAGGCGCTAATACTCTAATTAATGAGTTAATCCAGATTGATTTATTTCTATCTCCATACAAACTTGGGATTGATCCTAATTTGTGTATCGTATTATCTTTAGACTATCATCATGTACTTCTAATGGAAATACCCAAAAATCACTACCTATTGGATGGACATCATCAGTGCTATCAGACTCAGGAGTGTGTTTTATTAGAAGAGTGCTTTGTAGAATCTTAAAGCTGGAATCTTATACTGGTATGCTATGGTTGTGACATACATTTAGACTTTTTTTCTTTGTTGAGTATATTAGGATGTAATTTTTATATGTGTTTTAGAGATATACTTATGTAGAGATGACTTTTTTTCATTTGTTGTATGCTTTGTGGGTTTGGGGTGTCCTACTGGATATTATTATACTCACCCTTGTATGGTAATTTCCCACAAGTGGTGTGTATTGTGTAGATGATAGACCTTTTTGATAAAGTCATTAACGGACCAGGAAAAGAAATTTCTTTATGAGACCAGACAAATCGAGGTGTGTTCCTATGGTATTCTGACTGTAGTCCCAGTTTTACTTTCAGGATTGACTTGTGTTTTAGAATATTTGTGGTGGGTTTGTATTTGACCTTATTTACACTCTTTTAGTTCATATCATACTATAGTTGTAGAATTTAGACATATGCATGCATGATTGATCAATTATTTTTACGTTTCACCATTATATAGGCTTGGTGATGTGTGTGTGTATTGAGTTACTTAGGATAAGGCCTCCCATGTTAGTGATGCACCTTCTTGGTGCTAGTTTCTAGCCCCTATCCTATTGGAGGTGGGCTTGGGGAGTCATAGCACGAGCCCAACTGGGATGGTTTCTGAAAATTCATGTGGATACAATGTTAAAAATTGTTGATATGACCATGATTTATTTTGAATAACATATGTACGGAGAGGCCATTATAGAATATATTTTTCTTAATAATTTAAATTAAATCATCATTCATGAATGTATATGAGTCTCATTTGTAAATGTATAAAAGAGGTGTGTTTTAATGATTTGATTTTCCAATAGTTTATCTAAAATGTTAATCATGACTAAATACAATTCATCATTTTTACTGGTGTATATATCAATACTATTTGAATGGAAAACCTTGGGAATAGAAATTTGGACTCATTTGTCCTCAGATAACATCTATCAAACTATTCTCATTGGAACTAAATAAATATTATGTAATAGTGGAGAAACATGCCTTAATGTTTGAATAGAAAATTACATATGAATGGCTATTATTAATACCCATGATGTAGGGGTAAAACCCTACCATTTAGTCATATCAAATATATTTTCATTCCTTTAATTACTTATTCAATTTCTCTATACAGCATTGGTTACTCAATGAAATCAATTTGGATATAATAAAGATTTTTTTTTGATTTAATGCATGGGTGCCCAAAAAACTCACCACGCATGATGAAATTTATCAATTTATAATACAATACATAATAAATTTTACAAATAAACATCAAGGGATACATTATAAATTATGTTTTTATAAAAAAATGTAATAATATGTAAGTTTTTAATTATAATCAAAATAATGTAATGAGGATAATCCATGACCAAAAAACTAATAAACTACTAAAAATTCATAAGTATTAGGGTATATATAATAAAATTGCACTATAAAAACATATATCAAAATAAATTACTTATTTTTATCATTGTTTTTACAGTCCTTGGAATTATATAATGGAAAATATTGTGGTTATTGTGTTTTCAAATCTATTAAAGATATCACATTCCATCAAAAAACATGAATCCTCATAGAGTTATTTTTTATGATAGTTTTAATTTATTTTTTACTTATACTTTATTTATTTATATTTTTTCATAATTTCTGAGACTATTTATACTGCTCATATTAATAAGAGGAAATATATTTTTTTAGAAACAAAATGGAAGAATACATCATATCATAATGTGATATCATGAATAGGTGTCTTCTTACTGCTTATTTAGTTAATTTCCACATCATTTTATCTATTTTTATAGTTAATTTCCTTATAATTTTTATCTGATACTTAATTTTTTAATTTTTAAATAGATCATGATGAAATGTATTCATCAACAAGGATGATGCATGATAATGTAATTTTCTTTTTATTCTGCAATGCATTCAACTTTTCATGGTTTCAAACAAAAATATTGTTAGATAACCCAAAATGTTGAATATATTGAAGAATAAAAATACATGGTGTGATGTGTAAGAATCAAATAAAACTAAATATGATACATGGTATGCCCTGTATGATTCAATGTTTTTTATTTTAGTTAAAAATTAACATTTTAGTTCAAAACACACATTACATACTCAAAAGAGGCCAAACACATTTTGGTTGTTTTGATACATTTGGAAAATGATTCATAAATCATTTATGACATGTTGGAATCAGCCAAACCTCAATCCATTACATTTTGTTCTTAGTATGAAAGATATAGTAACATGTTCAAAGTTTTTCATGCTCGTGCGAGATTGGAGTTCAAGCCTGTAATTGTGATAATGGATATAGGAAAATGGGTTAATAATTTATACAGACATCATGAAAAGATAAACTCATCCTAAATATTTAGTAAATTTTGTTATAATTTTATCAACTATTTTTAATTTAATTTTATTATCATTTTTATCTTATACTTATTTAGTTTTTTATATATATATTGGAAAAAATACCTTTCTTTAAAAAATATGCACTAGTAACGAAAAGAGAAAAAAAATCATTTTTGGTGGAAGAGGAAATAACATGATTCCTAAAATGTGAAGTGAATTATAATGATGAATATAAAAATGGATTTTGAAATAGTTTAATGGAAATGTATGACTTCCCAAAATATCTTTCATGAATTTTATCTTGAATAGTGTAGGAATCAGCCACATGTCAGTCAGAAGCACCTCAATTCGATACACAGTGTGCTCGATATGACTCTAAGTGTATGTGTTTAGTTTATAATTTTCATTTTAGTTCAAAAAACACATCACATATTCAAAACCAATAAAATGAATTCAAATTGTTTTGATACATTAGTACAATAATCCATAAGTCATTTGTGACATGTAGGAATCAACCACACCTCAATCTGATACACAGTGTGTCTGGTATGATTTAATTTGCATGTTTTCAGTTGAAAATTGAGATTTTAGTTCAAAACACATATCACATAATCAAAAACAATAAACAAATTTAGACTATGTTGATAATTTTGGATAACAATACATAAATCATTTATTATGTATAGGGTTCAACCATACCTCAATCTAATACACAGTATTCCCAGTATAACTCAAAGTGTATGTTATCAGTTTAAAATTAATATTTTAGTTTAAAACATGTGTCACACACTAAATCTCTAGAAAAATCACATGGAATATCTTTATACTTTTGGAAAATGGTTCATAAGTCATTTTTGATGTGTATCAATTAGTCACACTTCAAACTGACACATGATGTGACAAGTATGACTCAAAGTGTGTGTTTTAAATTTAGATTTATAGTTTAATGAACAAGTAACATACTCAAAAAAAATAAAAAACATTTTTATTATTTTGATACTTTGGGACAATTATCCATAAATTTTTTTAAATGTGTAGGAATCAACTGCAGGATAATCTGGTCCTCAGTGTGACCAGTATAATTCAATGTGTGTTTTTATTTTAAATAGAAATTATAGTTCCAAAAAGAATTCATATACTTAAAACTAAGAAAACACATTATTATTGTATTGATACTTTAGTAAAATTATCCATAAATCGTTTTTTAAATGTAGGAATTAGTTGCACCTCAATCTGATACACGGTGTGCCTGATATGGCTCAAAGTGTATGTTATGAGTTTAAATTGAAATTTTAGTTAAAAACATGTGTTACTCGCTGAAAAATAAGAAAACATGATCAGATTGTCTTGATACTTAGGAAAACGATTCATAAGTCATGCCAGAATCAGTTTAATGTCAAACTAATACACGATGTGACCAGTGTGAGACAAAGTTCGTGTTTTATATTTAAATTTACATTTTAATAAAAAAGTAATGTGACGTACTAAAAATCAAGAAAATACATTTTTATTGTTTTAATAAATTTGAAAAATGATCTGTAAGTCATTTGTGAAGTGTAGGAATCAATTGCTCGTCAATACAATGCACAGTGTGACCAGTATGACTCAAAGTGTGTTTCCATTTAAAATTTAAAATTTATTTCAAAACAAATAGCACATACTTAAAACTGATAAAAAATATTCGTATTGTTTTGATAATTTATGAAAAAAAATCCATAAATCATTTTTGATGAGTGGAAGTTAGTTTCACCTCAATCTGATACAAGGTGTGTCTGGTGTGACTCAAACGGTATGTTATCAGTTTAAAATTGACATTTTAGTTAAAAACATGCACCACTCACTAATAACTATGGAAACATTCCTATATTTCCTTGATTCATTTTTAAAATGACTCATATGACATTTATAATGTATAGGAATCAATCTCACATCAAACTGACACATCATGTGACCGGTATGACTAAAAGTGTGTGTTTTCAGTATAAATTGAAATTTTAGTAAATATGGAACATGACAAACTCAAAACTGAAATGATTTGATAATTTTGGATAATGATCATTGATTCATTTTTTATGTGTATGAATCAACCATACGTCAATATGATTCATGGTGCGATCAGTATGAATCCAAGTGTGTCTTTTTATTTAAAATTGGAATTCTAGTTCAAAACACACAACGCATACTGAAAACCAATAATTTTTTTACATTATTTAAATGATTCATATTTTATTTTTGATGTGTAGGTATCATCTACATCTTGATCAGATACACGATGTGCCCGGTATAACTCAAAGTTTCTATTATTAGTTTAAAATTAATATTTTAATTCAAAATGCATCACTCACTGAGAACTAAGAAAACAATTTCGTATTTTAAGATACTATATAAAAATTATTCAGAAGTCATTTTTTAAGTGGTGAAATTATTCTCACATCAAACCAACACATCATGTGATCGGTATAACTCAAAGTGTGTGGTTTCAGTTTAAAATGAAATTTTAGTAAAAAAGTGATGTGACATACTCCAAACCAATAAAACAAATTCATATTGTTTTTATACATTATAAAAACTCTACTTAAGTCATTTGTAATGTATAGGAATAAACCACGCATTAATTTGATGCACGATGTGAACATTATAAATCCAAGTGCATCTTTTAATTTAAATTTTTCAGTTTAGTTCAAAACAAAAATTACATATTAAAAAAAACGAGAAAACACATTCAAACTGCTTTTTTAACTTTAGGAAAATGATCCATAAGTCACTTGTGGAATGTAAGAATCATCTGAACCTAAATTCAGTACATGGTGTTCCCTATATGATTCAAATTATCTGTTTCCATTTTAAAATTTATATTTTAGTTCAAAATGTTTTCACTCACTAAAAACATAGAAACACACTTGGATTATCTTGATACTTTAGGACAATAATTCTTAAGTCATTTGTGACATTTTGTAATTAGTATAATATCAAACCAACACATTATGTTACCGATATGAGTCAATGTTCTTGTTTTCAATTTAAAATTAAATTTTTTGAAAATACACATGACATACTCGAAACATGATGAAATACATTCGTAATGTTTTGATACTTTAGTAGAATCATCCTTATGTGATTTTTAACATATAGGAAACAATCGCACATCAATATGATGCACCGTATGACGAATATGACTCTAGATGTGTCTATTTATTTAAAATTTACATTTTATTTAAAAATACACATAACATAATTTAAACTAAGAAAACATATTCAGATTGTTTTGAAACTTTAGGAAAAAACTCCATAAGTAATTTTTGACATGTAGGAATTAGTCACACCTCAATCCGACACTTGGTATTTTTCGTATGACTCAAACTATGTGTTTTGAGTCTAAAAATGATATTTTAGTTCAAAACACATATTAAAAAATCAAAAAGAGTGATAAATTACATTCAAATGGTTTTGATACTTTAGGAAAATAATCCACAAGTCATTTTTCATATGTATAAATCAATATAACCTCAATATGATAGATGGTGTGACCAGTATGACTCAAATTGTGTGGTTTAAATTTAACAATTATATTTTATTAATTTATTGATTTATATTTATGTATGTTTAATTTATTTCAATACATTATTATTAAAATAAGATATATATTCTTATACTTGTGGATACTTTTGCTCGAGTTAGGTGGTTTGTTCATCAACTATTACCAGGATCAAGATTCTTTGAGAGGGGGTCGGTTTTCATAGACAATTAAACCAATGAAGTTTTTGAATGTTTCTGATAAATTTTACTTGATAATGTAATTGTACAAAATAATATTTGAAATTTCTATAATATAGTTTTTTTCTTATTTTTTGAAGTAATTTTTTTTTAAATTAAATAATGATTTTTCCATATACATTTATTTTTTTTACTCTTGTGTGTTGTAATTTTAACATCTTATTATAGCAGTATGGACTTTATCAATGTTGTTTATAGTGCTGATAAAATTTTCCTTTATCAATATTATTATAACACTTATAAAAGTGAACCCCTTTTATGTATGCTTAGGAAAATAATGTTTTTTTATCCCTGATTAATGTATTTTCGAGCACTAACTTTATCCTGGAAGGTAGTGACCTTACTTGTATTTTTCATTCATAATAATTTTTATTAATTTTTTTTGTCTAAATTAAAAAAATAATAATATTACGCATCGATTTGAAAGATATTTGTTATTATTTTTTCTCAAATAAGTGTTTCACCTAATACTAAATTGCTAGATTCAATGAAATTTAAAAATATTACCCCTTGTTTTCTTTGACACATTCTTTAAAAAGTCATCTTAAAATTATTCTTATACAATATAATCCTTAGAAAATTTTAATTTATGTTATTCTAATTGAATTTTTTATGTAAATAAATTCAAAATGGTATATATACCTCCTAAATTATACTCTAAAAAGATGTATATTATTCAACAAAATAGAGTTATTTATTTTTCAATAATTCCTTGGAACTAAAATGTTGGTAAATAAATTTATAATCAATTGTATATAGTTTATGATCATTTTAATTGGCCTTTTGGATTTGATTTAAATCATTTCAGATTTATTTTCAATTATATTTTAAAAAATCATTCATCCACTAACTGTTATTTTTAATAGATTTCAATTTGACTAAAAGTGTATATTCAAAGAAGTTTTCTTATATAATTAGAATGTTTCATCATATATGTACATTCTATTAATATTCTTTTATTATGTGTATTTAAAAACTATATGTTTATTTATTTGATCCAATAATTTAATTATTTCAATATTATAGTGAAATAAACTGGTCGGTAACCATGGAACCTTGTATTATAATATCCTATTCTATTTTAACTATAAATCTATAAGTGAAAAATAAGATTGGTGATGTTATGTTGTATTTTATAAAATAAATTTCTTAGTGATGATTGTGTGCATATGGGTTATCCAAATGAATGTGCATATTCTTTCTAACAAACACTGCCATTTTCTATTGAATTTATGTTAGAGATTTTCATATACACTCAATATAGAAAAGAGTTACTAGGAAATAAATTATTTCTTAACCATTTATATTTTTCATGACTATTGAGACTTTCAACATTATATAAATTATTAAATACAAATTGGATGCTTTTGAATCATATTTGATTTTATATGTATTAATTGTTTTCGTTACTAATATATTTAGTATAATTTTAGAGACTTAAAAGTTATATTTCAGTGTTTCACCCTATAAAAAATTGGATTGAAATTTTTCATGTTGTTTCCATCAAAGGGGGTACTTTTGGGGTTTTTTATTTTTTTTATGGCGAGTTTTATTATATGATCCTAAAATTAAGACCTTATTTATTTGAGGGGATCAATATCCTATATACATAATTTTTAAGGTACTTATTTTTTCCTTTTTGGTAAAATTGAAAGTCATATAAAAACATTTCATTGGTGGTTTACATCATGGATAAAGTAAGAAATTATTAAAATAGGCCTTTTTATATTTATTTTTTTTGTATATTTTATAATTTTTTATTTGTTTAATAATGGACTTCAATTTTTTTTTTTTTTGAAATTTTAAAGGAAAACCTAAAAGGGTAAACTACTGATGTGGGTTTTCTACAGTATTCTACATTTTATGATTGTAAAATTCTTTTATAATTTTCAAATATTATATCTCTCTTGGCACTTTTTATATGATAAGACAAATGCCATTTGGTTTATGAATTTGAAATATTTTATTAAAATAATGGTGAAAGTGTGTTTGTTTTTTATGTGAAGTGTGTATTAGGTTGGATTTTGAAAAGATGTACATTATTTTTAAATGTGACATAAATTGATTTTTTTATTTTATGTGAGTTATGAATATAAAAAATAAAAAAATTATGTAGATTAGTCATTTTTTTATTAAGTGATATATATTATAATTCATTGTGGGATTTACATTATATAGTCCATCAGGTTTTAAATTTTTACTGAGTATTTTGATTCTAATTATGGAATTACATAAATTTAAGATGGCCTAGAAAATTATGATAAAAACCACTCTTCCTGCTGATGGTGTAAAACATGATAGTATAGAAGGAGATGAAAAAAAGGAGCGTATAGTCTTTTAAATTCCATGTGAAAATGGTTTATAAGGAAATAAATGATTTTTAGGAATAACTATGTTGTCCCAATAACACGAATCCATAGTGAATTTAAATATATAGTGGACAAGAGGATTTTTTGAAAAATTGTGCACACATAAAGGATTAATGTTATGACATGATATAAAATAGTTGGATACATATTACTATACCATTTATCTGGCTTATAACAACCGTATATTCTGTTTGTGGCGTGACATCAATGATCAATAGGTATATCCTTGCTTGGGGAAAATGATGATCACCAAACATAGGTAGGTTCTGGAGAAGAGGAACAGAATTAAGGGGGATGATATACCATATATCAAGATTAGAACAAGCCTATATTCTGGTTATTTTCTTCCATCAATGATCTTAAAAAAATATCATCGATGAAATATTCATCCATAAAAAGGTTAATTTTTTTATTCTAGACTATAGTTCACATCTTCTTCCTTGGACTATTGCTTCTGTTGTAATTTTATTCATAAAATAAAAAAATAAAGTAATTTTATTGGAAAAGAATTCATGGTTTAGATTGATGAGGTGTAAAATGATGTGGAATCCCATATTGTAGTTGGGTATAGAATTCCCAAAGCTCCCCCCTTATATAAATGGGCCATGGGAAATAGAATTTTTAATATAAAAAAATTCATAAATGATTATAAAGTGTTTAAATATATATATATATATATATATAGTGAAATGTTTTGTTAGATATATATATTATATATAAAAATTAAAACATAAAATAAAAATAAAGTAAAGTAAAATATTTTATAAAAAATGGTTAATAATGTGATTAGTCATAAACATTGGATTTTTAATTTTTGAAATTCGAACAGGTGTCCACCACCAAAAGTTGTCTTAATTTTGTCGAACCAAGGTGTTATTTGAATAAAACAATTATATAAAACCAATGAGATTCGCACTGATTTTGATCTATAATAAGCAATGATGATAACTTTTATTATCATTAATTCTTATTCAATCCAAGAAATTCACTAGATAGTTCTCCCAACATCATTGTTACAGGGCTATTGAAAATTGTTGTTCAATTTCCCATAAATATTGGATAAATCCTCAATTAAAACATCCACCAATAAACCTACACCAACAAAGTGGGGGTGGATCAAACCCCTTTTTATAGTTAATTAAATTCATGCATCAAAATTCAATCTATCTTCTCCATATTCTTAACTATTTTTCAATGATTTAAAGGATTTGATACCCAAGGAAGAACCTAGAACATGGATTCTGAATCCCTTAAAGTGATGAATCATGTAATTATAAAACATGACCATTTATATGGAAATAAATTCTCCCAGTGTAAAGATAATATAAAGTTTCTTCTTATGATTTTAAATATTTTTTACATTCGGAAACCAAATCTTCATCCCATTCCCAATGATCATGCTTTAAATCCAAATGACACACCCGCTGATGTTAATCTAGTTGAGAACATTTATCCAATGAGGATGAAATGTTAATATGATCAAGTTATGTATCAATTCTATATTTTAAATAAATTATCAAATCATCTTTAGGGCTATTTCTTCCAAATGAAGACTTCTTGATAGATACGGGATTAACTTGAGTTCAAGTACAATGAAAAGGAAGTAGGAACCAATAAATTTATTAATTAAAATTATCTAAACTTCATGTTTGTTGATAAGAATCCATTTTTGGATAATTTTAATGAGTTATAAGTTAGATAAAATAAAATTATTTCACTTAAGATTAATATACTTGATATTTTTCAAGTTGGTGAAACTATTAATAAACTTCCACCTGTATCAAAATATTTTGGAAAATCACTAATTAACAAGTGTGATGATATTTCCTTGTAAAAATTAAAATATCCTCTTGTCATTAAAGAAGAACCATTGTTCATTGATTTGGGTATAGATTCACAATTTGATACCAATATTAATATCGTTGAGGTAAAGGCACAAACAAACTCTTCCTTACATGTAAAAAAAGAAAATTCAAAAAATCAAGAAGAAATTCAATCCTTCCAAGAAGAAATGAGAATTATTTGTCTGTGTAAAACAAGGGTATTTTTAAATGGAATGTTGATACTAAAATAAATTTGATAAAACTACTTAAAATATGCTAATTGAAGAGAATCTAGTTGAAATTATATGTGATGTCAATATGACTTTAATGAAGATAGGATGGTGGGTTGATTCTAGAGAAAAAGTGCATGTGTGCATGGATCATTCAATATTCAAAACATATGAATATTGTACTATCGTGGAGGGATTACACCTTCGAAATAATTCATGCATCAATGTCATTGGAAAAGGAAGCATAGAGAAGAACTTTACTTATGGGAGGAATTTGACTCTTTATAATGTGTTTTATTTACCTTAAATTAAGAGGAATTTAGTTTATGTCGATCTTCTATGTAATAATGAAATTATGGTTTCATTTGAATCTAAAAATTTTATCTTGTCAAAGGTTGGAATGTTTGTGGGGAAAGGGTATTCAAATGATGGCATGTATCAACTATCCATTCATAATATGATTGAATCTTCTACTTACTTGATTGATTCCTCTAATTTTGGGAATGGTATTTTATCACATGTTAAATATAATTCATTTAAAGAAATTAACAAGTTAAATGCAACTAACATTTGAAATGAATTTAATAAATGTGAAACATTTGTAAAATATAAAATAATCTAGAATCCTTTTCATGGTGTTTAAAGAAATTATGATATATTTGAATTACTACATTCTGATACTTGTTAATTAAATGGTTTATTAACTCATCTAGGGAAAATATATTTTATTACTTTTATTGATGGATGTAGTGTATATTTACATATATATATTCTTAGAAAATAGGATCAATCATTAATTATTTTTAAGAAGTATAAATCAGAACATGAGAACCAATTTAAAAAATATTTAATTATTACACTAATATAGAGGTGGTGAATACTTTATGAATGAGTTTAATGTGTTTTGTGAATAAAATGGTATAATTCACCAAATTACTTCTCCTTATACACATCATAAAAATGTCTTGTCTGAAATAAAAAAATCGTACTTTAGTAAAAATTGTAAATTGCCTTGTTAATAAATCTAAAATACACTTAGATTTATGAGGTGGAGCTTTATTATATGTATGTAATATTCATAATATGATTGCCTCTAATAATATATATTATCCAATTATGAAATTGGGAGAGGTAGAAGACCAAATATTTCTTATTTTAAAGTGTGTGGGTGTTTAGAATACTATATAGTTCCTGGTCCTAAAGGAACTAAAATTGGTCCTAGAGAGATTAATGGTATTTTTTATGGATATGAAGAAAATATAAAAACATGGAGACTAATATATTTCATAGATAATATAATTATTGAGTCAATGGATGTGGTTTTTTTTAAATATGTTTTATAAAGATGACCTAAAGACAGTTATTTCTCATTCCCCTATCTCATGTATTATATCTATATTAATTACAATAATAGAGAATAATGAAGATTCTATATTTGAACCTAAAAGGAGTACAAGACTTAGGAATTAGAAATATATACATCCATATTTTATTTTTCCTAATTATGTAGATTTACTTGTTGAAGGAGATAAAAATAATAATCTTCTGAATAAGTATACTAAGGTATTGACAATAGATAATGACCCAAATATTTATAAAGAATCTATATCTCCTATATGTGTTTCATTATATAATGATGAAATTAATGATGAAATGGGTTCTATTATGGGGAATAATACTTGGGAAATTATGGATTTATAAATAGGTTCAAAACCTATTGGTTTAAAATGGGTTTTTAGAAATAAGTTTGATTCCAATGGTAACATTCAAGCTTTTAAAGCTATATTGGATTCCAAAGGTTTCATATAAAATGAAGGGATTCTTTATTTTGATACTTATTCTCTTATAGCTCGGATTACTTCAATAAGGATATTTTTTTCTTTAGATTATATTAATCATTTGTATTTCTATAAAATGGATGTTAAAAATTCTTTTCTAAATGGATACTTAAATGAAGAGATTTACACTGAACAACCATAAGGTTTCATTTTAAATAGTAATGAAAAGAAATTATGTAAACTGGTTAGCTCTATTTATTTCCTTAAACAACCTCCAAATAAATTGCATGAAAATTTTGATTCTATTATTTTGTTTAATGTATTTACTCATAATAATGTGAATAAATGTGTTTATTCAAATTAAAAAAAACTATAGAGTTATTGTGTGTCTATATGTGGATGATATGATAGTTTTTGGAACTAATATGATTGGTGTAATTGAGGCAAGGAATTACTTATCTTATATTTTTAAAATGAAGGATCTTAGAATAGTTGATACTATTTTAGGTATTAAATTTTGAAAACATAGTGTGGGTTATTCTTTAATTAAGTCTCATTACATAGAAAAAATGTAAAATAAATTTGATCATCTTGGTTTCAAGGTTTCCGAAATTTTATTTGATTATAGTTTTTAATTATTTATAAATATTGCTACAAATATAGCACAACTTGAGTGTGATAGTGTAATTGGTTCTTTAATGTATGCAATGCATTTCACTAGACCTGATATTACTTTTGTGATATGTAAAATGGGTAGATATACTATTAATCCTGGAATGGATCATTATAGATATATAATATGAATTTTTGGATACTAAAAAAAGAAAAATGATTTAAGTTTATACTATAATGATTATCCAAATGTATTAGAATGATACAATGATGAAAGTTTGATTACCAGTATTGGTGTTAACCAATCCACTTATATATGGTTTCCTACCATTAGAGGTTGTGTTGTTTTTTGGGAGAGCATGAAATAAATATGTATTTCACATTTGACCATGGAGTTAGAGTTTATCACCATAGATACATGTTTAAATGAAGCCAAATTGATTAGGAATCTATTATTGGATATGAGATTGTGCCCTATCATGATGCCTCCTATTTCTATCACTTGTGATAGTGAATCAACTTTATCAAGGGAATATAGTTTCATGTAGAATGGAATGTCTATACATATATGTTTGAGATAGGATTATGTGAGAAAATTATTAAAATATGGTACCATAAAAATTATCTATGTGAGATCATGTAAAAAACATGTGGATCTATTTACAAAATATCAATTGATAGAGTTGATCTATTCAAATAATAAAGAGATGGGGTTAAAACCCATAGAATAAATTATTTATATAATGGAAACCCTACACTCTCTTTATGTAGATTCTAATTAATGTGTTTCATAGCTAAAAACAAATTATGAAGATGATTTTTGATATTGAAAATTATAACCCCAAATTATTTTATGTCAATATCATTCTTTATAACTGGAGGTTGAGTTATAAACTCTCAACAAAATATTAAGACATGATGATTTATGTATTCTAATAATGGAAGCACAATGTAATATATTCTTATGTGAACGTAGAAGTGGAAAAACTTCTTAAAGGAGTTAATGGATTCACTCTTTAAAGAGTTCATGAAAATAATATAAGCACAGGGCTATAAAAGATGTAAAAAATGAGATGTGGATGGAAAGATCATTGTATTTATGATATATCTAGTTTATCTTTTAGATTGAGAATTTTAATGTTTCAAGAACATATAAATCTGATAATAATTCCAGATATTGATACAAATTAAAGATTTACATCAAATGGTACTTTATTATGTTTAATGATTCACTTATGATCTAGAGAATAAATATTTATGAATAAAAGTGGCAGATTTTGTAATTTTATTCAAAAAATAAATAATAAATAAATAATGTTTTTTGATTCAAAAACACTTTATGGTTTAGATTGATGAGGAGAAAAAAGGATGTGGAATCTCACATTGGAGTTGGGGATATAATTCCAAATGATATCCTCTTATATAAAGGGGCTTTGGGAATTGGGATTTTTTATAAAAATAATATATATTTTTCTGAATGGTTATAAATATTTTAAAAAATATATATTAATTAAAATGTTTTGTTATATATTTTTCTGAATGGTTATAAATGGTTTAAAAATAATATATATTTTTCTGAATGGTTATAAATTATTTTTCATCAACATTGTTTAATAAAATATTTTTATTTTCAACTACTTATTATATGTTTAACCAATTTTTAAAATTTTATTCATATCGGTCTTATAGTTTATATTATATAGGCTAGTAAAGTCACGTACTTGAAACATTATTAAGCATAAAGTAGGTGGTTTAGAAAGCTTATAAATTATTTTTCATCAATATTTTTTAAGAAATTTTTTTTATTTTCAACTAATTATTATATGTTTAATCAATGTTTAAAAATTTATTCATATTTGTCTTATAGTTTATATTATATAGGATATCAAAGTCACGTACTTGATACATTTTTAAGTTTCAGGTAGGTGGATTAGAAAAATTATAAATTATTTTTCATCAACATTTTTTAAGAAATTATTTTTATTTTTGACTACATGTTATATGTTTAATCAATGTTTAAAATTTCATTCATATCGGTCTAATATTTTATATTTAATAGGTTAGCAAAGTCACGTACTTGAATAAAAGATAAATTATATTGAAACATTAAGTTTTATTTATATATATATATATATAATCATAACAACATAATAATAAAACATTAAAATTTTAAATATATAAAAAAACATAATTAAAATAGAAAAAAAAAATTATTATTTTAGGGTAAAGGCGGCATCGCCGATGCCTCCTTTAGGGCGTGTTTTTAAAAAAAATTAACCTAGGTCGTTTTAATTTTTTTTTTCAGAAAGCGTATAAAAAATTCTTTAATAACATACAATTTTAAATATATATATTTATATTTATAAATAATTATTTTTAAATTATATATATTTATTTATAATTATATTTATTTATAATTGTAAATATATATTTATAAAAATAAATTAATAATTATAAATATATATTTATAATTATATTTATAAATATATAATTACAATTAATTAAATATATCTATTAATATATAATTATAAACATGAAATTATTTATAATTATATTTATAAAGATATTTATAATTATTTCATTATAAATCTATATTTATAAATTTATATTTATATAGTTATAAATATTTATTTTTAAATAAATTTAACATATTTTTAAAAATATAATAAAATTTTAATAATAAAATTATTATTAATAAGTATATTTTTTATATTAATAATTTAATTAATATTTATTTTTAATTATATTAATAACTAGTTTATTAATGTTATTGATATTATTATTTTCATTTTTTTAATGTAATAATTGTAAATATTTAATAATATAATTAATATTCATTAATAATGTAATTAATAACATTTAATAATAATTATATAATTACTAATACTTTGTAATAATGCAACTCTTAATATAATACCTAATATAAAATATGCCTATAAATTTAAAGTGTAATTGTAATAGTTTTAAAACATAATGTTAGTTTCATGTAAATTAGCTTTTGTTTACTATATTTGTTATACTTATATTTATTTTTCATTAATTTTTTATATATTTAGTTAGTGTGACGAAATTTATTTCGATAGTAAGTGTTATTTATAAGTTATATGCCTTCAAATACATATAAACAAAACATAATAATGTTATAAGTATGTGACCTTGAAAGCCTATAAATTATTAGGTATAAATACAATCTATATGAAATTCAAAACATTAACTAAACATAGAAAAAAGAATAGAAAAATCATAATTTTATAAAAACAGTTAATGAAAAATATTTTTAAAGTCATAAAAAATTGTTGTTTCGAAACATAACATTAATAGTTATAAATATTTTTGACATTCCTATCAAAACTAGAAATAGAATATACACCAAATGGGTTGGTTGTTATTAATTAAGGAACTGGTTGTGGCCATCTTCACTTCACTTGGCACTGGCCTAAAGAGTAGTGAGTGCCAATTTATCTCCCCCCCCCACCACCCATTTTAATTCTAAACACACCCCCTCATTCCACCACAACCAATCCCCCCTTCTAATTATATATATATAATTATAAATACATTTTTAATTGAAATATATATTTATTTATTTATATGATTGTAATTATATATTTCTAAATATATTTATATAGTTATATATTAATATATATTTACATTTTAAAATATTTAAATATTTATAAATTTATAAATTTATATTTTTATATATAAATAAATTAAATTAGTTGGGGGCTTACCTAAGTGGTAAATGTTCCCTGTAATCAAGCATCAGACTCGAGTTCAAATTTGGGTGATAGAAAATTTCCACAGGCAGGTGATGACGTAGGCCGGATGACATAGGCGGTATGATGCAGGATTACGCTGCACTGGGCCTTTGGGCTATGTGTTGGGCTTCATGCCCACTGGTCCTTCAGGCCATGTATTGAATAAATAAGGCTTAATGGTTAGGATATCACTTTGGGGGGATATGGTCTGTCTTTCCATCCTATGTGTATGATGTGTGTGTGTTTAATTTAATTGTTCCACTAAGAACCTAATATATATATATAACAAAATTAAATTTAAAATTATTTGGGGTTATTAAGTTGGGTGGGTTTGAGTAATAATTTTAAAACATGAACCCTTTCCAAACCGGATTATGTGACTTCTGAACATGAAACATATATAGAAATATTTATTTAAAAATATATGTATAAAAATATATTTGTAAATAAATATTTATAAATACATAATTTCAAATCTTTACATATATAATTACAAATATATATACCAGAAAAATTGTGAACCGTGGGTCAAAATCCATGGTACCAACAATTTTATTAATAAAAGTAAAGTACACAAACAAAGAAATATGGGGTTACAAAAACAATTGTCCCAAATAATCCACAATACTAAAAGATAATGTCACCTTTTCTTTTGTATTCCACCCCTCCCTCATGAGCCACTTAGATTTCTCATATTTATGCCTTGATTACACTATTTGGGGGCCTTCCAATATTCATCATGCTCATCCATTCTTGATAAAACATATTCTTCATCATGAAAATCTTGATTTGAGGCATTATCAATCATATCAAAGGTGATTCCTTCATGAATAGTCTGGTTGTTTGAGGATTGTCCTCCAACGGGTCCATGAACTCATCAAATTCCTTATAAAAAAAATCTCTGCTACAAAATCTATGCAAGATGTCAAGAAAATTAAATTTATAACCATGCCCAACATCTGATTGGACATTCCCCATATCTAACTCTGACGCAGCTTCACCACCCACACTCATCCTACATGGATCAATCTATAATGGTGTAGCATTCACAAGAATGTCATCTCTAGCTGATTCTCTCCTAGAAAAAAACAAAAGGAGACTATCCCGTTTTGGATGTAGAGATAGATTTATTTTATTTCTTATATGATACTAGTTGAATACCAACACTGCCAACAATAAAAGAATTTCCTCCTTACATGGGTCCTGAATTTTCAAAATTTCCGATAAGGAAATCTTTAAAATAGACTCATCCCTCTTTGGATTATTGATTACATTTATCCTTTCTTTCAAGTTGTCTTACATCAACCAACAATATATTCAATAAGGCACTCAATCATCCTAGTAGGAAGTCCATCATTTAGTAGAGAGTTCTTCCAATAGTTTCTGGGTCGATGCTTGTGTGTTAGTCCTCTTCCCCATCGGGTCACAATACTCCTTGAAGCCAATCTTAGAAAAGGTGTGACCACTCACTACCTCTTTACTCACATATGAGGTTCCATGAGTTTTCTTACTAGAAATCTACAAGGGAGTAACTTCATGCATAATTTGAATATTTCATACATTCCTAAAATTAAAGACCCCAATCCCCACAATCCTACAGAATCCACAAAACGATGGGATGAATTCATATTCAAACTGAACTTTTATTTTAACACCATTTTACACCAAAGTGGTAGAGTCAGTAAATTGATTGAGCATTTCAACATCCACAAGGACTCTAGAAATGTACCCAAATTTCCCATCAACATTTTTCTCATTCATCTTAATGGGCACACCAATACATGAGAAAATATCATTAAGAATTATTGGATGTAAAGGACCCAACTCTAACCATGAATTCTAGTTAAATTTATGTAGATGTGTGCTTATATGTATGTGTATTGAAGTTTAAATCCCAGGAAGAAAGAAAAAGGACCCATGGATTCAGAGCATAATAATTGGATCCCTAAGCACAAGTGCAATCATCCACATTAGGGAATATTATATGAAAATACCCCTTGCCAATGGGGAAAATTTTCAACATGGTCATGCCCCAAATCTGAGAGATCTCAGACTTAACCTCCATGGTGTTTATTGTATTTACACCCTTTAAAACAATGAAATGAAAAATCAAAGAGTACTTACAGGCTTCTAAATTATCCTTAAGAGCATCAGAGATCACAAATACCTTGAAGAATCCATTTCAAGATCTGGAAAGGTGGGGTGAGCGAGCTTCGTGGGAGATATCATTAGTCACCTAGATCTTTCCTTGATTTAGGGATTCATAAAAAGATATACCCTTTTATTGGGGTTTGAATCGCGATGTGAGGGGCCTAAAACATTCCACTTTAAATAGGAACTTATGAAACCCTATGCTAGAAGATCGATATTCTCTCACACCCCATCATAGATCCGGGCAGCTCCATCGGACCCAAAACAATCACTACCATCCATATTGACGCCATGCATCCCAGATGTTAGAGCCCCCTACATTTCCATATCATCATCAGTGCACATGGGAGAAGTGAGTGGTGGTACTTCATCTTCTTTGGTCGATGAAGGTTCATCTTCATCTTTAAGAGGCTCATCCTTGAAAACACTAGTGCAGCCTCCAGGTTTTATTCGGCCTCCTTCTCCAACACCAGTGTATGTGGAGAGGGTTTCTATTTTTCCTCCTTACCTGAATCTTCCAAAGGCCTCTTTTTATTTATTATTTATAATCCATGTTTAAAGCGTTGAGGGGGAACAATTACAAGGCCTATAGGCTTATTGGATTACATGACCTAAAGATCTTAGAGGAATTCATCCCAGACATGACTACTTGGAAATTCCCCTCCCCAACATCTAGATCGTGAATTCAGCTTCCCACCTTCGTATTACTTGTTCAGCTAGCCATACCTATGTAAGTGCATAGGCCTGATTTTGATGGAAATTTTTATACCCTCTCTTTCTTCCAAATCTAGATAACTTTTTCCTGGTGAAACCACCAGCTCTGAGTCCTCATCTGAAGATAGATCCTTTGGTCTATCTAGTTTCATCTACACTTCATGATCTGAATGAGGTGTCCCAAAGGCCTTGAGGTGGCCTAATGGCCTTGTGGAAGCCCAAAATACATAACTGGCTTGAAGTTCTTGGGTGGATCAAAGGCCTTAAGGACTCCAGACCAAAACCAAAATCTCAAAGGTGAATAGTTCCAATTGCTACATTAATGAATCATACCTACTACAGGGCTACTACAATAACCCAAAAATCTGAATTTTCCCATATTCGAACCTGAGTCTTGTGGATGCACTTGAAGAGTCCTAACCAATAAGGTTGAGGCCCATGTGCTATTTTTCCTCCTTCACATGGATTCATCCCACTGTATAAATAGATATATTATATATATATAAATAATAAATATATTTTAAATATATACATAAATATATTTTAATAATTGTATTTATAATTATATATATTACTATATTTATGGGGGAGAATGAAGGATTGGTGAGAGATCCTATCTATATGAATCAATGTAATTTAAGGGTTCCCTATCATGGAGGCTTTGATTTATTGATCTTTGGATAGATATTTCCTCTATAAGGGTTGTTTCGAATCACACAAGGTTTTTGGTGTGGGATTGGAAATGTGAAATGTTGTTCATGGTCAATCTTTTGGGGCATCCATGCACTCAGAATATTGGTCTTTATCACTCTACAATGGATCTATGGATGAAGTTCATAAAAGGAAATAAAATGTGGTGCATGTGAAGGCCATCTTGGATGTTGTCTCTGAATGTATAAAAATCATTAAGCACTCTATTGTTGTACATATTTTTTTTCAAAGGGATCGAAATGACGGAAATATGCAAATCTAGTCATGAGACATTTGACAATTTTAGGTTTCTAGAATTATAAGTGCATAACATAGTTGATTGGGATCAAAATTTAAATCTAGTGGAGGTGTTTAAGACCTCTGTATATCTTTGGGTATAGTTTTATGGGTTAAATTGGGTTCTTTGGCATAAAAAGATATTATACAACATTTCACTGGAAATCGGGTTTCAGATAAAACCAGACAGGGAAACAAATTCATCCATATTCTCCCATTATCCTCGATTCCTGTAGGAAGTTTATTTGTTTTATACTTTAATAGATAATGTGTTTCTTTCATTGGATGATTATGAAAATGAATTTCATATCAAATATGAGAAATTCCCTCAGTTCTGTAAGGATTTTATGGTCATTGGGCATGATATTCTAAATTGTAGGAGATCTATTGCCATTGATTATTGTTTTATCCATATCCATGTGTAAAAATGATGTCTTGAGAAGTCTAAATCTAGAAAATCTCAACTTCAAGAAGGGGTTTCAAACATAGTGAGAATTATGGCACATGATTCTAGACGCAAACTTGGGAAGAGGCCCGACATGCAGTTGGATTCTCTGTCTGGGGATGGGCCTACTCTTTCCAATGCTCAAGCTAGGGAAATGTTGACTATTTTTTTCAGTTTTAATTTTTTAGTTCATAAAAAGGCAGGAGGTTTGTGTTCCCTGGTGTCCCTTTATGAAATAATTTCTCAGTTTGGATGAATTATTTCAAACAGGAAAGGTCTTTCAAGACCATATGGACACTATTTGACCCTCTGTCGAAGATCTAGTAGAAGAGACTAGTCATGTGGATACTCAGAACTTTGAGAATTTAGAAAATTTGAACAACAAGAAGGTTAGCTAGCTTGTGGGTGTAGTTTGGTAGAAACAAAAATCATGGGTATATTTCCAAACTGATACAGAGTCTAAGCAGCTACTAGGAACTAAAATAATTGTATTAGTATCTAAAACTATTGATCTTTCTTATGGTCAATCAAAATTTGACAATGATTTTCATGAAGAAGTGGATTAGGAATTGTTTCATGATCACTCTTTACCCATGACCAAAATTAAATGAATGAACATGATAGAGGTAGCAATCTCAAATAAATACATGGAGTTTGGTTCTCCCATGTTAGCAGTGGACAAGCTGGTCACTAAAGGTAATAAAGGAAATAATTTTCTTATTGATGATGATGGTTTCCAAATGGTCACCCAAAAGAAATCTATCTCCTTCAAACATTCACTTAAGTATGGTCCAACATATGATGAAGAGGAGGATTCTCCCTTGACACCACTGGATTCAGGTAAAATTTCTTTAGTATGCTTGACATATTAAACATATCTAATATGAAGATGGTCTACTATGAATATTTTGGTAATACTAATGCTATTGAGACTATTTTAATGAGAAACCTTGAGAAGTTATCCTCAGAGGAAAAAGGTCTAAGTAGAAAACACGATCCATGACTCTAGGATTCCATCCCACTGGATGATTCTCAAGTTGATAAAAATACATAGCAGCAACCCAAAAAATAAAAGCAGGATTGTCACCTGAAAAGTAGAGGTGGTGGTCATTAACACAGATGAATTACTATTTTTACTCTTTGGTAGTGGTTTTCAATGTACTTTTGATCTCATTATCCCTATTGTACAATAATTTTTTACACTCAATAAACTTTGGGACCGTGGGATGAAACCCATGGTTCACAATGTCTTCATATGTATATATTTTTCAATTTATAAATATATATTTATTATTATATTTATAATTATACAATTAAAATGATGATGAAACATAAAAGTAGCCGAAAACATAGAGGAGGGGTTGTCATCCGAGGGGTGTGGGTGATGGCTAATCCCATAAATGAACCTTTTGATTTTTTTAAATTGTTTTTTCGCTTTTTTACACTCCCCATATCCCCATGTACTTTATGATATTTTTCATTTCAATAAATTTTTAAACCATGGGCTATAACCCATGGTTCGCACCACATTGGTATATATATTTATTATTATATTTATTTATATTTGTAAATATATATTTATATAAATGAATTTATATTTAAAATTATATATTCATTATTATATTTAAAAAAACATAATTACAATTATTTAAATATATTAATAAATATATATTTATAAATATAAAATTATTTATATTTATATCTATAAATATATTTGTAATTATATATTTATTAATCTGTATTTATACAATTATATTTATGTAGTTATAAATTTTTATTTTTAAATGAAATTTAAATGTATTTATAAATTTAAGAAATTGTTTAGAATAACATTATTATTAAAAATTGGTGAGGACTCCTTAAGTGCATCCAGGAGACCCGGGATCAAATCCAGGCAGAGGCTAATTTCTAGTACTGTAGCAGCACTATAGCAGGCATTGCAGAAGGCACTATAGCAGGTACTATAGCTAGTACTATAGCAGGAACTGTAGTAGGCACTGTTTGACACTGTAGTAGCTGGGAATATTCCTCTGTTTGGGCCTTCGGGCTAGTGATTTGGTCCCCGAGTCCTTTAAGGCCTTTAGGCCACCCAGTCCTTTGGGTCAGTAAGGCCTTCATGCCACCTCAAGGCCTTCGAGCCACCTTAAGTGCATATGCAAACTAGACAATCTATAAGGAAAAAACTTTATAAGGAGGAGGAGCAAGAAGCTTTCACCATAGTAGAAGCTAAACGGATTGCAAGATGAGAGGGTATGACACATTCCATCGGGACAATCCTGTGCATGTAAGGTAAAGCCTAGCCAAACATTCATGCGAAGTTGGAGAGCTGATTTCACGATAAAGATGCTGGGGAGGAGCAGTTTCAAGTAGTTAGTATGGGTTGTATGTAATGTTTGAAGTCTACGGGCAATGAATTCCACTAAGTCCTACGGTCCATGTAATACTTACACCTATGGGCCTTTTAAGGGTTCCACCTCACCCCTTGAAAAGTGGATTATCAAAATAAATAAAAAATGAAGGCCTTTGGGCAATTTAAGGATATTACTAATTTAATTGTGACTTATTTTTAATTATATTATTATCTAATTTATCAGTATTTTCACAATTATTCATATTTATTAATATAATTTATGTAAATATTTAATAATATAATTAATATTTATTAATAATATAACTTATAACATTAAATAATAATAACATAATTAATAATACGTCAAAATATTATAAGTCCTAATATAATACTTATTATGAAATATGTACATGATTTTTTTAAAGTGTAAATGTAATTGTTATAAACAATAAGGTTTGTGTCAGGTAAATATGTTTTTGTTTACTTTTTTTATTTCATTTATGTTTTAATTATTTATTATATGTTTTTCGAGTGTGAAACATTTCATTTAGATATTTTTTATACTATATAATTTATATTCTTTCAAGTTCAACTAAATAAATAATAATAATGTTACAAGTATGTGACTTTGAAAAGGGTGCTAGAACTTAAGGTTCCTTCATGGATCTCCTATATTTTATTGGGATTAATCAATTTATTGGGGGGAAATCGTCAACTAATATGGCTCTAGATAATTCAAATCTTCCCTCTTTAGATGATCCTTCAAAGGTGGGACTTGGGAAGGCCTCTAATGCTTCTATAAAGTTTCTACATGCATTAGATGGTTGTATGGATGATGTCCCACCTTATAAAAGTATGTTCTTCTTCTTGAAGTCGGGATCTCATGATCGCATCCACAAAATGGTAATATGACTCATATTGATGCGAACAAGCATTCGATCAATGAGATATTTTGTATTTTTAAATTTTGATTCAGTTTTCATGTTTTCAGTTGAAAATTGAAATTTTAGTTCAAAACACATATCACATAATCAAAAACAATAAAAACATTTAGACTATGTTGATACTTTTGGATAAAAATACATAAATAATTTATTATATATAGGTTTCAACCATACCTCAATCTGATACACAGTGTTCCCAGTATGACTCAAAGTGTATGTTATCAGTTTAAAATTAATATTTTAGTTTAAAACATGTGTCACACTCTAAAACTCAAGAAAACTCACATGGATTATCTTGGTACTTTTGGAAAATGGTCTATAAGTCATTTTTTATGTGTATCAATTAGTCACACTTCAAACTGACACATGATGTGACAAGTATGAATCAAAGTGTGTGTTTTAAATTTAAATTTATAGTCTAATTAACAAGGAATATACTCAAAAAAATCATTTTTATTGTTTTGATACTTTAGGACAATGATCCATAAATTTTTTTAAAATGTGTAGGAATCAACCGCAAGTTAATCTGATCCACAGTGTGACCAGTATAATTCTATGTGTGTTTTTATTTTAAATAGAAATTGTAGTTACAAAAAGAATTCATATACTCAAAACTAAGAAAACACATTATTATTGTATTGATACTTTAGAAGAATGAT
This sequence comes from Viscum album, assembly GCA_963277665.1. NCBI lineage: Eukaryota > Viridiplantae > Streptophyta > Magnoliopsida > Santalales > Viscaceae > Viscum > Viscum album. The sequence goes on from OY728163.1 coordinate 42,267,133, forward strand.
CCATAAATAATTTTTGAAATGTTGGAATTAGTTGCACCTCAATCTGACACACGGTGTGCCCGATATGACTCAAAGTGTATATTATGAGTTTAAAATTGTAATTTTATTTAAAATCATGTGTTACTCACTGAAAAATAAGAAAACATACTCATATTTTCTTGATACTTAGGAAAACGAATCAAAAGTAATGCCAGAATCGGTCGAATGTCAAACTAATACACGATGTGAACAGTGTGATTCAAAGTTCATGTTTTCTATTTAAATTGACATTTTAATAAAAAAGTAATGTGACATACTCAAAATCAAGAAAATACATTTGTATTGTTTTAATAAATTTGAAAAATGATCCATGGGTCATTTGTGAAGTGTAGGAATCAACTGCTCATCAATACAATGCACAGTGTGACCAGTATGACTCAAAGTGTGTTTCCATTTAAAATTTAAATTTTAGTTCAAAACAAATAGCACATACTTAAAATTGAGAAAAAATATTTGTATTGTTTTGATAATTTATGAAAAAAATCCATAAATCATTTTTGATGAGTAGGAATTAGCTGCACCTCAATCTGATACAAGGTGTGTCTCATGTGACTCAAATGGTATGTTATCTGTTTAAAATTGACATTTTAGTTAAAAACATGTACCACTCACTAATAACTATGGAAACATTCCTATATTTCCCTGATAAATTTGTAAAATGACTCATATGACATTTATAATGTATAGGAATCAGTCTCACATCAAACTAACACATGATGTGACCGATATGACTGAAAGTGTGTGTTTTTAGTATAAATTGAAATTTTAGTAAAAATGGAACATGACATACTCAAAACTGAAATGATTTGATAATTTTGTATAATGATCATCGATTCATTTTTTATGTGTATGAATCAACCTTACATCAATACAATTCACGGTGTGATCAGTATGACTCCAAGTGTGTCTTTTTATTTAAAATTTGCATTCTAGTTCAAAACACAAAACACATACTGAAAACCAAGAATTTTTTTTACATTATTTAAATGATTCATATTTTATTTTTGATGTGTAGGTATCATCTACATCTTGATCTGATACACGATGTGTAACGTCCTAGGTAAATAAAGAAGATGACATTTTTCATATTTATTAATATTTTTGAATTAAATATTTATTTTAATTTAAAGAGGATGCTATGTTTGATGGCGTACTTGATACACAACAACGGGTTTCTTTGAAATCTTATGTTGCACACAACGTTGGGTCATACTGAAAAATAATAATATAATATTATTTTAAATGGTTATTAACGCTTAATCGTTGTAATGGTGGGAATGAACATAACTAACTAAAAAATGATTATACATGTTTGTTAAATGTGTTTACATTTATCCAATAAAAGTTAGAGGCTTAAAATAAGAAAATAATTCGATTTTAAGCATAAATACTCTAATATTCACTAAAAGTCCGATTTACCGCCTTTGATGGTGAACCCTCTTTAAATCTAGTTTTGGTAACTTTTATACATTCTATTTGACCATATAAAATTATTCTTTAGAATCAGGACACCAAAATTTACTTTGGGTAATTTTTTGGTATTTTTTCTGATAAAATTCATTTTTTAATGAATAGTGAAAAATACTGTATTTTAATTCATATCTTCTTTTTAATCTAATTTATTTATATGGTTATATTATATTTTTAATTGGTTTTAAAGTGTAATTAGATTATATTTTTACCATTTAATCTAATGGTGGTAATTTTAATTAATTTCAATTTGAAATTGGACATAAACAAGTGTCAATCTTTTGATAGATATTGTTTCTTAAAAACACGCTATTTGTTTTGACAACGAGAATTAATTTTAAATAAATTAATGAAACATCTATGTTTTGAATATTTTAAAATAGACATCATTTTTGAATTCGGAATATCAAATATAGCTTAGTCAGAAGTTTTGGTATTTTTCTGAAAAACATCAATTTTTGATGAATAGTGAAACCACTAAGTAGTAGTTAAAAAACCGAATTTTTCATTTAAATGAAATTTTACCACTTCTGTGAATTGAATTTCAAAAATTTTACATACATGGTTGTTATTAGTAAGTAAAATTTGGTTCAATAAGATGAAAATAATTTTTGGTGAATAGTAACTTTTGACTTTTATTTACCGCGGTTAAAGGTAAATAAGGTAATTCAAAGTCAAAAGAATATTATAATAATAGAAAATTATCTTAAAACTTTTCCTGGCCTTATTTGATGAGTCATGGCCAACCATGGGCATACTTGGGTTGATTTTGGGACCCCATGGAGCCACTTGGGAGTGATAATGACACTTTAGATTACTTAAAAGTAAAGACAAAAATGACACAAACAAATATCTTTTAGTAAAGTAATTTTTACATAGGGTTATATAAGTTATATTTTTTACTATAAATATTCATTTTAAAGATAAAAATATTTCCTACATCATTGTATTTTTTTTATAATTTTTATACATCAAATAAATAAAATTAATTATGACACAAAAATGATGCAATATTTACCTCATTAATACATGATTATAAATATTAAAATAACATTCAAAACCTGTCCAATTATTATTGGGTGAATTTATTTATACCATTATTCATCTTATCTTTGACTTTAATTAGTTTTGGACCTTTAGAAACCAAAAATCATTATATAATAAAATAATATTTTCACACTTTCCTGAAGAACCCCTCATCCCCCTTATAAAAAGACCTCACTTAGAACACCTTCCTCACACCTATCAAGCCCCTTGGATCATCCAAACCCTGCATAAATAATCTCTCAAGATCCCTCTATTCCTCATAGAATCCTTACCTTAGTCATAAGGCACTTTAATAAGCCCTTTTGGTTCAAACCAAAGAGAGTTACCTGAATTAAAGGTAACAGTTTCTCTTAAATTATTTTCTTTTATTTTACTTATCCAACCCCTAAACTCTTTTTATTCCTTTATTTTATAACAACACCAGTATCCTCAATATACTAGGATGTTTTTATGAGAATTATTATAACTAAAATTACACACACCTCCATATAATGGGTAAATAACAAACTGTTTCTATGGATAGCGAACTACTGCCTCACGAAACGATGATTGTTCAAATATCTCCTACCGCCTCTCATGGTGGCCATTATGATGGAACAGTATTTATATATGATATATATTTATATATATTATGTTTATTTTTTCTTTATGCTTCTGTATTTTTTTATTTATAGAATACCTTTATGGTTTCCATTATGGGTAAACGTGATAATTTCATTTGAGGAAGTGAGGATTACCGCCCCCTCAATGTGATATGACTCATTCATGTCATACGTGGGACACATAAAGGATAGAGTTAATGAAATTATATATTATATTATACTATAATTATAATATACCTATGTATCACTATGTTTTCATTCCATTAAATATGAAATAGAAATGAAAGTAGCGTTCATGCGTACGTACAACTTACCGTCTCCATGAACGGTGCATTTCATTTCTTATCTCCAAATGTTATGTAATATTATAAATACATACATATAATGGATATATATAATATATATTATATATAAATAATTAATATAATTCCGTAGATAATGGACTTTTTACCACATTAAAAATTGTAATTATAACAAGTTCATTCTTGACTCAAGTTCCGAACATCGACAAAATGTCCAATATGAACTCAAATAATTAACTAATTGTTATAGCAAGGTAATAAGTGATATAAAAGGAATAATAAACTTTTAAAAGTTTCTTAATTAAGTATAAATTAATATAAGTTTATTATTCAGTAAGAACAAGGAACAAACGAGTCAAGTCGGGCACGAGGTAATGGATTTCTTATCTCACTTTTAATTCCATGAGATTTCCATTGTTCGCCACTTATTTATTGCATGTGGTGCATTTTTTACTACCATTTGATATATACTATCATGATTTTATTTATATTTAGGGTATTATATGATTAATTTTGTGTTTATTAACTTTTTTTCATACGACTTTATTGAATTACAACGTGGTAAGGGGTTTTCATCTCACTTTTTATTTTCATGAGAATCATGCTATATTTACCACTATTTCCTTTTGTGTGGAATATGTACTGCCCATGATTTTATTCATTGTGGAATATACTTTAATTTATGGTTATTTGAATCTTCATTGTATGATCCTTATTTCATGGGGTGTATGTTTCATAAGTTACCAAATCGGTAAGGGAACCTTTCACCCTATTCTTTTTAAAAGACTTCTTTTTTGTTATGTCTTTTAATTTACATATTCCTATGTTGGGATATATTATTATATATCCTTATTGATGTAAATTTTATTTCCAAGTGATGAGATACCATTTATCTCTCTCATCAACTCATTTTCTGAATTTTAATGTGATGTCATTAGGCTGTCGAATTTCTGTAAGGAAACTTCTTTACCCAATTTCAATTCTTTGGGTTAAAAATCTAATTACTAATTATGTCAGGCTATGAATATGTGTGAATAACCTATTATTGTGTTACACTTAATATCCACTTATATTTTGTGTATTATTAATTTTAACACATAATTATTCCATGGATTTATCCTTAATCTAAGGATACCGTCTTTATATGGGATTTCATCTCAATTTACATTCCATTGAGACTTAAATATTGTTATGCACCAATTCACTCTTATATGATGTATATACTATCCTTTGGTATATTATTTCATGAATCCCTTTATTCTCATGATATTATAAAGTTCTGATTAAATGTTATTCCTCAATTATTTGTATTCAAGCGTCTCTCATTTTATTAAAAACTCTTTAACTAAAATATCATTTTAAATGTTTTAATGATTTATTCTTCTAAATATTTCTCATTAATATCCATGTTTTAAAAAATGGTTTTAATGATTTATTTATATGGTCATTAATTTTTTCAAATTATAATTTATTTAAAATTTTCAAAGTGGTATGGGACACTTTGATTCAAAAAATATCTTTATTAAATTTTTAAAATGGTTTTGAAAATGATTTGATAAAGCATTGTTTATTTCAATATCCTGATTTGATATATTGTGATTAGAATATGGAAATGTTATCTTTACTTTATTCTTGTGTTATGTGTTATGATTATGTTATGTTTATTGGGCATTGTTTACATATACTGGTGGTTCTGTGATAAACTTAGGGCAGGTGAGCCCGAGATAGATCTCTAATGCATTGGGTAACGTGACGGAGGTAAATGTTAATGTTTCTCCTAAGAGATTTAGGAAATATACTGTGATGGGTATTCCAAATGTGACTCCCTCTATAGCTATTATATCTATAATGTAAGTATGATATGGATTCCTCAAGTTACCTTTATGATTTATGATTACTATGTGTTATTCATAAATATTATGATTTCAGAAGGTATGTTATGATTGAAAATTATGGTTTTATTGATTTGTATTTATTGATGGGTTAATGTTTCCTTTATTTATTTTATAACCCTTACTGATATTTTTATGTTCATCCCAAGTTTTTTAAATGTTTTTCACAGTTTATAAAGAAGGGTAAGAGAAAGGAAGTATTCAAGAAGATTTATATCAAGAAAAGAACTCTTGTTTTATTTATGGAGTTTTATTTTTGTGAAAATTCAGTTATAGTAGAAGTGTATACTTTGTAATATTCAAGTTGATATGTAATAGTTATGGCCTAATTCTCTAAAACTCTAAACCTTAAAATATCCTCAATGTGAATTCTTGACATAATTCAATATTATGTAATGTTTAAGGCTGGTTCCTTAAACGATGTGCCATATATAACTCAAAGTGTCTGTTATTAGTTTAAAATTAATATTTTAATTCAAAATGCATCACTCGCTAAGAACCAAGAAAACAATATCATATTTTTAGATACTTTATCAAAATTATTCATAAGTCATTTTTGAAGTGGTGAAATTATTCTCACATCAAACCAACACACCATAAGATCAGTATAACTCAAAGTGTGTGGTTTCAGTTTAAAATGACATTTTAGTAAAAAAGTGGTGTGGCATACTCCAAAACAAGAAAATAGATTCATATTGTTTTTATACATTATAAAAATTCTACTTAAGTCATTTGTAATGTGTAGGAATCAACCACACATCAATTTGATGCATGATATGAACAGTATAAATCAAAGTGCATCTTTTAATTTAAATTTGTCGATTTAGTTCAGAACAACATTTACATATTAAAAAATGATAAAACACATTGAAATTGTTTTTTAACTTTAGTAAAATGATACATAAGTAACTTTCGGAATGTAATAATCATATGAACCTAAGTTCAATACATGGTGTTTCTTATATGATTCAAATTATCTATTACCATTTTAAAATTTATATTTTAGTTCAAAATGTTTTTCTCTCACTAAAAACATGGAAAACACACTTGGATTATCTTGATACTTTAGGAAACTAATTCATAAGTCATTTGTGACATGTTGTAATTAGTATAATCTCAAACCAACACATATATTACCGATATGAGTCAGTGTGCTTATTTTTCAGTTTAAAATGAAATTTTTCAAAAAACACACACATGACATACTCAAAACATGATGAAATACATTCATAATATTTTGATACTTTAGTAGAATCATCCTTATGTGATTTTTGACATGTAGGAAACAATCTCACATCAATATGATGCATCGTATGACTAATATGAATCTAAATGTTTCTATTTATTTAAAATTTACATTTTATTTGAAAACACACATAACATACGTTAAACTGAGGAAACATATTCGGATTGTTTTTAAACTTTAGGGAAAAACTCCATAAGTAATTTTTGACATGTAGGAATCAGCCACACCTCAATCCAACACTTGGTGTTTTTCGTATGACTCAAACTGTGTGTTTTGAGTTTAAAAATGATATTTTAGTTCAAAACACATATTAAAAAATCAAAAAAAGTGATAAATTACATTCAAATCATTTTGATACTTTAGTAAAATAATCCACAAGTCATTTTTTGCATGTATAAATCAATTAAACCTCAATATGATAGACGGTGTGACCAGTATGACACAAATTGTGTGGTTTTAATTTAACAATTAAATTTTATTAATGCATTGATTCATATTTATGTATGTTTAATTTATTTCAATACATTATTTTTAAAATAATATATATATTCTTATACTTGTGGATACTTTTTCTCGAGTTGTGTGGTTTCTTCATCAACTATTACCAAAATCGGGATTCTTTGAGAGGGGTTCGGTTCTCATAGACAATTAAACCAGTGAAGTTTTTGAATGTTTCTAATAAATTGTACTTTATAATGTAATTGTAAAAAATAATATTTTGAAATTTCTATAATATAGTATTTTTCATATATTTGTGAAGTAATTTTTATTTCAATTAAATAATTATTTTTCCATATACATTTATTTTTTTGCTCTGGTGTGTTGTAATTTTAACATCTTATTACAGAAGTATGGCCTTTATCAATGCTATTTATAGTGCTGATAAAATTTTCCTTTATCAATGTTTTTATAGAACTTATAAAATTGAACCCCTTTTAAGGATTCTTAGGATAATAATATTTTTTTTATCCCTAATTAATGCATTTTCGAGCACTAACTATATCCTGGAAAGTAGTGACCTTACTTGTATTTTTTATTCATAATAATTTTTATTAATTTTTTTTGTCTAAATTAAAAAAACATTAGTATTACACATCTACTTGAAAGATATTTATTATTATTTTTTCTCAAATAAGTGTTTCACCTAATACTAAATTGCTAGATTCAATGAAATTCCAAAATATTACCCCTTGTTTTCTTTGACACATGCTTTACAAAGTCGTCTTAAAATTCCTCTTATATAATTTAATCCTTAAGAAAGTTTAATTTATGTTATTTTGATTGAATTGTTTATGTAAATCAATTCAAGATGGTATATATACCTCCTCAATTACACTCTAATAAAGATGTATGTTATTCAACAAAATAAAGTTATTTATTTTTCAATAATTACTTGGAACTAAAATGTTGGTAAATAAATTTATAATCAATTGTTTAGAGTTTATGATCATTTTAATTGGCCTTTTGGATATGATTCAAATCATTTCAGATTTATTTTCAATTATATTTTAAAAAATCATTCATCTACTAACGATTATTTTTTATAGATTTCAATTTGACTAAAAGTGTATATTTAGATAATTTTCCTTATATAATTAGAATGTTTCATCATATATGGAAATTCTAGTAATATTATTTTATTATGTGTGTTTAAAAAACTACATGTTTTTTTATTTGATCCAATAATTTAATTATTTCAATATTATAGTGAAATAAACTGGTCGGTAACCATGGGACCTTGTATTATAGTATCCTCTTCTATTTTCACTATAAATATATAAGTGAAAAATAAGATTGGTAATGTTACATTGTATTTTATAAAATAAATTTCTTAGTGATGACTATGTGCATATGGGTTATCCAAATGAATGTGCATATTCTTTCTAACAAACACGACCATTTGATATTGCATTTATGTTAGAGTTTTTCATATACACTCAATACAAAAAAAAAGTTACTAGGAAATAAATTATTTGTTAACCATTTATATTTTCAATTACTATTGATACTTTCAACATTCTATAAATTATTAAATACAAATTGGATTCTTTTGAATAATAGTTGATTTTATATGTATTAATTGTTTTCATTACTAACATATTTGGTATAATTTTAGAGACTTAAAATTTATATTTTCAGTATTTCACCCTATAAAAAATTGGATTGAAGTATTTCATATTGTTTCCATCAAGGGGGTACATTTAGGGTTCTTTATTTTTTATGGCGAGTTTTATTATATGATACTACAATTAAGACCTTCTTTATTTGAGGGTATCAATATCCTATACACATAATTTTTAAGGTACTTCTTGATTCCTTTTTGGTAAAATTGGAAGTCATATAAAAACATTTCATTGGTGGTTTACATCATGGATAAAGTAAGAAATTATTAAAATATGCCTTTTTTATATTTATTTTTCTTTTGTATGTTTTATAATTTTTTATTTGTTTAATAATGGACTTCAATTCATTTTTGGAAATTTTAAAGGAAACCCTAAAAGGGTAAACTACTGATGTGGGTTTTCTATAGTATTATACATTTTATGATTGTAAAATTCTTTTATAATTTTCAAATATTATATCTCTCTTGGCACTTTTTATGTGATGAGATAAATGCCCTTTGGTTTATGAATTTGAAATATTTTATTAAAATAATGGTGCAAGTGTGTCTGTTTTTTATGTTAAGTATGTATTAAGTTGGATTTCAAAAAGATGTACATTATTTTTAAATGTGACAAAAATTGATTTTATTTTATTTTATGTGATTTATGAATATAAAAAATAAAAAAATTATTTAGATTAGTCATTTTTTTCTTAAGTGATATATATTATAATTCATTGTGGGATATACATTATATAGTCCATCAGGTTTAAAATTTTTACGGAGTGTTTTGATTCTAATTACGGAATTGCAGAAATTTAAGATATCCTTGAAAATTATGATAAAAACCCACTCTTCTTGCTGATGGTGTGAAACATGATAGTATGGAAGGAGATTAAAAAAAGGATTGTATGGTATTTTAAATTCCATATGAAAATGTTTTATAAGGAAATAAATGATTTTTAGGAATAACTATGTTGTCCCAGTAACACGAATCCATAGTGAATTTAAATATATAGTGGAAAGGAGGATTTTTTTAAAAATTGTGCACACATAAAGGATCAATGTTATAACATGATATAAAATATTTGGATACATATGACTATACCATTTATCCGGCTTAGCACAACTGTATATTCTGGTTGTGACGTGACATCAACGATCAATAGGTATATCCTTGCATGGGGAAAATGACGATCACCAAACATAGGTAGGTTATGAAGAAGAGGAATAGAATTAAGGGGGTGATATACCATCTATCAAGATTAGAATAAGCCTATATTCTGGTTATTTTGTGCCATCAATGATCTAGAAAAAATATCATCTATGAAATATTCATCCATAAAAAGATTAATTTTGTTATTCAAGACTATAGTTCGCATCTTCTTCCTTGCACTATTGCTTCTGTTGTAATTTTATTCATAAAATAAAAAAAATAAAGTAATTTTATTGGAAAAACTTCATGGTTTAGATTTTTGAGGTGTAAAATGATGTGGAATACCATATTGGAGTTGGGGATAGAATTCCAAAAGCTCCCCCCTTATATAAAGGGGTCGTGGGAAATAGAATTTTCATAAAAAATATTTTTTATCATAAATGATTATAAAGTGTTTAAAAATATATATATAGTGAAATATTTTGTTAGATATATATATATTATATATAAAAAATCAAACATAAAATAAAAATAAAGTAAAGTAAATTATTTTATAAAAAATGGTCAATAATGTGATTAGTCATAAATATTGGATTTTAAATTTTCGAAATCAAAACGGGTGTCCACCACCAAAATTTGTCTTAATTTGGTCGAACCAAGGTGTTCTCTGAATAAAATTATAATATCAAACCAATGATATTCACACTGATTTTGATCTATAATAAGCAATGATGATAACTTTTATTAGCATTAATTCTTATTCAATCCAAGAAATTCTCTAGATAGTTCTCCCAACATCATTGTTTCAGGGCTATTGAAAATTGGTGTTCAGTTTCCCATAAATTTTGGATAAATCCTCAATTGAAACATCCACCAATAACCCTACACCAAAAAAGTGGGGGTGGATAAACCCTTTTTACATTGAATTAAATTAATGAATCAAAATTAAATCTATCTTCTCCATATTCCTAACTATTTTTCGATGATCCAAAGGATTTGATACCCAAGGAAGAACCGAGAACATAGATTCTGAATCCCTAAAAGTGATGAATCATGTCATTGTTAAACTTGACCATTTGTATGTAAATAACTTCTCCCAGTGTAAAGACAATATAAAGTTTCTTCTTATGGCGTTGAATATTTTTTACATTCTGGAACCAAATCTTTATCCCATTCCCAATGATCCTGCTTCAAATCCAAACTACACACCCACTGATGTGACTCTAGTTGAGAACATTTATCCAATGAGGATGAAATTTGAATATGATCAAGTTGTGTTTCAATGTCTTATTTTAAAGACATTATCAAATCATCTTTATGACTATTTCTGCCAAATGAAGACCACTTGATAGATACGGGATGAACTCGAGTTCAAGTACAATGATAAGGAAGGAGGAACCAATAAATTGATTAATGAAAATTATCTAAAATTCATGTTGGTTGATAATAATCCATTTTTGGATAATTTCTATGAGCTATAAGTTAGATAAAATAAAATTATTTCACTTAAGATTAATATACTTGATATTTTTCAAGTTGGTGAAACTATTAATAAACTTCATCTAGTATCAAAATATTTTGGAAAATCACTAATTAACAAGTGTGATGATATTTCCTTGGAAAAATTGCAACATCCTATTATCATTAAAGAATAATCAGTGTTCATTGACGTGGGTATGGATTCACAATTCGAAACCAAGATTAATATCGTTGAGGGAAAGTCACAAATGAACTCTTCCTTACATGTAAAAAAGAAAAGTCAAAAAAACAAGAAAAAAGTCAATCCTTCCAAGAATAAATGAGAATGATTTGTCTGTGGAAAACAAGGGTATTTTTCAAGGGAATGTTGCTACCAAAATAAAGTTGATAAAACTACTTAAAATATTCTGATTGAAGAGAATTTAGTTGAAATGGTATGCGATGTCAATATGACTTTGATGAAGATGGGATGGTGAGATGGTTCTAGAGAAAAGGTGCATGTGTGCATGGATTGTTCAATATTCAAAACATATGAATATTTTACTATCGTGAATGGATTACACCTTGGAAATAATGCATGCATCAATGTCAGTGGACAAGGAAGCGTAGAGACGAACTTAACTTATGAGAGGAATTTGAATCTTCCTATTTTGTTTTATTTACCTTAAATTCAAAGGAATTTAGTTTCTTTCGATATTCTATGTAATAAAGGAATTATGGTTTCATTTGAATCTGAAAATTTTATCTTGTCAAAGGGTGGAATGTTTTTGGGGAAAGGGTATTCAAATGATAGCATGTATCAACTATCCATTCATAATATGATTGAATATTCTACTTACTTGATTGATTCCTCTAATTTTGGGAATGGTATTTTAGCATATGTTAAATATAATTCATTTAAATAAATTAACAAGTTAAACACAACTAACATTTGAAATTAATTTAATAAATGTGAAACATTTGTCAAATCTAAAATAGCCTAGAATCCTTTTCATGGTGTTGAAAGAAATTATGATATATTTGAATTACTATATTCTGATACTTGTTAATTAAATTTTTTATTAACTCATGGAGGGAAAATATATTTTATTACTTTTATTGATGTATGTAGTGTATATTTACATATATATCTTCTTAGAAAATAGGATGAATCATTAATTATTTTTAAGAAGTATAAATCAGAACATGAGAACCAATTTTAAAAAATATTTAATTATTACACTAAGATAGAGGTGGTGAATACTTTATGAATCAGTTTAATGTTTTTTTTGAAGAAAATGGTATAATTCACCAAATTAATTCTCCTTACACACCTCATAAAAATTTCTTGTCTGAAATAAAAAAATCACACTTTAGTATAAATTGTAAATTGCCTTATTAATAAATCTAAAATACACTTAGATTTATGGGGTGGATCTTTATTAAATGTATGTAATATTCATAATAGGATTTCCTCTAATAATATATATTATCCAATTATGAAATTGGGAGAGGTAGAAGACCTAATATTTCTTATTTTAAAGTGTGTGGGTGTTTAGCATACTTTATAGTTCCTGGTCCTAAAGGAACTAAAATTGGTCCTAGAGAGATTAATGGTATTTTTGATTGATATGAAGAAAATAGAAAAACATGGAGAATAATAGATTTCATAGCTAATATAATTATTGAGTCAAGTTATGTAGAGTTTTTTTAAAATATGTTTTATAAATATGGAATAAAGATAGTTATTCCTCATTCCCCTGTCTCATGTATTATATCTGGCTCAATTATAATAGTAGAGAATAATGAAGATTCTTGATTTGAACCTAAACAGAGTACAAGACTTAGGAAGGAGAAATATCTACATCCATATTTTATTTCTCCTGATTATGTAGATTTCCTTGTTTAAGGAGATCAAAATAATAATCTTCTGAATAAGTATACCGAGGTATTGACAATAGATAATGACCCAAATATTTATAAAGAAGCTATATCTCATATATATGTTTCATTCTAGATTGATGAAATGGATTCTATTATGGGGCATAATACTTGGTAAATTGTAGATTTACAAAGAGGTTCAAAACCTATTGGTTTCAAATGGGTTTTTAGAAATAAGTTTGATTCTAATGGTAACATTCAAGCTTTTAAAGCTAGATTGGATTCCAAAGGTTTCATATAAAATGAAGGGATTCTTTATTTTGATACTTATTCTCTTATATCTCAGATTACTTCAATAAGGATATTTGTTTCTTTAGATTATATTAATCATTTGTATTTCTATCAAATGGATGTTGAAAATTCTTTTCTAATGGATACTTAAATGAAGAGATTTACACAGAACAACCAGAAGGTTTCATTTTAAATGGTAATGAAAAGAAAGTATGTAAACTGGTTATCTCTATTTATTTCCTTAAACAACCTCCAAAGAAATGGAATGAAAATTTTGATTTTATTATTTTGTATAATGGATTTACTCATAATAATGTGAATAAATGTGTTTATTCAAACTTAAAAAAATTATAGAGTTATTGTGTGTCTATATGTGAATGATATGATAATTTTTAGAACCAATATGATTGGTGTAATTGAGGCAAGGAATTACTTATCTTATATGTTTAAAATTAAGGATCTTAGAATATTTGATACTATTATATGTATTAAATTTTGAAAACATAGTGTGGGTTATTCTTTAATTAAGTCTCGTTACATAGAAAAAATGTAAAATATATTTGATCATCTTGGTTTCAAGGTTTCCAACATTTTATTTGATTATAGTGTTTAATTATTTATAAATATGGCTAAAAATATAGCACAACTTGAGTGTGATAGTGTAATTAGTTCTTTAATGTATGCAATGCATTTCACTAGACCTAATATTACTTTTGTGATATGTAAATTTGGTAGATATAATAGTAATCTTTGTATAGATCATTAGAGTTATATAATATGAATTTTTTTATACTAAAAAAAGAAAAATGATTTAATTTTATACTATAATTATTATCCAAATGTATTAGAATGATACAATGATGAAAGTTGGATTACCAATACTGGTGTTAACCAATCCACTTATAGATGGTTTCCTACCATTAGAGGTTGTGTTGTTTTTTGGGAGATCATGAAATAAATATGTATTTAAAATTTGACCATGGAGTCAGGGTTTATCACCATAGATACATGTGGAAAAGAATCCAAATGGATTAGGAATCTATTAGATATGAGATTGTGCCCTACTTTGATGCCTCCTATCTCTATCAGTTGTGATAGTGAATCAACTTTATCAAGGGAATATATTTTCATGTACAATGTAATGTCTATACATATATGTTTGAGACATGATTATGTGAGACAATTATTAAAATATGGTACCATAAAAATTATCTATGTGAGATCATATAAAAACCATGCGGATCTATTTACAAAATATCAATTGAGAGAGATAATCTATTCAAATAATAAAGATATGGGGTTAAAACCCATAGAATAAATTATTTATATGATGGAAACCCTACACTCTCTTTACGTAGATCCTAATCAATGTGTTTCATGTCTAAAAACAAATTATGAAGATGATTTTTGATATTAACAATTATAACCCCAAACTATTTTATGTCAATATCATTAGTTATGACTAGAGGTTGAGTTATAAACTCTTAACAAAATATTAAGACATGATGATTTATGTATTCTAATAATGGAATCACAATGTAATATATTTCCTATGTGAACGTAGAAGTGGAAAAACTTATTACAGGAATTAATGGATTTACTCCTTAAAGAGTTCACAAAAAGAATATAATAATAGGGCCATAAAAGTTGTACAAAATGAGATGTGGATGGAAAGATCATTGTATTTATTATATATATGGTTTATCTTTTAGATTAAGAATTTTAATGTTTCAAGAACATATAAATCTGATAATAATTTCAGATATTGATACAAAGTAAAGATTTACATCGAATAATACCTTTATTATGTTTAATGATTCACTTATGATATGTAGAATTAATATTTATGAATAAAATGGGGGATTTTTGTAATTTTACTCATAAAATAAATAATAAATAAATAATGTGTTTTGATTGGAAAATACTTTATGGTTTAGATTTATGAGGAGAAAAAAGGATGTGGACTCCCGCATTGGAGTTGGGGATATAATTCCAAATGATCACCTCTTATATAAAGGGGTCTTGGGAATTGGGATTTTTTATAAAAATAATATATATTTTTCTGAATGGTTATAAATGATTTAAAAAATATATATTTATTAAAAAATTTTGTTATATATATATATATTATATATAAACAAAACAAAGTAAAATAAAATAAAATGTTTTATATAAAATAAGCTAATAATGTGATTAGTCGTAACCATTGGATTTAAAATTTTGAAATCCAAACAGGTGTCCACCAATAAAAGTTGTCTCGTTTCGGTCTAACCAACATGTTCATTAACCTAAATGGTGAGTTCAAACTGGTTCAATTCACACTGATTTTGATCTATAAAAAATTGATGATGAGAATGCTTATTATAATTAATTCTTCTTTGATCCAAAAAGTTCTTCGGATATTTATCCCAACACCAGTGGTGTGGGTCTGTCAAAAATTGGTGTTCGATTTCCCATAAATCTTGGTAAAGTACTTGTGGAAAACTTCAAACTAGAACCCTACATGAACAAAGTGGGGGTGGATCAAACCCTTTTGGACATTTAATTAAATTCACGCATCGAGATTCCATCTATCGTCTCCATATGCCGATATATTTTTCAACAACTTTTGTATGTTGCTGCTCCAATGTTGTATAACCAATTCCATAGAATTTTCATCATAGAGGATGCTAGAGATCAATCCCCTATAATTTTAAGGAAGGAATCACCATATATTTGAGACCAGTTCCATGGAAGCATAATGAGATATCATGCACAGAGTGATCTTGTGTTGTGGGTGTTGAAAGAATAATATAGTAATTTGTGTCCATAGAGTTGTTCCATGCAAGGAATAGATACAGGCTGGGTGAATTGTTTTTAAATATTATGGGGTAAGTTTAGATTATTAGGTTATATTGGTGTGGCCAACACCAAATGAAGTGACGCTGGCCCAAAAAATGGTGAGCTTCAATTTATCTGATGCTCACCCCCCCCCCATTTCCATGCTCACCATTTCCAATTATATAATAATATATATACAATTACCAGTGTAAAGAAAATTTTATTTATAAATATATATTTATAATTATATATATTATATTTATATATATTTATAATTATGCTTATTTATAATTATAAATATATATTTATATAAATAATTTTTTATTAATAAATATATATTTCTAATTATAATTATAAATACATAATTACAATTCATTAAATTTTATTATAAAAATATATTTAAATTAAATATACCAGAAAGATTTAATTATTGAGCATACTCAGCCCTAAAATATATTAATGAAAATAAAATATAGAAAATACATCAAAAAAGAATGTGGCACATAGAGCACCACCGGACCAAGAAAGTGGCAAAACAACACCACCCAAAAGAAAACATAAAAGGCCTAAAGACCCATAAAAGAATGCCCAATGGCCCATAAAACCCACATCATGAAGACCAAAAAGGCCACTCACCAACAAGAGCATACTTGTCTATTATAACCCAATAACAAGCCCTAATTCCCACTAGTAATACAACAAGTCCATGTCTTGCAGCTAAGGAATCCATTACTGGCCCAACCAAAGGCCAAATTGATAAATGGATAATCCAACGAATTCTAGAATTCCACTAAACTCTTCACTCACCCCTTTCATGATGTCAACACCCCCATGTGAAGTGGGCTAGTTTTCACCCACACCCAATCTACATGAACCAAATCTATCACCTCCCTATCACGATGCTAACATCCCCACATGAAGATGGAAAGATTGCACCATTTCCTAAGGTCAACGACGACTTGAACCCCACAAACCAAGGACATCACCAACCAAGACACCAGTGAGATTCCCCATCACATCCAACCAAATCATCTACAGCTGCAACATCTCTTTCACTAGTCACCGAACAATACCAATATTACTTACTGATGTTAATGGTCGACACCTTCTCCATGTCCCAATCGTCAAAGGATGTCATCATCATTAGAGAGAAATAACGTCGTTGGAAGCTCCACCAGGATCCCACAAACTTTGATATAGGTAATCATAACTGAAGTCATCATCGTCACGGTCATCATAGGGATAAACACCACCGGCAGCCACCACCAAATCTCTCTTTGATGACAGATCTTCTAAGAACCAAATACATTGTTCTGTAGGTGATTCTACCTATAAGTAGGGGTATCCACCAAGTAACAAAATCACATGATCTTCCTACTTCAATGGAGAAGCTGCTGTTGAGAAGGACTTTAAAGTGAAAAGTCGCTACATACATCTTCATGTATCTTTTCCAATAAAGACCATGACACCTAATCTCACTACCCCATCCCCAGATCATTGATCGCATCTCAAGGTCACCAACTTCAGGAAACCCATGATTGAGAACACACGCCAGGGATGTGGTCTTCTAAATCTCAGGGGCAAGCACTGACTATAGCCGACTGAGGTCATCATCATCTTCTCCACCCTTCCTATATTCAATCTCTACTGTTGGTAGGTAGAGCTCATGAGGGATTTAGGATTATCCCCAAAATATGCTTGGTTATCACCCTTTTCATAATCAAACAACATGAGGAGGTTGGTTCTTTTGTGTGGACAAAAGAGAGCAAAGAGATCGAAATGCCCAACCAAATCAGACTGAGTAGAATCATCCTTAAAGATGATCAATCCCATGCAATCCCCATTTCGATCGCCATACAAGGAGAGAGAGGAGCTCTCTATAAGAGAGAGGATCCATTTAACTACTTTAAATTATATGTAATTATGATTTTTTTTTACATTTCTGAAGAAAAAAAACAGAATAGGTTAATTTTTTTAAAAAAATACACCACAAAAGTGGCATCGGTGATGCCGCCTTCCATCCTTCACGCCACCTTTGGCCCGAATCGATGACATGGAAAAGTAGGTGGGGGGATTCTGCCTTTCCCCTCTGGTTAAGGCAAAAGGAATCACCGTTGATTCCGCTTTTACCTCAACTCCCTATAAAAGGGCACCCCCCCCCCCCCCCCATATTCTCCTCACTTGATTTTTCCCTCATCTCTCCTAAATCCACTGTTTCTCTCTCTAAAAAAATCATTTTCCGTACAGTCGAGTCGGTGGTCCAAAAGATGGCAGTTTTTTGAGAAGCATCATTTAGAGGTATTTTTTTATTTAATTTAATGTTTTTTATTTATTTAAATGAATTAATTTTAGTTTTAAATATTTCATTTTTTAAGTAGTTTAGTTAGTTCTAAATATTTTGTTTATTAGGTTGTGTAATTAGTTATATATAGTTTGGAATAATTATTATTATTATTAATTATTAAGTATAGATTAATTATAGATTAACTTAGGTTTAAGTATTGTGAAATTTTGGTAGCATAAAGATTATGTGGTTATCTAAGAAATCAAATCTCTATTTGGATACAAACAAGTGGATGTGGCTCTGGCAGAGATGTACCTAGGAGTGAAAACTCCAACAAAGAGTTTTAGGCTTGACCCGAGGTATC
The DNA here is from genome assembly GCA_963277665.1 of Viscum album. Classification (NCBI taxonomy): domain Eukaryota; kingdom Viridiplantae; phylum Streptophyta; class Magnoliopsida; order Santalales; family Viscaceae; genus Viscum; species Viscum album. The sequence goes on from OY728163.1 coordinate 42,286,086, forward strand.
CTAGTACATGACAATGGGCCTTACTACACTCATGGTTTGACACTCCCAGGGGATATGCTTAAGATGATTCATATTTTCTTTATAAATAACTAAAATATCTAAGAAAAGAAAAAGCAAACCAATATATTTTTCGATGATAAAATGATAATTATGATGTTATAGAATCAAATAAGGACGAAATCATTAATGAATGAAAGTTATTGTTATTAATTAAAGATGTTATGTATTAAGTAGTTTAATTAGTTATATATAGTTTAAAAATAATACTTATTATTAGTAATGATTAATTATAGATTAATTAATGATAACTTAGGATTAAAAATGAATACATATGATTGGTTAATTATAATTAACTAATGAATATAATATGATTAATGATTAAAGAATAAATAATTAAAGAATAATTTAATAATGATTAACTAGTGATTAAATAATGATTGATTGGTTAAAAACTGTACTAAGAAAATCATTTTATAAAATGAAAATTATGATTATATAGAATGAAATGGAGAATAAAATGTTTTAAAATGTTAGTATCATAAAGAATATATAGTTTATAAATAATATTTATTATTAGAAATGATTAATTATAGAATAATTAATAAATAACATAGGATTAAAACATGAATCCATATAATGATTAGCATATTTTAGGGTATAAAAAGGCGTCCTTAAATTTCATTCTAATAAATATTATATAGTCATTCATCATTGTTAATAATATTTACACTATCATAATTTTGATGAAAGAAGAATTTTTGACATAGAGAGTCATGTTTTCCTATGTGTACTACTATGGAGAGGTTATTCAAACTGATCAAGGAGATTCTTATAGTACAAAACCAATAATGGTGGTTATTACAGTTGATTGTGTAACCATAAGTGACCTTCAATAGAGAATTTGTGGTTCCTTAAATCTAGGATCTAATCAATAGATCAAGTCTATGAGCTATAGACATTTGCAATTCCCAACAACACTATTGCATCCCGCTTGTCCATTGGTTGCTGATGCGTAGTGGTTCTAAGAAATTAATTTATTTTCTCAATGGTCATATGGTACCATGATGGATTTATATGTTGATGTTTCTACTGTACAACAACAAAATCTAGTTGTATGAAGATGTAGACTTACAAGAGTGGTTGAAGACAGTTCGCCCCATGAAATTGAGCCTATTCCAAATGATACAGAAGAGGACAATATAGATAATCTCCCAGATATACATTTCAATCCAAATTCCGATTATGAGTTTCATAATGATGGATCAGATGGTGAAAAACAGTGCTGATGAGGAGGGACCAGTGGAAGTTAGGGAGGAGGTTTCTAGAAATGCATTAGTTGTACATCAACCTTGACCTATAATAAATCATCCACCACTCCTTGCATCTTGGTCAGAAGAAATGAAACGTGTGCCTGAATCCAACAATAATGTTCTCACACCAGTAACTGAGTTCCCTAGAGTTATACCAGATAGGTTTAGTGAGTTGGAAAAAACCTTATATGTTGGGAGAAATTTTCCAATTAAAGATGCATTAAAAATCACGCTAAAGAGATTTCACATTGAGAGGAACTGCAACTATATAGTTCACGAATCATGCCATAGTAAATATTCCATATGGTGTTAGAAGTATGGGGATGATTGTAGATTTATCTTGAGGGTGATTCTGAACGTTTCATTTGGAGGTTGGATAATCTCGAGGATTGAGGCTACTTGCATTCATCCAAGCCTGATATAAGATCATACATCATTGGATGCATAATTTGTGTCATCTATTGTTGTTGAGATGGTTAGGACATGTCAATATGTTCTAATATCCCTTGGGCAAGAGAGGATACAACATACATTTGGTTATAATATTTCCTATAATAAGGCATGGATGGTGAAACAGAAGGCAATTGTGAAGGTCTACGGTGATTGGGATGACTCATATCAGGTGTTTCCATAATTGCTAGACATAATGAGACATCATAAGCAATTTTTCTTCCATATTGATACAAACGAACATGTGTCTCATGATAACTGACTTGATTCATCTCGTGTTCAACTTCATTAGTTGTTCTGGGCATTCCTCCCCTGTATCTCTATATTTCATTTTAGCAAACAGTTCATTCAGATTGATGGAATATTTCTATATGGAAAATACAAGGGCATATTGTTGATTGAGAAAACCCAAGATAGAAACCGTTCACCTCTTCTACTTTCCTTTTCCATTATAGCGAAAGAAAACTATGAATCATAGAGTTGGTTTCTGGCATATATCAGTAACCATTTCACAAAAATTTGGGGTGTTTTTTTGATATCTGATCGCCATTAGGTAATTAATGAGGCAATTAATGTAGATCCTAATACATATAGATACTCAAATTCACATCATCGGTTCTTCATTAGACACATTGATAGTAATGTGAATAAAAAATTCCACAACGAACCGATGAAGAAGGCAATCACGAGGCTTGGTATGCATTGTATTTGTTATTTTTTACTATTTTAACATAAATATAAAATCAAATTATGTAAAATATCATCTATTATGTATATAATATGAGTCGGATCAATGGAGGTTTTAAGAAAATTTCAAACAAATCTTCTAGGCTAATCAAGAAGTTTATGATTATATGATGCGGATTCCAAAAGAAAAATGGACATTGGCATATGATGGGAGGAAGAGGTACGGACACATGACCAAAAACATTATGGAGTGCATCAACAGTGTCTTCAAAGGGATTCACAAGCTACATATAACCGCCCTAGTTCAGGAGACATTATATCGATGTGTGAAGTAATTTTTTGATAGAAAAAAACTAGCATCAAACAGAATACAGCAGGGGATAAGGTATGGAAGACACTTTCAATAAGAGATTGAAAAGAATATTGAAGAAGCTTCTAGTTATCATGTCTCCCTTTTTTAATGAGAAGACTCTTGATTTTAAGTTCAAGAACGTTCATACCCCATCACAAATCGTATCGGAGAAAAAATGGTGGTATTACTAGAAACAGGGCAATGTAAATATGGAAACTTTCAGGCCTTACAGTTTTTATGCACACATGTCATCGCAGCATGTGCCTCTGTGAACATATCATGGGAAGCATATATTGATCCAGTATACCGGATGGACACCATTTCTAACTATTATGCTACATCATGGACGCCTATTGGGAGTTTCGTTATTTACCAATTCTTGAAGGCCATCCAATAGTGATACCTGACATCAATCGGTTGCATCCTCATAGGAGACCGAAGACCAGTAGGGTGCGTAATGAGATAGAATGGCCTCAAGAACAAGGACAGAGTTTGAGATGCACCATATTTCATAAAGAAGGTCATAACTGGAAATGATTCCCTAAAGTTGTTGGGTCGAGTTCACACTATCATCCACAATGATTTATTGTCTTCATTGTGACATTTTCATATTGTAAATTATATGTTGTTATATCTTATTTTTTTTCAGTTCTCTAAACCCCAAAACCCAAAAGTAGAACACTTAACCCAAAAACATATTTCCTAAACCTTAACATCAAAATTATAAACCCTAAACCTTAACATCAAAATTCTAAACCCCAAAACAAGATTTTTCATTCCATGTCCTATAACATTCCATTGCTCAGGGAGAGAATCAATTAATTGTCTATTATATTCAACATTAAAATGATTTATTTGGGTTCAACTAATTGAATAAAACAATAAATAATAGTGTGAAAAACAATGATCATAGTGGGAGAGAACATAATCATGGAAAATCATTCATTGGATGTCTAAATCATGAAACCTTCTTCAATGAAACCTTGTGTTTATCCTAGGTCGTTAATAATTGTTATCAAAACAATATGGCGTTATCCTATACTTGGAATTATTCCCAGGATTCTCATAGATGTTAGCACATCCTAGTATCCTATGGTTAACTAAACCTTGATCATATAAAAACTATAGTGATAATTAATTTTTGTGCAAAGATATAAATTCTAATTAGAATAATGTTCATTAAATAATAGAATGATCTATTCCATAATCATACCGATCTAGTGACTTTAGAAACATACACACATAAACAACTATTTTATAAAGGATCTACATAGTCTCAAAAAATTCATATATACCACCCTTCTTAGACATATCAGACTTCATAACATGGGGAAATAAAATATAATAAAGGGTTAAATTAGATGCTTAGTAAGGTTAAACAAGGGATATATCATTTTTCAATTTTCTCAAAATTAGGCACATATTTAGGGTCATTTTCCCTATATAATGTGTTTTAAAAGAGTTTAATTTTTTTACTAAATCACATTTCTTGGTCATTAGTTCCATTCAACATATTCTCTCAAATCCATTAAGAAATAGTATTACAATACAAACCTTATATAGTACATTATTCTTACAAAGATAATTTCATTAATAAAATTATTTCACAATATATTTCTTGGATCAAAATACACAATAATAGCAATCCTTTCACTTCAAAATTATCAATAACATATTATTTACATTAGTGTCTTGGATTATTCTAAGATAAATTCCATTAAAGAATGTATTAATTTTTTTACTTCCACAATTATCATATCTGTGGAAATTATTAAATGTTGTTTTTACCATTATCTACATTTTTCTCTTCTTTTCTCTTATTATCTTTATTTCATTCAAAACCAAATGACTTGTAGAATTATATTTCTTTTGGTAAAAATAATGTGAATAAACATGGCATGTATTGCATTCTACAAGTCATAACATTATGCTGGCCATAACATTATATTTACATTTTACACTTATAACTCTTTTCATTTGTTTATATGCATATGGATGATAGCATACTACTCACTCAGTAGCATACCCATATTTCCTAGGTCATGTTAGAGGGTGGTGTAGATTGATCGATCAGGGTGTGTCAAGTACACCATTTTCATCACAGGCATACTCCACATGCCATTAGACCATACTTGCATTGTGTTGGCTTCTATGGCCTTGTTGTATCAGATTTCACATTTGTAGACCATCACCTACTTGCTGCCCTCGTTGAGAGGTGGAGACTAGAGACACACACATTCCACCTGCCTGAGGGAGAGATGACCATCACCCTCCAGTATGAGGCAGTGCTTCTCAGTCTTCATATCCAGGGGAGACTCATTATTGGACTCACTTGTGTCGCTTGGCCAGACCTTGCTCAGTGCCTGTTAGGTATTGACATTTTGTCCAACCATAGGGCTATAGATAGAGCGTAAATATCTATGCCTTGGTTGGAGGTGCAGATTCCACATTTACCCGATGATGCTGATGAGAAGATTGTCATGTGTTATGCCTGTTCATATATATTACGGCTCATTGGTGGGATCATGTGTACTGATCACTCAAGGATGGACATGCACATGATGTATCTACCCCTACTAGAGGACTTTGATCGGGCTGGGATGTACAGTTGGGGATCATCCTGCATGGCATACATGTACAGAGCATTATGCAGGCTATCCCGCAGGGACCGTACAAGTCTCTGGGGATGCGTCATCCTTATTCAGATACGGGAATGGGAGTGCATCCCCGCATTCCGCCCTAAGCTTGATGTTCTTTCAATCGAGATGGAGGTGCTACATGACACTCCGCGTGGACCCTGGTTTGATCAGTCATTTCTATTGGTTTATGATACTACTAAGAGTTATTGACTTTAATTTCTCATTATTTTTCACTATCGATGATGTATTTTACAAGTGGTGTCAGCGACACAATTTCGACGCGGTTCTGAGACACCATTTTGGCGTATATTGGCTCAAGTTCGACTGGCTATTACCTGATCAGGTATGTATATACAATATATCATTGTCTAACAAATTTAATAATAGCATAAATTTTGGTTTTTAGTTGGGATATTTTTTGACAAATTCACGTGTCATTTTAGATTTCATGGCTTCCATACTGGAGTATTATGGACTAGTTTTCAGCATAATGTACTGTTGGGATTGAGGATGCTATGGTTGTAGTGCCCCTCATTCACTTCCATATTATTGAGTGGAAGAAACCTGACATAGTCATGCAGAAGTTTTTCTGTGTTTATCCTATTCCATTTCCATCGAGACAGACAGAGGAGCTTCATGGGATAAAGCTGATAGGGAGGTAGGATGAGGAATGGCCCCAAGTACATGCCTACTTTATCGACTATTGGCACAGACGTGCAGAGTTTTGTATTCAGGTTGTACCTTTGGATTGATTATTTCTTTTGATGCAGGTTAAGTTTGATCTTTGGTATAGACTGAAGTCTATACTGTATCTTACCTGACATGGTAGAGAGATACAGAGGACGGTGATTCAATAAATTTCCATTAGTTTATTTATTGAACTATTTTCTAATTCAATTTGAATAACTTTACAGGGTAGTCACACAGATTATATTGTTCACATGAGTGATAAAGGGTAGGGTGGTCTTTAGTTGGGCAGTCGTCCATGCTAAAGAGTTGGAGGTGAGGGCATCTTTTCATGTGCTTTCCAAGATCATCTTCGAGCGTCCGGCCCGAAGAGAGGAGGTTCCTGCTCCAGAGGAACATCCTGCATTTGCTGCTAGTACTGAGGATCCACGACCACACTAACATAGATAGTGTTGTGCTGCACATGAGGCCTCACCTGTTCCATAGGCATAGGTCAGCCCTCTAGTAGTCTAGGATCAGTTGATTCAAGATGTAGCTCAGGCGGCATGGGATCTGTCTTTCCTGATAGGATATCCACACTTCTCTCCATCTTGGGGTCTAGATCCATCGCAGCCTTAGGGTCCAGATCCATCATGGCCTTGGGGTCTAGATCCATCGTAGCCTTGGGGTCCAGATCCATCACAATCTTGAGGTATAGCTCCATCATAGGCTTGGTTCCCCACTATGATGATGGCAGGTCCTTCTACCACCCTAGTGGGAGAAGGATCTGGTGGGAAGTACGAGATGCAGTTAACAAATCCTCCAACTAACACATAGATAGAGGATGAGACATTCGATATTCCAGTGCCTGAGGATCAGCCCTCTCCAGGTCATTAGACTCCACTGTTCACTCGACGTAGACATCCTATTCATAGACCACCATGTGGGACATAATCTCCTCGTCATAGACATAGACATTGATTTTACATGTTCATTTACATGTTTTATGTCTAGTGAAATAAAGATACTATTATTACTATTATCCCATATTATATGTTTATCTAGTATTTCTGTTATTTATATTTTAGGCACAGTTTATATTTTACATCTTTCAAAGTCGACTACTTAAAACATAGGAATAATTAATAAATTTCAAGTAAATAACATTAAAATATTAAAAAATATACAGTATAAAAAATGTAGATAAAATTTAAAAGATATCCTAATCATCTAAAAATTTGTTGAAAATAAATAGTTTCATAAATAAAATAAATAAATGATAATGAAAGTAATGTAAGAAAAGTAACTCAGAAGTGAGAGTGAAAAGAATTAATGTCGAGGAGGATTCTAAGCCACCTACTTGACTTTGAAAGCCTATAAAATATAAATTATAAGACCCATATAAATAAAAATTAAAAACTCAACTACTTAGTATATTTTTAATCAGTGTTTAAAATTTCATTCATTTCGGTCTTATAGTTTATATTATATAGTCTAGAAATGGAAAGTATTTGAAACTTTTTTAAGTTTCAAATAAGTGGATTTAAAAGCTTATAAATTATTTTTCATCAGAATTTTTTAAGAAATTATTTTTATTTTCAACTACTTACTATACATTCAACCGATTTTTAAAATTTCATTCATATCGGTCTTATATTTTATATTATATAGGCAAGAAAAGTCACGTACTTGAATCATTTTTAAGTTTCAATTTGGTGGATTAGAAAGCTTATAAATTATTTTTCATCAACATTTTTTAAGGAATTATTTTTATTTTCAACTAATTATTATAAATTCAACCAATTTTTAAAATTTCATTCATATCAGTCTTATAGTTTATATTATATAGGATAGCAAAGTCACGTACTTGAATCATTTTTAAGTTTCAAGTAGGTGTATTAGAAATCTTATAAATTATTTTTCATCAATATTTTTTAAGAAATTATTTTTATTTTAGACTAATTGTTATATGTTTAATCAATGTTTAAAATTTCATTCATATCGGTCTTATAGTTTATATTATATAGGGTAGCAAAGGCACATATTTGAAACATTTTTAAGTTTTAATTAGGTGGATTCGAAAGCTTATAAATTATTTTTCATCAATATTTTTTAAAAAAATATTTTTATTTTTAACTACTTATTATATGTTTAACCAATTTCTAAAATTTCATTCATATCGGTATTATAGTTTATATTATATAGCCAAGAAAAGTCACGTACTTGAAACATTTTTAAGCATCAAGTAGGTGGTTTAGAAAGCTTATAAATTATTTTTCATCAATATTTTTTAAGAAATTGTTTTTTATTTTCAACTAATTATTATATTTTTAATCAATGTTTAAAATTTCATTCATATCGGTCTTATAGTTTATATTATATAGGCTAGCAAAGTCACGTACTTGAAACATTTTTAAGTTTCAAGTAGGTGGATTAGAAAACTTATAAATTATTTTTCATCAACATTTTTTAAGAAATTATTTTTATTTTTGACTACTTGTTATATGTTTAATCAATGTTTAAAATTTCATTCATATCGGTCAAATATTTTATATTTAATAGGTTAGCAAAGTCACGTACTTGAATAAAAGATAAATTATATTAAAACATTAAGTTTTATTTATATATATATATATAATCATAACAACATAATAATAAAACATTAAAATTTTAAATATATAAAAAACATAATTAAAATAGAAAAAAATTATTATTTTAGGGTAAAGGCGGCATCGCTGACACCGCCTTTAGGGTGTATTTTTAAAAAAATTAACCTAGGCCGTTTTAATTTTTTTTTCAGAAAGCGTATAAAAAAAGTCTTTAATTACATACAATTTTAAATATATATATATTTATTTATTTATTTATATTTATAAATAATTATTTTTAAATTCTATATATTTATTTATAATTATATTTATTTATAATTTTAAATATATATTTATAATTATATTTATAAATATATAATTACAATTATTTAAATATATCTATTAATATATACTTATAAATATGAAATTATTTATAATTATATTTATAAATATATTTATAATTTTTTCATTATAAATCTATATTTATAAATTTATATTTATATAGTTATAAATATTTATTTTTAAATAAATTTAACGTATTTTTTAAAATATAATAAAATTATTATTAATAAGTATATTTTTCATATTAATAATTTAATTAAGATTTATTTTTAATTATATTAATAACTAGTTTATTAATGTTATTGATATTATTATTTTCATTTTTTTAATGCAAATATTGTAAATATTTAATAATATAATTAATATTCATTAATAATGTAACTAATAACATTTAATAATAATTATATAATTACTAATACTTTGTAATAATGTAACTCTTAATATAATACCTAATATAAAATATTCCTATAAATTTAAAGTGTAAATGTAATAGTTTTAAACCATAATGTTAGTTTCATGTAAATTAGTTTTTGTTTACTATATTTGTTATACTTCTATTTATTTTTCATTAATTTTTTATATGTTTAGTTAGTGTGACAAATTTTATTTCGATAGTATGTGTTATTTATAAGTTATATGCTTTTAAAGACATATAAACAAAACATAATAATGTTATAAGTATGTGACCTTAAAATCCTATAAATTATTAGGTATAAATACAATCTATATGAAATTCAAAACATTAACTAAACTTAGAAAAAAGAATAAAAAAATCATAATTTCATAAAAATAGTTAATGAAAAATAATTTTAAAGTCATAAAAAATTGTTGTTTCAAAACATAACATTAATATTTATAAATTTTTTTGACATTCCTATCAAAACTAGAGATGGAATCTACACCAAATGGGTAGGTTTTTATTAATTAGGGAACTGGTTGTGGCCATCTTCACTTTACTTGGCACTAGTCTAAAGAGTTGTGAGTGCCAATTTATCTTCCCCCCCCCCCACCACCCATTTTCATTCTAAACACACCCCCTCATTCCACCACAACCAATACCACCTTTTCGATTATATATATATATTTATAAATACATTTTTAATTGAAATAAATATTTATTTATTTATATGATTGAAATTATATATTTCTAAATATATTTATATAGTTATATATTAATATATATTTACATTTTTAAATATTTAAATATTTATAAATTTATAAATTTATAAATTTATATTTTTATATATAAAAAAATTAAAGTAGTTGGGGGCTTACCTAAGTGGTAAAGGTTCCCTGTAATCCTGCATCAAACTTGAGTTCAAATTTGGGTGAGAGCAAATTTTCATAGGCAGGTGATGACGTAGGTCGGATGACATAGGCAGTATGATACAGGATTACGCTGCACTGGACCTTTGGGCTATGTGTTGGGCTTCATGCCCACTGGTCCTTCAGTCCATGTATTGAATAAATAAGGCTTAATGGTTGGGATATCTCTTTGGGGGGGATATGGTCTGTCTTTCCATCCTATGTGTATTTTGTGTGTATGTTTAAAGTAATTGTTCCACTAAGAACCTAATATATATATATATATAACAAAATTAAATTTAAAATTATTTGGTGTTATTAAGTTGGGTGGGTTTGAGTAATAATTTTAAAACATGAACCCTTTCCAAACCTAATTATGTGCCTTCTGAACATGAAACATATTTAGAAATATTTATTTAAAAATATGTGTATAAAAATATATTTGTAAATAAATATTTATAAATACATAATTTCAAATCTTTACATATATAATTACAAAGATATATACCAGAAAATGTGCGAACCGTGGGTTAAAATCCATGGTACCTTATTAATAAAGGAAAGTGCACAAACAAATAAATATGGGGTTACAAAAAAAAATTGGCCCAAAAAATCCACAATGCTAAAAGACAATGCCACATTTTCTTTTGTATTCCACCCCTCCCTCATGAGCCACTTAGATTTCTCAGATTTATGCCTTGCTTTCACTATTTGGGGGCCTTCTAATATTCATCATTCTCATCCATTCTTGATAAAACATCTTCTTCATCATGAACATCTTGATTTGAGGCATTATCAATCATATCAAAGGTGATTCCTTCATGAATAGTCTGGTTTTTTGAGGATTTTCCTCCAACGGGTTCATGAACAACATCAAATTCCTTATAAAAAAATCTCTTCTACAAAATCTATGTGAGATATCAAGAAAATTAAATTTATAACCATGCCCAACATCTGATTGGACATTCCCCATATCTAACTTTGACGCAGCTTCACCACCCACACTCATCCTACATGGATCAATCTATAATGGTGTAGAATTTACAAGAATGTCATCTCTAGTTGATTCTCTCCTAGAAAAAACAAAAGGAGACTATACCATTTTGGATGTAGAGATAGATTTATTTGATTTCTTATATGAAACTAGTTGAATACCATCGCTTCCAACAATAAAAAAAAATCCTCCTTACATGGGTCCTGAATTTTCAAAATTTCCAATAAGGAAATCTTTAAAATAGGCTCAGTCCTCTTTGGCTTATTGATTGCATTTATCCTTTCTTGCAAGTTGTCTTACATCAACCAACAATATATTCAAGTAGGCACTCAATCATCCTAGGAGGAAGTCCATAATTTAGTGGAGAGTGCTTCCAATGGTTTCTAGGTCGATGCTTGTGTGTTTGTCCTCTTCCCCATCGGGTCACAATCCTCCTTGAATCCAATCTTATAAAAGGTGTGACCACTCACTACCTCTTTACTCACATATGAGGTTCCATGAGTTTTCTTACTAGAAATCTACAAGGGAGTACCTTAATGCCTAATTTGAATATTTCATACAATCCTACAATTAAAGACCTCAATCCCCACAATCCTACAGAAGTCACAAAATGATGGGATGAATTCATATTCAAACTGAACTTTTATTTTAACACCATTTTCCACCAGAGTGGTAGAGTCAGTAAATGGATTGAGCATGTCAACATCCACAAGGACTCTAGAAATTTACCCAAATTTACCATCAACATTTTTCTCATCTATCTTAATGGGCACACCAATATAGGAGAAAAGATAATTAAGAATTATTGGATGTAAAGGACCCAGCTCAGACCATGAATTCTAGTTTAGATTTGTGCAGATGTGTTCTTCTATGTATGTGTATTGAAATTTAAATCCCAGGAAGAAAGAAAAATGACCCATGGATTTAGAACATAATAATTGGATCCCTAAGCACAAGTGCAATCATCCACATTAGAGAATATTATATGAAAATACCCCTTGCCAATAGGGAAATTTTTCTACTTGGTCATGCCCCAAATCCGAGAGATCTGAGACTTAACCTCCATGGTGTTTATTGTATTTCCACCCTATTAAATAATGAAATGAAAAATTAGAGATTACTTATAGGCTTCTAAATTATCCTTAAGATCATCAGAGTTCACAAATACCTTGAAAAATCCATTTCAAGATCTGGAAAGGTGGGGTGAGCGAGCTTCGTGGGAGATATCATCAGTCACTTAGATCTTTCCTTGATTTAGGGATTCATCAAAAGATAGGCACTTTCATTGGGTTTTGATTCATGATGTTAGGGGCCTAAAACATTCCACTATAAATAGGACCTTATGAAACCCTGTGCTAGAAGATCAATATTCTCTGGCACCCCATCACAGATCTGGGCAGCTCCATTGGACCCAAAACCATCACTACCATCCATATCGATTCCATGCATCCCTGATTCCATATCCCCCTACATTTCCACATCATCATCAGTGCACATGGGAGTAGTGAGTGGTGGTACCTCATCTTCTTTGGTCGATGATGGTTCATCTTCATTTTTAAGAGGCTCATCCTTGAAAACACTTGTGCGGCCTCGAGGTTTGATTCAGCGTCCTTCTGCAACAACAGTGCATGTGGAGAGGGACTCTATTTGTCCTCCTTACCCAAATATCCCAAAGGACTCTTTTTATTTATTATTTATAATCCATGTTTCAAGCATTGAGGGGGAACACTTACAAGGCCTATAGGCTTATTGGATTACATGACCTAAAGATCTTAGAGGAATTCATCCCAGACATGACTACTTGGAAATTCCCCTCCACAGCATCTAGATCGTGAATTCAGCTTCTCACCTTCATATTACTTGTTTAGCTAGCCATACATATGCAGGTGCATAGGCCTGATTTTGATGGAAATTTTTATACCCTCTCTTTCTTCCAAATCTAAATAACTTTGTCCTGGTGAAACCACTTGCTCTGAGTCCTCATATGGAGATAGATCATTTGGTCTATCTAGTTTCATCTGCACTTCATGATCTGAATGAGGTGTCCCAAAGGCCTTGAGGTGGCCCAATGGCCTTGTGGTGGCTCAAAAGCCATAACTGGATCGAAGGCCTTGGGTGGATCAAAGGCCTTAAGGACTCCAGACCCAAACCAAAATCTCAAAGGTGAATAGTTCCAATTGCTACATTAATGAATCGTACCTACTACAGGACTACTATAGTAACCTGAAAATATGACTTTTCCCAGATTCGAACCTGAGTATTGTGGATGCACTTGAAGAGTCCTCACCAACCGGGCTAAGGCCCATGTTCTATTTATCATCCTTCACATGGATTCATCCCACTGTATAAATAGATATATTATATATATATATATAAATAATAAATATATTTTAAATATATACATAAATATATTTTAATAATTATATTTATAATTATATATATTACTATATTTATGGGGGAGAATGAAGAATTGGTGAGTGATCATATCTATATGAATCAATGTAATTTAAGAGTTCCCTATCATGGAGGATTTGATTTATTAATCTTTGGATAAATATTTCCTCTGTAAGGGTTGTTTCAAATCACACAAGGTTGTTAGTGTAGGATTGGAAATGTGAAATGTCGTTCATGGTCAATCTTTTGGGGCATCCGTGTACTCAGAATATTGGTCTTTTTCAATCTAAAATGGATATATGGATGAAGGTCTTCAAAGGCAATAAAATGTGGTGCATGTGAAGGTAGTATTGGATGTTGTCTCAGAATGTATCAAAATTAGTAAGCACTCCATTTTTGTACATATTTTTTTGTCAAAGGGATTAAAATGATGGAAATATGCGAATCTAGTCATGATACATTTGACAATTTTGGGTTTCCAGAATTATAATTGCATCACATAATTTATTAGGATCAAAATTTAAATATAATGGAGGTGTTTAAGACCTATGTACAGCTTTGGGTACAGTTTTACAGGTTAAACTGGGTTCTTTGGCATAAAAATATATTATATGACATTGCACTGGTAATCGGGTTTCAGATAAAACCAGAGAGGGAAAAAAATTCATCCATATTCTCCTATTATGCTCGATTCCCGCAGGAAGTTTATTTGTTTTATACTTCAATAGATAATGTATTTATTTCATTGGATGATGATGAGATTGAATTTCATATCAAATATGAGAAATTCCCTCAGTTCTGTAAGGATTTTATGGTCATTGGGCATGATATTCTAAATTGTAAGAGATTTATTACCATTGATTATTGTTTTATCCATGTCTATATGGAAAAGTGTTGTCTTGAGAAGTCTAAATCTTGAAAACCTCAACTTCAGGAAGGGGTTCCAAACATTGTGAGAATTATGGCACAAGGTTCTAGATGCAAACTTGGGAAGAGGCTCGACATGTAGTTGGATTCTCTCTCTGGGGATGGGCCTACTCCTGCCAATGCTCATACTAGGGAAAGGATGGCTATTTTTTTCAATTTTAAGTTTTCATATCATGAAAAGGTAGGAGGTTTGTGTTCCATGGTGACCCTTTATGAAATAATTTCTCAGTTTGGATGAATTATTTCAAACAGGGAAGGTCTTTCAAGAACATATAGACACTATTTTACCCACTGTCGAAGATGTGGTAGCAGAGACTAGTCATGTGGATACTCAGACCTTTGAGCATGTAGAAAATTTGAACAAGAAGAAGGTTAGCTAGCTTGTAGGTGTAGTTAGGGAGAAACAAAAATTATGAGTATATTTCCAAACTGATGTAGAGACTGAGTAGCTACTAGGAACTAAAATAATTGTATTAATATCTAAAACTATTGATCTTTTTTATGGTCAATCAAAATTTGACAATGATGTTCATGAAGAAGTGGATCAAGAATTGTTTCATGATCACTCCTTACCCATGACCAAAATTAAATTAAAGAACATGATAGAGGTAGCAATCTCAAGTAAATACATGGAGTTTGGTTCTCCCATGTTAGCAGTGGACAAGCTGGTCACTAAAGGTAATAAGGGAAATAATTTTCTTATTGATGATGATGGTTTCCAAATGATCACCCAAAAGAAATATATCTCCTTCAAACATTGACTTAAGTATGGTCCAATAGATGATGAAGAGAAGGATGCTCCCTTGACACCACTGGATTCAGGTAAAAATTTCTTTAGTATGCTTGACATATTAAACATATCTAATATAAAGATGGTCTACCATGAATATTTTGGTAATGATAATGCAATTGAGACTATTTTAATGAGAAACCTTGAGAAGTTATCCTTAGAGGATTAAGGTCTAAGTAGAAAACACGATCTGTGACTCTAAGATTCCATCCCACTGGATGATTCTCAAGTTGATAGAAAGACATAGCAGTAACCCAAAAAATAAAAGTAGGATTGTCACCTAAAATTAGATGTGGTTGTCATTCCCACAGATGAATTACTATTTTTACTCTTTCACAGTGGTTGTCAATGGGATTTTGATCTCATTCTCCCTATTGTACAATAATTTTTTACATTCAGTAAACTTCGAGACCATGTGATGAAACCCAAGGTTCACAATGTCTTCATATGTATATATTTTTCAATTTATAAATATATATTTATGATTATATTTATAATTATACAATTACAATGATGAAGAAACATGAAAGTAGCCCAAAACATGGAGGAGGGGATGTCATCCGAGGTGTATGGGTGATGGATGATCCCATAAATGAACCTTTTTCTTTTTTGTAAATTGTTTTTTCGCTTTTTTAAACTCCCCATATCCTCATGTACTTTATGATATTTTTCATTTCAATAAATTTTTAAACCATGGTCTATAACCCATGGTTCGCACCGCATTGGTATATATATTTATTATTATATTTATTTATATTTTTAAATATATATTTATATAAATGAATTTATATTTAAAATTATATATTCATTATTATATTTATAAAAACATAATTACAATTATTTAAATATATTAATAAATATATATTTATGTCTAAATATATTTGTAATTATATATTTATTAATCTGTATTTATACAATTGTATTTATGTAGTTATAAATATTTATTTTTAAATGAAATTTAAATGTACTTATAAATTTAATAAATTTTTTAGAATAACATTATTATTAAAAATTATATTTTCTATATTACTAATTTAATTGTGACTTATTTTTAATTATATTATTATCTACTTTATTATCATTTTTTCACTATTATTTATATTTATTAATATAATTTATGTAAATATTTAATAATATAATAAATATTTATTAATAATATGACTTATAACATTCAATAATAATAACATAATTAATAATACGTCAAAATATTATAAGTCATAATATAATACTTATTATGAAATATGTACAAGATTTTTTTAAAGTGTAAATGTAATTGTTATAAACAATAAGTTTTGTGTCAGGTAAATACGTTTTTGTTTATTTTTTTTATTTCATTTATGTTTTAATTATTTATTATATGTTTTTCGAGTGTGAAATATTTCATTTAGATATTTTTTATACTATATAATTTATATTCTTTCAAGGTCAACTAAATAAATAATAATAATGTTACAAGTATGTGACTTTGAAAAGGGTACTAGAACTTAAGGTTCCTTCATGGATCTCCTGTATTTTATTGGGATTAATCAACTTATTGGGGGGAAATCGTCAACTAATGTGGATATAGATAATTCAAATCTTCCCTCTTTAGATTATCCTTCAAAGGTGGGACTTGGGAAGGCCTCTAATGCTTCTATAAAGTTTCTACATGCATTAGATGGTTGTATGGATGATGTCCCACCTTATGAAAGTATGTTCTGCTTTTTGAAGTCAGGATCTAATGAGGTCATCCTCAAAATGGTAATATGACTCATATTGATGCGAACAAGCATGCGATCAATGAGATATTTTATATTTGTAAATTTTATATTATCACTCATCTTTTTCTTTCCTTGGGTTCAAAACCTTGGAAGATAGAGAACTTTGTAAATAAGATCTATGATGTCTGAAGTTTTAAGGATTTCAAGTGTATCCCGATGGGTAGGGTATTTTTTCACTCATTTTTCCCTTATAATGATCTAAAGAGGAAATCTTAGGTTCATGGAACAATATCCTTGAATCCTAGGATGCTTTTTATTCAAGTGTGGGACTCCCGGTTCAACCTGTTTGAAATCATAAATTAAAAAACTTGGGTTTGGGTTTTTATTTTTTGTATGAATTGGATGATTTGGCACCCCAAAATTATTTTTAATATTTCTTCAGAAATTATAGTGCCTATAAATCTAGATAAGTAAACCAATAAGGTTAGATTTGGGTTTTATGCTAGGTTCCTTGTAGAAACTGATTTTTTATTAACACTAATAAAAAAACTGGTTCTATCAACTGATTCAAGTATATTTTCTTCTCCATATGCTCCTTTAAGGGGTACTTACCTGATAATTTTAGGAGGAATAATTTACAAAAAACTATGTGTTCACATGTTGGAAAGGACTCATCAGTTTAGGCTCCACCTGTGGATTTGGGATATATCCTTCATATTCCAAATACCTCTTCAATTTGATTTCCTTGACATGGAGTTAATGTCGATGATATTAATACTATACAAAATTCTCTTTGTGAGGTGATGAAAGTCGCTTCTTATGGGAAACCAAAGGCTGCTGGGAGTGGTGATGGGGGCCACATTTAAATAATTTCTTATTGACACGTCTAATATTAATTACGCTGAGGACATCCATACTGATTCAGAGTGTGAGGCCAAAGCACATGCTGAGAATGATGTCCAACCTTTACATGAGAATTATTTTCTTACTGCAAGAGATTTAAAAGGGAAAAATAAACTTCATTTAGACTTACCACTTCTATCTAAGCCTTTAAAAGACAGAAATGTTGAAAAAATTTCTGGAGATGAATTAAGGCATGAACATCTAAACTGGGAATCTCTAGTATGTAATATTGACGAGGATACTCCTCCTTAGGTGGCCGGATAGAATTTTGAATATATTTTTAATGTCTACCCATAGGCCTCTATGTCCCCAATCATGATTCCACTAGATGTTCTGGTAGGGGGTTTTCGATCCTGCCTAGAGGATGCCACCCATGACTTGTATCTTAATGTTGTGAAGGTATGTACAGCTATTCTAGGTGTTTTGGATAATACTCAATCATCTCATGAATCTGATGATCATTTATATGTGGCTATGCAAGGGTCCTATCCAAAGGCAACAAAACAATGGTGGATGAAGATGGATTCCTATTGTTTATCCATTAGAAATCTAAGAAACATGATTCCCAATTGCACGTTGCATAGTTTATAGATTTTATAATTAAAATACAATTTGAAAAAAGAAAGAGTGGTTATGGTATTTAGGGTGTAAAGATGTATTATCCACCTCACTGAAGGTCCCGGGCACAGCGGAAGCTCATGGGTGGATGTGCCCACTTGACTCTTTGTCATTAGCAATGATCAATCTGGGATCAATACGACGATAAACGCCATACTCCATGGATCGAATCACAGAAATAGACAAAGAAGAAGAATAGTCCCAGAACCACAAAGGAGGATCATCACAAGTTGATTATAATTAATTTAATTAATTGACAAGAAGTACCTTTTATGGCGTTCTTTATTCGTTGATATTTCTGATCACGTTCCGATGTGATTTGTCATTGCGTCGTAGAAGTCAAGTGTAGACTTCCTCTAGTGGTGATCCACACGTGCACCATATATCACTAGACGTCACCAAAGGAATCTTCGGGTGCTAGCGTGGAGAAGCCTTTGCTTGTGTTGTCTTCCTTAGATCGCCTTGATCCGATAGAGGAGGATCTCTCTTGGTCTTGAGATCATTCTTGGAGGAAGGATTTCTTTCGGCCTTGAGATAATTCTCCATAATTGTTGTGCACAATGATTAGAGAAAAGTGTTGGGGTAGTGAGGATATTTATAATCAGGTATGAGGTTATAGATTTATGACAATAAATAAACATGTTACGCATTTTATTTATTTCATTAACTCTTATTGAAAACCCTCATGTCGAATCATTAATTCATTGACATGTGCTCATGCTGATTATAATAAATATCATTTAATAAAACGATATTATTTCCTCAAAATCCTAACTATAAAAACTACACGGCGTGTAATCATTAATACACATTGTGTACTCATTTTTCATTTCATTTCTAAAATGAAAACTACACAGCGTGTACATTCAATGTACACGGCGTGTATATCTTGTTTTCATTTTATTCTTCCTCCAACATTAAAATGATTTAGGCTTCCATGAATAATTATTAAACCACATACAGGAATAATCTTTATTCTACTTGAGATACTTGGATACACTTAGTGTGTGGCCCTCTAGGACTCTTTCTTGTTAGCATTAGGTGGGTTTTCCTAAAGTCCAAGATTACTGTCTAACAACGGGTCAAGGAACCCAAGAGAAAGAAGTTGACACCGCATTGATGTGTCACCTCATATGAATGCTTACTGTGTAATTTAATCCCTTTGTCTCAATATCTCATCAAGCAGGTTTCATGGTAGTGTCATAAACCTATATGCTTGATCTGTCATTCTTTGACTTCCAGAAATAAACTCGTCGTGACACCATGGTCATGGAATTTGGGTGACATTTCTATTTCAATAAAAGGTCTTGAGATATCTACTTCCATAAATATGGAAGGGACAAATCCTTCCTTGAATTATCCTTTAACAATATGTCATTCGTGACGCACCCAACGTACCCTACTTCCCACCAAATGTCTTCGTGACAGTTTTCGTCAGAAAATCTAAGTGAGCGAGTCATGACATGAGTTAATGATAATCTTCCAGTCTAAGAACCATTACACACGCTTGTAGATAGCAATGTCCGATGACACCAAGACATACGGAATTACTACTTGTGGGTCTGTTCTCATAATCTCCCATCTTAGAGATTACCAAGTGCGAACTCCATGAGAGAGAGTCTCGTCTTCTTACAAGTACTCGCACATGACAGTCTGTATACTATATTTCCTATAATAGTATGTCATCCATTTGTAGAACTTAATTTAAGAATATTGTTATAGAATTTCAAGGTTATCATCATAGCGGGGATCTTCCATGACCTTATTAATGCAACAAATATTCTAGGACATTATTATATTATAGTCATGCAGAACAATGAACAATATATAATAAGTGTACATTCATGTAATAAAAGTATAAACAGTTGTTTCTCAGGACACAAACTCTAACAAACTCTCACTTGGACTATAGCCAACTTCCTACGACTTTTAGTCTACTAGACCGCACGTGATGATCGTGTTTCTACTGAGTCAAATCTTTAGTCAAGGGGTCTGCCACGTTGTCTTCTATGGAAATACTTCTCACTGTAACAGGGTGCGGTTCCTCTTTTCACTTACACCATTCCACTGAGGTGTGTAATGAGGAGTGAGTTGAGATAGAATCCCAAAATCCCGTAAGAAATCAGTGAAGTCCTGATTAAGATATTCTCCTCCTCTGTCTGAGTGGAGTTTCATAATCTTCTTACCAAGATGGTTCTCAACTTCATTCTTGTATTCTTTGAATATATCAAAAGAATATGACTTATACCTAATTATGTAAATATATCCATATCTACTAAAATTATCAGTAAAATTTATGAAGTACAAGAACCCACCCCTTGCTTCAACTGGAAATGGTCTGCACACATCTGTGTGAACTAATTCTAGAATCTCATTAGCCCTTTCACCTTTCCCACTAAATGGGGATTTGGTCATTTTGCCTTGTAGAAACGCACGACATACTCCAAGTAGTTTTAGTTCGAAAGAATATAAATACCCATCTTGATGTAATTTTTTCAAACGTTTCTCATTGACATGACCTAGCCGGTGATGCCAAAGTTGGGTGTGGTATGAGTCATGTGAATTAACTTTGTCATTGATTGTAAATAATTAGTTTGTGTAGTATAACACATAAAGGTCGTTATATAAATGTGCCCTACCAAAAAAAATGTTATCTTTAAAAAGGCGGAAACATTTATTTCCAAACTTAAAGATGAATTCATCAGTATCTAATCTGGATACTGAAATAATGTGTTTGGTTAGAGAGGGTACATAATAAAATCCTTCTAATACCAAGACCATTCCAGTAGGCAATGTGAGGTGGTAGTCTCCGACAGCTACAACAGTGAGTCTAGCTCCGTTGGATGCTCACAGATCCACCTCACCTCAGTCAATCTTTCTGAATCTACTTGGTTCCTGTATTTGGATACAGATGTGAGCACCACAAGCAGTATCTAATACCCAATTCGTAGAAATAGATAGATTGCATTCGATAACAAATGCACTTGAAGCTTCCCTTTGCTTCCTTGGTTGGGTGCAGTTTTTCTTCCAGTGGCCCTTCTTGCCACATGCGAAACAAATAGCCTCTTGTTCTCTTGCCTCCCCTTTGATCTTCCTTTTCTTGGAAGGCCTTGAAGAAGCTTTGGGATTAAATCTCTTCATCTCCCCTTTCCTTTTATTCACCATAATGACTGAAGGCCTTTCACGCTTCATATCATTGTCCACTTGGAAAATGAGGATAAGAAGATCAGATAGAGACTTCTCAATATTTTTCATGTTGAAATTTACAACAAAGTTATAGAAGCTCTGGGGGAGTGATGTAAGAATGAGATCGGTACCCATTTCTTTAGGAAGTTTAAACCCTAGAACCTCCAAGCGCTCAATGTAGCCAATGATCTTGACTACATGAGGCCCAGATTGGGCACCCTCTCCAATCTTGCTCTGAAATAGAGCCTTGTAGATCTCAAACCTTTCCTATCTTACTCTCTCCTGGTATATACCACAGAGGTGCTCAAGAATTCTATAGACATCCATGTCTTCATGAGACTTCATGAGCTCACTAGACATTGATGACAACATCAAACATTGAATTTCGAGTGCATCGTTCAAATGTTGATCATAGACCAGTAAATCTTCATCACTCACCCCTTGGGCAGGTGAATCAGGAAGTGAGGACTCCATTACATAAAACTTCCGTTCATGGTGTAGGATAACCTGAAAGCGCCTAAACCATTCTTGAAAGTTACTGCTGGTGAGGATATTGTCTTTATCCAGAATTGATCGCAGAGAAAATGTGGTTGAGGAGTTTGTCATATTGATTCTACAAATTAAAAGAGCAGATTTGTCAGTGCCTTTTGATTACATTTTATGAAAAATAATAAATGAATTTATTAATTCTCCCACTATTTTATCATGTCCCAACAGCCCCCACCATTGAACTTGGAATGCCTAGTTGTTATGACATTCTAGTGGAAAGGATCCATATTCCCCTTCGCATAACCCCAACAAGGGTTGGTCAAGCTATTTAAAGGTATTTAGGTAGGTAGGTCTTTGCTAACTGTGAGATTACAGTTCCTTGATCCATTGAATGGACTCCCCAATCTTGAAATCCAGACTTGAATTTCCTCAACACTTGCCTCCATTTTACAACAAGTCTATAAAGGGCTACTCCTCTTGATGTAAAATGTTTAAGTCAACCTGAAACTTTTATAAGAGATTCTTTTATAAAAGTAAGTTTCCCAACAAGAGTTGGTCAAACACATAGTTTTATTGAGTCTTTCCCTTAATCAAGTAACGGAAGTCTTCATCTGACTTAGTATTTGAGGGATTTCAATTCTTTATGCATAGTTTCACATTATCACATGCTTGTTAATATTAATTGATGATTTCTTAAGTGATTAACCATGTTCTGATAATTTTTACGCATAGTCCGGTTTTTATTTTATTCCATATTTGCATGCTTATTTATTTCATTAACTATGTGATCGCAACAATACATACATAATAAATAAACCATGAAATCAGACAAAAATAAAATAAGATGGCGTGATCATGAGATTCTATTGGTTATCTTATCTAGCAGTTTTGATAAGCTAACCCTGACCTAGGGAAAAACACCTTGAACCCAATGGTTTTTGTTTTGCAGCTCCCACCTGTCCACCTTTGCATCTTCTTGGGTTGGTTTCTCCTCATCTTCGGATTTTGAAGCATCTTCTCTAGTTTGGGAGATCCTCAATTACATGGGGTTTATATTAAAGAAACCATAGGCACGTAGGCCCTACATTTTATTGGAAGAAGGCTCGCAGGCCAATGAATTTAAATTAAATAAATTTAAATGAAACCATACACACACAAAGGGTCTTTGGTCTAGCTCATGATCATCCATAGTATGCAACGACATTTACGCATATTTAGTATTCAAATTCTTTTAATCGTTCTTTTATTCAAGATAAGTCATGATTGAATTAAATTAATTATGATCTTGTAATTAATCAATTATTTATCTTAAATTTCTTTCTAAATTTCCTTGAGATTCTTCTCATCCATATTCCTTATACGAGTCTTTTTACTTTGGAGGAAACCTGGTGAAATTCCATTTCTGGAAAGTAAACAGCATGTAGGCTATATTACACGGTGTGTATTTGTTTTCACCCTTTATCTAAAGTACACACCAGAGGCTTTGGCGGGTTTTCTGTACTTTGGAAATTTTGGAGTACACAACATGTAGATTAATCTAACATGGCATGTACTTCCTTGTTATGCGGTTACCGGCCTGGCAATCCTGTGCATGTGGTTACACAACTTCTCCTTGTACACGGTTTCACCTGGATTGGATCAGACTACACAGCATGTTGAATCAACATACACGCCGTGTATTCCGGTTTCCACGCGCTGTTCAGTTCTGGTCAACATGGTGTATTAAAAAAACTTAGGTATGCTCAATTCACACGGCGTGGTTTGGCGGACCAGTACTGGTTCGTTGAACCTAAGTATATGGTGTGTAGATTTCACTACACGTTGTGTATTGTTGTGTTGTACAAACATAATGAGCGGCTCCTTCAGATGAGTTCCTCGTTTTTATTTTAATCAAAATTAAAATTAAAAGGTCGTTTATGTGATGTGAATCGAGAAAAGAATGAGGAATAACAGATCTCATTCATTCAGTTTTATAGAATAATTTGTCTTGAATTAAATCAAATATAAATGCGTAAATTATCAACGAAAATTAAATAACTATAATCAACGTTGTGACCCCTCTGATACCACTTCTAGGTCCCGGGCGTAGCGGAAGCTCGTGGGTGGATGTGCCCACTTTACTTTTTTTCATTAGCAATGATTAATCCGGGATCAATACGACGATAAACTCCAGACTCCACGGATCGAATCACAGAAATAGACAAAGAAGAAGAATAGTCCCGGAACCACAAAGTAGGATCATCACAGGTTGATTATAATTAATTTAATTAATTGACAAGAAGTACCTTTTATGGTGTTCTTTCTTTGTTGATATTTCTGATCATGTTCCAATGTGATTCGTTGTTGTGTCGCAGAAGCCAAGTGTAGACTTCCTCTAGTGGTGATCCACATGTGCACCACGTATCTCTGGACGTCACCAAAGGAATCTCTAGGTGCTATCATGGAGAATCCTTTTCTTGTATTGTCCGCCTTAGATCGCCTTGATCCGATGGAGGAGGATCTCTCTCGATCTTGAGAGCGTTCTTGGAGGAAGGAGTTCTTTCGGCCTTGAGACAATTCTCCAGAATTATTGTGCAAAACGATTAGGAAAAAATGTTGGGGTTGTGAGGATATTTATAATCTGGTTTGAGGTTATAGAGTTATGACAATAAATAAATGTGTTACATGTTTTATTTATTTCATTAACTCTTATTGAAAACCCCCATGTTGAATCATTAATTACTTGACATGCGCCCACGCTGATTATAATAAATATCATTTAATAAAATGATATTATTTCCTCAAAATCCTGACTGGAAAAACTACATGGTTTGTAATCATTAATACACAGTGTGTACTCATTTTTCATTTCCTTTCCAAAATGAAAACTACACGGTGTGTACATTAAATGTACACGACATGTATATATTGTTTTCATTTTATTCTTCCTCCAACATTAAAACAATTTAGGATTCCTTGAATAATTATTAAACCACATACAGGGATAATCTTTATTCTACTTCAGATACTTGGATACACTTAGTGTGTGACCCTCTAGGCCACTTTCTCGTTGGCATTAGGCGGGCTTTCCTAAAGTCCAAGATTATTGTCTAGCAACGGGTTAAGGCACCCAAGAGAAAGAAGTTGATTCTGCATTGATGTGTCACCTCATACGAATTCTTAACGTGTAATTTAATCCCTTTTTCTCAATATATCATCAAGAAGGTTTCATGGCAATCTCAGAAACTTATATGCTTGATCTGTCATTCTTTGACTTCCAGAAATAAACTCGTCCTGACACCCTGGCCATGGAATTTGGGCGACAGTTCTATTTCAATCAAAGTTCCTGAGATATATACTTCCATAAATATGGAAGGGACAAATCCTTCCTCGACTTATCCATTAAAAACATGTCATTCGTGACGCACCCAGTGTACCCTACTTCCCACCAACTGTCTTCGTGACAGTTTTCGTTAGCAAATCTAAGTGCGCGAGTCATGAAATGAGTTAATGATAATCTTCCAGTCTAAGGACCATTAAACACGCTCGTAGATAGCAATGTACGATGACACCAAGACATGAAGAATTACTACTGGCGGGTATGTTCTCATAATCTCCCATCTTGGAGATTACCAAGTGCGAACTCCATGAGAGAGAGTCTCGTCTTCTTACGAGTACTCACACATGACGGTATGTGTACTATGTATCCTATAATAGTATGTCATCCAACCATAGAACTTTATTTAAGAATATTGTTATATCATTTCAAGGTTCTCATCATAGCAGAGATCTTCCATGACCTTATTAATGCAACAAATATTCCAAGACATTATTATATTATAGTCATGCAGAACAATGAAAAATATATAATAAGTGTACATTCATGTAATAAAAGTATAAACAGTTGGTTCTCAGGACACCAACTCTAACACTCACTTAATTGATCTTATGAAAAATTCATATGTTTCTTTTAGAAGGGCCTCACTTGAAGAATTTGTTACTACATGGGAAAGCAATTCCAGTATCTTACCTCTGGAGGATCAATACGGTGAAAGACCCATTGTAGGCCTTAATGAGGAGGTTGAAGAATAATATTTATTGAAACATGATTCTACCTTTTTTATGATGTAGCCTAATGTATTCGGTTTTTATGACTATGTAGTAGTGAAAAAAATTATCCATAAATTTTGAGGATGGACTCCAAGACAATCCAAAAATGGACTTTTAGGACTTATCTTAGAAATTTAGGATCTTATCCACTCTGGTGGGTTCATTTGAATCATCATCAGATGAATAATTTGAGGCTCTATAAAGGGAAAAGATATAGAAGTAAGGTCAAAATCCAAAGGGAAGAGGAATATACCCTAGGAATTTTGTATCTAGAATGAATTGAATTCTCTTACTATCTATTAGGATTTTTTCACTTTAATTTAGGAATTTTATGTCATGTTTGACATGTTTCCTTCTTTCGGTTTTTCCTTTTACTTTTTAAAAAAAATTAGATTCATGAGTTTGGTCTCTAAACTCTTGTCTTAGCCATTTGAGTTAAGTCTTTGACATTAAATGTCTATAAATTTTAATTTATAAATACAATCTAAATTAAATTTGAAACATTGACTAAACATATAAAAAATAATTGAAAAATATATAAATTCATAAAACCAGGTAATGAAAAATAACTTTCAAGAAAAAAAACATTGTTGATTCAAAACATAACATTTTTATTTATAAACATTTTTGACATTCTTTTCACTATTGGAAATAAGATATATTTCCACAAAATAAATCAATGTCGATAACCCTCAGTACCATAACCCGAAATATGAACCTCACACCTAGTATTCATCCAACATCTATTTCACTCTGGTGTCTTGGTTATAGGTGCAGGTTTCTCCTCATATGGTGTTGCGGGTACCTCCTAATTTTGTTGGGAAGAGGAATTCTCAACATCATTTGTGGACTTCAGGATGTCTAACAGGTAATCACTCCAAAACATCATGGCACACATGTGACTACTAGGAAAATAAGATAGGCTAATTCATCTGAATGTATGAATGGTAGGACATTAAAATCTACAACTATTTAACTCATACCTGATTTTATGATTTGTTATAAAAGATTTTTAAATTTTTTAATTGTTTTTTCTTAAAAATAAATTATGTTATTTCAACTGACTGCATATGTACATTAAGATGGATTTATTTTTATGTGAAATATTTTCTTTTTGAAAAAAGGTGTTTGTGCATGTGCATTCTTATATTTCTTTTGATTACTTGTTAGTTTATATTTTTTAATAATCCCAAACCCTCTTTTTATTTTATGTGAAAATTAGTTCTAACAATATCAATTGATTTTTACTATATCTTGAATTGTGTTGATTTTAATCTTATAATTCTAGTTCTATATAAAATATAATAAGAATATAGTTGTTTTATTCAATTATGTGAATGTTTAAATCAATCTCTACTAAGTTTGCATTCATTCCTGAACATGTTGCATGCTTTTGGTTTTAAGAATATTTTTAGTTCAAACTTCTTAATAGTTTTATTTCGTGATTTAATTATAACTTTAGTTATATAGAACATATTCTCATGAAACATATTTCGTTAGATATAAAATAGATTTCTCTACATTTATTTTTACTAAATGGAAGTCTGAATTTGATGTCAAATAGCGTAAAAAGCTATAATTTTATGAAACAGTTCTGGAAATTTGGAATTTCTAGAATTCAAAAATCATTTTCTTTTCAATGATAATGATTTTCATATAAATTTTAATTGAACTCCATCTATTGAGTTGGAAATCTGATAATTTTTTATACATAAAATTAAACTTCATAAAATTATTAAAAGGCCATTTAGATGCCTTAAATATTTACCTATGCTTTCCAAAATTTCAATTACTTTTTTTGAAGCTCTAGTTTATATATTTCAATGTTTGTATGATTGAAGCATTTTTTAATCTGTCAAAGATATATTGAAATTTTATACATATAATTTTTCAAGAAAAAAATACCATTCTTTCATTTAGAGGGGATAAAATTTGTTCAAAACTTGTTTTTTTTAGATTGTGAAAGGATAAAACAATGTTCACCATATTCTTCAAACATAGTAGCAACCCTAATTTTCCTCCCTCACACCACCATAGCAATCATGAATCTTTTAACATAATCAAATCCCTCTACTATGTGTATCACTAAATTATTTTTGTTATTGTAGATTCTATTTCCAATAGTGAAAGGAATGTGGAAAATATTTATAAGTACAAATGTTATTTTTTTAAATGATGTTTTGTGCCTTTGGAATTATTTTTCATGAACGATTTTTTGAAATTATTTTTAATTTCAATTATTTTTATTTTTTTTAAATGTTTCAAATTTTATTTAGATTATATTTATACATTATAATTTATAGACTTTCAATGTCACATACATGTAATATTATTAGGTTTCATTTTACTGACTTTGAAAGCATATAAATTATAATGTATATATGCTATTTAAATGAAAATTTTCACTCTAACTAAAAATATAATAACTTATTAAAAAGTAAATATAAATAGAAAATATATTAAAAATAATAATTTACACGAAACAAAATTTATTATTTAAAACCATTACATTTACACTTTAAATTTATGGGTATATTTACTATCAAGTATTATATTAAGAATTGCATTATTATGAATTATTATGAATTATGTTATTATTATTAAATTTTATTAATTACAATATTAAATATTTACAATAATTACATTAATTAATATTAATAATGATGTCAATAATATTAATAAAGTAGTTAATAATATAATTAAAAATAAATCTTTATTTAACTAGTAATATAAAAAGTATAATTATTAATAATAATTTTATTATTAAAAATGTATTGTATATTTAATGTTTAGTTTTCACATGCAATAAGGTTTTTTTAACAGCTTCTAAGGATGTGTCAAGGTAATCCATAACACATTTCATCGAGGTCTAACAGATCTATGCAATGGTCACTATGTAGTTATGGACCTATGTAATGTTCTCTAAGGGATATATCATTGTACATTAATATTTTAGAAGGTTTTAGAAGGGTTAAAAAGGGTATTTTTAACCATTATCAACTCCTTTGCTGATATTAGGAATAAGGTTTTCCCAAAACACAAATTATGTTGTGTATTAACATTGCGTCATAAAGGATTTTAATATTGAAAAAGATTTGGAGTGATTGGTTGTTGAGATTTGATGTTTAGTATGATCACTATGCCATATGTGATGGATTTTTTAAATATATTTTTTGTAAAAAAAAAATTATTAAAATAAACCTAGGTGTACAATATTTTTAAAACTAATACACAAAGGCACAATCGGCCTAAATGCCTTTTGGTTTAAGTTGAAAGGCATTGAGGCTGATATCTCATTTTCCTTTCATCGACCCAGACAATGACATGAAAAAGTAGACAAATGGATTTAATATGAAAAATACCTTTCACATTAATTTTAGCGAAAGGCATTTCGTGCCTTAATGCTTTTCCCCTAAATTAAGGTAAAAGGAATTTCTGCTGATAATTCCTTTTTTCGCAGCCGCTTATAGAAATCCACCTGCCCCTCCACATTCTCCTCACCCACTTTAGCACCTCTCTCTCTAATTCCACTCCCCTATCTTTAAAATTTTCTCTATGTATCCTCCTTTGTGTGTGTCATTTTTAGTGGCCTAAAAAGACTAAAAAAAATTCAATGTGAGGAATTTTATAAGCATCATTTAGCGATATTTTTTCTTATATATTTTAAAGATAAATAATTAATTATTTTTTAGTTTTATTTAGTTTTAAATTTGTGATTTACTTAGTTTTTTAGTTAGTTAGATATAATATTTAAATAATATTTAATATTTGTATGTAAAATATTATTATTTAATAATGAATTTTGAGTAGGTAGTTTATAATTAGTCTTTTTAATAGATTTATTATTATAAGAATATTGTTATTTAGCATAACATGGTAGTTTTAAATATTAGTGACATAATTTGGAATTAATATTAAATAGATGATGGATAGATATTAGTTAAATAATTATTCAGTAATATTTATCTATTAAATAACAAATGATTAACTAATGATAAAGTAATGACAAAGTATTTATTAACAAATGAATAACCAAGAATAACCAAGGATTAATTAATGATTAGATAATGAATAAGTAGGATTAACTTAAGACTAACTAAGGATCCAATAATGATTAATTAATGATTAAATAATTATTAAATAAAAATGAAATATTGATGAACTATTAAATAACAACTAACTAACTATAGATTTATTACTTAATAGCTATTAATTAAGTAATTATTAATGAGTGATTAATGAATGGGTAAGGCATAATTAACTTCAGGTTAACTAATTTTTTAGTAATGATTAACTAATGATTAATGAATGATTAACCAATAATTACTTAATGGGTAACTATTAATTAACTAATAATAAATTATAAAGTAATTACTAAATATCTATTAATTAAGTAATGATTAATGAGTGATTAATGAATAATTAATGAATCTTTAATTTAGTATTGACTATTTCTTAATTAATGATTACATAACAATTAATTAATGATTAGTGATTTATTAACGAATAGTAAAATAATTATTAATATGTGATTAATGAATGATGTGTCCATGATCAACTATTGATTGACAATGGATTAATTAATGATTAAGTAATGATTAACCAAAAATTAATTAACGGTTAATTGTTAATGAAATATAATGTAACTAATTAAATAATGATAAAATTATAAATAACTAATAATTAAATTTAATGTAACTACATAATAACTATTATAAAAGTAATTATTAACAAATGATTAATGAATGATTTTGTCATAAGTAGCTTAGGATTAACTAATGCTTAATGAATTATTAAGTAGTGATTAAATAATGATTATCCAATGATTAACGAAACATTAAAAACTTATTAAATAATGATTAACTAATAATTAAATAATGAAGAACTATTAATTAACCCATAACTAACTATAAAGTAATTACTTAAGAAATATTAATTATTTAATGATTAATAAGTTATTAACATTGGATTAATTAACGATGAAGTATTGAATAATCAATAATAAATTAATGATTAGATGTTAATTAAAATTAAAATAAAAAATTAATAAATATTAATTACCAAATGATTCATGCATTATTAATGAGTGATTAACCATTCATTAATGAATTATTAATGAATTATTAACTTAGAAATAAGTAATACTTAACTTAGGATTAAGTAACTTTTAACATAGGATTAATTAATGATTAATTATTATTTAACTTTAAAATAACTACAAATTATTGAATGATTAAGTATTAACTAAGTAATTATTAACTAAGGAATAAATTAATATTAAGTAATTCTTATCTATTGATTAACTTCATATTAATATAGAATTAATATAGGAAGCTAACTAAATGAAAAAGAGGTTTAACTACACACCTGATTTGTTACTCTAATGATTTAGATGATTCATACCTTGTTGTACACCAGGTTTGATACTCTTGCTAGATATATTTTAAAAGATTCAAATTCTATTTAAAAACTACTGATCATACCTTTAGGAGGATTAAAAATTGTGTTACAAAATAATAGTTTCATCTTTTAGGATATAAGATAACATTCTAAAATTTTGGTAAAGTAGCGATTATGTGGCTATCTATGTAATGAAATATTTGTCTAGATGCAAAAGGTGGACATGTCTCTAGTATAGATATACCAAGTGGTAAAACCCCAAAAGCACATCATTGAGCTATACTCAATTAGGAACTGGTGCATGAAAATTAACCTTGTTGGACACCTGGTTGGACACTTCTGGTGGATATTCTTTAGATGATTCACATTTTCTTTATAAACTGCTGAACATGACTTTAGGAAGATTAAAAATTTTACTAAAAAACAATAGTGGTTTCCTTTTTATGATATATAATGTCATTCTAAAATTTTGGTAAAGTAAATATTATGATGTTATCTAAGAAATTAAATCCATGCTAGGATATTACAAGTGGATGTGGATATGGTACATATTTACCTAGGAGTAATAACCCCAAAAATAGTATTGATATAAGCTTGATTGAGAACTGGTTCACAATAAAAAGACTTGTTGTACACCTAGTTTGACGCTCCTAGGGGATATACTTTAGATGATTCAAATTCTATTTATAAACTACTGTACATAGCATTGGGAAGACTAAAAATGTACTAGGAAACATTATTTTCATATTTTAGGATATAAGAAGTTGTTTAAAAAAGCTAGTAAAGTAAATATTACATGTTCAAACCTACATGAATTTTCCTCATTCTCAATATTATTTACACTATCATAATATTGATTAAAAATATTTTTTCATGTAGAAAATCATGTTTTGTTGTGTCTACTAATACAAGAAGGTTATTTAAATTGAGCTGGGATATTCTTATAATACTCAACCAAGAACAATGGTTATGACATGTGATATTGTAACCCTGATAGAAATTCAAGAAATAATTCATAGCCATTTAAATATGAGGCTTGATCAATAGATACAATCTATTTGCTATATAAATTTGCGATTCCAGGGTATGTTTTGACATCTAGCTTGTTCACTAGCTACTGATGAGGTATGGGTCTAAGAAATGACTTTATTTTCCAAATGGTTGGATGGTTCCATGATGGAGTTATATGTTAAGGATTCTAGTATATACAGCAACATCAAATTGTACTATGACATGGTACAAGATTGGTTGAAGAAGGTCCTTCACAAAAAAATGCGACTATTCACTATGATGTAAAAGAAGAAAACCTAATTGATCTCCCAAATATACCCCAACATAATTTTGATGATGAAGGAGTTTATAATGATGAAATAGATGGAGATAAATATTTTGATGAGGAGAAAGTTGCAGAAGTTGGGGAGGAAGATTCTAAAAATACAACAGTTGTATAGTAGCCTCGACGCACAATAACTCATCCACCACTCTTAGTATCTTGGTGGGAAGGAATCACCATGTATTTGGGACATATTCCTTGGAAGCATAATCAGATGGAATTCACATAATGATCTTGTGATGTGGGTATTGAAAAATTAATATAGTCTTATGTGTGCATGGGGTTGTTCCCTGGTTTTTGTTACAATTTCTTGTACATTGGATGCCTAATAAAATCTTTCCTCGTAGGTTTGAGATGTTCAAACTATAATAAATATGGACATCATGCTGATAGTTGTAAGTTTATGTTGACTACTTATGAGAAGAAATCTTCAGATGACAGGAATCCTGCAAACATGGCTAGGATGAATACTCTGGAAGAGGTGCGGGGTATGGTGGCTGATGATGCTCCACTTCTGAAGGACATCAGGTCTTATAATACCATGTTTAGTGTACCCTTAGTTCAAAATGTTATTTCCTACACTGATGTGGTTTTTGGTAATCATCAGATATCAAAGGCTGGTTTAATTCCCATTTCTAATGTCAATGCTCATGGGGATGTTGATGCATAAGGTCATATGGAAGTTGGGCCTGACTGGTTGGACGTCGCACTTACGGCTGTTGATCCACAGTCACCTATGGACAAGAAGGGCCGAATGTCTAATTTTGGGAAGGTAGTGGACCCTCACACAAGCGGTGTGGCAGGGGTCTTCCCATTTCTGGTTCTAGTGAGGATGTTAAGGTAGGCATGGATCTTTGAAGTAGTGGGGAGTCTCCTGTTCAGATGGCCTCTCATGTTGTCGATGATCAAGAAGATTTTTTAGTGTTTCAACCTCCAACAATTGTTGAGTTAGGATCTTCTAATGCCAAGGGTATCAACAAGGATATTATATGTTGGGAGAAGGGAGGTAGGTAGAAGTGCTCGAATGAATATATGGATTGGCCTTACCCAGATCAATTTTCAAATCTCCTAAAAACTACTTATAAATCGTTTGGAAAGGCCTCACTTATGGAATGTGAAGTTGTAAGGGAAAAAATGTCAAGAACCCTCTTGTGGATTATGAGGGTGAGAGGTACCCCCCAAGGCCTCACAGATGAAATGGAGAAATGGTTTGAATTACATCTTGAAATTACCTTCGAAATTGAGGATGGGTGTTGGCGCAATCTGATGATTGACTTTCAGGATCTTTCATGGAAGTACATGAGCAACATCATTCTTCAGTACTTCTAAGACTCATCATTGAGTGATGAGTTGGTGCTTCCCCAATGGACTCAGTCATGGTGGTGGGGGTGACACCCAAAGAACAGAGGGAGGAACCCCCAGAACATGGGCTCTAGAGGAAGTGGCGGGAGTTGATGCTAATTTTTTGTTTTTTGTTTGTGGGCATTTTCAATGCTATTGTGTCTCATTGTTCATTTTTTGTCATACTTTATGATTTTTATAATAAGTTTGGCTGGTGCGAGTTGGCTTTCCAACTTGTACTCGGACCTTCTTGAGTATATATTTATATAAATAAATTTATATTTATAAATATATATTTATAAATATATAATTAATATTCTTTAAAGATGCTTATAAATATATATTTCTTCATATGAAATTATTTTTAATTATATTCATAAATATATTTAAAATTATGTAATTATAAATCAATATTTATAAATCAATATTTATATAGTTATAAATATTTATTAATAAATAAATTTAATTTTTTTTAAAATTGTAATTATTTTTTAATACTAACACAACTAGAAAAACAGGTATTTGCGACGGGGCATTTGCGACGGGATCCCGTCGCAAATGGCTTGTTGCGACGGGGGCCCGTCGCAAATAGCCCGTTGCTGAAAACGCCGTCGCAACTACACTTATTTGCGACGGGCCCATCGCTAAAGCCTTTTTTTGCGACGGTCATTCTCCCCGTCGCAAATAGTATTCCGTATTTTTGTAAAAAACTTTTAAAATAGTTTTTACGACGGGACCCGTCGCAAATACCTTTTGCGACGGTACCGTCGCAAAAACTATTTTTTTAAAAAAATAAAAAACTATTAATAATACCAGTATTTGCGACGGGTCCCGTCGCAAATACTATTTTTTAAAAAAAAATAAAAAACTATTAATAATACTAGTATTTGCGACGGGATACTATGCTCGTCGCAAATACTATAAAAAAAATAAAAAAAATAAATTATTAATAAATTATTTTAATTAATATAATAATAGAATTATAATTCACAAATAAAAATAATAAATTATTAATAAATTATTTTAATTAATATGATAATAGTAGAATTATAATTCAAAAATATAAAATAATAGAATATTAATAAATGATTTAATTAATATAATAATATTAGAATTATAATTCATAAATAAAAAAAATATTAATAAGTTATTTTAATTAATATAAAAATAATATAATTATTTTACATTCAAATATTAAAATAATTCAAGTATTACAAAAAATATAATTAAATTATAATATTATAAAATTTTAATATATATATAAAATTTAATATTATAAAATATAAATAATATTATTATTCATATTAATATTGTTATTTAAAAATATAATATTATTAATATTTTATAATGAGACAGAAACTACGAATAGAAAAAAAAATATTTTGATTTCACAAATTTTATAACATAAATACAATCTCTAATCTGATGGAGGGGGGGAGGTGGGGGATCTGCAGATAGTGGTGGAGGAAACTTCATACCTAAATCATGAGTGAGTCGGCGCATGTACTCCATCTGCTCCTGATGCTGCTGCTGCCACCGACTCGCCTGCTCCTCGTACAACTGCTGCTGGCGTCGACGCTCCTCCTCATGCTACTGACGCATCTGCTTCTGCTCTTGTCGGAGACTCTCTATCTGTGCAGTCTGAGATCGCAACTGATCCTCATACTGTGTAGTAGAAGAAGATGCACGAGCTCCTCTCGAGCTGGACGCCGACATCGCAGCACTGCCATAATAATCTTCGGGAGTCAGTCGAGAACCGATACCAACTACCTGGCCCTTCTCGAAGGCATACTGGGTGGCCTGCATCCATGTCGCTTCATCAAACTGACGGGCAGTGGTCTGATCTGATGACTCGGCCTGACTCTCAGGTCGGGCCTGTGACGCTGCGGCCTCATATGACTCCTATAGTTGCAATTTAAAATTAAAATTGTGAATATATTATATGCAGTTAATTTTTAAACTTGAAAACAAATAATACTGACCACGATGTGATGCTGACGATCACCTCTGAGCTCCCCAGTAGCAGGATCACTATACATCCTCCGATATACGTCGTACTCTGTAATATCAGGGTGCTCGACAGCCTATAAGAATAAAAAATAAACTGATAATATTTACAGTTATATAAAATATTTATAAATAATGTACGTACCAGATGTTGTCTATGAGTACTGAAAAAACGACTCCCAGCTCGATGAGTCACCTCCTGTCTCCCCCGATTCTGCCTCCCCACCAATGATCTCCTCTGAAAGGCACCACTCAATCAGTGCGCACATAATCCATCCCATACATGGGATGAAATGTACTCTGGTCAGTGTGCTCTACATGACTCGTCAAAATCTGACACTCCTGCTTTCTTCATCGCAGCTTTTCTTAAATTGTGCAAAAACTGACGAAGGCGATCACGCATGGCCACCTCCCATGCCTCGTGGATGGCGTCACGCATGGTATCCTCGATCGGATACCATAAACCCTACAAATAAATCAAAATATCAAGTTAGAAATGAAATAATTTTCAAAATAAAAATTATTTATTTACGTACGTACCAACCAATGGCCGAACATGGCCTGCTGCACATCAATGGAAATCTGCTCCCATGTGGTCCACGGCTGAGAGAAATAGTTGCGCAAAATAGCGCTGCCCTGTCCGACTGCTATATGCGGAAAACTGAAAAAATAATAAACATTTATTATGTGAATAGATTAATGAAATCTTAGTCAAATTCACAGGTTATCACACAGGTTATCACACCTCCGTGTGCGTGAATCAAAGCCAAGACGTGGACGTCGCTCGGGGACGGGGTCAGGAATCATCAATCGTGCAAGACCGCGCCCCCTCCGCGTACTCCCTGGAGCGCCTGCAGGCTGAGGGTCATCTGTCAGTAACTCATCCGCATCGAAAGTCAGGTCAGCATCCGCCAACTCACGAAATGTGGCGTCATCCATCTGAAACAGAAAATATTAATGTTAGCAAATAATTGATAATTACTATTATATATACATATATACATATTATGATTGTATATAAATACCATGGAATGCTATCAGTGTTCATCTTCATTATCATCTTCATATATGTCAATGTCATCTTCATATTCCTCCTCAACATCATCGATATCCATTCGAGTTACAGTTGCTTCATCTCTTACCATTTCAAATTCATATGTGACATCATTAACATCATCGTCATCACCGACTCTTAAATGTGGGGTGTCGTCATCGATACTCATGTCTCTTTGTAAAAAATATTAATTTTGAGTACTCTCTTGAAAAACTTCAATTCTTTGCACATCAGTGAAAGCACATTCACTTTGACTAAACTGATTGTCTCGAATTTTGATTTTTATTACACTCCACCAATCAGTCAATTCTCTTGATGTTGCACAGTACTTCGCGTAATAAACTTGATATGCATGTTGAGCCAATAAGAATGGTTCATTTACTGCGAGAACACTTTTACATTTAATATCGATGATTCCATGAGTCGGATGAACACACACGCCTCTCTCTGTATCCAACCACCGACATTTGAACATGGTTATGTAATGTTGTCCAAGATAACAGAGTTCAATGATTTCATCAAGTATGCCATAAAAGTCAACTTCATTTTCTCGATGATGAGATCCTCTCAAGCTAACTCCACCGTTCATTGTTTTTTTCGATTCCCCATATGCATGTGTGGGGAATCGAAATCCATTCACCACATATGCATTATAAGTTTTAACAAATTTGGAAGGTGGGTTACTCAATACACACAGTCGTTTGTCAATTTTATCAGCATGTCGAGACACCTGAAAATTTGTGAAATAATTATCAATATAGTAAACTATACATTGAATGAGTTGCTAAAAGATAAAGAATTTATGTTACCAGTTTTTGAAACCACTGAGAGAAATTTTTCAGTCGACGTTCTTCGAGAGCAGCTGCTGTAATTTGTGGAATTTGTTTCTTGATATGATTATCATACAACCTATAAAAACCAAAGTTATTTACTGTAACATAAATGATAGAATAAGTGATATAAACACTTACAGTACAACTGATGTCATCTCTTCACAGTTGAGCAGAACATACGTATGAGCTCTCTGATGTTCATCATCTGAAAGCCAGCGTTCATAAACTCCACCAAAACCAAGCTCTGACTGGTTGAAAATAGATAATTGATTGTCGATTTCATCAATATTCCTCTCGTTCCGTCCCATTCGGTTGTGTTTTGAAGGATACTCAGATTCAAAATAATGGGAGCAGAAAAAAGATATTTCCTCTTGCAAATAAGCTTCTGCAATAGATCCTTCAACAGATGCTTTGTTACGTACTTTTCTTTTCAATTTTTACATGCATCTTTCAAATGGGTACATCCATCGAAACTGTACCGGACCTCCACATTTGGCTTTATATGGCAAATGTAACATCAAATGTTCCATTGAGTCGAAGAAAGACGGCGAAAATATTTTTTCCATTTTACATATAATTACAACAACATCTTTTTCAAGTTTGCCTAGAGCATCATAATCTGCCGTTGCCGCACAAATTTCCCGAAAAAAAAGAGACATGTCAGTTATGGAATCCCAAATCACATAATTCAACAGACCTCTTAATCCAATGGGTAGAAGTCTCTCCATTATAACATGACAATCATGACTTTTTAATCCAGTAATATGACCATTCTTTACACATCTACCCAAATTGGAAGCACAGCCATCTGGAAGTCTCAAATCTGCAATCCACTGACAAAATAATAAACGGTTTTCTTTAGACAATGTATAAGCTGCTTTTGGTTTCAGTAATCTTTCTGTTCTGACATTCTCAAAGAGTTCCAATTCTGGACGCCTGCAAATTTGGGCAAGATCTAAACGTGCATTTACATTGTCTTTGCTCTTTCCTGGCGTATCCAAAACTGTATGAAACAAATTATCAAAACAGTTCTTCTCAATATGCATGACATCCAACATGTGACGGACCAACAAATCAGACCAATATGGCAAATCCCAAAATATGCTACGTTTAATCCAATTGTGTTCTTTCCCAAATCCAGAAATTTTCTGTTGGTTTATTGTGGGACCAAAAGTGATGGGAGGTAATGAAAATACAACTGATTTTAACTCCGCACCTGATAGCATTTTTGGAGGTCCATCCATTTCAACTGTTCCTTTTCTGAAATGAGATCTGTTTCTGCGAAAAGGATGATCAGCTGGAAGAAATCTGCGATAACAGTCAAAATAACAAGGTTTCTTTCCATGAATGAGCAATTATTGGTAATTATTGGTAAGTATTGTTAATTATTACTAAATATTGGTAATTATTGGTAATTATTACTAATTATTGTTAATTATTACTAATTATTGTTAATTATTACTAATTATTACTAATTATTGGTAATTATTGGTAATTATTGGTAATTATTGGTAATTATTGGTAATTAATACTAATTATTGGTAATTAATACTAATTATTGGTAATTAATACTAATTATTGGTAATTAATACTAATTATTGGTAATTAATAATAATTATTACTAATTATTGGTAATTATTACTAATTATTCCTAATTAATACTAATTATTCCTAATTAATACTAATTATTCCTAATTATTCCTAATTATTACTAATTATTACTAATTATTAGTAATTATTGGTAATTATTACTAATTATTGGTAATTATTGGTAATTATTGGTAATTATTGGTAATTATTGCTAATTATTGGTAATTATTGCTAATTATTGCTAATTATTGGTAATTATTGCTAATTATTGGTAATTATTGCTAATTATTGGTAATTATTGCTAATTATTGGTAATTATTGCTAATTATTGGTAATTATTGCTAATTATTACTAATTATTGCTAATTATTACTAATTATTGCTAATTATTGCTAATTATTGGCAGTTATTGCTAATTATTGGCAGTTATTGCTAATTATTGGCAGTTATTGCTAATTATTGCCAGTTATTGCTAATTATTGGCAGTTATTGCTAATTATTGGCAGTTATTGGTAATTATTGGCAGTTATTGGTAATTATTGGCAGTTATTGGTAATTATTGGCAGTTATTGGTAATTATTGCTAATTATTGTTAATTATTGCTAATTATTGTTAATTATTGCTAATTATTGTTAATTATTGGTAATTATTGTTAATTATTGGTAATTATTACTAATTATTGGTAATTATTACTAATTATTGGTAATTATTGGTAATTATTGGTAATTAATACTAATTATTGGTAATTATTGGTAATTATTGGTAATTAATACTAATTATTGGTAATTAATACTAATTATTGGTAATTAATACTAATTATTGGTAATTAATACTAATTATTGGTAATTAATACTAATTATTGGTAATTAATACTAATTATTGGTAATTAATACTAATTATTGGTAATTAATACTAATTATTGGTAATTAATACTAATTATTGGTAATTATTACTAATTATTGGTAATTATTACTAATTATTGGAAATTTTTCCTATTTTTTCCTATTTTTTCCTAATTTTTCCTAATTTTTCCTAATTTTTCCTAATTTTTCCTAATTATTGGTATTTATTGCTAAATATTGGTAAATATTGGTAATTATTGGAAAATATTGGTAATTATTGGTAATTATTGGTAATTATTGGTAATTATTGGTA
Organism: Viscum album; assembly: GCA_963277665.1. NCBI lineage: Eukaryota > Viridiplantae > Streptophyta > Magnoliopsida > Santalales > Viscaceae > Viscum > Viscum album. The sequence continues at coordinate 42,327,227 of OY728163.1, forward strand.
ATTATTGGTAATTATTGGTAATTATTGGTAATTATTGGTAATTATTCCTAATTATTCCTAATTATTCCTAATTATTCCTAATTATTACTGATTATTCCTAATTATTACTGATTATTCCTAATTATTACTAATTATTACTAATTATTCCTAATTATTCCTAATTATTACTAATTATTACTAATTAGTACTAATTATTCCTAATTAGTACTAATTATTACTAATTATTCCTAATTAGTACTAATTATTATTAATTATTCCTAATTATTACTAATTATTCCTAATTATTCCTAATTATTCCTAATTATTACTAATTATTACTAATTATTGGTAATTATTGGTAATTATTACTAATTATTGTTAATTATTGGTAATTATTCCAAATTATTGGTAATTATTACTAATTATTGGTAATTATTACTACTTATTGGTAATTATTACTAATTATTGGTAATTATTACTAATTATTGGTAATTATTAGTAATTATTGATAATTATTACTAATTATTACTAATTATTGGTAATTATTACTAATTATTACTAATTATTCTTAATTATTGATAATTATTGATAATTGTTCCTAATTATTAGTAATTAAATGAATAATTATCAATAATTAGAAATAATTACCAATAATTACAAATAATAACATTATTAATATATTTTATTATTGATATTAAAATAATATAATTTTCTAATTTATATACAATTCTTCTTTCATCTGTGCGTTTTCTATCTCCACATACAAATAATACATGTGAAGACAGCAAACACACAGATGAAAAAAGAATTGTATATATATAAAAAATTATATTATTTTAATATTAATAATAAAATAAACTAATAATGTAATAATGTTATTATTCCTAATTATTGGTATTTATTACTAATTATTAATATTTATTTTTAATTATTACTAATTATTCCTAATTACCATTAACTATAAACAATACTAATAATTTAAATTTATTAAGTAATAAAACAATGTAAACATAATTAAATTACAACTAATTAAGAATAATTGAAACTAATAAAAAATTAAAAATAAATAAAAAATTAAAATGAACATAAATACCTTGAAAATTGATCTGCTCTGATCGTTCTTCAAAACTTTAATATCAGCTCCGGAGAAAAAAAATAAACTGGAGAAAAACTGAACTATAGAAATATAATTTTGAGAGAAGGAGATGATAAGGAATGAGAATGAAATGAAAAAAAACGGATGGGGGTATTTATAGGTTAGATTATTTGCGACGGTGCCCGTCGCAAATACCTTAGTCAACATTTATTACGGTCAACGGGTAAATAGTTATTTGCGACGGGACCCGTCGCAAATAACCACCTGCCGACATACTATTTGCGACGGAGGAATATTCTCGTCGCAAATACCTTTTACCGCCGCCGGTTATTTGCGACGGGAATATTCCCCCGTCGCAAATAAGTTTCCCGCGATTTGGCGCGCAAACCGCGCCAGTCCTTTTGCGACGGGGAAAGCTGTCCCGTCGCAAAAGGCTAGTTATTTGCGACGGGCAAATAACCCCGTCGCAAATAAGTTTTTCACGAGACTATTTGCGGCGGGATTTATTCCCGTCGCAAATAACCCGTCGCAAATGCCCTTTTTTCCCGTAGTGTAAAAATATTATTAATAATAATATTTTTTATATCACTAATCCAAGTTAGATTTATTTTAAATTATATTATTAACTGGTTTTTTAAAATTATTGAGATTATTTTTCATATATATTAATTTAATTATTGTAAATATTTAATAATATAATTAGTATTTATTAATAATTCAATTAATAACATTTAATAATAATATCATAATTAACAATACTTCATAATAATGTAACTCTTATTGTAATACATAAAATGAAATATTCCCATAAATTTAAAGTGTAAATGTAATGGTTTTTGACAATAATTTTAGTTTCATGTAAATTACTTTTGGTTTACTATATTTTTTTCATTCTATTTATTTTTCAATAATTTATTATATTCTAAATTAGTGTGAAATTTTTTCTTTAGATAGTATATAAACCTTATAATTTATACACTTTCAAATTCATCTAGATGAATCATAATAATGTTATAAGTATGTGACATTGAAAGCATATAAACTATCACTACTACATATAATCCCTTTTACAATGTGTAAAAAGGGCTTTAAAAGTGCTGAAAATCTATTTTTTCCTCAACGTCATTGAAGACCCCCCTTTATCAGCGCTAAAAAATCACTGATAATGGTACCTTCTATCAGCGCTAAAAAAGAAATGATAAAAGTCAAAAATATATATATTTTTTAAAAAAATATATATGCTCGGAGGTTAGAGACCCTCATAGGATCATCACTTAAAGCCCCCACTCCCCACCTTAACAATGCTAGCCTCTCCCTTTAACAACTCTAGAAGCTCCCCCCTTTAACAGTGCTAGGAACTCCTATATCACTCAACCAAATGCACACCCTTGTTGAGTTTTGAACCTGATACATTCCCTTGAAGGATCTAAACCATTATCACTCCTATGTTTTCTCTCTCTTTATTTTACGATATATCTATTTATTTATATATATTTTTTTTACATTTTTTATACATATATTTATATAATTTTTTTAGAGACACATATGAAACATGTCTTTTGTGTGTGTGTGTGTTTATAAATACCTACACACGCACACATATATATTTATATATGTGTGTGTATATAAATATAAATATAAATATTTATATTTATTTACATATATTATATATTAATATTTATATACATATATTACAATATATAGATATATATGTATATATATATTTGTTTTTTAACACACACAGAAAAAATATATTCACATATATATATAAACATTATATATACCTTAATCATATAGTTATATAAATATTCACACATTTTAATTTTATATAAAATGTATATTATTATTATTTAGATATGGTTTATATATATATAATGATATTTTATATGTAAATATGATTATATATTTATTTATGAAAATAAAATTTTATCTCTGAACATATACAAATAAGTATATATGTGTCTATATTTAATTATAAATAAAACTACACTGGGAACATTGATAAATTTTGAAAACGAAAACATCAATATAAATTTAATCCATATGAATAAATTCAGTCTCCACAGAAAATAGGCATAAGACCCCTTTTAACGGGGCTGAAATTCCATCAAATGTTAAAAAATCTTGATACCCCAACTCAAAACTTAGTTTTGGTGGCTTTATGAGCATTTTTTGGCCTAAAAAAATGTGACCAGGAATCCCCCTTATCACATGCTTTGATTTTATATGTGATAGAGCCGAAACAGACACTCAGATCAAAAGTTATGACCATTTGAAGTTTATGTCATGTTTTCAACTTATCTATGACCGTTCATTATTTCATTTATTTTTTATGTCATCCAAATATAATTACATGACTTTTAATCGATAATAATTGGCAAATTATTAATTAATAATAATTTTTAATTGATTTATAAGCTATTTTCACTAAATATCTTATATCTGAAGTGTATACGCCTATTTAGAATTTTAAAAAGAATATATAAAAAATATTTTATTATTTATATGTAAATATATTTATATTTATAATTACATTATAATTATAGATTTATTATAAATATATATAACGGGTAATTGGGTATAAAATATAAAAAAAATCTAAACCGCCACTTTCAAGTGGCGCTTAGGGTTTTTATGCCAAAGTGTCGCTTCAAGTTTTTTCTAAATAAATCAACCTAAACCCATTAAAAAAAAAATCTCATCGCCCAAATTTGCCCCAAAGCCCCTTTTTATTGAAAGAAAAAGAAATAGAACAAAGAAAAATGATAGAAAGATGGTGGGCGACCCTCAGGTTCTCTCTTCAGTCTCCTGATGCCGACTAGGGTTTGCTGGCGTCTCCTCCATCTCCGTGACACTACTCAGCGTGAAGACACGATCCTCTCGGGAGTTCGACCGGGGAATCCGAAGACAGGACCTTCGAACATGACAGCTTTTTCCGGCCCGGAGCAGCGTGAAGGTCATTTACCCTTTTCCGTTTCTGGTAATGAAGGGGATGCCGACAAAATTTTCAAAAGAGGTAACTCGGCTATTATTCGTGCAAACCTGGATCTAATCACTGATCGGTTTAAGATCTGTGAGTTTTTTATTTTTGCAAGAATGGTTTTTCCTTCGGGAACTAAACCATCGACTTCTGGGAACCTAGTTAGAAGGATCCCCAATGTTTGGGGTTTCAATGAATGGAAATGTGTTCCAGTTGGAAGAGGTTATTTTCACATTCTATTCCCATCCGAGGGGCTGAAGCAGAAAGCGTGGGCGTTCGGTCAAATTTAACTAAACTGGGTATGCTATTCTTTCAAGATTGGCATCCCAATTTCAACCCTTCTTCCATCCGTAACACGAAGACCCAGGTGTGGTTCAGAATTTATGGTTTGAACTGGATCTGGTGGCGGTCGTATTCTTTATGACTTTGCCTTTACGATCGGGACTCCCATCAAATGGGATCGCGCAGGCGTGGTTTGGTTACTTTGCGCGCTTCCTAGTTGAGGTAGACCTCAGTACCACCCCAATCAACAATGTCACACTGTCAACTGTGGATTACAACTTTGATCTTATTTTTAAATATCAGAAGATGCCTCCATTTTTTATTTGTTGTAATACTATTGGGCATACCAAGGAGGGCTGTAGGCAAGAGAGATTCTGCAATTTCTGTAACTTGAAAGGACATTCTGTTTCTAATTACAGAAAAAAAAAAACTCTCAAGATCAGGCATCAAGACAAACGTTGAAGTTGGCACTGCTCTCCCAATGGATCCTACAAAAAATGCAGAGATGATTCCCTCTGATTAAAAAGGTACCGAGGTGGTTGATAATGTTTTTGACCCTGATGTACAGGCTAGATGTAAAACCTGGGCCGATATGGCCGCTGAAGATCCTATGCAAATTGAAGAGTATGATATCCTCCCTGAACAAATTGACAATAAAGTGGCTAATTCGATGGGTAAGAAAACACCTCTTTCTTATAAAGATATGATCCTGCGATCTAATTCTGGTTTTACTTAGCAAACATAAGGGGGGTTGGTGGAGGATTCTTCCCAATCTATTATTGCAGAGGTTAACATGTCAAAGGATTTGCATGCTCCGATTGATAAGCAGGATGAGGTAGCAATTGAAAACAATTTAGTTGATGAGGCAACTATACAGGACAATGCTGATCAGCAGGTCATGGATGAGCAGAAAATTGTGGCGAGGGATCGAAGAGGTCAGCAAAAATTAAATGCTGAAGCCCATAGAAAATTAAAAGTGTAGAAGTCTATCATGGTTGTGGATGAGGAGGGTTTCCAAATGATTCCTTTAAAAAAAACCAGGCCATCACCTGAACTTGGAAATGTTCCTCCAACTCTCTATGGAAGAGATGACCCCTCTAGTCTTCAGGTGGTGTCACCATCTCACACTCAGGACGATAGATTGAATGGCAGCACAAAATGGTGTTTTCCTCCTCAGTTTTCAGAACTTATGAGAAATGCTTATCACCCATTTGGATTGGATTCTAATGAAGAATGTGAGGCTGCGGAATATCAAAACAACAAGATTAGCATTCCATCTGAGTTATTGGAAGGGGAAAGACTTCAAAGCATACTCAAGAGTGAGGAAGCTAAGTGGTTTAGTGCACAGCTTGAACCTCTTCTTGCTAAAATGGAACCAGAAACATTCAGCTTCAATGATTACCTCGTAGTGGTGAACCTTTTATCGGAAAATATGGAAGAGAGTTTTCAAAATAACCAGGAATTGAATGTATGTGATGTCTCGTGGAAATATACGAAATGTATCGATGCTTCTGATACACTTTCGGGCGATGATCATTTGACCCCTCAGGAGCCCAAATCATGGAGGCATGGGAGATATCCTCGGAGCAGAGGTAGGTACCCTAAAAACATGGGTTCTAGAATGATCCAATAATGGGTGTTCCTCTTCAACACTTACATTTTTCTTAATAAATTTACAGACCATGCCTCACCTTTTTCAAAAAAACAAAGAAAAATGATGAGAGGAAAGGTTTAAACGAGACATCATTGACTTCATCATGAACACACCCTCAGCTGTGACCCATGGAATGTTGTTCTCCTAATATTTCCACTTGCTGGAGTAGACATTCAATGTCAGAATCATCCGAGTCAGGATCTTCTGGATGAGTCTTCTCCTTCTTAGCATTCCATTCAGCACGACTGCTTCCCCTTCCACGGCTTCTAGGATGACGTCCTAGTTTCCATGATTTAGATTGTTGCTAAGATCTCTCCGCTTCGTCCTTGTCTGCTTCAGAGTTGTGTTTCACTAATGGAGTCATCTCCCTATATTCTGTCTCCTCCTAGGAGCTAGGCTGGATCATTGGTGTATGATCAAAGGTTGTAGCATCCACCTTATCACCCCCCCCCTCGAGGAGGTTCAATAACATCATATTTTCCCTGTGTTTAACATTGTGAGAAACAAGCACTTCAATTGATTTTGAAGTTATCACTTGTCCATCATAAGGAGGAGCAACTTATTTGGGTGTAAGTTGTTGGTTGGTTGTTTCAACCATGCAGCGGGGTAACTAGGCTATTCAGATTCCCTAAAATCTGGGCATTGGGATTCACTATTTCAATCTGGGCCTCATGCTTTGAGGTTGCGTCAGGATGATTCCTAGACTGGATCAGAGGACTATCCCTACAAGATCCACTACCTTGCTCGCATGCTGGAATTATGGCCCTCTTATCAGCACCCTTGTCTGTGATATTTATAGAACCATTAAGACTAGCATCCAAATCATTATCAGCATTAGAAGCAGCAAGGGGGCTGTACCTGGAGGCTTTATTCAATTCAGCATCATCAACTGTGTCATACACCACGTCAGCAATCCACTTAGAGAGTTCATCCCTACAAGCTGAGGGTTCACACAAATCATGAGCCACTACACTGCCAGATTTATTAAGCTCCACTTCCACCAGTGAATTCCTTCCTCCCTCAGACAGAATCTGACCAGAATTTAGAGTCCTATGGTCATCAGACACTTTTGACTCAACTGTACACCCCTGCTCGACAACCTCATCCTATGAACGGGTGTTGTGGCCATTAGAGACCATAGCTTGCACACCATAATATGTTGTAGTCTCTACAGGATCTTCACTGTTAATATCTATAGGCCGATCACTGTATGCCAAATGATCCCCTAACATCTGTCCAATGCCAAATCCAATCACCGTTCCACCCGAGGGCAGCTGGATATTTTGTTCCCCATCCCGAGTCAGGTTCGGAGTATCATTTCCAGTCTCACCTGGAGTATTTGATTTCAAGGTTTTTAATCTCTTAAAGCACATCTATTCTCGTTCCCACGTAAATAAAAATAATCACAAACAAAATGTCTCCTATCATTTGAAGAATCATGACCTATAACCTTAGAATCTGGGAGGAACCTTGGAGATTTTTCAAATTCAATTTTCAAATCAATTTCTTCATCATCTTTCCATTTTAATAGGAACAAATATAGATAATTCATTATCCTAGAGAATCCTAGGATGCCAAAGTATCCAATTTAGTCCAAAAACCTTAACCCAAATCTGAGCAGAGGAGTTACCAACTTCAAGAGGATTGGACTTGTAGTCCCATTTCAGAATTTGCAGGGCTCCCGGCTTGAAGGATATCGACCCAAATCCCCAAGGCCTCATCTTCAATCCTTTCGAGAGGGGGAGAGAAGGTGAATGATTCCATGCACCATCGAATGAGTTTCCAAGTGGAGAAGCCCCATATTTTCTAAATCTGCTGGATAAGGTACTCAACTTTCCACGGAGCAGACCCTTTGGGAAAAATCAGGCGTGTAATGATTGAGTGCCCCAATTTCAAGCTGTTCAGAAACTATAGCTGGATCAACCTTATCATTGGAAACATTTCGTTTTCTGCGAATACCTAAAACCGAGCCCCTGAATAGAGAGAGAGAGATTGTGTTCACTGACCTCAAACGTAGTAGTAGCAGCAGATCCTCCGCTAGGGAATTTATGTTCCTCCAAACCCGCATCTAAGTGCTTGTGAATCGAAACGCCCTCGAACAAGGAAATCACACCCAAGCGATGACATTATCGAAGAATCTGAGCCCTAATCTCTATTGCGGCAGAGGGAGACGATCCCGCCCGCTCGCCTCTTCCTCCCCGTCCCTTTTCAATTATATGGAATCATTATAAGTATATAATTTTAAATATAAATATAATATATAATTATAAATATAATTATTATGTATAATTATTATATATTTATATAGTATATAATTATAAATATAATTTTTAAATATATATATATTATTTATTTATCAATATATTAATTATAATATATATATATATATAGAAATATATAATTATAAATATAAATATAATATATAATTATAAATATATTAATTATAAATATAATATATATAATATACATAGTTTTCAATCTCGGATCGCGGCGCGACGCGGTGGGGTCCCGTAGCGGGATCGCGACGCGACGCGGCGCGACGCGGCGGGGTCCCATAGCGGGATCGCGACGACGCAGATCGCGTCGCGGCCGCTTTTTTATCCAATCGCGAGGCAATTAAATTATAGAATTTTACAAACATATATGTTGAAAAATTAAACACAAAACATAAAAAGTAAAAACCCATTCAAATTCATAATTAAAAACATTCATAAATTCAGCATAATACATCAAACACATGTCTAATCCAATTATTCATAAACAACAACCATGAGAACATCCAAAGTTCAATTCAATCATCCTCTTCATTTTCAGGATCTTCCATTTCTTCTTCACCTTCACTTTCACTATCATCACTTTTATAAATCTCTTCATTTGTTTCCCCATCATCATCATCATATGATTCATGGTCATCGTCTTCTTCTTCTTCAATAACCATCCTTGCTTTTCCTTTAGAGCTTGAATTTGAAGCATGGGTAGTTTCTCCTTTTGTTTTCCTTCTTGTATAATGAGAAGGTTCACCGGCCCCGGTAGCTTCCTCAACTAATCTCCAAGTCATGGTGTTGTCATCCTCAAACACCAATTCATCTTCAGTGCCATCTTCATCACCATTCATTAGCCCTAAAAACCACTCACTACTGTCATCATCAACATTCTTTAGGACAATGTGATCAGTGACATCGCTGGAATCAAATCGGTCCTTCAAAGTTTGGTTGTATTTGATGAACACCAAGTCTTGCAACCTTTGATGCTCTAGCCGGCTTCTCTTTTTAGAATGAATCTGTTTTATAAAAATTAAAAAAACATTGGTATCACTAATGAAGTTTAAGCTTAAATGAATGAAAGCGAGTTGAGTATTGATACTAAGTTATTTACATGTTCAAAGACACTCCAATTCCTCTCGCATCCCGACGAGCTACATGTCAAGCTCAAAACTTTGATGGCAATTGTCATCAAAGATGGTGTTCCTCCTCCATAATTCTTCTACCATTCAGCTGCAATTATTATTTATTAGCATTGTTTTGTAATGATATAAAATTAAGAATCATGTAATTAAATAATCAAGACAAAAATAAACTCTTACCAGGAGCTATTGTACTTCGTTGTCGCATGCAACCTTTCCCACCAAAGAGGCCTTGTACGCTTCTATATGTTGCCAATTCTAAACAAGCCTTGTCTTCCTCCTCAGGGCTAGGAGACAATCTTTCTATACAATCATATAAGCCTTTCATCACCTCTGCATCTCTTTCAATACTTGGATTTCCATAAAAAAATTGAGGATTCAAATAATAACCTGCCGCATACAATGGATGATGCAACTGAGAATTCCATCTTTCATCAATTATCTCAAATATATCCTTATACTTGGTTTCATCGTTCTTGAAAAGCTTCTGAATGGTCTCTTTTGCCCTGTTCATAGCCTCATAAATGAAACCCATTGCAGGTTTCTTCTCATTATCAACCAATCTAAGAACTTCTACAAGAGGTCCCATGGCCTTGAGGCTATAAACAACATCATTCCAAAATGATGGCATCAACACGGTGTCAGCAGCACGCTTTCCCTTTGTTTCTTTTGCATTTTTGGATCTCAACCACTCTTCAGAAGTGAACATCTTTCTGAGATTATTTTTTTGCAAATACAATCTTTGTAAAGTTAAAAAGGTTGTAACAAACCGAGTAACTCCATATCTCACCAACTCAGTTTTGTTGGTGAACCTCCTCATAATGTTCAATGTCAATGAGTGGTTGTAGATGAAAGCCACAAGCTTAATGCCTCTTTCTATAACCCTCTTCACCCTACTAAGTTTGCCAATGTTTTCCAAGATCAAATCAAGACAATGTGCGGCACATGGAGTCCAAAACAAGTGTTGCCTCTTAGCCATCAACAACTTGCCTAAAATCATACAAAATCAATAACAAACAATTAAAATCTTAAGTTGTTAACTGAATTGATAATATTAAAATGAAATTAAAGTACTTTTAAAAATTAAAACAAAAGTTTTTTTATTACCGGCTAACTTGAAATTGCTTCCGTTGTCGGTAACTATTTGCACAACTTTTGATTCTCCAATCTCTTCAACAAAATCATCCAATAACTTATAAACAGTTTCTCCCGTTTTCACATAGCTTGATGCATCAACACCTTTTACAAACATTGAACCGGTTGGACAATTTACCAAGAAATTGATCAAGGTTCTTCATTTCTTGTCCGTCCAACCATCAGACATGATTGAGCAACCATAGTTTTCTCGTTCAATTTCATGCCCCTTCAACAATTCCTTTGTGTACTTACTCTTTTTTTAGAAGAGGAACCCTGCACTCATGATAGCTTGGAACTTTCAAGTGTGGTCCATATTGTCCAATCGCTTCCACCATCATCTTAAAGCTTCTCGATCGAACAACATTAAACGCAATTCCATTTGTGCAAAGGAATCGCTCTATGTATTGCACCGTTCAATCTCTTAACTGCTTGCTACAAGCATCTTTAATGCTTGTTTGTCTTGCATCCTTAACTACTTTTGCCGGATCTTCCATGAACATTGCATCAAGTGGCCCTTTCACATTTCTCACTTTGTTGCCACTTAAAGGACATGATGAAGCACTTGATGCATAACTTCTTTTTTTCCCACTCTCAACGACATGAATTTCTTCAAGCTCTTCCTCCATATCCTCATCAATATCATGAATATCATTCATATATGATGATTTGTCAGCTTTTTTCTTTGTTTGAGCTGCAATAAGCTTGTCTTTCACTTCTTGAGGAGTCTTCCTACACTTCTGAACATTTCTCGGTAATCCCATTTGATGTTCTTTGGCTCGGGTAATACCACCATTGGTCACCATCATGCAAAAGTCACATGTGACTTTCTTTTTATTGTTGATGTCTCTTAAAGAATTCCACTGCCAAGCAATGTCTATATTTTTTCCTTGAGGCTTCACCAATGGTGGAAAAGACTGTACGGTCGTAGCATCGGTTGGTGCAATAGATGGCTGAGAAGAAAATGAAGCCATAACTGGGCAGAAATAATAGAAAGAAATGTTGGACTTGTTTGTCACAAATAACAAACAAAAAACAGATGTTTGAATGACCCAAAAAAAATAAAAATACCAATGAAAGGCTGCTGGATGGAAATAGGACTGCGCCTGGAGAGAAAAATGGGAGCTGCAGCTGCGGCGCTTGGAGAGAAAAAAAGGGAGCTGAAGGGAGCCGCGCCTGGAGAGAGGGAGCTGCGCCACGCCTGGAGAGAGGGAGCTGCGCCTGCGCCTGGAGAGAAATGGGAGCCGCGCCTGGAGAGAAACGGGAGCTGCGCAGGAGGAAATCAAAGTCGCGACTCAGAAAATATAGGGAGCCGCGCAAGAGGAGGAAGGAGTCGCGCGCGCAGAAGGGTGTACAGGGGAGCCGAGTCGCTGCACCAGGAGGAGGAAAAAAGAAGAGTTACGGGAGGAAAAAAAACCTGATAGTTTTGGCGCCAGAACACGGCGCGGCCGCGTCGCCCGAGATTGCGGCGGAACCGCGACGACCGCGATAGCGGATGTCGCGGCGCGATCGCGTTTCGCCTGCGATGAGGCCGCCTGAAGCGGCTGGGTGCCGCTCCGCGCCGCGACGGCGCGATCCCGGCCGCGACAACGCTATTTGACAACTCTGATAATATATATACTAAAGTTGTTCGAGGATGAGTTTACAAGACTAACCCATACTTGCAAATTTATTAAAAGAAAAAGCATAACAACAGGAAAAGGAGATGGACGAGCGCAAACAAAGGGGCAAGCCCTCATCCATATGAAAAAACTACATATCAAGAAGACCAAGATCATTCCCATAATCATGGTCAGAATCATCATTGTCATCTGAAGATTCTCATTCAAATTGTGAGTTTGGTTTATTAAATATCATAGAATACTTCTCTTTGAGCTTCTCCTACTCCGGAGTGACCTGGCTCTTGGAGGAGGACCTGGTAGACATACCACGCCCTCGTGCGGTAGCCCAGTCATCTTGGCTGCGTCCTCGACCGCGTCCTTTTGGATGCCTGCCTTGTCTCTAAGAATTTTGATGCCATATTCCTTCAGATTCTCCCATCTCAACACCCAGATTAGTCACCTCAACAACAACGACATCCCGGATAAAAGTTTACATGGTCTTAACTCCCTGGACACCCTCTGTTAGGTCTGCCACAGGTGCTATGTTTGGAGCAACATCAACCTGTGAGCAATCCTAAGGCATTGTCACATGCGGTGAAGTAGTGGCTTGCCCATCACCTTCCCCACAACCTTATTCTCACACTCAGAGGGTGACTTCCTGCCAGGTGAGTGGTTCACATAACCATGTGAACCATCATGTAAGGCCTGAGCAACGACACTGTATGCCTTATCATCACTATTTAAGGACTTTTCTTGAGACAAGGGAGTCTTCGAATCCTTCCATTTGCATTCAGCCAGCCTGACAATATATGCCCAAGAATTTTGTTGCAAAGGAGCATGCAAAGCCACCTCAGAGTCTAGACCTCGACCTTCATGAACAGAATGTGTTGCCTGTTCACCAAGCCTTGGTACTCCAACCGCATCAGTTTCCTGCAACTTGCTTTGTTTATGGTTGCACTGGTCAGCTGCATGCCCTATCTTTTTACAGATAGAAACACTTCAATTTCTCGTGACAAGATGAATCAAGATGTCTGATGTTTTCACACATCGAACAGAAGGCAAACAACTTCTCTGGGGAGATCGAAATCTCAAAACGATAATCATCAGCAACAAGAACACGTTCAGTAAGATATATAATATATATAATTATAAATAATTATAATATATATACATATATATGTAATTGGAAATGGGGGGAGCATGGAAATGGGGGGGGGGGGGTGAGCGCCAGATCAATTGGTGCTCAAAACTTTCTAGGTCAGTGCCACTTCATTTTGCACTGGTCACAACTATGTACCCTAATAATCTAAGCCTACCTCCATAATATTAAAGGAAATTCACCCAGCATGCAAATTTTTTCTTCGATGCTCACATGGGCTATTTACGATGTATGAGATCACCAAAACTTAGCACCCCATGGAGAAGAATCTCATGGGTGCAGTAGAAGTCGGTTTCACCACAACCAACCATTTGTGTAATAGAGTATTTTCATGGGGCAGTGGTTAAATTTAATGTTGTTGAGACGAGTTGTGTAGGGTCATTTGTCACACGCATGAACGTAGTTTTCATACCTTCTAATGATGGTTGTGTCAAGGTAATCCATAATGCATTACATCGAGGTCAAAAAGATCTAAGCAATGGTCACTGTGTAGTTTTGGACCTATGTAATGTTCTCTAAGGGATATTTCATTGTACATTGGTATTTTAGAAGGTTGTAGAAGGGTTCCACTAGGGATTTTGCACCTCTATCAATTCCGTTATTGATATTCAGAATAAGGATTTTGAAGAACACAAATTGTGGTGTGTGTTAACATTGTGTCATGGAGAAACTCTATGTGGAAAAAGCTTTGGAGTGATGGCTTGTTGAGATTTGAGGATTAGTATGATCATTATGCCATATATGGCGGTTTTTTTATTATATGTATTTTTTAAAAGAAATTATTTAAATAAAACGAGGATTAAAATATTTTTAAAACTAATACACAAAGGAGGCATCAACCTAAATGCCTTTTTTAAATTGAAAGGCATTGAGGCTGACATCACTTTTTTCCTTTATTCGACGTAGATCGATGACATGACAAAGCTGGTGAATGAATTTAATGCGCAAAATTCCTTTCTCCATGATTTTAGTGAATGTAATTTTATGTCTTAACGAATTCCCCCTAAATTAATGTGAAAGGAATTTCTTCCCATAATTCCTTTTCCCAAGACCGCTATAAAAAGCCTCCCAATCCTCTCCTTTACCCTCACTCACATTAGCCAATCTCTCTCTAATTCCACCCCCTCTCCCTCTCTACAATTTTTCTACTTATTCCTCCTGTGTGCATGACATTTTTAGTGGCCTAAGAGGATTGAAAAATTTGCGAAGTGGAGAATTTGAAAAGCATCATTTAGAGTTATTTTTTTCTTATTTATTTTAAACATAATTAATTAAATATTTTTTTTACTTTTTAGTTAGTTTTAAATATGTTATTTACTTAGTTGTTTAGTTAGTTAGATATAATTTTTAAATAATAGATAATATTTTGAAGTAAAATATTATTATTTAATAAATAATTTTGAAAAAATAATTTATAGTTTAGTCTTAATGATGGATTTATTATTATAAAAATAATATTATTTAGTATAACTTAGTAGGTTTAACTATTTGTGACATAATTTGGAATTAAAATTAACTTGATGATAAAAAAATATCATAGAAATAATGATTCACTAATAATTATCTATTAAATAACTAATGATTAATTGATGCTAAAGTAATTACTAAGTATCGATTAACTAATGAATAACCAATAATAACCAAGGATTAATGAATGATTAGATAATGAATAACCTAAGATTTACTTAGGACTAAGTTAGGATCAAATAAAAATTAATTAAAGATTAACTAATGATTAAATAATAATTAAATAATGATGAACTATTGAATAAAAAAACAAACTCTAAATTGAGTACTTAATAACTATTACCAAAGTAGTGTTGACCATCATTTTTTCCCCATGGTCCAAAAAATTTATTAAGAAAAATTAATGTGCAAAGAAACTACGATGGGGCACGACTTTCCCCCAATCATAAAAGTTACCAATAATAGGCCCACCAAAAATGATATCCAAGGACCCCCAAAATACACAACTCAAAGTCACGAAACTAGGCCAAAGCCCCACCCTGAGAACACATGAAAGCACAGCTCGATACAGACAAAATAAAAACCGCAAAAAAAGGCCCAAAATCCATACTTGAGGTCACCCTCTCAAAAATCTACCTGATATAGGGTTCCCAAAATCTTCTCACCTCCTCTCAATGTCAACATTCATCCACCTGAGACCATCCCCTTTGAGGTCATCTACCTCATGCATCTCATATATAGGATATTGCCAGCATGCTCCACCCTAAACCATTATCATTAGTGGAACCACTAGGATCCCAAACTCTCCATCAAGAGCATTCCTGATTACCAACGCCACCATGAAGCAGGCATTTTTTTGACTGCGCATTGCCCAACCTTGGATTAGTTCACCTCCGTAGAAGATTGTCATCCCCTATGCCATCAAAATTTTCCAATCTCCAGACATAAACGATGTTGTTGGAGGTCCTTTAATCGTGACATAAATTATCTCAAGAGATCCATCATTGACCTTATGGCGTTCTCTTCCACTAGTGTTCTATGAAACTTCATCACTAGCATGCGCTTATCGATGATGGAAAACCCTCCATCCTCACTGTTGGGAGGTGTTGTTGTCAACAACACATCATATGCCGACCAAACGCCAATCACAACACCTACAACGTCTTATCTAATTCAACCATCAATAGATCAGTCCGATTGTGTAGACAACAGAGGGAAAACATCACATTGTGCCCAACCACATCAACAAAGGATCGATCATCCTCACGGGTGCCTAATCTGGAGCGATCACCAAAATGATCACCAGATATTGATAGAGGGAGAAGCTCTCACCTAGTGAGAGACATCATCCACTTAATAACTATTAATTAAGCAATGATCAATGAGCGATTAAAGAATGAGTAAAGCATAATTAAATTTGGATTAATTAATGATTAAATAATGATAAACTAATTATTAATGAATGGTTAACCGATTAGTACTTAATGATTAACTATTAATTAATTAAAAAATAAACTATAAAGTAAATACTTAATATCTAATAATTATGTAATGATTAATGAGCCATTATTGCATCCTTATTTTATTATTAACTAATTCTTAATGAACGATTATAAAATGAACTAATGATTAGTGAATGATTAAAAAATGGTAAAATAATGATTAATGGGTGATTAATGAATGATTTATCAACGATCAATTAATGATTGACATATGATTAATTAATGATGAAGTAATGAATAATTGATAATTAATTAATGATTAATTGACAATGAACTATAATGTAACTACATAAATAATGATTTAATGATAATTAACTAATAATTATGTTTAAGGTAACTAATTAATAACTATTATCTATGTAATGATTAAAAAGTGATTAGTGAATGGTCAATGCGCAATTAACTTAGGATTTACTAATTCTTAACGAATGATTTAGTAATGATTATATAAGGATTATCCAATGATTAATGAAAGATTAAATAATGATTTTATAATAATTTACTAATGATTAACTAATGATTAACTAATAATTAAATAATGATGAACTATTAATTAACATATAACTAACTATAAAGTAAGTACTTAATAAATATTAATTATGCAATGATTAAAGAGTGATTAATATAGGATTAATTAACGATGAAGTAATGAATAACCAATAATTAATTAATGGTTAACTTTTAATTAAATTTAAACTAACTACTTAATAAATATTAATTAACAAATGATTAACCCATTAATAAAATATGATTAACGATCTAGTAACGAATGATTAAGGAATGGTTAACATTGGAATAAGTAATGCTTAATTAAGGATCATGTAACTTTTAACATAGTATTAATTCATGATTAATTATAAAACAATAGTGTCATATTTTAGGATATAAGAAGACATTTTAAAATTTTGATAAAGTAGTGATTATGTGGTAATATAAGCAATGAAATATCTTTCTGGATACAAGACGTTGATGCGTCTCTATCACATATATACCTAGGGTTAACAATCCTAAAAACACCATATTGATCTAGACTTGATCAGGAACTAGTGCATGACAACGGGCCTTGTTTTACACCTGGTTTGAAACTTCTGGGGGATATTATTTAGATGATTGAAATTTTCCTAATAAACCATTGAACATACCTTTAGGATGATTAAATATTAAACTAAAAATATTCTAAAATTTTAGTAAAATAAAAATTATGTGGTTCTTTAAGAAACGAAATCTCTGTCTTGATATTACTAGTGGATGCGGCTCTGGAATAGATGTAACTAGGAGTAACAACCCCAAATAAACCGTATTGATCTGGACTTGATCAATAATTAGTGCATGACAACAGGCATGGCTACACACCTAGTTTGACACTCCATTAGATATGCTATATATGATTCACATTTTCTTTATAAACTAATGAACATAACTTTAGGAATATTAAAAAATGCACTACGAAACAATAGTTTCATATTTTAGGATATAAGAAGATGTTATAAAATTTTACTAAAGTAAATATTGCGTGGTCAACACTATATGATTATTCCTTATTCTTAATATTATATACACTATTAGAATCTTGATATAAAAAGAATTTTTAATGTAGACAATCATTTTTTCCTATGTCTGCTAGTACGAGGTGGTTATTCAAACTGAGAAAGGATATTCTTATTGTACAAAACTAAAAAAATAGTTAGGACATACAATTGTGAAACCCTAAGAGAACATCAAGAAAGAATTTGTGTTCATTTAAATCTAGAACTTGATTAAGAGATCTGTCTATTAGCTATATTTTTTTTTGATTCCTGGCTATGTTATGGAATCTATCTTTTCCATTGGTCATTGATGGGGATTGAGACTAAGAAATAAATTTATTTTCTCGATGTTTAGATGGTTTCATGATAGAGATATATGTCGAGTTTTCTAGTATACAATAGTAATGTCAAATTTTATGATGTCATAGACATACTAGAGTGGTTAATGATGGTCCATCCCATGAAAATGAGGGCATTCCCCTATGATGTAAAAGAAAACAACCTAATTGATTTCCCAAATATACAAAAACATTATTTTGATGATGACCAAGTTTTTAATGATGGAATAGGTGAAGATAACAATTTTTATGAGGGGAAATCTAATGAAGATTGTGAGGATGATTATAGAAATTAAGTAGTTATACAACAGCCTTGATGCTCGATAAATCATCCACCACTTGTCACGTCTTGGTTAGAAGGAATGAAATGTTTTCTTGAATTTTATTGGAATGTTATCACACCTAAATATGAGTTTCCTAAATTTGTAGTGAAAAAATTTAGCGAGTTTGAAAAAACTTTATACGTTGTAAGATATTTTCCAAGTAAATATGAAATGAAAAACATACTGATAAGATTTCATATTGAGAGAAATGTAGATATTTACTTCCATATCCAAGCTACGTAAAACACATCATACAGTGTAAAAAATATAGGATTGATTATTGATTCATCTTAAAAAATATTCCTGACATTTTATTTGGAGGTTAGAGAATTTCTAAGATTGATACAGTACATACTTGCGTTCACCCAAACCTGACACAAGATCATAAATCACTTCGTGTTGAATTTCTGCCAAATTTTATCTTTAAGATGATTATGACTTGGTAAGATGTGCATGTAGCCCTTTTACGAGATAAGATACAACAAAATTTTGGTTATATGATTTCCTATAAAAAGGCATGGATGGAGAAACAGAAGGAAATTGTTAAGGTCTACGGTGATTGAGATAACTCATATTGAGGTTTTCCACAATTTCTATCCATACTGAGACACAACAACCATGTTTTCTTCCATATCAACATGAACAAACATGTGTCTCAAGATAACTAACCTCATCTTTATCATGTAAAATTTCATCGATTATTTTGGATATTCTTTCAATGTATTTTTGTGTTTTATTTCAAAAAATAGTTCATAAAAAGTGATGGGACATTTCAATATGGAAAATAAAGGGGCATATTGTTTATTATGGTAACCCAAGAAGGAAACTTTTCACCTATTCTTCTTGTATATTCCATTATGGAGAAGAAAATTAAAAAATCATGGAGTTGGTTTTAGAATGCATCGACAACCATTTCACATGCAGTCGAGGTTTCTATTTGATATCTGATCATACCTGGGAAATAAATGAGGAAATCAATATAGTTCTTGTTACATGGAGAGCCCAGAATGCACATCATTGATACTGAATCATACACATTTCTAGCAATGAGCGATGAACATTCCCTAATGAACCTATGAATAAGGTAATCATAATAATTGGTATACCATCTATTTCTTATTTTTTTTACCATTTCAACATATCGATAGAATTAATTTATATAAATATTATCACTTTCATGTAGCATATGTTATGGATCAACGATGGTTTAAAAAATGATTCGAATAAACATGTAGGGCTAATTAGGGATTTTATGATTAAATGATGCATATTCTAAAAGAAAAATGGACATTGACATATGGTGGGGGGAAGTGTTAATGACACATTACCACAAACATTGTGGATTGCATCAATGAAATCTTCAAGGGGATTCAAAAGTTACTTATAACTAGCATATTTTTGGAGAAATTTTATTATTGTGTAGAGTAATTCATTTAAAGTGGAAAACAGATTGTGGATGAGATTCTGTAGGGGATAAGGTACATATGACACTTTCAATGAGAGATTGAAAAGAACATTGAAGAAGTTTCTTCTTATCTAGTGAACCTTTTAAACTGAGTAGACTATTGATTTGAAGTTCCAATGTTTGAGGAACACACCACCAGTTGCAGTGGTCGAGTCATGGTGGTGTTACTGGAAGTGATATGTTGTCAATCTGGAAACATCTAGGCATTTCAGTTTCCATGCACACATGCCATTGTAGCATGTGCCTATCTGAACACATCATGTGAAGAATATGTTGATCCATTATACTGGATGGACAACATTGTTAAATTCTATGCTACACCATGAGAACTTATTTGGGTGTTTCTATATTTTCAAATGCATGAAGACCATCTGATATTGATATCTGAAATCAACTCGTTACGATAGCAAGGGAGACCAAAGTCTAGCAGGATGTGGAATGAAATGAAATGGAATCATGAATAAAGGCAATCTTTAAGATATAACATATTTCATTGGGAATGTAATAATAGGAAATGATGCTCTAACATTGCTTGAATGAGTTCACATTCTTTTCCACAATGATGTATTACCTCCAATTTGAAATTTACAAATCATCAATTACATGGTGTTAATATAAAATCCATCATTTTTTTAGATTTCTGTAATATTTCTGAGTACTTTTAATATCAATTAATAAATAATTTGATAAATTATAAATTAATTTACATAAATCAAACACAGTCTAAGAATTCCTAAATGTTACATCGTTTCAATAAATAAAACTTTATTCCATATAATTCCCTTCACTTTAAAAATATTTTTCACATGATAAAACCATTTTTAAATCATAATTTGGGTTTTTAACAAGCCTTTCATATTCACATTATAAGGAATATAAAAAGTGTTGGAGTTAGTACCAAGAATCAACTTTTGTGTACTTTATGATGAACAATATTAACTATTACGAATATTAATAAACTCATTATCAAATCATGATTATTCTTCTGCATGAAATAGTATGTGAAAATGTCTTAAGAGTAGTTGACATACTGAATGTTCATAACGGTTCCCCATTATGATGAGAACCTAGAAGTTCCACAAAAATATTCTTAAATATATGTTCTTTAGAAATATGAAATAAATGTAGGGACACTAATGATATAGGCTATTAGGTGTAGGGATTCATAGGGCTTCGAGACACCTTCTCGTGGTGTACACCCTTGGTATTATCCAGTGTACGATATTATGAGGACGAGACCCTCTAGTAGGAAATCCACATTTATATGTGTCATTGGATGTACTTATACGAGGATTTGTGTATTGATCCTTAGACTTCATGATTATTATTAATGAGTATTATAAGTCGTGTACTTTAATGCATTGATGAAAATTGAGAGGATATATGTTCTTGGTGAGGTATGATATGTTTGGTGTGTCTTGAGTAATATTTCATTATTGAATAATGTGAGAAAGAATTTGTCCCTTGTTTTATTTAACGAAAGATGATATATCATTCCATTTGAAGGAAATGACCTTACTACAAATAGAGATTTTAAAAGTGCTAAAAACTACCTTTAACAGTGCTAGAAAAGCACTGTTAATCACGACGAAGATGGGGGGTCCCCTTTAACAGCGCTAAAAAAGCGCTAATAAAGGCTTCCCTTTATCCGCGCTAAAAAAAGCGTTGATAAAGGTCCCCCTTTATTAGCGCGTTGTTAGCGTGGATAAAAGGGTCCTTTATCAGTGCTATTTTGAGCGCTGATAAAGGCCAAGTTGCCTGAGCAAACCCAACACCTGCACAGAACCTGTACACCTGAGACAACACCTGCACACACAACACCAAACAACACCTGCAAACAAAATAGTTGCACAAAACAACACCTACACACAAAGTATAGAAAAACAAAACAGCACGCACAAGAGTTTCACAAACAATGCTATATACATTTACTTGAAATCATGAATACAAAGAAAAACACTGCTATATACATTTCAAGCAATGTTTTATATGGTTACAATTACAATTATCCAACAAATAGTTAAAAATATTAATGTTTCATCCTTTTTGCATCTGTGATCCCTCTCAAAAAACTGTCATCCATGGTATTAGTTGTCGAACAAAGCATCCAAACTCAGGAAAAAAATCCCACCTATATAAGAAAACAAATATTATGTTAGTAATACAATAATGAAATAAATTAAACATTAATATTAAAGAATACATTAATAAAATGTCAATTTTTAATAAAAAAGACACATTTGTGTAGGTAGGGGGCCATAAGACTAGATGATACTTGATATCTAACCTTAATATGGGTAGGTAAGCAGCCATGATAAGATACTAGAGTAATGAAAAGGAAAAAAGTCCACAAAGTACAAACATTAATGATTTTCAGAGGTTTCTTAGTGTATGGACTTTCCCACTTTCTCTTCTTAGTCCTCTTAGAGGAAGGAACTTCAAAAGATAACTTGAGGTGCCAAATGTGGTGCCGATGGAGGCACAAATGGTGTTTCCTTTGGATCAGAAACAACCACATCCATGAGCTCCATTTGACTTGGACAGCCCTGATCATCAGCCTCTCAGTCACTTTTTAAACCAACTTTGGCCACCGTGTCCCTGTGAAAGTAAACTGGAGAGGTGGGAGGTGACCAAAATTTACCAGCCTCTTGAAATATCCAAGAGAAAAGGGCTAAAGGTTTCTCCCCCCGTGACAATGGCGACCGCCGAGCTGGTCCCTCCCCCACCGGAGGGGGAGGGACCTCTGTCTTCCTCTAAGAGAGTGATGGCCTCTTTCTCCCCATTCTCCAAACCCGAGCTCCTTCCGCCTTTCCCATAGAGCTTCCTGTGCCCTAAGGTTCCTGAGCTCTATGCAGGGAGTCCTAATTTGCCTTTATCGATCACAAAGTTCAACAATGCCTCGATGCTCCTCAATCAGACTCTGGTAGCGCGTTTCCCACAGAGAAGACCATCAGTGGACTCCTTTGATAGGTTCGTTTTTTGACCTTGGGATTTACAAGAGAGGGAAACTGTGGGTCTTCTCAACAAAAGATGGATTTTGATCTGTTTCACATCGGAGGATGACCTAATCAAAGCTTGGTCTAGTGTGACTCGTAGCTGCAACGGGGACCGCTTCTTCCTCCAAATATGGTCTTATGACTTCCATATGAAGCTGGACTCCCCTTCGGTGGCGATCTGGGTGAGTTTCCCTAATCCGCCCCTTCCTTTTCAAAATCCTTCGATCATTAGGATGCTTGGGAACCTCGTAGGGAGGTATTTATCCTCTGATCACCGAACCGCTGTTGTGTGCCATCCTGTTAATCCCCGTGTGTGTGTGGAAGTGGATGCCTCGAGGAAGCCTCCTGAGTTCATTTAGATTACCATAGGAGAAGAATACCGGTGTAGACAGCAGGTCATGTATGAGTCGTGGGTTGACTTCTATTTCGATTGCAAGCGTTTGGGACACTCGTCGGTGAAATGTAGACGTGGGTTTGGACACTGGATTTTTTCTAAGCATAATATGGTCTCAGATGAGGTTGTTGTTCATGACAGCCCCTCAGGGGTCTATTGCAGTGGCCAAAATGCAGAGAGGAAATTGGATACTCCCGATCAATCTCACCTCCAGAGTACCGGGAGTATAAGTTTGTAGGAGGCTGATAGGGGGGTGTCCAAGAAAGGAGTGGGGAGCCCTATCGGCATTGAGGCGTTTCATTGTGTTGTAGGGGCTTCAGGGGATGGCTCTGCCTGTGGTTCTGACCTTAATGTAGGTGTGGAGAGCTCATACTCTTAGTCTCCCTCTCAAGGTGGGGATGTCCAACCAGATAGAAATCTTAATTCAGTTGTGGAACACATTATATCTCCTGTTTCTGAGCCTCCATGTGAAGAGGTCATGGTTCCAAAGCCAGCTTTGGTTTCTCAGAGAAGGAGGTCCACATGGGCGCTACAATGATGTTCCACAGTGAGGAGGCTGAACCTCAGAGGAACATATTGCAGGAGGTGGCCTTGCTGACTATTGCGGTGCCTCCATATAACAAAGGGAGGCTTGAGGAGGGGAGTGTGGTCGAGCTTCCTGGAATGCAGGAGGTGCACCGACTATCTGTAGTAATGTCTCAACCTGGCAAAGGGAGTCGGGAAGAGGGGAGTGTCATGGGCCCCTTGGACCCAAGAATTTTCTGTTCAAAACCCCCATCCTATCTAAAGGATGGGTGTATGGGGAAGAATAGGCAGAGCCCCAGTGACCTGGGCAACTGTTTTGGGCTGAGGCCCCCCACGAAAGGCCCAAGGGTTGAGTTGAGGAACTGTTTTGATAGTCTGGCTGTTCAAGATCAAGTTGTGTCTCATGAGGAGGATGATTCAAGTGATGACAGTTATAGCCAACTCTCAGTGGACAGTTGGGACCGTTTCTAAGGGAAAGGTCCTAACAACCCTAGAAGGAAGAAGATACTAAAAGGGAAGCGTGACCCCGAGAAATGCATTGTGGTCCAGGGGAAAAAAAACCCAAGAGACATAAAGACTATTCTTACTTGCCCAAAACAATGGAAACTAGGTCATCCAAGAAAGGTGGGAGCAAGGAAAGCAAAGACCTACAAGATGGGGAAAGTGGTGATCCAAGTAGAGATCTAAAAGTGGTGGAAGAAGAGGTAGGGGACTCATATTCCACTACAAGGAAGAAATGATTGAAAAAGTCCTTCGGCCCAACACCTCAAATGAGGAGATTGTAAGAATTTATCATTCTATAAGCTAGGGGTGTGTAATGGTCTTGGCCTTTGATAGAATGAATCACCACACTAAGTTCTTGGAGAAGTGATTTGACTTCAATGGGCTATTATTCATAGAAGATTCCTTTGGGAGCGATCAAACTCCCAAATCCCTCTAGCTCTATTTCCACTTGACACAACAGTCTCCAGACCTCTATGGTCAATGTATTCCTCCTATAGTTTCCCCAGTATTGGAATGCGATGGGAAACACCACCATAATTAGAGAAGATCCCCCACCGACTGGAACTTCTTTCACGGGAACTCCATACATTGTTACCAAATCCATTGACACCCTCGTTGTTGATGGTGTTGGATCTAAGTTCCTCATTTGATTCTAAGACATCTAGAGATCTATGGGTCTTCTGGAAGATATTTTTTTGTTTGGAATCTAACTTTTTGATGATGCCACAGTCCCTGTGTAGGGGAGGAGTGGGGAATTTCATTTGAATGCACTGAACTATCTCCCAAAGTGGTATGTTGCATACCACTCATCAGTTAATCCAAGTGGATAAAACACCCTCACATATGGCTAAAAGATAGGCTTAGGCTATTGGATCACCCTTTACATTATTGTTAATTTCACAGGTTGGTGCTCCGTATGGTATAAAAAAACTGATCACACCGGTTCACTTTTCTCTTGATCTCATAGCTCTTTAGTGTGATTATCCAGACCCCACTGATACTTTATAGAAATTTCCTGAACTGGTAAATTGGAATGTTGTGAGTATTAATTAACTCATATCCGCTAATGTGGGCCCCTATCCAACCCCACCACAATTATAAGGGGCTGGATTTACTCACCATACTTGTCTCCTAAAATCATCGCACCATAGATCATCTTAATGTCCCATATACTGATGTCGAAGTCACCATACATAAAATGAAATGTGTTCATGTATTGACTCTATAAACTGAAAAAGTATACCATCATAATTTTGTTGCAATAAGTAAAGATTTGGTAAGCCTAAATAGATTCATAAAATTCTATCTTTTTCAGCTCAACCAAAAACTCTATGGCAGCCGAACCAAGAAGGGACAACCCCAATTTATCCCAAAGTTTCCACCTGATCGAATAACATAGCCAAATAACCACCCAAACTTCTAATTTGATATATAATTATACATTTTTTATCTGTAAATATGGATTTTAAGCTCAAAATCATGTTAGAACCCTTTAAAATCAATCCACATAGGCTTCAAAATTAAGTGCATGACTTGTTCAAAGTCATGTGATCACATGACCATAATAGGATCACGTGATCAAATGAACCTGGGAGATTTATACGATTACACGACCCTTGAAGCTTTATACGATCATGTAAATAAGACAATAATACACGAATTATGGTTCAAGTGAATTACTTTGATTATGTGATTTGATCATGTGATGAGATCACACGATTAGTTCACATGAAACATTCATACAAAGGAGATTACGTGACACGATCACATGAAGAGGATTATGTGAAGTAGAGCAAAAATCTAAGATTTCTCGTAGAGATATGAAATATTGAGTCATTAGTGAAATAGATTTCCCATTACTCTCATATCTATAGGAAATTTCACGAAATACCAAGAGTATCTTAGAATACTAAAAGAAAAATAGAAGGCCCAGGGAATCATTCAGGTATTCACTTCCTTACAACAAAGTCCTTTTTTATTCTTCTGGAATTTGTATGTGAGGTGTGTATGCATTTGGGCATTGATGTGATGCATGTTCTATATGAGGTGCGTAGGCACCTAGATTTTGATGGGCATGCATATGTATATATGATGCGGGTTTATCTGAGAAATTGTTGAGATGCAAGATCTATGGACAATGATTTTACTATGCAAACATCAAGATTACCTCTATGATTGAGCAGACACAACATCGTTGCTCTTCCTGCAAAGACATGTCACATGGACAAAAATCTTCTAAAATAAACTAACCCTACAAGGAATAATGAAAATCAAATCAACATGTCATTATATAATTTTTCGTTAAAATAGACATTATATCATAACACTACCTTTACATCTTTCCAAATGGTTTCTTTGGTCCAAATATAAACTAATAACAGAACTAATGATTCTTTGCGCACTTTACTACTGTTGGTTAACTACCGCGTAGCATAACATCTGATCTAAACTTCCAATCCGACGTCCCCATGATGCTCTCATCTGACACCATCTCTATCATATCATCATTCAGAGATGGTGTCAGATGAGAGCATTATGGGGATGCCAGATTGGAAGTTCAGACCAGATGCTATGCTAAGCGGTAGTTAACCAACAGTAGTGAAGAATCCTTAGTTTTGTTATTAAATTTGTGAGTGGTGCACAACCAATATTCTTCTGCATTAGTAGAAACAACTGCATAAATGACCAAAATACAGAATATAAATGATCCACGCCATAATAGTTTAGGTCTAGTGATTTTGGAAACATGGAAACATAAAGAACTAGTTCATAAGAGTCTCCCATTAAGTTATGCTTTACTAGAAAGACAATTCATTTCTAAAACCATTATTCATAACCTAAGGATATAAAACATAATAAAGGGTGAACATATATGCTCAATAAGTGTAAACAAGGGAGATATCAATGATCATATAAGGATAACATAAATAGTAGTAATTCACCTTCATCCTATTTGTGTACAATCTTCCATTAGGTATGCTGCCCATTCGTTTCTAAACTCATCTATATCATCTTGTGAATATGAGTTTTTGTGAAAATCATGGTAGTACTGAAAAAATATAAATACACAAAGGATTAATAAATATTTTAAATGAACTCGTAATTATTTTCGAAAATACCTCTTCAGGGATGCTAGTTTGTTGATGAAATATGATCTCTTTCATAAATTTACAAACATAATAACCATAGTTCTTTCTGTTTGTTTGTTTTAGACACTGTAGAAGCATTGATAAAAATAAGTAATTTGTTTTGATATGTGTTTGTATTGTGCAATGTTATTATATATACCAAAATACTTTTCCAGTTGTAGATCTTGTAGGCGTTCTTGTCCTTAGGCCTTGGATTCATTCTATGAAGTAGATGATATTGATACACCGCCCTATCATAACATAATTCTCATTAAAAGATAATATAAATTATATAACTAGATGTTTAGTTCTAAAATGTTGGATCTAGTATATTACAAATTGACAAAAGTCATCATGTGTGGTCATTTTGTTGCATATCCATGCATTGAATCCAGAAAATAAATCTTTGGAGTATCCAAATTGACTGCAATCAGCATCCAATGCTGTCTAAAAACACAAAAAGGAATAAGTAATGAAAGAAATGAAAATATAGTTGATATGATTAAATTGTAGAGTTTTACCCCTGCATTGTTGGTATTAAAAAGAGTCTGTCATCCGTAATTTTGTTTTCAAATGATTTGAGCAGGGATGACATTATTTCAGCCTCTTTATCAGAATCTATTTCTTCTTTTAAAGAGGGGATGTGAGGACAAACGAGTCCAAATTTTTGTTCATGGGAAAATCCCTTCAATTGTTTTTCATATATATGCTTGTGAAAAATATGAAATCTATTTAGTCATAATTATCACAGTATATCAGCTTTTGTAAAATCAAATCATGAAAACATACCTCATGTATACATTTACAACTGAGGTGCCTAGCCATTAATACTTGAAGATTTTATTTACATTTTCAGCACTAATGAAATCCAATTTTTCCTCTTCGTACGTATTTTTTTCAAAATAAACTGTGTGATCATTGTCGTCTATCAACTTTGTATCCACATGATCCTACAGTGATATTAACTATGGATATAGAACGAGCAGGGTGAAGGTGCTCTTAGTAGATCGTTTCAATCGGTTGGTTGATCCTTGAGATATTTTTGAGCTGATATTTTGTTTCACCCCTTCTCTTTGTTGTTCTATAATAACATTCATCAATTCAAACTTTTTTTCATTAAATGTTAAAGGTTCAACTTGAAAAATAAATTGGAAATGGATACCTCCTTGTCAACATGTTTTTTACAAGATTTGACGGCCATGCGATGAATGTTCTAACATCTTGTTCGACTATATGAATGTCGTTATCATCATTTGGAATAGGTAGCTCGGCACTCGGCTCATTAGCTACATTAATTGACACTCTGACATGATCTGTTGGAGGTTGTCTGTTGTGTAGCTTTTTGTTTTGCATATTGAACACCGTAGCCCTTGCTATAGGGCGATAGGTGGGAGTTGATATATATAAATCACAGTCATTTTCACCCTGTAGAATATTAGTATAGGAAAGGTATCAATGTCTATGTGATTCACATTTCACAGAAACAATTATTATAACATTGATTACCTCAGCTAATTCAGGTTTTTGAGGGGAATAACTCACCTCAAAGATGGAAGGTGGGGGGGTGGGGCGGTATTTTCACGCACAGATTGTTGAGTTGTTTCTTCTATTTGCCTCCCCCATAAAACTTGTTATCATCTCTCTTTGGTATTGTAATTATTCTTGAAACATAGCTATTGTTTCTCTCATCTTTTTCATTTCCTCATTTTGATCCTCTGCTTGTTTTTCTTTCTGAAAATATGTTTGGGGTGTCACCCCAAAACCCGCACCTCTGACGTGATCATACTGTTCTGGCTGCTTCAATTCCGTTGAAAGTATGTATGCATCTGGTGTGTGTGTCGTTGATTCCTGTGAGTACGTCATATAGAAAATATAGGAAAATAAGTAGTCATTGTTATGCAATAACGATTTAAAGCAAATCAAATTTATATTATGTCATACTTACGCATGTTTCCCACACTTTTTGTGTGTTTTCATCTATCAGTATCCCCTCTTTATTTACACGATCCTCCTTCCATAGCACATGGTGTGGGATGGAAGTGGCTTTTGATTTCGATTCATCAATCGACATATAAACATAGGAACATGGTTATGGTGTTGTTTTATTTCACATAAAAGTATTACGATAGATTTAGAATACGTATCAATTTCTTCTCAAGTGAAGCATACTCCATACTTGCTTTACGGTAGGGGTACGCTGGTTTTGTTGCCTGTTTTTTATTTTTAGCACTCAGTTGATGTTTCATAAATAAAAAACTGTCAATCAAAGTGATGAATACAAGCAACGTCAAACAACGTATTACCAGACACAATGTACCTGAAAAGTCTGTTCCACACAACGGTTGCTAAACACATCCCACGCTCCTTGGGATATCAAGTGTGCATAAAGAGGAGGTGGGTGTGGCTTGATTTTCCCTTCAGTATATTTAAGATGATATTTTGTTAAAATTGTGCGGAAGCCTCTATGAATCCTTCATGCAACTCTTAATACACATTCCTTGTGCGAGACATCTACTATAAATTCACTCTACAATGGATAATGAAGAGTAAGTCAATGATTTAGTATTTTATTTTATTTTAATAAATTAAAGAAATGATATCATTATGTTACCGTAATCTCTTCCCACATTAGTGTCTTAAGTTCGATGTCAACATGGTGCCACGACTGTACATCAATCGGCACACATTGCCGAGTGACGATTCCAATGTAGCTACTAAAGATGGCTTTGTCGGGGGTTAACATGTTGGCCTCATTTATTTCATCCCACCTCATATTTGATGTCTTTTGCTTTTGCCTTAAGGATTTTGGATAACACTGTCAAACTACGACACTCCTGTTTTTTTTTGCACCGTTAGGGTTTCATTTCCTAAAATTTCCTCAGAAGCATCATCATTATGTTCCTCTGGAGCGCTAGCATCGAAACAGGGACTAGCAACAACAGGTTGAGAAATGTGTTGTACCTCAGCACTGGGACCAGCAGCAACATGTTGAGAAACCTGTTATTTCTCTACACTGGGACCAGCAACAGTAGGTTGAAAGACCTGTTGTGCCTCAGGATTGGGCGCATCAGCAGGTGCAGAAGTCATTATCTATAGAAGTGGTTTAACATTTAATTTAGATTACATAAAATCTATAGTGAATATATAATAATATAACGTAACACAATGTATATTACAATAAACAAATCACCTGATTATTGAACTCTTTTTTAAAGGCTGAAGATATTTGACCCCTCTATCGACTATGTAAATCCCTTCATTGTGGTCTCCTCTGACATAAAAAACACCGTCTATATTGGGACCACTACAAAATGATTGCGAAGTCCCAATGAAAGTGTCATCATCTGTTGAACTTTCATCTGACCTTTTAGTTGTTTTGGTCGATAACAGAACAATTGACCAGTTTCAGTTTGCGAGATCTGGAACATAAAATACTTGTACTGCCTGTGATGCCATTATAAATGGTTCATCTTTCTCCCCTTCATTACTGAAATCAACATTCATGAATCTCAATTCATCTATTTTAACCACACTCCTGTTATCAACCCACTTGCATTGAAAAATCGACATTTGGAGTTTTGTATAATCCAACTCCCATATTTGTTTGATGATGTCAAAGTGTGACATATTCACATAAATTGGATTTTTTTCCTTAGCACCGGAAACATGCATCGCTTCAGCCATAATTGTAACCCCACTATTCTGCATGGTATTGTCTTCATCATGTTCATTAGTATAAAATGTATAACCATTAACTAAATAAGCATTGTAAGATAATACATACACACCTGCTCCTCCGGCTAGCCATCGAAGTCGTTCTGAAATTGAGTTTGGATTTTCATCTAACTTCTTAAAAATATGGTCCTGAAACCATCATGTAAACTATCGATTATGTGTATCTAATATCCATTTTCATCCCTAGATGGGTTCAAATGCCTAAGAATTTATTTGTGGGTTTGAACATATGGGTTAACGTCGAAACTGTTATGCAAAACGTAAAGGTGAGCCTACTCCCGATCTGTAATATTGATTGTGACAACCTCTCTTCCAAAAATTCCTTCACCCTCAAGCCATCCAGTGTGACAAGATTTAGGTAGACCAATGATTTCCACACCAGACAGGTATTCGGTACAGAATTCAACGGCTTCCTCAACAATATATTGCTCCACAATACAACCTTCTGGCCAACTTCGATTTTTGACATACCCTTTCAAAATCTCCATATACTGTTTAATTGGGTACATCCATCTACAATGTACAAGACCACATAGTCTAATCTCTCTCACCAAATGAACCATCAAATGAACCATCATATCAAAGAATGTCGACGGGAAGAACATTTCCAATTCACATAATATGACGACAATTTCTCTTTCTATAATTGGCAATTTCTCCTGGTCTATAACTTTGCTGCATATAGCTTTGAAGAAGAAACATAGCTTCATTAATGTATAACGGACATTCTTGAAAAAAATGCAACATAAAGCTATAAGAATTAGATCTTGCATCCAAACATGACAGTTATGTGATTTCATACCCTTTAACTTTAAATCACTCATTGACACGATGTTCTTGATATTTGATGAATACCCCTCTGGACCTTTACGTTATCCAAGAAGTTGCAAAACTAATATCTCTCATGCCTGGAAAGAGTATAAGCAGTAAAAGGAAGAAATGTTCGTTTTTCACCCTTCACTGGTGACAACTCTTCTCGTATTCCCATCTCAATCATGTCCAATCTAGCCTTAATTCCATCATTTGTTTTGCCAGGTGCATTTATCAACGTGCCGATTACACTATCACATACATTTTTTTTCAATATGCATAACATCAAGAAAATGTCTGACATACAAACATTTCTAGTATGGTAATTCAAAAAAAACTGATCACTTTTTCCAACCAGTTTTCGTAAGTTTTTTTTTAAAACGGTTTACCAAAAGTAGTGTCCACATCTTTTACTTTCGCAAACAATTGATCTCCTGTTAGTGGAGATGATGCTATACATTCTTTTGAACTTCCATCGAATGATGTTTTCCAAGATCAGTACTTATGTCTTTGGGGTATAAATCTGCGATATCCTAGAAACACGGTTTTTGATGAATGTTTCAACCTAATCGACTGTGTTCCTTGTTCACAAACGGGACACCCTTGAGTTCTTTCAATGTCATATCCTGACAAATTTCCATAAACAGGGAAGTCATTTATTGTCCTGTACAACATGGCTCTCAAAGTGAAGTCTTTATTTTTGTAAGCATCATACAACGTAACACCTGAATCTCACAATAATTTCAAATCCTCGATCAATGGAGCCAAATAAACATCAATATCATTACTCAGTTGTTTTGGTCCTGATATAAGCATAGATAGCATGATGTATTTTCGTTTCATGCATAACCACAATGGTAAGTTATAATTATCAACATAATCGGCCATGTACTGTGACTGCTTCTTTGAAAACCAAAAGGATTCACTCCATCTGTAGATAACACAAGACGAAGGTTTCTCAGCACGTTTCCAAATTTAGGATACTCATGATCAATTCTCTTCCACAAAGGAGAGTCTGTCGGGTGACATAGTTTCCCATCTTTAATTTTTGTATCTGCATGCCATGTCAATTATCTCGCAGTCTCCTCACTTCCATATAGGTGCCTAAAACTTGGAATGATTTCCATACAACTTTCGTAGGACTGGATTCATATTTCTTGTATCGAGAAGCACCACAATTGGGAATTTTTTAAGTGATTAATGGTCCTTACAAAACAACATATAGTCATTCGGGCAGGCATGTATTTTTTTTAGAGATTATACCCATCAAACGTAGCATTCGTTTGGCATTGTATATTTGGATCAGGAGCTTATTATCTTCTGTGATCATGTCATTCAGGAGAGAAAGTAGTTCTCTAAAACTGGCGTCACTCCACCCATTGCCTACTTTCAAATTATACAGCTTCAGTACGACTGACTGAAAATTAAATTTTTTATTATGCAAACACTTTTAAGGAAAAAGTGAGAAACCAAACAACACAACATTGCCACACCACACCATCAAAACACCACGACACCACTTCACCTTTCATCACTTCATCACATTCAAACAACAAAAACAAGGCCAAGAAACCATGAACCAAGGCACAAAAATCAGACAAGCAGACCAAATCTCCAAGCCAGCCTCCTCAAACATCCACCGGTGTGACCATCGACACCAGCCCAAATCCTCCCATCAGCAAACTTCAGACGAAGTTCGCCCAACCGTCCAGCGAAGTGAGATGAACCTCCAAGAGAATCCATCCACAAAAGGATGTTAAAGAAACTAGAGCGAAGATCAGTCTGCCCTGATGCCGCACCCTGCTCCATATAGAATCACTGCCAACCACACCATTTGCACCACCAAAAATCACCAATTCCACGGCCAATTCATCACTCCAGCATCACCTCCAAACCAAACAGAACCCGCAAACAGCAGCACCAGACAAGCAATTGAAGTAGATCCAAAACAACACAAACAACCAAATTTCAATCCAAAGGAACATAGCCAGCACCTCAAACGCACCCCACAATCATCACAGTAGTACCCGTCGCCGCCCTCATCCCTGCACACAGATACCACAAGAGACCAATACGATCTTCATCATTATTCACATCTGTAATCACATCCCCCATACGATCATCTTCATTTTTCACGCTTGTAATCATATCAGATGATCCATAAAACCCAGTGCTATCCCAGCCACTACCTGCATTCATTTTTTCCCGTGTTTATTCCAACATGTATAATTTTGATCTATTCCGTGACATATTAGGTGTTCTTCCAACTCCTATGGACTAATTTTTCTTGAATAAAAATAGCATAAACACAGATAAATGATTTGAGAAGGGTCATATGCATGATCTTTTGCAAACTTGATAAACTCTTTCACGCTATCTTCATACTCTTTTGTCAACCGATTGACATTCATCCATTCTTTATTCATATTCATTCTATTTGGTATAGTAATATTAATATTTAACAAAATAATTACACAAAAGATGTTCAACTAGGGTCATCATCCAACTATAATCAATGGAACTAGCTATGGTAAACAATACCCTTACCTATCCATGCATTACTCAGGACCAAAGTAGATCACACCCATCTTTCCAACCACCTGATCAATGGAACTAGCTATGAGAAGCCCTTGCACTAGAATGTTTTAGTATCACACATGCGATCTATATGCATTATTGTAAACTAGTTTTTTAGTGTTTCTCTAGAAACATAATGTCTCTAGTCAAGAACTATGGTACTAAACTAATAGATGGTATGATTTTCAATAGAGTTCTTGTGGGTGGAAGGATTCATTACATGTGTTGTTATGGTTATTTGATTATGGTGTCCATAAAGTGTCTCATAGAGTCATCTAGTGAAGTGGTTTTCTAAGATTCAGTGGAATTGCACTAGTAACAAAGTGGTGGTGCCATTGAAATGGGTAAATTTTGGATTGATATTCAATGGTGTAAAAACTAAAACATGGAAAACAAATGGCATACCAATCATGCCCACAACTGCAACACCATATAAACACACAATCATGCTCACAATCGCAACACCATACAAAC
Source organism: Viscum album (assembly GCA_963277665.1). Lineage (NCBI taxonomy): Eukaryota > Viridiplantae > Streptophyta > Magnoliopsida > Santalales > Viscaceae > Viscum > Viscum album. The sequence goes on from OY728163.1 coordinate 42,362,279, forward strand.
CAAACAATCACAATTTCAGATTTTACAAAGCATCCCTTATTCAATTACATTTGTTAATTCAGGGGTTATCACAAAAGTTTTATCATCTTGTGGCATTCATTCATTAGTCAGTACATGTAAATTACCAATTTTTATATTCAAATGTTCAACAGGAACCAACCAACATGCAATTCATTTAGTGCGCAAACAAGGATCACCAACGACCACGATTTTCAACGGGGTGTTTAGCCTGTACATTTCACAACATAAACATCAATATAAAACATTAATAACATACAAATAAGAGGAAACTGATGAGTAAAAGGAGAAAACTCACCACGAATGTGTCGTTCAGCATGCAGCAGAGGTGCGTTCACAGCAGAGGAGAGGCGCGCGGCAGAGGAGATTTCCAACTGAAAAGAAAATATAAAATGATAACTCACATGTTAAACAATTTTATTAGTCAATAGTGGGATTTTATTTTCCATCTATGATATTTGCTTCCTATTTTTTTTTTGCGTATGTACTATTTTCCTAGATGTTCAACTTATGAATGTGACATGTATGCTTTTCAGGAGAAATATCATTTTTAATTTACTCTAATTTAGGGGTAAAATATTCCACATTAATTGTATTTTTTTCCAGGGGATCGTTGCTATCCCATAGGGATCATGAACGCCTCTTAGGTTAGTGGAAAGTCAGGTCAGTTGTTGGTTATGATACCAGTATGGGCCGTATCATTACATTTCCAATTGTAATTGACCCATGTCCATTTAAATATAGGATTGGGGGGGGGGTCAGACACTAATATATAGAAGGAATAAGAGAGGTAAAAATTATCCTAGGCTCTCCAATACAAGTGATGAAAGATGAAACATGCACCGGGTGAGGGAGAACCACCCAAGAGGTGAGGAGGGGTAGGTTGGCGTAGCGCGGAGGGATTATAAACTTATGTTTTTTCTACATTACTAAGGCTATGCTTTTCTCTCATAGATCATGACTGATTATTGATGACTTCTCACTATTGTGAATATTTTTTTACACGGATACACGTATTCTAATTTATCCAAGGGTGAATATCCTCCACCAACTCAATATTCTTTCTACCTCCCAAAAAAATTGATCACCTTGTTAAAAATCATAATGCATTAGATTAAACTATTTCAATTATTTAACATGAATTGGGTGGGAAGATCTATGATGACCACTTTGGAAGGTTCTCATTGGAAGAGATAATGAACATGATGTTCACAAGGGAAAAACAATTATAGAGGTATAGGTTGAGGCCCAATAACTTTTATCTCTAGGGAAATTATAAAAAGGGAGTTGAGACCAACTCCCTACTAGCCAACACATGAACTACTTTGACAACTAAGGAAATCCATCCATATACTTTCCCTTCAATAATTTTTGATGGCTTCACTCTTGAGATGAATCATTTTACACTAGAATAATATCTATTACCTTATACTTATATAGAACAAAAAAAAAATACATTGGAAAAGTAAATTGGGTGAGTCGATGTTTGATCTCTAGTTGCGTCGCTTAATAAAAATACCACACCCTAGAATCCTTTTAAAGAATAATGTTATAAGTATGGAAAAGAATATTCTTAAAATAAATTCCAAACTTTCATATATTGGATCTCCCCTATTAGATAGAAAACAACACATGTCATTGTTTCTCCTTCAATTCCAAATAAATTAAATTATCCAATGATTGACTACAAAACATCTCCCATGATATCTCTGGATCCTCATAATCACTAAGAAACAAGATCCATCCCTAATGAATAGATACCAGATACAAGATAATAAACAATGGAATCCAATGTTCCTTTATATAAAGAATAAAAATAAAAAAATCTAAAAATACTCTAACCATATCTCTATCTTCTAATTAGGGATATTTCCCTCATAATTAAATAAGAACTAATGCTGAAACTCACAAAATGAATTCCTCGAGTTATCCTACTTAGGGATCACCCTTATACAGTCAATTGAAGCATCCTGAATCACCCCACCCAACTCAACCACAAGTATAATCCTCTTACCATAAAACTACATATCACAATGAATGAAAAAAAATACCTAAAAAATTGGTAATGGTTTGAAACCACCAACCTCAAAGTGGAGGAGGATGATTCGGCAGTCGGAGGAGGAGGAGGAGGCAGCGGCGGCGGAGGACGAGGAGAAGCAGGGCCGCGGTAGAGGAGGGATCACAGTGGAGGAGGAGGAGAAGGCAGTGACGGAGGAGGAGGAGGAGGATGGTCGTGGTGGAGGAGGAGGATAGGGAAGCGGCGGCGGTGGTGGTAGAGGAGGAGGAGGAGGAGGAGTCGCGACGCAGGGTTCAGCTTCCGCAAAGGCTTGAACGTGTGCGATAGAGGAGGGGCATGTTAGGGTTATTTTATAAAAAATGATGGAACATTTATCAGTGTTAGTTAAAAGTGGTGATAAAGATAAGCCTTTATCAGCGCTAAAAAAGCACTGATAAAGGCATATCTTTATCAGCGCTCAAAAAGCGCTGATAAAACAAATATTTATCATTGCTAAAATTATAACGCTGATAAATACTTATTTCAGCAATCCTTTTTAATTATATATATATATATATATTTATAAATAAAATAAATATATTAAATATAACAAATATAATAAATACAACGAATTAATCTAATAAATCTAATAAATCTATAATAAACATTATTTTTTTAATATAAATATTATAATTTTATATAAATTAATAATAAAAACTTGTATTAGCGCTAATAATAGCGCTGATAAATGTAAACTTTATCGGCGCTATAAAAAACGCTGATAAAAGGTACACCTATATCGGCGCTTGTTTTAGTACTGATAAAGTCTATATTTATCAGTGCTTCTAACTAGTGCTGATAAAGGCCCACCCCTTTATCAATGCTTTTTTCTTAGCTCTGATAAAGGGCAGTGCTTCCCTTGCCCTGTTTTGTGGTAGTGTGATATAGCCTAAATAAATCCATGACCATGATGTTCTATAGGCAGGTTCGATTTCTGAAATGTCAAAGAATGAAACATTGAGCACATATGTTGGTGACACCAACATGCAACCTACTTGATTAGTGATATCATGATAAGGGGGTTATATTACCCAATGAGCATCCATACAAGGTATTATGTCATTGCAACATTAAATTCATTCTCTATGGGTGCCTTGACATGTTGCTAGATGCTAACCTTGTACATTAGGCTACATCACTTAATGACACTATGAAAGAGGCATATTGGGTCATACACTATGTGTATCCAGAATCTTTGCTAAATAATATATTATTATTTATTATTTAGCAAGTTGAATAAATATTATAACTGCATGTGGTTTAATAATTATTTATGTTTTCTTGATCGAATATATTCTGTCACCAGTTATTCGAGAGAATATTATGTGAAAATAATATTTCATAAATATTTATATTATATTATATGAATGCAAATATTTCATAAATATTTATATTATATTATATGAATGAAAATATTTATTTATTTATTGGTTAATTATGCGGTGATATTTATTTAATAAACAAATAGTCATTATTCAAGTCCTGATATATATTATGGTGGAAGAGTGAGCCGAGTTTAATGGTCCAGTGAGAAATAATTTATATTAAATATTATTTGAATAAATAATATTTAATTTAATTTGTGTGTTTAGAACTTGTTAAGAAATAGTAATATTATTATGATTATAGACATGAGGTTCCATAGGTATTACCTAAAAAAATAAAGGGTGCATGTGAAATTATTATTTTCTAAACCTATAAGTATATAAACCCAATTATATTGTTTTCATAATAGATCCAATTCATTTGTGTTGTGCACAACAAGATTATGAGAGAATCCTATCAAAGACCTAGATAGATCCCTCTCTAAGAATGATATTAAGAGCGAAGAAAGATCCACCTCCACCACCACGCTCAAGTCTAGAGACATCAAATAAAACTCTTCCTGAAAGCATTTCTTGCGGTGATCAAAGGAAAACAACTCAAGCATTAGGATTTGCCATGCCAGAACCCAAAGATTATGATAACAACATTCAGAGGTTGGTGGAACACGTGTGGATCACCGTTGAAAGGAATCTATTCTTGATTCCTACAATGAAATGATTGTATGGTGTAGGGAAATTGTCAGATCCATCAATGAAGAAAGAATTTCTATCATGGTAATTCTTTAATTGCTTAAATTAATTATAAATTATATATGACGATCATGCACTTTGTTTTTAGTGTTTATCCATTGTCTTTATTCTTTTATTTAATTCTATTGATGATGGAGTTTATCACCATGTATATATCAGATTAATCATCAATCGTGATAAAAATTAATGTGGGGCATGCCCCATATGATGCTTCTGTTATGCCCATAATATTCAAGTGGTATTAGAGAAGTCACATAATTAGTTATAAATATTTAATGATCATTGATTGATTGATTTATTTTTCCTTAGTTTTCAATTTCGGTTTTTTCATTCTTTAATTTGAATTGTGATATAATCTTTCTTATTTTTAATTTCACACAAATATAACCAAATATATTAACTTTATAAATGAAATAAATTCAAAGATCTAAACCAGAGGTACCTAGGAGTCTGGATGAATAACACAAGAGTATAAGTCGTGTAACTTGGAGGTACATGTCGTGTAATAGTTTTTAATGCACCCTAAATTAAGTTGAAATTAAATCAATCTGTTTGAATTTATTATAAAGGATGAATTTAATTATACAACAAGTCTTGACCGGGCTATCATTATGTAAAATCACCCAGAGTACACACCATGTAACATCCATACATGATGTGTAGTCCTTTAGTCATAGATGGGCCGTGTATCCTCATGCATGACCAACATGACTGGTGACTGTGTAACTAATTGAACACACACTATGTGGCCCATGTACATGCCATGTACTCCAATATTTTCCATGGATAGGTTACACATTGAGTCCCTAGGTGTGTGCCACAAATAGACTGTGAGAATAATACACGTCGTGTAAAGTGCAATGTACATGAATGGTACTTTTACCAAATTAAAAAATATAAAATTAGTTTATTATACTGTTCAAACATTTTCAACATGTTCTACGTGTGGTAATTATGATGATAGTACATACCATCTGATGGGTTATATATATATAAAGGTCTAATTAGTTTTTTCATAATGTTTAGATCTATATATTCATTATAAGTCATATAATAGTTATTACTCTACACGCATTAAAGAATAACATGAAATGTAAATTCCTTGTGATCCATGTGTTCATTAAGTTGATAGTACATTCCAGGAAATTACGTGACATGTCGTGTATGCCACATGTTTCAAGAGTAAACAGTATACGAGTATAATTCACAATGGTTAGTTCAGACAGTTACTCACCATGTTGCCTCCAATGTACATTTTTTTAGTTAATTTTAAATAAAATTTTGAATTTTTTTAAAAATTATGTTGGATTAGAATCTGAATAAAATTTAGATGATAATTAAGATAAAATAATAGCTTAATTAAAGAAGATAATTAATTGATTTTAGTGAAATTTATCTTAAATTATAATGATTAGAGTTGAATTCTAATTATAAGAAATGTGTAATTCATTGCATAAATGTTGATGATTATGATCCTATAAAAAAACCTTTGTATGTGATTTGTTTCTATTAATTTATTATTAAATTAAATTTTTGACATTCGTTTCATCCCTCCTATAATTATGCAAGGGCTTATGTTCCCACACTTTCTTTTATGTAAACCCCTTAACCAATCCTTTAGTTCCCCTCACCTACATGTGAGTAAAATTGTATGTAGTAGATGGAGCTCTAAAGGTAGTGGAGGCAGTTCAAGTTTGAGACGGGGTGAAACAAATTTAAAAGAGATAGATAAGTGGATAGGTGGATAGCTGCAACAAAAACCATAAATGGTTCAAGGTGTTTTTTCCCATAGGTCGAAGGTCAGTTTATCATCTTCTAGATAAACTAAACATTAGTTAAATCTCATTATCATACCACTTTATTATTTCATTACTATCAAGTTTCATGGTTATTTCATTATATATGTTTTGTTGTGATCACATGAATTAATTAATTAACAAGCGTACAAGATAGAACGACAATAAATTGACTAATGGATTAAGATTATCAAAGACATGGTTAATCATTTAAGCAATTCCACTTAATATTAACAAGAATATAATAAAGATAATAATTGAGAGTTTTTGCATAGAATGTAAAATCCCTCAATTATTTATATTATGTTGGTATAGCCTTCCATTACATCTGTTAAAACTGAGCCATAGTGAAAAGTTCTTGACCAGAAAATGTTGGGGCGCTTTCAATAAACATGGATTTCTAACTTGAAGTTTTGGGTTGACTTAACTTAGTCTGCATCATGGGTTGACTGCTAAAGTAGAACTTGGTATAAATGAGAGGAAAAGGTTGAGGAAATCCAATTTAAAGATTTCAAGATTTGGAGTCCACTCAATATATTAAGGAACTATGAGTTAATGTAGTTGGAATATGGAATGCCCACCTAAAACCCTTTAAATTGTTTAATTGTCCAAATTCAGAGTGATGATAAAGGGAATATGGATCCTTTCCACTAACAATTTTCAAGAAACATAATATTACAAAACTAATGGTGATTACAATTGGGTTTCAATAATGTATTGGGAGAATAATAAATATAATTCTATTTCTTTTTCTAAATTTAATCAGATAATGTACTAAAACTCTTCCCACATTATTTGTAGAAAAAAATGACATAAACATATAACCGTGATCCATACTTAAGAAGGATAACCTCCTCATCAACACACAATTACAAGAATGGAAATGGAACTTACACATCATCCTACGCCATGAAATGAAATTGTATGTTCTATAAGAACCTATTCTTGATTCTCCTGGTAATGAGGATAGTGAGAAAGAGTTATCTCTATATGATAAACATTTGAATTATTCCATAGATGTTTTGATTTTCATGATATCATCTATGACCAATGAGATTCTAAATCAACACGAGGACAAGGAATGATGTCTCATCCACATGATCTCTATCAAGAGAAGGTGAGAAATGAGAGATATGAGATCTACAATGATCTGTTTATAACTAATTTTAGAGATTTGTCACCAGATTGGCCTTATGTAGTTAAGATTATTGGCTACATTGAATGATTAGATATTTTATAGATTAAATTCCTAGAAGATCTGTGCATTGATCTGATAGTTTCTTCACTACCCACGTCCTTCTCTAGTTTTATTGTGAATTATAACATGAGAAATAATGAGAAGAGTCTTTTGAAACATATTAATCTGATTCTCCAAGTGGATAAGGACTTGAGGTGTGACATATCCATGGTCCTTATAGTGAATAATAAATGAAAGAACAAGATAAAGGGGACCAAGACTCACATAAAGTCTAAAGCTTCTGAGCACCATCCTTCCATGAATAGGAAGATATAAAGGAAGGGCAAGGACAAGGAAGCAATATGTTTTGTATGTTGCAAGAAATGAAACTAGAAGAGGGGAAAGGATAAAGAAGCAATATGTTTTATATGTTTCAAGAAATGAAACTAGAAGAGGAACTTCTCCAAGAAAAACGGGAATCCAATGATGCACTCATTATCAAATGTAATCTTTCAATATCAATACATTAGGTATTAGATATAGCTTGTAGTGCTAAAATATTTATCCAAATGTAGGAACCTATTAGATTCCAAAACACTACAAGAGGAGAGGTGGATTTGTGAGATGATAATGGTGTGATGTTGACTGATCTAGCCATTGGTGACTATGACCTTTCATTTCTAAAAGGAATGATATTGGTTTTAAGAGATTTTTATTATGTACCAAATGTTTCCAATAACATAATATCTATATAATTCATAGATTTAGATGGTTTTATTTATAATTTTTGAAATAAAAGTTATTTATTGTAAAAAAACATATTTTATAGTGTGGAAGATTTAAATAATGGTCTTTATGTCTTATATTATGAAATCCAAGTATCACAAGTAGATAAAGAATCATGTTCACACAACTTATTTAACACCCAACTATGGAAACACCATTTTGGTCATGTAAACGAGAAGCTTTTTAAAAATACCTATCAAGAGGGTTATTTAGATTCTTTTGATCTAAAATCACTTGAAAGATGTCATTCTTATTTACATAGAAAAATGAGCAAACCAATATTCAGTGGACAGGGTGAAAGGGATATAGATATTTTAGGATTGGTATACATTGGTGTGTGTGGACCATTTCCAATGAAAGTTAGAGGTGGGCATTCTTACTTTATAACTCTTATGGGGACTTGAGTAGATATGAGTATGTTTACTTAATGAGGTATATGTTAGAGTTCATTGAAAAATTAGAATAATTCATGAATGAAGCATATAATCAACTTGAAAAGAAGATAAAGAATATTTTATCATCGCAAATGACTTTTTATGATGAGTGTTCGATGCAAATAGCCTGTCACGGAAGAAGGTGTTGCAAATATAATTATTTGTGATGATCAATCACAAAAACTATTTTTTTTGTGACGGATATACAACCCATCATAAAAAAACATGAAATATTATTTATAATCCTTTTGAAATGATCCGTCGCAAAGAAACTTTTGCAATGAATAAATAATCCATTGCAGATAACCTTTAAAAAAAATAAAAAATTAAATTATCTATAAAAAAAAAATTAAAAATGTTTTAAAAAAATTAAAAAATATTTAAAAAATTAAAACACACCCAAAAGAAATACATAATTTCTAATATAATATGTCTATCATACCAAATTACAAAACAGTCATAAAATCTTCAGAAATCACCAACTGGCATCAGATGGAGGAGGATCACTCGTTAGGGCAGGGGGAGGAAACTTCATACCAACGTAACGTGCAAGTCGCCACATATACTCCATCATCTCTTAATCTCTTAGACACTTCTTCTCATGATCCTCCTCCCTCTACATCCTCATCTACTGTATCATCTCATCCTAATCTTTCAACCTCTCCTTATAATGTGTAGCGGACAATGGTGTCGATGACGACTCTCTAAGAGCTCCCGTTGTGCTCACTGATGCCATCACAGAAGTATCATAATAACTTATATGTGTCAGTTGAGAACCAATACCAATCACTCGACCTTTATCGACACCCTGTGAAGTCATCTGTATCAAAGCCCCCTCATTGTCACGAACTAACCCAGGTACCCTGGTAACCCGATAACCGAGCTGACCCTAACATAGCCCGAAGGGCATTCCCAATCCCCATGGGTCGACGACTAGCACCTAGCATCACACAACGTGCAAGTGGAAACAATTTTTCCACCAACAATGCGGAAGAAAAGAAACAAGATAGTATGCATAAAATAAAGAAACTCTACTGAGAGTAATGTACCAGAATACAAAGAGGCATAAAAAGCCCAAAGTACTACAACCCAAGTACTAAAAATGGGAAAATAGCCCCAAGGTCTCTAAGGACACAACTCGACAAGACCAAAGATCAATAGCTGGATCCACCTCCAAGAGATCCCTTCCCTTTGCTCGAACCTAGAAGAAGAAAGTCTACAAACACCCGAAGACAAAAGTAGGGTGTGAGCCTAAGCCCAGTAGGATACCACCAAAGATTCCGTAACATATACCAAATATAGATTATCTAAAGAAAAGCTTTCAATTTCCAAATAAACAGGTTTGGCAATTCAAAATCATATTTAAACAAAATATGCTATAAATTTTCAAATGATGGAAATAAATATTTTAAGTAATGATTCTACAAATGATGGAATATTTCTAAAACAATGGCTTAAATAAAACATTTATATAAAATAGTTTATATAAATTTAGGAGGCATGTAAAGTAGTTCAAAATCATTGACATACATTTATATCTCAAATATAAATAAACAAGCGAGCAACATGGTCATCTGCCAAAATACGATAGTATTAACCAGTTATAGGAATCCACACTCTCTATGTGAACTCAGAAAAATGTGTATACACACGTCCCTATGACACTGGCCAAAGGAGACTCATCACCAACCCATCGGGGTTGTGACCCGCCGCAAGTATGTTTTAGAACATTGTCGTAGCGTAGAGTATCCAAATAACTCACTAACTACCTAAGGCTTGCATGTGCTCTTACATGATGGGTGAACTATTTTAAGAATGCTTAAAAATATGATCAATCCCATTCTTCCATTTCAAATGTTACAATTTCTTTCTATTTAAAACCAAAATAGGTTTTATTAAAAAACACACCTTTTTCAAAAGATAAAACCAATGAGTTTCTATTAAATCATTTTAATCCATTTTCACCAGTTTTAAATCCAATCAAAACTAATTCCATCATCAGACAATTTATTTCCACAATTAAATTCAACAATTTAATTGAAATCATTTCCATCAAATCCACACTTTAAATTAAACAATTTAAATCAGCAAATTTTCATAAACACACCCAATTGAATGGAATTGGGGGTTTTCTAAATTTTCATGCCAAAACCATTTCAAATACCTCGATTCACGGGAATTGACTTTTTATCAATTTAATTGAAAGAAAATTTGAGCAATTGAATTTAAATAAAAAATTGAAATAAATCAAGAAATACAAGGATAATCAATTTGGAAAGTCGGGACGAAACCACCTACCTCAAGTTCGTCAATGTCAGCGGCAATGATAATCTACCCAGTGTGGTTCAATACACCTCACGAAATTTTTATCATAAGCATCGACACACCAATGATCAATGCTCGTCAAGGGTTCCTAGAACCAAAACATCTATTTTATTTCACAAGGAAGTAAAATATTACATGTGATTACATTTTCTCTCATCTAGATAATCTCTGGATTATCGTTTTATGTTAACGCATGAAATCACATTAAATATCCATAATAATAATCATAAAACTCATTTGATAATTTACATCCCTCTATTTTATTTCTCAAGGAAATAAAATATTACATGCAATTACATTTTTTTCTATCCTTGATATTCTCTGGATTATCATTTTAAATTATCACATGCGATGATAATTTATCTCACCAGGATAAGTTTCAAAAAATATATAAAATTTTAGTTTATCATTATATCAACACATGCACTTGTGATTATTTATTAGAATAATTATCTTTGATAAACTCACAATTATCATTTTAATAAGACTTTGCATTTATCCAGTGACAAATTCTTCAATAACTATCCTTTTGATAATTTTAAGCAATTATCCTTAACAATCATTTTAACAATTATCTCGATAATTGCATAAAATTATGTTTTGACAGTTCTTTGTGATTATCTTTTGATAATTTGATGAAGTTACCATTTGATTGTTTTTCTTAATACTTACCTTCCAATAATCATGCACATTTAAACTTTGATAATTCATCATTATTATCATCTTATAATTTTTAATAATATTTTTTTGATAAAAAGACAATATTTATCTTTTGATAATTTAATAACTCATCATTTGATAAAATTGTTTAAGAATTATCCTCGATAATTTCATTAAAATTATTCATTGATAAGTTGTTGCAATTATTATTCGATAATTATTAACAATTATCTTTTGATAAAATTATTTAAAAATAACAATTTAAAATGTAAAAAATAGAATCGAACAATACCTTACTGCCTTCGAAACAAAAAATATCATTTTGATTCTGCTCGTTGAGACGAATTCAACGGTACCGACGGCGCGCAATTCCAATCAATGACGAAAAAGTTATAGAAGAGAGAATATTTGGAGAATAAAAGAAAATAGAAGGAAATAAAATAAAATAAAAACAATTAAAAAAAACCTACCTTCTTCAACCTTGCACAGCCCATCGCGTTGCCTCACCATGGAAGGATCCTCCACACGCTTGGATCCTCTTGTAGCACTTGGGGAAGGAGGTGAGCAGAGACTACCTCTCGCTACAACATGAAGAATACCTGGGTTCTGAATCGACCTACACCCAAGGTGAGATAGGTTCGGCTATTTCAATGAAACCCAAAACGCATTCCAAAACATAAATTTAGATACCCCCAAATTAATTTGGATTTCAACTGAAGATTGATGGTGGAGGGATTTAATTTGGTACATTAATGCGTTGATAACTTAAATGGTAAAAAACGATCCAAAACGGAAGCTTTTGAATCAAGTCGTCCGTCAAAAATGGTGTATGTTGTTAAAAGATGAGTTCCAGCGTGGTTTTTGGGAAGATGAACAGTACTCTTATTTTTATTAATAACTAAATTAGTTTAATAAAATTAATTATTTAATGTAAAAATTAAATGATACCAAAGATCCGTTGCGAATGAAAGTAATACCCCTTCTAGGGTAAACATCCCGTTCTGGACCCAACAGTGGTCTTAGATTTCTCAAATGATGAGCGGTTTGAGAAATATTAATGATTTATTAATGAAAACTCGGAATAATTAATTAATTAATATAAAAAGTGTTATTTTTGTGAGCAAGACATCCAAACACTTGACACGAACAAATGTATACCTTATCTTGGGTAAACACCTCATTCCAGACCCATCAGTGGTATCAGATTTCCCATACGACGCACCTTTTGAGAGATATTTAATCATTTTAAATAAATAATATATTAAATATTATTTAATAACTTTATCTCACGAGCGAGACATCAAAATTTCTGCCGCCATCGAATGTTATACCCCTCCTAGGGTAAACACCATATTTCGGACATAACCGTGGTCTCAAATTTTTCATATGATGGACCATTTTGGAGTTATTCAATTATTTTGAATAAATTGATTAAGCTTAAAATAATATATTTAATATTTTTATTCATACCTCCCCAAGACTTTGCAGACCTAAAAAATGTATACTTACTCAGTGTTTAACTCAGAAAATATTTAATTGAATATTCCAGAGTATTAATTGAGAATTGTACCATTCTGTGACGTGTTTAAAAAAACGCAACTTTTCACTATTAAACCATTTTTTTTCTTATTTAACGGAATAATAATTTAACAAAAGATGGTTTAGAAATACCTGAAATAGTAACGAGATGTTACACACATCGAAACCCGAATCGGTAGTGACATCTTGCTCAGTCTCAACTTGACTCTCCCGTGAATGAGAAGTCACGACCTCATATATTTTTTTTTAAATATAATGAAAAATTAGAATAACAATTAAATTAATATTGATGAAATTGTTCAACAAAATCACTAACCACAATACGACACAACTATTCGCCTACAACTTCTCTTGTATGGGGATCAGAATAAATCTTCTTATAAACATCAGATTCCATAATAGATGGGTCAGTAGCGGCCTGTAAAATATAACAAACATGTTATTGTTAAAATAAATATACATTAATAAATAATATCACTTACTATATGTCGTCGATGTATGCCAAATGTATTACTCTTGGCCCTATGGGTGACCTATTTCCACCACCGACTTTGACGTACAACTGATGACCTCCTCCTAAAATTCTATCCTAGCCAGAAGGAGCATAACCCATCCCATACCTAAGCTGATACATAGTTGGGATGATGGGAGACACAAGACTGATCGAATATGGTAGCACAAGATTTATCCATAGACCACTTTTTGATATTGTGTAGAAACTGATGAAAGTGATCGTGTATACAAATATCCCATGTCTTTTAGAGATGACCTCTATGACTATCAGAAATCAGAGAAAAAAAATTCTGAAAGACAATAAAAAAATATGTTAGTAATTAAATAAAATTTAAAAAAGTATATATTATTTAATAACATACAATCTAGTGGTCAAGCATCTAGTCACACACAGATATGGGTACCAAGTCCCATGATACCCATAGCTCGGAAAAATAATTTCTTAGAATTGTACCATTCTGGCCAATGAATAAAAGCGAAAAACTGTGCAAATTGAAAAAAATATATAATCATAAAATTATTATCAAAATTAATAAACATGGTTAATATATAATATACTTCTTATTAAATAATTAAACACACATTTTTAAATGAGGACCAAAATCAACATATGGTCGTCTCTCTGGAATAGGATCCAGATTAAGTAATCAAGTAAGACCATGCCCCCTCCTAGTAGGCGTACCAGCCTAAGGAGGAGTAGCTGAATCAGTCTCATCATTAGGAAGTCTAAAATCAGTGAGAGAACGTAATAAATTGTTATGAGGATCATCAAATTCCATCTGAAACAAATATCCTGACCAGTAAGAGATTATTAAAATAGATATGAAATATAAAAAACTAATGAATGTCAGAATAAAATAATGTTACATGCAACAAATTGCTAATACAAATATGAAATTTAAAAAACTAATAAATATCAGAATATGATAATTACCAGTAACTAAAGACCCGAATATATTACATCAATCAACATATTCATCACCATTTTCATCAACATCAATGCATTCATCCTCATCTTCAGCATTGTCATCTTCTATATGAAATTCAGTTTCATGATCCGTTATTACTTCATCAATATTATCTATATCATTGGCCCTTAACTGAGGGGTTTCATCATTGATATTTATATCCCTTCAGGTAGGATATATATTTTGGGATGTTTCTTGAAATATTTAAATATGTTGCACCTCCACAAAACCATTTTCATTTTCAAAAAACTGATTGTCATGTGACTTCATTTTTATCACACTCCACTAGTCCTTCAAATCTCTCGAAACATCACAGTAATTTTCATAGTAAACTTGATGTGCCAGCATAAATGGTTTATTTGATGCAAGAATACCATTATATTTAATGTCAATGACTCCATTTCATAGATGAACTCACAACCCTGATCAGTATCAAATCAATAATATTTAAACATTATAGCATAATTTGGTCCCATATAACATAACTCAATTATTTCATCAAGCATACCATAAAAGTCAACTTCACTTTCCTTATGATTGTATCATTTCAAACGAACACCACTATTCATTGACTTCTTTGAGTCACTATATATTCATGTATGGAATCGAAATCCATTAACCACATACCCATTATAACCTTTTACAAATTTCTATGGAGGGTTTTTGAGAACACATAATTGATTATCAATTTTATTTTCATGTTGTGTTACCTGCAAACAATAAATATTATTAATAATAGATATCATTGAAAAATTGATTTATTATTCCATCGAAAGAAACTTTACTTACCAGTCTTTGAAACCAATATGAAAATTTTTGTTGCCAATATTCCTCAAGAGTAGCAGATGTAATTTGTAGAAATTTATTTTTGATATGGTCATCATATAGTCTACAAAAAAGTTAATGTAAATAAAGAGATATTTTATAAATATTTAATAAAATAATAAAAAAGTAGTAATTATTGCACAAATCATGTCGTTTCTTCACAATTCAGTAGAACATAAGTATGAGCTCTGTGAAAATTTTCATCTGTAAGACATCACTCATGATAACCACTGAAACCAAGCTTATGCTTATTAAAAACTGACAACTGATGGTCTGTGACATCATCAACATTCTTCTCATTATGACCAATCCAATTATGTTTTGAAGGATATTCAGAATGAAAATTATAAGAGAAAAAATTTGAAATTTCCTCTTGTAAGTATGCTTTTACAATCGACCATTCAGCTGATACTTTATTACATACTTTCTTCTTTAATTTTTTCATAAATCTCTCAAATGGATACATCCACCAGAATTGTACCAGCCCTCCACATTTAGCTTCATATGGAAAATGCAATATTAAATGTTCCATGGAATAAAAGAAGCTAAGTGATAATATTTTCCCTAATTTACATAAAATTAAAACATAGTTTTTTTAGGAAATTCAATGCATTATAATTCAATATTTTCTTACAAATATCTTGAAAAAAATGATATTTCGGTAAAAACAACCCATATTGAAGAATTCAACATCCCTCTAAGACCAAAAGGCAGTAATCTTTCAATTACAACATGACAATCATGACTTTTTTACCCGGTAATATGTCAGTTTCTAATGTATTGAGACAAATTGGAAGTATAACCATCTGGTAACCTCAAATATCTAATCCATTGATATAATAATAAATGATTTTCTTTACTAAGTGAGTAAGCTGCTTTTGACTTCATTAATTTGTGTGATATTTCATCTTCAAATAATTCAAGTTCAGAATGTCTGCAAATCTATGTAAGATCTAACCATAGCTTTACATTATCATTAGTCTTATTAGGTGTGTCCAAAATGGTATAAAACTTGTTATAAAAAACATTCTTCTCAATATGCATTACATCTAACATGTGACAAACCAACAAATCAGACCAATATAAAAGTTCCTAAAAAATACCCCACTTTATCCAATTATGATCTCTCCCAAAAATATTTATTTTTTGTTCATTTATGGTTGGTCCAAAAGTAACATGAGGCAATACAGAGAAAATAGTTTTTA